>OX401979.1:11374983-12766373 GCA_947859335.1 Tortricodes alternella | reverse complement strand
CTTCGCGCTAATCGATCAGTCGATCTCACAATATCGTGCCCTTGTAAACCTTCATGTTAATTGTTTGCAGACAGCCCGTCCGGGCTGTGGCGCTGGCTGCGCAGCTGGCTGGGCCTGGTGGAGGACGGCGAGTCCCCGCGCTGCCCGCGCTCCACGGAGCCGGCCTCGCCGGCCCGCGCTGACGCACCCTGCCCCCCGCCCTTACCTTTCCTACTGCCATCCGACTCCGTCGTGTAAGTATATTAATATTATCCCTTAACTACGGCCCTGCCACGTAAGTATATTAATATGGCAGGGCCGTAGTTAAGGGGAGCATTGTGGGGCAATGCCTTAACATAAAATACCAATGGCTTACCTTAAAAAATACCATTAACTAAGATAATATGCTAAGAAAATTGTTCGTTCATAGTATGATACTGATACTACCTTAAACCACTGCTGCTTTACCTTAAACCACCGATGCCCTACCTTAAACCACCGCTGCCTTTCCTTAAACCACCGCTGCCTTACCTTAAAACACCGCTGCCTTACCTCAAAGTACCGCTGCCCTACCTTAAATCACCGCTGCCCTACCTTAAACCACCGCTGCCTTACCTCAAAGTACCGCTGCCCTACCTTAAACCACCGCTCCCTTACCTTAAAACACCGCTGCCTCACCTCAATGTACCGCTGCCCTACCTTAAATCACCGCTCTCTTACCTTAAAACACCGCTACCTTACCTCAATGTACCGCTGCCCTACCTTAAATCACCGCTGCCCTACCTTAAACCATCGCTGCCCTACTTTAAACCACCCCTGCCTTACTTTAAACCACTGCTGCCTTACCTTAAACTACCGCTGCCTTACCTTAAATTCAATTCTAGCTACGGACCTGCAGCTCTATTACATAGCACAATTGGTATCGGTTTGGCTCGAAATGCAAACCAATTTAGTCTTCACTCGATGTAAATAAGGGTACAATTGGTTTACTTTTCGCGAAAGCGATACGAATTGGTGTTACGTAATTGAGCAACTGATCCATTGTCATAAGCATTTTAACTTTGTTTCCGAATTTAATGACCCGGCAGTGAATCCCTTAAATTTTCCCTAGATAATACCCTCGCTACCAGATTTACCTATTCATTTTACACACAGCGTGCTTGGTCAAGAAACTTCAAATAATCACTTCCTGTTTTATTACAGAGGTATGGCGTCCATATTAGGAGCTCCACTAAGCCCAGAACAAACTTTCGGATCCATAAAATCTCTCGCCATATCCAGAGAAGTTGCCAGCTTTCCGCTATCGCGTTCGCCTACTCCACCCCCATTGAGGTAAATCCTATTCATATCTACTTTAAAATAGAGGTACCTATTTGATAATTTGTCTGAAGGGATTAATATCGGTATATTTTACAGCTGTCCGCCATTCAGAGAAGAACACGATAGCATTCCGAATGTGGTGACCACTCGGCCGAACTTCGACTGCGGGTCGCCGTCGTGCAACTACCGCGTGGTGGAGTGCCGGCTCACCAGCACCGACGAGCTGCGCCGCAGCGCGCCCGCGCGCCGCGCGCCGCCCGCGCCCGCCGACCGCGCCCGCCCCGCGACCGTCTCCATAACGATACCCGACGAAGGCAAAGGATAAACGATCTCAATAAACTGCAATCATTAAGTACTTTATAACTATTATAATTGAGGACAATGTGTTTCTTTGGGTTTTCCGCCTATGGTCAAACGTGCGATTCATCAAAATACTCTTTTTGTCAAGGGCTCGTTTGGTCAAATTCTGATTGTCAAGAGTGCGATTCGTCAAAATACTCTTTTTGTCAAGGGCTCGTTTGGTCAAATTCTGATTGTCAAAAGTGCGATTCGTCAAAATACTCTTTTTGTCAAGGGCTCGTTTGGTCAAATTCTGATTGTCAAGAGTGCGATTCGTCAAAATACTCTTTTTGTCAAGGGCTCGTTTGGTCAAATTCTGATTGTCAAGAGTGCGATTCGTCAAAATACTCTTTTTGTCAAGGGCTCGTTTGGTCAAATTCTGATTGTCAAGAGTGCGATTCGTCAAAATACTCTTTTTGTCAAGGGCTCGTTTGGTCAAATTCTGATTGTCAAGAGTGCGATTCGTCAAAATACTCTTTTTGTCAAGGGCTCGTTTGGTCAAATTCTGATTGTCAAGAGTGCGATTCGTCAAAATACTCTTTTTGTCAAGGGCTCGTTTGGTCAAATTCTGATTGTCAAGAGTGCGATTCGTCAAAATACTCTTTTTGTCAAGGGCTCGTTTGGTCAAATTCTGATTGTCAAGAGTGCGATTCGTCAAAATACTCTTTTTTGTCGAGTTTGATTTGGTTTATCGGTCGTCAAGCCAAACGAAAATGGTTTGACGAACCGCGACTTTGACCAAACGATCCTTTGACAAAAAGGCTATTTTGACGCATCGCACATTTGACCATAGGCGGAAAACCCGTTTGTTTTAGGTTTTAAACGATTCGACGCGGTATTGCACCCGTCTTATCCCGTGAACGGTCGGTCGGGTACCAAACAGTCCAGTGCGATGTACCTTTTCTATACAGCCCATGATTTTGCTTATTCAATTTGACGTCAGCTCAAATAATCACACCTGTCTTCCGTTAGTAGCACCGTTTGACAAATGTCACTCTGTTAATATAAACTTACCCACTCTCTCTTCTATGTAAATAGTTTAAAACATTTACACTCTTTATGTAATTGGTGCAATGTTTATTGTCGTGGCTGTTTGTTACACAGTTTGCTTGTCAATAATAATGATTAAACCTTTTAGCCACTTCATAGCAATATAAGTAATGTCGCGCCAAATATAGCACAAGAGGTGATAAACGAGAATCAAAAATTTTCAAGTTATTTTTTAATAAAAAAGCATGTTAAATGATAGGATTATAAAGCTGTAATTTGATTTAACATATTTATATATTCAACTGCACCGTGTATTTTATACGAATGAAGAGCATTGTGTATAAACGTTTTAATGTGAATTGCTCATAATTGTGTGTGTCGTAGTCGTAACTGAAATCATGGTAGGTAAGCATTATAGGTTTGTATGGCTATTTATATATTATTGTATTAATGAAAAATAATACACTTTATTCGAAGACACCTCAGTAAGTGATCCATAGAAAGTGTAGCTTACCTACCTTAATACGTATTCAAAAATAAACAATATAAACACACGCTAATAAAAGGTTAGGTTTTGACGAAAAAGCGAGAACAGAAACTAGAAATTGCAAAAGTATATTATATACTTACTTATATATAAAATATTATCATTCATTCAAAGAAACCTCAGCAGGTGATTCTAAAAAATATAACTTACGATTTTGATATAATGTGTAATATAAGTTAAAAAGATAACCACACATTAACATAAAAAATTCCGATGAATAGGGAACCTTCTCCTTTTTTTGAAGTCGGGTAAAAAAGAGAAGTTTTGACGGAAAAGTGGAAGAGCAGACAATAGAAATTACAAAAATAATCGACAAACAGAAATGCTCTCAATTAAAACCAAAAATATTGCAAATAATAATAATTTTGGCTCACTGAAAATATTATGCTCAGTGTCGTTGTAATATAGAATGTTCTTTTGTTTTTTTGTCATTGTACGTAACTTTCCTCATTTAAGATACCACATGCTTATAAGTGCATACATACCTTCATACAAAACACAAATTAATTACCCCCTAGTTTGTAGTCCCGAAATGTGATATATTTTTTTAATTACATCGTCAAATACTGCGTGCGAGTCATCATCAGCGTTAAAATGTATATTATGTATAAGTACATCCTTTTCAGTTACGTCGTTATTTTGGTGATATTGCCAATAGAAGATGCCAAAATCGTTTATTAGGTACATCACCTGAGTAGGTACCCAAACCAGTGGCGGATAGGCTATTCAAGAATATGCAATTCAATTTTTTCCGCCCTTAGCTCTACAGTTGTCAGTTTCTAAATTCTTTTTATTTTACAATCGTTTGAGTAATTATGTATACTAGAGTGGACTTGATTTTTTGTTAAGCCTGTTGAGGCCAAATGGCACAAACGCCTATAAGAAAACGATCACCGCCGGACGCGGCGCGCATGCCCGCTCCGTGATCAAGTACTCGCTGTCATTTGATTGAGATGTGTGTTCTAGTGTAACGTAATACTTCAATGTTACAATACAATATTTAATTAATTGTTTCCCAAATTTGCCGGCTCAAGCCTACTCAGCCTGCTGATAAATCCGCCACTGACCGAAACCCTGCCCTGTGATTGGGAGAAAAGTTTAATAATTTAGTTACGAATCATCATCATCACACTCAATAAACATGCTCATAAAAGACATTTAGTAGGAAAGATGCAAGGGTGTAGATAAAAGTGTAGTCCAAGTGTATAATTAGAGATTACTCGTAGGTCTATAACTTATCGTAAAATGAGTTTTTGTGATGATGGCATTTATTGGCCGAGTTATTCGAAATTGTAAGGAGTGTAATTTTTTATAATCCTTAGGTAAGTGCCACGCCTAAGTAAAACCTATGATTATTGTATAATTAATTAAGCTTATTTAATTTTGTTATGAATAAGGATGTGAAAATACAATTTTGAAGTTATATGATTGTTTTTATTTCAACATGACTCAAAGCTCAAGCCTATTAGCTTGGAAAACTAATTTACAAAGATAAAGCAACTAACACACTGGCAGTACAGTAATGATGATAACAAATCCCCACAGACTAAATATCCTAAAGATACCGCTAACCATAACTTTTAAAAGTGATTTTGAACGTGTGACATTTGCAGTCTAAAGGAGAGACATTCCGGTGGTAGCGGCGGTAAAACCTTGTTTTTTTTTTTTCAAAGTTCCCATACTTGAACCAAGGCTAATCCGGTGAGTGTACGATAAGTCAACAAATTTATTTAACCGACAAAATAGCAATTATCTGCAAATCCTGAAAAACAGAATAAAATAAATAATTGAGGGGGGCTCCCACACAAGATCCAAAGTTTTTTTTTTTCGTTTTTATAGATAATGGTATGGAACCCTTCGTGGGCGAGTCCGACTCGCACTTGGCCGGTTTTTCCAGCTGTCGAGTGGCTTAAAGCAGTTGGTAATGAAGAACTTGTATACTTACCAATAGAAAAACTGCATGATCAGCGTAATATCTATAAACCATTTTAGAAAAAAATATTTCAACATGAAAAGAAATAGGCTCAAAAGACATTCCATTCCAACCCTAAGATTGATTGCTTTATTTCAGACTGTTATGTCCGTATTTTACAATCAATTAATGGTAAGAAACGTAATGGTTATGTGGGCGTTTTCAGTAAATCGTGTACCACTACGAAAAAGATGACTTTATTTTAAAAATTGGTTTTTTGATGAATGTTATCTTCTAGAACAGAGCGTATACTCTAAAATTATTGAAATTCTATTTGATTTCATACAAATAAGCTTACTTTTATAATAAACGTCTAATTTGACTGACATTGGAGTCTACACGTGTTAGTCTTGTGACGATATAATTTATGTTCTACTGTTTTGACTATTTAACTATTCAACAATATATTATTTTGTATTGTGATTAAATATAAGTATTTCCATAAGGATACACAATTTCTTTAATTAACTAATAACTATTTCTTAAACAGAAGATTTAACTTCAGTTTTGTGACAGGTGCTACCGTGACGCTCTTTATTTTCTTTATATATATATATATAAACGTAGTGATAAAATCTTCTTTAATTTTTATTGTAATCAATAATAATTTGGTCTACTTATACGTAATAGTGATAAATTTGATTACACGCGTAAGAAAAAGAAAATAGACACATTTAGCAACTGAGCAAATGGGACAGTCACAAAACTGACAGGTTCAAAAATCTTAGGCTGGGGTTACAGGGCGCGTGTGAATAAAAAACATTAGTAGTTATCCATACTTTTAATATAACTATAGAAATAATGTAACATACACTTTTTTATAACGAATATAACGCTACCTTAATGAGGTCAGTTTTGTGACTTTGACGGTCAACCTATATGTTACGGGTCGATATGTCACAATACTGACGTCACATATTCAACAAAATTCTACCTCAACAATTATTCTAAACTCATTATTTCAATATTTCGCTATAGTTCTTAAATGGAAAAGTTCTAAAATATCGTCTTTTTCCTTTGAAAATATTTGAAAGTTACAGAATAGCTACTATTACTTAGAATTTCAATCACAAAACAGGCCCCCAATTCTCGCTGCATTCGAGATAATATGTCAGTGCATACAGTCGTTTTACATAACTGTATGAATCTGGCGTTTAATCTCGAAATCGACATTATCTCGAATGCAGCGAGAATTGGGGGCCTGACTGAAGAAATGTGCACGGTATCCAGTCCACTGAAACCATGTTGCCATTTTCAGAAAAATAAAATTAATTGGTAACTTTCTTGATATAGTTTCGATCGTCACAAACCTGACATGTGTCAGACGTATCATTTTCAAGGGCATTATTTAAATTCAGTATTTGATTCAAATGTGTTAAGTTTATTTTTATAAAAAAAAATATGTGACGGCCAAACCAGTTTAGATTATCGGACTCCATCAATTACAACACGTTTAGTAGTAAAAATGTTCAATCTTACGACTTCTAAAAAGTTGACCCAAAGGTGGGACACGTTAAAAACCTTTAAACGTATCTCATGTAGAATTATTGATGATATCATTAATTTAAGGTTTTTACTATATATCTACATACTTTAAATGATTACAAAAAAATGCAGTAAAAAAATTGGTATCGACGGACAGCATGAAAACGGGGGTACACGTTTTAGTGAAAATGCCCATGTAACATTAAGATGAATACATACTCAATAAGTCATTCTATTCATTATTTTTCATCACACTTGCTCGGAAAGGGTGTTATTATACGCAAGCGTATAGAGCAACTATAGCCGATTTAACTCCTCTATGGGCCCCGCCGTCAGCGGGGGTTATAAACCATACAAAATCCATAACTCCCTAGGGAGTTATGGATTTTGTATGGTTTCGAACTCCCGCGGGCAGTTAAGTGCGCCAGGTCGGCGGAGCTGCTCGGGAGCCGCAGCCGGCGGGGCGCGCGACCGCAAGCCGGCGGAGCTGCCCCGCGCTGATCGCAACGTACGCTCAGTTTATGAACACCCACCTGATGGTAATTCACGATGTAAAATGGAAATAAAATTAATATATATACTTTTTTGTCTAATTTTTATTTCATTTCCTCGCAAATGTGATGAAAAACATTGTGTGTCAAAAAGTGTTTTATGGACTTCCCTCTCTTAAAACGTAGTGATTATATTCTCTTTGTTTACCAGCAAATAAAGCTGCCAGACTAGCTGGGCGCACGGAATTTTTAGAGCGCTATGATTGGTGCGTTCGAGGTTATGGGCTCCCCACCCCTGGCTCTATACTCTCCGCTTATGGCTTTTTGCCTTTAACGCTGACAGCGGGGGTCGCCCGACTAGCATAGTCTATTGGATAAATGGTCAACGTAAATCCCATAAAGTAGAGTTGTGCGTTTCACTATTGTACTAGTTCGGAGCGATCCGCCGAGTGAAAGAGCACGCACAACTCTAGTTACGGACGGAATAGTTCGTTCTAGTACAGTGACAGGAATTCGTTATTTTTAGTAATATATTACATTTACTACACAAGCTTAACTAACATATAGTCGTTAGGCGCTTACATACATCCCCGCCGCGACGCCCCGTGAACGCATATCTGTCTGCTTCACTTGACTTCACTGCGGCGTGAAATTTGCGTTTATTACATTTGAAAAGTTCCGCAGGCTTATTATGTACATCGAACATCAGAGTGATCAGTATCTCAATCCAGCAGCGCTCGAATCCAATGACGCTCTGGATCGGCCATGGCACTATTTAGATTACGCGCTGGATACTGGTTGCTGGACTGGATAGAAATGAGTTTACATTGGTCAAATAACAATCCAGCGTCACTGGACTTCAACGCTGGATTGAAATACTGATTCAATGTAAAAGCCTAATTAATTACCCGACTGCGCGAATATAAAAGGAGGGTACATATTCAATGTGATAAAAGTAGCGACATCTATTGAAATAACCTTGGCTTATTTGTAATGGCTATGCATCGTCACCACAGATTTAAAAAAAAAACTATATTCCGGTTTACGGAACCAATTTAATATTTCTAATTTGTTTATTGCAAAACACTCTACTGGTTCCATGTCATTAAAAAATATCATTGTCATCAAGATAAAATGTTATTAGGGCCATTTTATTATATTTTCGCACTGGCAGTCTTTATTCCTTTGTTAATGCAATGGTAGCCATCTTGAATAAAATTTCATGGTGGCGTAAAGTGCATTTCCAAATAAAAAGTGAATGTCAATATTACCGAACAAGCTATAGTATAAAAATTATCATAAAAAAATCAAATATTTATAAAAGCTAAATCACCTGTAAATATTTTTAGAAGCGTGGTTAAATTATTAAAAGATCACCAATAAAACAAATCAGCTGTTATCCGTCAATCGATGTCAACAAAATTACATAATTTTGTTTAGAAAAACAGTGTAGCCTCCGTTTTTTGAGTGTCATTTTGAAATAAGCAAACATGCAGATTGAAATAAATGTTCTGATGGACAAATTCTTCAAGTAGATGTGTACCCCGAGGCCGTCAAAATTCTTGACTAATTTACTACTTTTCGTATAATGTAGTCCACAATATTTTTTAAACATGGATCACAACAGTATAATAGAATGTGCTGGATTTTATTTTATACATAATTTTGACTCTGGAAATCTCGGACACGTGGAACGGGTGCCTACGGAGCTTATTGGTGAGTGTCTTACTGCTTTTTTGTCAAAATACAAAGTACCATGCCATTACAGTAGTCCCTTTTAATTGGTGTCAGTATAGCAGGATTTTATTTGGCTGGTAGTAAGTAGCCTTATGAAGTCGACATTGGTTCAGATTTGGCACATTCTTATTGGATATTTGATTTGTAGGTCGCCTATTATTATCCAGAGCCAACCCGCTGAGTCTACTATGTATGTGCTGTGAGCTGTGCCTTACATTTATTTTTTCATTTACTTAAAGTTTATATTTAATGATTAAAAAGAGAAAGTAAGTCAGAATTCACTGACATTTTATTAGCGTAAAGTGTGATCGTTTGTTTTATTGTTAGTTAATTCCCCTTTCAGCTCATAGGTTCAACTGAAATGAAAATGATATTATAATTAACATGTTATTTTCACTTAGTTTGTGATTAATTGGACATAGGTTATTTAGTCAGTATTCCAGAAGAAAGAATTTCATACAAAAAATATAAAATGTATATAATACCTAAGTTTAATGCAAACATGCATGCTATGCATATAGCATAGCTCTATAAAAAGCTAATTTTGTCTTTAAATATATATACTATGTTGATTTTCTGTACAGGGGCAAAAAGAAATTTATCGTTGTCAAGGCTACTTTCACTTACCTGGTGTATTGATTTGCTATAATTTCGCAGTTCATCATCATTCATTTGATATAAAGTCTCATTTCACATAACTGCTAATGTATGTGAAACGGATATGTTCATGCTCTTGGAGCATGTAACGGTGTGTGCTCTGTGGTGTTCGCTCCCAGGGGTGGCGGTTATTGTGTGAACAGAAAGGGGAGCTCAGTCTGTAATGAGATGTGCATACCATCTCCATCAGAGCAGTTGCAGGTGCACGCATCTGAAGAAGAAATTTTTCAAAAGATGAATAGCTACACTGGTAAACTGTAATGGACAAGACAATCAGAATTATTAAATTGTCATGTTAAATCTCTTGTTAGGGAACAAACCATACAACCAGGGAATTGTAACACTGAATGCACTCTCCATCCTGCCTTCTGGTCAGAACATTCAGTGTGACAAATCCCTCAATATTAAAGAAGATAATTGTAATTGATATTTTTTCAGTGTCATCAACAAATCCAAAATCAAATGCATTGGAAACGCCTGACTATGAGTTCAATCTGTGGACGCGGCCAGATTGTGCAGGAACCGAGTTTGAGAATGGCAACAGGACCTGGTTTTACTTCGGGGTCCAAGCTAGGGAGCCTGGAATTTTGGTAAATGAATTTTATTATTTAAATATCAAACTAATGTTTCAATATTATGTTTGTATTGATAACATCATGACATGAATAATTATTTTTAAATTAAGTTTGCAACCTAAGTATTTAAAAATATGATAAAATAAACGCGTCTCAATAAAACAGTATGACAACAGTCTCTTTTTTAAAAAAGAAGAAAATTATATGGTCAAGTAATACACATGAACCAATTGCAGGTGCGGTTAAATCTGATAAACCTGAACAAGCAGGGCAAGATGTACAACCAGGGTATGGCACCGGTCACCAGGACCCTGCCCGGGAAACCACAATGGGAGAGGATAAGAGATCGTCCGATACATTCTGTAAGTATTTGTATAGCTTTTCCAGTTTCTTTGCATCGCGCTATCCGAAATGAAATACATTTCAATGCATTCAACAAACTAAACCTTTTTATTATTTTTATATAGTTGCAGTCCTGGCTTCTTACAATAGTCAACACTTTTAACACAAAAAAATGAGTGAATTTAATGTTAGCACCAAAATATTGTTTCTAGATGGACGACAACACTTTTACACTGAGTTTCAAATACCGGACATCAGAAAATTTAAAGGCAACGACTTTTTTTGCCTTCACTTACCCATTCTCGTTCGCCGAGCTCCAAATCGCTCTCAACTCGATTGATCTCAAGATGCTGCCGTTGCCTACGCCGCAGTCGCCTGACGACATCTACTATTGTAGGGAGTGTCTCATATATTCACTTGAAGGTAATACATTAGCACCATATTACTGTCGTAATAGTACGTCATTAAGGTCCTGTAGGACGCTATTGGAAAGTAAACGACCAGCAAAGTTAGACCCTTTCACTCAGGGTGGAAACAACTTTTTTACAAGACTAAAATTTCATCAGCGGCCCTAACATGCATGGCACAAAGATAAATCAGAACCGTTTATCTCTATGACTATCTCTTTCGTCGGCACTAGTGTGAGAAAGACGCACTTAGAGATAAACGGTTCTCATTTATCTTTGTGCCATGCATGTTAGGGCCGCAAGGGTGTCTTTGCCTGCTAGACTATGTATATGTATGTAAACTCTTTATTGCACATAAGTGACTGCTCTGCATTATGACATAAACAAAACAATGTACAAAGGCGAGCTTATCCCTAATAGGATCTCTTCCAAAGTTGAGGAGAAGACGTGGATAGACAAAAATTATAGAGCCAAAATAAAACAACTTATAATAACGACGACGACTATGATGACGTTGTAAATTGAATTCATAAAGTGCAGATGGTGTAACCATGCGACCCTTAGATTTGGTTTTTAAATACGGTTCTATGGTGCCGTAGGCAGGAGAGTGGACTTGCTGACCATAACATCACACCACGGCATCACAAAGACGCGCGAGGACCGGTTGAAGCATCTGTTCCCTGAACCACAGGAGAGGCCTTTCAAGTTCCTGAATAAGAAGGTATTTTGGGATTTCAATTGTATTTCGTGATTTTAAGAGCTATTTTAGTCATGAAGTAAAATAAATAAAATTAAAATCTAAGTTTAATGCGGGGTTCCAACTGATAACATCTTGATAATTTTACGTAGATAATATTGATTGATAATAACAAATTTAATTGAAAAAGCAAAAAAAATATAATTATACACAAGCCTTTTTAGCTTACTTTGGAACTAGATCGATCAAATCAAATCAAATCAAATCATTTATTGTGTGAGGAATTCAGGTCAAGTACATAGGTAGATACAATTGCACAAAAATATCGATTTGTGTAAAGATTGTCCCGTGATTTAAGTATTTATTATTATTAAATTTTCTAATTTTTAATTTTTTTTATTCAATTTAACACATTTAATTTTAATGTTCTTTCATATCTCCTTTGCACTGAATACGTTGAGGTTTTAATGTTCATCGCTGAATGTGTCTTAGATTCTACTTTGAATAAACATTTCTAATCATTATTACAAATCGATTGAACATTATTTACTTCCAACCGTCATAGTCCGTCTAGAAGCACTTGTAACTAACTAACAAAGAATGTAATAAAATATTTGAAGTCAATTTTAACCTACTTCTAATTGTAGTAACGATTTGAGACTTTGCAAGTGTATGCAATTCGGATAACAATACAATAATTTGGTACCATCAAGCTGATTTGAGCATGGAGCCAGGAGGTGGATAGTGGAAATCTTGAATGACTACTAGTAAACCCACATAGTAAACCTCTCGCTCGTTTGGGCTCATTTGTTGGTTTTGACGAGCCCAATACATTACCTTGGTGATGAGGGTCTTTTGTACTTTTTAGTGCGTTCCTGTAAAAGCGTATGTTTTTAGGTTTTGTGAACCATAATTATTGTGGAATTTGAGTGCGTTGTTGTTCAACAGGTGATATTCATATCAGCCCGCGTCCACCCGGGCGAGACTCCTTCCAGCTTCGTGTTTAACGGTTTCCTAAACCTCCTTCTAAACCGGAACGACGCCATCGCCATTCAGCTGCGGAAGCTTTACGTGTTCAAGATGATTCCGTTCTTGAACCCTGATGGGGTGGCGAGGGGACACTACCGCACCGACACGCGGGGGGTTAACTTGAACAGGGTGTATTTGTGCCCGTCGCTGGTTTACCATCCGACGGTCTATGCGTCCAGGTCGTTGATAAGGTATGTGGAGACTTATCTTTAAAAATATTGCTTTGCTTTTAAATATTTAGTAGGTACCTGGATGACCGAGCTTTGCTTTTTTTTGGTTTTTTGGAAATTATATTAAGATACGATTTTTATGCATTGATAAAGGGCTCCCAATAATAGATTTTCTCACAAAAGAAGGAACTTGAAAAAAGGAATAAAATTATCATCCGGCCTCGAACCGGGGTTTTCTGGTTTCGGGACCGCCCGATTTCCCACCTGAACTATTATACCCTTGTAGATGTGGGCGAAATTTACCTTCGTATTCTAACGATATTGTAGCCGTTTTTCATTGCCTGAAAACGACGTTTTCTAAAAATAAAACGTAGCTAGATCGATTTATCGCCCCCAAAACCCCCTGCATACTAAATCTCAGGAAAATCGTTGGAGCCGTTTCCGAGATTCAGATTATATTAGAATTGCTCGTTATGTGTTAAGATATATACAAGAATTGCTCATTTAAAGGTATTAAGATAAGATAAGACGTGGGGATAAAAACGAACAAGATTCATGCAATGTCAAATCACGTAACTTGTTAAGCCTTGTCCTTAGTCTTTGATTTGACCAAATCTCAAAACGACTGTGTAACAATATGCCTGAATTCTGGAATTTTAGTATGAAATTTCAGGCATTTTGCTACAAAGTCCTTTTGAGACTGAGTCAAATCAAACAATAAAACATTATGAAATTAAATTGTAACAAAAACTACTCGGCTTGCTTAACGATTATTTTTTGGACTACGCAACTGCCTTAGTAAGACCACGCAGAAAATTTTACATTCTCCTGTTACATCTTTCTTAGGATTAGCGCTAAATTTGCAGTATCTTCATCTTATATTTTCCTCCTTTTTCTCATATTTTTTATAACACAGGTATCATCACTTTGGGAGTGAGAAGGAGGATACGTTCGAAGATAACAAGAGTTATACGTCACGCAGTATCCAAAACATAAGCGAAAGTGCAGAGGTATAACGTTGTAATGATACTCTCCGTTTATCCCTAAGCTATTTTGCTTTAGCCTTTTAACCGCTGCCGTCTGAATTTTAATCCTTGGTATGCATATACACTGACCAGTGGCTTCATCTGTGAACTTTTTTTTGGTACTCCATGAATCCAATGAGACGCGAATGCCGATTTTGTTTATCATCTGCATACGACCTGGAGACAAAATATCCACCTCATTTCGCCGAAGTCTTATATTTATGACAAATGTCTTATACATGTTGTTTGTGTAACTTTGTATAGGTGGCGTGACATGTCCGATGAAAATGTATCGACAGTTAACAGTGTAAACTACCACCCTTTATAAAGAATAATAAAGCCATTAAGCGGGAGAAAGTTATTGAACTGAATAAAAAACCTAGATTATTAAATTGAACTAATATCTCTGGGTTGTCAGTTTTGAGAATTCCCTAGAAATTTATAATTTAGAGACTAGCACACATTGATCTGATTCCAAACTAGGATTCCCTGTACTATGAATACAAGACTATGATATGAATACTTATATAGATAAATAGATACATATATAGATGCTTAACATTAATGCTATAACCTACCTACTGGTAGGGGAAATTTCCGGAAATTGAAAATGAAAATATTTATTTTTTGCAAGTGAAAATATTTATTTTGTATGTAGGCCACATGGTCTCTTTCACATGTCGGAATCTACCAGCGCTTCGAAAGGCGACATCTGCTGAGAAGAAACTCATCAGTAAGTCTTTTTTCAACGTTGATATTAAAGTTTTATCTAAAAACAACACATAAAAAGTGCAACAAACAAACCTAATGTGTACAAATTAATAAAATTGAACTGTTGATCTTCGGTACAAAAAGCAGTTGCACTAGTCCTGCGCCAGCGCAACTCAGTCAGAATTAATATGCCAATGCAGTCTCATTGACCCAGTAACATGCATGTTCTTAAAAATCAAATAATAATAAGATAAGATTTATTCGATGATACAGAACACAAGGGACACAATACGACTAAGTGTCACCGAAACGACTCCCGCTCAGCATAATGTTATGTGTAATAAATTAGCGTCCAATTTGGACACGTGGACCAGTCTGCCCTCACGTGCATTAAATGGTCCATCATACTCAACAGTCTTGCAAACTGTATTAGTACCAACTGTTCTTTGAACTGTCCTAGCAAATTATTCCACTGCAAGCTTTGAACTGGATTCCACAGAAAAGTTGATAGATCTATACCTCTTCCCCACAACAGCTCATAGACGCGAAGAAGAAGAAAAGCTCGACGCAGTACAAAAGCAAGTCGGTGGCGAGCAACAAGTCTTCGACTACGATCAAGCGCCCGTCCACTGCCGAGAGCTCGAAGCAGGCCATGCCGGCAGGCAAGGGGCTGTCGAAGGAAGCCACGCATTTGGCTGAACAGGTAATGGTTTACAGGTCCTGTGAGTTATACGACATACGGGAATCTCGGGAACCACGACTGTTTCTGAACGCTGTTGACGTAACTATAAGTTATCGTATTAACCTTTTAAATGCCGTTGTCTCAATAGAAAATTTCAGCTCATTTCGACGCAGTCTTATAATTCAGACAAATTACTGATTCATTTCGTTTTTAGGGTTCCGTACCTCAAAAGGAAAAAAGGAACCCTTATAGGATCACTTATTTGTCCGTCTAGACAGACGTGTGTGTCAACATTTTTCTCAGGAACACGTGGAGGTATTAAGTTGAAATTAATATCAAATACTCAGGTCTGCAATCTCTTGAAGCTGTGAAAAAATCAACCTTCTAAGTCACCGCAATCAAAAGATACGGCCGTTTATGCCACATATTTTGATACTTTCAAGGGAATCCAAAGGGAATCAAAACCTATAGGGTCCTTCCCGTTGACCTAGCATCATGAAATTAATAATAATAATCACCACAAGTAAAGGAAAAAGTCCGAAACTGTTTTGTAATTACATCACATAAAAAAAAATATTTAAACGGAATAACCTTTGCAAGATGGTATCACACTCGACGATTTCACGGAGATAGGAGCTTGCGAAAGTCATTTTTTGTCTTATTTTATAGGTAGGTTATAAATGGTTACCCCGTTGTTAAAAAGCAATTTTTATGGTTCCGTATTTTTTATTTTTAGGTTTCTGTACCTACAAATTTTCTGTTTCTTTTTCATATGTAGTAAGTACGGAGCTCTGGGCGCGTGAGTGCACGGAGTGCCCCCGACGAAAATTTAACGACAGTTAAAAGTTGATGCTATTTTTCCTAATTTAATACTACATGCATGAATTGATCTTAAATCAAGCGTTACTCGAGGGGATTACCGCACTAGATAAAGCATTAATTGGGCACGTTACGCTGTCGAAGTTTTGAAGGACTGCAACTAAGCCGATAACAACGTTTGCGTCATATACTTTTTTTGGAAATATTGGTATTAAATATCACATTTTCAGCTTCCCAAATCAAAACGTTCTTTCAGAAACTACTTCGACAATATTTTATGGTCGTTTGAAATTGTCTGTTATAAGCTGAGAGGTCTTTGCTGCGGTTGTTTAATTGCGAAACATCATATATATTATTTCTTAAGGGCGTTTTTCGTGGCAACCCCATATCTACTTTAATTCTACGTCAAAATTAATGCTTTGAACATCATTTTAAAGCTCATGTTTTTCACTATTGACGAAAAATAAACAAATAGAGTAATATTAATGTTTTCGTTAAAAAATATATTTTAGAAACACATGTATTAACACGTTAGCTGCCATGAGCATCACCGGCGGGATCACGTTTTCTTCTCTGTGGGGCCATGAGCATCACCGGTGGGATCAAAAGCTAATGTGTCACCCGTGATGCTCATATATGGCACCTCAGTAATAGAGCGATGCTTTGAGCATCACCGGTGGGGTCAGTAAATTTGTATGGGGCGTGGGTGCAATACTGTAGGTGTAGTATGGTGGGCAGCCAACGTGTTAAAAGAGTCATCTATCGACAGTTTGTTTAACTAACAGCTGTGGAAGATATTCGCACACGCGCGCGTAGCGCCATCTATTGACAGTTTGCGCACGGGTCATTTACCAAATGCACTTGTTTCCGTGCTTTCGGGCCCGTAATTGTGTTCGCTGTAACAAGAAAATGGTGTGTGTACCATGAGCCGAACTTGTTATACAGGCTGATTATTTTTTTATTTAATAATTTTTTTACTTAAATGGTTAGGGGGGGTCATATTTTTTGAACATATGGCATGCTTCATTAAGTTCGTTATCTGCAGGTATGCGACCTAAAACTCCGCGAGATGCCCTCCCAGACGAGCGAAACCTCCCGCGCTACCAATGCGCCCGCGCCGACGTCCTCCTCCGACAACCCCTCGCTGCTCGACGACAACGTCATCAGGTAAACTGTGCTCTATTCTAATAGCTTTAGAGTTCTATCGTTTACGTGGATCTTTTATAGGGCGCCTTAGGTAGCTGCGCGGCGAGACGCGGGAAGCGGCGCGGTAACTGGGCAGCGGGGGGAGGGGAGGGGGGATATTCCATTACATTTGCCTTCCCCAGCACGTCCGTCGCCTCCCAAGGCGTGCTACAGTGGTTGTGGTCAAACTATAATAACAAATGTTTGGCGTAATTAGCATTTTTCATCATTAGAATAGCATTTTCTACGGATATAAAAATCAAAGGTTATACAGGGTGACTTGTAAGACGTCATGCGAAACATTGCACCTGGCTAACAACGCCTTCTTACAGTGCTGGAATTAAGAAATCCACTTTATCATGACTTTACATTTATCCTAATTTATTTCCTTATGAATGGACAGCCTTGCTCATTGACATCAAAAATTATTAACTTTGACAGATGACGTCGCGGTTAAACTTAGCAAGTAGGTGTCTATCGCTTTGACGACTCGTTAATCTCTTCAACGACACGTCAAAAACAAAAGGCATACACATCGGGCGCGTCTAAGAAACCGCACGAATTTCAACCTTACGGTAGATTTATGTAGGTTTCTTTTACTGTGGATGCCCTGCGGGATATATCCGTCGTTGGCGTTAAACATGTGGTACAAATATATCCGTCAATGGCGTTAAACCTGTAGTACAGATATAAGGTCTGTTCGCCGAGAGTTGATAAATATTATGATGTCGTTTAACTATCGAAAACTCTATGACGGGCGTCGCTTATCGCCGCGCGCACTGAGTTTCGTGGTACGAGGGACGCAGATGTTGTCAACTGCGGTTTCGCGCCGGGCGGACGGCGGCGAAAGAAATATATTTGTTTTGTTCATATACACAATCGCTATCAAATTAATGTCTAATATGTCCGCGTCAAATGTGATATAAATTCAATAATCTGCACTGGCTTCGGCCAAAGAAACGAAAAAGAAAAATAAAGTATCAATGACACCTGTTTAAAACGCGTTGAGTATGGATATGACGTGTATTGTGTCTTTCTACATATAATAAATAATGTCATTGGCTTCGAGTGTGTCGTTGGGCTGTTCTCTTCGCGTGTTGCTTTCTTTTTATACGGTTAGGCTATTCAATAATAATATTCTATGAAAAAAATATAATTTTTCTCTTTATTTTTTTATTATCATCGGTAAAAATAATTAGCGGGCCGCTTTTTGTAATGAGTTAAGAAGCCCTGACTTTTAACTTTTTTTATCAACTCTCGCCGAACAGACCTTATCCGTCGTTGGCGTTGAACCTGTGGTACAAATATAACCGAGTGCGCGTCGAACCTATGGTACAGATATATCCGTCGATGGAGTTAATTAAACCTGTGGTACGGATATATCCGTCGATGGCATTGAACTTGTGGTACAAATAAATCCGTCGATGGCGTTGAACATGTGGTACGGATATATCCGTGGATGCAGTGGAAAAGGTAAAACTATGGCATTGATCAGGTCCTGTCTGGGATCGAACGTGCACCTGAGCACGAGCGAGGAGCTGAACTTCCAAGGCGCCAACCCGCTGCGTCCGCTGCGGGACGCGCTCAAGAATAGCATCAGTCTGCTCATGGAGTCCAACCCTTCCACCGCGTAATTATTTATTCACTTCTCTAGTACAGTAAGCGTCAGAGAAAAGTAACCCCCCTGGATATGGTGTAGGTGAATTGAGGGGGGAATACCTTTTTCTGACGCTGACTGTACTAACGTAGCTTACATAGTAAAAGAAGTCGCTATTTCATGTTTGTATGTACAGATATGCTACGTAAAATTCAAAAACAGTTGAAGTTCTAACTTCTCCTGTGTGTAATGTATGCTGTGAAACACGATCTATCTATTTATTGAGCCTGGTATATGTTACTGTGAAAGCCCGAAATACGATAGATCCTAAGATTTTCCAATAAAATCTAAGCTCTACCAACTCGTAATAATAAAAGTCCAAGCAGTTCTGTGATCACCGTTCATTTCGACCCTTAAAACTTTCATACAAACAAAGGTCTCTTTTGAGTTGTACCTCCGACAACTATATGCGTCGGTGGCGTTGTAAGCACGACAGCTCATTACGCTTTTAAGCGTCCTTGGCGTTGAAAGGGTTAAGAGTTGGTAAATCTTAGGTTTTACTGGAAAATCTTAGAATTTACCGTGGTTAGAGGTTTTACAGTAACATAATACATTTAATATGGCGAGTAGATAAAGGGTAAATACCTACACACTTCTAGAAACAAAAATTGTTCCTCCTGTGACGTTACGAAAAGTTAACGAAAACGACTGCTTAATTGTACGTTTTCTTCATGCAGGCCAAAACTATGCCTGATGTCCTACATGCGGATATAGTCCAAGCAAACCAATCAGGGCTCAGGTTCCTTTACTTTCTTTCGGGAACAGGAGGGGACAGTTCTGAACCTAAACGTCTGTATGACCCAAAGATAAATGCATAACTACCGTACATAACACGTGCTCGATGAAACCGGAGCATCGTTGTTAAGCCGAGCAGTTTCATTTTTATAAAAAAAGTATTTTCCATTGACAGTGACAGTACCATGGCCAAGGAGTCCCGGTCCGGCGGCAGTAGCAACCTGCGCATGGGCTGGTGCCACGACTGCCGGCTAACCGCGGCCAAGCTGAATGACGCCATGCCTGGCGTCGCGGGCTTCGGCGACCCCGTAGTAAGTTTTAAAGACGCAACGAATATCCGGTTACTTTTTTTATGTCAATTGACTGACAAACCGGCAGACGGCCCACCTGATGGAAAGTGGTCACCGCCGCCCATGAACATCTGCAACACCAGAGGTGCTGCCAATGCGGTGCCAGTCTAGGGAGGATGGGGAATGGGGATGGGATGGGGATGAGGGAATAGGCCTCCGGATCTCGTCCCTCACCGTACGAAACGCAATAGCAAGCTATTATTTTACGCCGATATTCTGTGATTGTGGTACTATCGCGGTCGAACCGGCCCATTCGAACAGTAATCATCTAGTGAGGATTACTGTTTGGCTCTACCACTATAAAGTGAGGATTACTGTTTGGTTACTATCCGTTATCCGGGTAATATACACTTCAAGAAACAACAATAAGGAAGTTTTCTGAAATATTCTAATCAGTCCGTCAGTTAGATTACCAAAAAATATTGAACACGTATTTTTTGCTTTATCAAATCAATCAAAATTTACAAAGATAACGCGCGTGAAAGTTCAGGTGTGGGGACTTATGACGTCATAAGTCCCCACTAATTGGTACAGAGTGTGCAAAGTCGTGACGTCACGCGAAACTTCAACGCACTATATCTTCGTCATTTTTTGTTTAATCTACAAAAGAAAAAAATATGTGTTCAATATTTTTTTATGACGGACTCATTAGATTTTTTCATAAAACTTCCTTGTTGTCCCTCCTGTGACCAAAAGTTGACGAAAAGGATTGCTTAATTTTACGTTTTCTTCATACAGGCCAAAACTATGCCTAATGCCCTACATGCGGATATAGTCAAAGCAACAAAATCAGGGCTCAGGGTCCTTAACTTTCTGGGACAGGAGGGGAAAGTTCTGAACCGAAACGTGTATAAACCATCCGGCCTATAGCTTGGATCAGAAATAGGATAAAACAAGAAGCCATCGGAAATAAAGGAAATTAATGTCAGTTATTAAATTAAGGGCCTGTTTCACAATGTCCAAGTAAGGGAGCGTTCAAGTATTACGTAACGAATTTAGGGGGGCGGGGGGTGTCTTATAAAACGTTACGGTGGATTCCAGAGGCAGGAGGGGGGTTTGAACTAACATTTTTTTAACCCTTCAGAATGATCGCGTTCTCTCACTCATTTTTGGAATGACCTCTTGAAATTTTACTAGCGGGAAGGGGGTACAGAAAAACGTTACGGCGCGTTACATGGGGGGGGGGGAGTCAAAAAACTCCAAATATTGCGTTACGTAATACTTGAACGCTCCCTAAGGCGTTATTTGGCAGATAACGGCGAATTTTGTATGAGTTACTCGACAATTACATTTTACTCGGACATTGTGAAACAGGCCATAAAAGTTCGTTTATTTCTATTTATATATGAAACTTCACGTAACATCATGTCATGCACGTTCGAGTACCTATTCCCAACTGACGTAACAAAGCGCGTATTTAAACCTCTATGGCCTCCCCGCGCACTTACTATTTCGTAACAAATTGAAACTGGTTCGCCGCGCGTAGGCCGCGCAATCTAACTCGTCCTTAGAGATAGCTCGTGTGCGGCCGGACATCCGGCCGACGGCCATGGTGGATATCCGGTATCCAACCACTATCCGTTGCGGCGTTTCTTCTCAGCACATGTCACCTTTCGAAGCGCTGGTAGATTCAGACATGTGAAAGAGCCCGTGTGGCCTACTTGCAAAATATATATTTTAATTTTCATCTCTAGTTACAATATTGCAGCTAAATTAAAGGTTTAGTTCGACGTCAAAACTGTCCAATGCCCATCGCTGTATGTCCCTCCTACCTGCCACTCCACTAAATCCCTCCTTCGCAGTCACGCTCGGGCTCCCCCACGTATCACACCATAGAGGAGTACCGGCAACACCAGCAGGAGCAGCTTGACCAGAAGAACGACAACGAACTCTATTACGTAGGTCTTTGGATACATTATGCCTTGATATGCTTAGCTCATTATACGACCCAAAGGGTCCAGCTCTTGATTCCAGGCAGTTTTCGCTGTAAACTGAACTGCCGGGAAGATTTGCATTTGCGTGCGGAAACTGCCTGGAATTAAGAGCTCATAATACGACCCTTGTACCGATTAGTGACAGTTTTACAAAAGCGACTTTGAACTCTATAACCTAAGTGCTAAGGGCGGTATTGTAGATCTAGTGTCACGAGGCGCTATCACCGACTAGTAGAATACTCTTTCGATGCTGACAACTTTCTTTTCTTTCAATTTCTTTTTCGTGTTTCGAATTTTATATTTAGTTCGATGGATCGATTCAGACGTAGATCATTCCGCAATAGATCTTGGCGCTGAAAGGTCGTTTTTCGCCTGCGCTCTCGCGAGCTTCTCTCCAGTTGATATAGAGCACTACTACGCAAGTATGGTGTCCATTGTAATTGAAACACAAATACATATGTAAAGATGTAGTGCATAATTAGTTTCCATCGTGTTTTATCGGAAAAGTTCGTATTTATCGTGCTCTCTCAATTAGCTTCCGCAGGCCCCCAATTCTCGGTGCATTTGAGATAATCTCACGATCGAGATTCAACGTCAGTGCACACAGTCATTTGACACAACTGTATGAATCTGACGTTTAATCTCGCAATTGACATTATCTCGAACGCATCGAGAATTGGGGGCCAGTATCCATCATACCATACTGTCATTTTTCATTTTGACATTTGACAATAAATAATAAAGTTTCATATGAATGAATATAAACATGTCACTCATTTAATACAATAATTAATTGACACTTCGGGTCCCGTCGTCTTGCGATCGAGATCCGAGTTTTACCGATGGAAACATATTATTCACTATATCTGTAATACTTAATTGTGAATATCAAGGCTTTACCATTGAGGCAATTACATGTAAGTAAGAAGTCTTACCAGGCCTACCCAAACATCCCATCCACATTATTACTATAGTACCCATATTTATAATTGTTTTTACAATATTGTTACGGAGTGCCTCGTATTTCAAACAATAAATTTACCATTACTCCATCACTTGTTGTTTTACCTGCTGCTACCATCCACCCTTACCTACGTCCTGATCCTCAACTACCTGGCCCTTACAGTTTCTAAGATAAACGCCACTGACAGACGGACGGGCATCTTAGCCTCCGTAATAGGGACCCATTGATACCCTTTGGGTATGGAACCCTAAACCGAGTTGTTCACTTATAGTTGGCGGATACGGATCCCGAGGAGAGATCAGCGGACGCCCTGTACTTCTGCACCAACTGCTTCAAGCGGTACATCATCACAGACAACAATGAAGAGATCGTAAGCAATCGCATATACGAATATTACTTTATTTATTTATATGCTAAAAGTTGGTATGCTTAGAAATGTTGATTTCTAACAGTTTTGCAGGATGCTTGTGAAAGTGCAAAAACGTGATAATCTATATCTATGCAAATAAATAAATTTGATGTGTCTGTTTGTAATGCATATGAAAGTATATACGGTACTTAAAAAAAAAAAAAAAACAATTTTCAATTTTTTTGTCTGCTTGTTCGTTCCGGCTGATCTCCGAAACGGCGGGCCCGTTTTTAACGGGACTTTCACTGGCAGATAGCTGATGTTATAAGGAGTAACCTTTTTTATATTATTAAAAAGAAAGAAGGGTACAGTACAGCGGAAAAAAATTAAAACTCATGTAATCGAATATATACTAATTATAAATTATAATGTCACGTGAACAAAATTGCGGGCGCAGAAACAAGCTAGATGTTCAATAAATCTAGATAATATAAAATTGTATAGGCCGATGCCTACATTATAGATATTGAAGACAACTAATATCTTTATTAAGGGTCTTTTTTATTAGAGTAATAGAAGCCAAGACAACAGTTTTTAGAATTTTTGTCTCTCTGTTTGTATGTTTGTACACGCATCACGCAAAAATGAATGCAGTTTTCACTGATGTATTGCTAGAGTAGATATCTAACTTAAAATATAGGCTCCATTTTACCGCAGGAAAATATCTTATTCCAATTGTTTCGTGTCCAAACGGACAAAGTCGCGGGCGGAAGCTAGTGAATAATACGACGACGCGGTTAGCCTAGTTGGTAGTGACCCTGCCTCCAAAGCTAGCGTCCCGAGTTCGATCCCCGGTAAGGGCAAATATTTGTGTGATGAGCACGAATGTTTGTTCCTGAGTCTTGGATATTTCCTATGTACTTAAGTATTTATCTTATATATAAAATTCTCGTGTCACAATGTTCGTTCCCGTACTCCTCCAAAACGGCTTGATCGATTCTCATGAAATTTTGTGAGCATATTGAGTAGGTCTGAGAATCGGCCAACATCTATTTTTCATACCCCTAAATGATAAGGGTGACTCACCGGGCAGGACGACGTCTGCTGGGTCCGCTAGTTTCTCTATATAAGTATGTATGTCGTCGTCTAGTACCCGTAACACAAGCCTTTGGAGCATACTTTGGGACTAGATCGATTTGTGTAAAGATTGTCCCATGATTTATTTATTTATTTAGTAATAAAATTGATGAAGCTGTTATTGTGATTTGTATCGTGTCGTGTAGAAGCTGGTGGAGTCGGTGTCGACGGCGAGCGCGGCGGCCGGCGACAGCGCGCCGCGCGCGGGCACCGCCGGCGACGCCGCGCCGCCCAAGGTACTGACGTCCTCGTTTCTACCGGCTTCGCTAGATGTCGCTAATCGCTCCACCATAGTATAAACAGGGGAAGTAGGCTATCTCCGGCCCAATCCGCGATATAATTGCCTACTGTCTCAGGGTGTCTCTATTCAATAGGTAATCTGAACGGAGACAATTCTGGAATCGATTAATTATTAAGACACTCAAATACACAGCAATACGTTCTCCTGCGATTATCACACATTTTTCATTCATTTAGCGGTGCCGAAAAGCCGTGACGCGCGAACCTCGTGCGGTGTTAGCCCCGACTGGCGCACTGAGAAACGGGTCGAGATTTTGTTTAAGTGTGCGTGCGGCGACGCATAGATACTTTGGCGCACACATACAAGTAAGGTCCGACCGAGACTGCTTTTTTAATTCCGGCCGAGACCGAGACCGAGACCGAGAATAAAATAAATTCTCGGCCGAGACCGAGACCGAGACCGAGACACGGTTTTTTTTTTTATATTTGCGTTTTTTCAACTAAAAAAACATCCGTTATGATAAAAAAGGATTTTATTATGGTTTAAACGTTCTACCGTGTACTACAAACAAACTCAATAGTAATAAATCAATATGAAGAAAAGCACACGTATGTAGATATTATTATCAAATTCCAGTTGTAGGTTGTAGGTATTATTTAATTATCATATAACAATCAAAACAACTATTTATTCGTAAACATTAATATGACATGAACAAAACGTATTCACCGTATCTACCTACGTATTCAAATCTTAATGTGTTTTCGAATTCCAATTCGTTTTCGTAAAGAAATGAACGAGTTGTCACTTTATTGCGAGTGTCGGTAAAATCGCACGACACGAGCCCGTGCGGGGTGATCAATCAAAATCGCAATAAAAGCTGGCGCCACCGCGGTAAACTGCGCGCCAAAATTCAAAAGGATTGCCGCGGAGTCTCGGTCGCGGCCGAGAATCTCGGCCGTTTTGGGCCGAGACCGAGACCGAGATCTCAGCATGATTTTTGGCCGAGATTTGCCGAGACCGAGACCGAGACCGAGATCTCGGTCGGACCTTACATACAAGCCGC
Organism: Tortricodes alternella; assembly: GCA_947859335.1. Lineage (NCBI taxonomy): Eukaryota > Metazoa > Arthropoda > Insecta > Lepidoptera > Tortricidae > Tortricodes > Tortricodes alternella. Next base: position 12,740,781 of record OX401979.1, on the reverse strand, counting down.
GCGCGGTGCGTTTGTATGAAGATAACTTACTTCCCCCCCTCTTTATACTATGACCTCACCTAACGTAGCGTTTAGAGCGTCGGTGGCCTAATGGCTAAGGATGTTGACTCGTGATCGTAAGGTCCGGGTTCAAATTTAAGCGGTTGCCATGTACCAATGAGTTTTTCTAACTTCTGTACATTATCTGCCTACGAATTGCGGTAATCGATGCTCTTACGGTGAGGGAAAACATCGTGAGGAAACCTGCACATTTGGGTAACTAAATGTGTAACCATGATCCAATTGGTCTGGTTCCCCTTCACAAGGGTTACGGAGGTCAGACGGCAGTCGCCCCACTGTAATAACCCGACCTGCCGAACCCGGGATCATGGTCAAAGCGTACCCCGTAGCGAAAGCGTAGACGGGAAAAATGCGCTAGGAAGAGAGAGGCACTAACGTAGGAACTCGTTTAGAGAGATGCTAATCAAACATTTACATCGGAATTTATTTGGTGCGACTGTTATACCTCACTTATATGCAGCCACTGCCACTGCTGCTCGCGCTGAAAGCACAGAATAGATATTAGTATTAACGTACAGAAGAATCCCGTCTAACAAAAACAGTGTTTAGGTACGATAATATGCCTAATTATACCTTATCTCGCATAAAACGTGCTGTTTCGTGTACGCTAGTGTTGTCAGTTTTCTATGCGCGTCAGCCATCGGTACCAAATATCTAGGCTACGCGCGAATCGGCCAGCGAGCGAGCAGCAACCTACTGCGATTTACAGCTCCAAGCTGTCCGACGGCCGAGCGTACCTAAAGTGCGGAATGAGACCCCCTGACGGAAGTGACTTGCGTTATACCTCGCCGAATGTCAAAAGAGCGTTGACGGCCATATAAAATGTGTGTCAGTCATCGCTCTTTTTACATTGGTCGAGGTACACAAGCATGCTTGTCCCGCAGCCGCCGCCCCCGCCGGCGCCGGCGCCCGCGCCCGCGCCGCCCAAGGAGGACAAGCTGCCGTCGGCGCGCAAGAAGAAGCCGCCCCCGCCCTCCGCCCCGCCCGCACCGAAGCCCCTGGTGAAGGAGCCCGAGTCGGGGCTCTATCTGTACATCGATCTGCATGGACACGCCTCCAAGAAAGGTACAGACCATATAGTACATTAAATCACAAGGGAGCAAAATGACATATTTACGGCGAAGACGGTATATTCGTTCTGAGCGTAGCGAGGGATTCGAGCATTATCGCCCAAGACGGAAATAATTTTGCTACCGAGTGCCCCGTAGGGGTCATCCATAAAGTACGTCACACGATAAGGGGGGGAACGGGGTCGACGAAAAGTGACATTGTGTGACAAAGGGTGGGAGGGGTCCTAAGTTTCGTGCCACACATTTCAAAATCGAATGCATCCAAGTGTTAAAATGCCTAATTTGAACTATTAACGAAAAACTTAAAATAATTCGAACTATATTTGTATGGTCATAAGGTTTAAATTGTTTTGTTGGCGAGTTCACACTCGCTCTACTAGTGTCACGCGCCGGTCGGGTTTTTTCAAACGTTTGATTTGATGTTGATTATGTTTAAAAAATTATTTGAATGGTAATAAAACTAATTTCGAAACTGCTGTTTGAATTTAATAATTAAAAATCGGTGACGTCACACTAGGGTGGGGGGGTCTCACAAATGTGACCAACAGTGACAAGGACGGGGGAGGGGTCGAAAAATCACGAAATTAGTGTGACGTACTTTATGGATGACCCCGCACTGATGTTCACTCCACATATGAGGATAATGCAAATTAAATGCTATTAAAAATAATAATAAGACATTTGTGCCAGCATTATTACCACCAAATTAAGAAGAGTTCCAATCTTCTTAATTTGGTCATACTGTCACTTGTCAAGAAACATGTTTGAAATCGACGTACTAACAAAATACAGCCATCTTGTTTTTTCATTAGGGCGCTGATGTTTGCGGGAGCAGCGTAGCATTACAGTCGTAGGTTCAATAAATTTACAGCGTATCTTTTACTTCTGTAAGGGATCTTTTATATTGACGACACAATCCTTGAGGTTTTCTGATTATCCATTGCGCAGGTATCTTCATGTACGGCAACCACTTCGAGGACCTGGACTCGTCGGTGGAGTGCATGCTGCTGCCGCGGATCATGTCGCTCAACAACCTGCACTTCCACTTCTCCTCCTGCAACTTCACCGAGCGGAACATGTACCTCAAGTGAGTATCAATCAAAACACACCAAATATCCTAAACACATCGCTTACTCTAACTTTTACTAGCAAATAAAGCTGCCGTAGCCGCATGGCCGAATTAACCTTGTCGGGGCCCCATTACCCTTTTCTAACTTATTAAAATACATTTTGTCTACCACAATGCAACGGGGAAGATGCATGAAAATCAAAATGACGTTTAAATTATATATTATAAAAGTAAATGTAAACAATAGCATATTACAGAAAATAGCAAATCATTTTGACTATTCATTTTTATTTGATTAAGGGTCAAAATTAGTGAACAATCATTCATCAATTCAATCATTCAATCGTCATTTTAGTTTTTTTGACCTCCTCATCAAATTTATGTCATGTTTTATTTCTACGATGTTGGTCTAAAAACAGTATTTTCGGAAATAATTGCAGATTTCGTTTAAACGCCATACATTTTGTACAGTCTAACCACAGCTGTGACGTCATAGCTGTTTGGAGTGTTTTCGCGTGTGGTATGAACAATGACTTTTCAAAGCGTAATAAGCTGCTGCCGTTCACTGCTAGCCCGCGAGGGCCGGATTATTCATTAATCATTAGGCAGTGTAGGCAACTGCCTAGGGGTAATGTTTATATAGAAATAAATGACCTACCTACCTATGTACCGTGCGCAGGGACCGGCGCGACGGCATGTCGCGCGAGGGCTCGGGCCGGGTCGCGGTGCTGAAGGCGACGGGGCTGGTGCGCTCGTACACGCTGGAGTGCAACTACAACACGGGCCGGCTCGTCAACGTGCTGCCGCCCGGCGTGCGCGACGCGCCGCCCGCCGCCGCGCAGCCGCCCGCGCCGCCCAAGTACACGCCGCACATATTCGAAGAGGTAAACCCGTTCCAGGTTTGTGCCGCGGTCGTTTGTGTACGCACTAAAGTCTGTTCGGCGAGAGTTGATAAATACTATGATATCGTTTCGAAATAGCGACTGTCGCTTAACTATCGCAAACTGAATGACGGGCGTCGCTTATCGCCGCGCGCACGGAGTTTCGTGGTACGAGGGACGCAGATGTTTCCAACTGCGGTGTCACGGCGAAAAATATTTATTTGTTTTATTCATATACACAATCGCCATATTGTAAATTAATGTCTTGTATGTGCGCGTCAAACATCAGCATTGCACGAAAAGAAATGAAAAAGTTTTTTTTTATCTATGACACATGTTTAAAACGCGTTGAGTATGGATATGACGTGTCTTGTTTCTTTCTATGTGATTGGCTTGGAGTGTGTCGTTGGGGTGTTCGTGTGTTGCTTTCTGCTTATACAGTTAGGCTATTCAATAATAATATTCTATAAAAAAACTCCCTTTCATTTTAATTATCATCGGTAAAAATAATTAGCGGGCCGCTATTTATAATGAGTTAAGAAACCCTGACTTTTAACTTTTTTTATCAACACTCGGCGAACAAACCTTAGTGTAGCCAGATTATAGCTCCGTGTATTTAGACTTCGTTCCCAAGATAAAAAAAGACTTTAGATCAGTGTTTTTGAAACGGTGGGTCCGACCCCCTGCTCATGGGTCGCGGTCGCAAGCCAGGTATTTAAATACCTCGTTGAAACCACTGATATAGTATTAATACGGCCATGGGGCGGCCGCCAGATTTTTTTAAAGGGTTGTTTTTTAATTTGTAATGGGGTCGCGTACTCATAAAGGTTGAAAAACACTGCTTTAATTAGGAGTGTGAACATACGATTTTTCATACAAAAGGCGATAACGATTTCCACCCCATAAAATCTACGGATATACGTTTTGGTTTTTTTCTCTATAATCAATCAATGATTTCAGTTTTATTGTTGTTTTAGTATTTTCATAAAAAAAAAACAATTTCAGCGATTATTTTACTTTGTTGATCTTTAATCAATATTCCAAAACGTATAGACCTAGATTTTGTTCTGACTGACAACCTATCAAAAAATGGTCAAAATCGGGTTGAAATCGTTATCGCCTTTTGTATGGAAAGGGTGATTTTTGCCATTGGTTCACCAATTTATTTAAACATATAAAATACTATTATAATTATCCAACGGTAAGTATAGGAGCCTAGGAGTATCATAGTATGGAGGCGGCCCTGCCGCGCAACCTTCCCAGTGCGTAAACCCTTTTTTGTATTTTTAAACATATCTTTTTTACCCATTTCCAGGACTCAGTATTTTTATTAATTATTATTATTTTATTCGCTTTCATGTATGAATGAATTTTGAAATAAAATTATTTCTTTTTCCGTTGAAAATTTAATTTTTATTTTATATTCATGTTTCTTGAGACACCAGGTTTAATTTAATTGTTATTATATGAGTCAATCGGTGTATTTATTATCCGTGCAGTCAAGTAACGAAGATTGCAACATCGCGTGTTTTTATTCGTATTATTCATGATTGCATGGAAATACAAAGCCAATACCAACGTAATACCAAAACAGCACTGAAATTAGTTTATCTTTTTCAGACGAAATGGTGATATTCATACAATGACAATGCGGCCAATTCGAAACGGTGTCGCATAAATTTAAAATTCCCTAAACCTAAAATAAGCAACGTCAAACTCGATTTTGTATGGCACCAAGCTGTCAAAATTCAGTTTGATTTTTTTAATTTTAAGTTTAGCGGCTTTTAAGTTAGCGAACATACTTTCGCCCCAATATTTTTTCTCGAACGCTTTCTCCATTTCAATAAATAGCCTAACTGTTGCAATGAATGCCGGGTACTATGAAACGGTCCGTTAACGACACTTTTGAATGAGGAAGCAATAATAATGCTAAATTTTTTGACTTCGTAATATACCCTATATTTACATCTTTGTTCCTAATTGTTAACTCCTGGAATCCTAGTAAGCATTATGAAATGGGTGCGTGGTAACGTCAACGATAGCTTTGATCACAAAGGTTCTTGAATTATTCATAAGAGGGTAGTCAATGACCATTTATGCAGTTTTTTTTTACAATGGCCATGACTAAAAAGCGTTACTCTCATAATGTCCAATTCCCACTCCCAAAATGTCGATTTCCCAGAGAGTACCTACAATTCCCAAAAAGCACTATTCTCAGAATGTCAAACTCCTAAAAAGTACAATTCTCAGATTGTCCAATAGTCAGAATGTCAAACTCCCAAAATGCACAATTCTCAGAATGTCAAACTCCCAAATTGTCAAACTATTTAAGTAAGAGAAAAATGGAAGGTAATAGATTGTCATGGTATGGCCATGTCATGAGGAGGGATGAAAGTCATGTTACGAAAAGAATTTTAAGTATGAATGTGGAAGGTTATAGTGCAAGGTAAAGACCTAAAAAGGATGGACTGTGGGAAGAGTAATGACACAAGTAATGACATGAGTAACAAGGGGGTGAATACTGAGTTGATGGGATGTTTGGAAGCAAAATACGTGCGGCTCCGACCCCAAATTTTGGCTCCCATATTTATGAGATCGAAAAACACGGTTTGTGAAAATGAAGAATTTGTTTGTTACTGCCGTCGATGCTACGTGTTTTGTGTGAGTGTGTGTTTGTGTGTGTATTGGAGTGTGTCAGTGTGACCTTGCGGAATTCGTCAATGTCGGAATTGGACGATTGGGGAACTGGACGACGTGGGAATTTGTCATAAAGGGCAATTGGACAATGTGGGAATTTGTCATGTGGGAAATTGGTCAATTTGGGCATTTGTCATATATGAATTAGACAATGTAGGAATTGGTCGATTTGGGAATTGGACATTATGGGAGTAACGCACTACAATCGTACAAATTTGAAATTTGGCAATTATTTGTGGCGATTTGCTCGCCATGAACGTATGAAATCAAATATTTTGATCTAGATTAGCGATCCAACATAAATTTTAATGAGACATAGTTGCGAACGTCCAACGACTGAACTCTAGAAGTGGTCCCCACGTTTCAGATAAGGCAACGCGGTAAGAGTGTGGAGTATTTCGAAGAGACAGACGCCTGGCAGGTTGGTCGCTCCCGCCGAGCTTTCTGGGCTCCTATTATGAGCTCTCAATTCCAGACAGTCACCGCCGTAAACTGAACTGCCTGGAAAATTCGTAATGTAAGCGCTAAAGCTGGTCTCTTTTGCGCGCTCATATTAAATACGAATTTTCCAGGCAGCTCAGTTTATGATGATAACTACCTGGAATTGAGAGCTCATAATACAACCCCTGTTCTCGTAGATAGATACCAGCCTGACAACTTTGCCGCCATAAAGTTCGTTGTTTTTAGGGCGATAATGCTAGTGTATTTTAAAAGACAATTTTCTTTTTCGAAACCACGTTTGAGCAGTCCCAAATCAAGCTATATTTTTACACGACTGCAGGAACGAAAAATGTTTGTAATTAAATGCGATTAAGTATGACTTAGTATGTATGTATATAATCACTATTAGTTACCACCTAGAGTCAAACTACTGAACCGACTTTAACAAATGGTTTGGGCAAAATGTCCGGGCGACACAGGGCATATAACGTCACCGAAATCTAATATGGCGGATGCTAGAAGACATTTTGTTTCTTCATATGTTTATCAAATGAAAGGGCTTGACGAGAGCATTGCAAAAATATACGACACGTTGGTATTTATAAGTCTTATCTTATCTTAGGGGTCTATGGCATGTGTGCCGGGAGTCCTTTGCTACACAATCAGTATTAAGTGCCTCGTATCAATTATTAAGATTAGTTTAGTGATGTCAATTATATTCAAAAACGTTGAGAAACCCTGATAATAATGCATAACACAACTGAAACAAAAAAAACATGTAAAATTCAGAAATGGGTCAGAACTGGCACTTATTAAATTATAAATAAAAAAAACCCGACTGCATAACCTCAAAAAAAAGGAAACAAAATTGATTCTGCCTTGCCGGTGAGTTCACCGACTACTATTTTCATATCGAACTCATGGGCACGACAAAATCAACTTCTTGTTTTTTTTAAGGTTTTGCAGTCGGGGTTTTTTTAATTTTTTTATAACTTAATAAGCCCCTGTTCCATGGCACTTACAAAGTTTATATTTAATTTGTAAAAACGGCTTATTATGGCAATGGAAAAAGGTCATGGTGAACAAGCACTGAACAAACGAAATAGTAGTTTTATTCAGTGTAAATTCAGTAATGAAAAATACAAGATTCCAAGTCTAAATACAAAGTTGCCAGGTGCTGAGGTATAGCAAACTGAGTTCTTACTTTATATACGCACAGGTCTCTTCTGAATTCTCCAGGTGACGGGGCCGTAGACTTTATCACCGGTGCTTGAAGCACATTATTATTTGTCTGCAATGTACAGGACAACATTTCGTTTTTTATTGAGACGTGAAAATTACTATAGAAATTACAATATGTGTGCCTCTGGTACACGTCCAGTCCATATGTTTATTGAGATTTACTTTACATTATTCAAAAAAACATGAATATAAAATAACTTTGTATCCCAATTTGCCAATTTGTAATGGACTTCTTTTTAAATAGACCAGTAGGGATGTTTCCTGGGTAAAAAAGTAATTCTAATTAGTCCCTCAGTTAGATTATCAAAAAATATTGAACACGTATTTTTTGCTTTATCAAATCAATTAAAATTGACAAAGATAACGCGCATCAAAGTTCGGGAGCCCCACCCCACTTAATGGTAAAAAGTGTGCAAAGTCGTGACGTCACGCGGAACTTCAACGCACTATATCTTTCACTCTAGCTATTTAATTGACAAAAGAAAAAATATGTATTCAATATTGGATATTGGATAATGTAAATGACAGACTAGTTACAATTTTTCAGGCAACACGTCTTTTATCTAAGTCAATATCCCCGATTCACATTGGGCCAACATGGTCAATTAACCTTTTGAACGCAATAGTCGGCTGTAGCCGACAGCAGATTTCCGTGCCCCTGACGTTTAATCGTTGACGTGACGATTTCGTTTCGCCCTATCCAATCAAACTAATCAATACATAAATGTGAAGCTTTATATATGTCATATTGTCGTTTGCCAATTAACAAATAAAACAATTTAAGAATTATATAGGATAGCTCGATCAAGGAAGAATGAAGCGATGTGCATAATAAGGTTCGCACGAGTAACCTTTAGTGTTGTGCAGGTGGGCCGGTCGCTGGGCGCCTCCATCCTGGACCTGACGGCGCAGCACCCCAACAGCCGCGTGCCGTGCTCCGAGCACCGCAACCTGGCCACCGTGCGCGAGTGGCTCCGCGCGCACACGCGCTCCTTGCGCCCGCAGGTGAACACACACACGCACACGCGCGCACGCACACACACACACACACACACACACACACACACACACACACACACACACACCCGCACGCACAAACACACACAGAGCCGCATGCCGTGCTCCTAGACCAAACCTGGCCGTGGAAACATTTCAATCTGAAACAGCCCACTGACTGGACTCAATGGACGCTGGACTATGGCGCTAACGCACGCCCATAAGGAAAAAACGAAACCCTTATAGGATCACTCGTGTGTCTGTCTGTCTGTCCGTCTGTCACAGCCGATTTGCTCCGAAACTACTAGACCGATTGAGTTGAAATTTGGTATGCATATGTAAGTTGGTGACTGCAACACGGACGCGTGACGTAAATATATGAATTTCAAACATGGGGGCCACTTTTGGAGGGTAAATTAGAAAATTTAAAAAAAAGTTATGCAACCTACATCGTGTGACATATCAAATGAAAGGGCTTATTGTGAGGATCTTAAATATATATTTTTTTGAATTTTAAGTAAAATAGTTTAGAAGTTACTTAGGAAAATAGGCGAAATTTGACCATTCCCCCCCCTTATCTCCGAAACTACTGGGCCTAAAATTTTGAAAGAAATACAAAAAATAGCTCTTTACCTATAGATTACAGGAAAACCTATTAGATGTCTATGGTGTTTAAAGTAACGTAGGAAATTTCAGATAATCTTGTACGGAACGGAACCCTCTCCACGCGAGTTCACTCCAAGTTAGAGTAGGCCCGCTATACTTGTCGGCTATAAATTGCCGTAAAAAGTTGCTCGTTTCCTAGCATCTTTAAAGCTACCAAACCGAGCCGCCATAGACACCAGAATCGCCGCTGTGTCATGGACGTACAGTGTATAGTAGTAATTATTTTTCTTGTCCCGATCGCCTTAGCTACTTATCTGGCAAACAAAGCCATTATCTTTCATTGTGAAGTGTAACCGCAAATCGCTACTTTGAAATAGAAGGTCGTAACTGCAAACACTATTTCACACAAACGGCGTCTTTATGTCTAACTTAAGAAGGTTCACATTAAAACACAGGGCCTGTCAGGTGGTGAACATTTTGTATTTAAAACAGCAGTAAAATACACATGGAAGCGGTTTAAATGCAAAATGTTCAACACCTGACATGCTCCGTGTTTTATTGTGAACCTTTTTACCTTTAGACACAAAGACGCACTTTGTGTGAAATAGTGTTTGCAGTTACTACTTGCTATTTCAAAGTAGAGATTAGCGGTTACACTTGACAATGAAAGACAATGGCTTTGTTTGTCATATAAATAGCTACTGCGATCGGTACAAGAAAAAGAATTACTACTATACGCGTGCGAATGAGATGTGCAGGGAAAAGAGGCGTTACTGGCAGCGCGACTGGCGGCTGAGTGAGACAACATACTTGATGAAACTTTGATAATATTTCTAGCTTTGTTTAATTTGTTTTCAATGTAATTCGTAAAAGTTCTTGCTCTTGTGTTTTATTTTATCTTTTTTTATAAATCTACTTTACCTTTTAGTTTATAACTGTACCTCTTTAATTTTCAGTGCAAAACCTACCAATTTAATATTACCAGCACTTAATTAGAAACCGGGGTAAGAAATCTGTCCCAATTCGATGAAAATAACAACCATCTCTCATTAGCTACTAAACCGATCACGATGGTAGCGAGCGTTACCGACACAAGGTTAATGTGGTACTGTTTCAGCTGACGATGTCGCGTCTGCGGCCGAAGACGTCGTCGCCGACGCGTGCGCCGCTGTACGTCCGCTCGAAGGCGAAGGTCGTGGACGAGCGGAAGGAGAACACGTATGCGGGCGCGAAGGCCGACGAGCGCCGGCGCGGCCCGCCGGACGAGGCGCCGCCCGCGCCGCGCGCCGAGCGCTCGCGCTACCTCGACCCCGAGCCCAAGCCCAAGACGCTCGCCGGCAAGCGGCGGAACGTGCTCGCGGTGCGCAAGCCCAACGCGAGCAAAACGCAGCTCGTCAAGGGCAAGGCGAGCCGGCGCTCCGCCGACGACACGGAGAGCCCGCGCGCCTCCATGCTGTCCACCAAGCTGTCCAGCAAGCGGAGCTTCTCGCGCTCGCTGCGCGTCGCCAGCCGCAACTCGTCCAACCGCTGCCGCGCGATGGCGTCGTCCTCGTCGGAGGACACGAGCTGGGACGAGGCGGGCGCGGGCGGCGCGGGCGGCGCGGGGGGCGCGGCGCGGCGCCGGCCCTTCCCCACGCCGCCGCCCGCGCGCCTCAAGAAGATCCGCCTCAAGGCCGGCTTGTAGCGCAAGCCGCGCGCGCGCCCCGCGCCCCCCGCGCCGCCCGCGCCGCGCTAGCCGCCCCGACCCCGCGGACCGACGACGAGCGCGCGGCCATGAGCGCGCCGCCGCTTTATAAGACTTGCTATAAAAATTACGTGTGCTCGATCGTTTTATGTCGTATTTTAGCATAGGAAGTTTTTTTTGTTTAGTTGTGATCGGTTGTTACGACCGGGTACTTGCCATGTAAAACGACTCCGAAGCTTCGAGTAGGTATTCTGTTTTACGACGAATCGTAAATTATTGTGGCGTAAGGCAGGAAGTTTGTGAACAATATATTTTTTGTTGTAATTTTACATATTTTTACCAATACTTGTTTGCGGTTTATCAGAAAATTTATTGAGTTCCAAATATATATACAATACAACTTGAAATGATTATGATTAACATATGACATTTAGTTTTTTATGGTTCAGATTATGCTTAAAATACACAACAAATTATTGCACTCATGAAATCGCTTGAAAAAGACATAAATATAGAAAAGTTTTATCTTAATAAATGTGTTGATAAAATTTTAAAGTCTTCCCCTATCAGGGAATAGCTCCAGGAGCAATTAGCAAAATTAATTGATCTCATATAAAAAAACAAAGAATGGTGGCTGTATCTTGTAAACATAAAAAGTATATCTCTATAAGACACCTGTTTTTCAAAAATATAGTTATGACAGGCTAGCGAAACAGTACAGAAATACATAAGTAGAGTTCTTTTTTAGGTTATAATTACAGATGTTTCAGATATTTGCAGCTACATTTAACTAAAGGCAAATTAATATTTCTGTGGGCAGCCCACACAACCATAACAGTGCAATATGAAGTATAGAAATAATGGTTATAATTATTTCGAGATAAATAGTAATATGTAACGAAAAATTAGATTTACTATTATGCCTAATTCAAAATTAATAGTAGTGTGTAAAAATTAAGTGTTTATCATAGAAAGTATTGTATGTATATTTTAAAATAGTAACTATTTATTATTGCAATATTAATAAACAATTATAATAACATACAATGTTCTCCCAAGAAGGTTGTTTTATTATAAATACCTCAGAATTTAGTAGGAAAATGCCAACTGACCAGCACGTCTAGCACGACATGCCCGCGAGTCGTTTGTCGCTCAGTGCGTCTCTGTCAAACTAGTCAAAAATGTAAGGGAGCGACAAACGACTCGCGGGCATGTTGTGCTAGCCCACCAGATGATTGAATTCATTATGTAGAAGTAATAATTATTATAGAAAGTTAGTGTGTGTGTGTGTGACCAGATTTTTTTTTATTTCCTCGACGCAAGACTTCTTAAAATTTGCGTTATTAATCGTAGATTACCAAAATTATTTTAAAAGTAAGGAAAAACTATATCTTTAGGGTTCTACCGATCTCCAAAGTTTTAAAAATTTATTCATTTTCATGGCAAAAGCTTGAAAATTGTTGACTTTCCTTGTCACTCAAAATCCTTGGAAAAATTAGTTAAACTAGTAATAGAGGCCTTACAAAGTGTAACTGACGCTACTTCTAGAATTGGCTTTATAGATACAGTTGCAATTTCGAACGGAAATGCCTTATTTTGGACACAAAAATAGGTTTCTATTCTAAGTTTTAGTAATTGATTATAATCTCTTTTTTGGTTTATTTTGTTTTATTTTAGTTTGTTCTATTAATTCCACTATAAAATACGTTTTAAACTTGATTCTTGTATTATTTTAGCCATAATAATATGGTTTAAGTCGGTAAGAGACTAAAATTTAACAAAACTTCAAAGTTCGGTAGAGCCCTCAAGATGACACGCATTTCTAGTTTTTTTTACCTTTTTCGTAATCTGTGTAAAATTACGCAAATTTTGACGCCTCTTGTGATAGTGTAACTTGAAAAAAAAAAATTCTCATACATTGACGGGACACCTAGTGTGCATCTCAGGTACTTCTGGTAGGTTGAAATCATGTGGCAAAGCACAATGTTCCTTGTCTTCAGACTACCGTTTCTAAAGTAGAGTGCCATGTGCCACCATTTCCATAATCAATTATTATGTTCATACACGCTTATAACACTTAAGAGGAGTGTGAACCTACAGCTTTTCATACAAAAGGCGATAACGATTTCCACCCCTTAAATGGTAACCGATGTTGACCAATTTTTGATTGGTTGTTAGTTAGATCAAAATCTAGGTCTATACGTTTTGTTTTTTTCTCTATAATCTTTAAATTCTGTTTTATTGTGGTTTCAGTATTCTCATACAAAACTAATTTCAGCATTATTTGACTTGCTTGATCTTTAATCAAAATTCAAAAACCGTATAGACCTAGATTTTGTTCTGACTGACAACCTGACAAAAATTGGTTAAAATCGGTTAACATTTAAGGGGTGAAAATCGTTATCGCCTTTTGTATGAAAAGGCTGATTTTTGCCTTTTGTTCACAGTTCTCTTAAGACCGATCTATTGCTTCGATTTCAAAATACGATCCCTTTATGCCCCTGTTTTGAGTAAAATTCAATGTATGTATATTAATGTGTTTAGGATTCCGTAGTCCTAATAGGAACTCATAGTTTTGCCATGTCCATCTATCTGTCTGTATGTTTGTCACAGCCACTTTTTCTCCAAGAGTTACAAAGCTAATTTTTTTTTACGATTGAATGCTGATTCCGCCCTCAAAGACAAAGACCAGAGTACCCGCAGACTTACAATTTCAAGTTGACCAACTAAATCGTACAGTATACCAATAGATATAGTGATTTATGATCCCGCTCCTCGCTCCTCTGCTGCACTGGGAGTGAAGAAATAGCATAGAATGCGTGCAGATGCTTATCATCCTGGCATGTCGTAAAAGTCGACTGAGGGACGGTCCTCTCCAACATGGTGGACTATCTGTATGGGCGATGGGCTGATCACCTGTCACCATACGGTTCATCATACCATCTTAGGACTAATTAATCGAACGCGGCCACAAGTAGTCTTGTGGGTCTGCCCACCCCATTAGGGATTTCGGGCGTGATTTATGATAGCCAAATAAATCACTAACAACCTCAAATGGGATGCCACTGGATAGCTCTTTGAAATCTATTTTGGGTATATTATGCACAATATTTTGACCATTTAGGAAATATTGTGTTCTAAACGTGTCATTTTTGTACAGTTCAAAATCGTTAATTCTAAAAATCTGTGACATATTTTAAAAGAAAGCTTGTATAATGAAGTTAAAAAGAAAACTGTCAAGACTTAAGTAGGCTTCATTTGTTCATAAGTGATAGGCCACCTACCTACCAAGTCCTTACCTTACCTATTTATTACTCTGTGAACCATCTTTACCATACTGCCCCACGTCCACAGCATAGGTACATTCTGGCATATACTTTGATCAAAAATAGCGTTGGGTGCTTGGGGTCAGACACCCAACATGGTTATAGTATGGAACCGTAAATTGCGCATGGTCTGATGCGCGGGGTCAGTTTTGAAATCAACTACTTGTATAATATGCTTTTAGCTGAAAATGTATATTTAGAGTTGATTTTATTTGATGACAGTGGCATATTCCACATTGTCATTCTATCTTCCTATCTTGACTCTGGCAGTGAAAGGATAAACCTGAGCACATTAACTTTATTTAAAATATTTGCTGTAAATTTTATTTAAACAGCTTGCACTGGCATTCAAATAAGGGGTTGAAAAAAGAAACACAAAAGTTACCGCATACTTTATATTAAGAGTCCACAGTAAGCTTACACTAACAGATTACAGCCTGCGTCCTCGTCGACCTCCCTTCCTGCGAGTGGAGTCAGAGGGCACTGGTGTGACATCTTCAATGCGACCAATCTTCATGCTGGAACGAGCCAAGGCACGGAGAGCAGACTGTGCACCGGGCCCAGGGGTCTTGGTTTTGTTGCCACCAGTGGCACGGAGCTTGATGTGGAGGGCAGTGATTCCCAACAATTTGCATTTTTCAGCAACATCCTGGTAACAATAAAAACAATGATTAGTCATATTAGTACATTTCGGCCAAATTTGAAAGTGTGTTCGCTAAATTTACAAGTCGCTTAACTTGAAATAAGTAATGTCACACTCGATTTTAACAGCTTGGTGACATACTAAATCGAAATTTGTCATTTCTTATTTTAAGTTTAGGAAGGTTTAGGTTAAGTTTAAGTTTCGAACTGGGCCCAATGTTTACTCCTGTATGTTTTAAATTGTTGTATCCGTTTTTTTGATACTTAGATTAGAGAGCCAGTAGAATCTGAAAAATTATAAGACAGCTATAACATTATAATTACTTTTCTTTTTCAAGTAGTCGACCCCAAGTACATTGACAGTCAACTTGATTCTATCTTGGTTATACAGAATGGCCCAATGCTACACCTTTCTGGATTTCAACATAAGGTCCTATCTAGTATGAAATGTAAAGATGCCAGAGTGCTTTGTTTGTAGGTAGTTAGAGATATATTTTTTAAAAGAAACCAAGTGCATACTCAAATATCACGATATTATAACCTTAGCATTTAACTCTTGGGGTGCATGTTTACAACATCACTAAAGACCAAACTTAACCTCAAAATGTAAGTCTGGCAGAGGCCTCAGAACAACAACAAAATTAAGTTTATAAACCCACCTGAGCGGCCAACATAGCGGCATAGGGAGAAGCCTCATCACGATCGGCCTTCACTTTCATACCACCAGTCACTCTGGCGATGGTTTCCCGACCGGATAAGTCGGTAACGTGCACGAATGTGTCGTTGAAAGAAGCGAAGATGTGGGCGACCCCGAACACGGTCTCACCCACCAAGTGCTGTGGGCCCAGGGTCACCTGGACCTCCTCCTTCGCAACTTTGTTTTTCCTCGGGGCCATGGCTCAGCCTGAAAACGACACAACACTTAGCACTTTTTTAACCTAAAATTATCACAGTGATCCATTCACTAAAGAACTTGAGATGAACAAGATTGCTATAGGATTAAATATTCTAAAGGGATTGAAGTTTATTTTCGTAGTTATTTCATATTTACCGAACAATTAATACAAAACTTAAAAATACCTTTTGCTTTGAAAGCTGTCAAACACTAGAAAGAATTGCGGAAGCTGGTGTTTACAGCAACAAAAACAAAAAATCTTCACAGGCTAACTGGA
This sequence comes from Tortricodes alternella, assembly GCA_947859335.1. Lineage (NCBI taxonomy): Eukaryota > Metazoa > Arthropoda > Insecta > Lepidoptera > Tortricidae > Tortricodes > Tortricodes alternella. The sequence goes on along the minus strand of OX401979.1, from coordinate 12,724,895 downwards.
CAAAATATGTTTATAATGTTTTTTTAGATTAAGTCCTTTAATATTAAATTATTTTAATAAAATTACTTGAGAACTTTGCGTCAGATAAATAATGTGCTTGATCTAAAATTAACAACATAAAACAACGTTTTTACATTTCCATTTTTCTATATAGCAGCACTGTAAGTTGTATCACTGTCATTAGAGCTGCGATCAATTTAATATTTTTCTTTTATATCTATTTGAAAAACTGTAGTCATAATTAGTATAAAAGAAAACATTTTGAAAGAAAATAGAAAACCATTAAGATGAATTATTATTTTAATTACAAATAGTTATTGTTTTGGGCCGTTTATTTCGAACCGCACCTTTAACCCTAGACAACCGGAAGTAGCGTACGTCATTGCCAGCCAACAGATTCATCGCATAATCTGAGAGCCAAGTTCCAACGTACACTTATCATCAATCAGGACATAAATCGTCGATTTTAGCGACGTAATATATTGGAATTAAGTGTGAAATATTGTGATAGACTTCCTCTAGCTTTAGTTAATCTAGTTCAATTTTAAAAAGTGAGTATTTGGTTTGATTCTTGTTGAGAAATCTGTTCGAAGTTCTCAGTACGCGAGTGACGTTCTGTCAGTCGTATTACTCAATTCGATATCGCATTCTTATAATCTTAGCGTATATTCCAATCTGGTCTGACGGCTCTAATGCCTTTAGTAAAGATAGTTCTGTGTTGTTCAGGCGTCAGATGATACTACGCAATTCATATCAATTCGACTTGCAAGTCATACCCATTTGTGTTTTCTTTGTGAAGAAGGGGATGTGCTAATCACCTTCATACGTTCCAGATTCAAAATGTTCATCTTGGACTGGTTCACTGGTGTCCTCGGCTTCTTGGGTAAGATCATTGCAAGCAAATGTCATTTATGCGTAACATTACAATATTTCTGAATTTCATTGGACCACAAGCAAGCAGTCAATAAAAAAAAATTGGATAGTTCCTGGACCACTTAAAAATAGATACATGAAGTGCTTCATTTTATACATTGTATTTTCTAAGTGTTTTAAAAGTGGAGTATTAGGTTATCAAATTCTTAAGTGCCAGTGATATCACTTTTTAATTTGCATGCTGACCTAAACTTTATAATTATCATCATAAATGGGCCTTGTAATAAAAATATTCTTCTTGATTAAAGGTCACAAACTTTACCTTGCGCATATATTTCAGTGTAACGTTGCAATATCAGCTAAGTTATAAACTTAATAAACTCTGTATTTCCTCATAGAAATCATTTCTGACATTCCAAGATGCACTTAAAGAGTGCCCACAGCAACGAAAGTGCATGATAAGCTTGCTTACGGTCTATTCGGAATGGAAAATAGTATGCTCTCAGTGCTGTAAGCGTTAGTGTATCTTGAAACATAAGGATTGTCATCATATTATGATGGTGTTAAATGGTTGTTATAGGGCTATGGAAGAAGTCGGGCAAGCTGCTGTTCCTGGGTCTGGACAATGCTGGCAAGACAACACTCCTCCACATGCTGAAGGATGATAGACTCGCGCAGCATGTACCCACGCTGCATCCCAGTTAGTACACACACAAATTGCTCATCATGGATCATTAAAGATATCTGGAAACTCAATTCTGAGCCTTAGAGATTTTAAACATTTCTAATGGCCAAATTCAGGAACACTACTGAAGCATTTCATTAGACATTATAATAGTTAAATGTCCTTCAACTAGTGGACATCCTATACAAAAACGTCACTAAAACGTCACCTTAATTAAATTTAATTCACATTTTTTTAATATTATTTTCAAATATCTTTTTAGTACTCCAAGGATCAAATGAGATAAGAGTACACAACATTTTACTATCAGCATTATGAGGGATTCAACGAAGTGACCTGGTTGGGGTCCTAGTGAAAAACGGGTTAAGTCGAAAAAGTGTGACATTCACTAGGTTCCCAGATTATTTCTAGACATTACTAATAATTACTAGACCAGGGACATTACATTGCCCTGTACATCTCTGCCACTTTAAGATTAAGCATTTTTACTGACCCAGAGACTATACATCCCTTACTCATGATTAACAAGCTAATGAGGTTGGTCTGTTGCAATTTTAATTTTAACATTGTTCACAAGGGATTAGTATGAACAGTAATCTGTGTTTTATACCAAGATATGGTCTGTCTGTCTGCCAAATTTACATTCAAAATATCTTCACATACTTTCACATTTATATACTTACTGGTTTTATATTTCGCATTGTCATTAAATCGCGAAGTTGAATTAATAATGAGGCGATAAAGTTGTTTATTTAAAGATCTGTAGTAAATTTGCATAAATAGAATGCTATATTTGTGGCAGCAAATGTTTAAGAAACCATGATACAATTATAACAATGTGATTGACACCTTTTATCAACAGTCTGCATTCAATATATAGCTACATACACATTTGAAGGGATGGATCAAGTAGTTCGTCCCTAATGTAACCATTTCGCGCGCAGTGCAGCTTCAAACCCTTAAAAGTTATTATTATTATTATTTATTATCTGGAAAGCAGTTGTAGCAACTTATATAGGCCTTTATCCAGTATTCTGATGCACTAGGTGCACCAGGTGCTTCTTTTAGGAATGGTGTAATTATCTAGTCTATTTTACACCCTTACACCGTTTTAGTTACACCCTTTTTTTAACTGACAGCATTAAAAACATATCTTTACTTAGATGACTGTGGTGCTTAGGAAACTTTTTCCTATGTCTTATCATGACTTTGTTGTATGGAGTCGTGTTGTTCTATGGAGTTTTGGTATTGATTCTCCTGTAATGATGAATTGTGCGTCCGTGTAGTGCCGGAATAGCATCACCCCATCTCTTTCCCGTGGGTGTCGTAAAAGGCGACAGAGGGGCCAACCAAAGGATGGGCAGCAGCATCCTGCGAGTACTATCATGACCGACTGCGGTCGTCAACCCGCCTGCCAAGCGTGCCGACTATGGCAAGTCCCCATTTTGGGGGAGGCCTATGTCCTGCAGTGCATGTTTTTTCGGCTGATGATGATGATGAAATGATAATGATGAACTGTGTTTGCAGCATCGGAGGAGCTGTCGATAGGCAGCATGCGGTTCACGACGTTCGACCTGGGCGGGCACGCGCAGGCGCGGCGCGTGTGGCGCGACTACTTCCCCGCCGTCGACGCCATCGTGTTCCTCGTCGACGCGTGCGACCGCGCGCGGCTGCCCGAGTCCAAGGTACCACTCCCAGCTTGTTCTTACTCTATATAATCATGTAATGTAATTTAATGTAAAAGTTTGTCAACGTCTATGTTAGAAGTCACGTGGCTGGTATATTAAAAGATTTAAGAGGAGTGTGAAGCTACGGCTTTTCATACGAAAGGCGATAACGATTTCCACCCCTTAGAAGTTAACCGATGTTCACCAATTTTTGATAGATTGTCAGTCGGAACAAAATCTAGGTCTAGGTATACGTTTTGATTTTTTCTTTAAGTTCAGTTTTATTGTGGTTTCAGTATTCACATTCAAAACTAATTTTGGCATTATTCGACTTTCTTGATCTTTAATCAAAAAAAATCAAAAAACTTTTAGACCTAGATTTTGTTCTGGCTGACAACCTATCAAAAATTGGTGAACATCGGTTAACTTCTATGGGGTGGAAATCGTTATCGCCTTTCGTAGGAAAAGGGTGATTTTTACCTTTGGTTCACAGGGGGGCTAGCACGACATGCCCGCGAGTCGTTTGTCGCTCAGTGCGTCTCTGTCAAGCTAGTCAAGTATGTAAGGGATGCACTGAGCGACAAACGACTCGCGAGCAGGTCGTGCTAGACGTGCAGTTCTCTTAAAACATACAATCAGTGACACGCCAGCGATACAAAGAATCCATTCGCGACTGTCAAGTGACCTGCATGTTAATTTGCCTTTTTATTTAATTTTCTCTGTTTTTTTTTTATAATATGATTAAGGACCTTATCTTTCTGCCAGTGAAACATTTGCAAAGAGCAGTGAGGATAATTTTGACAGGCACATCCAATGATAACACGTCCTTGACTTATAAAGCCTTCAAGTAATATCAATCAATGTTAAATACTAATTCAAATGCGATATAATAATGTGAGTGTTACTATTCCAGGCGGAGCTGGACTCGCTGCTGACGGACGAGACGCTGAGCAACTGCCCCGTGCTGATCCTGGGCAACAAGATCGACAAGCCCGGCGCCGCCAGCGAGGACGAGCTTCGGCAGTTCTTCAACCTCTACCAGCAGACCACTGGCAAGGTTAGCGCGTCCTGAACGATACCTTAACCTTTTGACCGCCAAGCATGTCTGAGATGTAACACGAATTTCAACTTTAAGTCAAGGTAATGAAGGACTTTTTTACCCTGTATCCGCTGACGGCTGCAGCTGACTGGGGCGTTCCGTTGCTGAACATCATATTCGCAAAACGTGATATTCGCAAAAGATGATATTCGCAAAACATGATATTCGCAAAACATGATATTCGCAAAACATGATATTCGCAAAACATCATATTCACAAAACATGTGGGTACTAGGCGACGATATATATAATACATATAAATACGTAAATACATAGAAAACGTCCATAACTCAGGAACAAATATATTATCTGCGATAAACACAAATAAAACCGCTAGTATAATGTATGATGATGAGTATTGTATTTTGAGAATATCATGTTTTAAGAATATGATATTTTGAGAATATCGTAGTTTGTGAATATCATATTTTGAGAATATGATATTTTGAGAATGTGATATTTTGCGAATATGATATTTTGCGAATATGATATTTTGAGAATGTGATATTTTGCGAATATGATGTTCAGCGACGGAAGGGACTGGGGCGGTCAAAAGGTTAAACGAGGAAGAGGAAACTCGTTCTAGGAGATTCAAGGATATGTATGGATGCAAACACAATCTGAAAACATTTCCATTAAAATTAAAAGATTGTCAGTTAGCACGTGATCACAATTATTCACGCTATGTACGTCTAGTTATCAATGGATAAGTGTCTTTCTGTATGATGAATGAGAACGAGCATTGGCAGACGGGACGGGATGAAATAGGAGTGTAATGAAATGAGAACGTCAGATCCATGTCATATTATCATGAGTCTACAAATTTTAATGTAGATCTTATAATACGTTTTGGCGTTTTCACTATATTCAATAAATTCAGTTTTATTGTTGTTTCAGTTTTCTCGTACAAAACTATTTCGGCGATTATTTGACTTTGTTGATCTTTAATCAATATTCAAAAAACCTATAGACCGATATTTTGTTCTGACTGAAAACCTATTGTTGCAGGGTAAAGTGTCCCGGTCGGAGCTGCCCGGGCGGCCGCTGGAGCTGTTCATGTGCTCGGTGCTGAAGCGCCAGGGCTACGGCGAGGGCTTCCGCTGGCTCGCGCAGTACATCGACTGAGCACCGCAGCCCTACTTCTAACCAGCCCTCTACTACCGCTCGTCTCGCACACGCATCGCGTGTGTCACTAGTAATTACAATGGAATGATTTTTTAAATGGAATTAGAACTCACAACTATTGTCACGACTTGTGTTGCTGAAACGGTAATAGGTTATTTCTCCCTCGCACGCGTAACTAACTGGCGCTGCCATTTGCGTCAATGCGAGTGAAAGGAACGACTAATTATTGCTGTTTCACTTATCACGGGTCGCGGGCATTACATGAGGTCGTACAATATTTTTTTTGCCGAAATCACATAAAATTCGAATAAATAACGTCATTTCACGTACTGTAAAAAGTAATGATATATGAATAAAGATACTTTACAACCGTACACTTTAACAGTCTACGACAGATGTAACTCATATAGTTCTATATTTAGCCTACAGTTGCGTCAAGATCAAAAGAAATGTTATATATGTGCATGGTATATTATCTTGTTTACCCAATTAAAATAAACGGTCAAGAACATGTCGGGCTACGCTCAGTGTAGGGTTCCGTAGCCATTATAAGTGCGAAAACCATAACTTTAGCTAGTTTTCTATTCAAAGTTTAATGCTATTTTCGATGATTTTCAGTAGGCATAAACTTAGTCACCCATAAACAAATGATGCCTTCATAGTCGTGGGTCATTTAGTTTTCGTGGGAAACGACACCTTAAACTTTTGAACGCTACAGACGGCTTTAGTCGACAGCAAATTTCCGCGCCCCTGACGCCACGGCATGCCGTCTTCCACACATTTTGTCGGCTACGGCCGTCACTCGGCGTCCGGGACACGCTTTCTCGCACTCAGTCGTGGCGTTCAAAAGGTTAGTCCCCCAAATCTAAAAATTATTATAACATACGTTTCTCAAAGACAACTCATTCGATGTCGTATAAGAAAATAAAAAACTATCCCCTTTTCTTTAGCAGTATTGGGGATACCCTACAGACGAACAGACCGACATGGCCAAACTAAGGGTTCCTAGTTTGACTACGGAACTAAAACTGTGTAACTTAATTTTTTATTAATTTAGGTGCCGCTTTTTATCGCCTAATAACGTATCATTATTCATATATCATAGCTCATACACTTACCGCGGAGTATCGCGGGCGGTTGATTCCGTGGCCATGCGACGTTAAACATATTCGAATTCATAGGTAACCCTCTCTCACTAGTAGTGCAGAATTATATTAATTTTGCTGCAGCTTGCTACAGTTATGCTTCGATAATGCAATTATCTCAGAATAGAAGTATAATGAATGAAATGTATTAAATTTAATTGAAATATAATGGGACGCAGTTTGAAAATAATTTGACGACGCGGCTAGCCTAGTTGGGAGTGACCCTGCCTCTGAAGCTAGCCTCCCGGGTTCGATTCCCGGTAAGGGCAAATATTTGTGTGATAAACACGAATGTTTGTTCCTGAGTCATGGATGGTTCCTAAGTATATAAGTATTTATTTCTCTATATAAGTATGTATATCGTCGTCTAGTACCCATAACACAAGCACTTTTATGGGCACTGGCTCCACGCATTACTAGCGAGAGAGAAAGCATATGTAAAGCGGTTCTATTGCTATTTAAACTGGGTCTTAGCTTTTATTGTTTAGTTCGCTCCGCTGACATAGTTTGGCAAGTCTAAAGAATCTATGGAGATATCCATTCATTACGTGGTTTTTTTGTTGACATTTGTGAAGATGTGGTGGGACCCCTCCCCCTCAAGTGTGATTTACTCTTTAATTTTCAAATAATTAAATTTATTTGTTATGTTCATGTATTTTGCTTCATACCACTAAAGCTTTAATACTTCTATATGCTACATTTTTTCTGTGAAATAAATGTTAATAATGTAAATTCTCTGAATTAAAAAAAATGACGTTAGATTTTATTCTCCCTACCTTTAAATGAGATTTGGTGAGATTTCGCCGGACCCCCCTCCCCCCAATCACGTAATTAATGGAAGTCGTCTATTTAGATGTTCTTTAGGGTTGTGAAACATATACTTTTGTCTATTTAATTAATAAGGTAATGGTGCAAAGCATTATAATTTGATATTATTATTTTTGGTTAATGGTATATCCGTACACAATTTGCGTCATGTCAGTAATTTATTTTTACAGTTTACACCATTCTGTCTTGTATGTATAGTAATTTTAATTCAAATGTCTTACATATTTATTTCCTATTCTCATAACGACTTGTTATTCAATTATAATGTGGACTCAACTTCTATTTATCATTGTGTTGTATATTTCTAAAACGAGGATTATTATATTTTTCTGTTTCAATCGCTTGATTATGTTTAATATTGTAATTACCATTATGCTGTTTCTGCCAGAACGGCTGGTCGACGATCAATCTGGTATACCTTGTCTACAGTAAAAAGAGCGCTGACGTCCATACATTTTATATGGCTGTCAGCGCTCTTTTTACTGTAGACGAAGTATAGATTGGTCCTTTAATGAATTTAAGTATTTCCCTCCAGTGTCAAGTTAGCATATTTTGAGAACTAACTTCCATTTATACTTAACGATGGATTTAAATTTATCCGCTGGGAGACAGCGTCAATTTCGCTAGACCCACGCGGCATATCCCAAATCGGCTACAATTTTACTTAACGTATTTGTTAATAGCACAAACTGATGAATTCAGTAGCAACAATGGTCACCGACTAACTGAAGCTGATCTGACAGAAAATTTATCGCGGTAGTACTTTTTGTGATTGAAATCAAGGAAGTTATCGTACATCTGGAATGGTACCTCTAGCGGGGAAAGCATGCGACTTATTTTGACAAGGTAAAAGCAGGTTGAACACTTCAGTATTTCATCAGTGCAGTCCGACAGTCTGGTCATAATGACCGGAGTGACAGACTGAAATAATGAAATACACATGAAACCTGCCTCTAAGGAAGTCGGTTTATAATACTGTGCGGCCTTTGCCGATAACTGTCAGAAGAATTTTCGTGCTTTCCCTACACGTTCCAGTTGTATTGTGCTTCTTGAAGGAGCGCAATGTGGCGCGACACGAGCTAGCCGTTTCCAGTAATAAGTTGTGATCAACGTGGCTGGTTGTTCAGCCGTAATTAGAAAATGTTTCCGGTATATTATTTGCAGTAAGTCCAAAAAAACAAAAACAAAGTTTGTAATAAAATTTATACAAAATATAATTAGTCTTTTATTGATATTTGTAGATTGACCTGTTGATGATGGAATAAAAAGACATTTCGTTTACTAATTAAGGTTTATTCATAGGAAAATAATGCAATAAAAATAGTATTGTATAGAAATATTTCTACAATTATCATTTTACAAACATTGTCAAAAACATTGAAAACAATAAATTGAATCAATCCTTAATTCAGTGCAATTGTATGGGAATGCTTTTAATAAATATGTCTATAGAAAGCAATGAAAATATAATTGAAACGATTACATGGTAGGTATAACTATTAAAAAAAAAAAAAACTATTTTGCGATTACAATGTAAGTAACTACTAGCGGACATTATTTACAAACTGTATTCAAGATAATATATTGCACATTTAACACTTAAAACTAAATTGCGTGAATTCATAACATTGGTAGATGGCAACTTCGTGTTATAATAAATTCCTATAAACTTGTGCTACCATGAAAATAAGTTATGACAACATCTCTGACCGCCGATCTGTAGACTTCAACGTGTCTGCAAAATACCTCCGCTACAGTATCACACAATTGGTGTTATGTGATAACAAGCTAAATCTAGATTTCGTCGAGTCGCCACTACGAAACGAACGTGTGACGCATGTGAGGTAATATCACATTAAAAAACCTATTTCTATAAATTACTCTACCTAATATTGCTCGCCAGCAAATTCATTATAATATTGCTTATCAAAGAGCAGTCGGTTACTTTATGACTGGTATAAAATAAGATAAAACAAAAACCGGACTAAATTCGATAGTATTTCATTAATTTGCTACATTTGTGATAAGTTTTGCTTATTTCGAGAATCGACGCGAGCGCTATACTTTATGAATACACGTACAAACTATCTAGGATTAAGTTGGGTCGCGCGGACCGAGGCGTGCCGCGAGGCTCCGCGACGCCGCCGTTGAGCAGGCACCATGGTTATGTAATGTTACATCATACAAATATATTCTTGCTTTATATTATTATGTACTAAATGCAAATTCTTCTCTGCTGCACCTATAGTTCATCGCTGTGAGATTATCAAAACTATTCTACTATTCTATCGATTCATTATTTTGTATAAGATTCAACAATTTAGAAAGTCATGAAAAAATATATTTAATTAAAAAAAAAACAATAAAATGTCAATAGAAAACAGCGGACACTGAACGATAGTGGATTACATCAAAATGTTAAATTAAAATCCAATCGGATGTCACATTTAAAACATTTAAATAGAATAACAACGTTTCATATACCGATTTAATATGTACAAAAAAGTGTTCGAACGTGTTTAACTCTACATATAAAATTAATCTGTAAAACTTATAGTTAAATCACACTTGCCAGTTGGAGAAAGTGAATCCTTGTCTACTTTGTACACTTACGCTAGGTTAGATCACTTTGGTACATACAACTAGTTTCATAGCCTCCCCGGTGACGTCAGCAGGCTAGCAGCCTAGTTCATCCACTTGCGGCAGTTGGGCGCGCCGCACATGCACATGATCTTGTGCGCGTCGTCCTCGATGTCGAACTTGTAGTCATACGCCAGCTAGAGGCAAACGACACAGTATAAATTTCAGAATTTCATCTAGTTGCACCTGAACTAGAATACATAATGTTATAGACGCCGTAATGCACAAATGTTGTCACAGTAAGGGTAGTGTCATTCTGGACGATATTTACGGCTTTGGTTATATTTAAAACTAATTTATTAATTATGGGGTAGGACAAAATATAATTCATATTCCCGAAGTAGGAAACTAACTCCGACTTGGCAGCACTTTCATCTGCCAATTTAGTTCGCTGAATTATGGATTCTAGTTTAGAAGCATACCATTTTGGGTGCTCAATCGAGGTGCGGTATGAGTAGGGTTTTTTCATACCTGCGCTGACAGCCGCCATTTTAGTTAAACTTATGCGCCGGGGATTATAATAAGGTATGTTTCTAAACCAGAATCCATAATTCTATAATCATAGTGTCAATCATAATTGACACTATAGCATACAGCTGTGACCATTATAACCATTTGCACAGACAAGCTAGTAGATAAATTGAAGTTGAAACACTTGAAAACAGCCTGCTGCTATAAGTGAAAAAGTTCACAATATTCACATCTCTTTAGGCTCGGCTTTATAAAGGTCTGTCAAACTAGTCAGAGTAATGGTAGTAGTATTGTCAATAACTGTTGTGATAAGTATGAAATAGTAACTGCCAAAAAATATTACAGAATAGTGATATTGCCCTTCTCTTCGAAATTAGAACGCATGCTAACAATGGATACGTTAATTTTGAAAGTTATTTTAATAACAAAGTCAATACAAATGAATTTTAGGTCAAACTGTCGTTACATTTCAAAATTCATGTCACATTAGAGTTATCATAATTTAAACGCAGCGTTATACATTATCACCAATGATAAAAATTAATATAACTTTGTTTTGCAATGATTAGCTATTATCACTTTGACATGAGTTCACACAAGCAATCTTAAGTCACTAGCTGTGCACGTGACTTTGTTCGCGTGGGATTGGGATGATGTCATATCTCCGAAATCCTTGAATATTAAAAATAAAATGAATGCAATTATCTAAGTCAAAATACTCTGAACTATTGACATTGGGCCAACATGGGCAATTAAAAAAGTGGCCATCGTCAGCGCGATCATGGCCCACACATCGGGTTGCTCCTACAAAATCGTCAATATTCATTTACTGACTGACGTCTTTTGAAGATGGACGTCGAAGTGATAGCTATAGCTAGGCTGCTGCTATTTATTTGCTGAATACCTACATATAACAACTGTCAGAATGTGCATTAAAAGTCTCAAGTCGTCCCGTTGACCTAAAATCATGAAATTTGGCAAGAAGCAATATATCTTGTAGCACAAGATCCGGGACCCGTAAATTTGTAGTTACATCACAAAAAAAATAGTTCTGATAAATACTTATACAATTCAATAAATTGAAAAGTCTCCGTGTTTGTGCACCCAACCATTGGCGCGGTGAGCGTCAAGTTGGCGTATCCGTGGAAGATATCCAGGATCTAATGATTCCAAAATAGTTCACAGTTCAAAAAGTTTTACCTTTGTAATTTCGGAGATGTGAGCCCTGTTTAACGGGTACGCTAACTTGACGTCAAGCTGGCGTACCAAGTTTGGATCTCGAGAATGGTGCTGCTCCCAAAAATGCCGTATATCTCAAAAAATAGTACTCTCAACTTCGTAGCTCTAATAGAAACAGATATTTCATAACAAACACGGGCAAAATATTGTGCACCGTCAAGCTGGCGTACCCGACCGAGATCACACAGAAAGCCATTGAATTCCTACGCCAGCCATATACCAAAAAATAGTACCAAATAGTAGTAAATTAAGGAGTTCGTCAAAAGATGGCGGGTCAAAGCTCCGATGTACAGTCTTCTTTTATTATTGGTCCATGGTATCATTTAGGTCAATTTTGTTCCGGTTGGCCTGAGGAAGTGTGTGTGTGTGTGTGTGTGTGTGTGTGTGTGTGTGTGTGTGTGTGTGTGTGTGTGTGTGTGTGTGTGTGTGTGTGTGTGTGTGTGTGTCTGCGTGCGTACCTCCTCGCCTCGCGCGAGCCGCCGCTTGGCGAAGATGATGATGCGCAGCTGGCGGTCCACCTCCACGGTCTCGGCGACGCAGTTGGGCTGGCACGAGTGGTTGATGTAGCGCGCCAGCCCGCCCGACAGCGTCGCGTCCACCACGCGCTTCTCGTCCAGCCGGAACATGTAAATGCCGCGGTTCTGCAAAATTACTGCGTGTTAATATCACTGTACCACGCGAGTTTCACTTCGAACTTTAGGTACGCTCGGCCGTCGGGCAGCGCGGCGCTGTAAATCGCAGTAGGTTGCCGCTCGCCCGCTCGCCGCGTCGCGCGTCCTCATAGCGATTACTCTACTTAAAGCGACCCACAAGCGACCCTAGCTTACGTGAAAGAGCAAATGTTATGCGACAGAGAGAGAAGGCATGAGTTAGCATATTTTCATGCCTAAGCACCCGTTTTCTTAGAGAGTGATTCTTCTGTACGTTAGTACTATTATCTATTCAGTGACTGTACTACAACGTGGGCTACTACCTATACTTGTGGGCCTTCGGCCCCAGCGAAAACGAGCCAGCTCTGATATACCGAACGATATTCAGTCAACAAAGCTAAAATTAGTATCAATGCGCATGATGAGCCGGTCATATTAAAAGTACTAGCAACTGCTGAATCATAACACGATCACGTGAGAACGTAAGTTGGTAAACATGTTTCTAACCTCAAAATGCACCTTTTTGGCTAATACAGCAATTTCTTCGTAAATTAAGCAAGCGGAAATAATATTACTTTGCCAATTTTTCACATAGGATTGTTTTACTCAGGATAAAAGTCTCGCCCAAAAAAGGTACATTTTGAGGTTATAAAATTGTTTACCAAATAAGACAAGTGAGGATGAGTTCACTGTAGTCCCGTCTCCCTTATTACTTTAAAATAAGACGGGTATGCCTATAGAAAAGAAACAATGAGGACACATTATGGCGTTAACGCATTTTGAACTTAATTCTCAATATTATGTATTAGTTGTGTTTTGTGATTACAGAAATAGAAATTAAAGGTACCGATATTATGTCTAATTGTGTATGTTTTGCCGTCAAATGGCAGATCATGCAACTGGACTAGGACTTACATAATTTCGCATTGACTTGCACCAAACACTCCTGAGATCATTATCTCGATTTTTTGCTATTAGCAGGCCTGCCCCGGGCGGCAATTATAGGGGCGTCAAATTCATGTGTTCAAAAAAAAACTTGTTTTACTAAATTCATTAATCTCAAATGCTCGAGGGGAGAAATATCGTAGATCCATAGCTTCTAATTAGTTTAGCCTTAATTAAAACAGATTGGTAACAGAAAATTCTGAAGTCGTGATCTTAAGGAATCGTTTTTGGGACAGGTCAACCCAAAATGCTAACTCAGTTGCATCGGCCTGTAATTGGACGGCAGTGTTGTTACCTTCGCCTCGTACTGCTTCTCCCGGATGTCTGAAACCTCCGAGCGGACGATCTCGCCGATGTATTCAATCACCATCGTGTGCTTCTCGATGTCGCGTGCCGCGTACAGACCCAGCCCCTGGATCTTGGACCTGTGCAATATCTGTGTTAGCTCATTGGTTATGCAAATGTTACTTGAAATGGGACGGGTCAGAAGCGTAGTCGTATAATAAAAAGGCCAGAAACCTCGTATATTGGTAAACTTTTGATTTTGTGGTCATCGTTTTATAAGCGCGACTTTACTGACACAAACATGTCACTTAAGCCAGGTTTAGACAGGGTCAGTGCACAAGTCAGTATCGGTGCCGAACCGACTGACCTCAAAATATTCGTGTGCGAATATACAAGTCAGCGCTGACCTCCCACCGCTGTACTGACTTCAAATCAATTTACATTTGGTTTTTCTCGGGTCAGCGCTGACTTGTCTCGAATTCGAAGTCAGTCCCTGACCCTGTATAAACTTGGCTTAAGACACAAAACGGACGCGTAAGTGTAGGTGCGGAGTGTACCTGGCGAGGTAGACGTTGTTGCGCCACTCGAGCTTCATCTTCTTGTACTGGCTGCTCTTGGTGTGCACGAACTGCTTGGAGTAGGGGCAGAAGGGCTGGTCGGCGGCGGCGGGCGCGGGCGCCGACACCGCGCGCGCCGCGCGCCGCCACGCGCCGCGCCGCAGCGGCTCCGTGCGCGCGCAGCCCGTCGGGTTCACGGCCAGCCCGCCCTCCAGCAGCGCCGACCGCCCGAATTTGAACCGGTAATCGGTTAGAGTTTCTATGCCTGCAAAGGGAAGTTCAGTTGTGGAGGATATTTTCATAATCAGAATAGAAGTTTATGCAACGGATGATAGGCCTTAAAAAACGAGTATGTGTTTATGAAACGAGCCGATAGGCGAGTTACATAATACGATCGCACGAGTGTTTGAGGCCAAATTATGTACAGTTGCATACATAACTTTATCTACACACATATTACAAATCCTCCATGATGTGTGCAGAAACAATATTTTCTGGCCACAAGTTATTTGTTGCAATCATGGCTCCATTTACGATATCGGACGGAGTTTTCACATCGTTCTCAGAGTCACTTCAATTCATATTTTCAATTAAAATGTAAATTACAAACAACTTTTTACAATTCTACTTTCGTAACAACAAAAAACCAACAAACAAATAAATAAATAATAAATAAATCAGGGGACAATCTTTACACAAATCGATCTAGTCCCAAACTAAGCTCTAAAGGCTTCGGTTATGAGTACTAGACGACCATATAAATACTTATATAGAGAAATATATACATAAAATACATAGGAAACATCCAAGACTCAGGAATAAACATTCGTGCTCAGCGTACCGGGGATCGAACCCGGGAAACTTGCGTCGGAGGCAGGGTTACTACCAACTAGGCTATCCGCGTCGTCCTACAAATGACAACAGTAATGTCGGCAATTCGATCCTCCTTCAAGAAGAGTTTTTTTTTTTAATCATGGACAAACGAATGAAGTCCCTATTCACATGTCACTCGAGATCAAATGTCGGGCGGTTTATATTTAAAAAAACATACTGAATTGATGTTTCGTATCAATAACTCTTTATGGATACTAGAATAGAGACCCACTTGAGTTTTGACAGCTGTTTCAAATTTAAACTCATAACGTGACAAAAATTGATACTGTAATAACATAACAGTACAGATTTTACCTACTACCACAGCTCATAGTAAAATTGGTTGTAATAATGCTGGTAATTTGCGGTTTTTGAATACATTATGGAGGTTTTATGATATGGGTGTGGATAAATAATAGAGTATTTTGACGTGTGATTCTCTAATGTGCGTAGCGGCATAGAGGAATAAGACCAAGAGTCATCAAACACACAGTGGAGTAGACCATCAGATATCGATTTTGAAAGGATCGGTCCAGTAACTAAAAAGTTCATAATGGTGGCCATTTTTTGTAATTCTGATAACTGGACTCCAGATACGAACCCGTTATCAGCAAATACGAGTCCATTACCGCATCATGATAATTGCGGTAACAGATGCTCTTACGGTGAGGGAAAACATCGTGAGGAAACCTCCACATTTGGGTAAATGGGTAATTTTTTGTAATTCTGATAACGGGTTGGTATTTGGAGACCGCAGGGGCTCTTAGATATCGATTTTGAGAGCAATCGGTCCAGTAACTACAAAATTCCAAATGGCGGCAACCGACCGGGCAGGCTAGCTATGTGCGTGTGAAATACATAGCACTAAGCGGGCAGGCTCTTTGCGTGTACTGACCGGGCAAGCTCTCGAGCACGCGCACGACGGCCGGCTCGGTGAGGCCGAACAGGTCCTCGCCCGTCACGTAGTTCGGCCACAGCTTCAGCACGCCCGCCTCGCCGCGCCCGGACCGCAGCGCGCTTACTGCGTCCAGCACCTACCACATCACATTATTATTACTCTATTTATAGATAAAGACGTCAGTGTAGATGGTACACGTGAAGGAGGCAATAGCGTGGTTAAAGCGTCCGCAGGCAGCTGAGCAGACTGATGCAGGCAGCCCCGATACGACCTGCAACTGAAACGGAGCGGAGACGAGCCTTGCTGATCAATGCATTTCATTGAAATATTCATATAATATGTATGATATTATATTTACCCATATTTAACGTAGTGAAATGGGTATTTTAAACGTTTTATTCCGACAAGGCGCAGAGGCGCCTTTTATGGTATTAATTAGAATCCAATAGCGAATCAATACATATAAAACAGTACCGTGACTCACTTATAGACAACGCACAGCCTAAACAGGTAGTCCTAGAGGTTTGAAATTTGGAGGAGACATTCCTCGAGTACCCTAGAGGTGCACTAAGGAGAGATTTTTTAAATTCCATCCCTATAGGGGTGAAAAGGGGTGATAAACTTTGTATGGAAAATATCGCGGGCGAATCTGTGGCGGGTCCACTAGTTTACTTACAAAATTCTTTGATTAGGGTATTCTGTATCTTTCTTGCAGACTTGTTTCAACCTCCTGCATCAAACCTAAATGGGTCATTAATTAACAGATATTCTTGCAGGTAATGCACTGTCTGCCAAGAGGTATCTGCACGCCTGTGCATGTGTAAATGAGCTGGTTAATACTTTAAACGAGTTGTTGTCGTGCGGTATCCTCCCATTGTGTGAGGGGACCCGAGTCCAGAAGTGGGCATTTAAGTGTACCTTGGCCCAGGCGGCGCGCGGCGTGGGCGCGCTGGCCTCGTGCGGGTTGTCGTCCTGGACGCGCACGTGGAAGCGCGGCCGGCCCGCCTCCTCGGAGATCCAGCACACGTAGCGACAGCGGCTGTTGGCGCGCGACATCGACCAATAGAACCGCACCTGGACACAACAACTTGGTAACACGTTTGCCAAGACGCTATTGCAACTGGAGTGTGAGCAGAGAGGCAGTTCATTGTACTGCGCATTTTTAGCAGTCGGGCGCGGCGGCAGGGGTCTATATCGGGCGGGTGTTCTACAATGTTTTGGCCGATTTTTTTTTCTCAACATATTTTTTTGCTTACCAACGTTTCGTCGAATGATTTAAATGTCGTAAATTGTTTGATCGAAATTGTTTTGCATAATATTCTTTGGTCAAAGAATTATTTAGTATAACATTTGTATGGAATAAGGTTCTTTTGTTGAATGTATTATTGGTATAACGATGTTATTTCGAATATTGATTAGTATAACATTTGTATGGAATAACGTTATTTTGACCTATTTAGCGTAACATTTTACAAACAAGCCAGATTTTCTGGGCTGTTACAAAAAACCTAAGCTAACCTAACTTAACTTTTCCGAGTGGCTTCTGTTCCGACCCATTTTGTGTTAGATCACCCGATATACAACCCACTAACACACACATTCTGGGCTGGTACAAAAAAAAGATCTTTAATCAAATACTCACGATCTTGTACCCGATGGGGTAGATATAGTTGGGCGTGTGGAAGGCAGCCAGCTGGTGCGGCAGCAGGTGCCCCGGGGAGAGGAAGATGACGCCGCCCACTCTGATCAGATGGTTAGTGTCGGAGTGTAGCATCACGGACGCCACCTGGCGTTGTTCGTCGCGCGATATGTACACGCGCCGCTGGACGCTCAGCGTCGTCAGCTCGTTGTCTTTTTCACTCTGAAACGATTCTAAGTTTTTAACTGTGCTGTTGTGGCACCTACATAATGCCCTCACCTATGTGAAAAAGTTTATATTTTCAAGTAAACGCGGCGCGTACAGTTTTTGCGAACCGCGTCCCGGTTTGTACGAATAATTGTAATCATTTAGAAGCTCACAGAGTAAGTTTTGTTTTTAAATATTTTTTTATACGACTGCGTGATGCTAAGGGGTGTAATGTGTTTATCAGTTTATGTTACCCGACTACGATACAAAGGAGATTAATGTGTTTATCAACCTATGTATGTATGTTCCTTTGTGTTGTGACGCTCTAGAGTCCAAATGCGTCGGCAGATTTTGATGATTTTTACGTCAACCGATTTGTCTTAATCTTAAAAGTGTCACTAAAGACATGACAGTAATCAAAATTCAACGAACTATGTTAAGTGGGGTATCATTGAATAGGTTTTTGAAAATCATCTTTAAGTTTTTCTTAAAAAAAATATTTTCCGAATGATCATTTAGAATCTATAACGATTTAAAGTTGATTAGCAACTATTTCCATAAAAGTTTTCATTTCATTTATAATAAAGTTCTTATATGAGCGAATAATAGGTCTTATTAACGTCAAAAATAAAGCATAATACAACTTAAACTAAAACGACGAAAATAAAAATTATTAATAAAAAATCAAAAAAAATCGACTGCATAACCTCAAAAAGAAATAAACAAGAAATCGATTCTGCCTGTGATACCGTGCCCGTGGGCCGATACGGAAATTGTAGTCGCTGACTTTCCATAAAATCCTATATACCTTAGGTTGAGGTTATACATTCAAGTTATTTGTTTTTTTTTATTAAGATTTTCAATGAATATTCCAATCGATCGAATAATCTCACCTTAGGAGCGTGCGAGGCGCAGAAGGCGGTCTTGTTCTTGTAGAAGACGCAGGCGTCCTTGACGGCGCAGCCGAGGTGGTAGACGCTGCCGCAGCGCACCTTGAAGCAGCGCACGGTGGCGCCGAGGCGCCGGCACGCGGCGCACGCGGCGGCGCCGCCCGCGGCCAGCGCCGCCTCCACGTGCATGAGCGCGCCGCTCACGGTCTCGTACACGCCCTCCGACCACAGCGCGCAGTTGAGGTGCACCCAGCGGTCCACGTCGCAGTTGAGCAGGCGCGACACGCCGTCCGCCACGCCGTCGCCCTGCAGCCCGCACAGCTCGCAGCGCCGCGCGTCCTCGCTCGTCACCGGCATGATGGCCACGCCCGTGCGGAACACCAGCTCGGTCAGCTCGCGGTCCGTCGGCCGCTTGTACTTCACCGGCGGCCCGATGCACCCCGGCGACCACGCCTTGTAGCGGATCCCGCGGTACTTCTCCTTCTCGACCACCGGGTTGCTCCTCTCGTCCGACTCGTTCTTCAGGTCCTCGTTCAGTGCGCTCACGTCCACGTCCTCGCCGACTTCTTTCATCAGTTCGTCGTTGTCGAGCGAATCCATGAACGAGAGGTCCATTTTCTCATCTTTGATGTCAGGTTTTATGTCCAGGTCGTCGGTTTCCATACTTTCGGTCGACGCCGTGTCGAAATCGTCCCGGTCTTTGGATATATTGGTCTCGCTTTCCGATTTCACGTCTTCTTTGACGGCCGTTTTTGTTTTTCCGTCTAGTATGATATTCGTAGGCCGCCACGCGAATCTTTCGTAGCATTGCGTGCTGCAAAAGTATAACTCGGAGTCGCTGTCGCATAAAATGTCTTCAGCGTTGCCCTTGTTAGCTGAGAGCAGGGGAAATTCTGACGCTTTCGCTCTGACTACAGAGTCCAAGATGACTACATCACAGTGACGGCAGAACTTAGCAGCTCCATTGAGTATACTTTGGATATCAATGGGCGTGCCCTCCTTACCATCTTTGCCTTTAGACCTGTACAGTCCCAACTTATGAGACGGCGGCGTCGCAGTTCTTTCTACAATTTGATATGCCGTGGGTGGCGGTATGTGTAAAATACCCGCAAGTTCTTTCAAAACACCTAATATGTCTTCAGCTGCACCTGAAGTGAGGGTAAGCGTCACTGTAACATTCTCATTGCTTTCCGTACTACCAGGTGAATCCGTTCTCTTAGGCGAATCAGAGTCGAGGCATTTCAGTGCTTTCGAGCCGTCTTCGTCTTTCAAGTGGAATAATGAGACTGGTTTGACTCGGATGGGGACGGGCGCGATAAGAGGTATGATCGGTGACATCTTTCCGGACATCGCTGAGTCACTGTCCTCGTCTTCCTCGTCATCGTCAATAAGCTTAAGACCAGGGAAACGATTCGCCGGCTCAATATCGAGGCATTCTGGACTTGAACAACTGACAATGCTATCAGGCGTATCCGTGTCGCGCTCCTTGCAAATGAAGTCAAGTTTCTTATCCTCTGCGTCGTCTTCGAAAATGATCGGCTGAAACTCTTGGTCGTAAAATCCTCTCTGCGTGGATGCCTGAGGTTTCTCGGGCAGGGGTTCATCGTCTCCGAAAGGCTTTGTGTTGTAGTAATCAGCCACGTTCGGTATCTTTGCATTACCGAACTCCCCAACTAAGTCACCTTTCATTATGTCATAATCTTTGTTCTTGAGCTTTGTTAAATCCCCAGAGCCGAATAGAGGACAGACTGCAAAGTTAGTAGTCAGAGATGGTTCCTGAATTTGCATCGGCTGCAGGAGCCTCAGCTGGGCCATTAAGTTGTCGATGAATGAATCGTAATCTTCCTCGTATCGTGAACCTTTCCGAGGCCTCTTCTTGGTGCTAGAAGCACTCAAGTTGTTCTCGGCGGCCACTTTCATGTTAAGTTGTTGCTGCTTCCGCTTTTTTTGCTGGTATTCGCGCCTCTTACGCTTTTTGGCCTCAGAAGGTGTTTCGGGAGCGTTTGGCTCTGCCGATGGATCCATGTTCACGCCCTCAGGATACTCTTCCTTCATCGGTTGGTCGAGCTTCCCTTGATCCGATGCCGTGGACACTCCAGACGTAGCGGACTGTTGGGAACTCTCGTCGAGCAGTTCTTTCTTAACGTCCATCGGAGTAAATGGTCTCATCACTGGGCTCTGTTGGGGCGGCGTCACTTCTTTTTTTATCGCTTGATGGAGATGCTGGTTCTCCATAGTCATGGGATACATTTGCATAGTTTTAATTGTCGGTGAACTCTCTGGCAATGGCGTAGTTTCTTCTTTCGTCATGATTTTCATGGTTGGTTTCCGCACGTCCATTAGAGATTGCGTCGAAGTATGCATCAAAGGCGACATGGAGGAAGTCGGTATCGATGTTTGTATAGGCATTCCTTGCATGCCTTGCATACCCTGTATGCCTTGGATACCCTGCATGCCTTGCATACCCTGCATGCCTTGCATGTTCTGCATGCCTTGTATACCCTGAACATTCTGGATAGGACGATTGGTGAAGGGTGTGTTAACTTGCGAATTATGGGTCATGATCTGTCGTGGAGAGTTCTTAGGCATTTCCACGTCTTGAGATAAAGATAACGTCGATGGCGGAATAGAAGGCCTGGCCAGTTGGGCCTCCAGAGACGGGATTGTGCCTAAAGCCGGGGCAGTTCTCTGCATAGTCATCGTCCGCTGCGGGACCACTGTCGCGGCTGTAGTGGTCGTCTGTAGCAACTGCTTCAACAACACGTTTTGAGATTCATCGTTTCTTTGATTAGTAGAACTTTGCTGAATCTTATTTCCAGCACTATCAGTGACGATGGTGGAGGTCGCATTGTGTTCGTCGCTTTCCATCGGCTCCGACTTTACTATCACGGATTCCACGCTATGCCTTTTCGTGGGCTGTATGTGACCAACGATGACCTCGGACTTGGGTTCGTCGGTGGATTTCGATCTTTTTAAAGGTGACGTTAGCTGAGTGTGAAGAAGTTTGGAGGATGTAATGAAATTAATAGAGCCCGGGGCTGGTTTCACCGGCATTTGACTCATGCTCGGGCTAGACGCGGTGTGCGCGCGCACGGTCACATTGGGCGGCGGTTCCTTGCTGCCTATCATGGGTCTGGAAGTCATCACTAGAGCCGGCGGCTGACTCGTACTGATGCTTTGCGGATTAAATGGAAGATTACTCGTATTCAGTTGTCTCGTAGGCTGAAGCAACGTATGCCCTAATATACTCGTGGGCAAAGGTTGCCCCTTCTGAAAGCCACTCACAGTGGTCGTAATAGTGTTATTGGAATGCATTATTGACTGAGGCGTGGACGAATTATGTATTTTAGAGAGCGCTGGCATTTGAATGATCTGATTAGCAACAGACGTTGCGTTTAAATCTTCATTTGTAGGGAAGCTTTGATTCGTTATTAGAGGTGATTGAGCAGGCGATTTCATCAGAGTATTCTGTAATTGTATGCCCACAGGAGAGTTCATAGGGGACACAGTAGGAGATTTTCTATTCTGCCCCATGGAGGATAAAGTATTAATGCGTGAGCCTAACATTTGTGCCGCGTTCATTGGCAAACTCTCTGTGCAAGAAATGGGTGTCATTGGCTTATCCATCCGTTGTACGGGCAACGGCCTGGACACCGCCACTTCAACCTTGGACGAAGGCAGTAGGTTCTCGAAATTGACTTGAGTTGGTGTAGCGGCATCACTGTTCTTCCTCATTAACGATGACACTGTTTGAGAGTCCACTTTTACTGTTGACGTGTTTAACGAAGACATTATTGTCCGGAGCTGTTGAGACACGTTCGCCATATTGGATTGTAATTCCGCCGGTTGCGACAGCGGCGACAACTGGGGTATGGTTGCGGACTGTAAGCCAAGTCTGTCTGTGTCCCTTTTAGGAAAGTTATGTTGCTCCACCTCTTTCATGTCATGTTTAACTGGTGCGTTGATGTTGGGATTTTGCGGATGATTTGGTTTTGGATTGGGCTGCTTCATTGCGAAGGGTTTAGCGTCATCGTGTATATTCTCCAGCATGCAAAGCATATCTTCAAATGTTTCAACTCTTTTCGGGTTCCCTTCTACAGCTTCCGCGTGATCTTGCATCGTGATGTCATTGAGGTATCTCTCTTGAGAAGGAGTAGGAGATGGAATTGATATCTGAACAGACTCTTGTGCCATGTCCGATGTTATCTGCATGTTAGAATCTATGACCATCTCTTTAGTTTGGTTTGCAATAGCTTTAATCGTCTTTACTACATTTTCTTGTGCTTTGCTATCAGCTGCTGGATTGTGAGACTGTACGTCAGACATGGATTTATTATAAGATAGAAGTAAGCTACTCTGCAGATTGTCTTCAGGTTTGTCTTCATCGTCGCCTTCCATGATGTTATCAGGAATCTTTTCAGGTATCGGATCCGGACTTTTTATTTCCGCCTTCCCTAGCAACAGCGGTGTTCTATCCGTGATACACAACGAAAGTGGCAACTCAGTCTGCTGACTAATCTCGGTTTCAATATCGATATCCTTATTGGTTTCTTTGATAATTGGAGGTGGTTTATGATCCAAATGGGCCAGCCCTTGCGAGCTCATGGCACTCATGTGGTGATGCATTTCTTTGTCTGCGTGAGTTTCTGAGGCTACTGTGCTGTCGGGAGATGCCGCATCGTCTTGGAATATCTTCGCCGGTAACGTGGCGTCGTGGGTCACAGACAGGCTCGAGAGCTTCGTATTAGAGAGAGATAACGCCATCGGCTTTTCTATAGTCTTGACGATTTTTTGTTTCACTTGGTGCTGCGTCAAGATTGATACGGGTACTCTGGAGGCACCAGCTACGGTGTTAGGTGTAGCGAGCGTGATCACTGGATTCAAAGTCGCCGTTTTAGGTATGTTCGAAGATATGACGCTTATGACTGAGCTTATCGGCTTCGAATGAGGCTGCGTCGACATGTTAATAGACAACGGCGGATTGTTTAAGTTGAGAGGCATTTTCTTAAGATGTTTTGCACCGCTACCGTGGCCCGTAATAGGTACCGTAAGATTCTTCAAAACAGGAACTGAAATTGTCTGATTGGCGATGGACACCGAAGCAACTGTGGCTTGAGACACGTCATTCAGAATTTTATTATTAGAATGTTGGGAGAGCATAGAAGCGCTCAGAACCGGCAGCCTCGACAGGGCCCCGGTCTGCGACGGATTGACGAGCTTATACTGTTGCATGTTGGAAGGTGCCTGTTTGGCCGTGGACAGACTGATAACCGCTACAGTTTTGGTAGTCGTCTCCGTTCTCGTGGTAATCTTCTCCGGGATAATTTCTTCCTCAATTTCGTCCTCAGGCTTTCCGCTGTCGATCAATTCTTCGAAATCTTCCTCGGTCGCGATTCGCTCCTCAGGCGATATCGCCCCGGGCTCCACGACAACAATATCAGCGTCATCCAAATGCTCCTCAACAATTTCCTCGATGTCGTCGTCGTCGTCGTCGTCTTTGGCGAATCCCATTCTCGCCGCGTCGTCGGACATGGCCGAATAATCTACACCGTCGGTCGCGTACAGGACGAATTCTCTCGTTTCGCTCGGGCTCTGACTCGTCGATTCTTCGGAGGCTCTGTCATCCGACGTGCCCGGCGCACTTTTTCCCGTGAACCGCGGGCGAGGCGGCGTCCGCCGCTTGAGTATGGAGACCTTGTTGATGTGCGGCGGTCGGCGGCGGTCGTCGTCCTTGCCGGGCCAGACGGGGGCGCCGCCGAAGAGGCCGGCCTTGAAGTACCTGTAGCCGGGCGGGATCGGCGCCATGTGCTGGTGGTGGCCGCCGCCGTGCTCGGCCAGCGGCGCGGGCGACGCGGCCGGCGACGCGCCCGGCGTGGGCGTGCGCACGAGCGGCGACGCCGGCGCGCCGCCCATCGGGCTGTACTGCTGGCGCTGCAGCATCTGTTGCCGCTGGGACAAACAACACCATCACTAATAAGATCGCAAAATAAGGATATGCCTATCAGTACAATTTCGTGTAACGAGTCGCATAGAAGGTTGTGAAACGCCAGCGCCATGGCTTACCCACTCTATGCTAATGTCTTAGTTCTTACGACATACATACAAAAGTCTAATATTGCTTGATTCACGCTATCTTATCATTGTGGACGTGGGAGTCGATGATCCTGTCTCACAGGTTGTGGAATTGTACTAGATACTTAATTATTATAGTGTCACTTAAACGGACGTCTAGGACAGTGGTTGCCATGCGACTGAACGTGCGATGGTGTCAGATTCGCGTTCTGACACCTCAAAAGTACGAATCGCGAGAATTGGTTTGAGCAGTTCCTTACTATATATTTCAATGAATCACTATCTGTCTTTATTCTCCTAACCGCGGCTGTTGCCATAAGACCATTTGAAACTACAGAACTATCTAAAATATACAATTAAACTTCGAAAAACAAGTGTTATTATTAAGAATAATATACTTACGGCGATCTCGTTAGCAGCGTTCCCGGGTGAAGGTAACGGCTGTGGACTCCCCAACGGTGAAGTTTGTTGCCGTCCACCGAACGGCACACCGACTCGCATTCCTGTTGCAAATACTTTGATTTGAAACTGTAATACTATACCTATTCGGCTGTAGACATTATCCGTAGGATTTCAAAGTGTGTGATATTGATTAAAATACCTTGCTGATGATGAGGCGGTCTAGCGAAGCGTGTAGGAAGCGGCGAGCAACCCGGCGCCGGTCGCGAGAACCGACTAGTATAGTCACCCTGAATAAATAATACTCGTAAACACATTACTGTCGACTATTACACTATTTAAGTAATGATGAAAATAACAGCGAAGATTATGATAGATTTTTTTCAATCTACACTTACACTTTGCAATTGGGGCGAATGGGACGACACAGGACTTAATATTTGTGACTGTTGATAAATCTGAAATGACAGAACATGTTTCAAGTTCATAAAAAATTTACATCCTATAAATAATTGTTTAAGATAACTGTGAAGCAACGGCAAAAATCACTCTTATCATACAAAAGGCGATAACGATTTCCACCCCTTAAATGTTAACCGATTTTGACCAATTCTTGATAGGTTGTCAGTCAGAACAAAATCTAGGTCTATATGTTTTTTGAACATTGATTAAAGATCAACAAAGTCAAATAATGGCGGGAATTAGTTTTGTATGAGAATACTAAAACAACAATAAAACTGAATTTATTAATAATACTGGAAAAAGAAACGTATAGACCTAGATTTTGCTCTGACACAATCTATCAAAAATTGGTCAACATCGGTTAACATTTAAGGGGTGGAACTCGTTATCGCCTTTTCTATGAAAAGCCGTAGGTTCACACTCCTCTTAATAATAAATTTTACTGACCTGTGGGCTACGACTAGGCGTCGGTAGCTGAGGGCTCGTCCTCTGAGCTTGAAACTGTGACAAGAAATGTTGCGGTGACATCCCCGACTGCATCGGACTCTGTTGCGTGTGCATCGGACTCTGCTGCAGATGCATCGGACTCTGCTGCGAGTGCATTGGGCTCTGGTGCATCGGCGACTGCGGGATCTGGGTCTGATGCAGCGCGGACTGGTGCATCGGGCTTTGTTGATGCATCGGGCTCTGATGTATCGAACTCTGTTGAGGGTGCATTGGACTCTGATGCATAGGGGACTGCTGCGGCATGTTAGTTTGCTGCACGTGCATGGGAGACTGCTGCGAGTGAAGCGGAGACTGCTGCGTATGCAACGGAGACTGCGTAGAGGGGTGTAAAGGGGATTGCGACGTGTGATGTAAAGGGGACTGCTGAGAGTGCAAAGGAGATTGCATGGGTGAAGTCAAGTGGTGTAAAGGCGATTGCGGAGCCAAGGAATGTAAGGGAGATTGTGAGTGAGGCGATTGAACGTGTAGCGGCGACATGGCCGGCCGCGTGCTGGCCGGTCGCGGCGTTTGGTTCCCGGCTGGCATCGTGTTTCTGATACCGCCCAGTTGCTGCTGCCCGAACTGCACCATGCCGACGGACTGCGGTCGCTCTTGGGCGGCGGATAACTGCCTAACGAGCTGCTGCTGTGGTGAACCTGTTTGCTCGATAACCAGCGTTCGATTGCCTTGTAAGATGCGGCTTTGAGCGTTCAACGGTGACGTCACGAGCCCTATTCTCTGCTGCCCATCTGAACTGAGCACCGTTTGCTGATTCCTAATAATCTGCTGTTGTTGGCCGGCGTTTTGTAAACCTAATTGCATCGGCCGGTTTATAGCAGTCTGCTGCATTTGCGGCGACTGAGGTATGTTCTGGTTCTGAGTGTACACCGTCTGATTTGTCGCGATCTGTTGTTGGTTTATCACCGTCTGTTGAGCTAGCTGAGGATTCTGTTGGCGGTGTTTTGTTTCGTATTCCTGGAAAAGGACAAGTTGGTACAAAAATACTCATAAAACTAAAAAACATACTGTTAATGGCTCTCACTTCCAGGCTGTCCTAACCAAGAGATTTCAATTATTATAAAGCAGGAGACCGAGGTATTGTGGGTCCTTTACACCCGTATTCAAAGTCTTCGCACTGAACTCAAGCAGGCATTTTATCATACTAGAAATCCTTACTTGAATACGATTTTTATTTTGAGTGCAGACTAATAGGGGCAAAACATGGGTATGGGAGTCAGCAACATTTTATTTGTCTTCTGTGCAATAACTGACCTGTATTAGCATGCTGTGCTGCCGGGACTGCTTCCTGGCGGCTTCGAGATGCTTCTGGAGCGCCTGCTGCTCGGCGGACACGCGGCGCAGCTCGGCGGCGTCGTTGGGCATCAGCTCGTTGCCCGACTTGCGCAGCTGCCGTTGCTTGCTGTTCAGCGACTGCGAACCACAAACCGCACGGGATAAACCCACCGCGCCTCGACACACACACAGCTCCCCGGTTAGTTCACGTCATTCGGTTAGCACATAGTGCGACACGGACCCGGGTGCGTTATACCTGCGAATAAGTCGGAGCTCGGAGGACGCTATCACGCTACTACTGTAAAGCTCACGAACACGAAAGCGGTCTACTGCTCACCTTGCGTATCTTGCGCAGTTTCTGCACCTCGCCTTCGTAGTAGCGGAGCTGGTCGGTGGCGAACGCGTTGTACTGTTTGAGCCACTGCTCGTAGAGGAGGCGCGCGTGGTGGTCGGGCTCGCGCTCGGGCGGCGGCGGCGGGCCGGCGGGCGCCACGCCGGCGTACAGCGGCGTGCTGGGCGCGCCCGGCGCCGGCGCGGGCGCCGCGCTCGCCGCGCCCCCCGCGGCCGCCGCGCCCGCGCCTCCCCCCCACTCGCCCTCGCGCTCCTGTTCCCGCTTCTCCTGCTCCAGGAGCTCCTCCAGAAGCAACGGTTGCTCCTGGTTTACGTTCTGACGGTTAAATTTTGCCTGTCACGTTTCTGTTATTTGCTCTCCTGCTACCGGTGACGAGCGTCGTCGGTGGCATGCTCTCCTCGTTACACATATAAATGGTTAATTCGTTCTTTATTTATTAACAATTCGGTTGGATACAATTTCAACTTTTAATCTCATTCAAGGTACATCATTCTGAATTTAAACAATGCAAATCGAGATTATGATATACCCATCTCATCTTGGATAAGAAGCCGACCGAATCGAGACATTTAAATAGATAACTTTAAAACTTTTTTTTATAAATATTAGGTCATTTGTCTCGGTCGGCCTCTGATGTCTACAAAGAAATTTTACAGGATAGCAAGTGAATGACTTATAAAAGAAGTATGGTGTCACACACATGATACTTTGCATACTTTTACTGTAGCAAGAAGTCGTCTAATAGTGTGCAGTACTAAGAGCAGTTATCTGATATAGAATTGTGAACAGTACTACTACAGAGTGCAAGAATATAATAAATTGTATGTTCTCTATGGCAATACTTTACGCTAAAAACTAAAAAGGATTTAAAACATTACTGCTTTGTGTGTGAGATTCTCATTGTAAGCTGAACCTAAGCAATTTTCACTATATACCCTATGAAAAATATCCAATAAAAAGGTAGTATTGATCTTTGGCGTTAACTAATTTGATACAAATACTTAGGTAACAATCATGTCTTCTTTTGATATATAAATTGCCATTTTAATTTAAAACCCATAACCTTACAAAGTTTCCCCATCACCATGACAAAAACAAGATGAGAGAGGCAATCGTATATAAATCAGGGCTTATAATGTATGCGATACAATACAATCATTAATCGTTACATTTTAGTATTATTTTAGTGCATTTTAATGTACTTATAGTACGTTAGTGTCTAGTGTTAGGGGATGCTGAAAAGGTTCAAAGGTTAGTCAGTACGCATGCGTGCGGCGAACAGGCGTTAGAAGCGTCGACAGACACGGGCAGGCTGGCCCTGGCAACCGCGCCGGCGGCGAGGACCGCTCTACTCCGAAGCACAAACTTCGAACTCCAGATGCCCGCAAAGGAGTCGTTTCTCGAGCAATAGAGAAAGCAATAGAAGTTCGAATTTCGTTTTTCAGGGTACAGGCGGGAGTTGCAGACGAAGGTATGGCAGTTGGATGAATAAAGGGAACTATGATCATCCCTTATAATTTGAAGAGGTATAAAGAATCTCCCATTTTATGATAGAATTTGTGTTGATTCAAAGAATAGAAAATGGAAATTTGTCCCGAAATAGCAAGAATATTTAATAAGATCGCTGTTGAGGACAGGACTGGGTAATAGGGAGCTTAAGGTTTCAGTGCATTCGGGATTGGCTTACATTGATTTGTGATTATCTCCGAGAGTTTAAAAACTTTAAATTACTCAAATTAATCAATTTTAGTGTCACGTAATAGACGAGTTCCTTTCTTTTAAAATTTGTCAAGGAGCATTTCGTTCAAAGTAAGGTATTAACTATTATTACTGTTACTATACACTAAAGTATTAAGATGACGTCAAAAAAACCCGGACAAGTGCGAGTTAAACTCGCGTGGAGAGGGTTCCGTTCCGTACATGATTATCTGAAATTTACTAGGTTACTTTAAATACCATAGACTTCTTATAGGTTTTCCTGTAATCTATAGGTAAAGATCTATTTACTGTATTTTTTTCAAAATTGTAGCCCCAGTAGTTTCGGAAATAAGGGGGGGGAATGGTCATTTTTCGCCTATTTTCCTGAATAACTTCTAAACTATTTTACTTAAAATTCAAAAGAAAATATATTTAAGATCCTCACAATAAGCCCTTTCATTCGATATGTCACACAATATAGGTGGCATAACTTTTTTTTAATTTTCTAATTTACCCACAAAAAGTGACCCCTATGTTTAAAATTCATATAATTACATCACGTGTCCGTGTTGCGGTCACCGACTTACATATGTATACCAAATTTCAACTCAATCGGTCCAGTAGTTTCGCAGCAAATTGGCTGTGACAGACGGACAGACAGACAGACAGACAGACGAGTGATCCTATAAGGATTTCGTTTTTTCCTTTTGAGGTACGGAACCCTAAAATTAAACAAAAAATACTTTCAACTGTTGTCTCTTGAATCACAACGCTCTTCACTAGTACACTATTCCAGTGTCCTCACAATAGTACAAATTGCGAGCGCGGTTTCGATTTCGAACCTACGTCTTTTCATACAAAAGGCGATCACGATTCTATCAAAAGTATAAATCATTTCAATTGTTGTTTCATATTAAATCTCTTATTAAGCAAGAGTAAACAGTTGAGTGAGAGAGTTTCCAGAACAGATGGAAGGCGTGAGGGTATAACTGGGCGGGTATCTGACCTCATATAGGAGTGACGTATGGCTGCCCTGTGACCCATAAACCATAACAAACTAAAAACTATTAGCATGTACTTTATAATGCAATAGGCCCCGTGTGGGAGTAGTGTAGGTGTGCCAATATCAGACTTGGTATGGGAATGGGGCGAGGGTGAGGAATCCGACCAGTACGTCTAGACAGCGTCATGTAATTAGCGTGAGACCAGAGATAAACAAACAGACACGTATAGGATGACATGGAAGCGATACGCTAAGATACTTGGGTAATACACACTTCTAGAAACAAAAATTGTCCCTTCTGGGACCGAAACTTAACAAAACGACTGCTTAAAAGTACGTTTTCCTCATGCAGGCCAAAACTATGTTTGATGTCCTACATGCGGATATAGTCCAAGCAAAAAAATCACGGTCCTTAACTTTCGGGAACATGATGGAACAGGTCGAACCTAAACGTGTGTATGACCCACTTATAATGATATCCTATACATATTCGTTCGTTTCTCTCTGGGTCAAGTGTTAAATGAAACGCTGTCTAGCCCCACTGGTGAGGTAATAGGGAGGATGACCTAACGTAACCAGGGTAGGGAGTTGGTAAGGGAGCGGAGGATTGGAGAGGGAGGGTAAGGTTGCCAGTGGAGTTGGGTTGTGGGTTTTGGGTGAGGGTGCGCGTATCTGACCTGCAGCAGCAGCGGGCGGCGATGCAGCCAGTCGCCCCAGTCCGCCGCGTCATAGGGCACCTGCCCAACAACCATCGATCACCGACATGCAAACATCACGCACCTACCGGCCCTACGCATACGAGTTTTTTAACCGCTGCGTTTGTTGATAACAGTGTAACTAGCTCCTTAAACCTAAGGTCGAACGATCCTGTGTAATAAATTGATTGAGTTTTGTAAGTACCTTCGGACGCGTCATCACTCTCCATCAGATGAGAGTGTGGTCAAGCGAAAGCTTCTCACCTTTCTCAAAAAAGACAACCCTGCCTCCTGAAATAGTTTAACTATTCTTTTTTCTATCGTCGACGTGATATTTTAGAATACTTATATATCTACTTACTAGGATAATTTTCTATTCAAGAATTTCAGCAAAAACATGCTCGACTTATTTTTTTTTTTAAAGTAATCAAATCGAAACAGCCGGTAAAAAAACTCGTATCAATTTAATGGCGACATCAAAATACCCATGCAATATTAGTCTTCTCAGCTTGTTGGAACAAGCCTAAATTAAATTTTGACGAGTGTCTACAGCGCACGAACCGCCACCAATATGTAGAATATTAATATTGCTATGGATATGGTTGCGCTCATTGAAACAGTCTGATGCGATCTGAACGGAAGCGGATTATGACCATCGTCTTTATCGGTTCACATTTAGAGGCGGTTGTCGTGTGGCCAACGTAACATTAAGGCCGAAGCTACACGTAAGGCGAACGGCGACGCTACAGAAACAAACGTATTGTAATATACAGAGGTCGCCACACTGCTTACACGGCGACCACCATATAAAATCCCCGTCGCGTTGCAATTACGTTACCAGTGTAGCCCCGGCCTAGTGACACGACGTGAACCCAAGCGTTGTACGGCATACACTTAAAGCAATTGAACTTGATTCGACATGTCTCACAACAATCAAGACTTACAGAAAACTATTAGAAAGCGCTACGTACGTCGAACAAATTCAATCAAAAAAAACATGTAGATCAAAAATATTACTGCATGCACGGCAATGTATCAAAAATCCTCCAAGATGAACTTATTAATATTATTATAGCGTTACTTCATTAGTTAGTTTACTGATTCGCAAGTATCATTCAATGTGAGTGGAAATACCTTGTTTAAATTTAGACTTTGTGTAACCTAAGAAATCGATAATGGATTTAAGTGAAATATAATATAACTTGACTAGAAAATGCAGTAAAACGTACATCTTAATTGTTTAATTGTTGAAAACTTGAAAAAACGGCGTTACCTACGTTTTTTTGTCAGGAACAGCCCGATATGTTTTCGACTCATATGGAGTCCTTCTTCAGGGGTTGAGTGCAGTCGCGGTCAAAGTATTTTGCCGTATAAGCCAGCGCCTCTATTGGTTCCAAATGATAACAGTCATTATGGTTTGGGAAACATTACAAATGGCAATCAAGCTAATTAATTACTTAGTTTACTTCTAAAGGCACAGATGGTGCTGATGTTAACGCCTTAACACAAGCCTTGCACCCCGCCACGCCCGCGCTGCGAGTCGCGAGAGAGCGTGGATTGCTCTGACCGCGACTGGACTCCATTGGTCCGAAACACGCCGGGTCGTTCCTGACAGTACATGTTGAGTAAAACCGTTTTTATTTCAACCTCTCATAATGAATTTAATTTGAGTAATGTTTAATTATTGTAATATAAAGGGTTGCGTTAAAGGGAAAGAGTGAGCCGCAGCGATAAATTGACAGCTGCCTGTAAATAAAATGACATCTAAAGTACTAGGTCGATTTCGATTAAATTCATTTTACAAGAATACAAAAAAGGGCAGCAAAAACTCAATTGTACAAGTTAAGGTATTACGTTCTCAAGTCAAGTTACATTATATTCAGGTCTTTTTTACACTGGTTATTTAAACACGCTCCTTGCATTCAATAAAAAATCAACTACTCCCAAAACTGTATTTTATGGCGTCTTAGATAAACAAACATATTTTAATTCAATTTGCAGTGAATGATATAAACTAAAATCATAATAATACGTCTTTTTTTATGTCCGTCGTTTCGGAAGTAAAAAACTGTAGTATATGAATTCGGACAGAGACCTATATAGAGGCGTGGCACTAGATCGACAGTGCTCTAATACCTATTTCCTTCACGCCGGCTAGGACGCTCTTGGAAGATACGTCCGGAATACGAAAATATTGGAAAATAGGTACTTAATATTCGTCAAAGGCTCTAAAATTTCCGTTAAAAACCAAAAGACCTATTTGTTACGAAGTTTTTAGGGAGCATACAAAATTATTCTATACTGATTCGCACATGCTTCTTAAAAACTTCGTAAGAAAAAGTTGTGATATTTTAGGCTCCAACTATGACGTCCAATAGCAATCTCACGGTTTTCAGGTACGTCAGTTTTTTTATACTTTTGTATTTCAACCCCCACCTATTTTCCAAGCGCGTCCTAGCCGTTGGCGTGTAAGAAATAGGTATTAAAGCACTGCGGGTCTGGTGCCACCCCCCTATGTCCCTAACCGAATTTATGTACTGCAGTTTATTACCTCTGGGACGACGAACTACAACTAAAACCTAGTGTAAGTAGATTCATTTATACGTAGTTTACTAGTTATTTAGTCATTATATCTTGAACTTTTCTAGAAGTACCCAGTACTGTACTGTAGTAACAGTATCACAGTAATATACCAGTGAAAGTTTTGTATGTAATACAGTTATAAAGATGGTATGCCACTTCTCAAATATTTGATCAAATTACTTTGTCAAAGATTTGATCAATTTTCTTTGATGTGTGCCCATGACAATATCTTTGTCCGAGATTCAATCGTTATACATTTCTTTTCATATAGTTGCATTCAACCAAATTTAATATTTGATCAAATTCAAATAGCAGGGTGACTAGCACATTTATTAGATGGAATGATCCAATTTCTTTGAACAAATCTAGATAGGATACAGTAATTGGATCTGGCATACCATTCTAAGGTAGATTCTATTTCGGATAAGGGCGGTATACCACTTATCCAAAACTACAGAAAAAAATAGAAGGCATTACTGGTTTGTTTTTGTTTCTACAAACTGACGGCAGCGGACTGTTTTTCAAAGCATATTCGTTTAATAAAAGTAGTGTTTTGTCCCATTTCTTCTTAACTTAGGAAACAAAACACTGATATCATTGGACAAGTATACTTTCAGAAATGGGCTCCAAAGGGCGACCTATAGTCTGGTAACATCCACTGCGAATTAAATTAAAACGAACTGTTGTAATGATTTCCCGTGTGCGAGCGTGTGTAAACAAGCAGTGCGACGTGTGCCCGGGCGGTGCGCGAGCGGTTACCTGCGGGTAGGGCGGCGGCGGCGGCTGCGGCGCGCGCAGCGTGCCGGGGTAGGGCGGCGGCGGCGGCGGCCGCGGCGCGCCCGCCCCGCCCGCCCCTCCGGCGCCGCCCGCCCCCACAGGGACTGCAGTGGAAAAAACTTTTATCAGCCGAATGCAAATACTTCAAACGCCATTATCTATTAAAGTAATGAAGAATTGCTATTCAGCAGTGGCGAAGCGTCAAATATTTCCTAAGGGAAGCCGGAAGAATTAGAACTGTACGTGCGAGTCTGATATTTAGTTAGAGTAACATGGACTTCACTGACAGCTAGCCGTAGCTTTCTAGCTTGGTAAAGCCGTCAGGAATCAGCTTGTAGGCAGGCTTCGCCACTGCTATTCAGGGAGGCGTAGCTGCACAGACGCTACAAAATACGCTGCACAGCTTATGTACTGAGGTTTATCCACGAGTTTCCAAAGTATGTAGGCATGAAAAAAACAAATCGCGTCTTTGACAGGTCGTCCAATTCCCAGATCGACCAATTCCTACATTCTCCAATTCCCATATGACAAATTCCCAAATTGACAAATTTCCTATATTGCCAATTCCTACATTGTGCAATTCGTATATTACTTCCCAAAGTGACCAATTTCCTGTATGACTAAATTCCCACATCGTCCAATTCCCACATTGTCTAATTCCCACATTGACTAATTCCGCAAGGTCAAGGTCAGGTAACACACTCCAATTCACACACAAACTCAAACAAGCCACCTAGCATCGACGGCAGTAACAAACAAATTCTTCATTTTCACAAAACTTGTTTCGATCTCATAACTATGGAAGCCAAAATGAATAAATATTATACTACGATCCAATTGGACGTTTTGGGAATTCGACAATCGGGGAATTGTACTTTTTGGGAGTTTTTGGGAGTGGGGATTGGTGGGAGTAACGCGTCCAATCCTATATCACTCTTTGGATCCAAGATGGTAGATGACACCGTCATGTCAAAAATCGTCATTGGTATAGTTTTCAAGGTATTTAAGCATGACAAAACCAAATTCGGAGCCACTTTTCGCACACGAGCCGCGTGCCGGGCGCGATGGCGCGGCCCGCCGCCAGCGCCGCGTTCACCTGCGCCGTCATGGCGCTCACGGTGATCATGTCGGTATACTGACCGGAGTGCGGCAGCGTGTGCAGCTGCACGGTGCGGTCGTGGCGTACGACGCCCACGGCGCCGTCCGCGCCCACGAGCCGCGTGCCGGGCGCGATGGCGCAGCCCGCCGCCAGCGCCGCGTTCACCTGCGCCGTCATGGCGCTCGCGGTGATCATGTCGGTATACTGACCGGAGTGCGGCAGCGTGTGCAGCTGCACGGTGCGGTCGTGGCGTACGACGCCCACGGCGCCGTCCGCGCCCACGAGCCGCGTGCCGGGCGCGATGGCGCAGCCCGCCGCCAGCGCCGCGTTCACCTGCGCCGTCATGGCGCTCACGGTGATCATGTCGGTATACTGACCGGAGTGCGGCAGCGTGTGCAGCTGCACGGTGCGGTCGTGGCGTACGACGCCCACGGCGCCGTCCGCGCCCACGAGCCGCGTGCCGGGCGCGATGGCGCAGCCCGCCGCCAGCGCCGCGTTCACCTGCGCCGTCATGGCGCTCGCGGTGATCATGTCGGTATACTGACCGGAGTGCGGCAGCGTGTGCAGCTGCACGGTGCGGTCGTGGCGTACGACGCCCACGGCGCCGTCCGCGCCCACGAGCCGCGTGCCGGGCGCGATGGCGCAGCCCGCCGCCAGCGCCGCGTTCACCTGCGCCGTCATGGCGCTCACGGTGATCATGTCGGTATACTGACCGGAGTGCGGCAGCGTGTGCAGCTGCACGGTGCGGTCGTGGCGTACGACGCCCACGGCGCCGTCCGCGCCCACGAGCCGCGTGCCGGGCGCGATGGCGCAGCCCGCCGCCAGCGCCGCGTTCACCTGCGCCGTCATGGCGCTCGCGGTGATCATGTCGGTATACTGACCGGAGTGCGGCAGCGTGTGCAGCTGCACGGTGCGGTCGTGGCGTACGACGCCCACGGCGCCGTCCGCGCCCACGAGCCGCGTGCCGGGCGCGATGGCGCAGCCCGCCGCCAGCGCCGCGTTCACCTGCGCCGTCATGGCGCTCACGGTGATCATGTCGGTATACTGACCGGAGTGCGGCAGCGTGTGCAGCTGCACGGTGCGGTCGTGGCGTACGACGCCCACGGCGCCGTCCGCGCCCACGAGCCGCGTGCCGGGCGCGATGGCGCGGCCCGCCGCCAGCGCCGCGTTCACCTGCGCCGTCATGGCGCTCACGATGCTCGCCGTGTTAACGCTAGTAGCACCGCCCTGCTAACAAATGCACACCTCAAAGTCAAAGTCAAAGTCGAACTATCTTTATTCAATTCAGGCTTTTACAAGCTCTTATGAAGGCCAATGAATTAATCTACCACCGGTTCGGAAAAAATCCTCTACTGAGAAGAGCCGGCAAGAAACTCTGGGGTATAATTTTTGAAAATAATGAACCTACTAACGACGGGATACAAGCTAAAAAGAAAACCTGTAATTTTCAGTTCTAAATAGTGTTTTATAAGATTTTGTTCTCATGCAGATAATGCGAGGACGTTTGGCGAGTCAGGACGACCGGGTCGGAGAATAAAAGATAATACCATCGCGTTCATCCAGACGATCTGTAAAATTGCTCAATCAGTTACCTGCGCGAAGTGCATGTGCTGCTGCCCGAACTGCAGCGGCGGGCGCGCGACCTGCTGCCCCAGCCCTGGCTGCGCCGCGAACTGCGCTCGCGCCACCATTCCCTGTTGCTGCAACAACAACACTCATTGAATTCCTCGCTTGTCAGCAATTTAAAAAAACGCAACTGGCTGCCGTAAGACCGGTCAGTTAAAACTGATCGTGAGTAGAATGAAATAGAAAAAGAACTGTCAGTTTTTATCGTACTCAAGATCAGTTGTAGCTGACTGATCACTGTTCAGTGCAAACTAATCGTGAGTAGCTGCCTGTAGTAAGCACAGGCCGGATATTATAGCTGTTTGGTGTCTACTTTGCTTCAAGTTAGAGTAAAAACGAAATACCGATAATTTTTGTCCATTATGTTGGATAGAAAATCTGGTGAGGAAATAATTTTTATTCGCTGTAAATCTGTGTGTATTCGCTGAAAAGCGCATCACATGCGCACATTGAAGCGTTACAGCTTATTTCACTTGTATAAAAAACAAAATCACAAACGAAATCCCCCCCCCCCCCCTGCATAGCACGACATGCTCGCGAGTCGTTTGTCGCTCAGTGCGTCACTGTCAAACTAGTCCTCGCGGACAGGTCGTGGTAGCCGTGCAGAGCACCACAAAAATAACCGGGCCCCCTCAAGTTTGGCAGCTTTATTTGCTAGTAAAAGTTAGCCTAAGCGATATCATTACGATATATACTTTGCGAGTTAAAACTATCACTATCACTAACTATCCATTTGTCGCTTAGAAATTACTTTTGCAGAATTGTGTAACCTACCCAAAACATTGCGGCAGAAAACACCATTACTGTCATACAAAAACTTTTTTTTAAATGTAAATAGCATGCTGATTGGTGACACATGAGGATGGCGAATGTCACTCCACCGTGATACAATTTTTAACTAGTACGGGGAGTGAAGTACCTTATACTCAAATTATGTAACTTACAACAGTATAATTAAGCTAAACATGTAAAGAGTGATGTATTATGTTGAAAAAAAGCATTTTTTTTTTTATGTTAAGAGGGTGGCAAACGAGCTGGCGGGTTACCTGATGGTAAGCAATCTCCGCCGCACATGGACACCCGCAGCACCAGGGGAATCACGGATGCGTTGCCGGCCCTTAGAGAAAGGAGTAGGCTGACAAACAGGCAGACGGCCCACCTGATGGAAAGTGGTCACCGCCGCCCATGGACATCTGCAACACCACAGGTGCTGCCAATGCGTTGCCAGTCTAGGAAGGATGGGGAATGGGGATGGGATGGGGATGAGGGAATAGGCCTCCGGATCTCGTCACTCACCGTACGAAACGCAATACGCAAGCTGTGAGAGTGTGGTACCACGGTCGAGCCGGCCCATTCGAACAGTTATCATCTAGTGAGGATTACTGTTTGGCTCTACCACTAGCAAAGATTATTATTATTATGATGTGTACCTGTATCCTAGCCCCCGGGAACACCTGCGGGAACAGCTGGCGCGGCGCGACGCCGGGCGCGGGCGCGCGCCACTCGCCCTCCTTCGGTTCGTCGCCTTCCAACTTTATTTCAGACTTGATCGCCTGCATCGCCGACTATCACAATAACACAATCAGTTGGACGGACTATTAGTCCAATTAAACGTAAATCAGACAAATTATCGTCACTACGAAGTTGCTGATAACTCCGGTACATCTATAAAACTACTTATAATAGATTGTGTGACAAGGGAGCAAAATGCCATATTTTTTTTTGTATATTGAAACCGGTTTGAAGCGATTCTTAAGTAGAATACTGAGCGTAGCGAAGGATTCAAGCATTATCGCTCAAGACGAAAATAATTTCGCTACAAAGTGACACGTACTGCTTTTAACTCCACCTATACGCAAAATGCAAATGAAATTATTTTTTAAATTATAAGAATAGTTTTAATATTAGATGTCATGTTTTAAGATACACGTTTCATACTAGCCGCAAATCCTCTTTTGAGGGATCAACGTTGTATTTGCTGAATAGGTGGAGTGAAAAGTGTATTTTCCTCCTACACACTTAAAGAAAAGGTCTTATAACAAATGCTGCTCTAATATAATTGATATACCTGTAAGGCCATTTGTTGGTGCTGCGCGAGCGGCCGCGGCGCCGGTTTGTCATCCATCTCCGACTTGCCATGCCTCGCTTCGATGTTCTTCACCGCCTTTTGTAACTCGCTGTCCATCTTGTTGTCCGGCTTCTGATCCGATTCCTCACTGGACATAAGTAAAACAATAAAAACTTTATTCACAGGGTAAACACCAGGCGAACTCATCGCCTAAAGACGAACATGAATGGTTTGATTCAATATTATTTATTCAAAACTACTTTATTGCTTTTAATAATTATGATCAGCAATTATCTGAAATATTATTAGAAAAAGTGTCTAACTGGCGCAGTCGGTAGGATACAAACCTATGCTTTCATAAAGTATCCAAACAACCAGAATAATTTTGAACATGCATCACTCCTTTCATTAATTAAATATTTTTAGCCGCACAAAAGTTTATATATCGTTGATAAATAGCATGTGAAATAGACGAATGCTTTATTTGCTAGAGAAGCTAAAGGCATAGCAATGTTTTTTTTATGGGAAAAGCTTGACAAAAAAGCTGATGTAGTAGATGAACCTAGTTTTAATTAAGCGATGCATCTAAATTCAGGGGAGTGTCAGGTCCATCTGCCCTTCATCTGCAATTTATTTATTTATATAAAACAAGTCATGGCTAACTAACAGTTTTTACCAAAACGCTAGCCGAGTCAGGGAATATCAGATGTGCATGCACGAAATAATATTGCAATTACAATAAATAAATGCGACAGTTACAAGCAGGTACACGTAAATAATTTCCATACTTAATACAAATTTTGAAAGTTATGGGATATTTAATAATAAAACTACTTTGGCTATCAAAATGGCCCAGTCATCAGCAAATACGTCGGCATCTTCGACTCTGTCATTTAGGTCGTTTAGCAGATATATGTCCCTAGAAGTGGGTGCATTACCAGCGAATCGAGGGCGAGCACTATCGGGCAACGCGACGGGGCGGGCGCCTGGGTTGACGGACTGTTCACTTTACCTCGGATGAGCTGGCAGTAGTGGACAATATGCGACATCTTTCGCCAATGACGCCCATGAGAGGTCGGTTAAACTAGAATCATATCAACCAACTCACAGGGGGTGCTCCCGCTTGACGTGCCGTTCGGGCATCTCCTCCAACTCCAGCCCGTCCAAGATGTGCCCGGCGTCGTTCAACGCCGCCAGCTCGGGGTCGGCGTACTCCAACAGGTTGAACTGCTCCCCGATCTCAGCGGTCAGAGACTCTAACAGCTCCTCGTCGTCCTCGCCGCCGAGGCCGGTCAGAATGTCGCCCACCTACGAATAATATCATATGCTTAACTTTTCTGTAGGGATGTAGATACAAACTAGATAATAGTTATTTGTTATACAAGAGCGCAAAGTTGCTTTTTAACCGCGTGCTCAATTTTGATGACCGAGCAAACGAAGGATTCTAAAATTGAATCACGCGCTGCGCTCGTGATTCAAAAATAAGAATCCTGAGCATTGACGAGGGAATCAAAAGGTCGAGGTCGAGGTGAAAAATCTTTGCAGTCGAGTGCAACACGTAAATTTTCATTCCACCTCAGCGAGAAAATGACTAAATGCAAAAAAAAAATGCGCATTATTAACAGTTTCAGTCAATTCTGGTGGCGTCAAATAAACTTCCTCGTCGCTAGAATCACTCATTTTAGGTTTTTTTACTTATTTTCAAGTTTCTTCTTTTTAACCTAAGGTTTTAACAATATAAAGTGAAAAGAAAATGGCGCGCGCAAAGCAAATTAAAAAAAAGTACACCAAGAAGGTTCCGAGTCTGAGTTTTAAACAAATTAAAAAAAAGGTTCTATGATAAATTAGGCACCATGGAGGTACAAGTAAATGGGTTTAATGATGTTTTGAATTCACAAACTTAGTGCACACGATGTTCTTAATTCAATTTACTTTATGCTATAGCAGATTAAAACGGCTTTTGCACTCAGATATCGAAGCGCAAAAATACTCTTCCCGAGATGGGGGAATGAAAAATAAAAATTTCTCCTCTACTTGCGTAAAATACAAGATGACCAACGACCTTCTCAAGGTCGCTGGAGGTAGTTGGACACGAAACGCGTGTAATCGTTCGTCGTGGTGTGGTAGTCTTTGGGGGAAACATATGTCCAGCAGTGGGTTAAAATAACGATGATGAGTCCTTAAACAAAATATTTATACCTCGCCAATGTTTCCAGCGTCCTGTTCCAGCTTATCCATGTCACCCATGTCCATTTCATCGTGGCCATGCTCTACAGGTTCTTGTTTGGTATCGACGCTTTGAGCTGCAAACAATTTTCATTTTATACTCTGCACCATAGGGTTCAATTTTACTTGGAAATGAGCAGTGGAATGTCGTTGACTTATTTGAAAATATCGAGCAATTTCGATATTTTATAGAGAGTTCAATCCACGAAGACCCGCCCCACTACTAAATTACGCAATGGTGCGACACAAAAGTGGTGGCGCATCTTCATGCATTAAACTATCTATATAAAAATTATAAGCTAACAATGCTCTTCTCCATTATAAAAACAAGGTGACGATGTCTTCAATCAGCTTGTAGAACGAATTGGAGGTAAATTCAAACACTAAATACAACACCATTATATAAACAGGTGGGAAGTAGAAAGACTAACTGTTTTGTTGGGCCATGCCATGCTGTTTTTGATCCATGACCTGTCCTTGGTTTCCGACGTTTTGCTGTATCGGCGTTCCGTCGGGTGCGATTAAACGTTGGTGCATCATTACTAAAAGAAATGTTAATAGATCAAAATGACTTCATATACCAATAAGTCATTGAAAGCGAAAGGCAAGATATGTTTTGAGGCAATAACCCAACTACACGAAGCCAAAAGGTACTTAGTTTAGATGTATGTAAACAAAAATAGAATGATCCACTTTAGCTACTGAACTACTGGATCGATTTTCATACATTTTGCGAGTGGCATAGGCATTATAAGAATTCTAAGGGTGCGTCATACTAGGAGCAAAAATGCTTTTCGGTAGCCAGTCGGGTTAAACTACTTTTGGTT
Source organism: Tortricodes alternella (assembly GCA_947859335.1). Classification (NCBI taxonomy): domain Eukaryota; kingdom Metazoa; phylum Arthropoda; class Insecta; order Lepidoptera; family Tortricidae; genus Tortricodes; species Tortricodes alternella. The sequence goes on along the minus strand of OX401979.1, from coordinate 12,682,513 downwards.
GTATGAAGCACAGGGCTTCCCTCATTAGACATGACCTAGGCGATATCAACCGCATCTCATCTTCTCGCATTGTATGGAAATTGAATTTGAAAAATCCCAAACTCTTAAACTAAGGAATATCCTGGAACATACACAGGGATGAATCTGATACCCCTTGAGATGCTCTACCTCTAGACACTTTTTTCTAGGACACTGTATACTGTATAAAAGCACTTTTCAATGAAAAGACATCAGGATTGCCATAGTTCTGAAGACTTTTAATGCTAAAAATAGGAATATAAGTATAGTGTGGACTCACGCGGATGGTCAGGCCGCTGCCCCTGCGCAGGCGGCAGCGGCGCGCGCGGGCGCATGCCCACAGGCAACGGGTGTCGGAAAGGCTGCCCTTCCAAGCCGCCGGGCGCGCCATCTTCGCCGCTCGCTACAAACAGACAAACGTTATGAATAACTCAAAATGAACCAAAAGCTTTAAGATTATAAGAAACCTTGTTATTGTTCCAATTCTAAACTATCAAAGTCCGGTATTTTGTGACTGCGCGAAATCGCAGTATTAGGTCATAGTTTTTTTTTAATCTCCAATTTTAATACCTAAGCAGATTTTATTTCGTTAATATCCATATAAGCTCGTCGTTATAACGACCTTCGGCCGATCAAAATCTACGATCGCATCTAGAACAACCTGCCCCCGACTCATTCGTCACGCTTTGCTTCACTGTCAAACCCGTCGAGTGCGTTAGGGGCTTTTGCCCGCGACTTCTTCCGCGTGGAATTCATTTATCGCTGTTCCGGGAACTGTGCCTTTTTCCGGGATAAAAAGTATTCTATATCACCAATAAACTATATGTATAAAAAATTACGTCAATCAAACACATTTTCACAGTTATAATCGACCGAGCGAGCGAAGCGAACGAAGTGTCTCCGTTTCAGCTTGGACAAAAATGCTTTCGTATGTCCAGCGGATGTCCATTTGTTCTCGTCTACAGGGCGCAGTTCTCAACCGATTCTCGTGAAATTTTGTGAGCAGGTTCGATAATTATATAGATTTTTTTGTCGATTCAGTTTTACGAAAATTTTCTAAATGGCGGCGATATTGGGGTTTTTGTAAATACCAACTTATTTGCGATGTTGGTAAACGACATATGTCGATATAACGGGATATCAGTTTTCCAACGGCAAAGTTAAGTTTGTCGCGCGGTCTACAGCTCACGGAGCCACGAGTATTATTAGTAGGGATGAAGAGCCAAACTCACGTCCCGGCCACATCTTCTCCGGATGGCGCTGCAGCAGGTCGCGGAGCTGCCGGTTGATGTCCTCGTTGGCGTAGTGCATGGGGAACCGCTGCGCCGGGAAGGCGCTGCGCGGCGCCTCGGGCGCGGGCGACGGCGGCGCCCCGGCCTCCGCCTCCGGCGTGCGCAGCCGCTGCATCGCTGCTTTGGACAAAGCGCTCGGTAAAGCTTTTGTGGGACATGGATTAGGCTGCCCGCAACGCGCGCGAGGAATACGTTTTTAGCTGTTTCATCCATAAGTTAACTATGTCTATCCTCGGGGGCAAGCTGCCTCACTGTTAATGTTTACCGAATTCAGTCAGGTAAACTACCTTACTGAATTCTGAAGTAGATAACAAAACAGACAGCGAAATAAAACATTCGCATTCATAATAATAGTAAGAAAATCTCTATCAAGACATGCATTTTCAGCTAACATTCCTATGTGAAAACCCAATTCTTCCCCAGAAAATATCGACGCAAGTGGAACAAACATACATACATACAGCGCATCACGCCCGAAATCCCTAACGGGGTGGGCAGAGCCACAAGACTACTTGTGGCCACGTTCGATTAATTAGTCCTAAGACGGTATGATGAACCGTATGGTGACAGACAGGTGATCAGCCCATCGCCCATACAGATAGTCCACCATGTTGGAGAGGACCCGTCCCTCAGTCGACTTTTACGACATGCCAGGATGATAAGCATCTGCACGCATTCTATGCTATTTCTGCACTCCCAGTGCAGCAGAGGAGCAAGTGGAAAGTCGCATTAATTTGTAACAACGAGCATAGATAACAATATGTAGTTAATTGTCACTAGCCGTTTATAAAAACACACAGTTCAGACATGTGAAAGAGCCCTTGCGGCCTACTTGCAAAATAAATATTTTCATTTTCACAATTCGTAGCCATGCCGATGCAATTCATGCTCGAATCACCATGGATATGCAAGCAGTGACTTAACTTTTGGTCAGGGTTCCAAGTGATAATTATCTTGATAACAATAAAACTAATAATTAATTATAAAATAATTGGGAACGACAAATTTGACCTAAACGCGTGAAATGTGCATGTAACCAAACACAAATCTTCATTTTATTTTCTCACTTTTATTAATTGCGATGCGAAATGAAAATTACGTAAAGTATAAGGTGGACTAATCCATACTTATCTTATTTGGTAAACAAGTTTCTAACCTCAAAATACACTTATTTTGGCCAAAACAGCTGTTTACTCACAAATAAAGGAACCGGAGACAATATTTTAGACGTCACTTTGCCAATATTTTGCCTAGTTTTGCTTTATTTAGGATAAAAGAGCTTTTTCACCTAAATTGCACAATTTGAGGTTAGAAACTTGTTTACCAAAAAAGACAAGTATGGATGAATTTATCTTAGACGCTACACTCTAGGTAACAAAACAATAATAATAAATGTCATATTTACACAACGTATTAAGTATTGAAATTATTAGTCTATAATAGAAGAGACAAAACTAAGATTCAGCATGGATAATTACCGAATAATTATCAGGTATTTATCATGATAATTTTGAACCCTGTTTTTGGTCAATATTGTACTTTTTAGTTACCGACGGACGCGCGGGAGGCAAAGGAAATGCAAAGGAATATTCACCCCCGCCCCTTTACGCGCGGCGGGCACCCCGCGTCTTGCCTCGCAGCAACATCAGGCGCGGTACAGCGCTTATGACCAAGCTGTAACTCTCAGGCAAGGGTTGTACATGAACGGAGGGCAACTACAGATATAGTGAATATGTTTCCATCGGTTAAACTCGGATCTCAATAGGAAGACGACGGGACCCGAAGTGTCAATTAATTATTGTATTCAATGAGTGACTTGTTTATATTCATTAATATGAAAACTTTATTATTTAGTCACACTCACGACATGTCTAAATGAAAAATGACAGGTGGTATGATGGGTACTGAAACTAATTGAGAGAGCACGATAAATACGAAATTTTCCGATAAAACACGATGGAAACTAATTATGCACTACATCTGTACCTCCCTATTCGTTTGGTCTAGTTCACCTAAACCTAAACGCTCCGCCAATGTAGCGAGATACCTTGCACCCGCTGGTCGTGTATGATCTGCTGTTGCTGCTGCGTCTGCTGCTGCCGGAGCTGCTGCAGCTGCTTCCACTGGCGCTCCTGCTCGGCCTCGCGCGCGCTGCGCTGCTGCCCGCACGCGCGCTCCTGCTCCTACGCACCCCACCCGTCACATATTGATACTCACTAGTTGTCATGCTGCCAGTAGGCACCTTCGCTGTCTGAACGAAAGCCTGCGCTTTCAGAGTTCCGTCAACATTCGAAACCCTATGCCCTTCGAGCTGAAATTTGGAATGTTCACGTGTTAGGTAATTTTGTGATGGCATATTAATATAGCTAGTAGTACTCATGCATTCCAAATTTCTACGCGAGTTATTTTGGCAAATGCTACAGGACTGCGTTGACGGAATCCGCATATTCTGAATGAATACAACCGTTTTCATTCAGACAGCAAAGTTCGTTGCTATACATACGAATTAGTTGGTCAGATATATGTATAAATATAACACAGCAAGTTAATTGCTCTAGCATTAAGATCGATAACAGCCACTTTTACCAAAAGGATTTTTAGCTAGTTGTAAAGTTTAAACAATTTCACGGTAGCCATATTTATAATTTTCTCAGAAGCACCTGTTTTCATAGTCGAAAGACCATTTAAAGAAGGTTGTTGATTCTGCGTCGACGTGACGTCATTCAGACGATCGCCATACTATGACGGGCTCGCTTTAACCTTTTGACAGCCAAGCATGTCTGAGAAGTAACACTAATTTCAACTTTAAGTCAAGGTAATGAAGGACTTTATTAGCCTTTATTATTCGCTGACGGCTGCAGCTGACTGTGGCGGTCAAAAGGTTAAGAGGGATCGTCTGTATCACGTCACTGTGACGTACAAGGAACCACCTTTTTAAAAATGATCTTTTTTATATGAAAATAGGAGCTTTCGAGAAAATAAAATATAAAAGTCTTTCAAAATGGCTTAAGCTTTTTAGCAAGCTATAAAATTGTCATGTGGAAAAAAGTTTTCAATTCGAAGGCTACCAGACGTTTAAAATTGTTCGGAATTTGGGCTATACTAATAATTATTATTTATTCTAAATAGTTACCCACAACTCTCTATAATATTTTATGTGAACTGGGGTACTTTGAGGTATTATCCGTTTGTGGTTCTAATTGGACTGGAGTAGCGTTACCAGAATTGTGTATGCCTTTGTTAAGTCAATTCATACACTTGCTTTAAGAGCAGGTGCCCGTTTCTAAAAGCATATTATAATAGCATACGTACTAGTATTACTAGTGTTTTGTTTAATTTTCTCTTTTAATTACATACATACATACATAACATCACGCCCGAAATCCCTAATGGGGTGGGCAGAGCCACAAGACTACTTGTGGCCACGTTCGATTAATTAATTAGTCCTAAGATGGTATGATGAACCGTATGGTGACAGGTGATCAGCCCATCGCCCATACAGATAGTCCACCATGTTGGAGAGGACCCGTCCCTTAGTCGACTTTTACGACATGCCAGGATGATAAGCAGCTGCACGCATTCTATGCTATTTCTTCACTCCCAGTGCAGCAGAGGAGTCTTTTAATTGACGTGCCTAAAACACTAGTATTATTAGACTAATATCCTTTGACAAACGGGCCCCTGGACGTAAAGTATACGAAAGAGTACTTTTTAATTACGGACGATGTTACAGCCCTATACCATGAATTTTTTGGTTACTGTAAATCAAAAAACAAAATCAAAATATTTATTTTGCAAATAGGCCACACGAGCTCTTACACATGTTTGAATCTACCAGCTATTCGAAGGGTGACACGGCGTGTCTCTTTCGATGAGAATATAAGTGCAGTCCCGAACCAAAAAATATTGCAATTTCTAGATTTCTCGTTAGTTTTACGTTATCGTGTTTCAAACTTAAGACACAAGACTACAGCTGACGAGTAAAATCTGACCAACGAATTCGACTTTTTGTGATAATTGCGGCTCCTAGTTTCATTATATTCATGCGTATTTCATATCTGTACTCGTGTGCAGTGTAAGAAGGCACAATTATCCCAAACGTTTATCTATACATTACTCGAGTATGTGACATTGTTGTAAGTATACATCTATGTTACATGATACTACCACCTACTTTTATTCCATGCTTGCGATTGCCAATTTAGTAGATGTTCCAAGCCAATCCATAATAACATAGTCAACCATGTCATTCTATATACAGAATGTGTAATTATAAAAATAGGAATCGTTTGTAGTGATTATTCAATTCAGTATTATAACAGTGTTAATAAAACTTATTTACAAACAAGAGAAATGGATTTCAAAAATATTTTACAGTTTTATGAGTTTCATAATTAATCTATGGAAATCAGGTGTAATGATATTGTTATATTCACATTATATCTTAAGCTAGTAACATAGTTAACCGAGACTTTTGCGTAAAGTTCAATTTAACCGGACTAATTAGGCATATTGCAACTACCGAAGCGTCGAAAGTGTTGTCATAATGTGGGTTAAATTTGAATTCAATGATTTGTACGCAAATTAGTCTCGCTTTCCTATATCAATACGAGTGAAAATCGCAAAAGTGAACTTACACTACATTATAGGAGTTACCTGCCGACTTACAACATATCACAAAGCCTTTACACGAGCGTAACGAAGCAAATAAAGTGAACTACACCGTATTGTTAGGACTGTTAGCACACCACAACCAGCACCTCGCCATGTTAAAGCCAACACTACCCAGGCAAAGCGGAAATAATAAAAAAACACAACATTACGGAAACACGCGTCCGGGAGGCGTTTTAGGAGTAACGGGGGGGGGGGTTCGGTCGTTCAAAAGCTCAAAGAAAATAAAATGTCCACACAGCTTACAATGCCATTTAACAGCCAAAAAATTTGTTGGGTGATGACTAATTTAGATCCAAGTTAGAGGAGTGCGTAGGACCGCGGAGTGCAGCGCGCGATCACCCAACAAGAACGAGCGCTCGCATACACACTCACATCCGTTGTGTTGTGTGTCCAACCTACTGCATCTTTTCATCACATCTGATTGCACATCTGTTTATTATAAAAACCGCGCAAACGGAATGAGCATGTGTCAAAGTTGTATCAGTCAATGTAATTGAGAAGTTTTTCTCCTTTGCTTTTGATGAAACTTTTGAAAGTGATATTGACTGTGTCATCATACGGGTATGCGTTTGTGTAAATGATTGTGTTCTGTAAAGTTCACAGCAAAGCAATAACGTCGCAACAACTCGAAAAAAAAAAACAACCATTAAAACATCAAGTTACGGGCAGAAACTACAACACTACGGACGCGATATTTAAAAAGTATATGCAAAAAAAAGATACTGTCAGATGATGTCGTCGCGTACAAAGAACTTGTAAAGATGTTTTGTGTTTGATTTGAATAAGTTGCACATTCAGTAGTGACCAATTTGAAAAGTGAATAGACTCGGCAAATGTCAGAATAGTTATAGGTTGACTGCTTAAATGAGTCTTCGCCCGCGCGGCACAGGGGCGCGGGGGCAGGCGATAAAGGGGACCGAGAGAGGTGCGAGCGGCAGGCGCATTTTTGTTTTCATTCATTTCACGCCGCCCGCACATCTCTCAGGCCCCTTTGTCTTCCTGCCCCCGCGCCCCAGTGCCGCGCGGGCGAAGACTCATTTAAGCGGTCAACCTATAGCACACAAACAGATTTGGCGTTTCCGATCGTTGCAACACTTACTGGTATCATACTAAATAAATCGTAAGTTGTGCTAACGGTGCATCGTGTAATTGATCTCTGATCGATTTTCTTTAAACCCTAGCCAAAAAATCTAGATTCCGTGTTCGCAGCGAGTTTATGCTACGCGGAAAAAACCTGCAGTTGCCATTAAGAGGACTGTGAATCAAAGGCAAAAATCACCCTTTTCATACAAAAGGCGATTACGATTTTCGCCCCTTAAATGTTAACCGATTGTGATCAATTTTTGAAAGGTTGTCAGTCATAACAAAATCAAGGTCTTTACGTATTTGAATTTTGATTAAAGATCAAGAAAGTCAAATAATCCCGAAATTAGTTTTGTATGGGAATACTGAAACTGGCAATAAAATTGAATTTATTGATTATAGTGAAAAAATTAAAACGAATAGACCTAGATTTTTTTCTGGCCGACATTGATGATCATCGGTTAACATTTAAAGGATGGAAATCGTTATCGCCTTTTGTATGAAAAGCCGTATGTTCACACTCCTCTTAACATAGTCCTACTATATTATATATTAATGTAACCCCAAGTGGTGTGTAATGTTGTTTATGCATGTAATGTTCGTGTGTATGCGAGTAGTAGCGCGCAACGCGGAGTACCGTGGTCGCTGTCGGTACGGGCGCGGGCGCGGGCGCGGAGGGCGCGGGCGCGGGGGGCGCGGAGGGCGCGAGGCGCGGCAGCGTGCGCATGATCTCGGAGGGCGTGAGCACGCGGATGTGCGCGTCGGCCTCCAGGAGCCCGGCCGCGGTCACCGTGACGTTGGGCGCGCGCACCGGCTCGCGCCGCTCGGCCGCCGCCGCCGGCTCGCGCTCGCACGCCTCGGGCTCCGCCGCCGGAGTGCTCTGCGCGCCGATCTCATGCTTAGCGCGGTGCGGGACTTTCCGTAAAGTGCTCTTACAACGCTTTATTAACTAGCAAGTGTCCTAAACTACAATTTGAATACAGACATAGCTTTCATTAACAGATAGTTATTTGCAGTGACTCTAGCCTATTACTTTTACTGTATAGGTATATAGTTGTTATGATTGATGTTATGTAATATTTATTGTAAAATTGTATTTAATTTAGTTATAGCTTTTATTATGTGTTGTGGCGTTATTGCTAAAAGTGTATTTCAAACACAATTTTTGTATTGTTTCTGAATAAATACTATCTATCTATCTATCAACAGATAACACATTACTAATTATCATTACATATTTCAATCAATTTCAGACCTCAAAAGTCCCGCACCGCATTTAGCTCTCACAAATAGGACCGCAGATTGGGTCCAATTCGAAACGGGGTCCGCTAAATTTAAGATTGCCTAAATTTGAAATAAGAAACGTCAAACTTGATTTTGTATAGCTCCAAGTTGCAAAATCGAGTCGAACGTTTCTTATTTCAAATTTAGCGACTTCTAAATTTTGCGAAAACACTTTCGAATTGGCCCCATTGACGAGTTTGTAGGAACCAAATATTTTAGGGTCCCAAAATAATTGTTACACCTTATTGGGTTAAACAGCCCACTGTTGTTTGTTCTAATAGGTTCAGGCATAAAACCAAGTACCTATGAGCTTTCTTCTTTGGTGCCTAAATTTATACTACTATTGTTATTAATAGTTTAAACTGTAGATCCTATCACTTAACTTCATTTTAAGCACAGATATGTGAGATAAGCTGTGCATCTTTGATCCGTCCGATTCCCATAACAAACCCAATACAGTTGCAAAATCAATCTACCATTATCGCCAAATAATTATTTCTTAATATAAAACTTAACTAAGCCTTCTGCTAGTGTTTTTAATTTGACCAAGGACAGGTTAAGGGAATCGGATGGATAGGCGCGCGGGTGCTTCGCTATAGCGAGAGAATCTACAGGTTTCGTGACAGCACATCTTAGCGGGTGGCACCGCGTCCTCAGCTAACACCCCGATGATGCCCTTTGTATCAACGCTGATGGGTTGAAAGCGACCAACTTTTTGTACTCTGAGGCTGGGTTTCCACCACACCAGAACATTGGTGGATTTTTCCCTTGCACAGCACTGGTGGAAACGCAGTTATACTCAAGGTTTTTGAAGCTACAGACAGCTAACTCTGCTACAATGCTTTTAAAAAGCTATTATATATTTAAATATCTACGTAGAGTGTAACAAATCGAAGGTTCAAATTTAAGACTCGACTTCATTACCCACGCAGCCCTTTTAAAAGAAGATATAAACTAGATAATTTTCCTCAAAATGAGTTTTACTCAGAGTTCATAGTAGTAGATTTGTTGCTAACTACACACTACAGATACCAAAACTATTTAATCTACATTCTTGCTAATTCCAACTAACCCTATATAATTACATATTTACTTATTTAGTTTTGGGTTTGTGCGATTGTTACGCATTGAAACAAATTTATTCCGGATTTACTCGTGTTCGAGGCCTTTCCAGGTCCCACGGTCCTGGAGAAACGTCAGGATATATTCAAATTATTGAATTAATGCAAAAAAGATTTTGTTTCAACATTCATTTACTTGTATAAATATGTTGTTGCAGAGTTAGCTGACTTCTAGTGTACCGGGATTGTATTGGACGAGAATGAATGCCGCCGGACAGACAAGAATCATCAATATGTAAAAAATAACAAAATATAGGTAACATTTGTTCTAAGTACGCTATCTTGTTAATTAGTCGTGGATGGATCGAAATAAACGTTTCAAAACGATCAGAAACCGAAACGTAGATCATGCGCGGATCGGGTCGGAAGTGCACCCGCGCAATCAGTGTCATAGGAACTTAAATGAAAGCCTTCACTTCAATGACAGCGCGGCGGCCGCGCGAGCCCCCGCTCCTTGATTTGAAAGCTTCCAGTTTATTTCCCATGACACTGCTTACGCGGGCCCGCTTCCAATCCGCTCCGCGCACGACCCGCGTTTCGGTGTGAAAGCTTCCCTTAACGCAAAGTATTTTTAATAAAACGACTACAGATGTAGTACATAATTAGTTTCCATCGTGTTTAATCGGAAAGGTTCGTATTTATCGTGCTCTCTCAATAAGCTTCTTCTTCTTTGGTACCCATCATACCATGCTGTAATTTTTCATTTTGACATTTGACACTAAATAATAAAGTTTCATATTAATTAATATAAACATGTCACTCATTTAATACAATAATTAGTTGACACTTCGGGTCCCGTCTTCTTCAGATTGAGACCCGAGTGTTACCGATGGAAACATATTAATCACTATATCTGTACCGTTATAATTTGCAATTGTCCGGCATTGACGTTAAACTCCTTCACGATTTCTAGTCAGTCGGGCTGGTACTTCATTACAGATTATGACATCTATTTGTTTCAAGGGTATATTCCAAAGTGACAGCATAGATATTTCCGACTTTGCCAGTATGTGCTGTCATCTTGGATTATATTCTCTTAAACTCGCCATTAAAAACCCTATTCGGTTGCGAGACAAACGCAAGATAAAACACACGTCTTCACAATTAAAGACAACAGGGGGAAGTGAGTCGGGTTAGCACACACCACACGCAACACGGCAAACGTACATACCTGCTGTGCTTTCTTCATGCGGATGGCGCTTCGGTTGTCGCGCGCGCGCTGTAGGTACGGGGCCTTTTGTTCTGATGGCAAAGCGCGCCATTTCTTTAGGATTTGCTTGCAACGGTCGACCCACGTGGGAAACTCGGTCTTCCATTCGGGATGGTTGGTGTTCGCGTATAGGACGGCCGATATGGTCGCGGCGGCACCTAGGCCTGGATACGCGCACGTTTTACAGTTTGGCCGCGAGCGCTGGACCGCGCCTTACCGGGCTCGAAAACGGGTTAATTTTTCGGAAATGTATTGCTGCAATACACTAGTTTCCTAAAAAAATTTAATTAGTCCGTCTATTACATTGTAAAAAAATATTGAACACAAAAAAATGACGAAGATATAGTGCCAAGTTCCACGTGACGTCACGACTGCACACTTTTCACCATTAAGCGACGTCATTAGCCCCCACTCATGAACTTTGATGCGCGTTATCTTCGTCATTTTTGATTGATTTGATAAAGCAAAAAATACGTGTTCAATATTTTTTGATAATCTAACTGACGGACTAATAAGAATTACTATTTTTTTTACCCAGCAAACATCCCTATTCTGGCTATCCCCAAAAAGATTACTGATTACATCACTAATAGGAACGAAACGTGTGAATGTAAACTTTTGAGGATAGCCCGAATTGCAGCAATACTTTGCCGAGAAACTAGCCCCTTTAGGTAGCCGCGGGGCGAGACGCGGGGTGCCAGCGGCACGGGAAAGGGGCGGTGGGGGAGGGGGATATTCCTTAAAATTTCCCCCCGCACGTCCGTCGCCACCCAAGGCGCGGTACAGCGCTTGTGGCCAAACTATAGTTCACGATGCAGGTTTTGTTTTATGCGCAAGTCATTTGGATCGTTAGTGTTCGAAATAATAATTAGAAAACGTCAGCATTCACAGCTAAAATAAAGCACATTGTCCGGGAAGAAGCCCCTTATCGCGTTTTTTGTGGTTATTTTAGGAACATACATTAAATTAATATGTTATTATAGCTAGACGGTAGTTGATATTAATATTTAAACAGTTTAAGCTTTAGTGATGACGTAAACAATAATTTATTTGTTAACTATTCGTCTTACTTTTTAAATGATTTAAAACACAATGTACTATCCGGTTATCCCGTATGTTGTATACCGTCTTAAACTCAAGTTATAAGTACGGTAACGGGATTTAATAATACACGCACTTTTAAGGAAAATATTCTCACAGCGCGTTTCACTATTCCAAAGTCAATGTCATAGTCGATATATATTCGTATCACTGGTTATAGCTGTCAGGCACACAGAATAAAAAAGTTTTACAGATGTAGTGTATAATTAGTTTCCATCGTGTTTTATTGGAAAAGTTCGTATTTATCGTGCTCTCTCAATTAGCTTCAGCAGGCTCCCAATCCTCGGCGCATTCAGAATAATCTTACAATCGAGATTAAACGTCAGTGCATACAGTCATTTGACACAACTGTATGAATCTGATGTTTAATCTCGCAATCGACATTATCTCCAATGCATCGAGAATTGGGGGCAAGTACCCATCATACCATGCTATCATTTTTCATTTTGACATTTGACAGTAAATAATAAAATTTCATATTAATGAATATAAACACATGTCACTCATTTAATACAATAATTAATTGACACTTCGGGTTCCGTCGTCTTCCGATTGAGATTCGAGTTTTACCGATGAAAACATATTATTCACTATATCTGTACCCGAGTTTAAAGTAAGGTTGAAATTTGCGTTACTTCTTAGATTATACATACATATATAACTAGAGGTTAACAACTTTTGTAATTGACGCGGCGTTAAAAGGTTAATACAAGCGCGCCATATTTGTTTTTATAATAGCCACAACGCCATCTAGTGATAAGACACTTTAACAAAACCTGAGACTTGTTCAAAAAGTTATCTACACTCTATTTTGGTATTAAATTTGTAAACAAACTAACCAACCAGCCAATCAAGACGTAACATAGATAAAAAAAGCCAATTAAACCATACCGTAGTTAAACAAAAATACTGAATTGGCTGGATTAACTGAGTAACATATTATGTTAGTTTGTTTACATTTAGTTATCCAGTTACTCGACAGTTCCTTAGAGTAGAAACGTATCCGTTAGGACCCCGAAGTCACAGTATAATTAAGTAACAGTATTTTGTCTCAGTAGTGTCCGCAAAATAGCCTACGGTCGCTCGGTACGTAAACACGCACGAAGGCTGCCCACTTGACTGTCCGTCTTGGGTTACGTAGTTGATAATCATATGAAACTGTCATATTATTTTTCCACGAATTATTACTGCAAATCGAGTAAGTTTTAATTTTAATCATTTCTACTTGGGTTTTATTTCATGCTTTAAAAGTTATTGTAACTTAGTATGCGCGTGAAAGCCTCACTGTCGGCGCCCGAACGTAACTAACGCGCACACGCGACTTGTTTACCGAAGTATACCGAAATCGCGCGTCGTTTCGACCGTTTGTATGAAGACGTAATACTGCTTGCTTAATTATACTGTGCCGTAGTATAATATAAGATAGCACAGTTGTTTGATAGAAAAAGTGTATGTACTCACTCTCGTCGGCGCGCATTTTCTCCGCGGAGCGCTGGTTGTAGGAGGGCGGCGGCGCGGAGGGCGCGTCGCCGCCCCACTCCGAGAACAGCGGGCTCAACGCGCTGCTGCTGCTGCGACACACGGACAGATCACATCTCTCTCTCTCTCCCTCTCTCTCTCTCTTTCTCTTTTATTCGGTTCTCTTAAGCCAAAGCTACACGCTCGATGTTTATCGCGATATTTGGATCGTAATCCTGGGTCTATTCAGGTAAGCGTCCAGTTCCGCATCGCGCGCACGCACCGCAAAAGTCGCCACGCGGAGCAAAGACGTTAGCATTCGGCTGGGGTCCGTTTCTCGAAGCATATTAGTCCAATCATATTAGTGTTTTGCCTCGTTAATTAAAAGAAAAAATGAAATAAATCACTTATATTATTAGACTGTATGGGCGATGGGCTGATCACCTGTCACCATACGGTTCATCATACCATCTTAGGACTAATTAATCGAACGTGGCCACAAGTAGTCTTGTGGCTCTGCCCACCCTATTAAGGATTTCGGGCGTGATAATATGTATGTGTGTATGTATTATTAGACTAATATGCTTCGAGAAACGGGCCCCCGCACGTCTAGCACGACCTGCCCGCGAGTCGTTTGTCGCTCAGTGCGTCCTTTACATATTTGACTGATTTGACAGAGACGCACTGAGCGACAAACGACTCGCGGCCATGTCGTGCCTGGTAGATTCAGATATGTGAAAGAGCCCGTGTGGTATACTCGCAAAATAAATACTTTTCATTTTCGTTGCCGATGAGCTGATTCATGCTATGCGGATCAATAGACGCACTGTTTACTCTCTATACAAAGAATACTAAAATCCGTTTTTATATAGTTATCGTATAGTAGGCATAGTGATGTTACCTGCTGCCACCAAAGTCAGTGTGGTACGGCGACGCGTACTCCATAGGGCTCTGGAGCTGTTGGCGCTGCTGCGAGTACGGCGTGCCCGACATAGAGTTCACGTATGATACTGAGGACTCCTGGGACTCCTGGACGAAAAATGAAATTCGGATTTCCAACAAATACGGTATAGCCGATTTACCTCCCGTGGGAGTTATGGATTTGGTATGGTTCATAACTCCCGAGGGAGTTATGAGTTACTCTAGAACAGATAATTCAAAGAAAAATCAGCGAGTAACTTGATGACGGCGAGGCATGCGCGCTGGGTCCGGCGGCTATCGTTTTCTTATACAAGTAGCGCGCAACCGACGCGACATACAGTTTATTCTACCCACCTGATGGTAATTCACGTTGTACAATGGGAAAAAAAATTGATGAAAAACATTGTGTGTATCACGGGCAGTAAGGGGATTACTTCTTATGCTAGGGCCGTAATGCACAATGTACTATACTATAGTCAAGTAGCTAATGTATCTATGTTGTATCAGTATGTTATCCGTTGACGTACTAACGCAGCGTAGTGAAATTCGGCGTCAAGGCTCGAAATCCAGCTCAATAGGTGTAGAGAATTCCCTCTGGTGAAAAAAAGTGTTACAGGGTCCAACTCCCACCTAAGCGCAATAATTTTCTTTACTGTTTGTTACTTACAATTAGATCTTTATCAAAAAAGAACATACCTGTGAATCATCAGTGAGCACGCCCTTGAATATCTCGTCGACGTCATTACTGTCCATATCAGGAAGTGTGTCCCGCACCATGGCGTCGAGATTGACCCCCAGCAGGGATAAGTCATCTTTAGGAGAGATTGTCGACGCTTGCGATGACCCGCCCGTCTCTACAAAATACGGTAATTAGATTTCTATAAGCGATTGGAACAAGTACACGAGAAACCTTGGGTTATTTCATTAGATTATAGATGCTCTAAGGTTATTTATTTCACGTCTCAAATGAAAAACATGAGGAGATTTATTTAAGAATGAACCAACGGCAAAAATCACCCTTTTCATACAAAAGGCGATAAAGATTTTCATCCCATAAATGTTATCCGATTTTGACCAATTTTTTATAGGCTGTCAGTCAGAACAAAATCTAGGTCTATACGAAAATAATCCAGGGTATAAAAGATGAGGGTATATTTACTTTTTTGAACAGAAATGAATCTTAAAGCGTGCACCATCATCAGCCAATATATGTCCCACTGGACACAGGCCTCCTCATAGTGTGGACTGTGCAGTAGTCCATACGCAGACCCATTGCAGATTGGGGACGTAAACCGTTACGGCAAAGCATATAATGCAAACAGACCATATACCCCATAGACTCCGCATAGCCGGCAGACCCCGGCCTAATGCCAAAACACCACAGGGAGCTACAGTTAGGCTAATATCTCCGCACGCCCCGCTAGTTTGGCAGCTTTATTTGCTAGTATAAGGGCCTGTGCACACCACGTTTTTTAACGCTTTTTATCCTACAAAGCAGTGCGCATCGCGTCTGTATCGCTACAAACGCGCGTCACCGGCGCGTTTAAAAAACATGGTGTGCACAGGCCCTAAGTTAGGTTAAGCGTTGTCTTTAGGATATTTGGTCTGTGAATGCATATGATAGACCTCGTTATCTTGTCACACTGAAATTGTTTTTCAGTAGAGCGTGATTATTATTTTTTTATCGACCTTCTTGATATCGATGTTTATATAATGAAATTGAATTTTCGCCTGCCGCCCACTGTGGAACTTGTCATCACGAAAATCCCTATATAACGATGTACAGTTGTGGAAACTTTACTGTTATTATTGTGGAAAAACTATGATAAATCCTAACTAACGGACACCCTAGACTTTTATTTCGTCGTTTATTATTATATATATTTTTACACAAAAGTAATAGTACCTATCACTCCTCTTTGAAATTATCAGTAAAATACAGTATCGACATATAGATAGTCGATAAAAAAAAACATTCACGCTCTACTGAAAAGTAATGAATGACAGTGCGACAAGATAACGGGCTCTACTGATATCGGTTTCGTGGTTGCACTCACCGCTGCTAATAGTTTCAGTCTTAGTGCTGTGCACAGTGGGTATGGACTCAGCGGCGCTGGGAGGGTCGGTGTCCGCGGGCTGCGGCCCGAGTATAGCGTTCTTCAGCGCGGTGAAGTCCTCCGTATACTTGGTCACGTCATCCGGCTCCGTCTTGATTTTAACGTCGGCTGGATCTTTTTCCTCTTTGGATTTCAGCGAGTGCAGGTATTCTATTTCCTCCTGAATTAATAAAACGGTATTTTTATAATTTTCATTAAGCGCTTGATAAATAATATAAAAAGGTATAAACTAAAACTCAACCGGCGTAAAACTAGTATTTTCTGTTTTTGCTCCTAGTCTGACGCACCCTTATAATTATTATATAAACAATCGCACAAATCATATTATAGCCCATTCATTAAAATCGGTCCAGTAGTTCAAGACCTAAAGTCGATTCCTCCTTACTTGTCTTATTTGGTAAACAAATGCATAACCTCAAAATGTACTATGTAATATATGTAAAAATCTCAAAAATTGGCAGTGACATCAAAATATTATCTCAGATTGGTTTATTTACGAAGTAATAGCTTTTTTAGCCAATAAAGGTGCATTTTGAGGTTAGAAAATTGTTTACCAAATAAGACAAATAAGAATGAATCGACTTTACTGTGGAATATACGATTGTTAGTCACATACATATATACATATTCTGTTAAACTCAATACCCTCCTGTGGCTTCCCGCAGTAGGGTATTTTTTTTTTTGATAAATCTATGGCTTGTCAGTTATATATGGGTGTAAAAACCGCTAATTAAATTTTCGTAAGGGCGTTAAGGGCGTTCTTTATCAAAAAAAAATTTGACGGAAGTGTATAATTATTCCAGCATAACTTTACAAGTAACGGAACAATACCGCCGCATGATGTTATAACTCAGCTGTTGACTATAACACTGCCAAATTACAAATAACTTACCGAATTCAAACTGATGATATACGAGGTGTCAGTCTCGTTATACGTAGTCAAGGAGGCGAGCACGTCTTCGCCATCGCTGTCGGAGTTCTCCAGGTCTATCTTGAAGTCCCTCAGCTCGCGGTAACCTTCCGGCGTGCCCGGCCGGACGGAGCCGCCTGCATTCTCCGATTGGTTGCCTGGGTAACGGAATTAGTTTAAGAGTTAAGTAATCAATAAATGTAAAGTACCGTGACTCACTTATAGACAACGCACAGCCTAAACGGGTGATCCTAGGGGTTTGTAATTTGGAGGAGACATTCCTCGAGTACCCTAGAGGTGCACTAAATAGGGATTTTTAGAAATTCCTTCCCTAAAGGGGTGAAATGGGATGATAAAGTGAGTATGGAAAATACCGTTATTATATAGAATAATACTTACCAGTAGAGCTGACGGTCGGTTTGGCAGGCTCCAGCAGTTCCTTGCCGAAGAAAGCTTCCTGCATGTAGGAAGGAAACTGTTCCATCAGTTTCGAGCGCGGCTTTCGACGCGGCTTGCGCTTGTTGCCCGGCGATTCTGACGTGCAAACAAACATTGGTATTTAGATCTCATTCAACTTCTCTATCACCTGACTTGAAAACAAAAGAATTATTGAAAATTAAGCAAAAAAATCTTGATAACTCCAGTGATGTCCTACATATATCTTATTAATCAAATGTGTCTCTAAAATATTTAAAAAATGCTATTGTGCTGAATGATTTGTACCTACTTATTATATAATTCAACTACAATATTTGCATGCCGTTTGTAAACAGCTGAAGAAGGCCGAACTAGTGATTAAGAAAATAACATGACATCTGTAAACTAACCCTTTTTCTTGCAAATAAATTACTATTACTATTACTATTACTATTAAAAATAACCCCACAGTATAGTCCAAGAAATAATTTTATCGTTTTTCAAATCTATTATATGTTATTAAAGATAAAAAGTTGGTCGATTATACATAATATTGACTATGTAAAACTCACGTTGTAGGAATGCACGGCCGTTAATTTAAACGCCACGCCAAACGCGCATCAAACTACGCGCCTACAGCGCGTGAGACGGTTATTCTAATACGAACGTTGCAAGCGCATGTTGTCTCACTCCATTCATTCGCCGCGCGCTCGCTCACTCACGCGCCGCGTTTGTCAGTCCGCCCGCCACCTTCATCGATACAAGTCATGTACTGTACCTACTGTGTTCACTTTAATAAACGACTTAAAACCTACACTGGCGCTCCAACTTAGCGGCACGCGTACCTACGGTATCGTGTTCGAACTCACAAACTTAGTGAACAAGTTGTGTTTTTAGTGAATGTTATGTACGTAAGTGATTTGTGTTAAAATGCCTCGTCGCGCTCGCAAAAGTAATAGCGGTAATTCTTCAGACGACGCCGTCGATGGCGGCTCAGTACTGTCGGAAGGGCATTTGGCGTCCTTTCTGGCGACGTTTGCACAGGCTCAGGCGGAGTCCAACCGTCAATTGGTTCAGAGTCTGCTTGCCGCGTCGGCCGTCACAAGAGAAGCCAATTCTGCATCACCGACCTACTCGCCGACGCCATCTTGTTCGGTCCCCGCCGTTTCTGGAAACTTCGCGAAGTGCACGGCAAGATTTAATGGCTTATCCCGAGATCCAGACCAGCTAGAGGTTTTTTTAGACAGCATACAGGTGTACAAGGAATGCACCAATGTCAGTGACGAGCATGCACTGAAAGGGCTCCCTATGCTGCTAGAAGAAGAAGCCGCGCAATGGTACAGAGGGGTCAAGGTCACCATCACATCGTGGGAGGACGCAGTGAAAAGGCTTCGTGCCAGATTCGGCGTACCTAAACCACCTCATAAAATCCTACGGGAAATTTTTGCCTCGGAACAAGGCGAAGAAAGAGCAGAGATTTTCATTGGACGCCTACGGGCATTAATAGCAAAGATGCCATACACAATCGAAGAAAGATTGCAAGTGGATATCGTTTATGGCCTGCTCGACAAACGAATAAGAAAACGAGTCACACGGGACGCCGTAAGTGACCTCGATATATTGTTAGAAAAATCTGGAAACATCGAAGAATCACTCTCCGAAGCTCCGTCGTGTTTGCCGCGCTTACAGTGCCCGAGCGCTAGCGATAGTTCGCGCGCTCAAACGCCGAGCGCCGCCAACAGTGCCCGAGCGCGCCAAGTCAACGGTTCGCAAATGCCGCGCTTCGAGTCTGCGTCGTGCGCGCCCCGCGCGCCGACCGCCGCCGTGAATCACGCCGCTGCGCAGTCCGCCGCGCCGGTCGCGCCGCCTCACGCGCCGCCGCCGCGCGCGTCCCAGCTGACGACCAAGGACACTCCGGTGGTAAGCGACACGTCGTCGCCTAGCAACAGACAAGGTACCAAACTTTTTTGTGTTTACTGTCGTAAAGGTGGTCACGAGCGTAGTGAGTGTGCAAAGTTGCAAAAAGGTAAAAGTGATGGTTTGCGTTGTTACGGTTGTAACGCTAAGGGCGTTATTCGTGCTAATTGTGAGAACTGTATTAGTAAGGACTCCTTCTGTGCATTTGATTTTGTTATGCCTATACTTACCAGTTCTAAGAACAAGGTTTCAAAGAAGTCAGTACAGACCAGTCATGACATGTCCAATGATACTTCGTGTTCTCCGATTTCGCATTTT
The DNA here is from genome assembly GCA_947859335.1 of Tortricodes alternella. Taxonomy (NCBI): domain Eukaryota; kingdom Metazoa; phylum Arthropoda; class Insecta; order Lepidoptera; family Tortricidae; genus Tortricodes; species Tortricodes alternella. The sequence continues at coordinate 12,662,672 of OX401979.1, read as the reverse complement.
TTGTCAAAGAATAACTCCATACCTAATCATGATTTGCCTAATGTGTCACATTATTCAGGTAGTACCGATATTTTGCCAAAGAGTAAATCCGTACAGACTGAAAATGTTACAATTGACTCGTCAAAGAGTAGCTCTGTTCAGACTAAGCATGTCAAGATTGAGTCGTCAAAGATTAATTATGATCAGACTGAACATGTTACATTTGACTCGTCAAAGATTAATTTCGTGCAGATTGAACCTGCTGTAAATGATTTTGTGTCAAAGAATAATTCTGTTCAGACTGTACATGTTACAAATGATTTTGTGTCAAAGATTAATTCGTTACAGACTGAACAAATTACAAATGGTACTATGTCAAAGAATAATTCTGTTCAGACTGTACATGTTACAAATGATTCTGTGTCAAAGATTAATTCGTTACAGACTGAACAAATTACAAATGGAACTATGTCAAAGAGTAATTCTGAACAGAAAGTTTGTACTGGTGGTCGTCCTATTTTAAGGTTCGAAGTTTGTGGTTATCGTGGCACCGGATTGATAGACACGGCTGCTAAACGTAGTATCGCGGGTTATAGTCTTTACGCTCTGTTGGAAAAGTTACAACATCCGTTTCGCGATAGTTTGATGACGATTAAACTCGCCGACGGCGTAGCGCGCGACATCAAGGTTTTACTTGCCGACGTGGAAGTTAAACTCGAAACCGCGGTGATACCTATCACATTCGTGATTTTTCCGGACGCGATGTACAATGACACCTTACTAGGAATCGACTTTTTGAGAAAGGCTCGTATTTTAATTAATCTTTCCGCGGACACGTGGTCCACAGATGATCGACCTCGGGTCATTCACCCATTGCAGTGCCGCCGTACAGACTTACGCCAGCCAAGAAGGACATCATGAAGGCTGAGCTCGAGAAGATGCTGAAGGATGGCATCATTGAAGAATGTGAGTCTGCATGGGCTGCACCTGCTCTCCTGGTACCAAAGAAAGATGGGACTTACAGAATGTGCGTGGACTACAGGAAGCTAAACGCTATCACGAAGAGCGACTCTTACCCACTTCCAGTCATCGACGACTTGCTGCAGTACACGGGTAAAAGCTGCTACATGAGTACAATTGACCTTCGCTCAGGGTACTGGCAAGTGTGCGTCAGGGAGGAGGACCAAGACAAGACCGCATTCGTTACGCCCTTTGGAGTCCACAGATTTAAGCGCATGCCGTTCGGATTGCGGAATGCGCCTGCTACGTTCCAACGCTTAATCGACCGATTTCGTTCTGGATCCTCGCTTCAAGGTATGACTATACTGGGGTACATCGATGATCTGATCGTCATATCCGATAGTTTCGCTCAGCATCTTCAAGATCTACGTGCAGTCTTCGACCGCTTACGTGTCTTCAACCTGCGAGCCAACCGTTCCAAGTGCGCCTTTGCACGTGAAAGCGTCAAGTATTTAGGGCACGTCATCACACCTCAGGGAGTATCACCAGACCCAGACAAGATCAGCGCGATATCAGAGATGAAGGAGCCAACATCTGTGAAGCATTTGAAATGTTTCTTACAGACATGCTCCTGGTTCCGGAAGTTCGTTCCTGGCTTTTCTCAAGTAGCGCAGCCGTTGACTATGCTTACCAAGAAAGATCAGTCGTGGTTGTGGGAAGAGGCTCAGGTTACAGCGTTCAACGAACTGAAAAGGTTACTTACCTCATCGCCTATCCTTATTCAGCCGGATTACACTCGTCCGTTTGTCCTCAGAACAGATGCCAGCAACTATGCTCTGGGTGCGGCTCTACTGCAGGGGGAGTCCCAACGCGAAGAACGCCCAATCGAGTATGCCAGCCGTCTGCTCACGCCTGCGGAGCGGAACTACTCGACTACAGAACGAGAAGCTCTCGCAGTCGTGTGGGCTGTGGAGAAGTTCCGTGGCTATATCGATGGACACCCTGTACGCGTCGCTAGTGATCACCAGCCTTTGAAGTGGTTACTTACCCTGAAATCGCCGACTGGAAGACTGGTTCGTTGGGCAATGAAACTGCAATCCTTTGATCTTCAAGTGGACTATACTCCTGGAAAAGCAAATTTGATTGCCGATTCACTCAGTCGCCCTCCGTGTGAAGACGATGCTCGTGATTCTTGCGGTATCTGCACTGTCGTCATTGAAACGCCGCGGTGGGAGGCCGCCGCTCTTCGTGAAGACCAGCTCGCCGATCCAGAAGTATCGAAGATCATCAACGGCCTGGAAGGAAAAGAGGAATTAGAGATTAGTAGATGGACTGAAAGAGGTTACCACATGTCCCAAGGAGTTCTGTACCGGTATACCGAGACCGACACCGAAGAACCGCAGCTAGTTATACCTGAAAAAAGAAGAAAACAAGTAATGGTTGAGTGTCACGATTCTGCTATCTCGGGTCACGGCGGTCTAGACAGAACCCTACATCGTATTTCACAGCGGTTCTACTTTCCTGGCATGCGTCGTTATGTTGCTGAGTATTTGAAGACATGCATTGAATGCCAGAGGTATAAACCGTCTAATGAGAAACCCACAGGACTACTGCAAACACCCGTTCCAGCTCAACGCTTCGAGGTCTTGGCAGTCGACCTGTTTGGACCGCTTCCAAAAGGTGCCAATGGGGAGAGATGGGTGCTTATCGTAGAAGACACCGCTAGCAAATGGGCCGAGCTATTCTCTCTCGTTGAAGCCACGGCTGAAGCTTGTTCCAAGATTTTGATAGAGGAGGTCTTCTTACGTTTCGGAGTACCTAGACGCCTTATTTCCGACAATGGTGTGCAGTTCATTGCGGATGTTATGCAAAAGGCAATGTTCGCTCTAAACGTGAAGCAAAACCTCGTGCCGTTATACCATCCAGAGGCAAACCCAGTAGAAAGAAAGAACCGCGATTTGAAAACGCAGCTAGCCATCCTTGTCCAGGATCATCACAACAAATGGCCAGAGTCCCTGCCTTTCATCCGTTTCGCCTTGAACTCTTCGCGAACGAAGTCAACGCAGCAGACTCCAGCGTTTCTTACGTATGCTCGTGAGTTAAGGTCGCCCCTGGATGCTCATAGTGATCTTCGTGCTGTCATCATGGCTGAAAACTATGTGCCGCAGATTACTCCGTACCTGCTGAAACTTGCAGACACACTTAAATCCAGCAAGGAGTGCATCGAGAAACAGCAGGATCTTCAGAAGGCAGCTAAAGATGTTCGTCGTCAAACTGATGACCTGTTGGTCGGTGACTTGGTCCTCATGAAGACTCACATGCTTAGCAATGCCTCGAAAGGCGTCACGTCGAAGTTAGCACCTAAACGTGATGGCCCTTATGTTATCAATAAAAAGGTGAGCCCTACTACTTACCTTGTTGCGTTTCCCGAAAAGCCTGATGAGGTCGTTGGGAAGTATCACATTTCGGATCTGAGACGTTATCACAGCCGAGAGGGTGAGTGCCTTGAAGTCCCAAAGCCGGTTGCTCCTGTCCGTCGTCGAGGCCGACCTCGTAAGCATTAGGTTTCGTTTTGTTATGTTTGACTAGTTGTGAGGACACTTTTCCTAGTCAAAAGGGGGAGTATGTAGGAATGCACGGCCGTTAATTTAAACGCCACGCCAAACGCGCATCAAACTACGCGCCTACAGCGCGTGAGACGGTTATTCTAATACGAACGTTGCAAGCGCATGTTGTCTCACTCCATTCATTCGCCGCGCGCTCGCTCACTCACGCGCCGCGTTTGTCAGTCCGCCCGCCACCTTCATCGATACAAGTCATGTACTGTACCTACTGTGTTCACTTTAATAAACGACTTAAAACCTACAACGTCCAATAAGGAAGTTTTCTGAAAAATTCTAATTAGTCCGTCAGTCAGATTATCAAAAAATATAGAACACGTATTTTTTGCTTTAGCAAATCAATCAAAATTGACAAAGATAACGCGCATCAAAGTTCGCGTGTGGGCACTTATGACGTCCCCAGTTATTGGTACAAAGTATGCAAAGTCTTGACGTCACGCGAAACTCAACGCACTATATCTTCGTCATTTTTTGTTTAATCGACAAAAGAATAAATACGTGTTCAATATTTTTTTTATAATGAAAATGACGGACTAATTAGAATTCCTCAGAAAACTTCCTTATTGTATTTCGCGCTTACCTCCAGACGCCTGCGTCCCATCGCCGTCCTTGTCATCGTCGGCCTGCGCTTTCGTCGTCTGTCTCTGTCGCACCACGAACCCGCCAATCCCGAGCTTGTTCAAATTCCTCTGTCTCTTTCTACGGAGCACCGTCAACCCGGACTCCGTCGTGTACACCGTGAAGCCTTCGGGCGGCGGCCCTTCGTTCACTACGTTCCACAGTATACCTTCTTTGAGATTGGCGTTTGAAATACCTGTGAAAAAAAGAATGGGTATTTTTAGTTGTGTCATAACTTGCAGTAAATTAAAGTTAAGTCAACAATGTAACTGTTCTTAAATGGTAGTTTCGATTGGCAAAAATCAAGAAAGAACCCTAACGTAATCAGCTTAGTTGTTTCAATACGCTTGCCAATAGGGATGTTTACTGGGTAAGAAAATAATAATTCTACAGGTTGACCGCTTAAATGAGTCTTCGCCCGCGCGGCATAGGGGCGCGGGGGCATGGCGACAAAGGGGACCGAGAGAGGTGCGGGCGGCTGGCGCATTTTTGTTTTCATTCATTTCACGCCGCGCGCACCTCTCGGTCCCCTGTCGCCATGCCCCCGCGCCCCTGTGCCGCGCGGGCGAAGACTCATTTAAGCGGTCAACCTATAATTAGTCCGTCAGTTAGAATACCAAAAAATATTGAACCCGTATTTTATGCTTTATCAAATCAATGAAAATTGACAAAGATAACGCGTATCAAAGTTCGGGGGTGGGGGCTCATGACGTCACTTAATGGTAAAAAGTGTGCGAAGTCGGAACTTCAACGCACTATATCTTCGTCATTTTTTGTTTAATTGACAAAAAAAATGTGTTCAATTTTTTTTTATAATGTAAATGACGGACTTAGGGCCGTCCATCATGTGATCTTTTTTTAGGCATTTTTTAACCCCCCCCCCCCCTCCCCCGTTGGTGATACATGGTGAGGTTTAACCCCCACCCCCAACCAAACATTTTTATTTTTATTCGACGCTTGTCGAAGTAAAAATCGCGCGTTTGAAAAAATTATGAAAAAATAAATACACGTGATATCTTACTACACCCCCCTCCCCCCTTTTGACATTTCGTCAATGTCAAAGCCCCTCCCCCCCTCTCAAGCCTCACGTGATTAATGGACGGCCCCTTATAAGATTTTTCCTAGGAAACACGCCTATTGAAGGTACCATTCTAATTCAACAGTTATTTTCTAAGGAAAAAGATTGCTTATTTTTTGCAAATTCAATTATGTCTAATTCTCTTCATCAAAAGGAACATCGAATTGGCCAAATTGATTATTGTAAAATCCACGCAATGTCTTTGTGTTAAGGTTGATATTACTTCGGTACGTACCAGGCTCCTCTTTCACTTCGGCCGTGCTGTCGGGCTTGGAGTCGTCCGGCATCTCGACGTCTGCGTTCTGAACCACTGTTTCAATAGATGCCATTATTTCTAATCCACAATGCCAGCGTGGACACACAAAAATGCACATTAGACATAGGTACAAAACAGGTGCTATCGCATAGAACAGGTGTAGTATGATGTCATATTACGGACTGTATATCTTAAAGACACCGTATAGCAAAACCTTTACTAACAGATAACGCCATCAAAATTGCGGGGTGTGGGGGATTTTTATATCGTGATTGGTGCGTCCGAGATTAAACGTTCTCATTGGCTAGAATGTTGGGAGCAGGGGACGCCCGGCTATGCAGCGTTTATAGGATATATGGTCAGTGTTATATATTTAGGGGAAGAGGTGGCTGGTGCCATCTTTTAAATCGATTTTTTATAAGCGGTCGGTTGTTGATTTTTTTGTCAGCCATTAATCGCTTTTATTATCGGCTGATAATTATCAGGGTATAGATTGAAATCAAATCGAAATTCAGATCAGTCTTCGGGTTTACGTATTATATGGGTGCGCCTTTTTTCACGTAACTTTTTAAGTCCTATTATCGGAAGTCCGAAAATATTTCTCATACCATTTTACATCATAATGATCATTCTTCATAAAAATATTTAATACTAACGATCGAAACTCATAATCATCAGAATTCATAATATCGCTAATCATACAACTTGTTAATACTAATATTTGTATTTATATATTTTCTTATACTAACGATCGAAACTCCTAATCATTCTGATTCAAAACGTCAATATTCAAATAATTTTTTTATACTAATATTTATTTCCATATATTGTATAGGATAGGACTTAACAAAACAAACAAACAAACAAACAAAACAAAACTGGATAGGACTTAACAAGACTTCTGAGCGAGCGAGCGAAGCGAGCGAGCAAAATGGGTCGGAGCAGAAGCGACTCAGATAGGTTAGGTTCAGAAGGTTAAGGCTGGAGCGAAGCGAAACAAAGCTCCCGCCTTAGCCTTCGATGTTAGGTCTTTTTTTTGCAACTGTTCAGAAAATCTTGTTTATTTGTAAGATTTTATGCTAAATAGGTTCATGTTGTTATATTAATTGGCTTAAATCCATAGGTATGCCATCTTGAAAGTGAAGTTGTAGGTAGGGATACCCGCCCTACCTACAACTTCACTCTCATTTTTTTCGAATTAAATCTTATTTTGAATAGTTACTGTTGTAAAAACCAATATAAGTAGTTCAATTTTTTTCTTAGCAATGCCATTATTAATAAGAAAATTATGATAATTGTCTGTTATGAAGGAAACTATTCTGAAAAATAAAATTATGAGTTGAAGTATGTATTACCAATAATTAAATTATAAATAAAATAAATATGATCAGTCTGTTATGAAGCAAACGTTATGAAAAAAAAAAAGAGTTCAAACATGTTCTTAGTAATGACATTATTAATAAAAAAAATATGATAACTGTCTGTTATGAGTTCCGATGGTAGGAATAAAAATGTATGAACAAAAAAAGTATGAGGAAAAAAATATGATAAGAGTGATTATTATGAATACAAATCGGTAGTGGAACAAAAAATAGGAATAAGAATTTTATGTGACCCAATATGGACCCGTATTATATACCATCTTTGTTGTATAGGGTGGGCCACCACTAATGTATGAGAAAATGCAAAAACTGTTGGCACACTCTATAATTCTCAAATAATAATTTCGGTCATGCGCGTCAAAAACCATTCTATTGTAGCCATCAAAATTCGGTTTACTCATTTACTTCATGTCTAAAACATGAATCGAAGCAAGCTTTTTAAACTAGTGAGAAGATACTCACCAGCATCTTTCTCGTTGGCGTCGTTCTTGAACCTCCTCTTCCGCCTGGTGTGCGTGATGCCCATCTCGGCCTCGAGCTGCTTCATGTGGTGCGCGCCGCGCTGCGACAGGCACACGTCGTCCACGTAGTACTCGCCGCCCAGCCCCAGCGACTGCGGCGTGGGCGCGGGCGCGCGCGGCGCCACAGCCCTCGCCAGGTGCGGCGGCGCCGCGTCGCGTCCGCGGCACACCACGCAGTTGTACCTATATGTATACTCATTTATACAACTGTTACACAATAAGGGCTATAAAAACACGAGTGGGTGTTTATAAAACGAACCGCAGGCGAGTTTCATTTTTAAATAGATGTAATATAATATACGCGGGAGACTGCGCGCTCTTTAGAGCAGACCGCAGCTTTAGGCACGGCAAAAATCAAAAAAAATATGTATAATGAAATATAGCCACGCGCATCTACCATGTTCAGACTTTATAACATGACTGTAGCTAATCGTATTTACCGTCAACCAATATGATTTCAGTGACCGCAGAACCATGGTATAGTAAAATACAGTTTAGGAGGTAGCTTGTACCACACCAAGAATTACAACAACTTTACAAAAAATTAGATTGTCGCAAAAGTGGGGGGTTGTAAGGAGAGCGTTTGGCCAGCAAATGTTAGTTAGGTGAATAAACCGGATTACTTTTACTACTGCTCCCGACAGAACAACCACCAGACCGCATTGAATAAGCCCGATCAGCTCACAGATCGGCACGACTCACTTATTATCAGCTCAACACACAGTTAGTGGACTCACCCAGCCCGGCAGCACGTTTCGGCATCCCCCTCGCTGCGGATGGAGTCGCAGCAGGCGTGCAGCCAGCGCCGGCATGTCTCGCACTGGATGATCAGCTCGCCGTCAGAATAGGGCTCCGAACACACGCAGCACATCACTAGCGACGCGCATGGGCCGCATTCTGAGGACGATACAACACTTTAGTTTTAAGCATCTCTATTTTCGAATGTAAAACGTGTTACAAACAGAATATAGCCGCACTTTTGCACAGGAAGCCTGTTTTTATCGCTAGGTCTATAGCATAGACCTTACCCCGCGTGCCCTGCATAATTGACGCGTGAGCCCCTATATAATTTTTGTTCAATGTCACAGTAAGCGCTGTACGTGTGCCACGCCGTGTCGCAGTCGTCACAGAGCACCAGCAGCAGGTGTAGCACAACGCGTCACACTCGGCACCGACCTGTATAGTTGTCGCACCAGGTGCTGGTGTCCCGGGTGCCGCACGTGAGGCACCTGCGGCAGCGCTCGCAGCGCCACGCGCCGCGCGGCACGTCGCCGAGCTGCGGCCGCGCGCAGTACGTGTGCCACGCCGTGTCGCAGTCGTCACAGAGCACCAGCAGTCCGTCGTCGCCGCGGTTGCCGCAGCCTTCGCACACGGTGCAGTCCAGGCAACGCCATCCGAGCGTCACTATCACTTGAGATACCTACAATAACGATGGTATCATTCAATAATGAGCTTGGTATAAATAATTACCCATTAAAATAATAGACCTAATTGCTATAAAAACAGTTGTTTTTATTTCACTTTGATACAATGTGTATTTACAAAATTATAGTACTTTTAAATTTGCTTTAAAACTTCACCTCTTAAATTTGAGAAGTTCTCTGGCGATAGGTAAATGAGCTCATGACGTCATTGTTCCCAACAGCGCTTCGCTCGCGTACTTATTCTTTACCGCGCCGTACTGATTCAAAGCGGGTTACATATCGAACGTGTTGTGTTTTTATTGTTTCCGAGATTCAGAGTGCTTTAGTTAATTAGTTTGGTTTTGGTTTAGTTAGTTATTTATTATTATAAACAAGGATTTGAACGAGGTCAATCAGACAACTTGCCTCTAATAGACTCCATCACGATGGCGAGTTACTTTGCCACGAAAAATTGTTATACATTATAAGCTCTGATATTCTTGGATATTGGAATATTTAATCCAGAGCATTACCAGGGATTCTAATAAGGATTTCTGAGTCGAGCTTGGGATTCGAGCTATGAGAAAAGAATAAATCATGGTTAAGAAAAATGATGATGATGATTGATGATAGTGGTGGTGATGATGATGATGGTGATGATGGTGGTAGTGATGATTAAGATGGTGGTGATGATTAAAATGGTGGTGATGATTTAAATGGTGGTGATGATGATGCTGATGATGATGACAGTGGTGGTGATGGTAATTATTGCGATGATGGTGATGGTGATGATCATGGTGGTGATAGTTATGATGGTTTTGATGGTGATGATGATGTATGGTAGTGATGGTGGTGGCGAAGATTATGGTGATTATGGTGATGATGATGATTATTGTGATGATGTGGTAGTGGTGATGGTGATGGTGTTATGAATGATGATGATAATATGATGATATGGTGATAATGGTGATATAATTAGATATGATTATGAATGATGATGATAATGGTGATACTGTGCTGTGATGGTGATGATTGTATGATAATGATATGATATATGATATGATGGTGATGATGATATGATAGTGATGACGACGGTACGATGAAGATATGATGATAATAATGATGATCGTCTTCATAATCATCGTCATACACTTCACATTGACGTGACACTGTACAACTGTAATGAACTATGATAAAACAGTAGGGGGCAAAATGCAACTTTGCTACCGCTACGCAGGGTAAAAATGAATTCTTTTCGAATAGGTAGGAGGACTGAAATAGTTTATCCACCAGGAGGAGCAAGGCACAGATAACTTCATGAGTGTGCTTTTTTTAGGCTCGGGTTCGGGCTGAAGGCCATGCTCGAGAGGAGTATTTATTTTTCGTCTCAGTACACCAAGTTTTCCGAATCTTTTTACCACTTGGTACACTGATGAGGATGGTACGTTTGGGGTACTGATCGATGTATTCGTACATCGAAGCACAATAAGGTACTTAAAATAAGAACTTTGTGAAGACATGATTCCAAAGAGAACAGGGAACAATGACGTACCGCGGTGCGCAAGCCACTTCCACGGACAAAATAGCGCGGGTACATTTATACGAAACTTTGACAAATCATTTTTAAGCCATTTAAAGTGCTAGAGAAAAAAATTTAATACCATATTTTAAGTTGACACCTGTACTTTTAGAAAAAAAATATAAAATTTCAAAAGCATGTCATCCAGAAACGCAAAACATTGTGTTGTCTTTTTTCGAAAATAATACGAATAGTTCCGAGCATGTTTGAGAAAACAATTTTTGTCGTGTCATTAAAGCGCTCGATCGGCATCTGTGGCTTGTCTTTATCGCTTATTCTTAGTAAAATTATTCGTTTAACCTCACCTTAATATTAACACAGTAGGGATGGTAAGTCTGCCCGCACTGCGAGCAGGCGATAAGGCACCCTTCGGAGTCGGTCCCGATGGCCCCGCACATGACACACAAGTCTTGAGTCAAAACGAACTTGTCTTTGCTCGAACATAACACTAGCTTATTTTCTACACCTGAAACAAAATAGGTCTTAGGCGGAAATTTGGAGCACTAATATGGGATTCATAGATTGTGGGGACGACACAGCCGGTTAACAATAACTTTTTCTAAAAAAATAAAAATTGTTATTTATGTAAGTTCGCAGCATTTGCTTAAATTCCATATAATTTTGTATGGCTGTTTGTTTAATTTTAAATAAATTGAAGTTGGCCAAAGTTGTAACTAAATTGAATATTTGTGAAAATAAATGCAAGTTAAATGACAGAAAATGATACCATTATTTAAAGTGTTGTCGATGATCAAAAAATAGACGGTCTAGGCGAGTGCGAAGGTAATATATGTGTGCGCGAGATACGGAGACAAGTTCGTGGGTCAATATACGAAATTATTTCTCCTCCGCGGCTGCACTTTATTAGGATAAAAGTAAATTCTACATGAGTTGGACTTGCATTCCAACGCATATTATATAAACGCAACGCACAAATTCAACTTATTAAAAGTGATTTTATTGAGCAATAATTTACCTGGATCGTCCTCGGGCGTCTTATTATCAGGCGCCTGCGGTCTTTGCAGCCCCAACCCCGGGACTCCGAACACCCCCCTCATTTTGGGCTTAGTTCCCCTTTTCCTGCCAAAGTCGAGGACGGATCTCTGCCGTTTCTGGAAGCCAAGTTTGGCTGGGTGCATGCCACCTTTAAATTTGTACCCGCCCATTTTCTTCTTCGCTACTTTTGAGGATACAGAGTAGGGTTTCCCTTTTCCGAGACCAACATCCGACTAAAACAAGACATATTTTGGAATATAGATTTTGTTAGTTTTACCCTTAAGCGAGCCCGATATGTACATACAGATATGCTACGTAAAATTCAAATACAGTTTAACCTTTTCAACGCTAAGGACGGATATATCCGCCAGGGTATACAGAGTAAAAAAGCCCTTCACTAGTTTGACGTAAGGTTGAAATTCGTGTTACTTCTTAGACATGCTTGGCGTTGAAGAATATGTGTATCACTTAGGGCTCGTCCATTCATCATGTGATGTTTTTAGCAACCTTTTAACCCCTCCCTCCGCCCTGGTGATACATAGTGAGGTTTCAGACTAAACACACCCCCCCCTATCCAAAATCACGTGTATCTTTTTCGTACAAAGTAGGTATCATAAAAAAAACTGAATATTATCGCAGCGGTCGGGGAAATCGTTGCCTGGCTCCGGCGAGCCACTCCTGATGTTTGGTGATTTTTCCTGAACCCGAGTTCCCGTTCTTTCGAGTCTCACGCGATTAACCTTTTGACCGCCAAGCATGTCTGAGAAGTAACACGAATTTGAACTTTAAGTCAAGGTAGTGAAGGACTTTTTTTTACCCTGTATCCGCCGACAGCTGTAGCCGACTGTGGCGGTCAAAAGGTTAATAGACAATCCCTTACAAGGGATTTATTTTCTATTTAAATACAATCGAATTTGCATCATGCTACATAGATAATAAGATTGAAAATCTAAATTTTAATACAAGTATGTGGTCGATAAAACGCCTCTACCCGGATAAGGGTTAAATGTAAGATTTGAAATGATCAATACCAACCTTAGATTCTATGGCAAGAGGATCCTGCTCTTGCTGCGAATTCTCGTCACCGAATGAGGAGTCTTGTGACGTTGACGGCGCGTTGTCGTCTTCGAAAGCTAAACATAACATAACCTTTTTAACAAAAATATGTTATTTCTATGGTTCATTCACACAGCAACAACCCAATAACTCGCGGCTGGTCGGTAAGGTTGTCAACTGGAGACGACGGCAAAACTCGTAAGAGACAATCAATACATATAAACAGTACCGTGACTCACTTATAGACAACGCACAGCCTAAACGAGTTGTCCTAGAGGTTTGACATTTAGAGGAGATATTCCTTGAGTACCAGAGGTGCAATAAAGAGGAATTTTTTGATAATGGATAATGAAAAAGGGGTGATAAAGTTTGTATGGAAAATACCGCGGGCGAAGCTGTGGCGGGTCCACTAGGTATATACAAATAGCGAGACAGGTTCCTACTAAACGGAAACGGTAGGAACCTTACATTAATAGTTAATATTCATTGCCGAAAGCTAACCTAGCTACCAGTGGCGAAGCGTCAAATATTTCCTGAGGGAAGCAGGAAGAATTAAAACAGCACGTGTGAGTCTGACATTTAGTTAGAGTAACATGGACTTCACTGACAGCTAGCCGTAGCTTTCTAGCTTGGTGAAGCCGTCAGGAATCGGCTTGTAAGGAGGCTTCGCCACTGCTAGCTACCCTAGCTTTTTAGCTACCCTAATAAGAAATCTATACCGCTAATATACGATAGAATTGGAATTCGTTTATCGGTTTGTTTTGGGAACTACCATTACTATGCAAGACAAAAGTGCATTCATTGCTCCGTCTTGACGTAGAAGAGGAACAAACACGGTTTACTTTTCTATTAAGTTCAAGGATTCCCTTATCTTGTATACTTACAGCCAGGTTTGGAGCCAGCGATCTGCATGTGCGCCTTACAAATGGGGCAGTTGTATTCGTACGCGGGGTTCTGGTCCTTCTTCAGCCGGTGCTGTTGGGGCTCCGCGTCCGGGTCGCACATGCCGTGGACGTACCTGGATTATGGAAGCGCGTGTTAAAAAGAGAATAAGGGTCAGGCCATATTAAGCGAAGTTTAAAAAAATATATATAACCAAAGGAGGTTTTTTGAAGTTGGTTAATAAAATATACCAAATAGCACTTAAAAATAAGTCTGAAGCGTATATAACATGGCGCAAACGTTTAGCTACTATTAACCTAATTTATAATTAAGTTAATAGTAGCAAGTTGGCATATTTGCAATTACAATCTAAAGATGATATATTCTTTAAATGTGTACAACTAGCGCCATCTATTGAGGTCTCCTGTAACTTATCGTAAACAAACTATAACTACGATTCCAAGGGAATGGAATCGTGAGACAGGATTTTTCTTAATTTGATGTCAAGGTATGACGAAGGTGGGATTGAATTTTTTTCCGCAATATGCGATGTTTGTTCAGTTTTCTAAGTTCCAATAGTAGTTTATGCAACGGTTGCATAATGATAGGCCTTAAAACACTAGTGCGGTTTTATGAAACGAGCTTTTAGCGAGTTTCATAATAAGATCGCACGTGTGTTTTAAGGCCAAATTATGCAGAGTTGCATACATAACTTTATCTACACACATATTATAAATCCTCCATCCATGATGGGTTCAGAAACAATACAAATAACAATGGTTTCTGGCAACAAGTTATATGTTGCAATCGTGGCTGCATATTTCCGATATCCGGCGCATTTTCACATCACACACACTCCGAGAAGACTACTAACTATTCATACATTCAACTAAAATGTAAATTACAAACAACTTTTTCTATTCAATTCAACAACAATTCTACTTTCGTTCAGCAAAACACCAACATGGCGGCGCGACCATATTTTTTTTTAAATCATAGACAAACGGATGAAGTCTCTATTCTCACGTCACTCGAGATCAAATATTGTGCAGTTTATATTAAAAAAACATACTGAATTGACGTTTCGTACCAATAACTGTTTTAATATCTATGGATACTAGAATAGAGACCCACTTGAGTTTTGACAGCTGTTCCAAATTTAATCTCATTTCTTTACTAAAAACGATAAAGAAGTCATGTTATTTCTTTATCGCAGCACTGGTTTTTCCTAATTGGTTGTCATAATGGTGGTCATTTCCTACGGTTTTTGATTAACCAATGGAGGTTTTATGATATGGGTGTAGATAAAATATGTTTACGCTAAAATTTACAGGTTTTAAAGTTTAATTGGAAACTGGAAATGAGCGAGTTATGCTAGCATTGTATTTGTTATTTTTTAGCGAGTATGCACGTATAGAAAGAAGCGTAGTCTATACCTTCTTTGTGTAAGTTTAAGCGCGGTTGATCTAGAGCTGTTTGTCTGCGAATGTTCTAGGTTTGTCACTACTAAAGCGCGCGTGCATTTTACTAGGGTTGTCTCTGCTGTGTTGTAGCGCACGATACACCTACTATAATACGAGTGTTCTGTACCATTACCATGAGTTGAGCAAGCCGCTCTCGCTAGCGTGTAAACTATCGCTCGGTCCCTTTTACTTGTATCGGCAACAAGCAGTATTTCCGATAGAGAGAATGGTTTGCGCAAACTCATGGTGAGGGCTCTGTAGTTACCTCTTGCAGGTGATGCAGCGTATCATGTCGCGGTAGGCGGCGGCGCGGTAGGCGCGGCGGCACAGCGGGCAGCACGAGCCCTTGTTGCGCTGCTGGTAGCACGAGTCGCACACCGTGTAGTGCGCGTGCCAGCGCGACGACGGGCCCGCGCCCGGCGAGCGCGCGCCGCAGTCCGAGCAGATGCGGCAGCACTGCGGGCACACGATATTATACAGGGTGCCCATAAAATCAACGATACAACGAAAGGAGCTGGCAGGGCGGCTCAAGAGCTACTAGATTAAGTAATTTCAACCTTAATAAAAATATCATAGTTTTCGAGATAATGGCACTTTTATAAAACTCGTGGTTTTTGATACCCTGATCCATTATTTTGAGTGCTACGAATGCAAATTTTAATATTTTTCAATCTGTTTTTTTTTATGATGTTCCTGAAAAACTATGCTATAGAATATAACAAAACATTTTTTTTATATTATGATGTGCTAGCGGTAAAAAAAAATCCTTAAACGAAATCCTGTATCCGGACCTCATGATAAGGCCCATAAAAAATACGCCAGGTCCGTTTTTGGCACTTTAGTACACAAAGAAGTGGAACACCAACCTTGCACTTCCAGCCGTACTTGGGCACGGTGGCCAGCATGGGCCGGAAGCAGGTGGCGTGGTACAGCTTGTCGCACTGCTCGCAGGTCACGGCGCGCGAGTCGGTGGGCGGCGCGCCGGCCGCGCTCTCGCCGCGGCACACCTGGCACACGCGGCACGCGCGGCACGACCAGCCCGCGCGCACGCCTGCACCGAAAGGAGATAATAGGATACGTCACGTTAACCATTTGGCCGCCGTTGTCGACTATGCGTGACAGGCTACACAGGGTAAAAAAGACCTTCACTGCCTTGACTTAAAGTTGAAATTCGTGTTCCGCTCAGACATGCTTGGCGATCAAAATGTTAAGAAGCTGACAACAGCCAATGATCTTGAGCGATCGGTCTCTGTCTGTGTGCACCGGAGTGAACGAGAAGCACTGTGCGGTTACTTGTATGGGGAGAATCAAATACGGATGAATTATATAAGTAAATACACTACACGTAAAATATAAATTTGTCAAGTTTTGAGTATGGGCGCGATGTAATAGAGTTATTAATTATAGGCCCATAAGTTAAAAAAATTAAGACATAGAACTGTTTAAAGAGGATTTCAGACGTAAAACAACACGATTTTTTTTCTATCGTATCAAGTTCATCAAATCGTGTTTTTGAATTAGTTAAGTTTTCAATAATATAAAGAATATGAACATATATTCTTTGCGCTTTGCCAAATCAAATAGGTTTTGTTAAAAAACTGTTTAAGTAAAGCCAATTTAGGTGTTGTCAGCGCCTTAAGAGGCCTATCACTAAATTGCATTCTGATAAGTTAGGTATATTGACGCACGGCGACGCATCGCATTATGAAGTAATCTGGCAGTTGTAATTACGTTAATTTATTATTATGTTTCTAAAAAAAACTATGAATATTGTTTTTGTATAAACTAATGATTATTCTGCATTTTACGTAATAATATGAATACAGTAAAAATAAATTTACGGTCCATCATTAGCGTTTTTAGTAGTTTTATGGTTTTGCAGAATTTCGGCTTTTTATAAATAGATAAGAATAAACTGGGTAAAGCGAGACCGCAATGAATTATACTAATAACTATACTCCACCATACGCAACTCAACTATAGTTAATTTGGTACCTGGTAACTGAGCGAGTCCAATACACGTCCCGTGGTAGTGAGCGCCGCAACTCACACAAGTCATTAGATTAAATATATCACCGATCGCTCGGCACGTCCTACAGTCAATGTCAGCGGTACCTGTGAACAAAGATTAATTATATTGTTTTCCCGTACCTCCACGGTCACATATTATTACACATACATTCATAGCTTCACGCCCGAAATCCCTAATGGGGTGGGCAGAGCCACAAGACTACTTGTGGCCACGTTCCATTAATTAGTCTTAAGATGGTATGATGAAACGTATGGTGACAGGTGATCAGCCCATCGCCCATACAGATAGTCCAGGTCCGGACGGTTCATGCTTGCAAGGACCATTTAAATTGGTTAGTGTTTAATTTATTAGTTTTGTGCGATATCTGAACCTGACTAGAGAGACTTCATAGTGTTCTCTATACTATATTTGATAGTTTTTCATATTCATATATTTGTATTATTAGGACATGAAATTTTATGTTTCAAATTGTTTCTTTTGATATTTGGAGACCTTACATCTCCATTTTTATACTTGACAGTGGAGACTGTCTACACCTCCATTTAACCTAGATTAATCGATTTAGATGTTTCTTTGTTTCAATTTTTATTTTTATTATTATGACCCTTAGAGACTTTATACATCTCTAAGTTACTTAACTTGTCCAGACGCGGAGACTATACATCTCCCTTATTAGTTATTTATTAGTATTAATTTGTACCCATTAGGTTTGTATGTTGCACATTTTGTGTTAGTTTCTAGATAAAACTGTACTGCCAAAGTTGAAAAAAGACCTACTGCTGAGTTTCTTGCGGCGTTTCTTCTCAGCAGATGTCACCTTTCGAAGCGCTGGTAGATTCAGACATGTAAAAGAGCCCAGGTGGCCTACTTGCAAAATAAATATTTTCATTTTCATTTTTTCATTTTCCACCATGTTGGAGAGGACCCGTCCCTTAGTCGACTTTTACGACATGCCAGGATGATAAGCATCTGCACGCATTCTATGCTATTTCTTCACTCCCAGTGCAGCAGAGGAGCGAGAGGATATTATTACTCCTTACCTTAATAGCCATAAACTATTAAATATGCAAGCTCGACGTACTTTGCATTTTGCCACTGTTTTTTTTGGGATTGTTAGGCACAGAAAGCCTGTTTATTTATATGACAAACTGATAATCTCCCAACGTCAACGAATTTTCTCAAGACTCATATGCGCGAGACACAGTACTGCTGCATTGCGTGGCAGCTTTCGCTATGCCGCCACGAAATGTTGGAATAATCTTCCACCGCCTATAAAACGTTCCAATTCGGTAAGCAGCTTTAAATATAGAAAGAAGAAGCAAGAAGAAAGAAAATAAATTTATTCACAACAATTAACATATCAGTAGAACACATATAAGAAATAATAAAGAAAAAAAGAATTGTTGCGAAACGGTCCCAACTCAGCATGTGCTGGCTGTGAGGCCAACGCTGGTCTTCCGTCGGGACCGCTCGGTGAATACACGGAAGATGACACACTGGTACTGTAGCAAGTGGGCAATAAACATCTAATCGTCAATTTTATTAACTTAATTCCATTTTCATTCTGAATCCCATCCACAAACCTAGTTATATCTTCTGACTCATATAAGTAGTTTATCTTCTATTATTATCATATATAAATCACAAATTCCTTTTTTTTACTATTTATTATAATCAACTTATTTCTGTCTATTAAACCACAGTACGCTGTCCCGAGCAACTCGCTCTGGCTCCACAGAAAACCAGCATTGTTAGCACCACCATGCTAGCAACATTGCTGAGTGGAGACCATTTCGGCTCACATCACACTCTTGTGTAAATATCACTGTTTTATATCTTTCATTAAGTTGTTGTGTTGATGTTATCGCCGAATAAATGTTTATCTACACCCATATCATAAAACCTCCATTGTTTAATCTAAA
Source organism: Tortricodes alternella (assembly GCA_947859335.1). Lineage (NCBI taxonomy): Eukaryota > Metazoa > Arthropoda > Insecta > Lepidoptera > Tortricidae > Tortricodes > Tortricodes alternella. The sequence goes on along the minus strand of OX401979.1, from coordinate 12,643,924 downwards.
ACCATAGGAAATGGCCACCATTTTGACAACCAATTAGGAAAAACCAGTGCTGCAATGTTATTTCTTTATCGTTTTTAGTAAAGAAATGAGATTAAATTTGGAACAGCTGTCAAAACTCAAGTGGGGTCTCTATTCTAGTATCCATAGATATTAAACAGTTATTGATACGAAACATCAATTCAGTATGTTTTTTTAATATAAACCGAACGAAATTTGATGTCGAGTGACATGAGAATAGAGACTTCATTAGCTTGTCTATGATTTAAAAAAAAATGGTCTTGACGGAGGATCGAATTGCCGCCATGTTGGTGTTTTGCTGAATGAAAGTAGAATTGTTGTTGAATTGAATAGAAAAAGTTGTTTGTAATTTACATTTTAGTTGAAAATATGAATAGTAAGTAGTCTTCGTGGAGTGTGTGTGATGTGAAAATGCGCCGGATATCGGAAATATGCAGCCACGATTGCAACAAATAACTTGTTGCCAGAAAATATTGTTTCTGAACCCATCATGGAGGATTTATAATATGTGTGTAGATAAAGTTATGTATGCAACTCTGCATAATTTGGCCTTAAAACACACGTGCGATCTTATTATGAAACTCGCCTATCGGCTCGTTTCATAAAAACCGCACTAGTGTTTTAAGGCCTATCATTATGCAACCGTTGCATACACTACTATTTTCTATTCTATTCTATTCTATAATTAAAATCAATTGTCTGACAATCAGAATGTTTTAAAATAGTGGCAGCTTCATCAAACAATAGAAATGAAGATTCAATGTAAAATCTGCACATAATTATTTATACTAAGTACTTACAAATAAGTGGCACTTGATACAAGTGGTCTTTGCAGAATGATGATTTGGTCTGGAAGTCTATGAAACCTCCGGAAGCGAGAACACACGGAAAATGAAAGTATTTACTGCAACTCATCTGAAAACACAATTACATGTTAGATTCTTATTAAGGATTACGGCAGAAAAATGAATAAGCGGTTAGGGTCATAGTTAGAGATGCAACGGATATCCGGTTACTATCAGGTATACAGCGTATCTGGCCATGATTTTACTATCCAATACTGGATAGTAAGTCAGTATCCGGCCGGATACCGGATAGAACTAAAAAATCATTTCTAGGAAATTGTACACGTTTTTACAATAAAATACCTAAAAACATGATAGAACAAACAGACACATGTTCAAATCTACTGTAAAGCGAATTCTTATTTCTAGGGCATATTACTCGGTAAAAGACTACGTCATGGACAGGGACGTTTGGCTTAAATCGTGACCTGCACCGGCGATCCCTGGGTCTCGATGAGCGTACCTGCTGTTGTATATACTTAGATTTGAATAAAACTGTAGACATCATTGTTGACTTATATGTGTACTGATTTGAAAAAATGATACCTCACCGAGTTTCTTGCCGGCTCTTCTCAGTAGAGGATTTTTTCCGAAGCGGTGGTAGATTCATTCCTTGACCTTCATAAGACTTACAGCGCTCTCCGCGTTCAATATAACAATGCATTTAGGGTGCTGCTGCGGCTGCCTCGCTTTTGCAGCGCATCAGGGATGTTCGTGGAGGCGCGCGTAGACTGCTTCTACGCCACCATGTGCAAGAGGTGTGCCTCCCTGGTGCGCCGAGTGAGGGCGAGCCGCAACAGCGTCCTGGCCATGATCGCGGACAGGCTTGACTGTCCTTTCATAAACCACTGCTGTGGGCTGCACGCCCCTCATCCCAGCGATGACTGACGGGTGGACCACAGCAGAGGGATATTTTGTAACCACTAACACATAGTTTTTAAGGTGACTGAACTACTAACAAATATGAATCCCGTTATTTGAAATAAATGATTTAATAATAATAATAATAATAAGAGCTTGTAAAAGCCTAAATTGAATAAAGATAGTTTGACTTTGACTTTGACTTTGAGTAAAAGCTTGTATCAGAAATAGGTTAAAACAAATAAAAAGCCATCAGAAATATACGAAATCAACGTCATTTAAGGATGTGTACCACGTCAAATCCGCAGAACATCTATTTGATTTTTCAAGTTTTTTTTTCATTTGCACCAAATAACGGCAATGAGTAATTTTGTACGAATAATGATTTAAAATATACAAATTGTGTGATTATTCATAATTATTTAGTATGTGAAATAAAATCAGAACCTGATTTGACTACTGGAGTGACAACAGCGCTAGCGGCCTTTCCCTACCGTTTGACGGTACGGTCCGGACACATGGAAATTCAATCGAGAATATTTCCGTGGGAACAACGGTAACGACATTTTTTTTCTCATCAAAAAATCGAGGAGAGCACAAAGTTATAGAAAATACATTTTATGATTATAAAAATACTATGGGTCAGAAACATTTTTCGCTTTTTCTTGTAATTTAAACAACTTACAGTACAAATAACGCTTGAATGAAATCTTAAATGTCATTTATCTCCTTTAAAAGAACGGTAAAGTGGTTTTATGTTTTATTACACTTATGCGAAACGGCTAATATTACCATACTATTCAATTTCAGCGAAAAATATACAAATCGAAATATTGGGTACACATCCTTAAGAAATTAAAACATAAAACTTCACTTAACATGACGTCGTGCGCGTTCGAATATTCCCAACTGACGTAACAAAGCGCGTATTTAACCTCTATAGCCTCTCCGCGCACTTACAATTCGTAATAAGTTGAAACTTGCTCGCCGACTGTAGAGATAGCTCGCGTGCGGCCGGATAACCGTGTATCCGGCCAATGGCCATGCCGGATATCCGTTATCCGGCCAAACCACTATCCGTTGCATCTCTAGTCATAGCTATGATGTATTTTACCTTGCAAGGAATGCTTGCCCCATGTCTTAAACAGAAGGCACATTTTCGCGTCAAAGCAACCGTCACGATCCCCCGAACCCTGGACTCCTCTAGCATCTCCTTGTCGTCCTCAGAGGTGGACGCGGCGGCGACCTGGTCGTGGTACGGAGGGCTGAACTCAAGGCAGCAGCGGTGTATGTAGAAGGCACCCGTACTGACTACTCCGGGGAGCTCCAGGACTTCCATGTGGCCTATTATTGAGAGCTCATCCGTGTGCTCCATGTTATGTAAGGGTGTTCTGGAAGGAAATAGAATGTTAAGACATGTTTCCCTGAGGCTGGTTATTTTTGTGACAGAAACCCATTAGAGCAACTTTTTTATTGGTTAAATTGGAACATTTATAAGATGTGACGGATCAAATAATTTATTTATTTATTGAAATCAGGCGACGGTGGCACATATCAATACATATAAAACAGTACCGTGACTCACTTATAGACAACGCACAGCCAGAACGGGTGGTCCTAGAGGTTTAAAATTTGGAAGAGACATTCCTCGAGTACCCTAGAGGTGCTCTAAGGAGGGATTTTTTGAAATTCCATCCCTAAAGGGGTGATATATTTTGTATGGAAAATATCGCGGGCGAAGCTGTGGCGGGTCTACTAGTCTATATATATAAAAATGAATTGCTGTTCGTTAGTCTCACTAAAACTCGAGAACGGCTAAACGGATTTATCTTATCTTAGTCTTGAAATGTTCGTGGAGGTCTAGGGAAGGTTTAAAAGTACATAGGTTACTTAAATTATTATTCTTCGCAGACGAAGTCGCGGGCACCAGCTAGTAATATATATATAACACCAGCTTCTGCTCGCGACTTCATTCACTTGGAATTCGGTTTAAGTTATTCCCTAGGGAACTTTTAAATTTTCCGGGATAAAAGTCGCCTATTTCCTATTCCAGACTATAATCTATCTTTGCGCTAAATTTCATCCAGATCCGTTCAGTCGTTCTGACGTGATTGAGTAACAAACATACATCCATCCAAACTTTCGCATTTATAGCATTACTAGCTGGTGCCCGAGACTTCGTCTGCCTATGTGCTCCTCAAAGGTCCTATCTACCTCTATACCAAAATTCATCAAAATTGATTCAGCGGTTTAGGCGTGAAAACGTAACAGTTACTTTCCCATTTATAATATTAGTTAGGATACAATACAATTAACATATAAAATTAAAAATCAAATAAGTACGTAAGTAGCACGTTAGTTCTGCGACGCGTGACACAGTTTTGCGGTGTCCAATAACCTTCCGTCGTCGTTTCGCCGCAAAAGGCAATATTTAAACATAAGACATATTGATAAACAACTCACTTGCACTTATTAAACGCCTTCTGCCTCCTACTCAACGGCAGGGCCAAGGGATATTGATTAGGATCCACCAGCTCAGGAGGGGGAGAAACAAGTCCAGGGGGTACAGGAGTAGTGGGGGTACTAGGTGTTTGGATGTTTGTAGGAGTGACTCCACCAGAATTGGAGACCGTGGGAGTGGTGCTGCCGTCTCCTTCACCAACACTGCACAGGAACTGCCTCATTTCACCTTGGCCCAGCTGACTGCGCTCTGTTAGGTTGCAGAGAGCGCATGCTTTGCCTGGCCTAAAATGAATATTGTATGAACTCTTTATTGTTCAAAATATCTTGGTACGGAATCTGTTTCAATTAATTAACCCTGACATTTACAACGGTTAACATTCACATAAGCCTGCGTTTCCAGCAGAGCTGTGCGAGGCAGCTAGTTAAGCGGTGCGCGAGGATAAATTGCACTAGAATGGTTTGTTCTAGTCTAGCAGTGGCGAAGCCTACCTACAAGCCGATTCCTGACGGCTTTACCAAGCTAGAAAGCTACGGCTAGCTGTCGGTGAAGTCCATATTACTCTAACTAAATGTCAGACCCGCACGTACGGTTCTAAGTCTTCCGGCTTCCCTTATGAAATCATTGACGCTTCGCCACTGTAGTCTAGACAAATGAATGATGCATTGTACACTGATTAGTGGTATTGTCCTCGTGTAGCTCTGGTGGAAACGCAGCCTAACTTTCGAGCATGTAACTGGCGTTAAATGGAATGGCCTCTGGCCTCATTCTAGGGAACAAGCACCATTTAAGGCTTCAACGGGTTGGACACTAAAGTGGAAGCTTTCTCATCAAAGTAGCCGCGCGATCACTGGTGTGAAGGCTCGCATTTTAGTTCCTATGCCACTGCTTAGGCGAACACGCTTCCGACCTGCTCCGCCTCCGTTCCGCGTTTTGGTATGAGGAAGCCTTTATGGTTACAATTTATGGATAAAAATAACTCTCCTCTTTGAAAATAAAGCCTTTTTCTATACATTTGCACTCATCATTCACATTACACTCAACTAGATAAAGAATGATATCGTTACCATTTTTCCGGCATGAAAGGTGGTTCCTCAGGGGCCGGCATGGTGAAGTCGTCTTCATCCATCATGTCATCCAAAGCGTCATCACGACTGCCACGGTGTCTTTTGGCCCCTCGGACAGACCCAGCACCGCCTCTGTATCTGATGTATTAATTTGCTTAGATACACATTAGCTTCATAAAAGGTAAAATCATAATTCATACTCATTGTCCTGATTTAATATAATGAAATCAAAATAAAACCAATTTTTGGTAACCCATTATTAATAATGGCTTACCTAACATATTGAGTAAATGAGTATTTATAAGGACCTTAAGTTGGTCATCAAAAATCATTTTGGTTTAACTGACATTGTTTAATATTATTAAATTTGTTGTTTTATATAAAAAAATATTCAAATGGTGATCAGTAGTGGAGACCTAATATATCCTATTTCATTTGTTATTTCTTCAATAAACTAGTTTTTTTTCTTCAGGAAAGTAAATATATCAATGTTATTTCTTGTTCACTTCTCATGCTCTAAAACTGTGTGTTATTGTTTGCGTAGACAGACCACAGTGTATCATTTAGTCTTTAGCTTTATGAAACAATTTCATCTTTTTTCCATGATAAAACTCATAATCATCAATCAATAGCCTACAAAATATAATGTGATCCACTGTGATCCATAATACAGCTGCCAATGACTCGCTTTTGAGGTTCCATTTTTGAAATAAATTCCAATTTAAAACGAAAATATCAATTTTTCTGTAATGGAACTTATGAAAGTTTGATCAAAACTAGTATGATAAAATACATAAAACCTATTCTGTGTCGACATAGGTCTATATGATAAACACTTATTAACACACACACACACCTAAATACACAAGTATTAACTCTATAAAAACCAAAACAATTATTAACTCTATAAAAATAAAAACCAGAATCAGTTATTATTAGATTTGGGTATTTTAATACTATCACCCATAGAGAAATAAGGGTATTTTGGTATTACGATGTTTTGAGAATAAGTCCTTTTGAAATTGAATCTTACCGAGAATAGTTACATATCGAGAGCAGATATTTTTGTTAATAAGTCTATTTGGGTCTCATTCCTTATAAGAGAAAGTCTTTTTGAAATTATGTTGTATTTAGTAATAGGGTATTTCCAGTTCCGTTCCAAATGTTCCAGAAGGGAATATTTATTTTTCCAGTTGTTTTCTGGCAAAGTGAAGAGTAATGTTTCACTCAGGAGTAAAACCCATTCCAATTTGATTCATAACCATCTCCGCTCTTAATTAACAGGTTAAATAATGGCTTCTTTGAGTCCCTTTTTGAACAATCTACTATTAATTGACATGATATGCAATTTTAACTGTATTCAATTGGTAATAAGTACCCTAAACGAAACACTTTTATTTATGTATTTATCCATGGAAAACCAGCAAAACTGTATAACAACTTATAGTATTTTTATTCACAAATTTTAGGAGTTTTAATGGCATGAGTATAACCTTTTCTGTATCTTTATTAATCTACTCATGGAATTTTAAACTGATTTTTTTGTTTATTAATCCACAAATAAAAAATATTTGGCCCTTGAGGCAAATAGTAAACTCTAATTACCTCCTAACAATCTTGCCCTCTCTCGCAAGCTTGGCGCCTTCCTTGCGCGGCCTCCCCGGCCCGCGGCGCCCTGACGTGAAGAAGGGCCGCGTGTAGGGCTGGTGATGAAAGAAGACCGGCTGCGAAGCACCCGCGTGCGGCGATGCGGGCTCCTCTCCTCGCGGAGACGACGCACATGACGTCGGCGTCGACCCTGGGCCTGGGTAGAAGTCTACGACCACAAAATAACTTTACAACCACAAACTAAATAAAAACAAACTCTTAGTTAGCCTCATAAGGTGCAGATAGCTCAGAGTTAAAATTCTCACTGGGTTTCATAAGCCTACTTACCAGAAGACGGAGGCGCTTCAATTTCATCCTCCGATCCATCGTCCCCTAGCAAATCCACTTCCAAGACACCCTCATCCGGTACATCCATCTAAAATACACAGTACAATCGCTTAAAACGCAAAACTTAACTTTGAACTCAACTTCAATAGCTTCCAACATTATTTACAACTAGCTTCGATGTAATAAACCACCGCCATAGTGAACGACAAGTAGATTGCAAAGTAAACTCCCTAACTTACCGCGAACTCTCGCGATGGACTATCGTTTAGTTAATGTTATGATAAATTAAACATAAAGAGTGGCGAAAACATTTTCGATAATAATTTACATTTAATACAAATACATAATAACTGAAAAATAGCAATACGACTTTCGCAAGCTATGTAGCAAGCGAACGAACGAAACGAATGGAATTTTGATTGGAGTTGTCTTACTTTACTTTTTTTTATGATCAACGAATGAAAGATATCGATGACCGAATGTAATAAAGAGAAGCGCATGCTCTGAAACCTTCAACAATCGCTAGGAACGTTTAGTTTTCCTTGGTATTTAACCAAATAATAAATTTGCAGATTAGGATTTAATTAAAGTGTTTTTTTTATTTATATATATAATTTATTTTTTCTTTATTAACAATTAATAAAATAATATTTTAAATTCATATAACGCGGACTTTGGAAGCCAACATTATGAACATCTTTAGCGATGTCGTATATTATGCATGAATACACTATAATCGGATAAGTCGATTTTATTTAATCGAATAAAAACGAATAAAAAAGGTATTGGTGTAACGTCAATGTTCGAATTGTTTTATTAGTCTAATTATAATTAAATATTATTAATTAAAGAAAAAATATTATTCTTTATAATCCTTGACGTGTCGTGACGAATCGTTGAGTATAGGACTACTTTCGTGTAGAACAACTCTTATACTCTCACACAAGCACAAAAAGTGTTTACACATATATCTCTCATTGTGTTGAATTTACCTGGACTGGCGTGGAGTACGTGTCCGACTACCCGTATGCATAGTTTCGGTGTTAATTTTTTGTTTATAAATATATCGTCTTAATTAATTTACCATGAAGTTTAAATTGTCGTCAGTGTTGATACTTGTTACTTTAAGTATACGTAGCGAATCAGCATTATTTGAGAGCGATTCGTGTTATTCTTTTGGAAGCGGTAATGTTTTTCCCGGCGGTGCCAGAAAAGTTGATCATAATTTACAAGTCACTAAAGCCGTAAGTAAGTATTTAGCCGATTGGTATGAAACTGTTTTAAATATCACAATTATTAACCTCAGATCCTGCCTAAATTTTATCGATGACATTAACTTAATATCAAAGCTTGAAATTAGCTTTAGCTCTGATAAGAAAAGGTCAATGATAATTACCTACTTCAGTGCCTGATTTTAAGCATTAAATTTAGACAATCACATCAATAATATTTTAGATCTGCGGGCATTATATATAAATTAACATTACATTGGTATATTAAAATGTTTAAATAAATTATACATTTATTTAAAATGCTAAAACAAATTGAAATTATTAATGAATGTAATATTATGAATTAATATCAATTAAAACAACAATATTATAATAAAAATGATAATAAATTAAAATTCAATATTTCGAAATAACAAATTATTATTAAGTATTTTAAATTATTGAGCTTTTACATAAACCTTTTTCATTTAATTTTAATTTTATTATATTATTCAATTGTTAAATTACATTTTTTTTTAGTTTCTAAGCCTGCACCTGAGTGGGAGGCAACAGCAGTTGTCAATGGAGAAATCACACAGATCTCATTATCCAGCTTTAAAGGAAAATATTTGGTTTTCTTTTTCTACCCATTAGATTTGTGAGTAATAAATATATTTTAATAGTTAAAACTAACTTTCTTTAAAAAGTTAGCATATAAATAGGATTAGTATTTTGTATACACGTTTCCCAAATTATTTTGTCTGGTTAATCTGATAAGTGATGATAATATTAGTTATATTAAACAGACGTATTCACATAAGTATATATGGATATATATATATATATATATATATATACCATATCTGATAATATTGACCACACCAAACTTCTAGTTCACTATAGAACACAGTTTCAGTCACAATTAGACATATAGGTAATAAAGTCCAAAATATTATGGTGTATGTTCATAGCATACTTCATGCGTTTGGCGTGGTCAATATTTGCTATATCACTGTTCAACTAATAAACACAGAATAAATAACCAAGGGAATATTATGATCGGCTTATCATCACAATACAAAATTTCATGTTTTTCCTTATATTGTGCAACAAATTGTATCTCAAATAACAACATAAAACCTATGAAATGAAATAATGGAGTTAATTTTTTTTAGCACTTTTGTTTGTCCTACTGAAATATTGGCCTTCTCAGAAAGGATTGAAGAGTTCAAGAAAATTAACACAGAAGTAGTTGCCTGTTCAGTAGACTCCCATTTTACACATTTAGCTTGGATCAATACACCAAGGAAAGAAGGTGGTCTTGGAAAGATAAGCATTCCACTTCTTAGTGATCTAAGCCACTCTATTGCTAAAGATTATGGGGTTTACTTGGAAGACCTGGGCCATACTTTGAGAGGTCTATTCATCATTGATGATAAAGGCATTCTTAGACAGATTACCATGAATGATTTGCCTGTAGGCCGTTCGGTTGATGAAACTTTAAGATTAGTTCAAGCATTCCAATATACTGACAATCATGGAGAAGTATGTCCAGCAGGATGGAAACCGGGACAAGATACGGTAACATACATTTTTTTTTTCTTTAGTTATTAGACTAGCCTAACATTGTTTATTAAAATATTCCAAATTTCATTGTTTCAGATTATACCAAACCCTGATGAGAAGAAGAAGTACTTTGAAAAAGTGACAAAAAACTAAGTTTTCCTAAATCAAGAACATTATTTAAAGATTGAAAGATATTTTTTTATCTAATTACTAAGATTAACGTATCGGCTTATGATAAAATTAAGGGAAGATAAATTAACACTATTATAAAATCACAATTAAAATTACCAGTGAAGAGATCATTTTAAGTAATAAGAACTAAATACTATCGTTACAAAACATATTTTGACAACCTTAAAATACTCATTGAAATTGTTTATACTTAAATGAGTTTATACTTTAACTTTAGTTAAAATCAAATCAAAATCAAACATAAGGTTTGAAACATATATTAGATATTAACTTCATTTTTTAAATAGTGTAAGACTGATAATGTTCACAATAAATTTATTTTAATACTAGCCGTGTTGCAACGCTGTTTTTTTTTGGATCATAAACCATCCAGGCGCGCATAACACCTCACCAAACATTGTAACCCGATGAATTATATAGGAACGCATAGGAAACGAACAAACATTTTTATAGAAGATAAAGGGTTTCAATGCATAACTTCAAGGGTTTAGCGAAAGTTGTTACCTTTTCCCATACTAACATAAACGCCCTCTTTTTTCCACTTCCAGTTTTAGTTCCAAAAGTTTCCATAGCCTGTCCTGCCTGGAGTTACTCTCAATATAATATCGAAAACCGCCAATAGTTTAAAAGTTTATCGCACACACTCGCACACACAATAGGCAAACAGATATGAAATTCAAAAAACATGATAATGATGTATTGCGAATTTTGTAGCCCCCCATTGCATTTTTTTATTGTTATCTTCAATGTACAGACCGTTTCCACTTTAAGATTTTATTATAAGTATATGTATAGATTAAAACTTGTAATGTTTGGTGATACTAACTTTAAAGATTTCTGCAAGGTTTCATTTCTAGGGTTCCGTACCTAAAGGTAAAGAAGAAACCCTTATGGTAAGATTTCAATGTATGTCTGTCTGAATGCGCCAGTCGTTGATCTCTAAAAGTACTAATGTTATGAGTTGGAAATTCGGAATAGTTATAGAGCTCGCTTCACCCCACATTGCAGGAATTTCTTAACTATTTTATCTATTCTTTTTGTTTACCTATTTATTAACAAAAACCGAATAAGTGTGAGTTAAACTCGCGTGGAGAGGGTTCAGGGAATATATGAAAATTTCCTGTTACTTTAAACCATAGACTTCTTCTTTCTGTAATCTATAGGAAAGAACTATTTTTTTTTTTAATGAAAATGAAAATATTTATTTTACAATTAGGCCATATGGGCTCTTTCACATGTCTAAAGCTTCGCGCTAGCGCTTCGAAAGGTGACATCTGCTGAGAAGAAACGCCGCAAGAAACTCAGCAGGAAGTTTTTTTTTCAACTTTTGCATTAGAGTTTTATCTAAAACTAACACCTAAAAAGGGCAGCAAACAAACCTAATCGGTACAAATTAATTATAATAAATAACTAATAAGGGAGATGTATAGTCTCCGCGTCTGGACAAGACTTAAAGATGTATAAAGCCTGTAAGGGTCATTATAATTAAAATAAAGAAACATCTTAATTGATTACCTAATCTAGGTTAAATGGAGATGTAGACAGTCTCTCTACGGTCAAAATATTAGGCCAAGTAGTTTCGGAGGTAAGGGGTGAATGGTCAATTTTCCTTAATAATTTCAATACCATTTATCAATTATAAAAATATTTAATATCCTCACAACGAGCCCTTTCGTTTGATATGTTACATACCAGTTTATAAAAGCATTTTTTTATTTTCTCATTTACCCCCAATAGTGGCCACCATGTTTAAAATTCATTTATTTACGTTAAACGTCCTTGATGCGGTCACCGACTTACATATGTACCAAATTTCAACAATCGTTCCGGTAATTTCGGAGCGAATTGGCTGTGACAGACGGACAGACAGACACACACACACACACACACACACGAGTGATCCTATAAGAGTTCCGTTTTTTCCTTTTTAGGTACGGAACCCTAAAAATGTGCTAAAAATGTAAGTTCCCTTATCTCCGAAATTTGCCAACCCAAAGAAAGATTTCAATTTATACATGCGAGAGAAATTTGGGTATATATTTTTAATAATTGCAATTTTATTCTTATTTTAATAAAATTACTTGTTCATAAATAATACTGCTTACTTAATACTGATCGATTTAAGTATTATTTTTATTAATAATATATTTTATTCCAGTTTGCTTGGTAACTTTATGTTAAATTTCTAATCGTTTTTATCATCATGGATCAAATTAAAATTTAGAATCTAACGAAGCGTAATTAAATGTTATTTTATGAAACAACAACCAAAGTTATGAGATTGAAATAGGTATAATTTGATGAACAATAAATATATGAAGTCAATGACATGACAATAGAACATTTAGCGCCATCTGCCTTAAAAGCAGTTTACTAATTTGGCCTAGACTTCGATTATTGACGCGAGATAAAATGCCCATCGACTACATTATCAAAAAAATCGATAGTAATTGTCAATACGCTATTGATTGTCTTTGTTTGTTTTAATCATTATCATAGCCTTCTATTTCTATCTAATCTATCTAATCGCTAATCCGTCACTTTTCTTTTGGTTGTGAGATTTATTTTTACAGTTTTTATTTTAAACTAAGTTAATCCTTTATCGATTCCAAATGTTAAGCAAACTATAAGTGTTCCTATTTAAATCTTATTCGTACGTTAGAACTTAAAATAAAAACCTAATTTTAACGGGTGACGGCTTTTACGACCAACTTATAATTTTTGCATTTTTCTAACGCACAACATGATATTCATTCGTGAAGTAACTGCTAGATGCATGACTCGATTGGCTTTGAACTCACCAGCATGGATTCAACCTCACAAAAGTACTAATATTTGTTTTTTATTTGTTCGCCTTTATACCTTATGTAGCTGTAGTTTTCATCCATTGGTGTTTCCGCTTCTTCATTATTTTTTATTCTATTTTGCTTACGTAAGAATACACTTTGCAGACAACCTTTTAGTAGCTTTAATGACATCAAGAAAGTATACAAATTACGACAATAAAGACCCAAGAAATATGGTAGACCCAAAGCGGATTGTCAAGTATGAGGATGTCATCAAAGGCATTGAACACCCGAATAAAGTTATTATTGATGTTCGTAATCCTGATGAAGTGGTCAGTACTGGTAAAATACCGTCCAGTATAAATATTCCATGTAAGGTTATTTGTATGTTATTCTTGCTTATTCATATTTTCGTTTCACTATCAGGCTCTGTACGTTTTGTATTTCTGTGCATGTACAAATTTATCAAGAAGCTGAGATTATGCTGACCAATTGGAACATGATCCTATTTAAAAATAAATCTTGGTTCTTCCATTATAAGTTCCAATAAATGGTTTTTGTATCAGATATAGTAACTATTTGCCCATTTTTTCCATAGTGCAGTGGTGCAAGGGCAGATCCAGGGTTCAAGTTGTGGGGGGGTCACTGGTCATAAATTCCGAAATGACATTAGTGCTGCACAAATCTGGCTACACCCCTAGATCTGCCCTTGCAAATGGCAGAGCCAAAGCAGGTACAACAAGCAATTGGGCAACATTTTTGTACTTATCGTAATTTATTTAATGGTAAATTGTTAAAGCAATTTTTTTTGCCAAGGTGTATTTTATTATATTATTATAGTAATTACATGCTCCCCATTATTTCAGTGACCCATGTAGAAAGTGTATTAACCTCTATGTCAGAACCAGATTTTGAAAAGAATTATCAAAGGAAAAAACCACGTGCATCCAGTGAACTGATCTTTTACTGTAGGACAGGAAAGAGATCCACAGAAGCTCTCAATAAGGCTCTTAAGCTTGGATATGTTAAGTAAGTTAACTGACTTAACCACATTGGTGGGTGAGAGCAGTTGCTGTATTGTTTATGCAGTTTTGCATTCACCAGCGCCTCTATTCGGGAACGCTAAGTGATTCTGTATCGATTCGTGAGTGAGATTTCTCATCTCGCTCTTACGCATTACGCGTTGTGCGGAAGAGTGGCATGAGAAATCTCGCTTACAAATCGCAACAGAATCACTTAGCGTTCCCGAATAGAGGCGCAGGCCAAAATTAGTCATCCTTATTTATCTGTTTTATCTTAAATATTTGCAAGATTTACAAACATGAAAAATGTGTTGGTATCAAAGGATCCTGCTTTTTAAGCAATATAAAAGTTTTATTGATTAACAGGTATACTATGTAATATCTTCTTTCTTTCAGTTCAAAAACTTACATTGGAAGTTGGACAGAATGGTCAAGCAAAACAAAAGATAAATGATACCTACATGGGCATACCTGTGATTGTGAATCAGAACAAGATAAATATACAAATTACGTCGCTTAACACTTAAGTTTAATATCTATATCATGCTCTAATTGGTCTTGATTCAAATATATTTTTGACATCTTTAGTAATTCTTGTTTTACCCATTTATCATTTATATATGAAGGCTATGAAGCAGTGAAAAGTTTATAATATACAAAACTCGTTAACTATCAAATAAGTAGGTATAATAATATTTTTATATCATTCATGATAAGAACAGTTAAAAAAAATGTATATCAACAACAATTTATTACATCATAAAAATTATGCAACAATGATTTTCTACCAACTTAACAAAACAAAACAACACATTCAGTGGAGTCCTATTGTATTCGTTCAACCTTGCACCTTGCTGGCCCAGTCAGTCCAACTGCCCAGATAGTTCTTTGTACTGAAAACCAAAAAAATATGATTAATCACACCTCATTTATTAGGGAATACACATAGTATAATTCTCAACCTTGTAGAACTAGAAATTTTGTCTTATACAAGTATGAATATCTCACCGTAACATGTTCAAAACAAAATATGTGAAGTTTTCATTTTGGATTTAAAATTTACTTATTTATTTCCTCATTTCTTATATAAGTATCTACATATTTTGGCAGAATATAACATCTGATTATTCTTCAGTGTTTCGTTCTCGAGATTAGCTATACACTCGTAGTCCCACATACAATGTCGCCATCTATGCACTTAGTTTAAAACTATACATATATATATACTAAAAAGAAAAAACATCAATAAAATGTAGGTAGGTTGACATCATACGACACCAAAGGTCTACCGCCAATTCTCCATTCACATTTCAGTGCTCTGCCACTTTGCACATCTTCTTTGTATAACGGTTATTATTTTGTCCCTAGAATAATAAGTTAATATTTATTAGAGTAAATATAGGTAATTAATCATGCCGAAGAGAAAACAGGATGATGCAGAATCATTAAGTGACATAATGAAAAAACTAAGGCGGCTCGAGAGAAAACTGCTAAAAGGACGACGTCGAACATCTTCATCGTCCTCGGATTCGGCCCAGTTGTTATCAGAACCACAAGGTATTTAATTCAAAATTTAAAAGAGGTAAATAAATTTATAGATACAAAACATTTCAAATTAGAAGATCTCCGAACCATGGTCAAACTTATTGCTACAGGTTGTTACATGTCAACAATTGACCTTAAAGACGCTTATTTTTTAATTAACATTCACAAGAAGTCAAAAAAGTACTTGAGATTTAAGTGGAAAGATAACTTATACGAATTTAATGTTATGCCATTCGGTCTCAATACAGCGCCTTATGTGTTCACAAAGGTGATGAAACCAGTAATCAAATTACTACGATGTACTGGTAATTTATCCACAATATATCTTGACGATATATGTCTTATATCGCATAGCTATAGTCAGTGTTTTGATAACATCCATTTAACTAAGAATCTCCTTTGTGCTTTAGGCTTCATAATAAATGAATCAAAAAGTTGTATGATTCCAACTACGTCTTGTCGATTTTTAGGTTTCATAATAAATTCGGAAAAAAATGGAAATTAGTTTACCTCAGGAAAAAACGTATCAAAATTAAAAATGAGTTATTGAAATTTAGGAAGCTCAAAAGATGTAAAATAAGAGATTTTGCACGCTTAGTTGGTCTGTTAACTTCTGCCTGCCCAGCTATCGAATATGGCTGGTTATACACGAAGGAATTTGAAAGATGTAAATTTCTAAATCTAAATGGAGATGATAATTATGAAAAGTTTATGACTATATCACCTACGTTGATTCCGGATTTTGATTGGTGGTTAAACTCTATTGATAAGTCTACATGTAAAATAAAATTTGACATTTACAATTTAGAGATATATTCAGATGCCTCAACTACTGGGTGGGGGATAGCCTGTGCAGGGCAAACGGCAAGCGGAAGTTGGAGCCAGGCCGAAAGAAATCAGCATATTAATTTTTTAGAATTAATGGCAGCTTTCATTGGACTTAAAATATTCACCAAAGCGGTATCTAATTGCCAAATCATTTTACGCATTGATAACACAACGGCGATATCTTACATTAATCGCATGGGTGGTATACAATTCCCCCATTTAACAAAACTCACAAAAGACATATGGCAATGGGGCGAAATACGTAATCTTTTCGTTACCGCACTTTATATACCATCTGTTGAGAACACTGTTGCCGATGCTGAATCAAGACGAATTCACCCTGATATTGAATGGGAGTTGTCAGATTTTGCTTTTCAAAAAATCACGCTTACTTTTGGTTCACCTGAAATTGACATGTTTGCTAGTCGTGTAAATAAAAAATGTATGAAATACGTGTCGTGGCACAAGGATCCTGATGCCTACACTATTAATGCTTTTTCCATAAGCTGGTCAAAATTGTTTTTTTATGGTTTCCCCCCCTTCTCCATAATTCTTAAAGTTTTGAGAAAAATTATAAGTGATAAGGCTAGATGTATACTAGTTGTCCCGGAGTGGCCATCACAGCCGTGGTTTCCTCTTTTTACCAAGCTGCTACAGTCTCAGCCGTTAAAGCTTCGCCCATCTAAGGAGCTAATCATTTCTCATTCCAGCAACCGTCAGATGCACCAGCAGATTACCCTGGTTGCCGGGGTCTTATGCGGGAATCTCTACTGAGAAGAAATATGCCTCCTGCGTCCATTAACATCATGTTGGCATCCCTTTCTGAAAATTCTTTCAAACAGTATGATTCTTGTTTGAAAAAATGGTACAATTTTTGTAAACTAAATTGCCTAGATATCTATCAACCCTCAGTGCCTTCTATTATTTCATTTTTAACTGAAAATTTTCAATTAGGAGCCCAGTATGGCACGTTAAATTGTTACAGAGCAGCAATTTCTTTGATTTCAGTACAAAAAATTAGTGACGATGATTGTTTACAAAGATTTTTTAAAGGTATATTTAGATTACGCCCGCCTTTGCCCAAATATGATTCAACCTGGGATACCTCATTAGTTATAGAAACACTGGCTAGTTGGATCCCAAATGAAAGTTTACCCTTAGAAAAAATTACAAAGAAATTGGTCACACTTCTTGCGCTTGTAACAGCACATAGGGTTCAAACCTTATCAAAAATTGATATAAAAAATATAAGTACTTCGTCTAGTGAAGTTACTATTAAAATACCCGATTTTATAAAAACATCACGTGTAAACTCAAAGCAACCCATTCTTGTGCTTCCTTACTTTCGCGAAAGAACCGAAATATGCCCAGCAAAATTATTATTTGATTATATACGTGTTACAAAGCCTTTACGCAATAATAATACCTCTCTTTTCATTAGCATTAAAAAGCCCTACAACAAAGTTTATGCCCAAACGCTAAGTAGGTGGATAAAAAACACTTTAGAAGTCAGTGGAGTTGATGTTGCAACATTTTCAGCACATAGTACTAGACACGCTAGTACCTCTCGAGCACATAAATTAGGGGTAAATTTAGATATAATACAAAGAACTGCTGGATGGTCTGGTTCATCTACAACTTTTGCTAAGTTTTACAATAAAAATATCACATGTGATTCTGATAAACATATATTTGCAAGAAGTATATGTATAAATTAAGAAGAAAACAAGTATTATTTGATTTATTTTATTATAAATAAATACCTATTGTACTAATTCTAAAAAATCAGCTGTACTATTTAATTTAAACCCAAACTATTGTACTTTGTGGTTTTATCATGTTTGATGATTTATATGGAAATATACTATTATATAAATAAGTTCAATTTATTTCAAGGAAGATATTTCACATTGAACTCTCAATATCTACGAGTGTATAGCTAATCTCGAGAACGAAACACTGAAGAATAATTAGTGATTAAACGAACTTACCTGTAAGTGAAGTTCTATCATAATTATTTGAGGTGTTTCGTTCGAAGAGATTAGCAACCCTCCCTCCCAAACTTAGCCCTCAAATTGTAAAATATCTTAAGAACTGTACTCTGAACTAAATGAAGAATTGGCGGTAGACCTTTGGTGTCGTATGATGTCAACCTACCTACATTTTATTGATGTTTTTTCTTTTTAGTATATATATATATATATGTATAGTTTTAAACTAAGTGCATAGATGGCGACATTGTATGTGGGACTACGAGTGTATAGCTAATCTCTTCGAACGAAACACCTCAAATAATTATGATAGAACTTCACTTACAGGTAAGTTCGTTTAATCACTAATTGCTATGCCAAAATAACACATTGCTATTTATTAACTCCTTAAATTCCTTACATGCTTTTAACACAAATCCGTGCTGATTCTCCAGTGCACTTTTTGCAATATTCTTTCAAATATTTTTTTGTACTCTAAGAATAAAATGGGACAGGACTGCCGAACTAGATACCTATTTACAAACAAAACAGCATTTGTGTCTCATTTAATTATTGAAATTAGAGATGCAATGGATAGTGGTTTGGCCGGATACCGGATACCGGATATCCGGCATGGCCATTGGCCGGATAGCCGGATATCCGGCGACCGGATATCCGGCTGCACATTAGCTATCTCTAAAGTCGTGTTATCTTGCGCGGCCTTCGCGCGGCGAGCAAGTTTCAACTTGTTACGAATTGTAAGTGCGCGGGGAGGCTCTTTGAGGTTGAATACGCGATCTATTACGTCATTTGGGAATATTCAAATATGCACGACGTGATGTTAAGTGAAGTTTTATGTTAAAATTACAAGAAACTAAGCTTTAATTTGATAACTGACGTGGATTTCGTTTATTTCTGATGGTTTTACCCTATTTCTGATGCAAGCTTTTACTATCCGGTATCTGGCCGGATACTGACTCACTATCCGGTATCCGGCCGGATAGTAAAATCATGGCCGGATAGGCCGGATACCGGATAGTAACCGGATATCCGTTGCATCTCTAATTGAAATACTTAAATATATTTTTTGTAAAAATTATACCAGTGAGAGAGCAATAGATCCATGTGTAAACATTTGAGGGATTAAAAATAATAATCATTCAAAACTTACTTTTTATACCCCGCTTTGATAGCACTTTGCTGTGCCTTGCCAGATCTCTTTCCGATCATGCAGTAGAATATTATTTCTGTGTTTTTTGTAGGTTTTTGTTTGGTGTACGTTTTTTGGAATTCATCTTCTGGCATTTCAATAAATGCCGTTTCTATTAAGCCCACTGAAAGTACAAAAATTAGCACAAGTTGCTTAAAGATCCCCTGAAGTCTTTATTGATTTTTGAAAATTTTATTGAAGAAAACGCGGGGCAAGCTCACGATTTTTTATCGCACACATACAGCAATTGTCTCTTTTGTAGTATGTGGGTAGATATAATTATAAAATGACAGATGCTTTAGTTGCGCGATAAAAGCTAGTAGGTTAGGCCCTCTCTCTGGTACCAGTCTATTTGTAACTTAAGTGACTCAATACTATCAGAGTATCATGAAATAATGTATAAGTCAATATGAAGATCGCCTCCTTTTTTGAAGTCGGTTAAAAAAGTTAATAAAAGCAATCAAATCAGAGTAATATTAGTAAAAAGATTGGAATTCAAATAGCAAACTTTACTTACAAGGAATATTAATGCTGTTAGGTATTTTTCCATGCTCTTTGATCTCGTCTGGTTCCCTCACATCCACGATTAGTACTTTATTATCCGCTGTAGCTTTCTTCATATAGTTATAGTCTGCGGTCATCGCTTCTGTTTCAACTTTCTCTGAATGCAGTTGTCGGACGAATCGCGTTTCAAGTTTTTTAGGATAAATATCTGTAAAAAAAACTGAATTAGGGATACTGCTTCATGATGGTGATGATTGCTGACAAAAATTGTTTATTAAAATTTACAGTGAGCAGCAAAATTTGAAAATCTCATCGAACTTTGCGCCGCAGCGGTCTTCATAACTTGGTATGTGGGCATTATAGCCCGGGCGAATCTTCGGGTAAACATCCTGCTAAGTATTCAATTTTTTTTGTTTATATATTAAAATGTATCGGTGTAATTAACGTGCTTTGAGATTTAGAAGATTACTTTAAAATCATTTAAAACAATACGGGTATTCTTTACCAAATGAATGAATTATGACACCAACCAATATGACACTGACTGAAAGAATCATACATACATGAACTCGAAATTGAATTGAATTGACATTCAGCCAGTCCGACCAAAGATATAGTACCTAAGTTATAGAATCCGACCCGAACTGTCAATCAAACAATTTACCTACTTTTGTTACAAAACATTTTCATCAAAACTAATTTAATTTATAAGTTTTTTTTATATTTAAATACATTCAATACGGGTCTTTCCACGATATCTTCCATTTTATAAATATTATAAACAAAATCAAAAGTTTTCTTCAAATGTTGAGTTCTATGTGATTGAGTGAGGAGATTATAGAATAAATATTAATTGTTTATTATTCTAAAGTATTATCCTTGTTATTCTAAAGTAGTATCCGGTATATCCTAATCCCTTATTAGTCTGTGTCACGATAACTTGTGAGCATGAATCGGTCCGAGCATAAGTGTACTGTGAGCGTGATTTCAGAACGCACCCCGAGAATTCGCAATGAAATGAATGACGTTTAGTTACGTGTTGCCACAAAATTATAAACATACTAATTTAGATATATCATAATAGAAATGGACTTAATGTAAATATGATTATTTTGTGCAATTATGCTGTTTTATCGTAAAAAGATACATTTTCACTGGGCAAATATTTAGTAATATATAAAAGTGCTGAACGATTTATGATAAGTAATGCTAAGTGTAAATATATTATTATAATAATTTACTGGTATCTCTAAGAATTGCTCGACCCCATCCATCAAAAGTTTATATATGGCTAATTTGTTAATAAATGTAAGATTAGTTTTCTTTAGGCCTTTGTGAGTGTCAATTTTGCAATCGATTTAATAAGTAAACTTAAAGTGAACAACACACATCTTTAACATTGTCTTTTGTACTATAAATAATCTCCATGTTATGTGACATCCCTGTCCAGACGTTTTGCTTCTTATTGTGTTCTATTTCTATGCTCTACAACAGTGTTATTATACGCAAGTAACTTATTTCCCTTCCAGATAGTATATGGATAAGGTTTAAGAGCAGTAGTGTGTGATAGGGGTACGTTTGGCTGTAGTGAAAGATGATTTCGCATTGAAATCTGTTGAACGACGGCGTGGAGCAATTATGGGGTCTATGCGGCCGACGGGACGGTTCCTTTCATTTACCAAGAACATTCCGAGGGCACAGAAACCAACTGGTTAGTGTTACATTATTTTTCACCTTTATATGAATAAGACTCCACAGTTATGACTATGAATCACAGTACAGTATAGATATGATCTTGAATGTCCTTGCTATCTGAAATAAAGATGCATTGTAATATTTTAAGA
The DNA here is from genome assembly GCA_947859335.1 of Tortricodes alternella. Taxonomy (NCBI): domain Eukaryota; kingdom Metazoa; phylum Arthropoda; class Insecta; order Lepidoptera; family Tortricidae; genus Tortricodes; species Tortricodes alternella. The sequence continues at coordinate 12,622,059 of OX401979.1, read as the reverse complement.
AATTTTTCTAATAACATGTCAATGACTCTGTTGAAAGTTGCATTTTGCTAAGTAGAAAGTGGAAAATGTATACATGAATTATTATAATTACTTTCACTTGAAACTAACATTTAATTGTTCTAAACTTATTCCATATGTTCTCTTGATATATTTTGTTCTTGTTTTTTAAAGGATGAACAGTATAAATTCTTATAAGAAAAATCGTTTAACTGACAAAATTGTAAAAAACTTAGATCCTAAGTTTGAATTTTATAGCAACTTTCAAATCATCACTACATATAAAACAGTACCGTGACTTCCATATATCCAATGCACGGCTTAAACGGGTGGTCCTAAAGGTTTGAGATTTGGAGAAAATTCCTTGAGTACCCTAGAGATGCACAAACAAGGGATTTTTGAAATTCCATCCCTAAAGGCATGAAAGAGGTTATAAAGATTGTATGGAAAATACCCCGGGCGAAGCTGTGGCAGGTCCACTAGTACATTATAGATCCAACTCATTGCAGAATCAATTTCAAGTAAGATACCATATAAAAGGAATATGCTATATGGATTAATTCCTTCACCTTCATAAGAGCTTTTAAAGGCCTAAACTGAATAAAGCTATTTTCACATTCTGACTTTGACTTTGTCTCAACTGGTGAATAGCTGGGTACTGACTGGGCGAGCTGCCTCACGAGGCAAATGCTTGGTCAGTTAATACCCAGAGAATGAAGTGTAAACTGAATGTCTTCCATCGTCTTTTTGTTTTACATTACAATATCCCTATTTATAATCAATTTATTCCACAGTGCCCAGTGGTTTCCCCCAAAGCTTGTCAGGCAGCGAGACAGATGTGTCGACATCCAATGAGAACCTGTCCAGAGAGGAGAGATATGTGGTGCGGCATACAGCCCGTGTGGAGCCCCAGGGGCAGGAGAACCACTGTCAGAACAACAATAATAATAGGAACTCTCTGAAGGTAATTTACATTATAAATATAAACATGACTTTTATATGCTTAAGTTAGAATTCTTGTCAATAAGAATATTAAACCAGTGTACTTATACTGAAAGAAATAACATTATGCGTTAGCAACTCCTTGTTTATATTGTTTTATAAAGTTGTCAAAGATTGATCAGAATACAGCTTCGCTTGGTGTCTTAACCCATATCCGGGTAGAGGTGTTTTATCAACCACATACTTGTATTTAGACTTTCAACTTTAGTAACTACATAGTATGATGCAAATTTGATTGTATTTATGTAAAAGTCGAATGGCTTTTAAATGATTCCCTAGATAGTGACAAACATTAAACTTTATTCGAATTTTATGTAGCATAACTGTATACGAAGTTTTGTTGTCAATGTGATAAATTTTATAACATGTGACCTTTTATACAGGAAAGCGTTACAGGTAGCAACCGTAACTCCCTGAAGGAGTCAGTGGGAGGCAACAGCAACCGTAGCTCACTGGACGTGTCCTCATCCTCATACAACACACTCATCATCCACAACCAGGACGACTCATGGCCACCGAGACCGACACCTATACGGTGAGTGCATCGCTGTATAAGGTTATTAAAACAAATTTATCTTCTGTTGCTACATCGTTGGCCTTTATACGTCCCCCTGCTAGTCACCGGTTTATACTTATATTAACTTCTGTTTCCGTCCAAACACACCAAAGTTACGACTACTGGCAGTCAGTGAGAGAAATTATATTTTTTAACAGAGAACACGAACGAACCAGCAGTGAAGTGAAGCATACAACTACCCAGTCTTCGCCGTACCACACGCTGAAGAAGAATGAGGCCAAGAAACCGAGTGGCATACCTCTGCCGAAGATGCACAAAGAGCAAGCTGTCACAACTACGGCAAACTATATTGATATTGGAGGCCAGAGAATCTATACTAGCCCGCCTGACCACGGCGTTCAGGTGAATATTATAATTATTATTGGAGTGTAATTGGGCCATATATGTGCCGCCTCGACCATTGCTGATCTATTGTGGCAGCCCTTTCTTATAGTTCACTGCTTGCAGGTGAATATTACCTAATACCCAATAATCCATAATCAGTTTGCTCATAAAGATATGAGTGGAAGTGTATGTATGCATGTTTGCATCTGTGTCAGCCACAAGCACAACCCTTGAAATGTATTCCAAAGTAGAACTTAAGTACCGTATATTAAAATAAGCAAATTTAATTGGTGGTTAACGGTGTTGGTCACACATAATTTAAGATATTATGTAAAAATAATCTATATATATCTGTTTAGTGAATGTTTGTTAACCCAAATAAATGAAAAAAAAAGATGTTAACAGAAGTGGTGGTCAATTAATTTTGGTCTCACATGTTTAACCATGAATGGCATGCAAAATTTTACCTTAACCTTTTGACCGCCGTTGTCGACTATGCGTGAAAGCGTATACAGGGTAAAAAAGTCCTTCACTACCTTGACTTAAAGTTGAAATTCGTGTTACTTCTAAGACATGCTTGGCGTCCAAAAGGTTAAAACTATTATTATTTATTAGCACAATTGATTTGAGAAAGTATCTCTATTGCCCGTGTAGAAATATCCAAAGCGAGCAGCCAAGAGTCAGCAAACGTGACTCATTTCTCGCACATTTAATGAAAATAACCAATTTTTTACCTCGACTTTAGAAAAAAACACATCACTCAAAACTATCCGCAGGAAATAACCGAAATCCCCGACGACTTCCTCAACCAATCTTCGGTGCTCAAACACTTGGCGAAGGAAGTAGCAGCCTCCCCCTCCCCGCGCGGCACCACCCCGCCCACCTCGCCCCGCGCGCCCGCCGACCGCAAGCCGAAAGGAAAACCGAAGAAACTTAGCAAAGAGAAGTTGAGTCTGTCGAGGTCGCAGCCAGATTTGACTGGGTGAGTACTCCATGTTTGACGCACCAGTACGATTCGCAAGGAAAAAATCATTCCAAATAATAAATTACAGATATAGTGAATAGTATGTTTCCATCGGTAAAACTCGGATCTCAATCGGAAGACGACGGGACCCGAAGTGTCAATTAATTATTGTATTCAATGAGTGACATGTTTATATCCATTAATATGAAACTTTATTATTTTCTGTCAAATGTCAAAATGAAAAATGACAGCATGGTATGATGGCTACTGGCCCCCAATTCTCGATGCATTCGAGGTAATGTCGATTGCGAGATTAAACGTCAGATTCATGCAGTTGTGTCAAATGACTGTGATTATCTCGAATGCACCGAGAATTGGTGGCCTTGCTGAAACTAATTGAGAGAGCACAGAACTTTTCCGATAAAATACGATGGAAACGAATTATGCACTACATCTGTACCTCTTGGCATTAGATCTGGCACCAATTTGAATTAATCTAAAAATAAAATCAAATTATGGCTAATAAAATGAAATGTTTATAATGGTATAGGGTTTTTATAATATGAATAATGGACAATATTTTTAGGTATTTAATTTGTTCAATTTCATTTCATTATATTTCCTTGTATTAATTGTATAATTTGACATTTCTAATAGAAAAGTGAATTTAATAATTGCGTGTACACCTGCAGATCTGTAAATATTAAAAATATCTTTATATTAAAACGTTATACTTACAGTTATTGAGCTTTTTTATTGGTATCTCTTTCGATCTCGAGCTGTGAAAAATTTGTGAGACGATGGTCGAGGGACGAGGACTCCATTGTTACGAATGTAAACCTACGGGAAGTTCCAGGATCAATACTGAGTTGATTGATCCCAAATCCTAAAAGTCCTAGTTTCATTATTAAGTACTTAGTATCATTTATTAACATGAGTTTAGTGAGGTCGATTGCATTCGAAAAGTGGTCCGTGGCTACAAGTTTAAGAAACCCTGCTTTAGGTCAAACTACGGTGGGTACGAAATGGGTGGAACATTTGGGAATGGCCTGAATCGCGGTATAATTTACCGTAAAGGCAGAGACAGTGTCATAGTGCATAAGTCAGTATCGGCGCCGAACCGACTGACCTCAAAATATTCGTATGCGAAGATACAAGTCAGCGCTGACCTCTCACCGCTGTACTGACTTCAAACCAATTTACATTTGATTTTTCTCGGGTCAGCGCTGACTTGTCTCGAATTCGAAGTCAGTCACTGACCCTGTCTAAATCTGCCTTAAAACGTGCTCGTTTATCAGATCCTTATTATACGAGTTGTTGTCAGCGTGGGGGTGCGCGCGGTGCCGGGCGGGTCGGAGTCCTCGGGCTGGTGCAGCGGCGGCGAGGGCTCGCTGGAGGAGCCGGACGACGCGCTGGCCGCCGTGCTGGACGCGCTGGCCACTGAGAACCACCAGCTCAAGCGGCAGCTCAGTGACGCCTGCGAGCGCGTGAACAAGACTAACAAGGTTGGTCCACATTTCAAATGCCAAGGCCGGATTCCACCGGAAATGGTCATTAGACGATTACAATAGGATTAGAAATAACAATAGATACCCTTCAAATGTAACGGTAGGTAATAAAACAATTAGACTAGAACAGCATAAGCATTATAGCAAGAAATAAGAAATGCATAACTTCAAGTTAAGAGAGAAATATGGCTGGACCAGATGGCACTTAGTTTTAATCTAGTTTAAGTAATACTTAAGCTATTCTATTGAATCTTTGTAACGCAATAGTAGTATATGCAACGGTGGAATAATGATAGGCCTTACAACACTAGTGCGGTTTTATGAAACGAGCTTTTAGCGAGTTTCATTATAAGATCGCACGTGTGTTTTAAGGCCAAATTATGCAGAGTTGCATACATAACTTTATCTACACACATATTATAAATCCTCCATGATGTGTTCGGAAACAATATTTTCTGGCAACAAGTTATTTGTTGCAATTTTGGCTGCATTTACGATATCCGGCGCATTTCCACATCACAGCCACTCCGAGAAGACTACTATTCATATTTTCAACTAAAATGTAAATTACAAACAATTTTTTACAATTCTACTTTCGTTCAGCAAAAAACCAACATGAATGATGAAAGCAGTAATGGCGGTGATTCGATCCTCCGTCAAGACCATTTTTTTTTAACTCATAGACAAACGAATGAAGTCTCTATTCTCATGTCACTCGAGATCAAATGTCGTGCAGTTTATATTAAAAAAAACATACTGAATTGATGTTTTGTATCAATAACTGTTTTAATATCTATGGAGACTAGAATAGAGACCCACTTGAGTTTTGACAGCTGTTCCAAATTTAATCTCATTACGATACTAAAATCGATAATGTAATATCATTACAGAACTGGTTTTACCTAATTGGTTGTCATAATGCTGGTCATTTCCTACGGTTTGATTACATTATGGAGGTTTTATGATATGGGTGTAGATAAAGGATTTTCTGTAATGTTGCACACAGTACGATCCGGATAAATAAATGAATAAGTGTAAAGTCGGCAGACAATTTTACAACAATAGATGTGTTTAAAGCCTTAGGTGCAAGCGTGCCATGATATTTGAAATGAAGTATATAATTGTGTTGGGCTTGGCATTCTGTTCTGAGGAACCGTTGGTCACGTGGGTGGACACTAGGCTACGTCACATCGCGTGATATCTTCTTTCTTCTTATAGGTATATAAAAATAAACATCAATTGCCGCGCGTTAGTCTCGCTAAAAATCAAAAATGGCTTGACCGATTTGAGTAATGCTTTTTTGTTTTCTTCGCTTTAATACAGGGGTGGATCATAAACAAAAAAAAAATAGGGAAATTCCACGCGAACAAAGTCTCAGGCCGAAGCTAGTTAATATTATTATTATTATACATTTAATGCACGGGAAGATTATAGCTGATACAAATAGTCATGTATAATCAGTGTCTACTTATGTTTTTAGGGTTCCGTACCTCAAAAGGAACAAAACGAAACACTTATAGAATCAGTCGTCGTGTGTCTGTCTGTCTGTCCGTCTGTCACAGCCAATTTTCTCCGAAACTACTGGACCGATTGAGCCGAAATTTGGTATACATATGTAAGTTAGTGACCGCAACACGGACGCGTGACGTAAATATATGAATTTTAAACATAGGGGCCACTTTTTAGGGGTAAATTAGAAAATAAAAAAAAAAGTTATGCCACTTATATCGTGTGACATATCAAATGAAAGGGCTTATTGTGAGGATCTTAAAAATATTTTCTTTTGAATTTTAAGTAAAAGTTATTCAGGAAAATGGGCGAAAAATGACCATTCCCTCCCTTATTTCCGAAGCTACTGGCGTTAACATTTTGAAAAAAATACAGAAAATAGATAAGTCTATGGTATTTAAAGTAACCTAGTAAATTTCAGATAATCATGTACGGAGTTAAACTCGCACTTGTCCGGTTTTCAATTTGAAATGTTTATCAAGTCTATTTTTAAAAGAGTTAACTGAGGGTGCACTGATCACTGTCTCGGGCAAACTGTTCCACAGTTTCACTAAGTGGTTTAATAAGAACTGACAACTTCAAAGATTGTCCTCTCAGATTTTTTATTTCTATTTCTTATGAACAGTTCATTCAGCGCTGGTACATCGTAGCATCCTTGCAGTATCTTGTAGGTCTCAATCAGATCACCGCGCTGCCTGCGTTGTTCTAAAGTTTTTAAGTCCAGATCTTTCAGCTTTTGTTCATAAGACGAGGAACTATTTTTGTTGCCCTTCTTTGGACCGTTTCTATAGATTTATGTCTTTTTTTGGAAACATGGACTCTAAATTTGAAAATTTTTAATAGTACCATGTTTAATTGGATCGTTTTGGAAGTTGTCATTGTTAATGCATCGATGCCTTCAGAAGGCGTAACGTACCTTTGTTTAACTGATGAAATACACTGCGGTCGAGGATCTAGTGAGAATAAGAGACGACGGCATGCGCAGTACTTCATGAAGTTGAACATGTTATTGAAAAATACATCAACGCGTCGTCATCCGTGATTAAAAATGTCTTGCCATTAAAACCCTCGCTACGCTCGGGTTATCATAAACGTGGTTTTGTTGCAGTTGGAGGAAGAAGTGGAGAAGGTCCGTCGCGCGCACGAGGAATTAGTTGGTTCGTGCGAACGCCGCGAACGCCTCGAGCGGGCAGCCCGCACGCGGCTGCAAGCGGACTGTCGTCGTCTGCACGAACTTAATCGTGCGCTCAAACAGCAGGTCTGTATAAACTGGTTGTTATGGCTACAGCTGGTTCGCAAATCCACCTTGTCGTAAGCTGTCTTAGGCTCTGATTTCCAATGTGACGTCGCTAAAGAACATCGTAGAATGGTCTTCCCTACGTGCTTTCGTAAAGATGTGGACACTTTTGTTCTCGTTTTACAATGGACGAAAGTACTATGCCGCAAAATTTTACTTTAAAGCAAAGAATAGCAAATGAATTTGATAAACATACTATGTATTGTATACTCTACCTGTTATACTGCAAAATTTCACGGACGGAGGAATCAGTGTCAGGGTCTCCACTCCATTCTACTTACATATATATGTATATATCCTACTAAAGTGCATTCATCCATACTTGTCTTATTTGATAAACAAGTTTCTAACCTCAAAATGAACCTTTTTTGGCTGAAATAGCTGTTGCCTTGCAATTAAAGGAACCGGAGACAATATTTTAGACGTCACTTTGCCAATTTTTTGCCTAAGTATGTTTTATTTAGGATAAAACAGCTGTTTCATCCAAAAATTGCAGATTTTGAGGTTAGAAACTTGTTTACCAAATAAGACAAGTATGGATAAATCCACTTTAATAATAAATGCGAAAGTTTGGATGGATGTATGTTTGTTAATCAATCACGCCAGAACAGCTGAACAGATTTGGATGAAATTTGGCACAAAGATAGATTATAGTCTGGAATAGTAATAGGCTACTTTATCACGGAAAATTTAAAAGTTCCCGAGGGAATAACTATAACCGAATTCCACGCGAACTAAATGCGGGTAGAGGCTAGTAAAAAATAAATCCCTGTTTACACTATTACGCTTTACCGTGTAAATTTCGCTTTGTGGAAGGGTCCTAAAGTGATGTATACATTTTGAAGGTGGAGCTACTGTCACAAGGCGTGCGTTCTGACGCCGAGGGCAACGCAGAAGCGCTCCGCAAAGAGCTGCAGAACAGGGAAATGCTCATCGCACAGCTCATTGCGCAAAGTAAGTAATAAGAGGCTTGTAAACGAGTCAGGTTTTTGGCAATTTATTGCTGCAATTTGTGCTTTATAAATTGAGCAATAGGCGTGTTTCCTAAATAACTCTAATTAGTCCGTCATTTACATTATAAAAAAATATTTAACCCCTTTTTTTATTTTGTCAATTGAACAAAAAATGACGATATAGTGCGTTGAAATTCCGCCTGACGTCACGGCTTTGCACACTTTTAACAATTAAGTGACGTCATGTCCCGAACTTTGATGCGCGTTATCTTTGTCAACTTTGATTTATTTGATAAAGCAAAAAATACGTGTTCAATATTTTTTGATAATCTAACTGACGGACTAATTAGAATTATTATTATTTTTACCTAGGAAACATCCCTATTAACAACTTGACGAACTACGATATTGACAAAACAATAATTCGCCTATTTACTTGGATAAATTCAGATAGTGGTAAATTGAGAAGTTGACGAAATACGAAATTGGCAAACTATAGTCATGACGTATTAACAACCCTTTCAACGCCAAGGACGCTTAAAAGCGTCATGAGCTGTCGTGCCTACTACGCCACGGACGCTTATAGTTGGAGGTACAACTCAAAAGAGACCTTCTTTTGTATGAATTAAGTGGATTTTTCATAGCTTTTGAAACGCGATCGGCGTGTGAGTGACACATTTGTATTTGACGTAAGGCGTTGAAAAGGTTAAGATTGACTATCATCGCTGACACCGTTTATTTATGACATTAATTAATTATGGTTTTACAATTTAATCTTTTTAAGCTATCTTCACAGTGTAGGTACGTCGTAGGTTAAGTAAGTGAAAGTATATCTGGTAATAAAAACTGGGGTTGACAGACTAAATATAATTTTTAAAATTTCGTTAGGTTACTACTATAGCATGGTATGTCTTGATTGTCTGGTTAGCCGAGTCACGTGGGTTAGTTTGTTTACATTTAGGTAACTACCTAAACTAATAGAGTTTAGGTTTACTTTCGAGTTCTCGAACGCATTTCTTGATGTTCAAACCGTTTTGCCAAAATGGTTGTTTTAATGTACTTTTATCTACACCCATATCATAAAACCTCCATTGGTTAATCAAAAACCGTATGAAATGACCACCATTTTGACAACCAATTAGGAAAAACCAGTGCTGCGATAAAGAAATAACATGACTTCTTTATCGTTTTTAGTAAAGAAATGAGATTAAATTTGGAACAGCTGTCAAAACTCAAGTGGGTCTCTATTCTAGTATCCATAGATATTAAAACAGTTATTGATACGAAACGTCAATTCAGTATGTTTTTTTAATATAAACTGCACAATATTTGATCTCGAGTGACGTGAGAATAAAGACTTCATCCGTTTGTCTATGATTAAAAAAAAATGGTCTTGACGGAGGATCGCCATGTTGGTGTTTTGCTGAACGAAAGTAGAATTGTTTTTGAATTGAATAGAAAAAGTTGTTTGTAATTTACATTTTAGTTGAAAATATGAATAGTAAGTAGTCTTCTCGGAGTGTGTGTGATGTGAAAATGCGCCGGATATCGGAAATATGCAGCCACGATTGCAACAAATAACTTGTTGCCAGAAAATATTGTTTCTGAACCCATCATGGAGGATTTATAATATGTGTGTAGATAAAGTTATGTATGCAACTCTGCATAATTTGGCCTTAAAACACACTTGCGATCTTATTATGAAACTCGCCTATCGGCTCGTTTCATGAAAACCGCGCTAGTGTTTTAAGGCCTATCATTATGCAACCGTTGCATAAACTACTATTTCAAACGTCTTAGCCATGATAATAACAAAATATCGAAATATCGTGACCTACATAAAGACACCTCTGCTGCACTGGGAGTGAAGAAATAGCATAGAATGCGTGCAGATGCTTATCATCCTGGCATGTCGTAAAAGTCGACTAAGGGACGGGTCCTCTCCAACATGGTAGACTATCTGTATGGGCGATGGGCTGATCACCTGTCACCATACGGTTCATCATCATACCATTTTAGGACTAATTAATTAATCGAACGTGGCCACAAGTAGTCTTGTGGCTCTGCCCACCCCATTAGGGATTTCGGGCGTGATGCTATGTATGTATGTATGTATATAAAGACAAACCGCGGTAAGAAGAAGAAGACTTCACTTCACAAGACATACAAAAATAAAAAATAAAAACAACAAAATAATAGATAAAGAAAAACGAGGGATGTGTGTCTCGCGTCGCAGCATAATGCTGAGGTGTCAGACACCCGCAGCGCTGATTTTCAGCCAGCGGTGAGAGCTCGTGCAATATTTTGTGAATTAATAGTAGTGTGAACCTACGGCTTTTCATACAAAAGGCTATAACGATTTCCACCCCTTAAATGTTCACCGATGTCCACCAACTTTTGACGGGTTGTAAGTCAGAACAAAATCTAGGTCTATACGATTTGACTTTATTGATCTTTAATCAATATTCATAAAACGTATAGACCTAGATTTTGTTCTGACTGACAACCTATCAAAAATTGGTTAACATTTAAGGGGTGGAAATCGTTATCGCCTTTTGTATGAAAAGGGTGATTTCTGCCTTTGGTTCACAGTCCTCTTAATCGATTTTCACTTTGTAATTGTTTAGACAAGGAGCTGGCATGCGGCAAGGAGCGGCAGGAGATCGAGATGACGGCCCAGCGCGCGACGCTGCAGGAGCAGCGCACCCACATCGACATCCTGGACACGGCGCTCACCAACGCGCAGGCCAACGTCGTCAGGCTCGAGGAAGAGGTAACTCCTACTGATGATGTTTGGATGTTCGCACAGCTGGGCACCGTTAATCAAATAGTTAACTACGTTAATCGTTAATCCGTTGCTAAAAAAGTTAACTTCGTTAAACGTTAAAGCGTTACATTCCGGAAGACTTAACGAAAGTTAACGTTAATCGTTAACTCGTGTTAGAAATTTAATTTTAATAAATAAATAAATAATTCATGAATCAGAGGACAATCTTTACACAAATCGATCCAGTCCCAAAGTAAGCTCTAAAGTCTTGTGTTATGGGTACTAGACGACGATATACATACTACTATAGAGAAATAAATACTTAAATACATAGGAAACATCCAAGACTCAGGAACAAACATTCGTGCTCATCACACAAATATTTGGCCTTACCGGGGATCGAACCCGGGAGGCTAGCTTCGGAGGCAGGTCACTCCCAACTAGGCTAACCGCGTCGTCAGATTGCATTTTATATGTCGTTGCGTTAATAATTTATTTGTAAAAAATGTTTGTATGTGCTATGGAAGTTTAGGCAGGACATGAAACATTAGTAAAAATACGGTTGCATTAGTTTGTAATAATACCTATTATTTAGAGATCAAATTCAAATCAAAAGCTATCTGACATCAGCCGCGCGGTGTCCTTTTGGCCAATAGTTGGTACTTAATTAACGTTTAACAGACTTTACTGTTTTAACGGAATTTAATGAGTCCGTTGACAGTTTTTGAAGTTAACTTAAAATTTAATCCGTTATTCGAAATGTTAAGTTCGTTCATTAACGATTAACTGATTAACGGTCTTGTGCCCAGCTATGGATGTTTGTCACACGCAAACGGCTAGACAGATTGGGATGAAATTTGGCAGACAAGTAGACCATATATTGAAATTAAACATAGCATACTTTTCCTCCTGATAATGTATTCCTGTGCGATTATTTGCGAACAAATTCGCGAGCATGTCTGTATGTAATCACTCTATTAGTCGTAGAGCCAAAACTACTGAACTGATTTTAATAAGTGAGGTGTCAAACGATTCAGGCAAAATGGCCGGGTGACACTGGGTATATGACGTCACCTAAAATCTAGCATGGCTTATACTAGAATACATTTCGTTTCTTGATATTTTCCACTCGAGTATTATTGGTATCAAATCCAAGAGCTTGACGAGAGCATCACGAAAATCTATTAAACGTTCATATTCATAAGTAGTTTATGTATACAAATGTGTGAAATACCTACATTCGGAATCATTTCTGGATAACCAAACTGTCCATATGAAGCATAAAACAACTGAAACTAAAAAGATAAAAATAAAAATAATGTGTAATAAAAAACGAAAAAATGGGAATAGAAGTCGGTGACTTTAAATAGCTATTATAGGATTTTATGGAGATTCACCGACTCATGGGCACAGCAGAATCAATTTCTTGTTCCCTTTTTTTTTTGTTTTTGGAGTTGGGTTTTTTTGTAATTCATATTTTTTATAAGTCTATCTATAATGGTGATAATGATTGACGTGTTGTTTAGTGTCGGCACGCGAGCGGCTATGTGGAGCGCGTGATGGGGCTGCAGCGCGCGCTGGCGTCGCTGCAGCAGGCCTCCGACCGGCGCGAGCACACCGAGAGGAAGCTGCGCGCGCAGCTCGAGAAGGAGCTGCAGACCCTGAGGTCGGTCTCGTCCGGATAGTTCAGGCAATGAATGATTGTGGATGGAATGGTCGAAAGCTGAAACTTTGACTGTGGATTTTTTTTTGGGCTAGTTAGAGACAAACATACTAAAACTGCCATTAATACACAATGTACTATTCTACCTCGTATTATTAAGTTAGCGTGCTCCATTTACAAACTCTTCTCATGCAAACAATTTGTTTATGTTTTTCCATGATGACTGGAAATATTTGAAAGTTGCATCATCATAATAGTAGTTTATGCAATGGTTAAAATACGAGTGTGGATTTATGCAACGAGCTGATAGGCGAGTTTCATAATAAGATCGCGCGAATGTTTTAAGGCCAAATTATGTACAGTTGCATACATAACTTTATCTACACCCATATTATAAATCCTCCATGATGTGTTCAGAAACAATATTTTCTGGCAACAAGTTATTTGTTGCAATCGTAGCTGCATTTCGTAACAGCAAAAAACCAACAAACAAACAAATGACAGTAATGGCGGCAATTCGATCCTCCGTCAAGACAAATGTTTTTTTAAAATCATAGACAAACGAATTAAGTCCCTATTCTCATGTCACTCGAGATCAAATGTCGTGCGGTTTATATTAAAAAAACATACTGAATTGATGTTTCGTATCGATAACTGTTTTAACATCTATGGATACTAGAATAGAGGCCCACTTGAGTTTTGACAGCTGTTCCAAATTTAAACTCATAACAGAACGTTACAAAAATTGATACTGTAATGACATTACAGTACAAATTTTACCTACTACCACAGCTCGTAGTAAAATTGGTTGTAATAATGCTGGTAATTTCCTACGGTTTTTTAATACATTTTTTTTTTATGTCAATTGACTGACAAACGAGTTGACGGCCCACCCGATGGAAAGTGGTCACCGCCGCCCATGGACACCTGCAACACCAGAGGTGCTGCAAATACGTTGCCAGTCTAGGAAGGATGGGGAATGGGGATGGGATAGGGATGAAGGAATAGGCCTCCGGATCTCGTCACTCACCGTACGAAACGCAATAGCAAGCTATTACTTTACGCCGATACACTGTGAGTGTGGTGCTACGGTCGAGCCGGCCCATTCGAACAGTTATCATCTAGTGAGGATTAATGTTTGGCTCTACCACTACAATATGGAGGTTTTATGATATGGGTGTAGATGAAAGTTATAGGTAATTATCGATCAGGAAGCGCGAGTGCAACTGCGGCGGCGCGGGCGCGGGCGGCAGCGCGTGCGGCGAGGCGGAGCTGCGGCGCCAGCTGCGCGAGCGCGACGAGCGCCTGCTCGCGCTCGAGGGCGAGTGCGCCAAGTGGGAGCAGCGCTACCTGGAGGAGGCCGCGCTGCGCCAGGCGGCCGTCTCCGCCGCTTCCATACCTAAGTATGATATAAGTGGTCGCCTGATTCCTTTTGCACGATGGCACTCCTCAAGGATAAATTTCAAGCAATGCTCATTTAAATTCCAGTACCTGGGTGACCGAGCTTTTTTTTTGATAAATAAGAATAAACCCCAATAATAAATTTTCTCATAAAATAAGGAACTCAAAAAAAGGGAAAACAATAATCATCTGGACTCGAACCGGGATCTTCCGGTTTCGGGACCGCCTGATTTCCCACTTGAGCTATTTACAACCTTGTAGATGGTAGTGGCGAAATTTACCTTCGTATTCTAATGATATTGTCGCAGATTTTCATTGCCTGAAAACACGGATAAAACGACGTTTTCTGAAAGCTAGCTAGTTAGCTAGATCGATTTATCGCCCCCGAAACCCCCTGCATACTAAATGTTATGAAAATCGTTGGATCCGTTTCTGAGATTTAGATTATATATATATTAAGAATTGCTCGTTTAAAGGTATTATATATATTATTATTAGATTAAAGTATGTCCTCTATAATTTTACAGGGATGCGAAAATAGCGGCTCTAGAGAAGACGTCCGCGGAATCGGAACGGCTCATGGCGGAAGCGCGCAGCGAGAAGATTCGCCACATGGACGAGCTGCACTTGGCGCAGAAGAAACTAGCAGACCAAGAAAGCAGGTGAGTGCAGCTTATCATCCTCTGTCTTACAATAATAGCTTAATGTTATATTTTTGATCTAATCTTAACACAAGCCTTTAGAGCTTACTTTGGGACTAGATCGATTTGCGTAAAGATTGTCCCCTGATTATTATTATTATAATCTTATTTTTAATGACGTTTTACTTTCATTTTTGATTATATTTATTTAAATGTTTTGCTCTCATTATATTTTGAAATTGTAGATTATTTGAATCCATTATTTATGTTTTATTTAAATGTAACTGAAAGATATTTTGATATTTTAATTTGAATGTTACGTTCTTAAAATGTTAATTGTGTTTGTGTTATGGGTGTACTAAATGTCTGAAATAAATAATTATTACGCTGAGAAATATGGCTAAACAAATTAAATTTTTCGACAGATATCTATATTATTTATTTGGCTTTATTTTCTTTGGGACAAGGAATCAGTTCTCAAGACAAGTTCTAAAAATGTCTGGTAAAGAAATTTTCACAATGATGTCTGAAATGTTGTTATAGATGCTCCCAATTGCGGCCCCAAAACTGCTTATCTCTGGACGGCTGAATACAGTTCGTCTCGGCGTATTCTATATCTACTTCCCAGCCTCGAGAATATTGTACTATTAGGTAGCCTGCCATTGAGCCACCAATGTTCTCCAAGGGAAGAGATTGAAAAACTGTTATTTTATTTTGCTCAGTTCAAATTATTTGCAGGGTTAAGGAGCTCGAATCGAAGGTGGCCGAACGTGACGCGATGATCAAAGTCCTTCAGAAACACACCACCAGCGCGTACGACAGCGGTGCTTCGCTGAGAAACAACTCCAGTCGCGAGGAGCTTGGTAACTATAGTTAATCAATCTATAGCTTGAATCAAAAAAGTGGCATGTTCCCATGACCGCATTTCTGTATTGTCACGCCATTATGACTGGCGCAGTCGGTAGGATCACAGGCTCACGCCCGTTCCCAATATTCAATCCGTGGATAGATTTGCTTAATACCAGTTAAAAATTTACATAATTATTTTGTATGCGGCAAATGTAAAATTTTAATCCGTAGTAATATTTAATCCAAATCCATCCGCGGATTGAAAATTGGGAGCATTTATTACTCATAGTATTAAAACTGGACTCAGTTCTGTGGACTGCATTGACCTGAATTTTTCATGGTGATGAAATGCTGGACGAATGCAATAGTGACACATGTCTGAATATCCTTTTGAGTTCGGTCTGTTTTGTATGGTATAAAATATGCAATGTATAACACGATATTTAGTTTAACTCAAAATCAATTAATTTTTAATTGCGCCACTATTGCATTCGTCCAGCGAAAAGATCATCATCATCATCATCAACAATTTGGGGACGTCTATTGCTGGATATAGGTCGTCCTCAAAGACTTCCTAATCAACCGATCACACGTATTCCGCGTGCAACGGCCTACAGCGACTTTAACAAGGTCCATCTTACGGGGGGTCAACTCACGCTGCGTCTCCCGGTTCGTGGTCTGATAAAAGATAAAATAATACAATATTACGCTGTAAGCATGGTAGTGGATACCACTTACTTGTAAGTGGCGCAGTCGGCTGGATCATACGTTTTCCATAGTAATACAGAGAGCTTTGTTACGCTTAAAAGGGCTTTGACTTGGAGCATTTTATATAACAAGCGGCACGGTCCGTAAGATCATGCGATTTGTCGTAGTAATAAGGTGCATTTTTGCTTGTTGTTGCAGTTGGACTGTCGTCGGGCGCGTCGTTCTCGAGCGCGGAGGGCGTGGGCGGCGTGGGCGGCGCGGGCGCGGCGGCGCGCTACCGGCACCTGGCGCGCCGCAACTACTCGCCGCAGGAGAACTGCAGCGGTACCGACACCCTACGGCGCCTCAAGCGCACACACACCCACACGCGGAACGTAGCTCCCGGGACACCGCCTCCGACCCGCTATGTTTCCGTTACGCGTTTTGGTGTGTGGAAGGCTTAAACGAATAGCGATAATAATATAAATTGTCGAATCTCACTGTTGCCATCATAGATCACTGAAATTTATATTTAAGTGATTATTATTTGCTTGATATTATACATATATATGTATAACAAAACATGCTAAAGTCAACCATATTTCAACCTAAAACGGTTTGAATTCGAGCGCAATATGGCCGAGAACTTAATATGGCAGTGGGTTCCAAAACGCTAAAGGTCGAACCACACTTTGAAGGCGCGGCGCGGCGCTGTAGTGGAGCGGCGCAACTCGACAAATGTTAAATATTGCTATTAATTTATGTGACGTAAATCATTTTATAAGGGCATGGCTCATGCAGATGCACGACGCGGTGCGACATAGATATTTTGACGCACCGCGCGCGCCGATACGCTCTGTTGCCGCCAGTGCATGATACCAAACGGCAGCAGAGAGGCGCGGCGCGGGAAATTCTGCAGTCAGTTCCCGTAGGAAGAACCGTGTCGCTCCACCGTGATACTGCTCTGAAGCCGCTCTGCACCTCTCTAATGCGATTACGAAGTACGCAGCGCTCCGTTGCAAGCGCCACGCCGCGCCTCCAAAGTGCGCTTTGACCTTAACTTTTTAGACGCCGTTGTCGACTATGCGTGACAGCGTATACAGGGTAAAAAAGCCCTCCATTACCTTGACTTAAAGTTGAAATTCGTGCTGCTTCTCAGACATGCTTGGCGTCCAAAAGGTAAATAATAAATTTTTCCCCCGCTGGTCCAGGCTGCGGGTTCGACAGCACGTCGCTGCGGCTGGACGAGCAGCTGGCCGCGCTGGAGTCGCGGCTGGAGCGGCCGCCCGTGCCGGCCGTGAGTTACTCCCCGCCGCCCCCCGCGCGCGCCGACCGCGCCCCGCCGCATGCCTCCTACTACTGACGCTAACACCTACCAGCCCGCTCATAACTACCGGCGAACGGGGCAGGCAGAACCAGGATGCTTATAAACATAGCTGGGCACCATTAATCAAATTGTTAACTTTGTTTCTCGCTAATCCGTTACTTAATTGCGTTAAACGTTAAAGCGTTACATTTCGGAAGATTTAACGGAAGTTAACGTTAATCGTTAACCCCTGATGAAAATTGCATTTTATATGTCGTTGCGTTAGTGATTCACTTATAAAAAGATGTTACACTCGCGGCACGCGCCGCACTTGTTTCATCTGTGTAAGCGTCTAGCTTGTCATAACTTGTCATAACGTGTTTTTCGCGACGCCTTTTTGGCAAATAATAAGTACTTAATTAACGACTAACGCACTTTAACTGTTTTAACGGAAGTTTATGAGTCCGTTAACTAAAAGTTAATCCGTTACTAGAAATGTTAATTTCATTAATTAACGGATTAACGGTATTGTGCCCAGCTATGCTTATAAATAACAAATAAAGAGCGTCACGATAATTCGACCTTGGTCTTAAGACATTGCGCGATTTCGGACGACGCACAGATGTATCTTAACTTCCCGGCCGCTGCCCAACCGAATTGGATTCGGTGACTGACCTCTTTCTAGCAGCGTGGGTTAAGCGACAACCTTGTTAAGATCGCTGGAAGCTGTTGGACACGGTAAGCGTACGAACGTTCGTTGTGGAATTCTTTGCGGGAGACATGTCCAGCAGTGGACGTCCCCCGGTTTACGGCCACCGACGGTAGATTGCCAAATTAAGAGCCGCAGCGCATTGTTCCGTTCGCGCGTCAAAACTATCGCTGTCGTAAAAACACGCGACCCGTGATCTAATCTATTTTAGTTTGAACCAGTTTTACTAAATGTCAGCAATCGCTTGCAAAGCATTGTGAGTCGGGTATGTTAACTATATCATACAGCATACATATTTTTTAACTACGTCTCGCCCCCGTTCGTTCTGGATATACTGATTAGAGATGCAACGGATATCCGGTTACTATCTGACAGGATACCGGATAGTAAAATCTTCAATTAATAATAGGATAAAACAAATAAAGTCATCAGAAGCAAACGAAATCAACGTCAGTTATTAAATTAAAACTTATATTCTTTTTATTTAAATATAAATCTTCACGTAACATCACGTCACGCACGCTCAAATATTCCCAACTGACGTACAGATGTAGTGCATAATTAGTTTCCATCGTGTTTTATCGGAAAAGTTCGTATTTATCGTGCTCTCTCAATTAGCTTCAGCAGGCCCCCAATTCTCGGTGCATTTGAGATAATCTCACGATCGAGATTCAACGTCAGTGCACACACTCATTTGACACAACTGTATTAATACGACGTTTAACTTCGCAATCGACATTATCTCGAATGCATCGAGAATTGGGGGCCTGTACCCATCATATCTTGCTGTCATTTTTCATTTTGACATTTAACAGTAAATAATAAAGTTTCATATTAATGGATATAAACATGTCACTCATTGAATACAATAATTAATCGACACTTTGGGTCCCGTCGTCTTCCGATTGAGATCCGAGTTTTACCGATGGAAACATATTATTCACTATATCTGTACCGCATACAATTCGTAACAATTTGAAGCTTACTCACCATGTGAAGGCCGCGCAAGCTAATACGACTGCGTCTCTATTAGGGAGCGTCCAGGCGATATTGTAGCGACGCGCTAGCGAGATTCTCATCCCACTCTTCCGCACGATGCGTAAGAGTGGGATGCGAGTCTCGCTCGCAAGCCGCAACAATATCGCTTGGACGTTCCCGAATAGAGGCCCTGGGGATCCGGCACCCGCATACCTGACTATCTGGCCAATGACCCTGCCGGATATCTAGTATCCGGTATCCGGTCAAACCACTATCCGTTGCCGTCTGTAATACTGATGATTATTCGCCTCTCGAATAGGTCTTGAAGCTTTTCCAAAAAGTTTATTTCCCGGAGAAATTTTAACATTTCGAAAGTTGAACTTTCTTCCACGACTGAACCTGTTCTGACATTCCCCGAGTACCTAAAGGTGCTTGTAGACGAGTAGTTTTTAGGCGATTTATTGCTGCAATTCGGTCTTTCCCCAAAAGTTTACACTTACACTTTTTGTTCGCAGTAGTAGTGATTAGGTAATATTTTTAGGAATCAAATTGCCAAAAAAGTAACCCGTTTACAAGCCCCTTAAAGAACATTCCTTCACTGTCACACAGCTTTGTTTTGTGTTCAGTGTGATTTTAGAAGACTTACACGACCACCGTCTAACCGAACGCCACACACCAAATATCCTAAAGACATCGCTTAGCCTCACTTTTACTAGCATATAAAGCTGCCAAAGTTGCGGGGCGCGTAGGGTTTGTAGAGCGCTGTGATTGGTGCCTACGAGGTTATGCGCCCCGCGCGACCCCTGTAGCCCCGCCACTCAATGTTGCCACCTTAGCCCTTTTGGGGCTAGATCTAGCACTTTTTACTGTAGGTGAACTCGTTTTCATTTCCTTAAAAATATTGCAAGAAAATCTGAAATTTGGGCCATTCTAACATCGCGATAACATCGAACTTTCGCGATTTGTGTCATAGATATTGATTTATATTTTTTATTTTGATTTGTTTTGCCTAAATGATTCTTTTAAAATTTTGAACCGGTTACATTTATTTAATTTAATTTTGTTTAATAACTAAATAATATTTTTAATTTTTGAACCTATTAAATTGGTTAAATTTTTCTTCTAATTCAGTTTAATTTAGCAAAATGTTAATGTGATTCAAACTTTAAAATAAATACATAATTCAAATCATTTAGTAGATTAGTAAAGGTGTTTTTTAGCCTTTTGTACAGCAAGTCTTTTCTTGGTAATTTGTGCTCCATCTAGCCCGATCTAGCCCTTTTTAGCTTCTTCAACTGCCCCCATTACTAAATCTAAGGTGGCAACACTGCCGCCCCTTGTTGCCATTTGGCCACAACGCTTGGCAGCGGGGGTCGCCCGGCTATGCGGAGTCTATTGGATATATGGTCTGTGCCAAACGCTTTCTAACAAATCGACTGATTAATCTTTTTTACTCGTATGTCACCATTGCTTGTGTCGGAATTTGAACTTTATTGGGACAATGTCTAGTTTGTTTTTACAACTCCGGGTTTGAGTAGAATACGTAATCAGTCGAAATACCTCGTAGAAGTTTTTGTGTGAGATGTGCAAGCAAGTGCCGTTAGTTGCCAATCAAGTTCCGATATTGTTTAGAATCTCTACTATAATAATTTAGTTCTCCACTTTTACAGCCGTTGTGTCGGAATTGGAAACATTATACTCTATTCGTTTAGGTAACCAAAATTAAACTAACCCACGTGAATCAGCTAACCAGCCAATCAAGACATACCATTTATACAAACCGGCCAAGTGCGAGTCGGACTCGCGCACGAAGGGTTATTAGGGACTATTATTTATAATCAAGCTTAAAAATATCACGTTTGTTGTATGGGAGCCCCCATTAAATATTTATTTTATTTTAATTTCATTATTTCTTTTTAAAGTGAATATATATCTAAATATTCTGTGAATATTTCAAGCGTCTACCTGTTGCCGTTATCAATATCGAGCAAAAAAATCACGTTTGTTGTATGGGAGCCCCCTTAAATATTTATTTTATTCTGTTTTTTAGTATTTGTTGTTATAGCGGCAACAGAAATACATCATCTCTGAAAATTTCAACTGTCTAACTATCACGGTGCATGAGCTACAGCTTGGTGACAGACGGACGGACAGACGGACTGACGGACAGACGGACAGTGAAGCCTTAGTAATAGGGTGCCGTTTTTACCCTTTGGGTACGGAACCCTAAAAAAGATTGACTGGATTGGCTAGTTAGCTGAGTCACGTGGGTTATTGTGTTAACCTTTAATTAACTACCTAAACGAATAGAGTATAGTAATTGGCAGGCTATACATATAATTAATTAATTTAAGTTTGCCAAGGAAGAGATCTGTGTATATACGAGGCGAACTATATTTTTTAGGTAAATTTTTAAATGTTTGAACAAAAACGTGTTGTCACAAAATTATGCCAAAGTTAGAATAACATTGTTGTATTTTGGACTTGTGTTTTTTTTTTGAAATTTTTAAAAATAACGCGTGGTTTATCTTTTGTTTCGTTTTGAACGAAATTTATTATTTATAGCTATTGAGAATTCGTAAATTCTCTTTTTATTTATTTCCCTAGACATAAGTTTAAATGGTAGTTTCTCTAAATTTTGTTGATTACCTATTTTGCCTTTATCATTTTAAAGCTAAATTTATGGTATTGAGCAAAACGTTTTAAGTCAATCGTATCGTAAATAATTTGTACAATAAACAAGCCTGTTCTACATGAAGCATCCCTAAAGGATTAAACATACGAAATATTTTAGCTACTAATATTTTACTAATGCTAAATACAGATTGAATATTTTTATAAGATATATTGTAATCACTGTATTTTGTCGTATTTTTATAAAGAGCATGTATTAGAATAAAAACATGTTTTGTTTGTTGTGTTTTCTTTTATGGCTTCCTAACCTAGCGTTTGTTATATATGAGAAATGTTTGGTCAACCGACGTCTGTGTACTAACATGCAAAAACAGCTGATTGAAAAAATTTGAGCATGATTAGAGTGTTTCCTTAAGCTGGGTCCACATTTGTATCATTTTGCCGTATCGTATATCCGCCGCGTATCACCGACGCGTATCATGATTGTTAGTGTGGACGCAAAAAGATCGCGATCATGCTACGCGCCGTATCAATGTTGATACGCGTTTATTAAATACACACTCGCGATCGGATACGCGTATCAAAATCGGTAAGTGTTGTGATACCGTATCATGATACGCAGTTATGATTTGGTACGTGATACGCCGCGATCCACCTCGAGTTGGTTTTTCCTCGATCATCAAAGGGGATACGGCGTTATGATACGCGCCGCTACGGTACGGCTAGTATGGACGCAGTTTTTCACGACGGTGCTAGTGACACGGCAAGCCCAAAGTGAGCGTCCATACTTAGGATACGCGTGCTCAATACGATACGCATGATCGTGGTCGCCAAAATGATACAAATTTGGTAAGGTGTATCATGGCCACAAAATAATTAAAGTGGTCAATGCGTCTTCATTGTTACCTCTTAACCACTTGAGCGCCAATGACGGATAAATCCGCACACAGGTTCACCGCCAACGACGGATATATCCGTCAGGGTATACAGAGACCTACATAAGTTTGATAAAAGGTTGAAATTCCTGCTAATTATTTCCTGGTGTGTAAAATACTTTTACGTGAAAACTTTAATATACAGGAGGAAAACAAAGGTCGGTGGAGGGGAAGTACCTTAAATGTTAATCCTAGCAAATTTTACTCATAGGAAACATTCCTTTATAGTAAATCTGTATTCAAAGATTTTTTTTAAGTCTCTTGTCCCTGCCGGCAATCGAATAGACACGAAGTGTCGCCCTGCAGTGAAAATCTCGATAACGCTGACAGCATAAAATTAAGGAGACAATAAAAACTACGACTTCTACCCAAAACATAAATAAAAGTAGTTTGCTTGAAGTTATGCTTTCCGAGGTATGAACTGCAGCGACCCTAACATGCATGACACAAAGATAAGAAAGACCGTCTTATCTCTAAGTGCGTCTCTCTTACACTAGTGCCGACGAAAGAGATAGTCATAGAGATAAACGGGTTTAATTTATCTTTGTGGCATGCATGTTAGGGCCGCAGGGCGAGGAAAGGCGAAAAATAACACCGTGTTTTTATTTCGCTTCCGGATAGAGTCAATTATAAGAATCAAATCTCTAATAAACGTGGTGTATTCAATTAAACGTAAAACACGCAATCTCATATTAATTAATTGGGAAACCAAGGACTATTCTGAGATATCGGTAGTTTCCGTCTTAATATCATTAAATGCAGATTTCCTCTTTTTTTTTAATAAAGGAATGTTTCCTCGAGTGAAGTTTGCTACCATCAACTTACTTACGTACTTTCCCTCCACAACTCGCCTTTTTTCCAACCTGTCTGAATGGCTCAACCATCTAATTTTGACCGTAGGTCGTTTCCACTCTCGATTTGCCTGTCCAATTATATGCAAACTGAGTTCTCCACAGTGTGAGCTTGATTAACATAATTAATGTTTGCTTTTGTTCCGAAGTGATAGCACACTGGCACTGCTAAAAACCGACTACTACAATGCGAGCACACGACGCTTTACTTATTATCGCCATAATCGATATTGGTCAAATATAGTATTTTGGGGTACAAACAGAAACAGAATTAGGCAGTTTCATTACCAAAAGAATGCCGAGTACAATTCAATTTGCCATAAATAAACAAAATTATTGTGAGGTGGCAAAGAATTGTTTAAATTATTGGTATAATGCTAGTAAATAGGCTTTAAATAGTACACCTTAATACTCAATTTTGTTTTTGGTGATTTCCTGTGGGTGATTTTAAAATAATTTAACGTTATACCGTTCTAAAAAATTGGAAATCATTTGAAGAAAAGAAATTTAGATATATATATCTACTTTACCATCTATATTAATAATAATGCTTTGAAACATTGGCAACGAGATTTAAAAAAATATTCTCAAATAAAGTCGTTTACAGCGATGCTCTAGCGAGCGTCTAGATAAGAGTGATCAAGTTATAACTTTCTTCCGGGCAAGCCGCTTCCGTAATGAGGTAAGAATTACTAATTATTTCTAATTGCGTTTGTGTTTGACTATACCTATTGTTCTATTGAGAGGTTATTAACTCGATAACGATTAGTTTCTTAATCGATATCCGATATTTTTGTCCCACAAATTAAATGAAACAGCTGTTTGTGTAGTTAGTCAATATTAGAATTAAGTATATAATTTCCATTTTTCTTCGGACTTATCGTCGACTAACTTTCGACCGGAATAACTTTCAAAATGT
The DNA here is from genome assembly GCA_947859335.1 of Tortricodes alternella. NCBI lineage: Eukaryota > Metazoa > Arthropoda > Insecta > Lepidoptera > Tortricidae > Tortricodes > Tortricodes alternella. Next base: position 12,597,588 of record OX401979.1, on the reverse strand, counting down.
TGGGTATCCAAGTCCGAAAATGTTGTTGTTATAGTTTGTTATAAATAAGTCGGAATCAAAAGCTGCTTTAGGCTGGCTATCCACTAGAACTGTGCGAGGAAAATTAGCCGGGTAAACAATAAATCCACCAATAGAATTCTGTTCGCCGAGAGTTGATAAATATTATGATATCGTCTCGAAATAGCAGCTGTCGCTTACCTATCGCAAACTGTATGACGCGCGTCGCTTATCGCCGCGCGCACTTAGTTCCGTGATACGAGGGACGCAGTTGTTGTCAAGCGCGGCGCCGCGCCGGGTGGGCGAGCGCGAGCACGCGGCGGACATATTGCCGTTCTGGAATACGCTTCGAGTGTCGTTTGAGTGTTCGTGTGTTGTTTTAGATGAAGCAATTGAACGTTTCATAATAAACGTCACCGATTCTGATTCTTCCTCCGACTCTGAGACTTCGTCATGATCGTCGTTCGATGATATGCCAGCATTTCGACATATACAGGCTATTCAATAATAACATTCTATGAAAAATACAGTATATGCTTTACTTTTTTATTATTATCGGTAAAAATGATTAGTGGGCCGCTATTTGTGAGAAGAAGCCCTGATTTTTTATTTTTTTACCACCTATCGGCGAACAGACTTTAGTTGGTTCTAAACAAATTAAGTAATTTAATTCTGACCTACTCCGGTGATCCCTGGGTTTTGTTTGGCGTACCTAATAAACTAGATACATAGATTTGTATATAACGAACTAAACTGTAGACATCATTGTTAACTTATTTGTGTAGAGTTTAAAAAAATTATACCTCGTCGAGTTTCTTAATATTGACCTCCAAGGAATGAAACTATCACCGGTTCGGAAAAAATCTTGTAGGTACTGAGAGGAGCCGACAAGTCTTAAGAGCTTGTGACTTTTGAACGCTACCTTTTACTACGACTGGTGGAGATTTTCCTCACAAAGCAGCAACGACGCAAAAAGCCTCATGTATTCACTGAACAATATAAAAGTAATAAATAGTACATTGCGCATCTAGGGCCGTAAGAAGGGGATAACCTTCGGCGTCGGACTTCTAATAGACTCTCGTTAATTATCCCTTTACTGCCCGTGATACACAAATAGTTTTTCATCACATTTGTGAGGAAATAAAATAAAAATTAGACAAAGAAATAATTACTAAAGTTGAAACGTTATATTGACTCTACATTGGCTCTACATTGTTTCTGCATTTTCTCTACATTAACCTTACATTGACTCTACATTGACCCTATTTTGACTCTACATACACCCTATATTGACCCTACATTGGCTCTAAATTGGCTCTACATTGACTCTACATTGGCTCTACGTTCGCTGTTAGTCGCTGCATTGACTCTACATTGGCTCTACATTGACTCTACATTGACTCTACGTTCGCTCTACTTTGACTCTACATAAACCATACCAAATCCATAACTCCCGCGGGAGGTAAATCTGCTGTAGCTGCTCTATACGCCTGCGTATAATAAAACACTTTCCTAGCAAGTGTGATGAAAAATATAAATAGTAAAGACCTGCCCAACGCGATGCTCACTTTTTTGGTGTCAGAAGCATGTTTGACCACATCGCACACTCAGTAAATATTGCCGACATCGTAGTTCTTATTAAATTGAGGAAAGGTGAATTATTGATTGATTCATGCGTTTTGTTTTTGTACTTCATAGCTCCTAGCGAGCAAAGAAAGAAAGCGTATGAATCAGGCAAAATAAGACTAGCGTAGTAATTAATAGATAGGTATAGGTCTTCGTAGTTTATAAACTTGATAATAGATGTCGTTACTATGCTGAACCAAGGGACTTGTGCAACACAGTTGTATTTACAGCCATATCCTTCGGATATCGTTAGGAACGCCACTTTACCAATTTTACCTTTTGAACGCCACGGCTGAATGCGAGAAAGCGTGCCCCGGACGCCGAGTGACGGTTGTAGCCGACAAAATGTATGGAAAACGGCATGCCGTGGCGTCAGGGGCACGGAAATATGCTGGTCTGAGGCATTCAAAAGGTTAACCCATCGCATTCCCACTACGTTACTAACTTTTATCACCAGCGAGGCCTTTGCTGCTTCCCGGGGCTGGGCACAGTGGCGCGCGGCACCAGCGGCCGCGGCGAGGAGGCGCTACTGCTGGAGCGGCAGGGTCGAGCGTCGCAGCAGACGCGCTCGTCCAGTCTGCCGCCGCCGCCGTCCGCTCTGCCGCGCCCGCCGCGTAAGCCCTCCACACACACAACGCGCTACAACCGATTGGACCACAGGGACATTAGAAAGGTATATCTTTTTTAAATCCTGATTGTCTTTGTCTGATGCAGCGAAGGTGGTATTTGGTTTTTTGCGCAAGTGAGCTCTATTACTTACCCCTTGCAATCGTTTTTGTTAATTTAGAGATTGACCTAACGGGGCTGACGTGTTCTGCAATGATCAAAGCCCCTAAATAAATAAAGATTTAAAAAAAATAAAAATAAAACTGATTGAAAGGCAGGTACATAAGGAGTCATCCATAAAGTACGTCATACGTTAAGGGGGGCAGGGGGCTGACGAAGTGTGACATTGGGGGGAGAGGTCCTAAGTTTCGTGACGTCACATTTCAAAATCGAATACATAAATACATGGGCATAAGGTTTAAATTGTTTTGTTGGCGAGTTCACACTCGCTCTAGCACGCTCCGGCCGCACGCGTTTTTTGAAATATTTGATTTGATGTTGATCATATGAAAAAAATAAATGAAATGGAAATAAAACTAATTTCAGAACTGCTGTTTTAATTTAGTAATTTCTAGATGTAAAATTGCAAAATATGTGACGTCACACTAGGGAGGGGGGTCTCACATATGTGGCCAACTGTGACAATAATTATCTAAGTACTATACTTAGATGACTATTATGTACCTGCCGGAATGTTCGGAATGTAAATAAATTAGGTTGGTCTTTTTTGCACCAGGGCCTTTGGTTACCTAGCTGGCTGGTAGATTCGCTAGTTGATTCAGACATGTGAAAGAGCCCGTGTAGCCTACTTGCAAAATAAAATTTTCATTTACATTTTCATAGCTACGACTCTGCGGTGATCCTATGCATGAGAAGCGCGTCCGACAACCTCGGCTACCCTACCACTCCACTACAACCCAATTACTTACTTCATTAAAATAAAAAGTACAATAACAATAACAATCAATCATTGAAATTACTTCGAATTACCTGCTCTATCAAGTGCCATACAATATACAATCGATACACAATTTGAAACGATTACAGACCCGCAACGACCTTGACGGGAATTTTAATGACATTTTCGTTGATATCTCGCGAACGGAACGTACATTGAAAAACAAACTAACATGAATTTTAAAGATTTAAATACGGAATGGGGCCAATTCGAAATTTAAAAGTAGCTAAACTTGAAATAAGAAACGTCAATCTCGATTTTGACAGCTTGGTGGCATACTAAATCGGATTAGACGTTTTTTATTTTAAGTTTAGGAAGTTTTAAATTTAGGCGACATCGTTTCGAATTGGAACCATTATTTACATATTTTCAAAACGAAAAAAATTTATAATTTCCAAGGAGTAGTCAAAAAGCTTGATTTAATTTTCCGTTCCGTTCCGTTCGCGAGATAATCAACGAAAATGTAATTAGGTCAATTCAAAAAAATATTTATTTGCTAGAATATACCTAAGTAGTATCACAAAATAAAGTGATAACATTAAATACATTTTATTCTGAAATAAGTTCAGTTTCAGATGTACAATTTCTCCAATGCATTAAATTAATACCATTTACTTACATTGAATGCCTGTAAAGGTTTACCCTGTCAAGGTCGTTGAGGGTATGTAATCGCCTTAACGAGACGGGAAATTAGCTTTCGATCAAATTACAAATTACAGTAGCTTAGTCTTACCTTGTCGAAAGCAATCCTCTACGTAAGTGTTTTTCATCCTTTTAGAGCACGCGACTCCTTTACAAGTAAAAATACAGTACAAATTAGGTTCGCCAGTGACTTGGGTCAGCACCGGATCTACGATTTTCGAACTGGGGCAGAAACTCATAGCGGCGCATTCTCTCCAGGGTTTGAGAGAATTCATAAAAAAAGCTCACTCACAAATATATAATGGGTGGTGTATAAATCAAACTAACTAACAATATTTTTATGTAACGAACGTGCATCGCCGTTGGCTGCTAAGAAGAAGAGAATGTTGCCATGCACAAACTTATAAAATATACTAAATAAATGTTGCATTATGCTTTAAACAAATTAAGGCTTAGTTAATTGTATGTTTGTATTAAACATAGTTGGGGCCGCGCAATGGTACATGGTTTAAGGTAAAAAATACATTAATGGGTAAACTTTAAATTTAACATTATTTATATCGATTACAGTTTACATTATGGGCAAAGGACATAACTTTGTGATAGCTCTACGATACACTTTGTTATTCATTTTTACATCAGCTACCCGTACATTGCCATCATTTCCAGGGAATGTTTTAATAATGCGCGCTATTGGCCAGTTTAATGGAGAGGTATTTAAATTTTTTGTTGCCGGGAAAATAAGAACATTTTTGTGACATCAAATTAGATATTAATAGAAAAGAAAAAACCGGCAACGTGCGAGTCGGACTCGCGCAAGAAGGGTTCCGTATCATTATAATCAAGCACAAAAAAGCATTTTTGAAGTTAATATATATCTAAATATTCTGTGAATATTGCAAGCCTCTACCTGTTGCCGTTATCAATATCGAGCAAAAACGAGCAAAAAAATCGCGTTGTATTGGAGCCTCCTTAAATATTTATTTTATTCTGTTTTTTAGTATTTGTTGTTATAGCGGTAACAGCAATACATCATCTGTGAAAATTTCAACTGTCTAACTATCATGGTTCATGAGATACAGCCTGGAGACAGACGGACAGACGAGACGGACAGACGGACAGCGGAGCCTTAGTAATAGGGTCCCGTTTTTACTCTTTGAGTACGGAACCCTAAAAAGTCTAACCAGGGCCTCTATTCGAGAACGTCCAAGCGCTATTGTTGTGGCTCGCGAGCGAGACTAGCATCCCACTCTTACGCATTACGCATCATGCGGAACGGTGGGATGAGAATCTCGCTAGCGCGTCGCTACAATATCGCTTGGACGCTCCCGAATAGAGGCGCAGGAAAGACAACAAACAATCAAGACATCTAATCTTGCTATAGCGTGCTATCTTTTCTGTGATCATATTATAGGTAGGTACTCGTATTATGATTTTGGCATCCCCAGCGACCCTAACATGAATGACACAAAGATAAATTAAACCCGTTTATCTCTATGACTATCTCTTTCGTCGGCACTAGTGTAAGAGAGACACACTTAGAGATAAGACGGTCTATCTTACTTATCTTTGTGTCATTCATGTTAGGGCCGCTGAAACTGCCGCCCGGGGCTGAGGTTGGAGTTGGAGTTGGCGTGACGAAGCGTTATTTGAGAACCCGAGCTGCGCGCCGTAACTGGAAGGTTAAAGGTTGTAAATGGGAAGGTATATTGTTGCAGGACTCCGATGGCTCCGGCTCCATCGCCTCCACAGCTTCCCGCAGCTCGCCTCTCCCCTATGACACGGTGCGCAAGCTGCCCTCAGTGCCCACGTCGGCCTCGCTGCCCGCGGCCGAGTCCCGCGAGTCCCTCGTGCGGCCCCGAGACTCGAGTCTGCCCTCGCAGTCCAAGCTGGCGGTGTACGCGGCAGCCAGGCGCCGCTCCGCTGAATCCGCGAAGGATAACAAAAGGACGCACCATTATCGTATTCAGTTCTAGTCATTCAAGGTGGTCATGGAACATGGAAGTTCCAAACTACAAAAATAATATTTTGGTTTTGAAACTAATTGCTAATTATACTGCTGGTTCAATTATTCTTAAGTTTTTTCGTCGTTCTTAAGAAATAATGATGAAACGTAACGATAACAGAAACCCTGACTATCCCTTATTTTGTCATTAGAATGCTGGCGAATATATTTAGTTACTACTATAACGACTTTTGCTTGATATACGTTAGCCTAGCAACAGAATGTTAGATTGTAACAGCTTGAATAATTAATGAGTCTGGGACAGTTATTAATAATAGGAACACAAAATATGAGTAAGGGATAGTAAACCCTAATCATCCGACGGTGCCGCACTGCGCAAAAGGGAGAGAATTTGCGAAGTTTCGAATTTGTGTTTCGGTCGCTCCATTGGTATAGGCTCCATACTACGGGACTCAGATTTTTAAAATTTTTACCCCCTCCTACCCCTTGTCTACGACCCATAGTATATACCAAGACACCCCCCCCCCCCCCCCCCTCTAGGTTTCACGTAGTGATTCATAAATATACATAGTTAAGAACACGGAGAACGGAACGTTTAATTGATCATGACAGTAATTCTGGGTTTTATTTACGACTGGTGCCTGTTTTATTTAAATAATTATCATGCATTTAGTGTACCCTTCTTTTTCCTATCTTTTTAACTTTTTTTGCGGCTCAATCTTAAAACACTTGTGGACCTACCTAGTTGTGAAGTTAGAATAGTTTCAGTCATAGCATAAATTCTTATTCATCTATGGTCATATGTAACTAGACGACGCGAACCTACGAAAAAATAACTTGACTCAGAAGGACAAATGTACTCCTTCGTTTTGTGGTTTTGCAATTAATTAAATCAAAAGGGGAATAAAGCCGAAAGGGCTTCTATTCGACATCACCTAAGCGATAGATATCGTTTTACAATGCAGCCGCTTTTTCTGTCAAGTTAATAAGAGCTACCATATCGTAGCAAAATAATTTGCGACGGGTTGATGTCAAATGGCCTGTATTTGACATCAAATATCTATCGCTTAGGTGATGTCGAATAGAAACCCTTTCGGCTTAATTATTGCTTTATGTTGTTATAATACATGACGCTATAGTCATTGCAGATATTTTAGGCCTCATTTTCATGCAGCCGAAGTGAGCAGGGAAGTGGGCATGGAAGTGGGCAGCGCGAGTATGTAAATGGGTCACTTCTCCTGCTCCTGCCGCTGCTACTCACGTTGCCTGGCGCACAGTGAGTAAGGAAGCAGTATGTAAACACCCACTGCCTTCGAAAGCAGAATGATTATTTCTGCCAGCGCGAGCAGCAGTGGCAGTGGCTGGATGTAAATGCGGTATAACATATTTGGTAAAACCAAAGATAATATGGATCAGATCCGCCAGATTACATGCTTTGCCTAGGGCACAGACCAGATCCAATAGACTCCACATAGCCGGGGACCCCCGCTGCCAGGCGTTGTGGCCAAATGGCCTCAAGTGGCGGGGCTGCAGGGGGTCGCGTCGAACGCACCAATCACAGCGCTCGAAATACCCCGCACACCCCGCAGGTTTGGCAGCTTTATTTGTTAGCAAAAGTTAGGCTAAGCGGTGTCTATCTATAGGATAATTGGTCTGTGGCCTAGGGGTTGGACATGTGTTGTTGTTTAAAAAAATCTCGATATACATCGTTGCATCTATTTCGGTTGGAAATTGTTTGTACCACGGTGTTGTCGGGTCATGTGCAAAAGTGAGCTGAAAACGATTTCACCAAGCGATGAGATTCAAAGCTGATGACATTAGAAGAAGAGAGACAGAAAAATCAAGCATATTAACGCGGGGTTATTACATATATCGCTACCGTAATAATGTTCTGTAATGTTATTAGATATAAGTATTAAATTTGGTCGCAGACGCTGTGGCTTTTCCGGTCATCGAAATACCTAGTCGTTTTGTAACTGGACCTAGAGCTGGGCGTCTATTCGGGAACGTCTAAGTGATACTGCAGCGACCCGCGAGCGGGACTCGCATCTCGCTCTTACGCATTACGCGTCGTGCAGAAGAGTGGGATGAGAAATCTCGCTCGTGAGTCGCTACAGCTGTTGAATTTATAATATTATGTTACACAAAAATTAAATGTTTAAAACCTGTTTTTCTAAAGCCTCAACCTACTTACTGTAATAGGTACAGTTTTTAGTTTTTCTATTGACATTCTTGACTTTACTTTTGTCTTGTCAATTCGAACGTAGGAACTAGAGCTTCCCAGTGCAATAAGAGGAAAACCATTAAAACGATTTAATTCAGTTTTCCATATATAATATTTTATTTCACGGCCCCTAACCTCCTATAACAGCATCACTTAGCGTTCCCGAATAGAGGCGCTGATCATACAATGCGATGCATATTTTGTTTACTTTCTCAGTTATCCGGAAGACTATCGCCTTGTTTTTAGGCAACATGACAGTATTATCCGGTCTACCGTGGGTCTACCTCTTAGGTCTACCTATTTCTTCTAATGTCATTATGTATTCCTCCATTGTAAAGGTAAAACGTTTTTAAAGTTCATGGCAGAGGTCATGCTTAATTATTGGTTTTCATTCCACAATTTTAACACTGAAATAAACTTGATTTATCAAACGAATTGTTTTATTTTTAGGGTTACGTACCTCAAAAGAAAACAGTGGAATAAATAAATAAATAACAATATGGGGGTTCCCCATACTTAGAACTGACATTTTTTTGCTGACTGAACAGAACTCAAATTTTTTTTTCATCAAACCCATACTTGTGGGGTATCTATGGATAGGTCTTCAAAAATGATATTGAGGTTTCTAATATCATTTTTTTCTAAACTGAATAGTTTGCGCGAGAGACACTTCCAAAGTGGTAAAATGTGTCCCCCCCCCCTGTAACTGCTAAAATAAGAGAATGATAAAACTAAAAAAATATATGATGTACATCATATATTTTTTTAATATATTTTATGATCATTGCTTGCAAGCAAAATTGTTTTGGATTTGGATAGGCTTCGCCTTTGCTGATAGTACATTACCACCGAAAATTGGTTTGAACGAGATCTAGTAACTAGTTTTTTTTTTAATACGTCATAAATCGTAAACCGCCATTTACCTTTCATTCAATCAACTCAAATATAAAAATAAAAAATAAACATTTAATTTCATAAACTTATGCATAAACCGTGGACCATTATATAGATAATGGTACGGAACCCTTCGTGCGCGAGTCCGACTCGCACTTGGCCGGTTTTTTCTAATTAGAAAGCAACTCGAAAACCTTGATATAAAAACAATCGAGTCTGTGTAGGATGGTCTACAAAACATCTCGTTTAACCCTGGTAAGTAGGTTACAGTCTTTGTAATAAATGCAGTGAATATTAATAATAACAGGTACATATTAAATTAATAACCACATCAAATGGTCAATATGATGAATACCGAGGAAATAATCATTATTTAATTTTTAACGTTTTGAAACAAAGTAAGTAGATCTTATAGATAAGATAAGTAAGATACTTAATTGATTTTAAACTTAGTTAGGCACGTGCTGTTAGCTGTCCTCATATCTCTTTTATGAAACAGTTTTATGTATAAATGCGAAAGTATGTTTCTTTGTTTATTCCATTTTCACATGGAAATATAAACGGATGAAGTGATTTTTGCACAGCGATAGATGGAGGGCCGGAGAAGAGCATATTGGCAAAAACTATATATACTTAATAATAATATTCTATCCTGGAAAAATGCGTAGTGCCCAATGGTATAGCGATAAACGAATTCCTCGCGGACGAAGGCTAGTTATATAAAATACGCTATATCAAGTTCCCGGGACCGATGATTAAGTTTCGAGCGCTCAAAAATTGCGCACAAAAGCGATCTCCAAAGGCCCGTTATTCTTTAAAGCATGATTTTCAAAGTGCGGCTGGACAGGATTATAAAAATACTGATAGGTCTTTAATTGACAAGATCTTTTTTTAAACTCAGTCTTCTATAGTATCACATTGATTGTGTGATTGTAACGACCAAAAGACTATATTTTTATTCGAATTCCAAAGGGAAATATCGCACGCTCCAACAACGACCTTGATCCTGACATTCGCGGCGAATGAGGCCGATTGGCGACCTCCGCCGTTTGCGTTGCAAAACAACTTGATTGTTGAGCATATGACCATTGGTGCACTAGATACTTAAATATTCTGAGTAATAAAATAAGGCCCCAAATATGGTTCCAAAAAAAAAAGTATTTATTAAGAGCCTGCACAACGATTCTCCAGCTACGCTAGTCGTTGAGAAGTTTGACGCTACCTGACACTAATTCCTCCGTTCGTAAAATGAACTATTATTAAGTATAGTTAAGCATAATTTCCACCAAACGGCCCGCATCGCAACGGATCAGAACGGATTTTGTAATGTTTAAACGATATTAAATCATGCACACAATATTTAAAGTCTGTACCTATTACCTAGCCGCGCGTCGGCATTGTGCTAGGCATTATGTGCTTGGCGTCAGCACCAAATTAATTAAATCTCTGTGAAGAAGTAACTACGAAACGAATTAAAATTGGGCTACCAGAACACAAAAAAAATCACCATGAAAGACGCTGTCGTTTAGCGACGCCAGAGTCAAATGTGAAAAATTCGAGGTGACTTTAAAAAATAAGTACCTATCGAGACATCGAGTCGAGCATAGTTGATTTACTCGTGTTTTAGTACGACCAGATTGTTGATTATATGGTCAAAATAAACTTAAAAATTGGTCTTCTTTGTTTTTTATAGCTCGCGTAGCCACGACAGATGATACCGTTTTATTAAATATAGTCCTTTTACTTCTAGTTTCTTCTTAGTTCTTTTTACTTTGTTTGTCAGCCGAAAAGGGTCCCCAGCTCGATAAGCCCCTTTTACATTTTTTTATCTGGAGTATACATTAAAGTGCAGTTACATGAGCAAATGTGTGACCGGCAACTATAGGCATCTCTGCCTCTAACGTAAGAAGTTAGAGTAAGACAGCTATATTTGCCGGTTATAAATTGCCGTGAAAAGTTGCTCGTGGAACTACATGCCGAAGGCCCTTCCGGCCTTCGCATGAATCCTGGTGATGCTGGGGGGGTCGTCTGAAACTACCAACTTAGGTCAAACCGAAAAAAAAAAACTCGAGGAACTTTTCCGTATGATGCATGCACGTAAACAATGTAAATCGCGTCGAATTAAGCTGTGAAACATAATGATTATATAACGCATTCACTGCCGGCATTGTTTTTTGAACTTTCACTAGGTGCCGCAAACGCACATGTGCGTTCAAATGTGTGCAGAATTCTGACAGCGGCACTGGGTGAAAGTCGGGTGAACGCATGCGTTGCCGGCAGTGAATGCGTTAAACGTTGTTCAGATATTTTTCATTTTGAGTCTCCGTAGGATCGCGTAATTAACCTTAAAGATTTTGATCTCGTTTACCGTGAAAGATGTGACGCTCTACCTATACGTTCTTATTATTTCCAAAATCTTCCTACATTATAAACATTTTAACTGTGATAAAACTATAGGAAGTAGTACGACATTTCCTGTTACTTGTGGATACATTGAGTCAATTATTCTGAAGCAACAATGATAGGTATTATTTTCCCGTTTATCCTGTTTATTTTTAGGTTGAACCAAGCCACCAACAAAGGATGGCTAGAGTAACAATCGATACTTCCAAAATAATTATGTTAGGAGGTATAATTTAATCAAATATTTATATCTTTTACCTTATACAGTTTAGAAAGATAAATTTGCCGTGTTCAATTCAACGGTAGGACTCGGAAACAGGTTAATTTTTCCAATCGGTCGTGGTCGTTGACCCTGAACCGGACATGATTCCAATTTAGGTTGCAGTTACCGTTATTTTAACCGGTTTTATACATGTTTCGTTTCAGTTCAACAAAATTCCCCGGTTAAATTGAGTTTGGTCCGTAAAATTAGAGTGAAGTTACATTCCATTTCTTTTACACACCATAGGTATATTGGCTCTCGCTCTACGCCTACGAATACGCACCCAAAAACCGGTTAATATCGGATAACGCGAACTTTCAAATTTCGAACTCTGTATTAAACGGTAACCTAATTGATTTCCATTTGCTTAAAACCGTTCTCTTAATTCACCGGTTAAATGATGAACGTAATTAAACCGGTTAAATGAAAGAAATTGAAGCTGTATGATTTACGATATTAACCGCTATTGCAACACCGATTCCGAGCCCGGCTGTGGTCGCAGAGTGCAAGGTTCAAATCACGGCTCACACATACATTTTTTTTTTGGGTATTAAATTTAATATTTATCACTGCATTTCGGTGACGGAAAACATAGTAAGGAAATTCGAATTTGTGTTTGAACTCCTAAGGGGCCGTTCAAGCATTACGTAAGCAGATTTTTTGTAATTTCTGACCACCCCTCCCCCTCGTCAGCAAAAGTAAGCAAAGTTCTTGGCCCCCCTCCCATGATGACAAACATTTATACATACAAGTACTAGCTTCTGCCCGCGACTTCGTTCGCGTGGAACTCGGTTATAGCTGTTGCATCGGGAACTTTTAAATTTTCCGGAATAAAAAGTAACATATGTGCTATTCCAGACTATAATTTATCTCTGTGCCAAATTTCACCCAGATCCGTTCAGCCTTTCTCGCGTGATTGAGTAACCAACATACATCCATCCAAAGTAAATAAATAAGTATTGCTGACGTAATCACCATTCAAATCCCCCCATCCCCCATGTCATCAAAAATAAGCAAATCAAAGATCCCCTCGCCCCCCTTTAGTGCTTACGTAATACTTGAATGGCCCCTAATTCGCATTTGGCCCGCGTGCCAACTAACTACTTAGCATCGGGACTTTTGATGATTTTCAATACAATTTTAGTTGCAAAACCAGCGCTGCAGCGTGAGCGTAGGATAGGTCTTATAGCCTGATTACACGAGCAACTTTTTACGGCAATTTATAACCGGCAACTCTAGCTATCTTACTTAACATCTAACGTTAGAGCAAGACGCCTATATTAAATGTTACTCATGTAACTGCAGTGTTAGAATAGGGATGCATGAAAATTAAAATGAGGTTTATATTATATGTTATGAAAGAAAATTTAAATAAATACATGTAAAAAATATCATTTTGCCTGTTCCTTATTTATTAAGGGTCAAAATAAGTGAAAAATATATATAGTTTTTTAATTCCGAATTAAGTACTAGTTTTTGACATCCTCATCAAATTAATGTATTTTTTTTATTAGTACGATATTGGCCTAAGAACAGTATTTTCGGATATAATTGCAAATTTCGTTTAAACGCCATATATTTTGTACAAGTGTAACGTTAAAGTTAACATGTGCTGTGACGTCATAGTTCTTGTCCATTTTGTATGGAGCGTTCTTGCGAGTAGTGGTATGAACTATGACTTTTCAAAGCTTCGTATCTCAAAAACTAACATTATAACAATAATTTGCATACACAGTTTGGTTTCTATTACTCAGTAAATTTCCAATAAAAGATGCAAAAAAATCAAGCAAGTTCCCTAATTGCAATAAAACAAACACAAGTTAAGTGCGTGTTTCTTTACCATTCTAAGGTGTGCACCAAATACATGTACACGTGCATAGCTAACCGTATTGCTTATCGGCTTTTCTTCTTAAATACCTGCTGTGAAATTACTATCCGTCATAATTGCGGTGCGGTGCGGGCACGGCTGACAGCGACGCCGCGGGCGCATCGATAAATTCATAAATTGTGCCAACGTGCGAATTACCGCGTAAACTCTTAGTTAGTATATGTTATACATATGTTTTTATGAGCACGCCTTAAAGGACACTATTGTGTATGAAATAGCTTACATTTTGCTCTGCGTTTCGGGTCCTTATCTCAGTTCTGAATGTTGGTGTATAAAGGGCAAAAAGCAGCGCAATTTAAGCAAAAGTTAAATTCTATTTTTAGCGGCGTTACAATGTGTTCAACATTTTCACTCTACACTTAACGATAGTGTGTTTACAATCCACTTACCTCGCAAATTTATGAACATCCCGATGGCACGAGACACGCGTCGACTATCGGCCTTAGGAAGGTTCAGACGAGGATAAGTTAACACACGTGTAGAGATGGGCGGTGGGTATTTACCTTATTTACCCACCCGGGTAAATACCCGGTAAATACCTTTCTACCCGGTATTTACCCGTATCTACCCGATTTGACGGGTAGATATTTTCAGAAAATTAGCTGATTGCGGATTGTAATAATAGTATGTAGATATGTTTTAAAGTAAGCTTAATTACATAATTTGGGGATAAAAAATCAATAAAATTCAAAATTAACAAGAGTAACTAAAAAATTAAATACAATGCACATGTCAATCAGACAGAATGAATACAATATTACTATAAATTGACCAGGGTTCGTAAAAATCCGATATTTATAATAAATATCAAAACCTCCGATATTTGATATATGTATATCTAATATATATCAGAAATATATCACGTATATAAAAAAGATGCGATTTTCAGTCTGTATGTGGTTTTATTTAATTAAATTAGATGTGTCAAAAGTAGAGATGCAACGGATAGTGGTTTGGCTGTATAACGGATATCCGGCATGGCCATTTGCCGGATAGCCGGATATCCGGCTGCATATTAGGCATCGGTTAAGTCGTTTAAGCTGGTGCGCGGCGAGCAGGTTTCAACTTGTTACGAATTGTAATTCCCTTTGAGGTTGAATACACGCTCTATCCCGTCAGTTGGGAATATTTGAACGTGCACGAGGTGATGTTAATTGAAGTTTTATGTTTAAAACAAAATAAACTAAGCTTTCATTTGATAACTGACGTTGATTTCGTTTATTTTTAATGGCTTTTTATCTGTTGTATCCTATTTCTGTTGCAAGCTTTTACTATCCGGTATCCGGCCGGACAGCGACTCACTATCCGGTATTCGGCCGGATACTAAAATCATGGCCGGATAGGCCGGATACCGAATAGTAACCGGATATCCGTTGCATCTCTAGTCAAAAGTGTAAAATTAAACTTGTTTTCTATCATTTCATTAAAATATTGATTTACTTATTATAAAATTAACAAAAATTGTTCTATTTTAATAATAATCAATGTTATTTAATTAAAACTTAACAAATTTAAAGTTATAATTTATGAGTTAGTTATTTTTATATTTAGTTTAAAATTTTATTATTCAGTTAATTTCAATGTGTAAGTGATGCCAGCGAAAGCATTGGATTGGCTTTTCTAGTTTAGAAATATAAATATACATTTGTACTTATCCACATAAATATCATGATATATATATATGTTTTTCTTTTTGATTTGAAATAATTTTTTAATTAAGCAAGTTGACGTTTTTGTTTTCATTTTAATACTGTTAATTACAGGGTTTGCTTATAAATACCAGCGGTTATATGTATATATATACATTTACATTTGAAATAATTTTTTATTCTATATATTCGCTGGTATTTATAAGCAAACCCTGTAATTAACAGTATTAAAATGAAAACAAAAACGTCAACTTGCTTAATTAAAAAAATATTTCAAATCAAAAAGAAAAACCTATTTAATTTACATATTCACCATCACTACTGATCAAATTATTAAAATATATAAATAAATTCGACATCAGTATGTACTTCTGATTGTAGTATTTGAGCGTAAAGACGCGATTAGTCAGCTTTCAATATCCTCATCAATATCGTCGGTAGGTATCATTGCTTTCCTCGTTACGATGCATGAGGTTCCAGTTGTAGAAATATAAGTTAGATAGCTAGGTTAAGCATATGCCAATAAAATAACCGCTTTTGGCAGCTAATTAGTGGCTGTGGGATGGGAAAGCTAACGACTGCCAGTCAGGTACAAATAAGACAGAGTGAGAGAGAAGTATTTTTTGTTTAACTGTATTTGTTCTTAAATCGCAAGTATTCAAGCCGCAACGTTACTTTTAAGTTACATTATTACTAATAGAGAGCAGTATATCATACATTTAAATGTATTGTCACCAAATATTGACCATAATAAATTAAATAGAAGGTTTTTCTTGACTATGTGCACTTTAAGTTAAAATGATTAACGAAATATTGCCCCAATTCGTTTAAATAACTCTCTTTTTAGACTCAGAATTAATAAAACAGTTTAAAAACAGAAAAAATAGTAAATACCCTCGTATTTACCCGCGGGTAGGTAAATATCGGGTATTTACCGGGTATTTACCCGCCACTGGGTAAATACCCGGGTACGTGCCCATCTCTACACACGTGTTATCTCTAAGTGCGTCTCTATCGCACTAAAGAGATAGTCAGTGAGAAAGACGGGGTTCGGATTCGGGACGGGACGGATCTAGATTTCTAACAGTTTTACTTTAAGAGGAGATAACGCTTTCCACCCCTTAAATGTTAACTGATGTTCACCAATTTTTGATAGGTTGTCAGTCAGAACAAAATCTAGGTCTATACGTTTTGATTTTTTCACTATAATCAATAAATTCAGTTTTATTGTGCTTTCATTATTCTCATACAAAACGAATTTTGGCATTATTTGACTTTCTTGATCTTTAATCAAAATTCAAAAAACGTATAGACCTAGATTTTGGTCTGACTGTCAACCTATCAAAAATTGGTCAAAATCGGTTACCATTTAAGGGGTGGAAATCGTTATCGCCTTTTGTATGAAAAGGCTGATTTTTTACTTTGGTTCACAGTCCTCTTAATTGCTTTTTTTTACGTTTTCTTTCATAATATATAATTTAAACCTCATTCAAAATTCCATTCATGTTCCCTACTAGAGAAGCTCGCACCGCTCAGTTTCCTCGTACAGCTTTAGTGGAAACGCAGCCTGATACAAAATGGCCGTTCAAACACTAGTTATACCTAGTTGCACCGTTGTTTTACCATAACAAAACTTATATAAACGGTTCGATTAAGCGCCTAAGCATGATTCATGCGTCGTAAACTCAATTCCTGCTATTTCCCAAGCATTTACCTAGGCCTCTTCTGAATGGCCGCCTCGCTCCGCGGCACCGCACCGGTATATTCCAAACCGGTTGAAGATTTTTTGCGATGCATGCGCGCACGCAATCATGTAATCGTGGGTGATCGGGGACTGGCTGCCTACTTTCGATCGATGTTACCGTTTTCTCGATAAAATGGGAGACGATCTTTAAAGTACTAGGGTAAGCCAGATAGCCCGCGCACACTTAAGTAGTCTTGTTTTTATAAAACTTAGATTACTTACATTTTTGGTTAATCAGTACAATTTTCGACATAGGTAACTGACCGAAACGTGATTTAACGGATCGTTAGAAAAGCCAGCCTTAATACGTTAGAACTTAATTGTGCAAGTGCTTATCGATATCGCCTTCATAAAATGATAAAAGTTAATAAAAAGTTAAAAACTTACACTCGACGTTAGCCTAACTATGGCACTCGCACGTATTCCACGAATCAATATGATACCCCATTTATTAAAATCGGTCCAGTGGAACATCTGATTCCTCACATACATCTATACGTAGACTGTTAAACTCAATACGCTCCTTTTGGCTTCGCGCTGTCGTGTAAAAACAAAATAGAAGTGTGATACACTTGAGGAACAAAATCACGTTCCCACCAGTTTCAAGTGTGTTTCCGAGGGATCCTAAAAGGCTTTAAGGTCAGAACTTCTCGGAAATATGAAAGGCGGTCGAAAGTGTAGGCTAAGAGGATTCATTATAATTTCGTGGTAACATAATGTGAATCATCTTGATATTCTTTTAAACAAAAAAGGGCAAGCGTCATAATCAGTAATCACTCCCTTAGTTTTAAACGACGCACTTTATAGTTCCCAACTTGTATATCTTTATCTTACAACATTTAAACTAGTGAACATTGTTTGTCAATAGGTACTAGCGATGTGATTAACTACATTACTTGTATACCTATCTTCACTGCTCTCGTCAACACAGCTGGGTATAACTCCTAGATTTGATTTCAATTCAGGCTTGGTCCTGTTTCTGCGGCCCGGGCTAGGTTGACGCAGGTATAACTTAACCCGATCTAATCTCTCCGACTATCTCTTTCGTCGGCACTTGTGTGAGAGACACGCACTTACGGCCGCTGTTACGTCTGAAAAGTGAAGGGGTTAAGATACTTTTATCCAATTCTTATTATTTCAAATTTGTGTTCCATCTGGCATGCTCCCTCTAATATCGCCGTCTACATTAGGTTCCTTGTTTTTAACACACGCATATTCGTCTGAGTTGCATCAGCCATGGAACGAGCTTAAATATTGACAGTTCTTTGAACACCGCGTCATCCGCAACGGTGTACTGGATTCATCAAAGTATTGCACAATACGTATCAGGCTCAGGCACGCTGCTGATTGTCAGCAGCACTCGTCCGATCAACTTTCACTCGAAGGCTGTGCCTCCGTGTCGGTTCGCACGTCTGGTCTTGTTTGCCTCAGTTATGGGAAATGTATGGTGAAATTATGGGCGTCAGTTAGTCAGCGTTCTGTCAATTGCAGTGGTTATAAAAAGGCAGGAAGGATGCACTGTTGGAAATGATGTTAAATACAGCAAATCGTTTTGATCGTGACACTGTGCAAACGGTTTGTGGTCGAAAACTATTTAAGTAATTTTCTGTCCAAAAGTAAGTTCCCAGTTTAAAAAAAGAGGCCACGTGCGAGTCGGACTCGCCCAAGAAGGGTTCCGTGATTTATGACGTATTAAACAAAACTACTTACTAGATCTCGTTAAAACCTATTTTCGGTGGAAGTTTACATGGTAATTTACATCATATTTTTTTTTTAGTTTTATCATTCTCTTATTTTAGAAGTTACAGGGGGGGGGGGGGACGGGACATTTTACCACTTTGGAAGTGTCTCTCGCGCAAACTATTCAGTTAAGAAAAAAATGATACTAAAAACCTCAATATCATTTTTGAAGAACTATCTATAGATACCCCACACGTATGGGTATGATGAAAAAAAATGGTGAGTTTCTGTTCTAAGTATGAGGAACCCCCAAAATTTATTGTTTTTTTCTATTTTTGTGTGAAAATCTTAATGCGGTTCACAGAATACATCTACTTACCAAGTTTCAACAGCGTAGTTCTTATAGTTTCGGAAAAAAGTGACTGAGACATACGGACGGACAGACAGACACACAGACAGATAGACATGACGAATCCATAAGGGTTTCCCTTTTTGCCATTTGGCTACGGAACCCTTAAAAAACATGAACCCGACTTCGTGACTGCAAACGACGGTTGAATAAACATTAATGTCCGTTATATATTGTATGATTTGTATGGAATGGAGAGTTAATGATCAAGTGGAATCAGGAATTTCATGGCGATTATTATCGCTTTTACTATTTGCAGCTATTGACCACATTTTTGACTACTATATATCAATTAGCCTTTTTAGGGTTCCGTACTACAAAAGGAAAAAACGGAACACTTATAGGATCACTCGTGTGTCTATCTGTCTGTCTGTCTGTCACAGCCAATTTGCTCCGAAACGACTGGACCGATTGAGTTGAAATTTGGTATACATATGTAAGTCGGTGACTGCAATCCGAACGCGTAACGGAAATAAATGAATTAAAAAAATGGGGGCCACATTTGGGGGGAAGATAAGAAAATTAAAAAAAAAGTGACGCGAACTATATCGTGTGACATATCAAATGAAAGGACTTATTGGGAGGATCTTAAATATATTCATTTTGGAATTTTAACATAAATAGTTTGGAAGTTATTTAGGAAACTAGGCGAAAATTGACACATTCCCCCCTCTCATATCCGGAGGAACGACCCTAAAATTTTGAAAATAATACAGAAAATACTCTTTACCTCTAAATACAGGAAAACCTATAAGAGGTTTATGGTATTTAAAGTAACAGGAAATTTCAGATAATCATGTACAGAACGGAACCCTCTCCACGAGAGTTTAACTCGCACTCGTCCGGTTTTTTATTTCAATAAATTTTCACCTTCAGAACTAGAATAAACTTGACCTTCTAAACTATTTTAAATAAGTATGACGATTCCCAACACTGCCTCGTTCGACCTTGATTATATTTTATGAATCTCAAACTTTGTCGAGTTGCATTACATAATTTTATTCACCGGATCGGCTCGTGGAGCAGTAATCGATTCCTCTTGACCTAAATCTGCGCGGGTCAATGCCGTGTCGCCGCCGCTGCTCGCTGGAACAATCGAGATACAAACATTGGAAACCAGGTAAATACACACGGAACATCAGGTACATTTCGCTGCTAAACCTTAACGGTACACGTTAAGTGACCCTATGGTCTACTTTTTCGTTGTCGGTTTGCTTGACGGAAATAGCGTGTAAGAATTCATTTTGCTGAAACTCAGAAATCGCGAACTTCTTGGAGATTAATCAGGCCCATCTTTCCCACTGGGCACTCTGGGGAAGTGCCCAGGGCCCCGCGATTGATAGGGCCCCCCCTAGTTCCTGCGAGATCACCAAACGATAAGTCATAGGGGCCCCATTATGCCAATGTGCCCTAAGGTGCCCTGGGCCTCCAATAGGTTAAAGACGGCCCTGAGATTAATGTAAACAATTACATGCTATGAGACAGCCATAGCACATAATATCTACTATTCGGTAGGCCTATCTAACTAATGCTGCTATTATAAACAAACACTGCAAAACAAACTTTGATAATGACTAAAAAAAAATTTACTTTTTAGTTAAAATTCTTCGAACAAATAGCGAAGAAATTACTTTTAGAGTGAAACACGCGTCGGAATTTTAATTATGAACTTGTTAGCAAGGTAAAAAGGGCATGATGACCTTGTAAAAACGGCTACATGAGAATTTGGCATTCAAACTGGTCCATACGTACGTTTTGAAATATACATCATAATTGTCATGTACATTAATTGTATACGTATATGATTCTCAGATAACTTTCATTCCGGCCAATCAAAGCGAGTATTGATTTGAAAGATACCACAGTTTATATGTATTCCCTAAATTAAAAGAACTGGTAGAATAATAATTCTCGGGCATGCGAGCAATGTTTACATGTCAAACCAAATATCAATTCAGTGCATTAACACAACTGCGGCCCTAACATGCATGCCACAAAGATAAATTAGAACCGTTTATCTCTAAGTGCGTCTCTCTCACACTAGTGCCGACGAAAGAGATAGGTAGTCATAGAGATAAACGATATCTTAGTGGCAAGCATGTTAGGGCCGCTGTAGCAATCTAACGTTAAACAGATATTATGTGACTTCATCTCAACTGAACCGAGAATCCGAAGGTCCTGGAACGGAAAACACAAAACATGTAATTTTACCCAGGAAAAATCGTATACAAATTACTAAGCATGTTTGAATATTCTAGATTTCCTGCAACAGTCCTTGCGTCCGAAGCCTCGGCTTCTAGGTCAAGAGCAATGCCGATGCCGTTGCGACGGAGTACGAAAGCGGCGAACCATTTGCTTCCACAATTAGTCCATCGTCCTAGAGGTAGAGAGAGAACTGTGTATATAAATACAAGACCCAACAGTGCCCGAATACCTATTTGTTACATACTGGCTAGGACGCTCTCAGAAGATAGGGGATAGGGGGGTTCGGAATACGAAAGGAATGCAAAATGCTAGAAATTCGTAAAATTGCTATTGGACGTAATACCCTAAAATTTTCATTAAAAGCCTTTCAGGTTCAGGTACATCGGTTTTTATTATGTATTTCAGACCCCCATAGGATGTATGTATATAAGGGGGGGGTCCTATTATAGGATTTCATGGAGAGTCACTGACTACTATTTCTATATCGACCCCACTTGCACGGCAGAATCAAATTCTTGTTTCTTTCTTTGTGAGGTTATGCAGTCGGATTTTTGTTTTTATAATTAACAATTTTTATTTTCATCCTTTTCATTTAAGTTGTGTTATTCGACAATTCGAATAGCGAAAAATGATTCAAAGTTAAGGTATTTCACATATTTCTATAAGTATAGGAAGTACTTATAGATATCAATATGTTATAATGTTTCGAATGCTCTCGTCGAGCCCTTTCATTTAATAACAATAAATGGTAGAAAAATTTAACAAATGAAAACAACCGACTTCAAGAACCCTTTGAAAAGTAAGGAATAATGATTAGCCTTCATAAGTAAATTACCTCTAGATATATTAATTGTGAACAGACATATCGGTGAACAAACATATAAAAAAAATATACCTTCGGTGTTTTGAAGTCGGTTAAAAATATCAAGAAACAAACTGTTTTCTAGCATGCGCCATATTAGATTTTAGGTGACGTCATATGCTCTAGTCACCCGAGCGTTTTGCCTGAATCGTGAACAACCCCATTTTTTTAAATCGGTTCAATCGTTTTCTCTCTAGGTTGTAACTAATGAAGTGATTACATAAATTACATAATCACATACATATCTACATACTCGCGAAAAACATGACCCTCCTGTTTGCTTCGCTGCAGTCGGGTAAAAAGGACCACGCGGCATTGTGCCCAAGATACTAGCAGCGTTTCCTCGCTGTATCGCAATACTAATGCTAAGTTTGATTAGTTATTTAACTACGGAACCTTAATCGCAAAGCGACTGTCACGCGTAAGTTTAACCCCATTACACTCGCTTTCACAACGGGTTGCGTTGCGTCATCCATATCACAATAGTATGGTAATATCGTAAAAGGTGATCAGAAAGTCGTCGCCATCCATTTTAATCCATTCCATTGAGAGAGATCAGAGTTCGCGCGTCTGAAGCGTTTTTACCCGAGTGCGCACTGCAAGGAGAGTGATGCGATTAGCGTGAACTTACGTATGTATAATCCTCGGCACATAAGTTGACCTAAACTGGCGGGCGTCCGCACACCTTTGCGGCACGTAAGTTGAAATATGACCTTGAATGCGCAGAGCACATTTTCGGTTCTCAATCGAAGTGCGGGATGAGGTGCGACGCGAGACGCATCTGCGCGGACGACCGCCATTTTGGGTCAACTTATGTGCCGGGGATTATATGTATGTATGCTTGCAAATTGAAGTGGCAATCGGCTGGGCACATAGCTTGTAGAATTGATGGCCGACAGGGCGTAAGCAGCGTGGGTCGGCCCCCACAAGATGGACCGACGACCTTGTTAATGTCGCTGGAAGCCGTTGGACATGGAAGGCGCGCGATCGTTTGTTGTGGGAATCTTTGGGGGAGACCTATGTCCAGCAGTGGACTTACGTCCCCAGGTTGAAATGATGATGATGATGTGCCCGCCCGATTCAATTTAAGCCGGTTTGATGTCATTAAATAAGGAGTCAGATTGAACTAAAAGGACGGCTTTGGCTTTGCGCAGTCGAGTAAAAAAGAGTGTTGACAGACGGACAAAAAAGTGACTTTACAAGGAAAGAATATGTTTTTTAAAAATTTGGCACGGATCCCTAATAATAACGTTTGTTTTAACTTGCACCCACGCCGGCAAAATTCTAGGAGTTATCGAAGATTTCGTTCCATCGCTAGACAATGTTTGTATTACATTAGTGTGAGTAAACGTGGATTTGTTACCATCGAAGTCTGAATAGTGAAATGTCAGACGAGTATATACCTAGTTAGCTGCGTTTGGACCCGTCTGATAAAATGGTGACCCAGTTTCTCAGGCTGAGTCATTGTTGATGACCGCATTGTGCTGGGTCATCAGGTGCAATAGTAAGTAATTTGTTGAGTCGAGTATTTGGCGAGCAGAATAAGTAGCATAATACGTCTCATATTATATTTAGTAGAGTATAGTTATGATTATTAATAATAAACACACTTATCAGTACGGTAGAAGATGCAGATGTCAATTTGATGAGTAGCACTATTTTGGCGACAAATCTGAAAGTGATATCTTCCTGTGTCAACTGGATTGCCTCCAGATTCAAATGAATTTGGATTATGCATTTATTTATGATAGTGGATAACTAACATAAACAAATTACATAAGTCTAACACCTAACGAAATACGTACGAAGTAGAATGAAGGGAATGACCTTGTAGCTTGACCCAGTTCATAGTTTACAAATATACAAACTTGTGATAAAAGATTATCGTCAGCCATCCGTATACATCGTATATTTCACGGTCAATTAGATAAAGGGTTCTCATTAAAATATATTAATTTATTCAGAATACGTAAACAAGTTAGGGAACCTATGAAATTCGTTTTGATTTAGGTTTAGAGCCCGGTCCCTGAGTAACTCGCTTCATACTGACGTAGTTCATTTGTGGTTTGGACATTTTTAGCTGGATCGCTAAATGATTTAAAATTTTGAGAAAAACCATTTTTTCAATTACGTACGTACCAAAGCAAAGTTTCATTCAATGCGATCCAGATAAAAATATCTAAACCACAAATGAACGAAGTTTGTATAGAATGCTACTCAGGGACGGGGTCTTTAAGTATAATAAAAAATATGTCACCCGAAAAGACTAAGAATCTAATATAATTTATCTTTACCTTAAACTAATGTGTAGGAAGATACCCGCGTACCTATCGGAACGCGCAGTGTGGGCAGACCGCTCACAAGGTGGACTGACAACCTGGTCGAATATTTCTAAGAGGTTTATAATTTTTTCCGACTTTTTGCCAATAAGTTTACCGTGCTAAGTGTAAAGGTCGACACTAACTTGAGTTTTGTGCTTTAATTTAGAAAAAATATATTTTAATGACAATAATTACATTAACAATTAAATTGACATAATTGGTATCCGCAACTCAGGCTTCGTCAAAGGAACTTTAAAAATATATTATTTGAATTTAAAAAGGTTCTATAGCCTATGTCCTGCCTGAAGTTACATTTACTATAATATCGAAAACCACATGCGAATCCTTTCAGTAGTTTTAAACTTTGTCGCGCACATAAGTACAATCAGACAAACAGACAAACAGACATGAAACTCAAAAACTATTAGGATTGTGTTCTGTTTAGGGTTGCCAACCGTACTATAATATATAGTATTGTACTATATTTTGGCTCTGTGAACTATACTGTTGAAGAAATATTAGTACGCAAAAATGCTATATTTCGGTTAGTCGTTACAAACGGTCTTTGAGTTGGCCAGTTCAGTAGACATTTTCGATGCATACCTAATCGCAATGTTAGAGATTAATTTTGTGTATTATATTTAATCAATCATATCTTACACACTTTTTATAAGGTTTTCTTTAACCTTTTCAACGCCTTACGTCAAATGCAAATGTGTCACACACGCCAAGCGCGTTTCAAAAGCAATGCAAGAATCAACGACGACAACGAGGTCTCTTTTGTTTGAGTTGTACCACCGACAACTATAAAGGCCGGGGCAAACCAAACGCGGTTGCGGCGCGTTTGCGGCGCGAACGCGGGTCCGCGCCGTTGTCGAACAGCGCGAGCGAATTAACCATGGCACACCGCGGCGGCGCGGGACCGCCGCGGTCCCGCGGCTACTTTGGTGTGGCATGGTTAATTCGTTCGCGCTGTTCGACAACGGCGCGGACCCGCGTTCGCGCCGCAAACGCGCCGCAACCGCGTTTGGTTTGCCCGGGCCTTAAGCGTCGGTGACGAGGTAAGCACGACAGCTCATGATGCTTTTAAGCATCCTTGGCGTTGAAAGGGTTAAAATACTCTTTCAATAGACTATTTTATTTATACCTTTGACTGGAAAATACTATATTTGCCCCATAAATACCTAGTTGGCAACCCTAGTTCTGTTGCTCATTCTGAAGCTCCCCATAGCACTTTTTCATTGTTATCTGCAATGAACAGACTTTTTCACTACGACTTTATTAGGTATATGTAAGTACAGATTATTGCTACTTATCAGGTTTGACCGTGAGTAAATCGACATAATACCTACGCAAACGCGCACGGATTACTAAGTACTTGCCAAAAATCTGTTGCCACAACTCAAATTTTTGGCCAACTGTATCCACATTGCACGTGTCCGCGTCCGTCTGTATATACACCTACGTGTAAATAAACGCGTCGACTACGTCAGCACGTTTCAGCGAGGTGCACGACCGATTACGCGCTTGTTTAGGCGTTAGGTGCGAACGCGGTCGTGTATTTATAGACGGACACACAGTGGAAACTAAGACGTTGGTAGAATTGATTGATCCGTTATTGTGTTTGTTGACGAGGTTCAGGGTAGGGGAACGGATTAACTTGACATACACTTTTCTAAGGTGATTTATATTATAATGAACCTGTCACAAAATAATTACAGCGAACAACGGTTAAATCGGGAGTTCTACGGTTCGATTTCCGTACAAATTATTCTGTACATTCAAATGTTATCAATATTGAGGAATTTTATATTTTAATCCTATTCTGTCTTAGCAGTGGCGCAGCCTGCCTACATGCCGATTCCTGCGGCCCTAACATGCAAGACACAAAGATAAGTTAAACTCGTTTATCTCTATGACTATCTCTCACGTCGGCCAATAGATAAGACGGTTTAAATTATCCTTATGTCTTGCATGTTAGGTGCCGGCTTTACCAAGTTAGGAAGCTACGGCTAGCTGTCAATGAAGTCCATGTTACTCTAACTAAATGTCAGACTCGCACGTATGCCTCAAACTCTTCCGGCTTCCCTTAAGAAATATTTGACGCTTCGCCACTGTGTCCTACTAATATTGTAAATGAAAAAGTGTGTGACGTGTGTGATGAAACTTGGTATATTCGGTGTGTGGAAGCCTTAAAAAGTAAGCGGCGCGGGTTGATGTGACAGCTTCCATTATAGTTCCTGTGACACTGCTTAAGCGGGCACCATTCCGAACCACGTTTCGGTGTGTGGAAGCATTTGACATTCGCGCGATTAATAAGGACACCTGTTCGACGTCAGTATGTATGATCGCGCGTTCGTATGAACAAAGTTCACGCGAACTAGCGATGTTCGCGCAATCGATTCCTATTAGGACAACGCATTTATCGCGGAAAATTAACCGCGGATATAATTACTAGGTATAACCGAATTCCACGTGGACGAAGTCGCAGGCAGAAGCTTAGTAAGTAACAAATTCAATTTAAAAACAAAAGCGTCTCACTTCTGCAATTTCGCGCAAACGGCTGAATAGATTCAGATGAAAATTGGCACACAATTAGACCATATCTTGGAATAATATGGACAGTTTTTATCCCGATCTCACGCACACAAAGTCGTATAACCAGCTGTTATCTTAATATAATGACACTGGTAATTTTGTGAGCGAACCAATATCAGGGTGTCTATTCGGGAACGTCTAAGTAATACTGCAGCGACCCGCGAGCGAAACTCGCATCTCGCTCTTACGCATTACGCGTCGTGCGGAAGAGTGGGATGAGAAATCTCGCTCGCGAGTCGCTGCAACATCACTTAGCGTTCTCGACTAGAGGCGCAGTGTGTTTGCACATAATACACGGTGACGAGGATGCCAAATGCAATGGAATGCGTAAGCAAATTGAATGTTTTATTTCCGTACGTGCCGCCACGTGCCGTTAACAAAATGGATTTAATGGAAACTCATAACGTTCTGTCGCATTATTAGGCTGACTTAACAAACGCCAAATGCAAAAAAAAATTACAGCCGCATACACGTCACCTTATATATACTTAGATTTGTATAAAACTGTAGACATCATTGTTGACTTATATGTGTACTGATTTGAAAAAATTATACCTCACCGAGTTTCTTGCCGTCTCTTCTCAGTAGAGGATTTTTTCCGAACCGGTGGTAGATTCATTCCTTGACCTTCATAAGAGCTTGTAAAAGCCTAAATTGAATAAAGATAGTTTGACTTTTAACTTTGACTTTGACTTAAATCAAAGATCAATTAGATTTTTATAATAATAATAATTAACATTATTATTTATTTCAGGTTTTTGACCCATATGATTGGTACCAATTTGTCTTAGAAATATTTTAGTTAAGTTATTATTTATTTAAATAGTAGACTCATATTTATTATACTCAAGTCGGAAATTTCCCATATGAAGAAGAAGAAGAAGAAGAAGAAAGACATTTATTCACTTCACAAGAAACACAAAAATAAAAAATAAAAATAAATCAACAAAATAATAGATAAAACTTTCAAAACTTTACTTGAGTTCGTACTCTTCAACCCATCCCATCCCCATTTCCCACCCTGCCTAGACCGGCAACGCATTGGCAGCACCTCTGGTGTTGCAGATGTCCATAGGCGGCGGTGACCGCTTTCCATCAGGTGGGCCATCTGCCTGTTTGTCAGCCTACTCCTTTCTCTAAGGGCCGGCAACGCATCCGTGATTCCCCTGGTGTTGCGGGTGTCCATGGGCGGCGGTGATTACTTACCATCAGGTAACCCGCCTGCTCGTTTGCCCCCCTCTTACTATTAAAAAAAACCTACTTTGTTAGTGTTAAGTCTTATTTTTGGAGCTTATACGATAGAAACGCGGATTAGCGAATCAAACGTCAGTTTAATATCTCGAATTAAAAATATGATTTTAGAATGTCCGCGTACGGAATAATCTTTGACTTGAAGACAAATAATCGTTGTAGATAAATGAAAAGATAAAGGTTTAGATAAGATTCGTTATGATAAGGCATGTACTTTATAATTATGACCATGATCATCATGTGTTCAATCAGGCACCGAATGTATAATAAGCAAATTGTAAAATCATATGAAGTGTTAGTTGTAGAAACATTTGTACAATAACCAATAAGTTGCTAATGTTAACCTTACAATGCAGCAAAAACAGAAGCGGGAACCGTCGCAAGCGCAAGGCTCACGTGGTAAAAAGCCGTACAATAAACATGTTTAGACTGGCATGGAGGCGTTGAACAAAAACGATTTCCCAACTGAACACAAAGACATCAGAAAGTTTGCGAAAAGCACGCGCTGTGTAGGGAAGAAAGTAGTCGATTACGGTGAGATACACGTGACAAAATCATGAACTTGACACAAAGCTCCTATAGTACTATTTTAAATGTGTAATTATGAAACACATCTAGTACTTAGTTTAATTGAAGTATTTTCTTTTTAATATCCTACAAACAGAAAAGAAAAAAAAAATGACGATTTGTATTTCGGAGATACAATACCCTGGCCCGTACCCCGTTTTATGTTAATAAAAAGTTGTTCTTATATTATTGACATTAACGAAGACGTGAAAATCCGCGGCATATGAAGGCATTTACTATAGATATCCTCCGAGTTATTGGCAACTGAACGGGAGCTCTGATGGCAAAATTCCAAAATTGTACGTTTCATTATGAAGTTTTTTACCAATTTTACTGGGAAAGTCGGTCGCTCGGTACTGGCCCACGTCGGATACACTGGGTGGGGAAAAACAAACTAGTTCATTTGTTTAAGTATCATGATGGGTTCCGCCCGCCTTTCCCATCAACCAATCCTTCGTCCAGACTAGCTTGCTGTTGATGCAATGCAACTGCTTTGTGCGAGCTTTAGCTTTGATATGGGGGGCTCCAACTGATCTATCTATGACCAATATTACATTCAGGTATGTTAATGTTAATAGCTGATTGAATGGGGCTTAACTATTTATTTACTCTTGGATCAAATGCTAAAGTAGCATTTTTCAGTATTGCAGAAAGCCTACATTTTGAAACGAAAGTAAATTTGTCAGAGTCCATTCGCGATAGAGCGCATAACGATCGATTTAATAAATACAACTTGAACTAATTACATTTAGAGTTAAACATCGTTAGTTATCTACACATATATTAAGTGGAAAAAGTCTCTACATTTAAGATGCGTTTGGAGGGCTTCAGAGCTCTTGTTATATGAACTCTTAATTCCATGCACTTTCCGTCGTAAACTAAGCTGCTTAGAAAATTTGTATATGAGCGCACTAAAGCCAGACTCTTTAGCGCGCTCATTGTACGACCCCAGAATGAGCAAAACAACACATCCCAATGGTTTTTGAATTTCAAGTCTGTTTATCTGATTTTAACTGCTCGATAAAATTTTAAACTACAGGAAGAATTTCAATGCGGTTTTTGACATTACATTGAGGACAACTTCAGCCAGGACATAGGCTAGGCTATAGAACCTTTTGGACATAAAACTGTAAGGGGGTAAAAGAGGGGGTTGAATTTAGTATGGGAAAAAGTAACTTTCCCTAAAACCTTGAAATTATGCATTTAAACCCTTTATCTATCAATGTTTGTTTATTTGTTAGTGTGTTCGTTTCCTATGCGTTCCTATACAATTCATTCGATTACGATGAAACTTTGGTGAGGTGTTGTGCGCTCACGGGAAGGTTTATGAGGTTTATGACGCAACAAAATAAAAAAACAGAGCTTTGCTGGGCATCAGCTAGTAAAATAATAATCATTGCAAGTTCGAAAAGCCCCTCTTGTAATTTAACACGCGTTTTATTAGTTTAGATATAGAGGGTAAATAGGTCGAACTGATAGCGTTTAATAATATAATAGCGACTTTCTAGAGCTTAAAAGCATGTTGACATATTCTTGGACAATAGTTCTCATCGATCCGTTTCTCGAAGATTGAATCTAAGAAACTAAAAATATCTACTAAAATATCTGATATAGCGTTGCGTATCTATCGCAGTCGTTTCCTCATCGGTTTGTTTACGTCCCTTGTTTTGATTGCATAACTCAGTGCGTCGTAAGCAATATTGTCATTCACTTGATATGATTATCACGCAGTGTAATGTGTGTGCAGTGCTGCATGCGTTGCACCGGCACCTCTTTGTAGGACGGGGCCAGTGCCGAAGGACCCGGCGAGCCCGCTCGCTCGCCGCACGTGCATGCCCCTCCCGGCCCGCGCCGATCTCCCGTGATACCGTACCGACATAGCGGGTGCTTCTCGGCCGGCGTCGGAGCCCCTCGGCCTCCTTCGCGCCCCTACTCGGACGTGATTGCGAGAGCGCGAGCGGAGCGAACAAACCAGACCTCCCCCTTCTCCACCCGCCCGGGCCAGTCTACTTACAGCTAAACTCGTGAGCGGACGTTTTGTCGATACTCCGTGCGTTTTCATCCGTCTTCTATTTCGTGGATTCTTTGCTATAAACCATTGAACTCTTGGAACTTTTTATGGATTATTGACATTTAGTTTCGCCAGGACTTTGTGTGGTGACTAGAAAGTGTTGTTGTGGGATCGGTGACAGTGGTGCAAGGCTGCCCGCGCTCCGTCCGCCGGCGGAGTTGGCGTCCTCCCTCCGATTCTCGCTAGGTAAATGAGACTCCTACGACACCAATTGCATACGTGGACGGAACCGGCTCGCGGTGCTGTACCTCTTATGAAATTCGCTTTTTGAACCGTCAAAATTTAATGGGAAAAGTTTTTATTCGGTCGCGCTCCAGTGGATCCGAGATGAATGTGGTTCAAGACAATTGTACCGTTAGCTACTTAGCTGCGTCGCGGTCGGCGCTCGCTCGTGTACAACAAGTATTGTACTTCTTAGCAACTGATATAGGTAATTAATCTGAAAAATGTAGACGAGCTAGATGGTTATTTGGACGGATATCAAGTACCTAGATGATAGCTATAAAAAATCAGAAAACGGCCATTGTTAGTTGTCAGAGTTTGAAATTACGATTACGGAAGTGACGAGCTCGCATTGTTTCGCAAGAATCCACCTGGCACAAGTCTCTTTTGTTCTATTTGGAAATTGGTAAATGAGGCATTGCTTTATGGGAAATAAGTTATAAGTACCTAGCAATGTTGTTGAAGTTTATTTGCATATTAAGATAAAGATAAAGAAGTTGCTGTGATACCAATTTAACGAGAAAATAGGTGATCTCGAGTATATGAATGGGCGTGGCAAGTGACCAAGTGCTTCAAGGCTTGCTGACTGGTTTTTAACCGTTCGAGACCGCTTGAGAAATTGCGACACCACACACCTACCTACTAGCGTCGCTATGAGCCAGAACCTGAAAGTGGCTGTCATAAATCTGCTCAAAGACCAGATGGCATTCCAAAAACCATCTGCGAGCTTACAGTTACAGAACTTGAGAATCTCCAATTTGAAAGTTAGGCAGTTGCAAATAATTTGAAGTCTACCAAAATGTTATAGGTATACTTTCTAACGCGTTTCTTGATAGAGTGGAATCAGTGGCATCTTAATGACTCAGGGAAAAGAAACTCTTAAGGTCACGTTATGAATTTTACCGGCGTTACTTGCAGTATTCAATGGGTGCATCGTCTTTGTTTTAACAATCAATCGTCCATGGAGAAGTCAGTTTGTGCAGAAAAATGGCGTGCTAAGTCCTTAACTGATGGGAAATCTGTAAAATAACTATGAAACCTACACGCTACGGTTTTTACGTTGAAGACGAACAAGTCATTATCTCACGGTTCCGTTATGAAGTGAAGTTGCCGAGAATAGCTTTATCAAAACCATTTTCCTGGTTTCGACTATAAATGACGTGAAAGATAATTTCATTGGTGGAGGTTTTTCGAGTAGTCATTCTTGATCAATTTATATTTTTATCCGACTTCGAAAGAGGAGGAGGTTATCTATTCGACCCGTATAGGAATATTTGTAGGTATATGCTTTATGTGTATGTTCCCCCATTACTTTGCGCGTCATGAACCGATTTCAATGATTGTTTTTTTTTTGTTAGAAAGGTCAGAAATAAGTAGTCTCATAAATTTAAATTTGGAGCGATCTGATGCTGGTATCCATGAGGTATCGGAATTCCTCAAATTTCGTAAGCAAACAGTGATGTAGGTAGGTATTTGCACTGGAGTGGCATCATTTGGTCAAGTGGGGGTGATGATGGAGTCCACAGATTGCTACATAGAACTCTTCAATGATAGGCAGTTAACGGATAATAATTACATATCCTTGTCTCTGTTACTAAACAGCTTATAATAGTCAGGTTTGGAAAAGAACTGCTTAACGGTCAACAGTCATTGTATTCTGATGGCCATATTTTACAAAGGTCGTTGAGATAATTCTATCACCATCTGGTACTAGTGCATATAATGAAGCTAATTAGGTATATTATTACATATCACTCTAAAAAGGTAAAAATACATTTATTTAATTAATTGATTAACATACTCCACTATCTGATGTTTCTACATGATTTACTAATAAAGGAGTCATTATTTCTTACTTTTGAAAGGGTTTTTGGTAAAAAGGTAAAGGTCACATAATATTTTACCATAAGGTAAATAGGAAACTAGATTTAAATAAACAATTGTCCTCTTAGTTGGACGTCGTTAAAAATAAAAGTACTTAACAACCATTAAATAAATGAAATTATCCGGTCTGGGTAGATTGGAAGACCATTGTTCTGAGTGTGGTTCTACTGACAGTTCGACCCCAGGCTGAGTAGGTACTTAATGTAGTTTTCTATTTACGATTGGTTTTAATCTAAAGCCTTATTATATTCCACGTTTTCTCGGGTCCCTTACATAGGTACGTTCCCGGTAGTGTGATAAGAGTGATAGGGAGAGAGAGGCACCCATATTAAAGCCCATCACACCCGATATATATCGTGTCTGGTTTATCGTGCAATGTAATACGCGTCTTACCTAGACTCTACCTACCTACCTTAAGGGGCTCGTAAACGGGGTAGCTTTCGGCAATTTACTTATTGCTACAATTCGGGCTATCCTCAAAAGTTTACATTCAAACTTTGTTGCCATTCGTGATGTAATATGTAATCTTTTTTGGTAATAGCCCGAATTGAAAGAAACTAGCCCTTTTACGAGCCCCTCGCCTCACCTTCGGTGCCTTAGCTAGACTGTTCGGCAGATCGTTTCCTTAGCAACACATTAGTAAGCGACTTCCTAGAGGCGTGAACGAAACTACGGGCGATGCTGTCTGCCTATTGCTTTCTCAACTCACTATTTTTAGAGGTGCTATGCGCGCCGATGCGCCGCGAGGCTGGAAGTAGGTCGCGATATTTGCGCTGTACCTGACTAGCGCTCAATGCCACTGTACGAAGGACACGTATCATTTATTATTGAGACGCAATACGTATCATTATTAGGTATTTATTAAGGAGCTGGTTGCGGCGATGGAAGGACTAATTATGTTGTATTTGATAGCGAAATTTGCGCTCTAGCTGACTCGCGCTTAATGCCACTCTACGAAGGACACGTATCACTTATTATTGAGACGCAATACGTATCATTATTAGGTATTTATTAAGGAGCTGGTTGCGGCGGTGGAAGGACGAATGTGTTTAATGACGAAATTTGCACTCTACCTAACTCGCGCTCATTACCAGTTTACGAAGGACACGCACCTATTATTTATTATTTAGTTGCAATACCTATCATTATTAGATATTTATTAAGGAACTTATTGCGGCTGTCAAAGGATGAATTAACTATGTCGTATTTGATGGTGAAATTTACGCTCAACTAGAGCAACACACAAAGCAGAAGAACATCAACGCTCATCCTTCTACGATATAAAGCCGTCTTTACCTAATTTCCTATATTGCCTAAAGGCTGCATAGCCAGATGATTGTGGTCGACCGGTTGCGGCTAGTCGGCCGTCTTCTCCCATCCTAGAGCGTGTCACTCCTAAAAAATCTGTGCCCCCTGGTTTATCCGGCTTGTCCGGGTCAGGCTCCGCTCCTGGCTGGGTGTGGTACCTATGTTCATGTTCATGTTTGATGGTGAAATTTACGCTCTATCTGACTAAAGCTCAGTGTCATTGGAGGAAAGGACATGTTTCTGTATTATTTAGTTACGATAATTTTGCGCATTAACTGACTAGATAGCGCGCTGTGCAACGGCACCGTGGTTATACATGCGTATTATTTGGTTTTCATTGTTTAAACAAGTTCCTAAGCGACGTAACAGACCTCCGATTCCGACATTCGCTCCAACAGCCTTACACACGTTTCGTTTTAGCCGTGGTCACTGGTCGGCGCCCGCCAAATCGGAACGCCTAATAAGACCATACATACATACATATTTTTATAGCCTTTGCTTAATCGTGCCACACCAGGTCATCAATATTAGATCCAATTTAGGTGTTTTAAAATATACACTGAATATGAAGATAGAATGCTGCGAGAGATTATAAATTGAAACTGCTACGCGGAAATATCGAAGTTGTCTATGAGTAACAATTTGAAATATTGCCATTTCTAATATGATTAATGGCAGCCCTCGTTGGCAGTAAACATCGGGAGTTTTACAGCCAAGTTTATGATGTTGATAAATCGTATCGGTCGAGATTCGAAGAATCGAATAAAAACGGGTCAGGGCACCAGAATAACGTGAAACGCCGGATGCTCCGTGATTCAAGCATTTTGATGTTTGCATCTTATTTTCATAAATGTTTGAAATGATTATAACTATACTACCGGCGCCGCCGGCAGCTTCACCCGCGGTAATTTTCATACGAACTTTGAAACCCCTTTTCATCCCTTCAGGGGTTGAATTTCGAGAAATCCTTTCTTAGTGCGCGCTTACACCCTTAAAGAGACCTACTCGCAAAATATCATATTTCTAATTTATATAGTTTTGGAGAATCGTTGATACGTGAGTCGATCAGTGGTTTATTTATATATACATATATAGACACAAACCTGATATCGTGCTGTCTCTAATGATTTATTATTGACCGCATGAATCAAGTCGATGCCGTACCTACAACAATATACACAAACAAATAAACGAATCATTTAAAAATACTTTTGTATACACACAAATTCCCTTCCAATTCCGACTCTACGAGAACTGGTAAATGTTTAAATTGGAATACAAAATTCAAGAGGGCACGGGAGGATCTGAACCCCCTTTCTCGGTAAAACCACAAGTGTCTCTTTCACTGGGGTGGATAGGTTAAGTTCGGCTCGAAAACGATGCTAAGGCAATGACCTACTACAATCGTCCATAGAAAACACCAATATTCCACGAACCACGAACATAAGATGCAAAGAACTCGCTAATCAGCACGTTTTACAAAGACATGTAAGCGTCAGTGAACGACCGAAACACGGCGAGAGATAATGTCCCCACAGTTGGGCCGATGTCGTCAGCTGATACGCGGGGTTAATGGCCTCGACTTTGCCTTAATGTCCGCACTTATCGTCCTATACGAGGTCGAGGGTTATCGGTCATTTTTTCGGTTTGATTTACGATTAAAACAAGCAACGATGGAATGTTTATTCCGAGTCGTATAAACAATGTAGTCAGGAATAATTATACCTGCTCCATTGTTATTGTTATAAGCTGGCTACAGATGTTGGACCAATCTCCGCCAACGCGAGCTCTGACGAGCTTCAGCCAGCCCGAGCCGAACATCTACACGTTGGCTAGCTGTGGTCTTAGTTTTATGTTTGCAACTGCGAATCATGGATATTAATTGTTGCTGTCTAGGGAGCCTACAAGTTAGGCCAACGTGTGGACACGGTTGGCTGAGCGTTCTCGAGCGCCTTTGATTCGTGCCCAAAAAACCGACCACCATCTTAGGACTAATTAATCAAACGTGGCCACAAGTAGTCTTGTGGCTCTGCCCACCCCATTAGGGATTTCGGGCGTGATAATATGTATGTATGTGTAAAAAACCGACAACGGCCCGACGTGAGGCGAGCAGCGGTGAAGCGAAGCGAGCTGTACGCATGTTGACGCTCGGCTTCACCGAAGTTGGCCCAACATGTGGAGCCGGCTTTAGAAACTTGTACTGAGGCATCTGAAGCCCGCAGGGTCTGTCCGCAGAGTAATGAGACTTCGTCGAAGCCAACCTGATAAACCCTATTATTAGAAGCTATTTCCCATGGCTATGTGAAATGAAATGAGTCCAAAGAAATGAGACGGTAAATAGATAACTTCTTACAGAACGAAAGTTACGTACCTAACTGACATTATTTTTCTTCTTTACTACTATCTTTATTTGAGTTTGACTTGTTATTATAACTGTAATAAAATACCTTCTGCAGGATAACTTTTGAAGTCTGTTGCCGAACTTTGCGTTGGTTCCTTTTGTCAACAACAAACTATGTACTTTCGCGAAACGATTCAAATGCACCTTTAATATCTTGTTTCCATTAAAACACGAAGCAAACAAATGATAAAAGTTGATTAAGGTTATTAAACATTACAAATGCACACATTAAAACTTGAATGCAGACAAAATATAATAATAATTCTTAGCTGTTAGTTACTAGGTAACAAAATCCAATTTCATTTAAATTTCCCCCTCTAGATTCATACCACCAATAAAAAGCATGTGTGTTCTTTTTATTGGTGGTATGACTCTAGAGGATTCCCCATTTTAGAACATAATAATTAATTGACCGCCCGCTTTTCATGTTTGATAACTACCATTTTCTAGAATAGAGAACCTCCTCCTTTTCTGAACTCGACAGAAAAAGACATCAACGCATCGTTATTCAAAGTTGCGAACTTGGCATGAATTACATTATTTTAATATCGATGTAATTTGCCCCATTTTCATACAAGGTACAACAAATGCCAATTTATCTGTACCAGTCATAAAAGCTCTCGCATCTCTTCGTCCATTATTGCTTCTGGAATTCCAATCTAATATAATCGACTAGTTACGATTGTTCTAATATTGATGCGGATTTTTTCTTCATCGTCGAAGAAAGGATCATAAAATGTATATGCCTGAGCCTGCGATATGATAGATATCGACGCTAAAATGCCAAAACTTGGTTTTGTACGTGTTTGACCTTCACATTCGCGGTTTTGTCAATTTAGTGGCGATATAGTAAATCACTTAGCAGGCCTCTAGCTCTAGCCCAACAGCACCTTGTGGTCGTCACTATTATATTTCGAAGCCAGAGCCTTTTACTATTCACAAGGAAACAACAGACATCTTCGATGACATCACAGTACCTACCTCGAATCCGCCGCACCAAGGCTGCCAGTAATTGGCTAGAATTGCCCACACGCGACCGTGACTCATAATTTAGACGCTTAAACTGACAGTTTACGCGATTTATGTCAAATAAGTGATCTCAAGTTGAGATTTTTATAATCACTCAGGTGGGCTACCGTAAAAGACTACACTAAACACTAAACTAGGTACACTAAAGGCCCGGGCACACCAAACGCGGTTGCGGCGCGTTTGCGGTGCGAACGCGGGTCCGCGCCGTTGTCGAACAGCGCGAGCGAATTTACCATGCCACACCAAAGTAGCCGCGGGATCGCGGCGGTCCCGCACCGCCGCGGTGTGGCATGGTATATTCGCCCGCGCCGTTCGACAACGGCGCGGACCCGCGTTCGCGCCGCAAACGCGCCGCAAACGCGCCGCAACCGCGACGCAACCGCGTTTGGTTTGCCCCGGCCTTTATACCTATTATAAAGAGGTCTGAGTGAGAGTGAGACAGGCGTGGGAATGGTGATAACTGAATTCCACGCGTACAAAGTCGCGAGCAAAAATATAGTCCAGGATAAAGGCATAAAAAGTATAGGCAGGCTGCCAATTGAGCTTGCTTAATCTGAGTGTAGCCACGCTTCAAGGTAAAACTCTATCATGAATTCATAAAACATATCTTTATATAAAAAAAACCGGACAAGTGCGAGTTAAACTCGCGTGGAGAGGGTTCCGTTCCATGAATGATTATCTGAAATTTACTAGGTTACTTTAAATACCATAGACTTCTTATAGGTTTTCCTGTAATCTATAGGTAAAGAACTATTTTCTGTATTTTTTCCCCCAGTAGTTTCGGAAATAAGGGGGGGGATGGTCTTTTTTGCCTATTTTCCTAAATAACTTCCAAACTATTTCACTTAAAATTCAAAAAAAAATATATTTAAGATCCTCACAATAGGCTCTTTCATTTGATATATCACACGATATAAGCTGCATAACTTTTTTTTTAATTTTCTAATTGTCCCTCCATAAGTGGGCCCCATGTTTAAAATTCATATATTTACGTCACGCGCCCGTGTTGCGGTCACCAACTTACATATGTATACCAAATTTCAACTCGATCGGTCCAGTAGTTTCGGAGCAAATTGGCTGTGACAAACGGACAGACAGACAGACAGACAGACAGACAGACACACGAGTGATCCTATAGGGATTTCGTTTTTTTTCCTTTTGAGGTACAGAACCCTAAAAATGGTTTTAAAATTCAGAGCTCGCAAGTAATAATTAGTTTTCATTCTTTTACAATTGAAATGAAAGATGTCCCAAGAATGCGAACGGGATGTTTATTCCCAGGAAAAAGATACGCACGATAACAGTGATAACCCAAAAAGCGCATATCTGATAATAGGGCAGATAACGCTCTGGTATGCGATACCATAATTTGAACCTGTTGGCGACAGTCTTCACTTCAGTAATTCTTTTTGTTGACAACAAGTGTCGAATAGGTTACCCACAAGCCCTTAACTAGCTAGGTAATAGTTGATTGTTGTTTACAGAGCCTCTAATCTACTATGTCGTCACTAAAATGCCAAATCCGCGAATGTGAACGTCTAACACAAAACAACGACATATTCGCGTTTTGGCAGTACCGAATAGTGGCCTGCTGTAATTGCTTGTCAGCATAGCGACACTGGCACTACGATATTCCATTTTGATATTGAAACAAGTCTTTAGGGACTGGAATTGATTGCTTTCTCGTCGGCTTTTACACATGGCGTACGTACCTTACCCCCCCCCCCCCCCCTTATATAGTTACTTACTGACTAGCAACTTCGTCTGCATGTATCTTTAAAATATCACGAATTATCATGTTACCGACTTGTATATTTTGCCCTCAAATTACCGGCTCATTGGGCATACACGAACTTCTCGTGATTAATCTTCCTTTTAAGGATAGGTTGTCTTAAAAAAAATAGCCTATGTTCTTCCCCTAGACTCAAACTCTCCATACCATATTTTATCAAAATCAGTTCAGCGGCTTAGCCGTAAATCGCGCGGATACATAAAATAACATCACCGGGCTCTCATCTGGCGGCACAAACATCCGGAAAATCAAGCCAGCCCCTATTTCACTCTTAAAAGGGTTGAGTTTCTTAAAAAGTAGCCTATGATCTTCCTTAGCGCTCAAACTATCTCCGTACAACATTTCATCGAAATCTGTAATGATTCATGAATAGTACATTGTGCATCTAGTAAGAAGGGGATAACTAACGAGAGTCTGTTAGAAACCCGACGCCGATAGGCGAGGGCTTTTATGACTCGAGTTTGTTATCCCCTTACTGCCCGTGATACACACAATGTTTTTCATCACATTTGCGAGGAAATGAAATAAAAATTAGAGAAAAAAAGTATATATATTAATTTTATTTCCATTTTACATCGTGAATTACCATCAGGTGGGTGTTCATAAACTGTAAGTACGTTGCGATCAGCGCGGGGCAGCTCCGCCGACCTGGCGCACTTAACTGCCCGCGGGAGTTCGAAACCATACAAAATCCATGGATTTATGGATCCATGGATTATCCAAATATGGATTTTGTATGGTTTATAACTCCCGCTGACGGCGGGGCCCATAGAGGAGTTAAATCGGCTATAGTTGCTCTACACGCTTGCGTATAATAACACCCTTTCCGAGCAAGTGTGATGAAAAATAATAAAATACAGGGATTGGAGCCAATTCGAAAGTGTGTTCACTAATTTAAAATCTAAATTTGAAATAAGAAATGTCAAACTCGATTTTGTTTGAAAGCTTGATGCTATACAAAATCGAGTTTGACGTTTCTTTTTTTAAGTTTAGGGAATTTTTAAATTTAGATTATTAATTTCGAATTGGACCCATTATAGCCTTAATAAAAATAATAGTCATATTGTTAAATATCATCATATACGTGTACAAAGTTTTTGTTTTCAAATTGCCGTGCATTTCAGGTCATTTCAATTTATCGTGGGTCAGACTATCTCAACAAGGTATGTGTACGAAAAAAATCTCACCTACTTACCGTAAATCGTACGAGGAAGCGGATGTTACGTCATTTGATGAATTTTACTCCTCGTTACGACTTCCGGCGCGGGTGCAGTGAAACTGCGCAAGAGTGGCCCCGATACTCTAGATCAGGGTCACCGAATAAATTCGAAACGGTGTCCGCTTAATTTAAGATTGCCTAAATTTAAAGTAAGAAACGTCAAACTCGATTTTGTATAGCTCCAAGGTTCAAAATCGAGTCGAACGTTTCTTATTTTAAATTTAGCGACTTCTAAATTTAGCGAAAACACTTTC
Organism: Tortricodes alternella; assembly: GCA_947859335.1. NCBI lineage: Eukaryota > Metazoa > Arthropoda > Insecta > Lepidoptera > Tortricidae > Tortricodes > Tortricodes alternella. The sequence goes on along the minus strand of OX401979.1, from coordinate 12,556,656 downwards.
GAATTGGTCCCACTGTCATGATATGTTTTCAATTAATTTTGATGACTATCAGAAAATTGCACAAATTCTCATTAATTTCATATAAAGGCCAACACAGTATTAAGTTAAACTGACTCTTTTTCAGAAATGAACGATTAAAATGGTTTGTATTTGTAAAATGTTCTGATGAGTTGATATCTAGATAAGATAGATAAATAGATAGATAGATAAGATAGTCAAGATAGATAACAAATATGAGAAAGAAGTTGCTGATTAATCAGGTGCAGCCGTGGAATGGATCAGTAGCAACTAAAGGTTTTCATGAATCTGTACTAGAAGTAAGTAACTTATTCTAATTGATCAAGACTTATTTATAGCCTACCGTAATCGTATGCTTAAATCATTAAGAGGGCGCCGACCGTCCAGTGGCGCCCTCATCACTGTTATTGTGTTTTCTATTAAAGGAAAGTATTTTATTAAAATTGAAGCCGTATAAGTTGTTACGCAACTTAATACACAACGTATAAGCTATGTAATATAGCTTTGCACAGTATAACCATCATCTAATCAATTTAACAGAAAAAAACGGCCACTATTTTCTATTAAATTGATTAGATGATGGTTATACTTTGCAAAGCTATATTACATAGCATATACGTTGTGTATTAAGTTGCGTAACAACTTATACGGCTTCAATTTTAATAAAATAGTTTCCTTTAATAGAAAACACAATAACAGTGATGAGGGCGCCACTGGACGGTCGGTGCCCTCTTAAATTGATTCCAATTTGGACTAATTTGACCACTACAAGTAAAATTCGATATCCTTACTGAATTCTAATTCAATTAATGATCAGGGAGTTATATCCTTTGAGCTTTTGAATGATTTTCGCAACTTCAGTGTGATTTGATTTTTAAGATAAACGAGTTACTAACTACACACGATGATGGCAATCACAATTGTGAACACAGTACTTATATTATTATCAGTTGCCATGACCTTGACTTTCTTAAGCAAGCAGTTCATTTCTGGTTTCAACAACACAGTCAGGCGCCTCATTCGGGAACGCTAAGTGATTCTGTAGCGACTCGTAAGCCAGATTTCTCATTCCACTCTTCCGCACGACGCGAAATGCGTAAGAGCGAGATGAGAGATCTGGCTTACGAGTCGCTACAGAATCACTTAGCGTTCCCGAATGAGGCGCCAGATGATTCTGTTTTGGATTGCGAAAATCATCATCAATCAAACTAACAATAGTAAATTAAGGGATAATAATGATCACATTGGTATCCCTTTTCTTCACTTGTTTTACGAACGCTGATGAATTAAAGCTGAATTTAAAATCAGCGCTTTTAACTTCATACTTTTGTGCCCGTCTCTTGTATCAGTTAATTAGTTAATGCTAATTCGAAATGCCCGAGTCTAAGTCAAGAAACCTCCTTCCATTTACATAACTATTAATTAGATGTAATTAAACTCAAAGCTCGTTATAGCTAAAGACGGCCGTTAGCGAATACCGTCGACCACCGCACCGTGTACCACCTCTACTTTCACCGCCGGCCATCTTGTGAGCCCACCGACCATGTCGAGCGTCTCTCGATCATTGAGTAATTGACATTCCTATTGTTACGCCTCGCCTCGACTTATGACGTCATAAGTGTGCTGCTAAAATTCAGGTATACTGGCAACGTGTTTTCGTGCATTCTTGTGGTTATAACGTTCCGGCTAGTTAGATTTGTGTCCTAAATGTTTGTATAGTTATCTCGTTAACATTATCGATTAACAGACGGGATGATCATTGGATTGTTTTTTAGTTCTGACGTGCGTGTTTATTTATTAACATTCACCATATTTGTCATCAATTGGGCAGGAGTGGGTTCTGTGCCCTTAGTGTAAACTTCAATTTTAAAAAACATCTAGAACGCGTTAAGCGTTTCGCATTAAGGAATTGGAGACTTTAAAGCTGATTCGAAACGTTTGCTATGACTCAAACTTACATTAAGAGCCTGTAATCCTTACTCCGAGCGGTTCTAATATAGTTCATATGGTTTATTTTGGTTAGGGACAAATTCTAAGTAACTCGAATGACTATAATTCGGATAAATGTACCATCGGAGTGAAAAGGAAATATACTTTGTCTACACCCATATCATAAAACCTCCATAGTGTAATCAAAAACCGTACGAAATGACCACCATTGTGACAACCAATTAGGTAAAACCAGTGCTGAAATGTTATTACAGTATCGATTTTAGTATCGAAATGAGATTAAATTTGGAACATCTGTCAAAACTCAAGTGGGTCTCTATTCTCGTATCCATAGATATTAAACAGTTATTGATACGAAACATCAATTCAGTATGTTTTTTTAATATAAACCGAACGACATTTGATCTCGAGTGACGTGAGAATAGAGACTTCATTTGTTTATCTATGATTTAAAAAAAATGGTCTTGTAGGAGGATCGAATTGCCGCCATTATGTTGGTTTTTTGCTGAACGAAAGTAGAATTGTTGTTGAATTGAATAGAAAAAGTTGTTTGTAATTTACATTTTAGTTGAAAATATGAATAGTAGTCTTCTCGGAGTGACTGTGTGATGTGAAAATGCGCCGGATATCGGAAATATGTAGCCACGATTGCAACAAATAACTTGTTGCCAAAAAATATTGTTTCTGAACACATCATGGAGGATTTATAATATGTGTGTAGATAAAGTTATGTATGCAACTCTGCATAATTTGGCCTTGAAACACACGTGCGATCTTATTATGAAACTCGCTAAAGCTCGTTTCATGCAAACCGCACTAGCGTTTTAAGGCCTATCATTATGCAACCGTTGCATAAACTACTATTGTAAGTTTAAGGTGGTTTTCTTACAGAAGCAGTGCGGGGGAACAAAAATACATGCAAGTATGGCCACAATTTACATTGCCCGCAATAGGGAAAACTGAAGCAAGTTTTTTCAACACAAATTGTCCTCACTCTTGGTGACTCGAAAGACCTCACCACGACGTAGTCATGTTATTTATGTTCTTCTGTGATTTAACGACACACACTTACTACATCAAGTAACAATAACATAATGCGAATTGCTCATCACCATTTACAAACTGTTGCTATCCACGGTGCAAAGATGTCAATCGTCAATCGATATTTATGTTCTACTGGTTTTACCATTTTTCCACCTGCCTTACTCTAATTATATGAACTCAGAGTCGTTTAGGTACAGTTTATGTAATAAAGTAATCTAACTGCCATGCTTATTGCAGTTTCCTAGCTTTCACAAGTTTGTGGTAGGAGAATCGTTTCTTTGTCTAGCGTGTTCCATTGACTTTGCTAAGAGTTCGTTGCTAAGGAGACCAATATTTATACACCGTACTTAACTAGTTATATCTCACGTCATGAAGATCTCTCATTAATTAGCTTTAGGTCGAATAGAACCATGTTTATGCTTGAGCTTGCACCGCAGACCTTGTTTCTATGATTTGAGACTTAACGAAACATGTTCTAGATTTTTATATATTTTTTAAATTTTATCCGTTTGCATTCGTGTACTAATAAGCGTTCTTTTTGTTACAGGAAATTGACATTTGGTCCCATCGCACTCAAAGTCTGAGTATATTGTAAGTATATATTCTTTTTGCAAACCATTTGAGCTATAGCTAACCATAATATATAACTTTATTGTCACAACTTCTATTACATTATTATTAACTTGTTTTACAATCAACATTATAATCTCATACGTAGTATAAATCCTCCTATCAATACAAATAAAACGGTACCGTGACTCACTTATAGACAACGCACAGCCTAAACGGGTGCTCCTAGAGGTTTGAAATTTGGAGGAGACATTCCTCGAGTACCCTAGAGGTGCACTACAGCGATTTTTTGAAATTCCATCTTTAAAGAGGTGATAAAGTTCGTGTGGCAAATACCGCGGGCGAAGCTGTGGTGGGTCCACTATTGTATTATAAATTGTATCGTTCCTTTTGATTATTATCGTAAAACAGGTTTTCAAGTCTCAATCTTTAATCATTATTGCTAATACGCCATTTTTATTTTGATCACGATAAAATTGGTCCTCTGATCGCTTTCCCCAAAACTGTAAAATTTGAAGTATTTTTCTTGTTACCACACCTGCGAGAACTTCATAAACCAGTTCGAATAGTTCGAACTCTTACGCTCGTATTTATAGACTACGCTTAAGGCCAATCCATTCTCGGGTTAGGTTTTACGAGTATTATATGAACCTCTATATGTCGGCGTAGAATCGCGTAATTCGTGTGCTTCGTGTGTTAACGAAACAACGAGAGGCTTCGCGAAAAATCGAATTATCGCGTTAAGAAAGTCGATCTACGCGATCCTACGGATTGTAACAACGGACGCTAAATCCGTGTTTTAGTGAAAACGCAAACTTACTTAATCTTGTGCTTTCATGTAATAGTAATTAAGACTTGTTTAGCAGAATGACGAAATATCTTAAGAGGACTGTGAACCAATGGCAAAAATCACCCTTTTCATACAAAAGGCTATAACGATTTACACCCCTTAAAATATTAACCGATTTTGTCTTTGATAGGTTGTCAGTCAGAAGGAAATCTACGTCTGTACGTTTTTTGAATATTGATTAAAGATAAACAAAGTCAAATAATCGCCGAAATTAGTTTTGTATGGGAATACTGAAACGACAATGAAAAAACCAAAACGTATAGACCTAGATTTTGTTCTGACTGACAAAGAATCAAAAATTGGCCAAAATCGGTTAACATTTAAGGGGTGGAAATCGTTATCGCCTTTTGTATGAAAAGCCGTAGGTTCACACTTCTCTTAAAGCAATAAGACGCAAGAAGGTGGGGGCGACGGTTGGGGTGAGCGGTAACGGTTAATTTATTTCGTCATTCCACTAAATTCTTGCTATTTCACGAAAACGCGTGATTCAGTCTGCATTTTCGCGAAAACACGGGATCATCTCTGTTACAGGGGCGTAGCTACCGCCGTATCAGCCGTATCAATGATACGGGCCCCCGGGCTACAAGCTCTTTTGTGAAAACTCTTTACCCTTAATTTCGGCTCCCCAACAAATTTTAATATAGGGTCCGTCTAAGACAAGCTACACCACTGGCTCTTTAGAATCCGTGAGATCGCGTAAAGCAGTTGTCGACGGTTCAATCCAATTTTTCACGAAGCCAATCGTATTTTCGTGAAAACTCGATTTACGCGATCCTACGCCGACATATACACCTTTAGTTCGAGTCAAAGCCCAAAATAAGTACCTATACATATTCATACTAATATTGTTAATGCGAAAGTAACTCTGTCTGTCTGATACGTTTTCACGGCTAAAACGCTGAACCGATTTGGTATTGAGATAGTTTGAGCATTAGGGAAGCACATAGGCTACTTTTTAGTGTTCCGTACCTCAAAAGGAAAAAACGAAACCCTTATAGGATCACTCGTGTGTCTGTCTGTCTGTCTGTCTGTCTGTCTGTCCGTCTGTCACAGCCAATTTCCTTCGAAACTACTGGACCGATTGAGTTGAAATTTGGTATTCATATGTAAGTTGGTGACCGCAACACGGACGCGTGACATAAATATATGAATTTTAAACATAGGGGCCACTTTTTGGGGGTAAATTAGAAAATTAAAAAAAAAGGTTTGCCACCTATATCGTGTGACATATCAAATGAAAGGGCTTATTATGAGGATCTTAAATATATTTTGTTTTGAATTTTAAGTAAAATAGTTTAGAAGTTATTCAGGAAAATAGACGAAAAATTACCATTCCCCTCCTTATTTCCGAAACTACTGGGGCTAAAATTTTGAAAAAAAATACAGAAAATAGATCTTTACCTATAGATTACAGGAAAATCTATAAGAAGTCCATGGTATTTAAAGTAACCTAGTAAATTTCAGATAATCATGTACGGAACGGAACCCTCTCCACGCGAGTTTAACTCGCACTTGTCCGGTTTTTTAGGCAGCCAACCTCTAAAAGACAGATTTAGGGGTTGGAAAGTTGATTAATGGCAAGGTTGTCGTGTCCCATGAGACCCCGGAATTTGAAGGTATAAATTTAAAAAGTCAGTAACATGAAAGTTCGTTATATTTTAAAAATAGATTTCCACGAAGACGAAGTTGCGGGTCAAAGCTGGTACAACTATAAACTAGCAAAGAAAAATAAAACCTTGCGTCTTAGCACTCCCAGCAAACGTCATTTTCTCGAAAGATACGTTATTAAAGACCGACTTGACAATATCGATTAAGATGTACAAATAGCTTTCTTTGAACTAATAGAACCCCAAGTGGCTCAAGGACCTGCGATCTTTGTTACGGACGATCGAATGAACAAATGCGTCGTAGAGGACAGTGCACCGACCGGCCTTCGCGGGACTTTAATATTAATGACAATGGCGCATTGGGGCATCGCGTCGCGACCATTTTGTATTAAAATTGCGACTGCCTAAATAAAGAAGCATTAGATTATAACATAACATGATAAATAAACAGAGTTTAATGAAAGAAAGCAAATCGCGCCTGTTTTTCGTGTGGTAGGCTTGGCTGACGCAAAATGCTACCTAATTAGTAAAGCAAAGGTGAGTAGTAATTGTCCTAGCTTCTTTCACATTTCTTAACTTCACAAAAGCGTTTGAAGCTAGTACCGTACACACCACACCGTACCTAGCACACTCTAAGGTGAGAGGGCAAGCTATCAAAAATTATAGTGAATGGGTGCGTCTTAACTTGCCATTGTTCTTACAAAGATTCTTACAATGACGAGAATTTATAAATATGTATAAGTTCGGTGTATTACGATTTCGATGGTTTCACTTTGCCTGATAATTTGGCGGACAGCTTTACTCGGGCATGTGCTTCTTTCTAATAAATAAACTAGTGGCTCCGTGAGCTGTAGACCTCGCGACAAACTAAAGTTTCTCGTTCGAAAACTGATATCCCGATACATCGACATAGGTTGTAGTCAGTTTACCAACACCGCAAATAAGTTTGTAATCGCTAAAACACCCATAACTTCGCCATTTTGCAAAAAATCTAAAAACTGAATCGACATAAAATTCTACATAATAATCGAACCTGCTCACAAAATTTCACGAGAATTGGTTGAGAACTGCGGCCTGGCGCATCATTCGGGAACGCTAAGTGATTCTGTAGCGACTCGTAAGCCAGATCTCTCATCTCGCTCTTACGCATTTCGCGTCGTGCGGAAGAGTGGAATGAGAAATCTGTCTTACGAGTCGCTACAGAATCACTTAGCGTTCCCGAATGAGGCGCCTGTAGAAGAGAACAAATGGACAGACGTTGGACATACGAAAGCATTTTTGCCCAAGCTGTAACGGAGACGCTTCTCTCGCTCGGTTGATAAATACTATACTTATTAGTATTTATCAACCGAGCGAGAGAAGCGTCTCCGTTTCAGACATTTAACGTTTAACAAATGAAACATTTCGAAAACTACTCTAATATTTTATTCTGGTGAGTGACGATTCGGCTGGCTTCGTTTGTCACGCCCACAGATAAGAAGGCAGTGACACGTAGTCACCTTGAGTTATTTCTGTCTATTATTCCTACCTGCCTCTATAGAAAACACCTTGCGAAGCAACCATCTATAAAGCGTTTATGTCCCTAAATTTTGACGACATAATAATTTAGTAACTCTAAATAGATACTGGGCCCAATTCGAACGTTTCTTCGCTAAACTTGATAGAGGTCAAACTCGATTTTGACCGCTTGGCGCTATTCAAAATTGAGTTTGACATTTTTTATTTTAAGTTTGGTAATTTTAAAATATACAGACACCGTTTCGAATTGGACCCATTGTATTAAATAAATTGCAGGTAGCGTTTATAGTGTTTTTGGTCTGTCTTGAAATAATTGGACTATGCGTTTACTGTGTATTCTCAAAGTATATATCGGTAGCAATCTGCGTTGGCATTCTAAAGTATGGTTTGCAAAATGAATGCTCTCGTTTTTATTTATTTACTATATTGAAAATGCTATGATACCACCACGGTACGTAGTGAAGTAACTTTTCATAGGTACTTACGCCTAACTATAATAGTATTCTGAGTAGAACAATAAAATTTGTTCAACGCATTATGCTCTCAAACGTAGACGTCGTCGGTTTGAAAAGATCTATTTTAAGTACCTACTAAATGTTCTTTCCACATTGACAGAGGTTATTGGAAGGTTTATTGACTCCTTCTAGTATTTTAACCTGTTTGTTTTCTTACATTTGGTCTATGATTTTTTATTAATTTTGTTTATTTTTAAAATAAACTTCTTTGCATTTCAAATGTAATCTTAAAGTGGATTCATCCATACTTGTCTTATTTGGTAAACAAGTACCTAACCTCAAAATGCACCTTTTTGGCTAAAATAGCTGTTTATAACAAATAAAGGAACCGGAGATAATATTTTAGACGTCTCTTTGCCAATTTTTAGCCAAGTTTTGTTTTACTTAGGATAAAACAACTGTTTCACCATAAAATTGCACATTTTGAGGTTAGAAACTTGTTTACCAAATAAGACAAGTATGGATGAATCCAACTTACATGCCATAATTTTTTCCATATCATGAACAATTTTCAGTGATTCTTTAAGGCTCAGTTTCAGTCATTCGTGACCTATTTATCATCTATGTAATATTTAAAAATGAATGTTTGTTCGTTTCTTTGTTTGATCATCTCCTTTGTATTCCTATAAGATTCATCCAGTTACGATGACACTTTGGTCAGTTGTTATGGGCACTCACGCTAGCTACTACTACAGCTAGTAGATAAATACGAAATGCTGAAAAAGGTTATAACCTATCATAATATATAAAACCTGTTTAAATTTAACCTAATGAATTGAATCCTATAATTCCATGATAAAATAAAAAAGAAAAATACAAAGTACATCAAGTATTGAAAAATATTGCTTAATCTGCTAGCCTTACTGGGTGCCATGGCGATGATACTGATATTTGCTTATAAATAAGGGGAATTTCGTTCATTCAACCTGTGGCACACTTCGAATTAGAAACGTATTGATCCGCATTTGAACGCAAGCAAGTTTAGTTTTCGGCCAGCTACACACGGCGTGGCAGAGAGGGTCGGAATCACAGACCAAATATCCTAAAGACCGCTTAGCCTCAATTTCATTGGCAAATAAAGCTGCAAACTGCTGTTTTTTGAGCACTGTGATAGGTTATGCGCTTCCCGCTCCTGCATGCCTTACCGCTTATGGCTTTTTGCCTCTTATACTGGCAGCGGGGGTCGCCCGGCTATGCGGAATTTTTTGGATACTAGTGAACCCGCCACAGCTTCGCCCGCAGTATTTTCCATACAAACTTTATCACCCCTTTAGGGGTGGAATTTTATAAAATCCCTCCCTAGTGCACCTCTAGGGTACTCGAGGAATGTCTCCTCCAAATTTCAAACCTCTAGAATCACCCGTTTAGGCTGTGCGTTGTCTATTGAGTCACGGTACTGTTTTAAATATATTGGTATGGTCTGTGGTCGGAACTATAACTTGATCGACCTCATCATAACACAAATACCTAACTATAATGGTGCGTAACGCAAGTAGGTATGACGTTATCATTCAATAAGCAAGTACCTATTATGTTATGATAGCTATGAGTAAATAAGGCATTTCCTGGGCAATCGCGTTCCACCTTCGTTTGCGTCATCACTTTTCATTTGACTGTTGTCAAGCGAAAGTTGCAAAGACAAAGTCTTTCTTGCCGACTTCTGTTTAGGATATCGATATTATTTTATCTGTTCTAATTCAAAGGTATTTCAGTATTCAATATCTATAGTGTATTCCCATCCAGACATTCTCAATGGATTTTGTAATTGAACTTACAAAATCCATTTTACTTAACTGTAAATGGATTGGTGGAACTTTTACAAATGGCCACAAACAAATTTTACCTTTGTCTACGGCGAAAACGTCCCCTTTGGGGCGAAGTGAAAAACGCTCCGTCGACCAGTCATCTTTGAAAAACGAACTTGACCTAGTTGGGTCGGGGAGTTCGGGCGCCCAGTCTCGGCATGTCGACCTTTGCCTAACTCCAGACGACCTGTCTAATTTCAGGCTACTCAACGCCCTCTGTTGAATGTTCTAAGTTTCTAAGCACGGGGTTATTAAATGTTCACGTGTCTGTCGTGATTTGAATAGGTAAGTGTGCTTTGGTATCTCAAATTTTACGTTGGCTTAAATAAGTATGCACACTTTGTAACTAAGAGCGTTTAAATGAGAGTAATTAGCTCCGTTTATTTAATCACCAATGCCTTTATCTATTCAATGTCATTTTGACGTAGCGTTCGTGTCGGAAACAAACTTGAAACTTTATCAACCCTTTACGATACGAACAGTTGAGCATCGCGAAGTTTCGCAAAAATGGCCTAACAACAAATTTGAGCCGCCGCCGTGCGCGGCGCGATACAATGAAGTTACGGTTAGCGCGGGTGCCGCGGGCGGAGGCGGGAGGTCAATGACGTCCCCCCTCCGTCTGGGGCCCCCGCCCCCCGCGTGAACCAGTTCCCTGCTCACCTAGGGTTACCATTCGTCAGGATTTAGAACTGACAGCTCTTTGAGCCCATACTATATCGTAAGCTGGGGTTCAGGCGTTGAAGGTCGAAGTCAATTTGGAACGATGCGCCAGTACTTCTTCATAAACGAGTTAATTAATTAATGACGCAGGTAATTTGAGGCGAAATTCAATTGGTAAATCGTTTAAAGGCAATCTACTTTGTTATTAAGCAGGTTTTAAGGAGACGATATAAATTACATTACTCTTGTTAAGGTGCTTTGTAGACGGGCTAATATTTCGGCAACTTACTGCTGCAATTCGGGCTATCCTCAAAAGATTACACTGAAACTTTTTGTTACCTTTAAGGCCCGGGCACACCAAACGCGGTTGCGGCGCGAACGCGGGTCCGTCAAATTATATGTAGTCCGTCATTTACATTATAAAAAAATATTGATCACATATTTTTTCTTTTGTCAATTAAACAAAAAATGATGAAGATGTAGTGCGTTGAAGTTCCGCGTGACGTCACAACTTCTCACACTTTGTACGAATAAGTGAAGTTGACGTCATAAGTCCCCACTCCCGAACTTTGATGCGCGTTATCTTTGTCAGTTTTGATTGATTTGTTAAAGCAAAAAACACACACAGGCAACTTCCCTATATATATTGCCCCCCTTGCAGCAATATATAGCCGAAAAACTATCCCATTTACTAGCGGCGTTAGGTACTTATCAATTTTCAAATGAATTCCAAATGAGACATGGATGTAGCTCTTACGTACAAATGCAATTATAATTCACGATTGGTCCGGTATTTTTTTTAAACTACAGATCCTTCAGCCAGGCGATTTTCTAACGTACGCAGCGGCTGATCAGCCATGAGGAACACATTCAAATTTAGACCGAATGACTTGGTCCTTACAGTCTAAATTAATAGTTTCGTTTATCCGCTGAGCAGCCGCTGTGTACGATAGAGAATCACATCCAAGCTCATCTTTGCGCGCGACGGCATGTGTGTGTGAGCTTGTGATGCTCATAAAGACGCCTGCCGCGTTACGCCACACAGATCAAAGCTGCATATTTACAAGCTCACGCACACATCGCTGCGCTGCGTGCAGAGGTGAAGTATCTATAAGAACGTTCTTCAACATCATCAGCGTATATACGTCAAACTACTGAGCGTAGGCCTCCGCTCATAGTGAGAGAGCTAGCACGACATGCCCGCGAGTCGTTTGTCGCTGACTGCGTCTCTGTCAAACTAGTCAAATATGTAAGGGATGCACTGCACGGCTAGCACGACCTGCCCGCGCGTCATTTCTCGCTGTATGCGTCCCTTACATATTTGACTAGTTGGACAAAGACGCACTGAGTGACAAACCGCTCACGGGCATGTTCGTGCTAGCCCCCCTGAGCGGCCAATGACTCGCAGGCATGTCATGCTAGACGTGCAGATGTTTCCTAATCGGAGTAGCTAAATATCAAATTCAGTTTCACACGTGAGATCCGTAAATCTCGGAGGAGCGGGCCGGGATTTGAACCCGTGAAGAGTTCACGTTAGGCCATGCATGAAACCACTAAGCATAAAATAGGTATGTTTAAGATGTTTTTAACTATTGATAGCCCTGGCCCCCAAACCCGTCTATCTAGTTTAAACTCGGGTACAGTACTCTAACTTGCTTACCTGCTGAACAATCCTGTTGGGTCACATTCTACATGCCGCGTATCAATAACGAAAACAAAACAACTGTTTTTGCGAGATACATTTCTAACATTCCTATTTGCTGGCTTTAATAGAAATCCTTTAACATATATGAAGGGGAGGAAGCAGGGGAAACGTGTCCCTCGTCGAATTCGCACAGATAACACTCGGTCGGTATCGCACGCGAGCTGTCAAAAACGCGTGCCGCCGGTCGGGTTTCGCAATGCAGCGGTGTCGCAACCCGACCGCTGCCGAAAATAGTCGAAAGTTTCTTCGTGGTATTTTTTATTCGCGCCATTGTGCGCTTTTTGCTTTTTCACGCTTTAGAAAGTTGATGACTGTCGTTTATACAGGGGATTTCTTACGTTTGTGCTATTATTCAGAGTACTTTGTATATAGTTCCAGTAAAATGTAAAATGAACGATATAATAATGATAATTAATTACGTAAAACGAAATTTTGGTCCGAAAAAATGTAAATAATAGTAGTTTATGCAACGGTTGCATAATGATAGGCCTTAAAACACTAGTGTGGTTTTCATAATAAGATCGCACGTGTGTTTTAAGGCCAAATTATGCAGAGTTGCATACATAACTTTATCTACACACATATTATAAATCCTCCATGATGGGTTCAGAAACAATATTTTCTGGCAACAAGTTATTTGTTGCAATCGTGGCTGCATATTTCCGATATCCGGCGCATTTTCACATCACACACACTCCGAGAAGACTACTTACTATTCATATTTTCAACTAAAATGTAAATTACAAACAACTTTTTTTATTCAATTAATTCTACTTTCGTTCAGCAAAACACCAACATGGCGCCGATTCGATCCTCCGTCAAGACCATTTTTTTTTTAAATCATAGACAAACGGATGAAGTCTCTATTCTCACGTCACTCGAGATCAAATATTGTGCAGTTTATATTAAAAAAACATACTGAATTGACGTTTCGTATCAATAACTGTTTTAATATCTATGGATACTAGAATAGAGACCCACTTGAGTTTTGACAGCTGTTCCAAATTTAATCTCATTTCTTTACTAAAAACGATAAAGGAGTCATGTTATTTCTTTATCGCAGCACTGGTTTTTCCTAATTGGTTGTCAAAATGGTGGTCATTTCCTACGGTTTTTGATTAACCAATGGAGGTTTTATGATATGGGTGTAGATAAAAATAATTAATTCATACGTTTAAAGACCTTAATAACAGCAGATGTTGTCCCAAATAAGTAAGCTGGGGCCTGAGTCACATTAAACAAATTCAATAACAAAGCCTCCAGGCAAGTCACGTTTGTTACGAAATGTAACCTAGCCCCCGTCGCCAGTAACCTTCACTTCAATACTATAACCATGAGAGATTAGGTGTTTATATAACGTCTCATAAATTCCACTAGGTATTGTATATAGGCGAAGAATTGACCGTAAAAACGGTTTAGGTCAGCTTTAACGTGATCAGATTTCAAATTCAAACGTTGAATAATAAAATAGAACGGTGAGATTGTATCGTTTAAAATCCAACAAATGCATGTTAAACTCATTAGAAATTATTATCGCGCCTACATCATTATTTGATTTGTCATTTAGAGTATTGTCGTTCTTCCTAGCGGTAACAGAAACGGTTTCCTGATTCCAATCGAAGCTTCAAATAACGACGCTGGTATAATATTTTTTTATTTTTTTATTGTGGACTTGATAATTAAGTAACAGTGTAGTAATGACAGAATTTGCAATTGTATAGGTTTTCCTCCTCTGCTACACTGGGAGTGAAGAAATAGCATAGAATGCGTGCAGATGCTTATCATCCTCTCCAACATGATGGACTATCTGTATGGGCGATGGGCTGATCACCTGTCATCATACCATTTTAGGACTAATTAATAGAACGTGGCCACAAGTGGTCTTGTGGCTCTGCCCACCCCATTAGGGATTTCGGGCGTGATGCTATGTATGTATGTATAGGTTTTCTCGTAAAAATTGGAAATCAACTTACCTAGGTTGCATTTCTGCACATTTGTTTTGTTTTTGTGGCACACGTCACATAATAACAGGAGCGGGACGGGTAGTTTCAGTCGAAACCATTGTATTGACTTTCTTCGGTTTTTCTACGATGTAGGTAATCGGTATACCTGTTAAATATTAACATTAAACATCCAATCACTGGACTAATGACGACAAGCAGAGTTGAAATTTGCCAAATAGGTTCGTTTAACGAAAATCCACCCCTTAGGGGGTGAATTGGTGGTTCAACATTTGTAAGGAAATAGTCGAAAAGATAAATAAATAATAAAAGGTATATAAGGTAACTATCTGTATCTTAACTTTGTTCCGCTTGGAGTCAAAACCCTCGGTCCGTGGAGTCTTGGCGCACTACACCTCTTCGGAGAAATTTCGAAGAGGCGGTGGAAGAAACTGGGGACCAGAGACCTGGCAGCTTTCTCACACAAAGCATTAGCATTGCGATGTGATACAGCGAGAAAACGCTGTCAGATCATTTTTAGATTTAATTAACATTAAATTTTTGTTGTTAATTTATATCTTAAAGAGCCTTAAGTATTTGTTCAAAAACTTTAAGGAACCTACCACCAAATTAAAGTTTGTACGAGTAGTTTGTAGGTAGAGTTCTTGCGATTTTGAGATTAGTCAGTGAGGGAGTGGTATTTTCCTTTTATTATACTATATAATACCTATCTAATTTAGATATGGGAAATAGACAAAAGCCAAACACAGGCTATTTATAAAATAGAACGAGACGTTTATATGTTAAAATATTTTCTAGAATGTACCTAACAATAACAATTACCTAGTTTGTTTTTCAGAATAGACGATGGTTAACAAGAACAATTCCAAGTGTAGTAAGCCTACATATATTATGGTGACGTAAGATCGTTTTTAGAAGTTATTGCAAAAACTGTGCTAGTGCAAGATTTCCGACCCTAAAGCGCCTCTGCGCTGATCGGAGAAGGGGCAACGGTTCGCCTTGATGGGGTGTTCACCTCTGCCTAACAGTTTACATACTATCGCAATTAAGACATTGCTATACCTAATAGATTATCTATTCTTTATATTTAAGAATACGTGTATATCGATGTCAGTCACGATTCATATTTTTGGTCATAGATGTTATTTCCCTAGAAATATTTGTTACGGAAACAGAAAAAATGTGCCAAAATCATGAGGTTCCTGTATTATTTATTATTTGCGGTCGCAGTAGGTACCTGTTTAGTTCCATGTTTTTAATATAGAAATAATTTAAATATCGGTCATAACAAAATAACTCATGTTGTGTCATTCATATCATTAATCAGTAATGAAATATGAGGATAATATTTATCATGGTTAAAGTTCATACCTACATACTTTTAAAATAATCTTTTTTTATCGCTAGTTAAACCCACCTTTACTCGACTTTTTTGATGCCAGTTCAATCCACTTACGTTGCGCAGATACAAGTTTTTTGCAAATTATGTTGATCACCTTGCTGAATACCTATTCCACCATTAAAGGTTATTGTTAGTCACAAAAACTTGTCGAGCTTGCACGGATGTTATATTGTCAATGTAAAATCGCACGCCAACGCACAATCAGGGGCAAACGGACGATAAGGTTTCCGCGATCGATTACAAAAAACGTTCAATAAAATATAAACAAGGTGTATTATCGGGTATAGTCTAAGTCAATGCGTCGCGGTATTTAAAACATTCAAAATTAATTGGAGGGGAACTTTGAAGTCGATCAAAAAGCAGTTGGCGTGATCGCAACCTTGCGGCGGGCGGTGCGCGGCGCAGGTCAGATTTTTCGAAGGTCGATGACTCGCCGCCTGTTATTGCTACGAGTTATTATTATTAGCGCATCCCGGACGGATAGTTCGTACGAACAAAGCGCCTGAATATGTTCGAATCGTTGCGCACGATTACGTTTGATCCTATTTCTTTTTGACAATTTCTTTTGTGTTCCTTTTACCACCGCCCTCCCCGAAGTTACCTGCTTGTGAATAGCCTACGGGTTGAATTTAGATTGTTAACTTACTTTTATCACGAGCGAGACGTTTTCTTTTTCATTTTGTTCTTGTTTACTTGCAATTTGTTACTTTATTTTCTCATGGTAAAGATTTCAAGCTTGTTTCCTCGATAGAACTAGTTTATTTAAAAAAAAACTTATAAGAAACTTATTGGAGAATCCTTTTGCCGTGATTACCATATCCATAGGTATACAACGTACCTATATATAATCCGTGACAAAAAGGAGGAAAATCTTCCATATTAGTCGGTGGATGCTCATTCTCGTGACGTTTACATCGTTAATTCTTTTGCAGGACATTTTAAAGGGGAACTAGAAATACAAAGGCTTTTTTTACCGCAGGTCATGGGCTCCCCGCTGTCCTCATGGCACATGTTGCGCAAGGGACAAGTGTCAAATAATTTACGTCCGCACAATACAATTGTCGCCACTATTGTAGCTAGGGTTGCACACACAAAAAATGATTTAAGACAAGCAAGCTTGTTTATTTTAGCATTATCAGCAAGTCGTTTATATAGGTACTAATCCTTTAGCGTCCTTTATAGCTTCCGTTCAAGAAAGTTTAAGACTATTTTGAGTGGACGGTATAATGAATGATGCCATAGCATCATTCTCTCAAGCTTTCACTTGGTCTCACGCTGAAGTAGTGCATGTGACTGACGTCCAGTATGACTGATGGTGGCAATCAGGTATTCACATGGCATCTTCTCTGATCACGTTGGCTGCCCACCATACTACACCTACAGTATTGCTCCCACGCCCCATACAAATTTACTGATCCCTCCGGTGATGCTCAAAGCATCGCTTTCTTACTGAGGTGCCATGAGCATCACCGGTGAGGTGACATATTAGCTTTTGATCCCACTGGTGATGCTCATGGCCAGACAGAGAAGAAAACGTGATCCCACTGGTGATGCTCATGGCCACACAGAGAAAAAAACGTGATCCCACTGGTGATGCTCATGGCCACCCAGAGAAGAAAACGTGATCCCACTGGTGATGCTTATGGCAGCCAACGTGTTAAACCGTATTGCATGAGAACTTATTGCTTGTGCAACACTGATGAAGTCGCGTTGCGTTTTTGCTGTTAATTTAAACGCGATACAACATCGATTTGAAAAGCACTATAGTTACGTCGTCGCCGTAATGCCGCTCGCAACCCCAATTTCCAGAAACCGCTAGTCACTGATGCAATTTTTTTTAAACTGTGTAATATTAAAGAAAGAAGAAGGAAAGAAAAAACATTTATTCGTAACAGAGCACAAAATACATCACAAGACGAAACAGTAGAAAATAGTGCCAACTGTTACGAAAAGGTCCCAACTCAGCATAATGTTGGCTTGGGAGCCAGCGCTGGTCTTCTTCATATTGTCTATACTATCCTCCGAAACATTCAGGTCTTCAGTAAAATGATCAGTCGACAGCCTGATTTCTGGTTGCATAATCAACCTAGTCTCGCTTTACATACGGTCACGTCAGTCACGATATTCCTACTGTCACATTAAACATGACCTCGATTTTCTAGTTTGTGCCACATTTGCCTATCGTGCTGCAGATTTCGGTGGTGGTGGCCCTATAAATAGCAAGATAATTTTAAATGCGTCTGCCGACGCATCTATTGCATTGATGTTAGAGTTCTATTTTGAAAAATCCTTGTGCAAGTTACGAGGAAAAATTATTAGGTATGAGTATTGTTGAGCCGCGCACGGTCGCCCGACATCTGGCTATCCGGTCCAGACGTACAAAAAATTAAGATAAATAGCCCACTGACGTTTACAATTGGGATTTGGAATATTGTTGACGTAGCCCATTTAGAAAACTGCCTGTTGCCGCGTTGTTGACTTATATCCTTCACATTACACTTTAAAAACCGGCCATGTGCGAGTCGGACTCGCGCACGAAGCGTTCCTTACCATTATCTATAAAAACGTCATAAACATCACGTTTGTTGTATGGGAGCCCCCTTAAATATTTATTTTATTCTGTTTTTTAGTAGGTATTTGTTGTTATAGCGGCAACAGAAATACATCATATGTGAAAATTTCAACTGTCTAACTAGTTTTCACGGTTCATGAGATACAGCCTGGTGACAGACGGACAGACAGACGGACGGACAGCGGAGTCTTAGTAATAATAGGGTCCTGTTTTACCCTTGGGTATGGAACCCTAAAAATACTGACGATTTCCTTAGGAATAATCCGAATAACTTTCGTTTTTGCAATATCTATTAAAGTGGTTAATAACTCGTGAATTGTCCTTTCGAACTTTCGACTCCCTTTGTCGAATTTTTTTTTGGTGTAAGTTACATGCGATGTTTTAGTTATCGATATATTTATATACTAGACGAACAAACATCAATTAAATTCGTAACAACTATTTAATTCTTAAATTAATTTAAAAAATCTTTATCCGATTCGATTCTAATACAAATCAAAACGAATACATATAAGTTTAAAAGGTTTTTTTGCAGCGTAAAAAACCACCCTCCCCAAATAGAGAGTCATCTACCTGCGAGCTCGAATAATAGAACAGTTCAAGGGTAGGGGACCAAATTTATGTTTCCCTTTAAAAAAACCTAAGGGCTTAGAATTTGTCCCCCGAAGACAAATGTGTAACCAAGATATTGGAAACAGAAACCAATAGTGAACTTTGAAAGATAACATTTTAATACTGGAAAGCAGGTTCGTCAACAAAGACTTTGTTTAAATAGGAATATGTATATCGAACCGACAGTTCTTAGGTAATATCCTTCTTTATTTTATAACTCCTCTGCTGCACTGGGAGTGAAGACATAGCATAGAATGCGTGCAGATGCTTATCATCTTGGCATGTCGTAAAAGTCGACTAAGGGACGGGTCCTCTCCAACATGGTGGACTATCTGTATGGGCGATGGGCTGATCACCTGTTACCGTTCGGTTCATCATATCATCTTAGGACTAATTAATCGAACGTTGCCACAAGTAGCGTTGTGGCTCTGCCCACCCCATTAGGGATTTCGGGCGTGATGTTATGTATGTATTTTATAACAAAACTCTTGTGGACTAACTAACTGTTCAACCAAAATGCACAGCAACATGAATGGGATTAACATGATGAACTTTATAAATTTAAAATAGAATAATAATAAAAAATGTGCATACAAGATATAAAGTTTTCTATTTCCATATCATATACATATAACACATAAATTATAGAATCATGAAATTTAGCAAGAAGCAATGTCTTAGGGCCGGTACAGACGGACAGCATTTGAACTGCAAAATGGTAGTTCGAATGCAGTTCTGATGCAGTTGACTTAACTTAGTTTTGATGCAGTTGCGTCAACTGCATCATGACTGCATTCGAATTGCCATTTGCCAGTTCAAATGTTGTCCGTCTGTACCGGCCCTTAGGTTTAGCTTCCGAGTGTTTCAATGTATATTGACTTTTGCAATAGAACCTTAATGCCAAAAAAGTTTAAATAAATACGTGTGTGCACACTGACACATAATCTTTACAGCAATGTCTGGTAATAATTTTACGTAGCATAAAAATTTTGGAATCAAATGTCAAGCGTATTCACGGAATAACGCAAGATTTGAGCAATCCCACAAAAGTACAACGTTGGAGTAAAATGCAATAGCACCTGAACGCGTAGCGCGCAAAAAGTGCAAAATGGCCGACCCACTGACCCAAATGCGGTGTCCGTGAGCGCAGCAAGGTCAGCCCGCGACGTGAGACAGCTACAGAGCGTTTATCAAACGTAATGCCATTACGCTCGCATCGAACCTTTGGAAACTCCCTATTGTTTTTTGCTAAAATACGGAGATCACCGCACCGGTGATCGGTTTTCGTGAATATTGCCAGCTTCAAAGCACTCTCTAGCTAAAAAAGACTCGAAAAAGAAAGTAAAGTACATGTACCTAACAATCAGGCGCAGTCCGAAGGGGACGGGGGGGGGAGGGTCACATGGGACACCACCCCCTCACAGTACACGTCAAATTGAAAAATCTTCAAAAATAGTCTAAAAGTAGTCTAATTTACTCGACCTAATATTTTAATATAAGTGACCCCCTCCAAATTTTCAGGCTGCGACCGCGCCAGCTAACAACACTGTTTCGTCACACCAACATCATCATGTTGGTTTGACATACATTGTTGTTAGACTTCAGTGTACTAACTTCCAGTGTTGTCACACTTGAATATCCGGTTCGGATGATCATGCGTGAATAGACAACATTGAGGCAATAGTTGCATTGCACAATTTACAGACTGCTATTCTGCATTCGGCTTGTATCTGCTTATGTGCTAGAACTGTAATGGCCGAATTCAGAAACGACACTTGAGTATTTGATTAGATATTAAGTAGTTAAGGATGTGTACCACGTCAAATCCGCAGTACATCAATTTTATTTTTCAAGTTTTTTTTTTCAACTTAAGGCACCCATAATTAATGGGCCGATTCGAAAGTTTGTTCGCTAAATTTAGGTAAAAGTCGCTAAACTTGAAATAAGAAACGTCAAACTCAATTTTGTATGGCACCAAGCTGTCAAAATCAAGTTTGACGTATCTTATTTCAAGTTTAGCTACTTTTAAATTTAGCGAACAAACTTTCGAATCGGCCCATTAATTATGGGTGCCTTAATTACACTCTTGGGAACGGGACTAAGATACCTGAGAAAACGTGCAGTGTAGTAAGCCTTAAACATGTATATGACTAATGTAATTTAATAATATAAAGCAGAGACAATAAATATTAAGGTCGATTAAGCTGAATTGGAATTAGAACGCGTAGGCGAAATACCTACCTGCTCAAGTTTCCAACTGAGTCCCAGACAGTCTGGCTGGACTGATTATAGCAAGTGCTGAGGTATTCCGAGTATTACTATCATTACACAAATGTTATAATATAACAGGCCTTATTACACTTGAATCAATACATGAATAAAATTGTATTTTTCAGTTAACCTCTCCGCACTGTCACAGGTGTCACATTGAAAAACTCGTAATAATAGCAGAAAATAACTTTATGACTGCGTTTCTACCAGAGCCGTGCGACGCAGCTAAGCGGTGAGTCAGAAAACAATCCACCAATCGGATGACTTCATTTTGAACTGACCACAATCCTATTGGTGGCCTTGTTTTTGCTCACCGCTCCTCGCACAATTGTGGTGGAAACGCAGCCTAAGTATTTTTCTGAGAAGCCGATCCGTAAGACCATATCATGCGTTGGTAAAATTCGTCTGTAATTTCGTATGAATAAAAACGATAAGGGTATGCAGTGATAACTGCAACGATGCCTTCGTTTGATGCCGAACTGGGCAAATGACGTAGCGATTAGATAATGTTGTTACTAACTTGTCTTTGTGTTATCATTATCACAAGTTCAGGACTACGTCAGTCTCGTGGATGTTAACAGCTACGCTCGTGCCACTCCGTAAACATGTACTCCAATGGTGATGCATACATAAACATTTGACGTAGGTACTGTCCAATTGCAGCATTGGTGGCTTAGTGGCGTGAGTTGCCATGTACCAATGAGTTGTGCGAAATTCAATACCACTAGTATTCCGGTGAAGGAAAACATCGTGACGCAACCTGCACATATCTGAACATGAACATAGGTACCATAACCAGCCAGGAACGGAGACCCGAACAAGCCGGATAAACCAGGGCCACAGATTTTTTAGGAGTGACACACTCTGAGATGGGAGTGGACGGCCGACTAGCTGCAACCGGTCGACCACAATCATCCGGCTATGCAGCCTTTAGGCAATATAGGCAATTAGGTTAAGACAGATTTGTATCGTAGAAAGATGAGCGTTGATGTGTTTCCGCTTCGTGGTTGTTCTAGTTCACCTATTCGTCTGTTCGATATAGGTTGGAGGAGTTTGTATCGCCCTCTTCTTTAGTTTCATTGTCCGTTTAATCGAGGTTCTGCGTGGAGTGGAGACTACTGCCCATTCTCACTTACTATGAGAGGAGGCATGTGTCCAGCAGTAGAATGTGATGATGATGACCCACGTGCGGTAACCGATGCTCTTACGTTCGGGGCAAACATCGTGAGGAAACCTGAACACTAAGGCTAAAGCCGCACAGGCAGGTGGCTTGCCTAGCGTCTAGAGCCTAGCGAGTCAGATGACTATTGAAGAAGCCAAGCGCGCACCCGGTGCCGAGAACTCTAGAACGTTTGTTAATAGCCAAGGCTCTAGGCGTTAAGCAAGCCTTCTGCCTGTGCGTAGGTGGCTTTAGCTAACGATAATTTGTAACCATGGTCAAATTGGTCTGCGGTTCTCCTGTCACAAGGGTACGGAGATCAATAACCCGACCTGACAAATCTGGGATCATGGTCAAAGCATACCCCAAATCAGAAACGGGAAGAAGCTCTAGGTGGACAGGCACGATAGACTTTTTGACTCACGACCGGAGCACCTTATTATTCCCCCCTCCCCCCATAACGAAATCCTGTCTCCAAGCCTGTAGTAGGCAGATCACGTACTGTCCAAATTGGCCTGTAGTTTATCATCATTTATCGTCTTCCCAACGCCGCTCCGGTATGACTTCACGCTTGACATCTCAAATCTGAGTCGCCTCGCAAATTACTCCAAATACCATTTATTAAGATTAATGCGACAGTCATGCTACTTAAAGGATGACACTCCTGTTCGTAGCCTGATTCTGAAACACAGTCATATTTAGGTCGAGTGCATATTTCGTTTAGATAAACCGAGCGCAATGCTCTAGGGATATAAGGAAGTGTAACTGGACGTTATTTACTTGACTGATAACCCTTGTTTACTATTCGCGATATGGTTATGATAGTTGATGAGATAACGCAGACCACCGATACACGGCCAAGTTAAATAATAAGCGGTTGAATAAAAACTGGCGTCTAGCTGGACAAATTTATAGGTTAATTGTTTCAAACTTTTAACTGTGGAAAGGTACGTTAGTATGCGCCCGCGCGCGTCCAAGTAGCGGCGTCGGAGTTGACCGTTCGTCGCGTAACGGCGAATGCTTTTATTATTCTTTTATTACATTCCAACGTTTTGGCAGTTCTTTTTCGCAATTTGGAGAGCGGTTGAGAAGCGTAAGTGTTCGCAAATGTGTTTATAGAATTCAAAATGGTACTCCGCGTTCCAAACTTCCATATTCTTACTTATTGTTTGAAATGGCCTATTATAAGTAGTTGTGTGACATTCTGAATGTAGTACCTAAATGCATGGTTCAGCGAGTCGACCTCACCGGCACGCGGGCATTCCCGCGTTCAGCCACCCTGCAGGCCATTGACTCGCCCCCTGGCCTGCCTTACCCCCACGCGTGCTATACTAACAATCACTCCATTGCCTATTATCTCCAGGGTTATCGTTTTATACGTGATTTATTTTAGCTTTATTTGGAATTCTTCTTGGGCTCCTTACCCTTGGCATTATTATGTTATGTGATCTAACTCCCCGTCATCCGACCTGCAAGACGTTCGGTAATAATGAGTAGACACAACGATATAACGATGGTGCTGCAAATTAGGTGTATTCACGATACCTCCGATTATATAACGAGGGCTTTCTCCCGTTCAGCACAAATTAATGCCCTGACTTATGCGTTACGTAACGTTTCCTATTTCAAAATGCTGCACTAACTCGTTGTTCAGCATTATTACCCGATTTGATGATGTCGTGGACGTCTCGTATTACTGCGATGAGTTGACATCAATAATGTGACTCAAGGCGGGTGTTCGGTGCTGAGAATGGCGAACTTATACGCGACCTCGTTACGCAAACCCAACGTAACGGTAGTCCCGCGAACGTGGTCCGCGCCGCGATCGAAACCCGGCAACTTGGAAAGTAATCGCTTGGCAACGGTCACTTTCTCTAGAACAGGTCCTAGGCTTGCTGCGACCGTCGTACCAGTACTTTCGACGCTCGAATACTTTAACAGCCCGTACACACGCGCACGAATCGTCACATCCTATTCGTACGTGTTAACCAGCTAAATATCCAACTGGCAACTAAGTAGTTAGCGTGTTAAAATTGGTACGCGCTTGCCTTACGTGCGGCGCAGATAACCTTGATTGACTGTGTTGCAATAATATCGCTGACGATTGCGCTTGCCAAATGAAAAAGAAGTTCCATTCGCATAACCTCCGACCCTGTGCAAACTCTTGTTCTATTGCTATAAGTTATTGACAAGTGAACCTTGACAATCGAGCCGGCTTTAGAGCGGCAGTGGCAGCACAGCAATATATTGCAACGAAATAATGATAGAACTTGGCGGCCATTTATTTAGTAAAAGTTTGCTAGCGGCGACACGACACTTGACTGCGTAAAAAAAAACTGGCAGCCGAGCAAGGCGATGACTCGGCGTAGGGAGCAAAAAAACACCCAACAAGTGCGTTACCCCCTCGAAGTTGATCGTAGTTATCTCGACGCGAACCAACTTATACGCTCGAATGGTTCTGGGTAACGATGTTTTTATTTGAACAAGTAATTTTATTTCGTTGAATTTCCTTAGCATAACTTTTTTATTATTATAATGGTTGTCTTTGATTTTAGGTGCGTTAAATATTTCGAGTTTCCTTGACTATAAGTCTGTGTATTATAGTTTATTGTTAACCTTATTCAGAGGTTAATATCAGTCAGTTCATGTGCCCTTTATCGCTTCTGAAGTTTGTTGGCGCGCCCTGACTGATAAAGATGCGTTATTATGCAAATTAAAAGTCAGCACGGGGTAATCACTATCCTCGACTACCACTTAGTCTCACAGTTGCTGTTACTGTATCATTATTACTTTCTTGTACATGAAAAACCTTAGCATATTTTGGCTGTTTTGGTTTTGCTTTGTCACACAATACTTTTTAGTTAAATATGACGAAGCACATAATTATTACGGTTATATTCTTTATTTGAGAATACCAGTGATGAAATATCAACTATATATAAAGAATGAAAATCAAGAAACCTAGTAAACATAGATATAGCTGTTAACATAATACATACTCAAGGCTACGAGATACGTGATATAACTAGTCATAATCAAGTAGGAAGTATAGTCGAGTGGCATTATCTGACGAATAGAGTAGTTAGTAGCATGTGTAAGATAAAGGTAACGAATACCTATGTTCTTTAAGAAAATTTTAATGTGGCATCAAAAACTCATCGAGGACCATGTACCCGAAATTACTTCTTCATACATAGGTACATAGTACAAAAACAAAAGCCTTTCGCGAAGACAATGACAATTCTATTGGATTACCATTTAAATAGCTATAACCCTATATTTTCTCGTCTGTCCTTTCGATAACTAGAACGCAGCACTTATTCACCACCGTTTTATCAAATATGATTAGCGAGTTATAAAAATACTTATTATCGTAAATTCACGTTATCTCGCTTCCTTAAATTGTTGTAGATCAGTTTTGTCAAAATTGTAGACACTGAGGTTGAATTGCGCTTCATTGTCGGGCTCGGCAACAGAGTGACCTTTACGGGCGGCCGCGTGGCCATGAGCGTCTCTTGAAGGTTGCGTGCTTCTCGGATGACCGCTCAACACAGCCGCCGTAGCTTAGGTTAGCTCTATACATTTGAAGTCCTCCGGTCTTCCACCTTCGAGACTTGATCAGAATACCCACTTTTCGTCTTGCAACTTAGTTGATTTTTATTTATTTACCATAATTTGGACCTCAACAACCAACTTCGTGCTTATTTGCTGTTATCACGCCATTATTTCCTGCTGTAAACGCGGTTTTACCGTGTTGGTGGATGCCAATAGGTCGACCAACCAGTCGGTCAGATGCCCTCCCTCCCTCTATCTGTCCTCCCTCCGGCCGTCTGCCTCTCGGCCTGCTCACCCCCTCCCCACTGCGCTAGCGACAGCCGTCCAATCCAGCCAGTCAGTGTTTGGCCGCCCGACCGATTGTACGTGTTTAAAACTGTACCACGGACTTTTTACGTCACCGTTCATTTTATCCTAAATTTTAACTAACATCAGCCAAGTACGTTTTATCACTCGCATTTTCTTTTGCTGTAGTAAATAGTTTTGTATATCTCAATGTTCTTAAGAAGTCTGGTAACTCAACAACCGCTTTGTCTTGTTACAGGTACCTGCCTCTGGTAACCGGGCTGGTTGTGAACTCGGATACGTGTGTTAAGTTTTATGTAATCGTTATATACTGTTATTGAAGAAATCCCAACTGGAATTTGAGTGCCCGATTATTGGAGTGCGTGGAACAACTGACAAGATTTGGCTTTATGCGGTGGATTCGTGTTTACTAAATAAAGTGAAGTGTACGTTGGAGCGATTGTGGCTCGATTGTTATGCTCTTTAAACAAGTGATTAGTGTCATTATTGGATTGTTATCTGTTTGCTTGGACTCCTAGCAGCTCAATGGCCAATGTAAGTATTTTTATATTCTTTTAATGCTCTCCTAGTTCTACCTTTACCTGCATCGTTATTTCGAGTTTTATGGGATTAAAAGATTATGATAATGTAGGAATCTTGTTACGTGCGTGCAGGAGTAATCAATATTCGCTTAACTGTTAGCTAGCTACCTACCTCGTCCCCTACGGAATATGAAACATGCTCCCACTTTATCGCCATCTCGGACGGCTCCTCACTCACCTAAACCCTAATTTATCGTGACACGGGATCACAGCATTTGAGAAATATTTAGGGGTAATTGCCTATAATATTGTTCATATTTCATGAAATCTTTCGGCTCAAATGAAGATAATGATTTGATGATGACGAATTACCATTTAACCTTAATTAAGACATGACTTTCCTGTTTCCGCCTTAAATTTTTTATTAAAATCCCGTATTAAGGTCCCGTTTTCAACTTATAAACTTACACAAGCTAATTCACGTCTCAACTTAACTTACTTATGAAGCAATTCAAGCAAAACAAATATCAGATTCTTAGAAATCATGCTAAGAAAATGCGAAAACTTTTTATGGAACCATACACAATCGTTGCGATCCGAGGTGCAGTTGCGTGAACATTCCACGAATTCCCACGCGCTCCGGCAAAAATGATTCTTTGTTGCTTGATGCTATTCACTAAACTAAATCGCTCATTGTGAGCTTAACGGCAAGGTTGTTAGCTAATGGGACAATCGAGATCGCGATGTATACGGGCGCCATCTTACCGCGCGCGACTGACGCGCGACGCGACCTCGTGTACAAGTTCACTAATTTTAGATCACCGTTGACAATGTTTGACAACTACGTGCTCATCGTTTTAAACATCGCTATAAAATTGATTGTCCGCACTCCAGACACTTTCAACATCGATAACCGTGTTTCGCAATGACTACCTATTTATACAAGTGATTTTATGCCTTCTTCATAAAAACTTGTTAATGGTGTTGATATGGCTCGCAATTTGCCGCTTGAAAGAAGACTTTAATCACTAATTTGATTAACGAGAAGATATGGACAATTAACGACATTGACAAAAAAAATGTAGTTAAAAATAGTTTCGAATCGAACTTCGATCTACGATACAATTTGTATCAATCTTTATTATTGAGATTTTCCTTGTATGATTGCAGCAGGCTTGTTGTTTCGAGTGGAGAGCTCGACTAGTAAAATAGTTAACATCGGCCAAAGTAGGTCAAGGCGCGATCGGCCGACGTTTCCTACACTCCGTCCGACGCGGTCACGAGGAAGACAGTCGTTACTGACTCGATCAGTCCATCTTTATTGAAATAAACTGCCTGTCCAATTAATTGCCTCGATTTGCGGATGTCGAGATTTCTCAACGCTAAAGATTTTCTCGGGACGTGATACGAAATATCAATAACAACAACTTTACCTTTTCCCTGATTGTTATTTCGTGAAACCGTATTACGACTTGAGAATTCATCGAACACTGCCAACAATTTATAAACTGTATGGAGTACGAAATGGATTATTCAGTTTCGAAGAATTCATCAACTTATCATGCGAACATACAAGTGTTGCTACAGAAACATTTACTGGGTTCACTTTCGTTCCACCTTATTAAGATTTTGTTTTGAACAATGAGAGCTTCCGTTCAAGTTTAAAAAAAAACATTTTCGATAAGAAATTTCATCTTCTCTGTGGCAAAAAATTTCGTAGGGGCTAAAAAGGTACCTCTTCTATTATGCAGTCAGAAAGTTAGAATAATTCAATGAAATACCTTTCCAGCCCTGTTAAACTTAAACGCGATTGCTGATAGTTCTTCCATAAGTGGGCCACGTGATTATCTATTTCTATTTTGGGTCAAGGATTTTGTTGATAAACGTAAACATATTGTCATTCGAATACAATTTAAACCAAGCGAACCTAGTCGTACAAAATCTTTGAATGGCCTATTTAATAGTGTGCTCAAACCAAAAAAATAGATTTTAAAAGTTACTTCTTGGTGTTATTTGAAATAACAGTAAGATCAACAGGAACCCTATTGACATTTTCGAAACTAATCGCCAACAATAACAATTAGAAAATTAAGTCAAAAACCCATGTAGAGATTCGGAAATTATGTTATAACTTTATTAAAATGCCACATAAGAGTCTCATAAGGTACCAACCCTGATTGCCACGTATCAGCGGTGACCGTGGGGTGCGAGGCATAAAGGGGCAAAGCACCAAGACTAGTTAGGGCATGGCTTGATTTATTGACTTCCTATTAACCTAACTATTAACTATAATAAAGACAATAATCACTAGGTATGTGGTTTGTAAACGAAGCGCACTAACGCACTGAATTATTTCGGATTTATTATTAGCTGGACTTAACTGACAGTTGTTAAGTAGTGGAGTTTCGAAAGAAACGGAGATTTGTACAGCTTCTTTCCCATTAGCTTCAAAAACTTGACTTACTGCTAGTTACAGTCCGCGCGCGAGCTCTGAAGAATCGGGGGCTGGGGAAACGGGCATGTTGCGGTGCGCCTGAACGTCCTTTCATATCCTCCACCAGTCCGAGTGTAGTCCTAAAATCATACTCATACTCATACTTATCGATGCTGATGCCGTATTAGTCATTTACCGCGCTAAATCTTTACTTTAACGTGTGTTAATTTTCGCGAATTATGTTCTATCTTTTTAGTTATCAGTCATAGTTTTGATGCTTTTAGGCACTAAGCAGCGGAGATTGGTAAATCGTCAGCTGACAGTTTACTCCAGATTTTAAAAAATCGGACTTGAGTTGTTGTCGGTTTTTGTTTCCATTTGAGTTTGCACCACATTGTGCGCCGACCCACTTAGATAATGGCCGTGCTATCACTGGTACAGTTACGATAAAGACGTACCACTTTCTCTAACATGCTCTATTTTCTTTAATTATCTTCTTTAAGACATGAATAATCTGAAATTGCAGTTGAAATTCGATTTGTAGTGACGTTACACGATGCGCTGTACTAAAGATCACTGTTCAGTTCATTCGCAGCTTTCTCTCTTTAGATAGTTTATTTATAGATATCCTCTTTACTCTGACCTTTAGTGAGCTACATTAGCGTCTTTGTTATTGGCAACATCTTCAGTGACGTCAATTATGTTGCTAAGCTTTTCTAGTTAGTTTTTATTTAAAATGCTGATATTTTGCGAACTTTTAAATTGCTCATATCGCGGACAAAATTAGGGCGATCGTCTAATGTAACATTGACTTTCACATCAGTGTGGTGGGTCTGATGTAACGCCGAGGCCGCGCCGGGGCGATTAGGTAAACGTTGCGCGCGCGCCGCTTTCACCCCACTTTCACCTCTATTTCCGCGTTGCTTCGCTCATTGGCGCACATTTATCCACTTGCGGTTCGTAAATTATTAACAAAGTGTAACTTATATGTATATCAGGTAGATTCATACCTTTACAAGTACAAGCATATCTGATTCAAACTTACAAATATAAACGCCAGACCACGTCAAAGTACCTATATCGTAAAGCTAATTACGAATTGTAGTTATGACTTAACATTAAATGCGTTATTGACAATATGATATACGTACTTATATACAAATGACGTTTGTTATTCTTGGAAAAGTGAAACGGACCGGTCAAAGTATAAACAGAACAGTACGGCATCTTCAAACAAAGCCAAAGCTACATCGCGAGATTGAACGTAGGTACGCGTCCGCGCCGCGCCTCAAGCAAATGTCGAGGGATGCCGAGGAATGCACCCTGCACGTCTAGCCCGACCTGCTCGCGAGTCATTTCTCGCTCAGTACGTCCCTTACATATTTCAATAGTTGGATAGAGACGCACTGAGCTACAAAAGACTCGCGGGCATGTCGTGCTAGCCCCCAGTAGCGGCTGCGTACTCAAGCGTGCCCGAGTGCTGCTGAGCGCGTGCCCGAGCGATAGTAGGTAACAATACTCGTAAAGAGCCGGAGTTGAACTACTTTTCTGTTTATACTGTGGTCCACTGCTACGACCTACTCCATGAATCATTTATTTTTTATCGTCTGGACAAATACGACGGTCTGCAACGATAGGTGCGTTATAGATAAGCTAAAATTCCGGGTAAAGTTTTGTTTGTTATGATGATAATTCGGTTCTTGAAAAAACATTTCTGGCTGCTTTTTAGATTTTAGATTAGGTAAAAGAAAATATATTCGTTATGAATTTTTCACATTTTCAAAGAAAAAGCGTTAATAATATTTTTCATTATTAAATTTGCCGCTAAAACGCTATATTACTGATATTACTGTCAGCTGTCACGTGTGACGTCAACATACTACAACCGGTCGTAAACGTCAAAAAAAGCATGCTCTGTATGAGGATACGATCCGACTCACGGTGATCACAACGATTAAGGTGTGCAGCCTGATTCGGAACGTGACAGAAGTAAGTACAATTTAAGTTTTAAAATTATTAAATTCTGAGTAATCTTGATTGAGCTACCGTTCCACATAAATATATTAATATTTGATGCTATAGTCAAGTAGCCAATTGAAAAAAGTCCGGGTAAATGCGTTTAGACGATATTTACAGATTAGTAAATATGTTAGCGATATCGATTCCTGGATATTGATAAAGAAAAGTCAAGTTAGAGGCTCGGCTGTGACACTGGCCTACTGACCCGGTTAGTAACTGTAGATGTGTACTCGCCTCACCCACTTATTTGCTTGCACAGATTCGTCTAAACTCGTATCACCGCCGCATGCGCTTACGAGTATGCTATTTATTACATATGCATGTGATCATCAACTTAGTTAAGTTTCCAGTTGCTTCTTAAAGTGTCTTCCTTTTTGCTTGTGCACGATTTGGACGTATACATGGCCCAATGTAAAAAGAGCGCTGACGGCCATATATAAATCATTTTACGTTGGGTGAGGTACGAGTATACCGGGTTACACTGTTTATTTTATCGCCGGCCCTGGTTTTACCCGACTGCGCGAAGCCAAAGGAGGGAATAGAATTTAGCAGTCTATTTTAAATAATTTTTAATACATGGGGTGTCATATGAATCGTGAAGACCGTGCGAATTCTAAGAGCAAAACCGCTTTAACATCGCCAGTCGGGTTAAAGTCTTGAACTTTACCTTTTTATGTCTAAACTTTAAAGAGTTGCCAAAGAATTTTGCTGAAGTTTGCGGAAAACGGATTATAAACTTTAATTGGACCAAATTTCCCCGTGTTGCGGTAAAATTATGGTATGGCCGACGTAAATAAATAGAATTGAAGTGTCTGTCTGTGATTTCAAAACATAATAACTATTTACACGATGTCTGAGCCTAAATTAAGACTTTTGTCTGTCTGTCTGAATACTCCGAATAGGCTCTAAAACGACTGAATGGATTTAAATGAAATTTTCAGGGTTAAGGCTCTTTTAAATTAGATAATGGCATTTATGTGATATGTCAAAGGGTTTCGGAGATATAATGTATTGCTGTTTGTATAAAAACTAATCCTAATCTCACGCCAACAAAGTCGCGGGCGCAGCTAGTAGAAAATAAAATCCTTACTAATAATTTAAATGGGAAATGTGTATGTTGTTCTTGTCACCTTAAAACGGTGCCACAGATTGACTACAATGTTATGCAAGCAATAGTTGGAAGGCTGGAAAAGTACATAGGCTACTTTTTATCCCGGAAAAGTGCACAGTTCCCGTGAGAACTGCGATAAACAAACAATTCACGCGGGCGAAGTCGCCGGCAAAAGCTTGTGTATTATAGATGTTGTCTGGGCGGGCGGACCGGCATCGGCGTTAATGCGATTTGCACAACGCTTGCAGCTATTGACCTACTGACACACAATCTGCCTACACCGAAGGCTAACGGGCCGCTTCCAAACGACAATAATCTTTAACTTTTCGTAATATTTTACAAAACTGTAACAACTATTTCTGATAAATTTATGCTAAGAAAGTTCTGGAGTTTATCTAATAAGCTTTCATTTATTACTAGTGGATCCGCCACAGCTTCACCCGCAGTATTTTCCATACAAATTATCACCCCTTTTTCAAAAAATCCATCCTTAGTGCACCTCTAGGGTACTCGAGGAATGTCTCCTACACATTTCAAACCTCTAGGACCACCCGTTTAGGCTGTGCGTTGTCTATTGAGTCACATTATCTTTAAGTGAGTCACGGTACTGTTTTATAAGTATTGATGATAATGATGATGATAGAACTAAAACCCTATTGGCGACGTAGGAACATTTTTGCACCTGGTATGACGCACCCTTAAAATTCCTATATAGCCTATGACACTTTTATTAAAATCTATCCAGTTGTTCAGGAGCTCAAGACTGCTAAACTTTATCTCCCTTTGGCTAAGTGCAGTCGGGTAAAAATGTATTTTTAAGTTGCCCCTTTTTGCCCAGCTTTCGTACGTATAATTATTGCATCGGCGGTGTAGATGTGTATCAAATTTCAGCGTATTGTGTCTAACCCAGTTACGGGAACTGGTTCCTTTGTTTTACAAATATTTTACTCTCTGAATCAGTGTACCAGTTATCGTCCGGGAGGTTATTGGTCATAAAAATCTGTTGCTGGCTCGCGGACCACTACATAAAGTGTTCGTGGACATAGCGCCCGCGTTATCCCAAAATAACGCGATTGCACTATCATCGCGAGTTCGCGTGAACTTTTGTTTGTACGAATGCGCGATCAAACATACTCATGTCGTACAGGTATTCCTAATTGATCGCGCGAATGTCAATTAGGACACCTGTACCATTACAATGAGTTTATGCAAACCGCCGTTGTTGCCGATACAAGTAGAAGGGACCGAGCGATAGTTTTCTATTACGAGAACAGTTTGATCACGCGTACATAATAAATCCACCAGGCCACTTCCAACCGGCCCTTTTGGAAATCGATGGGGTCCTGTGTCCAGCAGTGGATGTCCTACGGCTGAAATGATGATGATGATGACAGAATAAATAATACTTCGCGCGGTTTTTACGAACTAACGATGATCGCGCAATCGCGTTCTATTAGGACAAAGCCCAAGTGACCATGTAGGTAATTAAGCAATAGTAGTTTATGCAACGGTTGCATAATGATAGGCCTTAAAACACTAGTGCGGTTTTATGAAACGAGCTTTTAGCGAGTTTCATAATAAGATCGCTCGTGTGTTTTAAGGCCAAATTATGCAGAGTTGCATACATAACTTTATCTACACACATATTATAAATCCTCCATGATGGGTTCAGAAACAATATTTTCTGGCAACAAGTTATTTGTAGCAATCGTGGCTGCATATTTCCGATATCCGGCGCATTTTCACATCACACACACTCCGAGAAGACTACTTACTATTCATATTTTCAACTAAAATGTAACTTACAAACAACTTTTTCTATTCAATTAATTCTACTTTCGTTCAGCAAAACACCAACATGGCGCCGATCCGTTCCTCCGTCAAGACCATTTTTTTTAAAATCATAGACAAACGGATGAAGTCTCTATTCTCACGTCACTCGAGATCAAATATTGTGCAGTTTAT
The DNA here is from genome assembly GCA_947859335.1 of Tortricodes alternella. NCBI lineage: Eukaryota > Metazoa > Arthropoda > Insecta > Lepidoptera > Tortricidae > Tortricodes > Tortricodes alternella. The sequence continues at coordinate 12,522,526 of OX401979.1, read as the reverse complement.
ATTAAAAAAACATACTGAATTGACGTTTCGTATCAATAACTGTTTTAATATCTATGGATACCAGAATAGAGAACCACTTGAGTTTTGACAGCTGTTCCAAATTTAATCTCATTTCTTTACTAAAAACGATAAAGAAGTCATGTTATTTCTTTATCGCAGCACTGGTTTTTCCTAATTGGTTGTCAAAATGGTGGTCATTTCCTACGGTTTTTGATTAACCAATGGAGGTTTTATGATATGGGTGTAGATAAAATAATATTTAATTTCTTTAGTTGTTGGATCCGTTCCAAATGGATAAGCTCTGGATGTTATAGGTTTTTAAATAGATCGGTGTAGGTATTTTATCACAATCTATTTGTGTAACAAACAGCTGCTGAAGCCGGTGCATTGATGCCGTTGTACCAAAGAATGAGTTATTAGAAATCGTAGGTACCTAAATATTTATTGGCAATCAAACATTAAGAAACGGCGACGGCGTTAAGACGTGAGATTGGTGAGAAAAGCAAACGAAAATTCATTTAAAAATTCAAGGAAAATGCATCTTTATTACTGGGAGCAGTTATTTTCTGAGTTATTTTTTCCTGATTAGGATTAATAATTTTGCGTTAATAATTCGATATCGCTTGCTAAAGGTTCTACACTCCGAAACGCGGAACGGAAGCGGAGCGGGTCGGAAGCGGGCCCGCGTAAACAGTGTCACAGGAACTGAAATGGAAGCTTTCACATAAAGCCGGTCACCGGTTTGAAAGCTTCCAATTTAGTTCCTGTGATACTGTTTGCGCGGGCCCGCTTTCGACTCGAGTTTCGTTGTGTGGAAGCTAAAAAGGCTGTTAGCTATTGAAAGTGATATATTTTCCACCAAATATTACCACGTAGAACTCTGTTGACGGACTGTTGGACGGGTCATGAAACCTCACCCATCGCCTATGTTTCAAAGGTTTATGCATATTTTTTCCCTTTAAGTATTCTTTCCATGAATCTTTGATCAAATACTACGCTACAGTGCGCGCAGTGCAGGATGGCCTTTTTAAGCTGGGTTTTATAAAGATCCGTTCGATCAAATTTCGGTCACAATAAAAAAAATGATTTACTGTTGATCTGACATACCTTTATAAAACCCTTACAACCTTTTAGGTTCTAGGCGGTAAGCAAGCCACCTATGCGTTTGGGCCCTCAGTTCTTAACTCGTTCGTATTCGTGTCTTCCGGTTCAAAATGTGCAATTCATATTTCTAGCACTTGCATTCCATTCAGTTGAAATTTGGCATAACTATGTAACTTCGGTGATAATGCAATATGGTACCATGGAGCTGGTCTGATGATGGAGCCGAAAGGGAATTCCTAGCCCAACAAGATAGCCCCATCGTGTTTTGGTCTTGTTGGATTTGTCCTGACAAGTACTACCTAGAGCCCGAAGATAATTTTTTTTTTGTAAGCATCAACAATGCACTTTTACTCGTGTCTCGATTTGTTAGACGGGTTCCGCGAACGCATTATTTTCGTGTAGCTTTTGTCCGAGTCGCATTTTTCCGCGATCGATTAATTTCTTCATCGGAATTTTACTCGTAGCTTTCTTCCAAGTCGCATGTTGTCGCGACTGAAAAATTCATTCAAAAATTAATTCATGTGCATTCTACCTACTCGTAGCTTGTTTAATGACGCATTTATTTTCACTTTCAAAATGTATATGCAAATAACGTAAAAGATGGAAGTTATTTGCGAATGTATAATACCTACGCTTAATTTTTGTCAACATTTTGTCTGCGTGTTTTGATAAAGTAACCACCATTTTGCTCTTTCCACGAGTAGAATGCTGATGAATAATCTAATCGGACGCGGAAAAATGCGTCATGGAAAAAAGCTACGAGTAAAATTCCGACGAAGAAATTAATCGATCGCGGAAAAATGCGACTCGAAAAAAAACTACACGATAATAATGCGTTCGCGGAAACCATCCAACAAATCTGTCTAGCCCTGTGTTGCCATAGCCAGAGTACTTTTTATACCAGAAAAATGATTAAGGTGGGGGCAAAAGTATTTGCATGCAGAGAAAGCCGCGGGAGGCGTATGACTATTACGTTAAACTTAGAAATAGATTGACTACCGGAAGTGCCCGTTAACTGATAGCTATAATAACTTCGTGGCGTGAAGTCGGTCGTGAACAACAAACAAAAGTGATCTAATAATAGAGGTTGGTGAATATGGAACGCGAAATGTGGGCCACAGCCGCGCCCGCGCATCGCACTGACAGGTGTGCGTTACTGCGACACATGAAACGTTAGTCCTCGCATTCGTGATATAAGCGAGAGAAAGAGAGAGGATGACATATTGGAAGAATGTCGTCCTTGCTTTGCTCACTTTGCTTTCGTTTAGACATTTCTCGTCTCGATATTTTTCAATGACAGCCGATAAAGATATCACGACCCATTTGGCTAAATATTTATGGCTCCATTAAAACGCCTATCGAATGTAATGTTGTTTTTAGGGTTCCGTACCCAAAGTGTGAAACGGGACCCTATTACTCCGCTGTCCGTCCGTCTGTCTGTCGGTCCGTGTGTCACCAGGCTGTATCTCATGAACCGTGATAGTTAGACAGTTGAAATTTTCACAGATGATGTAAGTATTTCTGTTGCCGATATAAATAACAACAAATACTAAAAAACAGAATAAAGTAAATATTTAAGGGGGCTCCCATACAATAAACGTGTTTTTTTTTGCTGTTTTTATAGGTAATGGTACGGAGCCCTTCGTGCACGCGTCCGACTCGCACTTGGCGGGTTTTGTAATTTTTTTCCGCGGTGCTGTTTAGAACCATGTTGGACTTGTCTATTTAGACATTTCCGTGACTTTTATTTAAAAAACGAAATAAATGAAACTTAAAATATTTATTTTGGACATCGGCATCCATAATCACATCACATAAAGTTAGTAACACGAATAATATTAAAACGATACGGAAAACCATTAAACTCCCCCTTTACTTAACAGTGACACTACAAGCAGGGGAGTGTTTGCTATCCCCTGCCCGCCCATCCAGGGCGCAGTGTGCATGTTCGCACTTGGTACATATTTACACAGTTTCAATATCGGATTTTGTGATAAACGAAAGAGCGGAAAGATTTACAATAATTACTCTCTAGTTTTGTTGGTTAATAACATTGATAGTATCTTAGACACACACACACATTGATTTGGTCCCAAACTAGGATTACGCTGTGCTGTTTTATATAAATTAGTTTCCCCCTAGTCAGACTCGAACCCGCGTCCTCTGGCTCAGATAGCAGTTGCTTCATCCAGTCAGCCGATAAAAATATTGAAGTAATATTATTCATAATCATTTAAGCTGTTTATAGCTTGTTTAATAAGCTCGTACATGTACACGATATAAAATAATTCAAAAGAAGAGTCCGAAGTTGCAGTTTATGAATGCCTGATAATCAACAAAACCGGCCAATTGCGAGTCGGACTCGCGCACGAAGGGTTCCGTACCATTATATATAAAAAATCACGTTTGTTGTATGGAAGCCCCCTTAAATATTTATTGTATACTGTTTTTGTTGTTATAGCGGCAACAGAAATACATCATTTGTGAAAATTTCAACTGTCTAACTATCACGGTTCATGAGATACAGCCTGGTGACAGACGGACGGAGTCTAAGTAATAGGGTCCCGTTTTTAACCTTTGGGTAAACCCTAAAAAAACATGGTCAAAGTTCGGGCACATCCCTATTTATTCTGTAACGCGGGTAGTTCTAAAAACGTACGCGTGCAAAGGCGCTTTCACGAGACACAAGGGTCTTCTTGAGATAAATAATACATTCGAAAAATCGAGGTAAATCAAACATTTTATCGATTAAAACCTGTTTAAGTATGATTACAATTCAAGGAAACTGACTAGTTACTGAAACTACGACGATCTCAATGTACCTAATTGCTTTTAAATTGACATGCTGTATTGTAAACTGTATTGTATATTGAATAATAAATAAACTATTTATATAAACAATACAATGTAGATAGTACTTTTTGGCAAAGGTTTAAATCGTATTATTAGACTTTACAGCGATAATCTGTAGCAATATTCATGAATGTGTGCGTAACCGAGATAAATAGTGTCCTCTCTCTTTCTCCTACCGTAACCGTTGCTTTCTCTATAGGTATAACGCAACCGACATTTTACGATCAATAATTTTAACAACGGAAGATGATGAAAATCAATTATTTTGTAAAAATAGTACTTACAAATTAAATGTTACGATTACGACTTTCGCTTTATTAGTGTTCTTTGAATTGTTCCTGCATCTTTAAACGAGCGACACGTTATAATGAGACACATCTTCCCAGGAAGAGTTAGTAGGTACGCTGATTAAGACATTTCACGTGTACTCGTTACTGCTTTCGGATGAACACTAATTGCAGCTTTGCGAATTTCGCTAACCTCACGAGTACTAACTAACCTATTCCGGTCCGGTGCTAGGGTTGCCAACTATTTATGGGGCAAATATAGTATTTTCCAATCAAATATAAAAGGAAATCTAATACTTTAAAGGAAAACCCTTTAAAGAGTGTAAGTGAATCAATCATATTCAATAGAATACACAAAATTCGTCTCTAACATTCCGATTGTGTCTTGTGGCTATCAGAGCTGCAAAAATGCCTTTGAAAATGATTTGGCCAGCTCAAAGACCATTTGTAAGGACTGACTATTTCTTCAACAGTATGTAGTACACAGATCCAGAATATAGTAACAATCAATACATATAAAACAATACCGTGACTTAGACAACGCACAGCCTAAACGGGTGGTTCTAGAGGTTTGTAATTTGGAGGAGATATTCCTCGAGTACCCTAGAGGTGCACTAAGGAGGGATTTTTTGAAATTCCATCCCTAAAGGGGTGAAAAAAGGTGATAAAGGTTGTATGGAAAATACCGCGGGCGAAGCTGTGGCGGGTCACTAGTACCTACTATATGTACGGTTGGCAACCCTATGTCCGGCGGGGTCATTGTAGGCATAGCATATCTAATCTAACGATTAAAATCTATGCTTTCTGGCAAATTTCGCGCAGCCTTCACACTTCGTGGAAAATCGCGCGACTAGTGGATGGTTTTATACCTACTTCGACACAACAGTAGGTAAGTAAAGGTTTATTTACGTATGATAAACTAAATCTCTTGCGAATGTGTTGTAGGCACCTACTTATTTACTTGTTTTTGGAAAAACCAATTCGATTCATTAAATTTGCAGTGACACACACGAAGATAACTATGTAAAATCCGCGAACATACAAGTCGAATTTCAATCGAACGAAGGAGGAATAAAAAACACGACCGAGTCGAGTCACCTTGTTTTGCGTCTCGCGAGGGCAATGACCGCCACAGCTGTGGACGCGGGCGTGTGCGTAGGTATGTACCTATACACAACACACACTAATACAACAAGATAGTCTATGAATGTGTGCAACAATTTTTTGACAATAGATAGATTGGATATCACAGATCTGTTTGGATTATTTAAGTACTAGGTACGTAGGTATTCTAATTGTTAAAAATGACAAAAAAGCTTAGTGAGACCTATTTATAGTTATAATCGATAAAAAATTCAGATATTGTTTTTTAAAGAGTGCACTCATTAGTGAGGCCCGTCCCTGGGGGGTATAATAGGTAGGTATAGGGTTGCCAACTATTTATGGGGTAAATATAGTATTTTCCAATAAAAGGTATAAATAAAATACCTAGTACACTGAAAGAAAATATAGTACTTTAAAGAAAAACCTCTTAAAAAGAGTGTAAGATATGATTGATTAAATATAATACACAAAATTCGTCTAACTAACATTCAGATTGCGCATGTTGTGGCTATCAGACCTGCGAAAATGCCAATTGAACTGGCCAACTCAAAGCCCATTTGTACTGATCGAAATATAGTATTTTTGCGTACTATATAGGTATTTCTTCAACAGTATATGGCTTCACAGAGCCAAAATATAGTACAATACTATGTATAATAGTACGGTTGGCAACCCTAGGTAGGAACCATACAAATGAACATTACTTATTATTCGAAAGAAAATAATTAACTTCATAAAACGATTTGTTTATTTACAATCAGACATGAAAAATGAATGTTCGTACCTACGAAGCCTTTTTTTATCAATATTTGGAAAAATATTTTTTGATGTTTATTGTCAAAAACTTTATACCTATCCAAATTGTAAGTAAAATATGATTACGGTAGCAAATAAAATAGGTAATCTAATCTCTGTCATTGTATAGTATACGCCATAAAAGCATATAGGTATTCAAACAGTCAGACAGAAGAACAGCGAGGTGATCCTTTTAGGGTTCCTCTTTTCCTTTTGACTCAAAAATCTTAAAAAACTGATAAAAACAAACAAACAAAATTTCTGTACATATTTATATTAACAATAGATTGAGAACCACTGAAAATTACTATGGAATAGCCACAGCGGGATATTCCGAATGAATTTTTAGTTCGCATTTGCCCTCTTCGGTCAATTCCGAAAAAAAACAAAAACCTTGAAAAAAAGGATAAAACCAACAAACAAACTTTCGCATTTTAACCTAATATTTATTTGTAAGGAAACGGGACTTAACTGAGATAATAAATTATTATTTACCTACCTCTATGTTTCGACTTTCGACCGTATTGCAAGATTGCAACAACCGTGGTCACGAGCAGGCTAAATAAAGTGGCAGGTGTCGGCATCTTCGAGTCCTGTGTCCTTCGAACTACCCGCACTTTGTCCTGTTTTTCTTGATCCAGAATAACATGTACACGACACAACACTAACAATACCTAATATTAAGGATAATGACGTCATCGCCAGGCCTCCAGCTCTGAATCACTCGGACGTATTTGTCCCGGTTTCTTATTCATCAATTTCCAAGTCAATTCAACTGTTTTGCGTCCGTCGCAAAGCTTGGTCAACTCGGCGAGTGTTGAATTAGGTCAATGTCTGCAGAAATTTCAGTGTCATTCATGCGCATGAGTCTTCTATCTAAACAATGATGCGATTCTCTAACGTTTGCGACGCTGCGTCAGCGACGAGCGACATTTTTAATTTAGACTGTAGATACGAAGCCTTAAGGTACAAATTTAATAAGCACTTTAGATAATCACATCATTCATAGTATAAAGAAGGGGGAAGTACCTACCTAAGTTATCTTCATACAAACGCACCGCGCGCGTCTTGTATGTGTGTGCCAAAGTATAGCGTAAGTAAGTATAGCCATAAGTAAAGCGTCGCCGCACGCACACTTAAACAAAATCTCGACCCGTTTCTCAGTGCTCCAGTCGGGGCTAACACTGCACGAGGTTCGCGCGTCACGGGTTTTCGGCAACGCTAAATGAATGAAAAATGTGTGATAATCGCATTAGAACGTATTGCTGTGTGTTTGGGTGTCTTAATTAGAGATGCAACGGATAGTGGTTTTGCCGGATACCGGATATCCGGCATGGCCATTGGCCGGATAGCCGGATATCCGGCTGGACATTAGCTATCTCTAAAGTCGTGTTAGCCTGCGCGGCCTTCGCGCGGCGATCAAGTTTCAACTTGTTACGAATTTTAAGTGCACGGGGAGGCAATTTGAGGTTCAATACGCGCTCTATTACGGCAGTTGGGAATATTCAAACGTGCACGACGTGATGTTAAGTGGAGTTTTATGTTTAAATACCATGAAACCAAGTTTTAATTTGATTACTAACGTGGATTTCGTTTATTTCTGATGGTTATTTATTAGTTTTATCCCATTACTGATGCAAGCTTTTACTATCCGGTATGCGGCCGGATAGTAAAATCATGGCCGGATAGGCCGGATACCGGATATTACCGGATATCCGTTGCATCTCTAGTCTTAATAATTCATCGATTCCAGAATTGTCTCTGTTCAGATTACCTATTGAACAGAGACAACCCTGAGACAGTAGGCAATTACCTACGTCGCGGATTGGGTCGGAGATAGCCTACTTCCCCTCTTTATACTATGATCACACTCTTGACGGGCTAGCTCAGTGTTCCACTGTTCGACTACGAAGCTCAAAGTCGCGTTCAATTCCCACAAGAAGCAGATGATAATAAAGGCATTTGTAGCCTAGTGGCCCGACGCGCGGCCTCTCGTGGAGGCGGGTGCGGGTGGAAATCCCGGCGCGCACCTCTGCGTTTCATCTGCAATTTGATATTTATTACCACCATTTCGGTGAAGGAAATCATCGCGAGGAAACCTGCACGCTGCGAAGTAATTTAACGTGTGAGTGAAGTCCTCTATCCGCAAGGGGATCTAGGAGAGTAGGCCTGTGCCCAGCAGGGGGAAATTCCAGGCATAATACCTACATATTTAATGAACTGATTTTTTAAATTAAAAGAAGTTCAACACTAGAACATGAATACCTACCTAAGTACAAAAAAATTTATCGCGTCAATCTTTATGACACGTCCGACATTTGCGCGAATGGCGTCGTAGTAGCATAGTTGAGGACGTTGGCGGAACGCCTCGACTGCCCAGTGGTCAAGTTTTGGATTGACATTGCTATTGGTAGGATAAGTTAATGTAAGTGACATTGAATTATCCTACCAATAGCTCTTTCCTCTTTCCTCTTGCAGTGCCCGAGTTTAGTATTATTTATTATTGTTTTATCTTTTGTTTTTTGTGTGTGTGTTGTGTCCTAGATGTACTAACTTTTAGTGTATAAGCTCTGAGTGTTTACTAATAATATTGTATATGGATCATTATATATAGAGATCTGAAATAAATAAATAAATAAATAAATAGTATAAAGAGAAGGGAAGTAGGTTATCTTCATACAAACGCACCGCATCGCCTCACGCACACTTAAACAAAATCTCGACCCGTTTCCCCTTACTAAGCGAGTAGAGATTTGTTTAAGTGTGCGTGCGGCGACGCATAGATACTTTGGCGCACACATACAAGCCGCGCGCGGTGCGTTTGTATGAAGATAGCTTACTTCCTTCTCTTTATACTATGGTAGTAGCTAATATAAGGTGTCAGCGGGACGGGAGTGGAGGGAGCGGGGGCCGTGGAGGCGGGGTTCCAAGCGCTATGAGACTGTGCGAGTTGACTGCTATGTTCGTACGCGTCACACTCACTGTCACAGTTTCTCGGAGAGTACCTACAGTCTCTTGTGAGCGTTTTCGTGGATATGTTGTTGAGAAAATTTATTTAATTTAATATGTTATTTAGTTGATTATTACTGTGTTATTTTATTAGTTATTTAGTCCTATTAAATAAATTGTTTTGTACTGTTTAGTATCGTATTTTGTGATACTGTGATAATGCCATGTAGACAGGCAAGCGAGAAAGATGGTGTACATAATAGTGTATACCAATTTATGCAAAAAAGAAGCCCAAGATGGGCTGATCATCTGTCTGTCACCATACGGTTCATCAATACCATCTTAGGCATAAAACATAATATAAAGGCGGTATACGAACGGACTGCAACAGTATAGGAATTTCAAAGGCAACAGTAAAACGAATACCTAATACACAATGTGTCGAACAGTGCCTTACGGGGTCAAACAAAAATATTACTATTTAATCCTTAATTTTAACAATAAAAACCTTTTGCTACAGAAATATGTCGATTGACGTGATTCAGATAAAATGTTTGCGCTTTGCAATTATATTACGCCTAATTACCTATATCTACCCGACTGTACCAGCGCGAAGTCGCACTCGCCTCTATGCTCTTATCTTATCTTATCTTAGAGGGTGGGGTCCTTACGGATACACTTCGACCCTATGGGATCTTTTGTGTAATTACCCCTTTTTCCGAAGCACTATCCATTGCATTCTCCACCACTTCAATGAAGTGACTTGTGGAGCGCAGTGGTAGTGCCTTGAATTCCCCTGGTTCTGGATAACCATTGCCAAGGATTTTCATTCTTAGTCTGGCGAGGGCGTCGTATTCGCACATGATGCTCAGACGGGTCATAAAGTTTGACTCCTGCTTATATGAAACAATGAGACGAAATGAGGCCTTGTATTATGTTTTTATATTCGACTTCATTTAACACCAGAACAGCTGGCAGATGTTTTTCAAGAGTTTTATATTTATGTTTTCCTTGTTTCAGATCTCAGGGGGAGGAAATACGTAGTCATGAACACGATAAAGAAGCGTCACTCACATCAAGCAGGGTAGCTGTTGACAAACGTGAGTATCATTCGACTAATACTGACTAATACTTATTTGTAGAGTCCACGGAAAAAACTATGAGAGTCAATTGATTTTTTGGAACAAAAATGCATCTTAAACTAATACATTACTGCAAAGACGTGTAAGTACGTTTAATACAGTAAAAATAAATCCGCAACATAACCTTACAAAATGCACTGTACGATTCACATTTTTACTTTTAATTTCAACATTCTTAAATTAGTCTATTGACGACCATGATCTACGTATACAGACAGCCAATTCTGTATGTAATGTTTTTTATTTTTATTTTTGAAATGATAATTTGTACTAAAATTAAAATTTACTCCTCTACTATAATACTCCTCTGCTGCACTGGGAGTGAAGAAATAGCATAAAATGCGTGCAGATGCTTATCATCCTGGCATGTCGTAAAAGTCGACTAAGGGACGGGTGTTCTCCAACATGGTGGACTATCTGTACGGGCGATGGGCTGATCACCTGTCACCATACGGTTCATCATACCATCTTAGGACTAATTAATCAACGTGGCCACAAGTAGTCTTGTGTCTTGTTATAATCACGCCCGAAATCCCTAATGGGGTGGGCAGAGTATGAAAATTTAAGATCTATATGTAGAGTCTTATTTTGCCTGATTCAGCAATACGCTGTCTCTCAGTGCTCGCTAGGAACTACGAGCCACGAAAACAAAACGTATAAATCAACCAATACGACATATCCTCAATGTAATAAGAACACCGATGTCGGCAATATTTAGTGAGAACTCGCGTTTTGGCACCAAAAAAGTGTGCATCGAGAAACCGCGAAAGTCGCGTTGGGCAGTTTCCTTAAGGCCCGGGCACACCAATGGCGGTTGCGGCGCGTTTGCGGCGCGAACGCGGGCACGCGAAGTTGTATTTAATACCGCCGCCATGTCCAGAGGCACACCGAACGCGTCGCGAAAGCGGCGCGGGGCGTACGCATAGCGGCGGCGGCGCGGGGCGTGCGCGAAGCGGCGGCGGCGCGAGCGCGAGCACGCGAAGTTGTATTACGCGGCGCGAGGCGGGGCGAACGCGGCGCGAAAGCGGCGAGAGGCGTGAGCAACGCGGGTCCGCGTTCGAAACGCGTTGACGCCGCCGCCCGCGTTCGCGCCGCAAACGCGCCGCAACCGCGTTTGGTGTGCCCGGGCCATTATATATTTCAATGCTGTACGTTAACGTCTGTACAATATTATGCAATTGCAATAAATTATTGGGTATGTTTGTTTGGACTAGCAGACGCGTTAATAAAATTCGTCATCGCTTGTAAATTGCGAGACAGTGATGCAATTTGGCAAGATCAATGTTTTGCATTGTTTAATTTCGGGTAAAACGAATGCACGTAACTTAAGCATAGGTAAGTACATGAGAAGACATCATCCGGACACGCACTTAATTGCCGTAATTCGATCTACCAGCCCCTATTTAACCCTTTTTGAGGTGGATTTTCGTTAAATAAAGTATCCTATGTTATTCTTTCTTGTTATGGGATTAAACTAACTCCATACCAAATTTAATAAAAAAAAAACTGTTTCTTCAACTTCTCTTTTTTTTACATTTTTAAAGTTATTTTTAACTATTATTCTTAAATATTAAAGATTTTGAGAATCATAATTCTTAATTCATTGATTTCTAGTTATTAGTGGAGTTTATTTTATCCAGTACATATCGCTTCAGTATATTCTTAATGTGTTTATCTGTTGTCTTCTTAATTTAAGCTAATAACACGTGTGGGAATCCATTCAAGATACTGGGCACTAATTGCGTCCACACCCTCTTTCGGTATTCGTTGTTGCTTCTTGATATTTCATAGGTTGGAAAGTGTGATGTTTCTTAAGTTGGCTGGCCTTGTATTCTTTGTCAGTTGATTTATCGCTCGTTTAAAATTAAAAATAAATAATGTGAAATACAAATCCATTCCAAATTCAATTCTAACGCGGTTGAGTAAAGTTTAAAACCAAAGTGAATTTCATTTGGACTTATTTCCTTTTATTTTTAAACGTGCGTTATGTTCATTAATAATCAATATCGGTACAGCGGTTTAGCCGGACAAAGTTAGTTTCACATTTATAATATTAGAATGGGAATGGATTACAATCTTTATACAGTTGGAAGTTAAATAAACTTTATTGAAATCGTAAAACTCGGTCAAGCGGGAAGCAAACTCACTGGTCTAAATTTAGCAGCCCGGTCACTTCACGTTCACAGCCATACCTACACTCGAATTCTGTAAATATTTTGTTTAAAGCAACCACAACGTAGTGTACGGACAGACAGGGGCATTGTTTTTGTTTCATCAGTCATTTACTACAGTCGGCAAAAAAGGAAGCATTAATTAAAACGTTAGGGTGGGAATAAAAGTCCAGTCTAGACGCAATATATTTTAGAAAATATTGAGAATTCGTGAAAATTATCGGTCACAATATTCTAAGTATACATACATACATATTATCACGCCCGAAATCCCTAATGGGGTGGGCAGAGCCACAAGACTACTTGTGGCCACGTTCGATTAATTAGTCCTATCTAAGTATAGATAGAGATATTAAGGTAAAGATAGTATGGCCTCATTATTCCGTTTCACCTCATATGCCCTGTCTAGACGCAGTTAAGTAGATTTGCTTCGACGAAAGTTCGCTGCATCTACAATGTCTATAAGATTCACAAGGAAATAAAAAAGAAAGAAGAAACAGCTAGGTTTTAATCGAAAACATGGCTCGGTAAACGCATGCTTTCTAGTGGTTGAGTCTCATAACGGAAACCACGCAAGTGCGACATGCATAATTGCATCTTTTCACACTCACATATAAGTACCTACAATACAATGTACGTAAGTACATGTAGATTGTTGACTGCTCGAGACGTGTTGATATTGTTTTCGAATGATGTCGAATTTAATGGTCATATTGTTTATGTTGAATTTCATTTTAAACGTTTAATCATCTTCCTTTTTCAATTCAATCTTTCAAGCCAAATAAGTTATTGCCTCGCAAAATTTATGATCGCACGATTATTTTATGCCCAGACTTGAAGATAACAATGTCGGGTAATATTATCCTTTTATTAATGACAGGTTGTTTACGAAGTTTACCTGTATACGCGGTGTGTTATTATGTTGTCCCGGGAAGTCGTTCCGGTGTCCTATCGATTGGATCGTCCTAGCCGAACTGCTCCCATGACAACGGCACACCCTGCCACGCCAAGTGCGTCGGAAGATCAACACTAGTCTACACGATACTCTATTTGTTTAGGTAATTAACTAAATGAAAACAAACCCCAAGTGTCTCAACGAATCCAGCTCTTTATTGTCTTTGGTGACATACCTACCATCTATGGTAACTTACCAGCCAATCAAGACATTTGATTGGCTAGGGCTAGCAGAGTCCTTGGTCTAGTTTCTTTATAGGTCGCGTCACGTAAAAAGAGCGCTGGCTGCTATACATTTAAATGGCCGTCAGCGCTCTTCTTACTTGACGCAAACTATACATTTCTAAACAAATAGAGGATAATGTCAGATAATGGCCCGCATCGCTAAAACTCATTTAACCGGAAACGGCGCTCTTTTTCCTGATCCGCGAATGGAACGAATACATCGACTGTACTCGTAGTTATGATTTCCAGCTATAATAGAATCGGCGATTTATATTAACTCAAACGAGTGAAGGTCACTACACTTTTTCGCATCGTATCAACGACTCATGCGGAAGTCTGTGCGTGATTATACGTGTATGAGTATCTTAACTATATATACATGATAATTATGTATGTGGTGGGGGCGAAGTACGCTCAAGGGCAACCGGCGGGCGACGAACCCAGCGCTCCTTCGACAACTTGTCTTCGATGTCGGCATTCACGCCTCACTTGCAATGATCGATGAGCCCGTCATTAATAAGTTTACCCTTTTATGGAAGTTTGATTTTTTCTGGGTAACGATTGAAAGTAATAACAGCTTTATTATTTCAGGTGGCGATCCAAGCAGAGGGACCCCGTAGTATGGACCCAACTCTCAACAATGTACTGGAAGGGACTCGCCAGTACTTTTTGGGTGTTCCCAAGCAGACACAGGCGGAAGGCAGTGGTCAGCCGATGTGGCCCGCAGGCGCCCCGCCGCACGAGGAGGTTGCGCCGGCCCAGTCCGGCGCCCCCGCGCCCTCCTCGCGACCGCCGTCCGCCGCGGCCGCCCCGCCCGCCCCGCTGGCGCCGCCCGCCTCCGCGCCGGCCGTGGCGCCGCCGCGTCCGCCCTCCGAGCCCCTGGAGCCGGAACCTCACTTCATACACAAGGCTACAGTAATGCGCGAGGCGGCCGAGAAACGGCGAGAACTGTCCGAGCCTGACGACGAAGAGGAACCCATGAATGCGCTCTCGCCACCTACTCACATCATTCGAAAGCCTCCGCAGCGGGCTCTTCCGTCCCCTGCGCCGGCGCCGGCTGCACCCTGTCCGTCCCCCGCGCGCCCCCCCTCGGCCGCCCCTTTGCAGCCGCAGCCCACGCCAGAGCCGCACCCGGAGCCCTCCACGCAGTATCGCCCTCCTATGCATCGAGTGCAGACGCCCACGTCGAGACCGGCAGAACATTTTGCTCCCGGCCGCCCGCCTGATCATTACACCGCATCTCGTCCACCTGAAACCTACCCGCGGTACTTTGATCCAAATTTTTCGGATACCAGCAGAGGTTCACACGGGCCCGCGGTCGCGTCGCCGCAGCCATCCGCTCCACCGCGCCACAGCAGCCCTCAGCAAACTTACGCAAGGTTGTCGAATTCCGTGCCGCAGCACGCGGTGTCGCGGCTGCGGGAGGCGGCGACGCACAGCCCGCCCGCCGCGCGCTACCCGCTGCCCTCCGCGCAGCCGCTTACGCCGCATCTCCATAACGATCGCGTCCCGCCCATCCACCATCCGCAGTCGCTCACAGCTGGTGAACGGCGATCGCCGCAGGTTTATCCAACACTGCCTCAACGACATGAATCTTCCCATTTTGCTCGTACGCCGTCGCATTATGACCGGCTTGCAATTCCTACAAGAAAATATGACCCCCAACAATCTTATCCTGGGTACCGACAAACACAAACCGTGGCTCAACCCGTGCAGAGTCAGCGAGTCGAAGCCCATCATCAAGTCCAATACAAGCATCCAACGATGGATACTTTAAGTGCCCACTACGTTGCGAGACCGCCAGACCGCGCGCCCGCACCACACCCGCATGACTCGGCTCGCCTGCTGCCCCAACGCCCCGTGGATTATCCAAATGCGAGCAGAAACGTCGACGCAAGAAGTAGCTTCCACTATCCGAGTCCCTCCACCTCCTCGGTACGCTATCCACTCACGGTGCCAGTGCCCGTCGCTCAGAATCATCAACCAGCGAGGACAACTTACCGCTCATTGGCTACATCGAAATCATCCAATGAATATGTTGCAACCAGCCATGTTCAACCATCTGTCCGACCAGCGGTGAAGCCAGGCTATCAAAACCAACAGGCACGTATGACTGTATCTGTTACATCGTTGGTTAACGAAATGAATCAAACAAAACATAAAAAAGAGTCTCCCTTAGACTTGTCAGTGAAAACAGTAAAAAATTCGGCTGATTCTTCGACAACCTTAGATGACACCGTTGATTCGGCGTCGCTTGGAACTAAAACCTTACCTTTACAACCTCGACAGTCATCCAGCAATCGACATATTCTTCCACACGTACCTCCATTTGCTGCATCTCACAAAGTTGATTTTGCACCCGACTTTACACAATACCGTGAAACAAATAATAATCATAGTCCTGCAGCGCCACCTGGCCATCTGCCTGTGCGGTATAATGGTGCTTATGAAGCGCCACGGCCGATTGCCGAGGCATACCACGCCGAATCTCGCCAGCACAGGTATCATGACCGGAGTAAATATGGTGCTCCAATTGAAGGCCGGCACAACTATGTACCTCGAATAGACCTAACAACGTCGATTCCTGAAGATCGCCATGCTGATAGTAGAATACGCGACGATCGACACTTTATAATTGAGGAGAGGAAGAGACCCGCGGGACTTATTGTCAACAACATTCCGGAAAAGATTGTCAGGTATGAGACCTGGACGGCCGATAGTCGGATAGCAGATAGGAGTAATCGTCCAACGAGAGAGCAACACGACCTAATTAGTCAACCTGCCTATAGCTATAGTAATCATAAGCGTTATGAGGCTTATCCCAGCGAAAATAAGCGGCCGGTGTCTTCAGCTGTATACCATGAACATCATCCACATGTAAATCACAGATACTCTTATCCTCCTGAAGTATTAAGTCGAGAGGCAAGAGAGTATAACGTCCAGTATGCATCAGACAGAAGCCGCCAGGTTATACAGAAAAATACGAGCCATAGAGATATACACGCCCATCCGTTGGATCCTCATAGTGGGGTGCCAGCTGATAAAAGGGTCTTAAGTATATTAAGGAACAGTCTGGAAACGAAACAATTTTCTGAAATGGCTAGACCAAGGCAGATACCTGAACTCATTGTTATAGATGATGCAGATGACCCTGAGATGGAAATAACTGATCTTACAAAGGAAAATGACGCCGACTTTGGCGTTCGAAATGTAGCAAAATCTATTCAAAACAAAATAAATGCAACTTTAGCACATCAAATTCTAATGCCTAAAGCTGTCGACTCTATATTAAAAGACTCAGAATATCAAAGAGCTGACATCGTGGATCCGATGAGTAGGTCCCCAGAAAATGACGTTGCTTCGAGGATTAGAACTAAGGCCGAACTTAAAGTTATGCCTCCTTCACAAGATAATCATTTAAAACCTGAAGCAAAACACGGTGCACCATTAGGAAATCATGAAAATGTGAAACTTACTCCAAAATCCCAAAAGCAACACCTGTTTAATCAAATAAGAGAAGATCTCAGTTTAGAATCTGTTATAAAGAGTGAAAAACCATCGGAATCAATTATACAGGATATCAAATGCGAGCCAATTAATATAGATGAGATTGAAAAAGACGCCGTTATATCTATTAAAACTGAAAACTTTTTAGAGTCTGAATGCACGGCACTAATAAGTGACACTCCAGAAGATTTGGATTGGGCTAGTGCTTGTGATAATTTCATGGAACAATTAAAAACGGGCTGTCATAAAAAGAAACTACGAAAAAAGCCTAATGAGATATTGGATCAGGAAAATGTAGTAAGTGATGAAAAAACTTCGAGTCTAAAAGTAGAACCAACATCTGACACAATACTAAATGAATCTGCCTCGAACATTGTTATAAAGCAAGAACCACCAGATGCTGATGAAGTCGGGGATCAATCCGAAATAGCAAATATTCAAGAGCCGAAAGACCCGACCCTGAAATCTCCTGTTCCCAAACCTATAACTCTGAATAATTCGGTAATCAAACTACCTTTAACTAATGATGTTATATCAAAGCCACAAGAAATTGAAAACACAGCTACCAAAGAAACTGTCCAAAAACCAGATTTAAAAGAACCTATACATTTTAAAGGGAATGGAAGGAAGGAATCTTTATCAAAACAACCATTATCAAAAGACAATATCAAAGGTGAGAAAACAAAAAATAAAAAAAGAACTAAAGATAATGAAAAATGTATAAAGTTGCCGCTTAAGCGCAAATCCATGTCCGATAAAAGTGAGTCGTCATCTTCCACAAGTTTTACTACACCCGTTAATAACGCAACTAAAGATAAAGAATTATCAAAAATTTTGATAAAAGAAGAAACCGAGTCTACAGATGATGATGAACCTTTAATAAAAAGCAAGATCATAAAAGAAAAAGAACGCAATGATCGGCTGAAGTACACGATGCTTAAAGATATGTCAGTTTATGTGAAATTGGAATGTTGTGATGTTAACATGAGTAAATTCACAAAAAAGAGCAATGGTTCAACCTTGAAAGATAAAGAAGATAAGCAAAGCAAGGTTAAACTAGTCAGAAAAACATTAAGATCAAAAGGAAAATCTTTATCTATTGACAACAACAAAAATGATAAACGGAAAGACCAGTCAAGCTCTGAAAGCGATGATGATGACCTTACCGTAGCCAGTAGACTTCGAGTACGTAAATCTGTTAAAACCGAAGACAACAAAGGAGTTACCAAAAATCCTGTTAAGTCATCTCCCAAAAACCAAGAAAACGTCAGCAGCAGCGCTAGCTCCACACCTGCTCGCAAAGCTGGTTTTGGTGATGGGTCAGACTTTCACCCTGGATGGGAAGAAGAACTGTACAAATATAAGCGCTCTCTACGCATGCCCAGCAGGCTCATAGCCATTCCCCGAGGACGTTCCGGTGGACCTTTTGTCAAGGGCGCGAGCACTTTATTTTCGAGGGTCTCCACTTCTTTGCCCGATTTAGACCCCGCCCCGCTTTCCCCTGCACCGTCCTCCGCACCCTCAGCTGCAACTGACGACCTGTATGCGAGGCGCCCGGACAAATTAACTCTAGACAGCGATCTTGATTCCAATTCCAGCTGCTCTGCTCTTAATATTAGACTCCACTCTGACTCTGAAGCATCCACGTCAACCGTTTTCTCGACAAAAATAAAGAAAAAGGGCAGTTCTATAGTAGACGTACTAATCCAAAAATGTGGTAAAAGAGATGATAAGAGAAGATTGAAAGATAAAGAAGAAAAAATTAATACACCTAAACTCATTCCCAAAAGTTGCAATCCTACTGAGCTATTAGCAACACCGAGCTTAGGTCTTATGAAAAGTGGAACTAGAGGAATCTTGAGCGCTAAGAAAGAAAAGTTGATGGAAGACATTTATTACCTGGGTGCTTTTAGAAAAGAAACTGTTACGGCTTTTAGAAATGCGTTTCTCAATAATACAGATGGTCTTATGGGTGCCACAGAAGAGTTTGCACCAGTTGTATTAAAATCTAGAACCCGAACTGAGAGCAGAGTCATTAAGCAACGAGCAACAATCAAAGAGGTGTTCGGAGATGAAAGGCCAGCATCTGCGCCGCCTTCTTCCTGCAGAGACGATGAACTAGACGAAGCCAATTCAGACAAACCGGTGGAAGTCAAGAAAGAATCGGACGCTAAACCCAAGATCAAACCTAAGAAAATAATGAAAGATAAAATGAAACGGAGATCAAGTTCTATTAGAGACGGACTTAGAAGTACCAAATCCTTGAAAAGGAACGATGCTAAGGGACGACTAATGCGCTTAAAAAAAAGAAATAATTTAATTAAATCCTTGGCAAACAAACAACGCGTAAAAGATAATTCGACTCAAAAAATCAAAAAGGAGAAAAGTCCGTGTCCGGTCGATAAAGATCCATCAAAAGAAGAAAGTAGTGCTCCTGCAACCACTGCAGGAACCAAAAGGCGGTTAAAACGTCTATTCGGTAGAAGAAAATTCAGTTCTGGGTTTGATTACATTCGCAAGAAAAAGAAGATTATACGACGTGATGACGCAACCAAACAAGTGCGCCGCCCGGCAGCGAAGCCTAGCCCCGAATCCGTGCACGACATCCAGAAAGAGATCAAGGGCTGGTTCATTAACAAGAGCATCGGAGAATCGCATCTCCACCGCGCCGCCAGACTTGGATACACTGTGAGTATCATACATTTCAATTGACTCCTTAAAGTAATAATAGTAGTTTATGCAACGGTTGCATAATGATAGGCCTTAAAACACTAGTGCGGTTTTATGAAACGAGCTTTTAGCGAGTTTCATAATAAGATCGCACGTGTGTTTTAAGGCCAAATTATGCAGAGTTGCATACATAACTTTATCTACACACATATTATAAATCCTCCATGATGTGTTCAGAAACAATATTTTTTGACAACAAGTTATTTGTTGCAATCGTGACTGCATTTACGATATCCGACGCATTTTCACATCACACAGTCACTCGGAGAAGACTACTATTCATATTTTCAACTAAAATGTAAATTACAAACAACTTTTTACAGTTCTACTTTCGTTCAGCAAAAAACCAACATGAATGATTAAAGCAGTAATGGCGGCAATTCAATCCTCCGTCAAGACCTTTTTTTATTAATCATAGACAAACGAATGAAGTCTCTATTCTCATGTCACTCGAGATCAAATGTCGTGCAGTTTATATTAAAAAACTGAATTGATGTTTCGTATCAATAACTGTTTTAATATCTATGGATACTAGAATAGAGACCCACTTGAGTTTTGACAGCTGTTCCAAATTTAATCTCATTACGATACTAAAATCGATACTGTAATAACATTACAGAGCTGGTTTTACCTAATTGGTTGTCATAATGCTGGTCATTTCCTACGGTTTTTGATTACACTATGGAGGTTTTATGATATGGGTGTAGATAAACTCTTTTTCTGGTTCCCGTCCTAAAGGCAGCAGTAGTTAATCAATATAATATTTTGAATTCCAGGATTGCGTGGCTTATTGCTTGGAGAAGTTAGAAGCGGAGCCGACAGCCAAAGACAACGCCGGTTTCACACCGCTTCACGTGGCAGCGGCTAGAGGGCATGTCCGCATCGCACGCCTGCTGCTGCAATACGGGGCTAATGTCTCGGCTGCCGCGCAAGGAGGCATTAGGTAAAATCTCACTTTTCAGTTATTTCTGGCATGTTTAATGCAATAAAAAGATCATCTATTAATTGGTCTCTAGAAAACAAGAACGAAATTCTCATCTCATAAGCACAATTCGATTGACATCAAAATATTAAGTTACACGTCAGTGCAATCACACTGTAATGTACTGCCAATAAGTACTTATTTTTCGGATCTATGTTCATTTGACCTCGTAGAATGTATACCAGGAACTGAGTAAAGCACGTGTCCTTTCACGTGTGTCCACTAAATAGAAAATAAATGATATTTATTTCTGCAATAAAATGGTATCGCTATTAGTTCAGGGCCTGCAGAGGGAGAGATACCTATCAGATAGGATCATTGTCATCTATTTCATAAAGCCAACCTCCAGTGGTGGGGCACCCGAGAAGAACTCGGAAGTACTGAATTGTTGGTTGGTTGGTTGGCAGGCCGCTGCACGAGGCGTGCGAGAACAGCCACGTGGAGGTGATCCGGCTGCTGCTGTCGTACGGCGCGGACCCGCTGCTGGGCACGTACGCGGGGCAGACGCCGGCGGCGCTGGCCGAGGGCGCGGCCGCCGCGCTGCTGCGCCTGCACCTGGCCGACGTGCAGGGCCGCGCCACGTGCCCCTGGCGCTTCCCGCCGCCCGCCGCCAACATCGGTGACTACCACTTCTTTTCTTAGAATAGTTGTTTATGCAACGGTTGCATAATGATAGGCCTTAAAACACTAGTGCGGTTTTCATGAAACGAGCTTTAGCGAGTTTCATAATAAGATCGCACGTGTGTTTACAGGCCAAATTATGCAGAGTTACATACATAACTTTATCTACACACATATTATAAATCCTCCATGATGTGTTCAGAAACAATATTTTCTGGCAACAAGTTCTTTGTTGCAATCGTGGCTGCATATTTCTGATATCCGGCGCATTTTCACATCGCACATTCACTCCGAGAAGACTACTATTCATATTTTCAACTAAAATGTAAATTACAAACAACTTTTTACAATTCTACTTTCGTTCAGCAAAAAACCAACATGAATGATTAAAGCAGTAATGGCGGCAATTCATCCTCCGTCAAGACCTTTTTTTATTAATCATAGACAAACGAATGAAGTCTCTATTCTCAAGTCACTCGAGATCAAATGTCGTGCAGTTTATATTAAAAAACATACTGAATTGATGTTTCGTATCAATAATTGTTTAATATCTATGGATACTAGAATAGAGACCCACTTGAGTTTTGACAGCTGTTTCAAATTTAATCTCATTTCGATACTAAAATCGATACTGTGATAACATTGCAGCACTGGTTTTACCTAATTGGTTGTCACAATTACACTATTACGCCGCGTCGTTCCACGGAGCCGCTACATAACCAAACTACGGTACGTCGCCGTGCCGTGAAAAATTCCGTTGCACGTCGCCCTTATTTCTATAGCTATAAAAGTGATGTGCAACGAAATATTTCGCGGCACGGCGCCGTAACGTGGTTATGTAGCAGCGCCGTGGAACAACGCGGCGCCGCGCCGTTTCACGTTCACGACGTCGTGCCGTGGTGTCGTGGCCAGGCCCTCTATGTTATATTCCCGATACGCACTGGCTCGTGTGCTCGATAGTCGTCTATGCTCGATAGGCGGGTTTCAGTTTGAACTTTAGGTACTTACGTTCGACCGTCGGACAGCGTGGCGCTGCAAATCGCAGTAGGTTGCCGCTCGCTTGCTCGCCGCGTCGCGCGTCGTCATAGAGGTAACTCTACTTATGGCGACCCTAGCGTACGCGAAAGAGCAGTGTTATGCGACAGAGAGAAAAGGCATGAGTAGGCATATTTTCATGCCTGAACACCGGTTTTGTTAGAGAGTGATTCTTCTGTACGTTAGTATTATTATCTATTCCGTGGCGGAGCGCTAACCGGTAGTGTTGCCCCCCGCAGACCGCGAGGAGCTGGGCGGCGACCCGCTGCGCTCGCCGCCCGCGTCGCCGCCGCCGCCGGCCGCGGGCGTCGTGGAGCTGCAGTGCACGGAGGCGCCGCTGCCGCCCTTCTACAGCCTGCGCGCCGCGCCCGGCCAGCCCGCCGACGGGCTCTGGTGCCTGCTCCAGGACGTCACCAGTTTGCTACAGGTGAGCGCCCATATGTTGGGTTGGTCGCCGCCCGCGTCGTGGAGCTGCAGTGCACGGAGGCGCCGCTGCCGCCCTTCTACAGCCTGCGCGCCGCGCCCGGCCAGCCCGCCGACGGGCTCTGGTGCCTGCTCCAGGACGTCACCAGTTTGCTACAGGTGAGCGCCCATATGTTGGGTTGGTCGCCGCCCGCGTCGTGGAGCTGCAGTGCACGGAGGCGCCGCTGCCGCCCTTCTACAGCCTGCGCGCCGCGCCCGGCCAGCCCGCCGACGGGCTCTGGTGCCTGCTCCAGGACGTCACCAGTTTGCTACAGGTGAGCGCCCATATGTTGGGTTGGTCGCCGCCCGCGTCGTGGAGCTGCAGTGCACGGAGGCGCCGCTGCCGCCCTTCTACAGCCTGCGCGCCGCGCCCGGCCAGCCCGCCGACGGGCTCTGGTGCCTGCTCCAGGACGTCACCAGTTTGCTACAGGTGAGCGCCCATATGTTGGGTTGGTCGCCGCCCGCGTCGTGGAGCTGCAGTGCACGGAGGCGCCGCTGCCGCCCTTCTACAGCCTGCGCGCCGCGCCCGGCCAGCCCGCCGACGGGCTCTGGTGCCTGCTCCAGGACGTCACCAGTTTGCTACAGGTGAGCGCCCATATGTTGGGTTGGTCGCCGCCCGCGTCGTGGAGCTGCAGTGCACGGAGGCGCCGCTGCCGCCCTTCTACAGCCTGCGCGCCGCGCCCGGCCAGCCCGCCGACGGGCTCTGGTGCCTGCTCCAGGACGTCACCAGTTTGCTACAGGTGAGCGCCCATATGTTGGGTTGGTCGCCGCCCGCGTCGTGGAGCTGCAGTGCACGGAGGCGCCGCTGCCGCCCTTCTACAGCCTGCGCGCCGCGCCCGGCCAGCCCGCCGACGGGCTCTGGTGCCTGCTCCAGGACGTCACCAGTTTGCTACAGGTGAGCGCCCATATGTTGGGTTGGTCGCCGCCCGCGTCGTGGAGCTGCAGTGCACGGAGGCGCCGCTGCCGCCCTTCTACAGCCTGCGCGCCGCGCCCGGCCAGCCCGCCGACGGGCTCTGGTGCCTGCTCCAGGACGTCACCAGTTTGCTACAGGTGAGCGCCCATATGTTGGGTTGGTCGCCGCCCGCGTCGTGGAGCTGCAGTGCACGGAGGCGCCGCTGCCGCCCTTCTACAGCCTGCGCGCCGCGCCCGGCCAGCCCGCCGACGGGCTCTGGTGCCTGCTCCAGGACGTCACCAGTTTGCTACAGGTGAGCGCCCATATGTTGGGTTGGTCGCCGCCCGCGTCGTGGAGCTGCAGTGCACGGAGGCGCCGCTACGACCTAGATTTTGTTCTGACTGACAACCCGTCAAAAATTGGTCTAAATCGGTTATCATTTAAAATTAGAAATCGTTATTGCCTTTTTTATGAAAAGGGAAACACAATCGGTAACATCAAATTATTCCATTCCAGATAAAATCAAAAGACAGCTTACTAAAGCAGATCCACTGCGGCTCCGGGTCCCCGAAGGAGCTGCTGCGCGAAATCAGGACGCAGGAGTTCCTGGAGCGCGCGCAGTGCCACCAGCTGCTCTGCGCCGGCGAGAAGGTCAACGTGCGCGCCTCCAAGGTCGCCCTCGTGCGCGTCACCGACAAGCTGAGACAGCTCCTCAAGGTCGAAACCGTCCTGGTTAGCTGACACTAGTGACGCAGCTACTGTGTTACCGGGGGTCGTATTATGAGCTCTTAATTCCAGGCAGTTTCCGCCCGAAACTGAGCTGCCTGGAAAGTTCGTATTATGAGCGCAGTAGGTAAAACCAGCCTTTTTAGCCCGCTCATAATAGGAGTTTTCCAGCTCAGTTAACGGCGGAAACTGCCTGGAGTTAACAGCTCATAATACGACCCTTGAGCTTCCCCGGCTCGCAACGACGTAGATTCTAAATATTAAAGACAAATTGTAGAGGAATAAGTACCCCGGCTGTTACGTTCGGTTGTAACTCCTTGGCTCAACGAGATCCACAAACTGTGACTGATTTATTTTAATCTTAACAAAGATGTATCTCATTCAAGAACAAACGTTTTGTTTTAGGTAACTGTTAGTTAGGGCGGCTGCATGTTTGGTGATTTGCGGTTGCGCCGTCTAGTGATCCTATTATGAACAATGTAAATAGTGTTTATAGTATTTTGTGTATAAATGTCGTTTGGTATTCATGGGTGCTAATTGTTGGTGAACGGTGTATATTGGATTAAATAGATAAATGAGCTTCGGCGAGATCGATAATAGATAGATAGATAGATTTAACGTAATATTAAAATAATAATAAATTTAAATAACGAAACATAGTTACCACAATCTAGGTTTCAGAGTAGCATGTACTGTCTTAAATGTGTGTGCAATAATAATCGTGCTTCGTTGAATCTAAAATATAATGTGTGAATGTGAGGACTGGAGAGTAGAGGTTATCACAGGGTTGGATAAAGCCTTATGCACAAGATTGCAGTACTTAAATTAACGAGGACATTAACAAGTGCAATTGCTAGGTGTCGTCCGCGACTAGGTAAGTTGTGATAAGCTTCGTTCCCACTCTTGGGAGCTCCAAAACTACTCCCCAAATTATTCTTAATAATATTCAACTATTACATCACAGACACACTGTTTTATTTTTTTAATGTTAAAATTATAAATTGACTCGTCATTGAGATTATTCTGTTAAATTCTTTTCAATAGTAAATACATTGTTATGTTTGCTATATGTGCCCAATATGTTAATTATTGTACAATTATTTTACTATTACTTATAACAGTTATGTTTTTATTTATACAGTTCTGTAAGATATTAGGAAAATTTATTAAATCATATTATGCATATCGCGAAGAATTATTAACTTTGTAAATAAGATGGATTGTAAACAAAATATTTTAAATTATTTTGAAGCTATATCCTGCGTCATCGAACCAATAGAGATAGACAATGGACACGCTATATATTGGTATTTATTCAGTCTGGAGATTTGGGAACATTGTAAGGATAGAAGCAATTTTTACTCTATATTTTGAAGCCATGTTCCGCCCTGTCTACTTATTTCTGGGAAATAATAAACGAAGAAGTACATGAACAATCTGTGATGAAACTTAGATGGATTAGTGAGCGCGGGATTTGGTATGAAAACTAAATGTAATAATTGTAACTGACGATTTCTACAGTGTGTATACTTTTCTGAATGGAAACATTAATACATGTCTGTACCTACATTATAAGTATTATTGTAATTGACACCCTCTTGTTGATAACATGGAAAATAAAAAATGTGAACAATTCAGAATAAAAGGATTTTTATTATTCTACTAGTGGACCCGCCACAGCTTCGCCTGCGGTATTTTTCGTACAAACTTTACCACTCCTTTTCAAAAAATCCCTCATTAGTGCACCTCTAGGGTACTTGAGGAATGTTTCCTCCAAATTTCAAACCTTTAGGACCACCCGTTGCGTTGTCTATAAGTGAGTCATGGTACTGTTTTATATGGGTCTATATTGTCTCCCATAAAATTAAAGTTCCGATTTTCACAATCCATAACGTTTTCCGTCATAATTATTATTAGTCATAATGTTAAAAGTCATATATTAATAGGTATAATTTCGGAGTTTTGATTTTCGTTGGTCATATTTGTCGAAAGTCATAAAAATTATATTAATAACACTTTGTGTCATAATGTATTACACTTTATAATATTACAGGTAATAATATTACTTGTAATAACGATTGTTACGTCTAAACTTGTTGAACATAACAATAATTTACATACAATTGAAGTACCTAACTTTTGCAAGGGCGAAAATTGCTAAGCATGAACTTAACTTAATTAATTTATACTAAATATTGTTAGGTAATCTTCAAATTCATAACGTATAACATTAAATCACAAAGCAAAAGACGAGAATAAAGCATAACATCTTACAAGCAAGCAAGATTTTCTGGGCTGTTACAAAAAAAAAGACCTAACATCGAAGGCTAAGGCGGGAGCTTCGCTTCGCTTCGCCCCGCCTTAGCATTCTGAACCTAACCATTCCAAGTCGCTTCTGCTCTGACCCATTTTGCTCGCTCACTCACTTTTTACCATTTGTAGTTATAATATGTCAACCTCTTCAGCATAACCTCTTACAAACAAGCAAGATACTTTCGAAATATTGAAAAATACGATTATTAACATTAGAAAATTAAACATTATGGGTAAAAATAATTATCACTTTAAAATATATAGCTTAAAATATTTCTGAATACTAATAAATATGCCTTTGTATGTTATAGATATAAATTTGATGACTTTTGAAAATTATTATCTGTAACAATATCGGTTATAAACGTTAGAATTATAAAGATTATGCTTTACAACTTTTATGACTTTCGATAATTATGAGCATAAATAATATGGGAATCAATTTCTGACTTTCAAAATTCGAAACAATAAGTTTATGGGTACCAAGGGGATCCCGTTTTATATGTATTGATATTAACAAGTAGTATTCCAATGAAAACTTGATTAGTTAGCAGTAGGGCTTGCTATACTGACAAACAGGGCCGGATTTAGAGGTATGTAGGCACTGGGGCAACAAAGGAGTGGAGGCCCCCCCTAGACTACAATATAACGTAGATGATATTGACAGTCAATATCATCTACTGACAATCAATATAATTGTGCAACCAGTGACATTGCACACTTGTATTGATCGTCAGTATACGATATCGACCGTCAATATCATCTACTGAAGATCAATATAATTGTGCAACCAGTGATATTGCACAGTTGTATTGATCGTCAGTATACGATATCGACCGTCAATATCGTCTGCTGACGATCAATATAACTGTACAACCAGTGATATTGTACAGTTGTATTGTAGGTCAGTACCTTACCAAACCTTAAGAGACTTTCTAAGTGACTTTCCTAAGGCTAGGTACTGACCTACAATATAACCAACCTCCGAGGATACGGGCAAGTACCGCCCCATGCAGCCATTGGGATACTCGATCAAGATGGGTAGTAAATGCCAAGTGCTTCTCAGGGACTTTGACATATCGATATTATTATTATTATTATATTCATTTATTTCAGAACCAAATTCCATAATGTGTTAATCATAATGTGACTTAAAAACTATGTTAGTATTACATTAAATATTAATTATTAAATTAAATTAAATTAAATTGAATTGAATTTATTCTAATTTAATATACATTTACACAGTTAGACGGCCTATGCAACCTGTCCCAGTGTTGCAGGAAGGGTCCGTCTTGGCGCGCCGCCACCGTCCGTAGGAGGCTGTTCGGGCTGCCGCGCAGGCGCCGCACCAGGGATGCCACGCGCCTGCGCATGAGAGCATGGAATCCGTCCGTACGCATCTCGCAAAACATACCTGATGCACTGCAATGGCGCGGCAGCCCCAACAGCATCCTAAATGCATTATTATACTGGACGCGTACGGCGCTGTAAACTTTCTGCGTATAGTTGATCCATAGGCTGCAGGTGTAAAATGATTGACAGTACGCCTTAAAAAGGGTAATCTTTACGTTTTTAGTACACCTTGCGAACCTACGAATCAACATATTGCTTCTAACTGCCAGCGCCCTACGCTCCCTTTCCATATCCACGTTATCACTCAGTCTCTCGGTGTTATACTTTTTAAATAGTTTTTTTTTTAATATTTAACAACAATATACAAAGTACTGAAGGTAAAACTCAAACCGAAAAAAAATCTAAGGAAAATTCGTTTTTTTTTTTTCAAATTCTCTATTGTGGGCTATTATAACAAAATGCACACAAGAACATACTTCCCGAGATGAAGTGTTCCGCTGGTCATCTGTGGTCTTCATTATCGGTTCCACTTTACTAAATAATGCTTTAGGAACGCAACTGATTGAGTTATTACTGAAAATACCAGACTTGCTATATGCATGCATCCATGAATTCCATCATCAGACTTTAACGGGACCCAATAACAGGTACCTATATCCTTTCAATTAAAAAAAGAATCATCCAAATCAGTTCATATTTGACGGAGTTATGCGGATATGAGGTATTAAGGGAGATATGGCGTACCAACAAAAAACACCTTTGACACATAATATTTGTTTTAACGAAATCATTTTAATCAATTTGTTTGATTTCACAAAGCGTAGAACATAAGCTTTAAAATGATGTGTAAATCATTAATTTTAATAAAAGAATTAACGGAGATATGGCGTTGTAGCAAAAAAATACCCTTTACAAATAATATATATGATTATCTATCTCATATTGTATCTAGTCAACATTAACTCGAATTATCTCTGAATAGTTAACTCCGTGTGTGCTAATGCCCGCCCTCACTTACCTACCTCTCGCCACGCGGGTGATCTTTCAATTGTGTGGTCGCACTATAGTGTATTGTCCTTTGAGTAATTATGTATGTATACAAGAGGGGACGCCTCAACTTGATTTTTTGTAAAGCCTGTTGAGGCCAAATGGCACAAACGCCTATAAGAAAAGGATTACCGCCGGACGCGGTGCGCATGCTCGCTCCGTCATCATTTGTATGAGATGTCTGTTCTAGTGTAACGTAATACTTGAATGGTATTGTCTGCACACATTAATTTCGACTATAATACCGTGGCAAAAAAAAAGTCCTATCTGAGAATTTCCCTCCGTCTAGCGGCGAATAGTTTTTATTTGAGCACAATTGTAATGATCAAAGTAATGTAGCACTACAGCCCGCTAGATAGCGGAAATAATTAATCAAACTGAATTCGTTTTTATTAAAAATGAAATATGGTTTATTTTCTATTTGCCGTTTTTCTCTCGGGAACATTTAAAAGCGTCCATTGTGTAGACTAGTGCAAACAAACACCAACTTTACTCATAATTGTGCAAGCGTTGATATTGCATTGTTATACTATAGGTCAGTACCCAGCCTTAAAGTTCACTTTCGTCTTTTGTTTCCGTTGGGAATTGGGAGAAAACCGTTTGGATTGTATATAAATAACATAATGAAACGAAATAAGTTGTGGCATTATTTTATCATTTTTTAACGTTCTTTTTCTTTTTGGCAGGATGTTGCGTTTTTATACACATGGCAGAATAGATTATCTTATTTTGCGTTGGTCATACTGGTTTGGGGTAAATCAGCAGTGTTGACAAGTTAAGAGTCCCCGAACTCCCCGAAGGCCGAAACTGTGCCGAAACGGTAATTTGCAATTGACAATGTTGACGTGATTTATACCTACCCATTGATGCAAAAATTGATCGTTTATTAAAGTGGTTGTCAATGGCAAATGATGAAAAATTTGACTGACGGCAAATGACGCGCCGTGTTTGACGATCAATGACGGTAAATGACAATCGTTTTCTTAGGCTAGCCACTGATTTAAAATATAACTGTGCAATATCACTGGTTGCACAATTATATTGATCGTCAAGTTGTATTTATCGTCAGTAGTCGATATTGACCGTCAATATCATCTAATGACAATCAATATAATTGTGCAACCAGTGATATTGCACAGTTATATTGTAGGTCAGTGGCTAGCCTTATTCGCGCTCTCAAATTTGTAGGAGGATGTGCGATTGACGTCCAACAAACGACTGTAGTATGCGCGAATGATACGCCTTCATTCAATTGAAGCTTCCATTGCCTGTCATTTGAAACGATCAATCACGTAAACATTATCATTAGCAAATGCCCGTTTATAGCCATTATTTGGCTAGATCTAGCAACATTTTGACTCAATTTAGCCACGGTTATCAAAATTTCTTGGCTAAATGTTTAGCCACAAATCTAGCAACATTTAAACCCAATTTCCACTGAGCGGCTAGCTGAGTTGCTAATTTATTGCTGTCTTAATTATCATTATTATTGTTTATTTTTCCTTTTAATGTTGAAGTCGTAGAACGAAACTTCTTGTTGACTTTTCGTGCGACAGCTCCGAGTGCGACAAATTTAGGTTTATTTTTGCGTTGAAAAACGAATATAAAGTCCATTTGAAATGATTTAATAGTTTTGTACCTTGTTCCATAAATAAAATGGCATCAGTTTGTGTTATAATTTTTTTAGCTTCTTTCAGCCAGTTCATTGGGTCAAAAATTGTAGATTTCTAGCCGAAACAGTTTAGTCATTTCTTGTTTCATTGACTTGGCCACACTGTAACAAACGATATGGGCGAGGCAGTTTGCGTTTGTATTAAGTTGTTTTAAATTGAATTTTTTTATATTTATGAACCGTGTCCTTGTAAAATCATGTTTTAAATAAGAATAAACAAGTTATTGAAAATATACTTATATTCTAAAGGTAAGAGATGACTTGCTTTTGTTGTATGTTTAAGTGAAATTTTGGCAGTTTATAAAACCGTTGTTTTTGTTTTAACAGAAAATGAAGAATGCTCTGTTACTGTTTGTAGTAACGAATTGTGTGTATGCTCAGCTTGATCCGTCGATTCCTTATAAACAAAACTTCCCACAACAACCGTATTCGCCTGACAACAACCAGAACGGGACTTATCGTTCCAATCCCCAAATACCGTACGGAAGTTTCCCAGTTAACGGCAATGAATATCAGCAACCTCAAAGTAATTTTTATCAAGACTTTTTTACCTCTGATGTTTACGGTGACAATGAAAATGAGCTAGATCCGCAGAACACCGCAAGTTACTATGCTGGGTTAGACTATGAAGAGAGGTACAGATGCCCTCCCAATTGGATTCGTTTTAGAGAATCTTGTTACCGCTTCACGAAGTCGCCTGACCGCCCTAGGAATGAAGCCAGGAAAATTTGCCAAGCATATGAAGCTGATTTGGTAGCTGTGAATTCCCCTGAGGAGCATGGGTTCATTATCACAAGTCTAATGAAATTAGATCCTCAGAAAGGATCCTGGTATATTGGGGCGCACCAGCAATCTCCTGGATATTGGAGTAACGATGCAGATGGTTCTCAACTGTCTGGTCTAGAGAATGCATTCTTTGAAGACATCACACTGACTTATAATAGCTACAATTTGTTGCCACGGGACTATCTTACATACAAGTTCTCACGTGAAGATGGTCGCTGGGGTCTGGCAGCTATTGAGGGTACACAATATTACCATTTCATTTGTGAAGGTCAAACTCAGAGGTTAAGGTTTTTAATGGAAGAAGCGAGGTCGTTTACTTATGGCCTGGAAACATTTGATCCAGAAAGGATTCCACGAGGACCCTATTTCACAAAAGAACCAGTTGATACAATTTATGATCCACTCCGGAGTCAACATGTGCAGCTCACTTGCATTGCAGGTGGATACCCGGCACCTGTATACAAATGGTACAGGGAAGACTACCAAGTTGACAGTCCTGTGTTCACAGAAATAAATCCACTTAATGATACAAGATTTATTTTAAGTGGTGGCACTTTGATGATTTATTATCCAGATGCAGACAAAGACAATGCCAAGTATCATTGCACAGCTTCAAATAAATTTGGCATTATACGCTCAGAGTCTGTCCGGTTGTCATTTGGATTTATTAGAGAATTCAATCAAAAAAGAGCAGTTGAGAAAGGTAACCAGTACTGGGGCAAGGTTATGTATTGTGATCCGCCATCGTACTATCCAGCTGTTAATTTCTTATGGGCTCGCAATTACTTCCCTAATCTTGTAGAAGAGGACAAGAGAGTCTTTGTTTCCTATGATGGTGGTCTGTATTTCTCTGCCCTTGAAACTATTGATAGAGGTAACTACAGTTGCAATGTTATGAGCAAAGTCTCGGATGTAGGCCGTAACGGTCCTTTCTTTCCCCTGAATGTTTACTCTCATTCTGACTATCAGCAGCTCAAGTTCCCCAACAATTTCCCTAAACTTTTCCCTGAAGCGCCTGCAGTTGGGCAAGAAGTGAGGTTGGAATGTGTGTCATTTGGTTATCCAGTGCCTTCTTACAATTGGACTAGAAAGAGTAGTACTATGCCTAAAAGAGCGAGACTAAGTAATTTCAATCGTGTTTTGACCATCTCTAATGTGGGTGTCGAAGATGAGGGGGAGTACATTTGCGATGTCAGTAATGACCGCGCGCGGATTTCGAATAGTGTGTTTTTAAAAGTACAAGCTGAACCTAATTTCACTATTCCCTTGGCTGACAAACATGTTGATAACAAAGGAGAGTTGCACTGGAATTGTGAAGCCTTTGGTATTCCTGATGTAAATTACACTTGGTGGAAGAATGGCCATAAAATCTCAATGGATACACTAGAACTTGAAGATAGGGACAGATACATAATCCAGGACAATGTATTAACAATAAAGTACTTGGACCCTGTCAGAGACCCTGGCATGTTCCAATGTGAAGCCAAAAATCAATTGAGAGCCAGATACTCAACCGGGCAGCTCAGGGTATTGTCTTTAAAGCCTTCTTTCAAAAAGAAACCCCTTGAATCTGAAACATATGGTTCAGAAGGTGGTAATATAACAATTAGATGTAATCCAGAAGCAGCGCCTAAACCGTCTTACACTTGGAAAAAGGACAATATTGTGATCGGAGCTGGTGGAAAGCGTTTTATCACTGAGAGTGGGAATCTCATCATCAGACAAATCTCTAGGGATGATGAAGGACTTTACACTTGTGTTGCCAAAAATCAATATGGATCAGATGAAAGCAGGGGAAGGCTCATTGTTCTACGTGCTCCTCGGTTCCTCCAACGACTGCCACCGCGCATCACAGCGCAAGTCAACGAACTAGTCTTCCTGCATTGCAATGCCGAAATCGATCCCGTCTTAGATACGGCATATCTTTGGAATCATAATGGCATACGCATGAAGGAAGCAGCTGATATATATGCTGATAAAAGAATCAAAATCGATGGTGGGGAGCTAACAATCTATAACGTTAGCCTGTCGGATGTTGGCGACTATGAATGCATCGTCAAATCCGCTATTGGCCGTATCTCTTCCCATACTCAATTGCGTATAGAAGGTCCACCTGGCTCTCCCGGCGGTTTACAAATCCTGAACATTCAGCGAACGACGATAACACTCGAGTGGACGGATAGCAACTCCAACGGACGACCAATAACTGGTTACGCCATTACAGGTCGTACTAACTGGAATTCTACTTGGATTCTTATCACAGACAGTGTCGCTAACGTGATGGAAATAGATCGCTACAATGGACGGAAACGCGCGACCATTCCGACGACTCTCATACCATGGTCTGTCTATGAGTTCAGAGTCCAAGCTATAAACGGTTTAGGGATAGGAAAGCCCTCAGCACCTAGTCCACAGTTTTCGACCCTGCCCGATAAGCCTTACCAAGCGCCTACAAAAGTCGGCGGGGGCGGTGGAAAGATCGGTGACCTCACTATCTCTTGGAAACCATTGCCAAAATCTCTGCAGAATGGACCAGGAATCCACTACAAAATATTTTGGCGTAGGAACGGAACTGAAGTGGAATTTCAGTCTCTTCTGCTTAAGGAATATGGAAATATCGGCATGCATGTCGTTCATGTAGTACACGAGTATTTCTACACCCCTTACGAAGTAAAGGTTCAAGCGTTCAATGATTTGGGCGCGGGTCCTGAGAGTGAGATCGTGACAATCTATTCAGCTGAGGACATGCCACAAGTGGCGCCGCAGCAGGTTTCGGCGTTGTCCTACAATTCAACTTCGTTGAATGTGACTTGGAACCCGATCGACCAGTCTCGGGAGAGGCTGCGAGGCAAGCTCATTGGACACCGGCTCAAGTACTGGAAACAGACCAACAAAGAGGAGGAATGTATCTACTTCCTGTCGAGGACGACGCGTAGCTGGGCCCTAATTGTGGGGTTGCAACCAGATACTTACTATTTTGTGAAGGTAAGATCACCATCTTTTTTAACTGATTTCAAAGAAACCGAAGGAGGAGGTTCTCAATTCTAATTAGCTAGTTTCATCATTAAATATGTCATAATTTTGATATAGCCAAGTTGAGCAATGTTTAAGGTTTGACTTCCTTTGTATTGCCTACTAATTCCAGATATATAGTTCCGTAATCAAACACTTGTTCTTAAGAGTCCTTCATAAGCTAGTATTTTTTTCATTTCAACATAGATTTCAGATATTCCGAATGTGTCATAATTTGGAGCTTGAAGCCGAGTCAAGCAACTATACATAACTAGGTCAGTTTCGAGTGTCTATTAAACACGCAAATTTCTAGGTAATGGCGTTCAACTCTGCGGGCGAGGGTCCTGAGAGCGAGCGCTACCTGGAGCGCACGTTCCGCAAAGCTCCACAGAAGCCCCCGGCCTCCGTCAACGTGTGGGCTGTCAACCCGAGCACCGTGCGCGTCGTGTGGCGCTACGTGCAGCCGAGCGATGAGGAGGAGCCGCTCATTGGATACAAGGTCAGTTTGTACAATTGAACAGATTAAAATATCCGCTTTCGGAGGAAATGTCGCACTCTGGAATATTAATTGGTAATTTCATGGAAACAATTTTACTGAAAATTATGTAATACCAATATTAATAGTTTATGCTCTCTCAAGTAACGTTTTCAGTATGAAAAATTGTAGTAATGGCTGTTAATACGGCACTAAGTTTAAGTTGAACATAAATACACTTTTCCCACACTGCATTATCAAAGAACAGTAACAGCGCGCGAATTGATTAGAATCTTTAGGAATCCAGCATTCCTGTCGCTAGGGAAGATGCATATATTTTTTTCATATTGTATTGGAAAGTCCTGAGTAATAGAAACCGATCTGTGCACGCAAAACATTTTTATGTTGATTATTTTATGAATTACTAGCTTCTGCCCGCGACTTTGTCCGCGGGGAATTAGGTTGTAGTAATTCCTCCGGGAACCTTTGAATTTTTTGGGTTAAAAAGTACCC
This sequence comes from Tortricodes alternella, assembly GCA_947859335.1. Classification (NCBI taxonomy): domain Eukaryota; kingdom Metazoa; phylum Arthropoda; class Insecta; order Lepidoptera; family Tortricidae; genus Tortricodes; species Tortricodes alternella. The sequence continues at coordinate 12,486,813 of OX401979.1, read as the reverse complement.
TATGTTCTAAGTCATGTCATAAGTCATAATTTATTAATAAAACCAATAACCTTTGGTTCTAATTCAGGACCAAAGGTAACTAACTATATAGCAAGTTTAATCATAAGGTAACTATATACAGCCACCATTAATCATTGATCCGTTCAGCGGTTGCGCAGCTAACATACATATAGACACACACTTTCACATTTATAATATTATAGTAGGATATTAACCTTAAGAATAGTTTTTTTTGCATACCAACCAACGTTTCGTTGACTGATAAAATGTCGAAAATTGTTTGGTCTAATTTGTTTTGCATAATATTGTTTGATCGAAAAATTGTTAAGTATAACATTTGTATGGAATAACGTTATTTTGTCGAATGTATTATAGGTATAACGTTGTTACTCCGAATATTGTTACCACTAAATGTATTTATTTATTTTTCATTACCAGTCACATTACCTACATATTATAGATGTTATATCTGGAAAGCAAATATTCATATATAAAGTTAAAGACTCTGAGGCGAAGTCGACGGAGCTCCGCTTTCCTATTCTGCCTAGTAGTGGCGCTTCGCGCCTTGACACAATTCTAACCTAACCTAACCTATAGATAAGTTGAGCAATAATTTGACCTTGGTAGTATATATTGCGGGCCCCGAGCCCCCCTTATAGCCGGCTCCGCATCTGAGTGTGTGTCTATCTGTATGTTAGGTCCATAACCGCTGAACGGATGTTCATGAAACTCGGTATATAGTATATATACTTATAGGTCTCGGGATATGTGCCAGATCATGAGTACTTTTTAGCCCGGAAAATTCAACAGTTCCCAAGGGAATAAATATAACCGAATTCCGCACACGTTCTACTCAAAATGTTCCCATCGTCGTAACATTTAAACTATTTACCCAAATTACTTATTGTAAAAGACAAAGATTATCATACTTTACATACCAAAAGCGATAAAAGTATTTATTTGGATAAGGAATAATTTATATGTACGTCATACCATAAATGTGCATTATACAGTATTCAATTTAAATGTATTGTTATGGCACAATTTGGATTATACTGGCTTCCACATAAAATACAAATATATGCTGCCCCGGACTTTTTTTTTTGAACTTTATAAGACAAACAATTCCACCATACAAGTTTTTCATATAACTCTAACAGTTTATGAAGCGCATGCCAAAATTGCTCTCAGATGGCAGGAGTTTTCAAACATGTGTCAAAATGAAATGTAGTTTAAATCAAAAGCACTAAGGATATCAACTTCGAAGCAAATCACCCTCAAAATAACTTTCTACACCTTTTTAACCCCGTTAGGGGATGAATTTCAATAAAATACGAAACACGTCTTCCATCAATTCTGTTAAAGAATGTTTATGCATGAAGTAGATTGAACCAAGGAATCACGTTGTCCCATACAAACTTTGCCCCCCTTTTTCACCCCCTTAGGGCTAGAATTTCCGAAAATCCTTTCTTATCGGATTTACGTCATACAAAGAGCACACCCTCCAAGTTCCAGGTCTCTTCGATCAGCGGTTTAGGCTGTGCGTTGATCCGTCAGTCAGTCAGTCAGTCATTCAGGACAAAGCATTTTATATGTATAGACGAATCTTTGAAAAGTCATTGTTCATATCACTCACAAAAACACTCCATACAAAATGGACAACAGGTATGACGTCACAACTGTCGTTAGAGTGTACAAAGTGTATGGCGTTTAAACGAAATCTGCTATTATTTTCGAAATACTGTTTTTAGACCAACATCGTAGAAATAAAACAAGACAAATTTGATGAGGATGTCCAAAAAACTAAAATTAAGATTAAAAAACAATATATATCTTTCACTTATTTTGACCCTTAATCAAATAAAAATGAATATTCAAAATGATCTGTATTTTTCTGTAATATGCTTTTGTTTACATTTACTTTCATAATCATACGTCGTTATCGCGGGGGCAAAAGCGATTTGACAGTACAGAAAGATTATGACAAACAATTAATAACAGACGTGAAACTCATTTTGAGGAATATTTAGGGGTCATCCATAAAGTACGTCATACTAATTTCGTAATTTTTTGACCCCTCCCCCGTCCTTGTCACAGTTGGTCACATTTGTGAAACCCCCCCCCTCCCTAGTGTGACGTCACATATTTTGGAATTTTACATCTAGAAATTATTAAATTAAAACAGTAGTTCCGAAATTAGTTTTATTTCCATTTAAATTATTATTTACTATAATCAATATCAAACGAAACATTTCAAAAAAAAACGCGACTGCCGCGTGACACAGTAGTAAAGCGAGTGTAAACTCGCCAACAAAACAATTTAAACCTTATATCCTTACAAATAGAGTTTGAAATATTTTGAAGTTTTTCGTTAATAGTTCAATTTTGGCATTTTAAAATCTAATACATCTGTATTAGATTTTGAAATGTGACGTCACGAAACTTAGGGCCCCTCCCACCCCTTGTCACAATGTCACACTTCGTCGCCCCCTCCCTCCCCTTTTAACGTGTGACGTACTTTATGGATGACCCCTATGCCTACGAGTTTAAAATGTATCAACATAATTTAAAGAGTCCACGGAAAGAACATGTCTTGTCACTTTTTGTTGAAAATGAGATTTTAATGCCAAAATTTGAGCAAGTAATAAACTATTACTTACATCTTCTGTTACAACTGTATTATAATATTATATTATCCTGGGTAAATGTATTGAAAGAAAAATACATCACTTAATGTTTACAATTTATTACGAAAACCAAATAAAATACAAGTGAAAAATTACAGACATTGCTGTCTTATTATTTAAGTAGACGTTTTGTCTTCTATGTAGGTAAGCGTTTAATTAGTAGAAGATAATTTTTATAGACATTTTGTAGCGAAATCTCTATATATATCGTCGTCTAGTACCCATAACACAAGCCTTTAGAGCTTACTTTGGGACTAGATCGATTTGTGTAAAGATTGTCCCCTGATTTATTTATTTATTTATTTATGTGTTTTTTATCGGATTTGTTATTGCCCCCGCGATAACGACGTATGTTCATAATATATAATTTAAACCCCATTTTGATTTTCATGCAACTTCCCCATTTGTAAATACTGCAATGAGCGCGAGTATATGGGGTGGAGGGACAGTCTCGTGCGCATACACTAATTAACAAAAAATATGACAACGTATTAACCACCACTTTAATCTTTACAGGTAAGGGTATGGGAGACGGACCAAGACATGAGCACCGCCAACGACACCCTGATCCCTGTCGAACACAAGCTTGAAGCGTACGTGAACAGTCTCATCCCTGGCAAGACGTACAACCTGCGCGTGCTGGCGTACTCCAACGGAGGCGACGGGCGCATGTCCTCACCTCCCATCACCTTCCAGATGGGCGATTACCACAGCGACTCTTATGGTTACTATGTAAGGGGCTCCTCAGCCCACGCAGTTCGTAGCGTTACTCTAGGGACACTTTTCTCTCTAATTATGCTTTGTCATTCATCTCTTCGATGGGTCTCTTTGTGATGTCTATTCTGTCCTCGTTTCTCATTGTAGATTAAGTAATGTAAGGTCTGATTAGGATATTATAACGCAATAGACTTATATATTTTTACACTTAAAGTTTAAGCTATATTTTTGTACTGTTCATTAAATCATTCAAATCGCGACTTCTGTCTGCTCTGGACGTAATCATTAGTCACAACTAATAAGGAATAAATCATACTAAACACGAATTCAGTAATAAAGCAATAACACTAAGCATCAGCTAGAATAACTTTTAAATTAGAATTACTTTTAATTAAACTTACCGTTAGTGACACTGATTACTCTCACTCAGATTAAATTAGTTTCTCAATAAACTAACACTATACTCCTCACGAAAGTCCAACTTAAAAATATCCTGACTCTTGTTCACTCCACTGTGAATCCATGGAAAAATGTATTAGATTTTGTTTTTGGTTAGACAAAAAAAAAGAGTTTTGTATTCAAGATGATATTACATTTTAAAACTAAATTAGTGTTTATTAAATTAGTAATTACATTTTTATTAATTAGTCACACTAATGATTGTGATATTGTCCAGCCCATTTTCTCGTTTTAGTTGAGTTAATTTTCTTTTTAAATAGGTATACTTCGAAATATGAATATGATTTATATTGTTTCAAATTGCTAAACTTCTGCATCATAATTACTTTAGCAACATTTAGATCGACTCAAACTCTTATAATGTAATTTTTTTACAAATTGTTAGTTAACTGCTTTCATGTAAAACTTTACTATTAATGCTATCACAAACACTTATAATAAAAAGTCTCCTAAATGCATTGCACAAAATCGAAATAACTAAATTTGTCATAAATAACTGAATTACTCGCATTAAAAAAAAAATCATAATCGTTAATATTTGATCAATGAAAACATGGAAAACACTTAATTCGTTCAATACAAAAATATTCAGAAAACAGTTTTTACTTGTTTACACAAATACGAGGTTGAGTCAAACAGCCGTCGATGTTTTGTATTATATTATGTATTTTAATACAAATTTTCTATTGACAATAATTATAAGCGTAGGAATCTCTACAATTGCTTAATGTAAAAGTTGATCTATGGGAGTACCATATCACAATGATTACCCTAGATTTTAAGAAATATATAATATTTGTATATATTGTGCGTTGTGCGTTTATATATTGTTAAAGTATCTTAAGCCGCTCGTTTGTGATACGTGTTGTGTTTAAAATCAAAGGTCTGAAATCGTATATTTTTCCACCTTCAATCCGAGCCATTTTCTTGATCTAGCATTATTTTATTTAAGATATTTTTATTATTTTTATACTTATTAAGTCATTATGTATAGTACAAAGGAGCAAGGTGAAGCTTAGAGCGCATTAACTTTTTGGCCGCCAAGCATGTCTGAGAAGTAACACTAATTTCAACTTTAAGTCAAGGTAATGAAGGACTTTTTTACTGCAGCCGACTGTGGCGGTCAAAAGGTTAACATTTTCCAGATCTATATTATCAAAGCTGCTAAAGTTCTAAATGTTTACTCTAGAAGCATGAGCATCACCCTGAAAAAGAACGCACCTAATTTGTAAGGTAGTATGCTTTATTCAACAAAAATGTGACAATGTAATGTAAAATCGCCTTATTCATGTTGAAATCTTTTTACATAATGTTTAATGAAATTAAAAAAAAAAAACTGAAAAAATGTTTTTATATTTATAATAATGTACCCACAGAGCTTATAGTAGGGGAGCCCAATAGAGGATTTTGGGATTTAGGTACTCAAGCGCGGCAGATTAATAGAAGGTGGGGGATACCCTGCACCCTTCTGAGTGATTCCACCATCGGATCGGCAGCCGATCAGAATGGTTTTCTTTCTCAAACCATCAGATTAACTTTCGAACGCCACGGCTAACGGCGAAAAAGCGTGCCACGAGCGCTCGAGGACGGCTGTAGCCGACGCAATGTATGGAAAACGGTTTATCGTGGCGTCCGGGGCACGGAAATCAAATTCAAAAGGTTAAGAAAGTCTCTCCAAATAATCGTCAGATTATGGCCAACAAAATTAGGACAGCAAATTAACTCTGTATGATAATTTGACGCGCTCGAATGTTTCAATATGACGATTTGTGTTGCATTTCAAAAAAGATTCCATGAGCTTGCGTCACTTCAGAATGGACAGTTTTTTGAAAGAGCCTTTTTAGGGTTCCGTACCTCAAAAGGAACCCTTAGGGGTCATCCAAAGTACGTCACACTAATTTCGTGATTTTTTGACCCCTTCCCCGTCCTTGTCACAGTTGGTCACATTTGTGAGACTCCCTCCCTAGTGTGACGTCACATATTTTGCAATTTTACATCTAGAAATTATTAAACTAAATCAGTTTTATTTCCATTTAATTTTTTTAAATATAATCAACATCAAAGTTCAATTTTGGCATTTTTATGTTGAAATGTGACGTCACGAAACTTATGACCCCTCCCACCCCTTTTCACACAATGTCACACTTCGTCGACTCCCTCCCTCCCCCCATTAGGTGTGACGTACTTTATGGATGACCCCTTATAGGATCACTTGTTTGTCCGTCTGTCAGTCTGTCAAGATCTTGTTCTCAGTTCTCAGGAAGTATCAAGTTGAAATTAATATCAAATACTCAGGTCTGCAATCTCTTGAAGCTGTGAAAAAAATCAACCTTCTAAGTCACCGCAATCAAAAGATACGGCCGTTTATGCTACATCAACAGCCTATCCTCTTTTATTGTGGGATGGAAGTAGGCCCAGGACGGATTGGGAACTTTGCAGATGTATGCGATTTCCTCACGATGTTCTTCACCGAATTGCTCGTAATTAATAAGTATCAAATTCAATTTCGCGAATGAGACCCGAGAAGTAGTTCGCACTACAATGATAGTATTTCTAGTGGCCTTTTATTTATTACCCTACGTCCGCATCGTTGTTATTGTAATGGGTGTTTAATGGTACAGCTGGGAAAGAGGGACTTTTTCTTTAGTGCTCTTTTTAGTGAGGACTCCCAAGAATAAAGCGAGACGCGAGTGTCGAATCATTTTACTATAGGTACGAGGGGTTAATGAGGTTACTGGAGACTGATCAAATAAAACGCATATGTAAAATACCTCATTTATTTATCTAAACACTAAACCATGGGCGAAAAAAGCAAGAAGATTTGGAGTCCTCTTGTTTGTTCGTCCTCGATGCCAATAAACTAAACACTATCATAGTTTCTTATACTTGACCTTACGTTTTAAACATTTCGCATCCACGTTATCAGATAAATCGTTACTCTGCGAGCTTTTCCGCTTCAACAAACCGATTTCCTCTAGAGGCTGAACATGCTTCAATGGCAGTAGACCCACAGCGTACGGAATGTCGTCGTCTAACGTTGAATTGATCTCATTAGCGGATTCATTACACGATTCGTTTTCTTTATCAGAAAGCTCGTTTTCATTTTGAGGTATAGAGTCCCATTGAGACTGAGCTTTCGTTGGAGCCGTCAGATCAATTACCGAGTCAGGATACTCGGATTCGGACGGCAGAGGGTTAACATGATCTTCATTGTGCACACGATTGTTGGCAGGTGCATCAGGTGTACTCAAGTCCATATTATCATCCCATTGTATGCCACTTGAAGTAATGCTTGCCGAAATCCCGTCACGGTTTCTGCACTGCTCCCCATCAAGCTCTTTATCTGCATTGGTTTGGTGTTCAAATGCATTACCAACATCCAAGGGATCCACGTCAAACTTTTCTACATTAGGATTTGTATTTCCCTTTTCGTTTTCATTGACAGAACCATCGTTTTTTGAAACCATGCTCAAATTCTCTTCAATCTTCATTAAATCGTGAATTATTAGATCCCTTTCTTGACATGTTTTCTGTAGCTGGTTGCTATTGTTGTATGAACCATTTTCTGGAATTTGTTTTGGAGTCGCCATTAAACAATCTAAAGCATCTTCTTTGAAATCATTACTCTGAGGAAGCGGAAGGCCAAAATCATAACAATCTTCGTTCCTCCTCAAATCTTCAGGGTTTAGATTATACTGCTGACTCATGTTTTCATCTAAATGGGAGTTTTTGGTATCAAGCAGAGACATACTAAAATTGGTATCCAGAGAAGTGCTCGTTGGACAAAGTTGTTCCATTACCCGCGCATCATTAAGATGTTGTTCTTCGTAATATTTTTTAACATCATCACTCATTGATTTTGTGAAGAACTGCATGTCTCCATCAATACACGAGAAGTCGTTTGTGTTATCTTGATCCATGGAGTTATTATCATTCTGTATGCGAGTATCAAGAATAACGTAATTTTGTTGTTCAGCAAAAGGTTCCAAATTATCTGGCAGAATAGCATTGAGACTATTTATGGTATCCTCATGGTTGCTGAATTGCGCGGCCTCTTTGTCAAGTTCACTAGTAGCTGTATAGTTCTTGTTTCCTACCATTAACTCTCCTCTTTCTATAGATTTGGATAGATCATCAATGCTTTTAATTTCACTCGGGTCTGCAACCTTTTCTATAATGTTCGGCTGTTCTATTACTTCGTACTGTATCTCGCTGCTCTGCACCATGTCGAGGAGGACTTGTTCGTTAACGTTGATATAGGATCCATCTCCGGATTCAAACAGAATAGGCAGGTCAGTGGGTAGTCCAGCGCTTTTCAACGCGTCAACATATTGCGACATGGCATTGCTGATGTTGGAGTTGCCGTCGTTGGTAGAGCTGGTCGTAGTCGTGTTGGCGTAGCCCGAAGCGATGCTCTCTGTCCTCATCTGCTCTTTAGAGTAGGAGATGTTGGAGTCTAACACGTTGGAGGAGACTGTTTGGTCCATGTACATGAGGTCGTTGTCCACGCCCATGTAGTTGTGGCCGGCAGAAGATTCGGGTCCACAGATGCTGTTCACTGCTTGGGATAGTGTCACCCTGTCCATATAATCCTGGAAAAGAAAGGAAACATTATTTTTCGTAAGGTAGAAATTGACAGAATTCTCGGTAGACCACAAACCGAGTATAATCTAGTTTAGACAAGTAGCAAACGACGAAAGATAAGCAAAGGCGTATACACCATTAAGCTAGATGAATTTCATTAGAACAACTAGGTAATGTGTACAGCTCAGCTACCTGCATATGCCTGGTCTGCAGATGCTTGAGGTGGTGTATGGCCTTGCGCGAGTCTTGCTCGCGACGCAGTAGCGCGCGCTCCGCCGCGCGGCCCAGCGGCCCAGCGCCCTCCCAGCCGCCGGCCCTCTGGAAGAATAAGTAGTAAAATAAGCTTTAAGCTTTACTTTCCTAGTTTTGAAAGCAATAAGTAATGGTCAGATTTTATTTTCAACAAAGTCCTCCTTCAACCACCAACCTAGCTGGATTTCATTAGGTTCCGTTGGCAAGGCTTTTCAGGTAGCCTATCGAATGCCATTTTGCCTACACGTTTTTTTATCATGGTAACAATAAATAAAAGAGACCGCAAGGTAGATTTTTGGCAGTAAATGTTATTTTATTAAGTATTTATTCTTCTTAATTCAAATAATGTTTTCCGTGGCCATTGTATAAATAAGCTAATCATTAATCATTAGACTTTTGAACGCCGCAAATGAATGCGAGAAAGCGAATATAATAATGATCAGGGGGGCTAGCACGACCTGCCCGCGAGTCGTTTGTCGCTCAGTGCGTCTCTGTCCAACTTGTCAAATATGTAAGGGACACACTGAGCGAGAAAGGACTCGCGGGCACGTCGTGCTAGACGTGAAGAACCGCCAAAAATAAAGCTCAAATCTATGAGAAAATGTAGTTGGAACTGTTGTTCAAAAGGGGGACACACCAGGCTCCTGCGAATAGTCGTTATAACGAAAAGGACCTTTGTTCGCAATAAATGGGGGTGTAAGGCTCAGCTTATGCCACTGTTTTGTAATATAAAGCTCACTGTGACACTAGGCCGGCCGCGCCTCGGCTTCATGGAGCGTGGTGTGTCGCCGAAGTCCGCGCCTCCAACGTGGCTCCCATTCTCGATGTCGAACGGAATACGAACCACCAAGTCCTGCCAAAAACCATTTCTATACTGGGAAACTTCTATTCGCTATAATTTTTATTAATGCGTCGATTTCTTAAGTACGTACGTATAGTAGAGTAAAGTAAAAGTAGTTACAATTACCTACAGTTTTCTTTGATTGGAAATATTAAATAAGTAACTAATGATCGAATTAGATAGGTATGGTTGATAGAAATATTATAGTTCAAATTATAATTATAAGCAAGAACCACAGAGTAGATATTGTGCCAAAACTTTCGACTAGTTTTTTTACTACCTTATCTATATATATAATTATTTCCGTCTACTGAACAGAGGCGTAGCTAGATAACCAAAGGCCTTGCTGCAAAAAAACTGGGGTCCTAACTAAACTGTTTAAGATGGGCGAATTTTTAGCTAGTTCAATACGAGGTTTGCTGGTCAGGATCCGAGGGCTCCCTGAGCTTGGGTGTGGGCCCCGGTACACGGCACCGTCTATCCCTTCGGTAACTACGCCACTGCTACTGGAAAAATATAGGGCATTCACCTTATTCGAACGAGACAAGCTGTCACCAGGCTGGTTGCAGGTAGGCGTAGCAAGCAGTTTTGGATCATTGCTGTCCTAAGAACCAAAAAAGCACATGGTAAGCGTAAGCGGTGTTAACGACTTTTAGAATAAAAAATACGTACTTTATCGATCGCATCAATATATGTATATGTAATGTATACTATTTGTGTATTGTTATAAAATACCTGCGAATGCATGTCTATTAGAGACTGAGGTGGGCGGTTTATGACAACAGGCGGTGGGAAGACCGGGAGCTCACCTAGAATAATGGGAACCTTAGTTTTATTACAGAACTTTGTACTCACAGACAAAATATCCTAAAGCCGCTTAGCCTAAAGATGCTCGTAAACGGGCAAGTTTTTCGGCAATTTATTGCTGCAATTCGGGCTATTCCCAAAACGATTACATATTAGGTACATCACTAATGGGGATAAAAAGTTTGAATGTAAACTTTTGAGGATAACCTGTATAGCAGCAATACATTGGTGAAAAACTAGCCCGCTTTCGAGCCCCTTTAGTTTTACTAGCAAATAAAGCTGCAAAACTTGCGAGGCGCGCGGGTTATTTAAGGCTCGGGCAATACAAGCGCGTGTGCGGCGCGTCGCGTTTCTAACGCGGGCCCGCGCGGTCTGTGGGGATTGGAGATGCGGATTTAATACGGCACACCATTCAATTCGCCTTGCCGTCCTACAGATAGCGCGGGCGCGCGTCCGAGACGCGACGCGCCGCGCACGCGCTTGGTTTGCCCGAGCTTTTGAAGCGGTATGACTGGTGCATTCGAGGTTATGCGCCCGCCGCGACTGCATGCATCCCCGCCGCTTATGGCTTTTTGTCTTTAATGCTGGCAGCGGGGGTCGCCCGGCTATGCAATCTATTGGATTGATTGGATATGGTCTGTGTTTGCAATCTAATTCTTTTAATTCCGTAGGACCGTAGGTAAAGAGAACGGTACGTACCGTTTTCTTTACGTTTAAGTAGGTATGTTGCAAACGGATTTGAATAAAAAGGTAGGACTCACTATGGTTGTTTATGCCGAGACCTTCCTTGGTGACTTTCGAAAGACCTTTAATCTTTAGGAACTGCGCCGCAGATACTAGTTCGTCCAAATTTTCTTCTAAACATTGAGTTTTTCCGCAGTACATAAACTCTACTAGTGACTTCAGAACGCTGAATCGCATTTTCAATATGATTAACGGTTCGCCACTCTGCTTTTGTAACACTTCCTAATGAAAAATAGAGACGAACATTTTACATTTTAAGTTTTGCAGAACTTTTGACGATTTATTATGTTATTATCATACCTGAAAGTAAGCACTACTGGCTGCAAGGACTGCTTTGTGAACACGCAATGTATGCGAGCTACACATTAGCGTCATGTCTACTAGTGACTGCACTTGCAGTAATTTTCCGAATCTTGACATTAAATGCTCCGAATAATCTTCGTAATGGAGACTGTATCGAATTGGAGCCATCCCGTAAAAGTAACATTTAATTTACTGTACAAAATAACCGGTTTCTTTTACTAAGTAAAATATGTCAGTGTTTCAGTTCAGCTTTGACAATATGCATTAACAAACGAATAACGAATAGAAATCAAATAAAAAAATTCAAAAAATAATAATTTTATTCCAGCCAGTACTATACACGACAATTTCCATCAAAGAGGTTGCATTACGAACTGCCTGCAAATCTAGGAGGCCACTAATAGACCGGGCCGCAAGAGACATTTCGTTTGCATAATATGGGGACCGCGGTTTGACTTCCGTTACGTATTCTTAACCTTTTAAACGCCACAGTCGGCTGTAGCCGACAGCAGATTTCCGTGCCTCTGACGCCACGGCATGCCGTTATCCATAAATTCTGTCTCTATGACCCAACCGTTTATCTCATCAACTACTAATTTACGACTTAAAATTTGTTATAGCATTTGCGTGTATATCGCGGGAATATTTTTTAAAAATTATAGGTATTTTTAATTGTACTGTACCCAAAGGGAGCCATGTGAGTCGGAATTTTGAGTCATCCAATAAGGTCAAACTGGCAGTCATATGATGGGCGGTATCGATGGGAATTAGACAAAGACATCTTTATCCCATTCTTACGTATGGATTGATTCGTCAATAATAGAGGCAGACGTGACCACGCCGGGTTTGTCACTCGTGATTCGTCTTTAAAATGTAATATTTTTGGGGAAGGCCGAATTGCAGCAATAAATTGCCGAAAAAATTGTCCGTTTACGAGCCCCTTTACAGTAGGAGGGTCGGAGGAGGCCGAGAGGTTGTTTAGGATCGCTGAATTAAGCTTAGATAAGAGATGAATTTGTATTTGCGACAAAGCTTTCCAATAAAAAATAAAAAATGTAACAATGTCACTTACCGGGTGTCATGGATGGTGGTTGACATGCGACTGAACCTGCGATGGTGTCAGATTCGCGTTCTGACACCTGAAAAGTAAGCATTGCGAAAATGGGTTTGAGCATCCTAAGGCTGGTCTTAGTGTCACGCGGACCGTCAGTACGGATCGCTCCGCACAGATCGATCTGTATGGGTCCGTAGGGAGCGTTTTAGAGTAATGCGACCCATTACTGTCGGACTATTTCAATGGGTCACAAGAATCAAAAATACCGAACTTGTTTTATTTGCAGACTTCGTAAGAAAATAAAAATTATTAGATATTTTGGATTGTTTTAATACTTTATAAAATGCAGAAAGAAATAGTAAATACGTTAGAAAATGAATGTATTACAAATTTGTATTTATAATCTACAATAATTAAAAGAAACAGCGAAAAGTAAAACATTTGCAGGTATCCAGCAGATAAAAAAATATACGAATAAACTATCACAGACTAACTTTAAGTACTGTTGGCTACATGAATTTATGTTAAATATTATTTTAATAACATCAGACCATAGTACCAGTTCATCAAAACATTATAAATAAATTTAGTTTCTTAGTCCGAAAATGTACACATAGTAAACGAAGACCCATTTTCTTGAAACTTCAGTTTGGAATGTAAAGTAGGAATGCAACGATTTGTTCATAAGGCACTTGGAACAAATACAGCGAGATCATGGTCAGATGTGACTATTAATATCTAGCTTCGTAATATTAATAAATCTTTTCTATACAGTGAGTCTAATCCGAAAGTTTCCAGTAAACTAAAATTTCCTTAAGCATAATTTCCATCAAACGGCCCGCATCGCATCGGTTCGGAACGGATTTAACAATCTTTAAACGATATTAAATCATGTACACAGTATTTAAAGTCTATATTACCTAGCCGCGCGTCGCAGCATACGTTCGGCTACGATCGCGTGTCGCGGAAGACGCCCGCGGTCAAGCTGCTATGCGCGGCTAGGTAATATAGACTTTAAATACTCTGTACATGATTTAATATCGTTTAAAGATTGTAAAATCCGTTCCGATCCGATGCGATGCGGGTCGTTTGGTGTAAATTATGCTTAAAACTTAAAATATGACTCTTCAACTTGATTTTGTTACCAAGCTGTCAAGATCGACTTTGAAGTTTCTTATTTTAAGTTTAGCGACTTTTAAATTTAGCGAAACTCACTTTCGAATTTGCCCCAGTGAAATTATAAGCGTAAATGGCATTTTCTCGATACACATTTGAAATTCTACTAATAGGTAAATTTTATAAACAAGAAAACCATTAAATAGTTCCATAGAATCTAATCACATTTATCATTTATAAAATGCACAATTAACACATACTTAAGTCGATTGTAAGGAAGAACATCAATAGAGCTACAATTTGAACAGAATTATAACGACAGGTGTCGAAGGTACTCTATAAGAAAGAACCCATGTGAATGATGTGAACGCATCACAAATTACCACTTTCACATTATCCACACAAGAAAAATATTTAAGAAATACAAATTTGTAACATTTCCAATACTTTTAGTATCGTCTTAGAAATCCATTTCTACATAATAGTTTTACATATTTTTACCCTTACCTCCCTAAGACGAAGCTCATAGACGCTGGGCCGTGGCCGCAAAGCTTTCGTGCTTTTTCGCACGATGCGCAAAAATACTGCAACACGTTCCGTTTTATATCTGAGATAGAAACATGTGCTAAGTTTTTTATTCAAACTCGTGTTAATAAAATTCCATTTTTGAAAACGATATCGGTTTTATTTTAAAGTTTCGGGTTCTTTTTAGATGTGCCTTACCTCCATTCCATAGAGAAATTTTGGGAAACAGTAGATCCCGATTCGGAAGTTTTTTCGCTAAATTAAAAAAAACACTAAACTTGATTTAAGAAACGTCAAACTCGATTTTGACAGCTTTGTGCTATTTAAAATCGAGTATGAAGTTTCTTGTTCTAAGTTTTATGGAACTTTAAATTTAGGGGATTCCGTTTCGAATTGGACACAGTATAACTTTAGGCGGGACCCAAAATAAAACTAAATTAAAAATTAAATAAATGTTGCTCCTAATATCTACTTAGGATAAATTATCAACATTTTTATGCCATATGCTCTACAATATTGTCGTAATGATACATTGAATTAGTAAAGTGAGATTCCATCCCAGATATCACGAGAACAAAAAGAGTAACGAACAGAAATTACAGCCATGAGTTCGCTTACAGATAACTATTTTTTTTTTATTTGTCTGTTAGTTTGAGTTAAATCCAATATTAATAAAAAAATAATTCTTATTAATAATACTTTTTAGTTTTGTGTAAGTATATTCCTTCATTCCGATCGTCGCTTTTGCGTAAGATTCTCTATATAGGTCCATAATGAACGAAAAATAAATTACAGGCGATTTTGGAATTATAAAAGCAATTGTTGTTATTTAACATCATATTCGAAAAAGAAATTTTAATAAAAACTTATACATTCAGTTGTATTAACAATCAAATCTGATGGATGGTGTAATTTATGCAATAGTTAGATTGAATAATAAGAATCCTGCATAAATGGACGAGAGAACTTTTATTTCCGATACATTTAAAATGTTATAAATGGATCAGAATTCTTAATAATCTATTTTCATAAAATGTACATTGAAAGATTGACTCATTAATTGACAGCTGCCAAAATAACTGCATAAGAAGAAAACTATCATTGTACTAAGGTCAGTTAAAATTTATATTTTGTGGGAAGTGTATCAATTTCACATATATGTAAGGAAAATCACAGAAATTAAATTATGTAAAGAATTATAAAATATCATTCAAATTATCGTATATGAACACTTTACATAAGTAATAGTAATTTTTACAATACATAGCATGTAGAAAAAATAGAGATTCATTTTTAGAGATCGTTCAGTGAAACGGGACCATTTCTAGCCTACATGTCGACAACACAACATTAAAAAAAAATTATGTAAGGCTAGCCACTGACCTACAATATAACTAGTTGCACAATTATGTTAATCGTCAGTAGCTGATATTGACGGTCAATATCGACTACTGACGATCAATATAATTCTGCTACCAGTGATATTGCACAGTTATATTGTAGGTCAGTGGCTAGCCTAATATCGAGCTTTACATTTTTAATACTTACTTTCACTGAAATAGATACTCGATAATGTACATATATGAAACTTATGATATTAATATTTCCACGTCTTTACGTTACGAGTAGACTAAGCGATGGTCCGTTTCAGTGGCAGGTTACGTTAAATCTAATATTAAAAGCAAATTACAATATTTACATCGGCCGGCGACAGTTACACCTAGCGAATATCTAATATACACATCGATCATTTATTTGTTCATCGGGTTCAAAAAAATATTTTACCACTTCACATTATTTGCGCTCACTGGGAATCGTCAATTGTCAATAAACTTTAAGAACTCCTCGGGGGAGACGCATCCGGGCGAGGGGGCGTCGGGGACGGTGTCCTTGAGCTCGCCGAACGTGTGCGCGGCGCGCGCGGGCCGGCGCGGCGAGCGCGGCGAGCGTAGCGAGCGCGCCAGCGACGCCTCGCAGTCCAGGCTGGCGCGCTTGCTCCAGCAGGCCGCCCCCCCTCCCCGCCGCCGCTCGTCCCCCGCGCGCCCCAGCTCGTTCTCGCTCATCTGCCGCCGCAGCTCGCGGGGCGCGAGCGGGCTGGAGCGCGGCGGCCGGTCGAGCAGGCTGTGCTGGCGCGCGGCGGGCCCGCGGCGCGCGGGGGGCGCGTGGGGCGCCGGGGGCGCGGGGGGCGGGTGGCTAGCCTGGCGCGCGGGGGGCGCGGGGGGCGCGGGGGGCCGGCGCCGCGGCATGCTGCAGCTGCGCGACGCGAGCGCGTCGTGCGCGACCACGTTCTCGTACACGTGCGCGTTGTCGCAGTCCTCCTGGCCGATCAGATTTTGGCGGCTCTCCGTCGTCTCCCTCCGCTGACCCACGGAGTTACTCTTCTTGTGCCCGTTCTGATTTTTGATATCGGGGATCATTTTCACTAATTTACAGTCGCTGGCGCTTCGAGGCAGTAGATTCGCGTACCTGTGGCCGCTGTCCTGTTTTTTAGACCTGTCGGTTGGTTTCGGACAAGTGGGAGATGCGCTCCCATCTACGTTTTTCGTGGTATTGGAATGTTTGAGAAGTTTATTTTGGGATGGATCGGATTTGGTTAGGTCCGCGCCGGAAGTCACCTGAGTAATTGTTTCCTGACGTTTTCTGTCCGAGTCGGGTTTGGAAGATTTGTCTAGCACGACTTTGGTTTTATCGCTCTTGCAGATCTTCACGCTGAATCTGAACGGTGGTTTAAATACGACCTGCAATCGAGTTTTCTCTCCGGATAGGAGATTGGTAGCGCTCTTGGACGGTCTCGTTTTTCGCGTGCCCTTCTGTATTTGTCGATGCGTTCGTTCCGCTAGACCCAGCGGTATCGACTTAGATTTAGGAATTGATGTCGGTTGAGGAGAGCTCAGGAGCCATTTCTGGACCTTCGTCAACGCTTCAGTATCTTTAGTGGGAGTGGAGGGATGTTTCTGCATGGAACTGTAGTCGATAGTTTCTTTCTTAATCTTAGATTTGCGTTTCTTGATTTTACCTTTTTGCTTTGATAGAATAAGGTGTTTAGGAGATTTTCCTTCTGCATTAGTCACTACTACCGTATTTTCTTTCGTCACTTTCGTCGCCTCTTCTGGTTTCGCTTGGTGGCTCGGCTTCTGAGAAAGATAATTACGCCGTCAAATTTTAAGATTCGCGCAGGTAATTTATTAAATCTTTGCACATTAATTGGTTATAAAAGCGTCGACTTACCCTCTTTTTACCGGCGCTGTGTGCCGGAGACGCCTTATCTCCTTGCTTATTTTTATGATCCTTTTTATTGCGGTAAGCTTTTGTGCGTAGGGCAACTTTCTTTTTCAGAGGAAGTTTCGATCTGAAAATTAAATAGTGACGTAAGTTAATGGTCACTTGAATGAGATTAACGTCGTACCAAGTATTTCATATTTATTTACCTGACAGCTGTGTGCACGATGAGCCCTTGATCGGAGGCTTCGGGCAAGCGGACGGTTTCCGTTGTGGACGAGTGGATGATAGTGACTGACTTTAGTTTCTTTCCGTTGCGGCCGAGGAAACGCGTACTCGCCACCTGAAATATTCATAGCACACAATGAGGTAAGTTTTGTGTTTTCTCATAATGAAAAACACAACCGAAACTAGCGTTACAAGAAAAAAAATTGCGGGAGATGACAACACAGCCTACTCTGTTGCTTTCAAATACGCTGGATATAAATTAAGTGGACTGTGAACCAACAGCAAAAATCACCCTTTTCATACAAAAGTCGATAATGATTTCCACCCCTTACATGTTAACCGATTTTGACCAATTCTTGATAGGTTGTCAGTCAGAACAATATCTAGGTCTATACGTTTTTTGAATAATGATTAAAGACCAACAAAGTCTAATAATGGCTGAAATTAGTTTTGTATGAGGATACTGAAACAACAATCTAACTGGATTTATTGATTATAGTGAAAAAAATCAAAACGTAAGACCTAGATTTTGTTCTGACTGACAACCTATCAAAAATTGGTCAACATCGGTTAACATTTAAGGGGTGGAAATCGTTATGGCATTTTGTATGAAAGGCCGTAGGTTCACACTCCTCTTAAAGATCCATTCGATCTTAGTTACAAATGTCTAGCAAAATAGCCTACGTTTAGCAAATTACCGACGAAAAAGTGTTGCTATAATATTGATACCTCTGTTACTTGTGACGCTACAACTTAGCGTCGTTGAGTTCGATCGCTGCATCTAAGATGCGGCAACATCGCTATAGAACATAAAATAAAACAAAATAAACTTAAAAATGCTGAAAATATTTTATATATTTTTTAATTAATTATACCTATTTTCTATGAAAATGTGTTATAAAAAGAAAAAAACATTTCAAGACGATCATCGAAACCTCAGATAGTGCATTCAGTCACGCAGAAACCTCTTGCATAAACTGCCTCGCCTTTTGTCAGGAGGATACTCTCATTGGAAGAACATAAGCAAGCATAGTAATCGGCACCATTTCCCAGCTCCTTGGTATATTAAAAGTGTAAAACGAAGCACTCACCAGCAGCGCAATGACAGCGAGCAGGATCAGCAGCACCGCGTACCAGTGCCGCAGCACCCACCGCTTGAAGCCGGCGAGGCTCTCGTCCGACAGCAGCAGCTTGCGGAGCGTGGCCAGCGGGCCCGACGGGTCCACTTCGCGGCAGCGTTGGAACACGTCGCAGTACCTGTAACATGACATAGGGTATGACGAAAAATAGACAATGGGTCCAATTCGAAGCGATGTCGCCTAAATTTTAATTTCCGTAACAGGAAACGTCAAACCGTTCTTCTCGTCAACTCTTTTAATCTTTCTAATTTCATATTAAGCCACTTTTCAAATTTAGCGAACACACTTTCGAATTAGCCCCAAGGGCGTCATGTGAAACTTTTGGGTTAAGTTTAGCAGAGGTACCAATTGATTACCTTATTTATTAGCATTATATAAATAGGCGTGATTCCTTAAAAAAAAATTTTTTTTTTCCTTTGGTTAATTAAACAAAAAATTACGAAGATATAGATGCACACTTTACCATTAAGTGACGTCATGAGCCCGAACTCTGATGCGCGTTATCGTTGTCAATTTTGATTGATTTGAATTTGAAATCAAAAAACTGACGGACTAATTAGATTTTTTTTACCCACGAAACATCCCTGCTGGTATGTAATTCCTCGTTTCGTCCACCTATTACTTTAACGTAGTTCTAAACGTAACATTTTTTTGCTGACCGTAACGAGTTAACACTTATTCGTAAGGATCGTCATTATACGACTGAGCAAAAAAGTTTTTAGGGTTGTGTTTGGGTGGTGTTTGTGATTTTTTTTTTATGCAACGATACAAAAGAAGGATATGGCGTTCAATATCTACAACTGCGTTGAACAAATGACTTAGTTCGTCATGGTAACGCCATCTATTTACAAGTGTATAAACTACGAAGCTCTATTGCTGACGTCTTAGTTCTTATGACATTTACACAGTCTTATTTTGCCTGATTCATTCTTGTCTTTCATTGCTCGCTACAAACTACGAACCATAAATCCAAAACCAATGTAATTAGAACGCCGATATCGGCAATGTTTACAGGGTATGCGATGGTGTGATTTGACACCAAAAAAGTGAGCATCGCGAAAATCGTGTTGGGCAGTTTCTTACTATATATTTGTATGTGAATGTTGCTCCCGAATCGCTTACCCGTTATAGTCGTTACAAGGCGTGCCGGGCTTGGCGTACATGTCGGGGATGTCGAAGGGCGGCGCGTTCCAGCGGAAGGACGAGGTGCAGGCGCCGCCGGGGCGCCGGCAGCACAGCTCGCAGGCGGCGCGCGCGTCGTCGGCGCGCGCGCCGCACTGGCACGACTCCAGCCCGTACGCCAGGCAGATGGAGCCCGTGCACTCCTGCCAAATAATATATGTAAGTTCCTCATTCATCATTTTACATCCCAGTCCGCATTGTCAGTTAGTGTCGCCAAGTTTTCGGAGACACCAAGAAAAGCTAGCAGATGGTTCCCAGACTCTGCGACCCGAAACTTTGCAAATTCCTAACCAATCAACCTTTTATATTTTACACTTTCAGGTCTTTAAGTACTTATTTCTTTAAGAATCTAGTTATTCAATTTGAGTCGATGCTATCCAGATTCTGAATCCTGTACTCATTCCTCGCTAGCTAGGGGTCGTCCATCAATCACGTGATGTTTCTTAGCAAATTTTTAAACCCCCCCTCCCCCCTGGTGATACGTAGTGAGGTTTCAGACTACCCTCCCCCATGCAAAGCGTGTATTTTTTTGGTGCAAAGTATCTTTATTTATTTTAATATTACTGCGGCGGGCGGGGAAATTGTTGCTTGGCAACGGCGAATCAGGGCTGCCTTAGCCACATTGTACAACATACCCCCATGTAGCAGACGAGCTCCTTGTCGCAGCGAGTGCGGTTGGGCTTGTGTCGCGACGCGGGGCAGGCGGCGCGCTTGCCGTCGCAGTGCGCCGCGTCGCGGCACCCGTTGTCGGAGCGACACTTGTCGCCGAACTTGAGCGAGCAGCGCGTCGTGCAGCATGGGCCCTGAGGAACACTGTACTGTATAGTCATTTGAATATGGTGGAGAAAGGAAGGAGTTGAAAGTTTATAGACTAACTAAAGAACCCGCCACAGCTTCGCCCGCGGTATTTTCCATATAAAATTTGCCCCTTATGGGATGGAATTTCAAAACTACCCCAAAATCAATTTACTACATTTTCCCCCCTACAGGGGATGGTATTTTCAAAATGCTTTTGCAGTGCGCCTTTGTTTTTATTCAGAGGCCTAAATTCTCATTTTCATGCTAATAAGCTAAAAAATTACGGATTTCCATACAAATTGTTAACTTCTTTTTCACCCCTTTAGGGATTGATTTTCGTAAAATCCTTTCTTAGCGGGCGCCTACATTACCTAAAGAATACCTGTACCAAATTTCAGACTTTTAGCTCCAGTAGTACACATTACGTGCCTGTGCGTTGATATGTCACCCGGTCAGTCAGTCAAAGATCGTCATCGGTTGGAGCAACGATATCGCGAAAGTGGGAGGTCTGATGTAGAGACGAATAAGAAGAAGAAGATACATTTGGAGCATGTTACGCAAGCCTGCATGGTTACAGTCTGAAACGGTCATTTACTCAAGATGACTTAAGTTGGTTCGAAAAGCTCCAGTCAGTCTCTAAAGGCTTAATTAGCTGACTGACCTGACTAGGGCTGCAGACGCTGTGCTCGGTGAGCGTGCACGGCTTGTAGTTGGGGCGCGCGGCCTGCGGGCGGCAGCAGCGGTCGGTGCACTCGGAGGCCCAGCCGCAGTCACATTCTTCGCCTTCTTCCACCACGCCGTTGCCGCAGATCGCGGGCTGAGGCTCTGTAGGCATTTGCACAATATATTGACTGAACACTTTTGGCACGTTTTATAGTACAACTAGTGGACCCGCCACAGCTTCACCCGCGGTATTTTCCATACAAACCTTTTCACCCCTTTTCACCCCTTTAGGGATGGTATTTAGAAAAATCCCTTCTTAGTGCACATCTAGAGTACTCGAGGAATGTCTCCTCCAATTTCAAACCTCTAGGACCACCCGTTTAGGTGTGCGTTGTCTATAAGTCAGTCACGGTACTGTGTTATACGAGTATGTATAGAAGATTACATACATTAATATATTTTTAAGTTAACAATGGTGCCTCTGGTTTAATTTAACTTATCTTTCTGCCTCGAGCTTTTAGACTGCGTTTTCAGCAGAAATGTGAGGGCAGCTAGGATTACTTAATTTAGAAATGACCGCAATGTTTTTGGTGGATTTTTCCTCTGATGGAAACGCAGCCTAAACTGAGCTACGAGACATCCATCGACAGTCGTCGGCGAAACAAAAATCTTGTTTTGATACAATAAAATCTACCTACAATTGGTTCACGATTGAACTTACCGGTGAAACACCCCTTCGGCGAGCGCGCCTTGTTGTTCAACACGGGGTCTATGGCCCGCAGCGAGCACGGAGAGAACTTGTTGTTGTTCTTCCTGTCGCCGCTCGTCGCCCGCGCGAACATTATGTAGTTGCCGTCCTCGCCGAACGGAGTGCACACCTCGGGATCGTGCTGGTAACAAATATTTAAATTGTTAGATATGACACTGGGTCCAATTAGAAACGGTGTCGCCTTAACTTAAAAATAAGAAGCGTTAAACTCGATTTAGTATGGCACCAAGCTGTCAAAATAGAGTTTGACATTTATTGGCCTCACAGACACCGAAAATCTTGACAATATTTATGATGATAAATGTATGCGTTGACAGAATGTCGACGTCATTTGTTTCGTATTTGAGCCTTATTCTTTGAGAAGATAAACTAGGTGAACTTTTACTTGATTCTATGGCATAATCTATTTGTATATTTTAGGTGAAGACAGGGTGAATTCTACACAATAAGTAACATATCGTCTCGTTTGGCGCGCAATCAGAATTGGACGTCCATGTTGAATAAAACTATAGTACGTGATTGAAGATTTCTAGGTCAGCCGTGACTTGTTAGATCGGACCGTGAGCAATATACATAGTGCCTAAGAAAGCAATAACATGTAATATATACTCGCAAACTGCATCATCTCTAGATATGTTTGCGGTAAAATCAGAACGTCTCCAACGCTAACAAGAAATCACGAAAAAATTTACCTGAAAACGACATGTTTTTTGATATCTCATGATGTATATTATCGGGAACTTGATACTTGTCAAGTCCTATATTTACCGGGGACCCGAAGTTGTGTCCGATCTCGTGCGCAAGCGTCACGTGCGAGACGGCGGGCGGCACGTGCTTGCCGTAGTTCAGCAGCGTCACGATGCCCGTGTT
Organism: Tortricodes alternella; assembly: GCA_947859335.1. NCBI lineage: Eukaryota > Metazoa > Arthropoda > Insecta > Lepidoptera > Tortricidae > Tortricodes > Tortricodes alternella. The sequence continues at coordinate 12,463,856 of OX401979.1, read as the reverse complement.
CAGGGACTTCATGCTGCCCCGGTAATGCTTAAAGAAAATTAAATCCAATCAAAAACATTCAGATGTAAAAAAATGTGCCAAGCCTCGCATCCTCTATCCTCCAACCCCTACGCCGTAAAAGTTGTGAGATCCTATAATAGAACCAAGTCTGAGATGTTATAATCATTTTACCGGCAATTCAACTATTACGTCGTAAATTAAATTACTTTTCTATCAAATAACCAATATTTTAAGCCTATATCATTATTGTACTCGTAAATCTTCGTTTAATATAAAAGAAATATGGTGACTCGGCAATAGCACAGCACAAACATGACACTGTAGTGTGTAATAGATAATTATTTTCTTCTTTCTTCTTCTTCTTTCATATTTGTCTGATGTAAACTGTACTGTCGCAATTTTTCGCAAGTTTTCTTGCAAGGCTTGATAATGCAAATATTTAGTTAGGCATGAGCTTTCTATAAATGTGGCTTTGAAACTTTCAAGTTTACGCACTTGTGAAACTAACTTACCCCATTTTTCTCGCAGACGCCGCCGGCGTTTTTGAGATCGCCCGTCCACGCCAGACCCAACGTCCCCATTTCAAAATCTCGATACGTAAACATGTATGCTAAGCAGAAAGCGTCGTAGTCTTCCTCTGTGAAAATGTAAAATCTCTTAACTTGGGTAGTCGTATTATTTAAAATATAAAAGTTTTGTACGTGTATCGTATTTATTACCTGAGAAAAGTTCCAAGTATTTCTCAACACCGTAGTTGTTGGGAAACCTGTAGGCGGGATCTTTCAAAGCGTCTAGCGTGTGGACTTTTATCCTTTTGATCATGAACGTGATGTTGTCTGGCTTGCCGTCCTGGTTGAAGTCTGTAAAGCACAATTACATTATTAAGCCGCATTCACATTTCTCTGATGTGTTGTGTCGTGACGCGTCAGAATAGTGTCGGTTTCATAAATATATATGGTTACGTTCACATTTGTCTGACGCAGTGTGTTGTGATGGCTTGTGTTGTGTCGCATCACAAGCGATCCCGGTCTCAGGATGGGTGAGGCGGAGCAGCCGCGTCACAACGGACCACGCCCCCAATTCTCGGTGCATTCGAGATAATCTCACGATCGAGATTAAACGTCACTCGTTTGACACAACTGTATGAATCTGACGTTTAATCTCGCAATCGACATTATCTCGAATGATTAGATTAGATTAGATTATTTATTCCTCAAGATAAAATACATTATAAATTGCACATGTCAAAATACATGGATCTAAATTGAGATTGTCAGTAATTTAATTAAAATACAATGAAAATAGAATAAAATTACAAGTTCAACAGAATTAATACTTATGTCATACAAGTTACAGATTAGTTTAAAAATTGTATCTCCATAAAGGATCGTCCTTATTAAATAACAATAACAATACACGGGAAAAATTATAATTTAGTTACATACTATGTCAAAACCAAAATACACAATATAATCGGATTTTAAAGTCAAGTAGCTTAAAATCTAAATTTTAATGTCCATAAGCTCATTTACCGAGTATAATGGATTCTCCAACAAAAGATTTTTCAGCCGGCGTTTAAATGTTTCGTCAGATGGTTCAAGTTTAAGATCAACGGGCAGACGCTCATAGTAAGTAGGTCCGATGACGCGCGGGTTCTTCCCTGCAAGTGCCATGCGACGGGGGACTGTTCTCAAACGCCCGGTACGGCGGAGCTGCTTGCCAGGAATATTGACGATCGCGAAAGAAGACAGATTTTTTCGAACAAACATAATAATTTCGAAGATATAAAGTGAGTAGTGCGCCATAATGCGCTGTGTTGCAAAGAGATCTCTGCACGAGTGTCTAGGTTTCACCCCAAGCAATGTGCGTACGGCACGTTTTTGCATTATCATCACTCTACTGGCATCCGTGGAGTTACCCCATATGAGTGAACCGTACGACATCAACGAGTGAAAATGTGCAAAATAGACTTGTCTCAATGCATCATCAGAAATGAGAGATTTTAGCTTTCGCAACGCAAAGACAGCACTACTCAATCTATCACATAATTTGTCAACATGGCACTTCCAGTTTAAGTTCGAGTCCAGGGTGAAGCCAAGGAACCTACATTCGTCGCATATCGGCATCGGGATGTTTGGGACGCACGGAGGAACAGTGAGGCTTCGGCCCGAGAAAAACATGACATTGGATTTCATCTTATTCAACAGCAAGCCATTCGTCGAAAACCACTTCTGCAGCTGCTCACAACCGTCATGAATTTTCTCTCCGAGCTGCTCATACGTGCGCGCACTGACTATCACTGTAGTGTCATCCGCGAACAGCACAGAGAGGCCAGCAGTAATGGCAGTGGGAAGATCATTTATGTACGTTAAAAATAGCGTGTTTCCTAATGCTGATCCTTGGGGTATCCCTAATTCCACACTACCACTGTCAGACTGCAGTCTCTTACCATCCGCTGTCAATTTTACTACTTGTTTCCGGTCGGATAAAAATGACGTGAGTAGTTGATGGCCATTTCCTCGTATTCCGTAATGATGTAACTTGTCCAACAGTAATTCATGATTGATTACGTCAAAGGCTTTGGACAAGTCACAAAATATACCTGCCATCTTGTGTTTTTCATCCAGACCGGAAACAATGCAGTCAAAGATTTTATGTGCCGCGGTGGTTGTTGACATCTTCCGCCGATATGCGAATTGCTGATCCGTCAGCAAGTCGTTATCGCACCGAGAACTGGGGGCCAGACTAGTGTGCACGCGCCAGTGGGTGTGTTGTGACGCGTCAGAGACACATGCATGTATGAAATGCAATATCTTCTTCTCTTTTTTTCTTTTATTAGAAGCGTTGCCTGTGCCAATAATATCAAGACATTGCGAACATGTGAACTCCCTGAGAGGCAGGCAAGACGGTATTGATACAAAATATCGTCAGAAGGCGTCACAACACGACACAGATGTGAAGACTCGCCATCACGTGAGAGAGCATCACGACACAACACGACTGACAAATGTGAAGTCGGCTTTATCTTATCATTTGAATACCTACTCAGAAATTATAGTTAAAGTGGCTGAAATGAAATTTCATACCTGTAACTTTGTATATAGCGTTGACTTTCTGGACGTGCCGAGTCATTACTTCAATACACGCCTCCTCCGAGCCGTATCTCTGATAGAACATATGATCAGCTTGCAAGTAGACCAGGCAAGTGGTTTTCCTCGGATCAACCGTCGCCCTCTTGTTGACGTGCCTGCCGTCGTCACTGATATTCGCCGACAGCACCGTGTACCCAACCGGCTCCTTCTTAACAATATCCTTACTAACTGTAAAAACCCCCGCTTTCGTCTTTATCACTTCGACGTGCGTCTTTGGCTTCGGTCTCGATTCCTCAGAATCGAGTCGGACCTTAGTTATGAGGTTACTCTTATCGATTTTAATTTTCGGTCTTCGCGTACTTAATTTATCGAACGAATCGCCGTTGCTAGTATAAGGGACGTCTAAATCTAATGGTAATTCGGGATTCTTCTTAGGTTCGTCGTCCTGCATTTCGTCTTCAGGGAGCCATCGTTTTTTGCGGCTGTTGATTTCTTTTTTAAAATGTTCTGTGTAGTTGTTGAAAGATAAGTGTTCTATGTGTTGTTTTGTGAAGTTGAATAGTTCCGCTGGGCTCCCTTGTATTCTCTTGAGGTGCAGCTGGTGCGAGGCGCACGGCGCGGGCTGGTCTGCGCGCGGGTGGTCGACATCGGAGCGGCGGTAGACGACGCTGTGCATGGTGGGGTGCGCCGCGTCGTACCGCGACAGCGGCTCTACGTAGTACTCCTCGGTGGACGTCCAGATGGTCCCGTCGAACAAGCCCTCCGCCGTGATCACGCCATACACTTCCGACGAATCGTCATCTGAAATATAGAACCGTATAAGATTTTGCACCAATATATTTGCAAATATAATGCAGCAATGCCAAATAGAATAGCAGTTTAGATCCACAGGAACGCAGCGAAACGTTGTTTGTCAGTATGTCTTATTAAACAGATGAGTGGAAAGTTCTCACTATTCCGATATACATTTTTGAAGCTCTAACAGGCCTGGGACACTCAAACAAATTGCAAGCGGTATTTTATGCGAATTCATGGTGCAAAGAGCTTCGGGTCTAGAATGAATAAAATCACAACCTGCAGTCGCAGTGCGAGGGAACGAAACCGCCCATAAATAACGGCAATTACCTATTCCACCTTTCTTCTATTTCCCCCCTCCATTCATTTTCTGATAAAAGGAAAAAATCAACTAAATGTAAAACAAGCTCTCTTGAAAGCCCTTGTAAGAGGCAGGATTTCTAAGATACGGTTTTAATGAGGTTTAATGTCTTCGTGGATTTTTCGGCTCAGAACGGGCACATCAAAAGCCTTGCGGAACGCTTGGCTGGATCCAGATTAAAATAAACGACTCCTGGAAATGGACATAAGCAATTTGCACAGAATATTGTCGACGTTCGACTCAAATGGTGAACATAGGGAAATACATAAAAACATACATGTTGTGTTCTCCTTTATATTTTGATTATTGAAGCAAAATTGGGTTAAGTATATTTACATGCTCTTTAATTTAAATAGGGTAAGGTTGCGGCCTTATTGAACGGAGGAAAGTGTTTATACTTAAAGTAACCAGTAAGAAACTTCAGCATTTACTCAATTAAACTTTTGAATTAATTTCATCCAAATTAACTTTGTCTCTCCATGCCAGATGGGTCTCGGCATATAATTCTGTTTTATTAAGTTAGTCACAGGCTGTTGAAGTTTCCTGCGATCGTGTTTAATTGGTGATTTTGGCAATTTAGGAAATTTATTAAAGTGACTTCGAATCGCAGAAAACCATACCAAGTATGGAAAAGTTAACGGTCGAATTCAAAAGCAGAGCTGTTAAATATTTTTTAGCTTTTTAGAACGGAATGCTGTTTTGTTTGTAAGAAAGCAAAACTACTAAAGTAACATTTATATCTAAATTAAGCAGCACTGGATTTAGTGCATTCCGAGCAGTATTATCTATGCACCATGTGTGCCTAATTACCAACGGTCCCTAGTTAAATTAAAAGAAAACGTGCAAATTAATTCCAACCAGCAATCTCAACTCCCCTAACTAGCTCTCTCGTTATAACTTCCCGTTTAAAACCCGCATTAAAGAACAATGGATGCTTACGAACTATATAACAAACCGAGCGGGTGCATAATATTATATATACTTAGACAGTTTATAAATGTACATTTAAGTTTCAATCGTATAAAGTCGCGTCATGTATTAGAAGGGCTGCATGAATCGGCTCAAACGAGCCGCGGTATACGTGACTTGCTTTTGTTAATAGTTACTCAAACAGGACTGCTAAGGACGAGACTTTCGCTCCAAATGAGAAAACACTACGAACCGTTGGTCGTTGTCGAAAAAACCAAGTTTAATTGGCAATCTTTAGATACAATGTGGGCTAAGGCTGGCATTCTTTAGCTTTCAGATACTACCTTCGAAAGTAACCGTCGGCTATCAGGAGTTCTAGTATCTCCGCAAAAAGGTTTAAAATAGTAGTTTATGCAACGGTTGCATAATGATAGGCCTTAAAACACTAGTGCGGTTTTCATGAAACGAGCCGATAGGCGAGTTTCATAATAAGATCGCACGAGTGTTTTAAAGCCAAATTATGCAGAGTTGCATACATAACTTTATCTACACACATATTATAAATCCTCCATGATGGGTTCAGAAACAATATTTTCTGGCAACAAGTTATTTGTTGCAATCGTGGCTGCATATTTCCGATATCCGGCGCATTTTCACATCACACACACTCCGAGAAGACTACTATTCATATTTTCAACTAAAATGTAAATTACAAACAACTTTTTCTATTCAATTCAACAACAATTCTACTTTCGTTCAGCAAAACACCCACATATTGGCGGCAATTCGATCCTCCGTCAAGACCATTTTTTTTTTAAATCATAGACAAACGAATGAAGTCTCTATTCTCATGTCACTCGAGATCAAATGTTGTGCAGTTTATATTAAAAAAAACATACTGAATTGACGTTTCGTATCAATAACTGTTTTAATATCTATGAATACTAGAATAGAGACCCACTGGAGTTTTGACAGCTGTTCCAAATTTAATCTCATTTCTAAACTAAAAACGATACGGGAATAACATCGCAGCACTCGTTTTACCTAATTGGTTGTCAAAATGGTGGTCATTTCCTACGATTTTTGATTACCCTTTGGAGGTTTTATGATATGGGTGTAGATAAAGGACTTTAAAGACATGTTGCACCCCACCAATCTTTTGGACATAGATGCTATTCAATTCGAATAGCGACAACCCTACCTCGAAGCCAAATTGCGTAACTAAGGCTTATCTGATGCGGCAAAGTGATTATGTGAATTCTTTTCATTGTGTTCGTCCTATCTTCGCGTCCGTGTATCACTTTAATAACGTTATTTCGCCGTCCTCTACATAATCCGCACGCAATTAACTAAAGGTTATGGCTTACGCTAAACAAACGATCCGGTAACAATGGAAGGATCTTTGATTACCATCGCTGGCCAAGTGTGTTATTTTCAAACGATTGCTATTAGTTGGTCGTGGGAGCATTACTTACAGACAATCTGGCTCATGTTACGCGAGTAAGTTTATTGCAGGGCTCGGAGCCGGTTTTGAATCAGCTGTTAATATTGTTCATAAAAACATTATAATTTCGTTTATCAACTGATTAACAGGGTAATTAAGGCAAAATTTGAAACAAAGCGAAATCATTAAACGACTTCAAAAAAGGAGGAGGTTCTCAATTCGTCAGAAACTTTTATTTTTAATTTTCATGTATGTTCCCCGATTACTCGGAGATGACTGGATCCGATTTGGATGATTATTTTTTAATCGATAGGGTATACCTCACAGTTGGTCCCGATGTAGTGAAAGATGAGGTCTGATGAGAGGCTCTATAAGGAATCGATGGAATTCCTCCAATATTATTATAGGCACGCATCAAACAATTTTGGTATTTTCTGTAATAACTCAAGCAGTTGCGTTCCAAAAACATTACTTGGTAAACTGAAACTGATGATCAAGACCACAGATGACCACCAAAACTCCTCAGTGATAAGTATTTCACGGGTGGCGATCTGATTTCTGTATAAAAATGCTCATGAAAATGCATGTTGTAAAAAAGAACCGGTGGTGAAGAACCAAGAGAACTCCTTAACGATTGACAGCAACAGTTTGTAAATGATGATGAGCAATTGGCATTATGCTATTTAATTGTTACTTGATGTAGTAAATGTGTGTCGTTAAATCACATGATAGTAACTAAAACGTGAAAAAAGTATTTATTGCAACATTGTATTCTTAACGGCTTAAGGAAGACCTTTTGAGATGCGAGTGAACTGAGTATTCTGAGATCGATTCGTTGAATCTATTTAGGATTGTCAAACGTCTCGAGTAGAGTTTTGTAGCGGTCGAATTGGATTCCATCTGCACTTGTAGCGTCGCCTGCTCTCTCTTGATAAACTTGAAAAGCTAGCGGCCATTATTGTAGGGAAATTCCTAAAGCATCCCCGGCCTGAACGTTATTGTTTCGATTAAATAACGGACCTGACGGTAAATGGGAAGCGTCCTGCGAATCAGGCTAAGCGCCCCACAATGCTACTCAGCCTGTTCGCCAGCCTGTCATCCCAAAGGGCTATTCATGGTGAGTCGAGATTGTAACTAATGACTACAGTACGATTCGCAATAAAATGTACTTCAAAAATTCATTTTAAAATTAAAATTATTATTTTAGTATTTATCACCCGAACGCTTTTTAGGCCTAATGTATAGAAGAGAGTTTTTTTATGATAATCCTGTAAGGCTATATAGCACTCATTTGAAGGAATTTTGGTAACCATGATCTTGTTATGTGATTTATAAAGTAAAGTGTTAAAAATAATAAAAGATTCCGACGAACTGAGAACCTCCTCCTTTTTTGAATTCGGTAAAAACTGAACTGATTCTCTATTTCGGACAACATGACTATTTTCTGTATGGCAGCGTTTCAGTTAAGCTCATTTGTCAATAAATTAACTGATCTGTAGGTACATATGGATAGTTTTAGTAATAAAAACAGTTTTAGGGTTCCGTACCTGAAAAGGAATAAACGGAACCCTCGTAGGATCACTCGTGTGTCTGTCTGTCTGTCTTTTTTGTCCTTATTTATTCGAGGCATCAACAGCGATACCTTTCACATAAATAAGTAAGTATACTTCGTCTACAATAAAAAGAGCGCTGACAGCCATATAAAAAGTATGGCCGTCAGCGCTCTTTTTACTGTAGACGAGGTATACATTTCATTAAGCCAATGACAGATGTCCAAAAAAAATAGAAATCAGTGGAACATTTTATCTCTGACTTACTTCGATTAATACCAGAACCCACATCTTCCTTCACGGGCGGAATGCTCTCTAGAAAGAGACAATGGGCTACTCTTTCTCAATAAATTTTGTTTGTGAGAATAGTCTCATTCAATCAGTTACGTACTAAGCTCAGTACTCCATGAACTGACCTTCCAGCTTGCCCGTGTAGACCTGCGCGGTGTATTGGAGCGGGCCTGAGGAGGAGTGGAACTGCGCGTCCTCCGCGAACACCGAGCTCGTGTCGGGCCGCAGCACCAGCTTGAAGTCCCTTAAAACAACCAACATTAATTAATAAAAGTCTCACTTAATGAACCACAACCCCATTTGTAATGAAAGACATTTAGCATCAGTAGGTAACAACAAGATAAAGTTGAAAACGAATAGCCGACTTCATAAAAAGCACCAACAATTATATAAGTTTCATTTCCGCCATGTTGTATTTTTGGGACGTCATATTATAGCCAATGACACGCGGAACATTAAGACGGAACAGACAACTTCCCATTTTTCAAATTGTAATGAATATTTTAGGCGCAACGAGGAAACAGATGAACACAGTACATACATAGAATTCTAAAGCATAACCCTCCGTTTTTGCTTTGCCTTAGTCGGACAAAAAATAAACTTTTGAGAAAAATAAACCAAGCAAGTCTTTTTAATTCACCAATAATGTAAACAAATCAGTATGGCACTGAAGTTGGTCACCGCTATGGATTGAAACAACACAAAAAAACATATATATACGTCATAATGATAAGTACAAGTATTTTTCGTGTACCTCTAGCGGGAATCGAACCCGTGACCTCTAGCGTGATACTTGAACAGTGTTTTAAGAGTAGTTACATGTTATGCAAAGCTGCAAATAACTTTATCTACACCCATATCATAAAACCTCCATTGGTTAATCAAAAACCGTATGAAATGACCACCATTTTGACAACCAATTAGGAAAAACCAGTGCTGCGATAAAGAAATAACATGACTTCTTTATCGTTTTTAGTAAAGAAATGAGATTAAATTTGGAACAGCTGTCAAAACTCAAGTGGGTCTCTATTTATGGTTGGTTATGGGTGGTTTTATTTATCAGTTCAAGAATAACGGTTCTTTTTCATTATCAGCTTCTCAAAACACAGTATTTTTATTTCGCAGCTCGCTCGTTAGTTGCTTGGTACATAAAACAATTACAGCGCATTTCCGTTGAGTGGGACCACGAACTTGCAAAAATAAAGCATTCTTCAAAACTGGTCATAAAATTTCTGCTCTGACATTATTATCATTGCTTTCGAGAGCAAGATTGCTCCATTTTATGGCGTAGATATTTTTATCTAGTCTCTAAGCAGGTGCCGCGACGAAACTTAGCTAAAATCATAAAGTGGTGACGTGCTCGCCGTTCGTATATCAGTGTTATAGCTGATTTATAGCTTTTACCGCAGACGGTAGCTGCTCTTCTACATTTTAATACACTTTCAACCCTCTGCGGCGCTAAATTATAATTAACGTCCTACGTGCCTTAAGATGTTACTTGTTTCAAGCGAAAAAGCATTTATTTAGGAATAACGTAAGTAAGCTGTACAGATGTAGTGAATAATATGTTTCCATCAGTAAAACTCGGATCTCAATCGGAAGACGACGGGACCCGAAGTGTCAATTAATTATTGTAATAAATGAGTGACATGTTTATATTCATTAATATGAAACTTTATTATTTACTGTAAAATGTCAAAATGAAAAATGACAGCATGGTATGATGGCTACTGGTCCCCAATTCTCGGTGTTTTCGAGATAATTGCGATAGCAAGATTAAACGTCAGATTCATACAGTTGTGTCAAATGACTGTATGCACTGACGTTTAATCTCGATTGTTAGATTATGCCGAATGCGCCGAGATTGGGAGCCTGCTGAAGCTAATTGAGAGAGCACAATAAATACGAACTTTTCCGATAAAACACGATGGAAACTAATTATGCACTACATCTGTACCTCAAAACTCTGTTGTTTACCTTGACCAGGCTTTGCATTTACAAGCTTTACTTGCCCCGGATGACTTCATCTGCATAAACCTATCCAAGCACTGTTTTATTCACAATATATATTTGTAAGCAGCAACTTATCAGAGTTCCCTCTTTTTAATATCCACGGCAAACAAACCAGGCGAAAAGGTCGCCTGCGAACAGTTCCTCGTCTAATGGCACTTGCTAAAAAAAACCTTCGTGTGATCGGTCCTACGTATTACGAGCGTCTACCCGCCGATATAAAACAGGAATCAGGCGCCTCATTCGGGAACGCTAAGTGATTCTGTAGCGACTCGTAAGCCAGATTTCTCATTCCACTCTTCCGCACGACGCGAAATGCGTAAGAGCGAGATGAGAGATCTGGCTTACGATTCGCTACAGAATCACTTAGCGTTCCCGAATGAGGCGCCAGCTGACGAAACCTTTAGGCGCTAAGAGGAGTGTGAACCTACGGCTTTACATACAAAAGGCGATAACGATTTCCACCCCTTAAATGTTAACCGATGTTCACCAATTTTTGATAGGTTGTCAGTCAGAACAAAATCTAGGTCTATACCTTCTGTTTTTTTCACTATAATCAATAAATTCAGTTTTATTGTGGTGTCAGTATTCTGATACAAAACTTATTTCGGCATTATTTGACTTTCTTGATCTTTAAACAAAATTCAATAAACGTAGAGACCTAGATTTCGTTCTGACTGCAAACCTATCACAAATTGGTCAAAATGGTTAACATTTAAGGGGTGGAAATCGTTATCGCCTTTTGTATGAAAAGGGTAATTTCTGCCTTGGGTTCATAGTCCTCTTAAGAACCTTTTATTGGATAACTCACTGTACTCGGTTAACGAGTACCTACATGGAACTTAAGACTACAGATTTATTTATTTAAATTTGTTTTATTTATTCATTTGGCATTGTTTTTTTTTTATCTTATTATTATTGTTATCATTGTAGTTTCTAATTTATATTTTCAAATGACGATCCTGTACGGAGATACCTACCTTTTCATTTGTGATTCTAAAATTTAATATTATTTAATTTAAATATGGATTATATAACTTTCTATTTGTATTTAATTACTGACGATCTCAATTTTAATTTATATTATCGTGACAAGTGTGCAATTTAGAGTGTAATCTTTTGAGAAATAAAAAAATAACTTTATTAAAAATTATTTTTTATTTTCAAAAGTACGTTGTGGTAAAAAATGGTTACCAGTCAGTTCCGCAGACAGGAGAGAATGTCTCCTTATTTGTCTGCTCTAACTTCGTTACAGGAAAACTTGCGCAGATTCCATCAAACTAACCCAATGAGAAGTGCTCCCGAAACGAAGCTACGGGATATGTGTTCTGTCCACGTATTTCCTCTTGCTATTTCATCTAATAAAAGTATGTGATGTAGGAGCAGTATCATAAACAATGGTAGTAAATAGTAACTCGATTACCTTCATGGAGCAGAGACGCGCTGCTCCGCATCCAGAGCATTATATCAAGGTATATATCGAGAATGTCTAACGAGGCATAAAAGTTACTTCAACCCCACTTATTCATTACGCAATTGGCTTTACGCAGAATTTCGCAGGTTTATTGTTTGCCAACCGGACTTCTAACTTGATTAACAAATTAATTACTGAATTAATTCTATCGGAGTTCCACGTTACCGTATAACAATCGGGGTTAATGATAATAATCTCTGAATTCGTAGAATAATAAGTTCGATGATCGAGGGAAGGAAGCCTCCAATTTTGATAAGTCACCTATTTTTCAAAGGTGACAAGGAAGCAAATCTTCATTAGAAACAGTCTAAATAACATACATCATAATGTTCACTTTGCATATTGAGAAAAGGATCATATTTCAAGGTAAAAATAATAATCAGAGCTCAAGTCAGCTCAAGATGCTTGAAGGCGGCCGACCTGAAGAAAATCTTGTCAGAACCACAATTTGGCGCATGAATGAGCAAATTTGCTGATAATCTTCGAAGACTGATGCGCATAGAGCGTTACCGTGAAATACCTGTATAGTATACTTATGTACCTGTGACATTATTAATTATGAATTGAAAATAACTATAAACTAAGAGTATCGCTATAATATAACTATAGACTATAAAACACTGAATTTTGCGCCTTAAAAATTTTTCGTCAGGTACTGTTCAGCAACAAATACATATTTGATAAACATACACGATTCCGTGTAGAAATTAGAAAGCAGTAACTTAAATGCAACCAATATACAGGTTACTGGGTTTTAATTTCGGCACGGCAGCACGAGTAATCATACCATTGGGTCTTGTGCTAAAGTTTCAGCGGAAAATTGTTGTATATTTATACCGCGGAACCAGGGACAAATAACGAAGTTAGTGGCACTCTTTATTAAGTTGTATGAGACCGGCAGCGCGCCTGGTCATAATAAATATAATACATAATCCAATTAAAAACACTACGGTGGCCCCAGATCTTATTATATTCTTTATAAGGCTATTGTAGACGTTGCTCGGGCAAAATATGGCTGGGAACTTGCCGATTCTTTTTGATTAGTATGATGCAAAATCTCAGTTAACAGTAATAATGCTTTCCTGTGGGACTCATGTATGATTTTCTAAGAATAACGACGGTATGTCTATCAGGATTTAAGTATTTAATGCTTTCGGGCCGATTAAGGCGCGAATACAGGATTTTGTTTAGGGGAGATTTTTGTGCGATTTTACCAAATTTTCTAAAAAATTCGATCTAATCATAAAAGTTGGGTAAAGTAAGGTCGTGAGTCAGGGGGGCAATTGCCCCCATTGCTCCCCCCCCCTGTATCCTCGCCTGGGTTGATTTGAAATCGAGCGCTCGATGTCGCATTAACAAGAAAGCCCTTTAAATAGAAACAAAGTATCCGACAGCGAGGTTCAAGTTTTATTAGTAAGTTGGCCGACATCCGCCGTCCATCCTCATTTGCAGAGGGTAGATCAAAACTGAAAACTCCCCTAAGAAGTTATTAGCAGACGCAATTTCCCGGAGCTATTACTCATTTCGGGAACAAACAGGCATCAGTCGGGACAGTTTTGCCGAGAATAATGGTCTGCGTTTTACCGGAGAAGCGATTCTGATGATGTCTGTTATTTTTATTCCTTGTATACTTAATTCGAATACCATCTTAGGAATAATTAATCGAACGTGGCCACAAGTAGTCTTGTGGCTCTGCCCACCCCATTAGTGATTTCGGGCGTGATGCTATGTATGTATGTATGTATACCTAATTCTCAGTCATGTTAAATTATTTTAGATTCATCTCAACTGAAGATATCGAAGTCTGTAGGTTCACGTGTTTTGCAATTAACCATATTTTGAGTCAAATACTATCAAATAATCAACGAACTAATATAAAAGTTAAGGCCGAAGAGTTAGGTCATCATAATATTATCATGTGTATCCGTTATCCGAGCGCGAGCGTCGAGAACTTCGCAGAGTTTACAAATTGTCGGGTCTCTTTAGGCCGCGACCGAGAAATACAATTAAACTTGTGGTCAGTTTGACATCCTCCTGACCCTCCCCTTTTTCGGGTCCCCGGGGCCTGACCGCTTGACCTCTTTGAGATACAATCGAATTAAAGATATATGTGTCCCGACCAAGTCTGACACCTTTCTCATTATAAGCGGTTCTGTACACATTACGTCAATCGGAAACATTATCCCCAATTATAACGCCCTTTGTTCGTTTCATGCGAAAATTTACGTACCTATTACCAGGTAACGGACATGAAACATATTTCTATATAAGTACGCGTCTAAAAAGTAAAAAAGGAGAGGTGCGCTCTAAATATATTTAACAATCGAAGCGGATATTTCTTACATTCGTAAAAGCCATGGACGTGTCATGTTCCGTCCGTCCTTAGGGTTTCAAAGTAAATTGGTTCGTGAATATGCCACACCTTTTTATAAAAGTTTAATTTGTGTTTCGCGCGGGGTGTCTCATGTCTACATTAAAATTTTAATCGTACTCAGAGCCCGGAGCTTTTGAGATTATGTAGTGTCCTTGTGTGATATGCTTTGGGATTATGCTTGCGTGAGGTACACTCCACTATGTAAACAAAACGCTATGTAATCTTCAACGGGTTTTGTACGTATTTGAAAGGTAAACAAAGTAGGAACCTAAGCCTATAAATATGAAACCTAGGTGCCAGCGAGCCCTAGCTAATTAAACCTTAAAAATATATTCATGGTTGTTATGTTAGTTCAGTTTTATCCGCTCTCGTTAGAGATAGTCATTACAAATTTTGTTTCCATCTATCAGTCCCTCGGATAAATTTTAATTCAAGTGAAACTGAACTTGGTGGTCTTCGCCAGTATTTGTACCTGCATCGCTTTTGGCTATCCAGGCCAATGCATTCCTTAATACCTAGCACCATGAAATTCACAACTCGAAGTCCGCAGGCATTTTCTTGCCGCAAAAGTACGAAATACCTGTAACCAACTTCCCAAGAAACTTTGTTGATTGTGAAGAACTTCGAGACGGGCAAATAGTTGGACGTGAAGTTAGTAACAGAGTTCTGCGAGTTTATTTTCACTTGTGTTGCGAAACTAATATAATATTCAGCATAACGAATTGATGTTACTATTGTTTTACTAAATACAATTTGCTACAATTTTACCAGTGCCCAGTAGTTATTTTATCAATTAAACAAGTCCATGTGTCCATGAGAGAAGGCCCGTGTCCAGCAGTAGGAAGTTTGAAAGCTGATGATGATTGATAAAATAAGCTTTTTATATACTTAGGTCTCACTATCTTCCTTTCCTGCTGATTAATCGTACCATTTAACCGCGGCACTGACAGTGCTAACTGAACCCCATTTGTATTTAACGACGCGGTTAGCCAAGTTGATAGTGACGCAGCCTCCGAAGCTAGCGGTCCCAAGTTCGATTACCCGTAAGGGCAAATATTTGTCTGATACGAATGTTTGTCCTTGAGTCTTGGATGTTTCCTATATATTTAAGTATTTATACTTCGTCCGCGTGGAATTCGTTTATCGGTGTTCGCTGGGGAGCTGTGCATAATTCCGTGCTAAAAAGTAGCTCCCCGGCTCATAAACTATCTATATGTAAAAAATCACGTTGATCAGTTGATTAAATTCAAATGTGAAGAAAGTGATCTTTTCAAGTCAAAACATTGATTTTACCTCATATATAAAAAAACCCCTAAAAATTAAGGAGAAACATTACAAAGTAATGAAGCAATTAATGATTATTATAAAGACTAATAAAAATAAAAATCGATTGTTGAATAATAAACAAAATCCATTCATCCATCCATTGTTGCATGAACGAAGGGCAAACCAACATTTTCATATAGTATAGGATAATAGTAAGGATTTATTTATTTTACACAAAAATGTTTATGTTAAAATTAGGGTAAAATTGTAGCTGATTATATCGACGTGTAAGCATAAGCACCTCATACGAGGCTGCGCGACGTAACGCGGCAGAGTAATTTAAATTTAAACACGTCTAGGCTTTTTTATGACTTTATTTTGCATTCATGATTGCCCCTTTATGCCTACAAGCCGTCTCTGTTTAACAACGCTATTTAATTTATTCATACAGGTACATTAGATCCAATTCGAAACGGTGTCTTCTTAATTTAAAATTTCCTAAACTTAAAGCAAGAACGTCAAACTCTATTCTGTATAGCACAGAGCTGTCAAAATCGAGTTTGACGTTTCTTATTTTAAGTTTAGGAAGTTTTAAATTTAGAAGACACCGTTTCGTATTGAACCCTTTATACGCTAAATATAAGATGGAATACAAAAATCGCCAGCGCCATGGCTCACCCGCACCCTATTGCTGATGTCTTAGTTCTTACGACATAAATTAAAAAGTCTAATATTGCTTGATTCACATACTATCATATCACTGTAGGCGGTGGGTTCGGCGGTGCTGCGGTCTCACACTATTTCATTTATAACAGTGTCACTTAAACGGGTGTCATCGATGGTGGTTGACATGCGATGGTGTCAGATTCGCGTTCTGACACCTCAAAAGTAAGCATCGTGAGAATTGCTTTGAGCAGCTCCTTACTATATATTTCAATGATGACAAAATATCAGAACGGGTGGGCGGGGCACATTGCTCGTGCCGGTGGCGCCGAAGCGTTCATGAGTGGCGACCACGTACTGGAAGGCGCAGCGTGGGCAGACCACCCACACGGTGGAATGACGACCTCGTGAAGATTGTGGGACTCCGCTGGATGCGAGCTGCACAGAATCCGTCGTTGTGGCGATCATTGGGGGAGCTCTATGTCCATCAGTGGACGTCTTTCGGTTCAAATGATGATGATGATTTATTACGGAAATAAAGATGCACAAAAATATGTAAATGGTTAATTTTCATTTGTTTTGTTAATGTTTCTTTCACAACCTACATTCTCGTTCATCGTTTGATTAGATTGCTTGAATTCTTTGTTTTGACTTGTGAGAAATATAACATAAGAATTTTATGTGTACATTGTACTGTCCATCATCTTATCAGCTGCAGTGACTTCCCGGTTCCCACGAGACCTGAGGCGACCAACTTATAATGGGAACACAAGATAACTTAATAAAACGATCAAGGGCCTTAGCGCCTTGGCAGACGAATTAAGAAGTGCCCTAAATTGCACCACTTTTCGGGGCTATGCATGCCTGTATGGCGCCTGGCGCATTTTCTACTGTAATATTATAATGCATGCACGTTTTTAGGGTTCCTTAGACTATTTAAGCTACAAAACTGAACTGATTTATGAGTTATAGGCGACTAATTTTAATTTTGTGGATGTTTGGGATAAATCCTGACCTGCACCGGCGATCCCTGGGTCTCGATGGGCGTACCTACTGGTATATAAAAATTGTAGTCAATAAAATTTGTATAAAAGTTGTAGACATCATTGTCAACTTATACGTGTACTGTTTTGAAAATATGATACCTCACCGAGTAGATTGATGGTTCATAAGAGCTTGTAAAAGCCTAAATTGAATAAAGATAGTTTGACTAATACTTACTATTCTGCAAAACGTCTATACCAAACCATTCCACGTCAACAGCGTAGATTGTGACATATATTTTATTGAAAAAAAAAACCTTGGGTGTTGGGTAGTACGGACCCTACATCGTGCATTGTCCGCCATGCACTTGGCCGGTTTTTTCTGCGAGTAAGGCAAACCAAATCGCGTCGCGTCGTGGTGCTTGAGGCCCTCCTTTGTTTAACCCTCGGGTGTAGTTCAGACTAAGATGCAATAAGTATCATAATTATACAGAAACTCAGCATAGTTCTCGAGGGACTGAATAGGCTCAAAGCTTAGAGCAAAATTGACCGGAGAGGTAACCTGCGTTAATTAGTTTATTTGATCTTTGGGCACAGTTCAGATACTTAGATATGCCTATTCTAATGAAATAAGCGAGATGTTTGCATGCTGATAACTGTAAATACTTACAAAACTATTTTATTTTATATAGCCACTTCAATTCCTTAATACGTTTTTACAATTCATTGTCCATATAAATTATGTATTTTAATTTTTCAAACTTAGTTATTTCATGCATTATTATTATTAAATTGTGTTAAAATATCAGTAAAAAGAGGATTGTGAACCTACGGCTTTTCTTAGGCGACTGCCTTCTTTCTTATTTGACTTTGTTGGTATTTAATCAATATTCATAAAACTTATAGACATAGATTTTGTTCTTCCTGACAACCTATTAAAAATTGGTCAAAATCGGTTAACATTTAATGGGTGGGATTCGTTATCGCCTTTTGTATGAAAAGACGTTGGGGTTGATTAATTTAAAAAAAAGGTGAAATAGAGACTTGGATTGGTGCCTGCCCCATGAGAGCCCGTTCATATCTTTTATATGTGTGTAGCTGCGTGATTCACAGCTAAACCGCTGAACAGATTATGATGAATTTGGTATAGAAATAGTTTTCGCCCTGGAGAAAGACAGGGTATTTTTTGTAAGCCAAATGACCACTTAAATGATGAAATAAGGGATGGAAAAGGGAAATATATCTAATTTTAAAGTCACTAACAGTAACAAAACTAGTTTTATTTTAAAAATATATGTGCACGCAAAGTTCGCGGGTAAGAGCTTGTATACCATATCTCTCGTGAGAGCTCAATCTAAAAATGAGATTGTACCAACTTGGAAATCGATCTATATTTAAATAGGTATTGTAGTATAACATGTAGATAGATAATTACAAGTTGCACCACGTAAGTTTGCGTCTATGAAGTTAGTCTCAAGCCGTGTTCAGCGCAGGTACACTGATGCCGTGCGCCCTTTGATACCTAAAAACGTTAACTGCGACGCTACTAGTACCTAACTTCACAGACCCAAACTTACGTGGTTTGAATTGTAAGCGCATTCGCCGGATTATGAAGTTTCACCATTAGCAGCTGCTGAATATGCAAGCGAATGTTTGGCAGGTTCAAGTGGATGAGCCCTCTCAATGCTCCACTCGACATGGCTATATTATCTAAAATTAACACGTTAAGTTTGAAGGTACTTTAGGAGGTGAGATTGTGTATAATAAAATAAATTAACCTCGTCCTAGCATTTTTAATGTTCATTAGTGATTGCATGTAAATATACTTATGAAAACTTGTTTATCATCTATATAGTGTATTGTGTTGTGAAGCGTAACTATAGCATTTTCTGTTTAAAATGTTAGAAATTGTTTTTCAATTGTTTCACAAAACAAAATGTTAATCGACGGTTTCCGCGAATCCATACACGTTCAGAGCGGAAACAAGTAAATTTAAATGAAACAAAGCTTAGTAAAATAACAAGAATTGGTGATAATAAGCTTGCTAAACGTTAATTCGACTCCATTAACTTAAAAGCCTCTTCAGAACGTAACTAATGCTGGACCGGATTCTACACACTTTCTAAATTTAACCATCTTAATTGTTTGTTAAATAAATAATTCACATAAAGCTAAACAAAATACCATAAATGCATGCTTAAGACTATAACTAAAATAAAATATTTGTTGAAGGAAGGACACAGGAAGTGTGTCCAGAAAACTGGCAGAATGGCCACGCTGGATGGAAATTCTATTTCGCTGAGCGAAGTATTATCCAGCCTTCTGGTCACGGGAGGCCTCGATAAGGCGAGCCGGCATTCTCAATAGATAAGACGCGCACTTGGCCCCCATGGCCCGAGGGTTTCAACCCCATACATCTCGAATACTTAGCTACCACCATCTTTAAAACGTTCAATTGACAGTCTTTCTTATGCAGATAGATTAACTATCCTACAACCTGAAGCTACCACAATCAGCGCCAACACTTTTATTGCCATAGCGCTACGCTGACGGAGACTAGCAGTTTTTAAGTAATAAAATTTGGAACGAATAGGGAATCAAGCTAACAGATTCAATTAATTTTTTAAATGAAAATGACATAATTACATGTGTATTCAGACAGGCTGCATTTTGAATGCATTCATAATGCAACTTAGCAGTTTCGTTACAGCTGGAGTGCATGTGCTGGTTGTCAATATGTCAATATTTCACTTCCAAGATAATCATGCGCATTATTACACTCACGAGCAACTAAATCGGTCCTCTTCACCTACAAATTTCCATAGAAGATGATCCGATATTAAGGTAAAATTGTGTGATAAAATAAAATTGGAAGATTCCCGGCATCGTAACGAGGGGGTGCGAGGGGGGATTAAGAAGGGGTTTGGCGCTCGCTCGATTAGCCGAGATTTTTCCGTGTCATTTGGCTAAGTGTGGTCTGGGCTATGAAGCGGCCGCTGCCCAAACGGTCACTATAATCACTAAATAAACGTTTAATGTGCATATAGAATTTTATTTTATTCTCCGTTTATAACGGAACGCGAATTTTGCGATATACAACTATGGCACTGGAAATAAGATTTGTTTATGAACTATGCAGGGAACTTACATGAGCTGGTTCACACCAAATCCATTATGCTTCGAAACTACATAAAGTCCGACATAATTATAGTTTACAGAAATAAACATTATGCATAATTATTATCATTATTATAAAATTTTGAATTTTACCATTTATCTCCTGAACTTTTTCACACAACGATAAAAGATTTATTCGTGTATGAAATTCGTAGCAGTGCTACGGCTACGGATTATGGGCACGTAGCATTTGTGGATTATTTATAATTACGTGCATGATCCCGAAATGTGAAGCGTATTCGGTCGTGAAATTTGGTGGTACGTTAATTACTTTTGTAGAATAAAATAATAAAAAATATGCTTAAGATTTAGCCTAATGAAACGGTACTCAGTGGTACTCATAAAACATACATGTTCAAAACTTTATAAAGTTGTCATCGATATAAATATAACATCATTTATCCACAATTAAACCATAATTTAACAAAAAATACGGTTAAATCTTTAAGCAAATTATTAAACACACAATATTCCATGCCCGCAATTTATTATACTCAATTAACAACATCATCATTACGCCATTTTTTTCTGTTTAATTCTATCTGTACCGAGTGTGGATATTTGTGACGAAAAAATATGGACCACATTTATAGATAAAAATATTAGATTGTGTCGCTTAGTATCAAAGTGTATATTTAGGTCGAGGGCAATATATTGAATTCAGCGTGCAACGAGTGAAGCTCGGGATAAAGCTTCACTTCTCCTATGAGAAAACAAATGAAACACGCTCAATAACATGAATATTTATTTATCATTGTACTTTAAAATGAATTTACTCAAAAATATGCTTCAGCTGTTTAATTTACTTTAAAACAGCAGGGAGCAAAATGCGACTTTACTTGCGCTACGCAGAGCAGAAGTGAATTCTTTTCGCACGAGAGGTGGGAAAAAGAAATTTTTGATCTTCTATCATACTTGCAATAGGTTATACCGGTAGTCTATCATTTGACCGAATAAAGTTGGATCAAATGCTATTTTCAGCTATTTATAACCATACGTCGTTATCGCGGGGGCAATAACAAATCAGATAAAGAACACATATAACAAAATGTCTATTTGGTAGAAACTCACATATTCTGCCTATAAATACTAAGCATCTGAGAAGTTCTTCACATCTGGAGAGTTTTCGCTAGAAAAGGTCTATAAAAATTATCCTCTTCTAATTAAACGCTTACCTACATAGAAGACAAAACGTCTACTTAAATAATAAGACAGCAATGTGTGTAATTTTTTGTTTTGTGTGACATAACATGTATTTTCCATGTACTTAATACACAGCGCACGTTAATTCCATATATAGGTTTTTTAAAAGTAAAAAAAGTCACGTTACTATAATAATACATTTTGTAACAGAAGATGTAAATAATAGTTTATTAATTGCTCTACATTTTGGCATTAAAATCTCATTTTCAAAAAAAGTGACTAGACATGTTCTTTCCGTGTACCCTTTAAATAATATTGATAAATTTTAAACTAGTAGGCATAAATGTTCCCCAAAATGAGTTTCACGTCTGTTATTAATTGTCATAATCTTTCTGTACTGTCAAATCGTTTTTGCCCCCGCGATAACGACGTATGCTTATAACAATACATGTTAATCAAGGAGAGTGTGTAGATACGACCTGATTCAAATAATAAATAAATTTGATATGCAAGTTTAAACTGTGCCTCTATTCGGGAACGCTAAGTGATGTTGTAGCAACTCGTAGCGAGATTTTTCATTCCACTCCCGCACGACGCGTAATGCGTAAGAGCGAGATGCGAGTCTCCCTCGCGTCTCGCTGTAGTATCACTTAGACGTTCCCGAATAGACGCCCTGCACGTCTAGCACGACCTGCCCGCGAGTCGTTTGTCGCTCAGTGCATCCCTTACAACCTTGACTAGTTTGACAGAGACGCAATGAGCGACAAACGACTCGCGGGCATGTCGTGCTAGCCCCTCTGTGGTGTGATGCCGCGGCTGATCAGCGAATAAACAAAACTATTAAGTTAAGACTCTGAGGACAAAATCATTCGGTCTAAATTTGAATGTTGTACCTCATCATTCTCCAACAAATCTCGTGGCTCATTTCGTCTCTCATTTCATCTGACAATCATAAATTGACCCGAGCGCTCGAAGGCATTATGCGGAGTTACGTGCCTACGTCCGTGGCCGGCTGCGTTGAAACACGACCAAATTCGAAGACACGCACGAACATGTAGTTTATACACTCGCCGTAGAGTTCATGAACGAAGAGTTATTTAAGAGAATCACACCCCAGTACTCAGCGAGTTAAGTTAGCGCTAACTTCAGTTTCATAGCACACGTGTAGTATTAATTCAACCCCCACATACGCGGTTGGATCAGTCTCGCCGCCGGATTCCAACTTATTTACCCTTTAACTTTCCTCTCTCAGGTTCAAAACAAACAAGGACCTTTGAAAGGTAATCTATCCGCATATAATAAAATCGTTAAGTGGAGAAAGTCCGTATGTATATTGAAGATTACAATGAAAGAATGATGTGTGGGGCTTCAGAATGAGCAACACAACACATCCCATTGGTTTTTGATATTCATGTCTGTTTTTCTGATTGTAAGTGCGCGAAAAACGTTTAAACTACCGGCCGGATTTCAATGCAGTTCTCGATATTATATTAAAGAGGAACTTCAGGTAGAATAAAGGCTATAGAAACTTTAAGAAATAAAACTGGAAGGGGCTAATAAGGCGGTTTGAAGTTAATGCGGGAAAAGTAGCAAATTTACCAAAACTCTTGAAATTATGCATTTAAATCCATGCGTATTGCATGCCTATGCAATCTATTTACATTGAAACTTTGGTGAGTGGTCGTGCGCGCATCCGGGAAGGTTTATAACAAAAAAAAACATTTTAAAAAAACAAGTATTGCAACGCAAGGCAGGCACAGCTGGTAAAAGATTAATATCAAACAAAGATGCGCTTTTTACGATTAAAGTGAAGCTTCTGACAGTGTAGTTTTTTGCCTCAATGCCAACAACACTGGCAAACGTATTTGTGCAGCCGTTTTCTATTTCAATTTAAACAATTCCAATCCAATTCTATATATTATTTCAATCGCTTTTTGTAGACGATGCAATCTGATTGGCAATTGAGAGCGACGTCGTCATACGTCAGAAAGTGATCACACAAATGATTATTACACGCTATTCATAGCTCTCCCAAAGCACCCCTCAATTGCTAAACAAATTATGTCTGGGCGTACCCGTAACAGTAAACTGAACAATAGACTTGTCATTGACCACGTTCAAACGCCAGCTTACCGCTGGCTCCCTCGGGTTCATTATAACTAGGCGACAAACCTGAGTTCCAATAATTAGTTTCCTAATCTCGTATTCCGCGGCTATACCAGGGTTGTCCAATGGAGAGCATTTTAATTAAGCGAATGGAGCGGCCGCACTCGATACATTCACAAATGGATTAGTTTCGAACACATTCGATTGACTTCGCTGTCGGCAATGCTATCGGAAAGCTGTTACTTATCTGTACTAAGTGCTTTCAATATACCTGTGTTGGTATCCACCAAGACTATAAGGACCTTACAATAGTAACCTATAGGGTATTCGGTCACTTAATCGATCATAATTTTACATATTTTAATTTAGAGAATTTTTTTTAAGGGTTCCGTACCTCAAAAGGAAAAATGGAACCCTTATAGGATCACTCGTGTGTTTGTCTGTCTGTCTGTCTGTCAAATCCAATTTGCTCCGAAACTACTGGACCGATAGAGTTGAAATTTGGTACATATGTGTAAGTCGGTGACCGCAAAACGGACGCGTAACGTAAGTAAATGAATTTTAATCATGAGGGCCAGTTTTAGAGTGCATATTAAAAAATAAAAAATATATATTGCATACTATATCGTGTGGTATATCAAATGTAATGGGCTAATTGTAAGAATCTTATTTTTTTTCTTTATAGAATTTCAAAATAAATAGTTTGGATGTCATTTAGGAAAGTAGGGGAAAATTGACATTCGACCTCCGAAAAGACTGGGCCTACAATTTTGAAAAAATACAGTAAATTGATCATCTCTGGTAGATTTAGACATGTGAAAGAGCCCATGTGGCCTACTTGCAAAATAAATATCTTCTTTTTCATTTTCATTTACCTATAGATTTCAGGAAAACCTATACGAAGTCTATGGTATTTAAAGTAACATAGAACATTTCTGATAATCATGTATGAAACGGAACCTTCTCCACGCGAGTTTGATTCGCACTTGTACGGTTTTTTTTCCAACTGATACTGCTCACTTTTCAGAATAAAGTATACCCCAAAAGTTCGGTTAATTTACATTTTTGACGAATTGACGATGGCAATTTCAGCATGTTTCGTTTTTCTAGGAATTATCTTAAGATTATGTCCCTTCTGAACTTCCAAGAGTATCATGAATATACCAGCTCACGCTTTGTCCGGTTTATTCAGGTATTTTAGTTCCCAGAAGCTAAATCTGTTTACCTAGGGGTGTTTGGCACATCCATCACTTTCCCGCAACTCCCAACAAATATGTTCAGGCAAAAACTCATAGGTGACGATTGATTATGACGCGGGTTGACTGGTTTTAATAAAGTGGTAAAAATCAATGGATTTTCAATATTATTATTTGTTAATAAGTATTTAAGTTTACTACTGAGAGTGAAGAGATAGCATAGAATGCGTGCAGATGCTTATAATCCTGGCATGTCGTAAAAGCCGACTAAGGGACGGGTCCTCTCCAACATGGTGGACTATCTGTACGGGCGATGGGCTGATCACCTGTCACCATACGGTTCATCATACCATCTTAGGACTAATTAATCGAACGTGGCCACAAGTAGTCTTGTGGGTCTGCCCACCCCATTAGGCCTTCGGGCGAGATGCTATGTATGTATGTATATATTTAAGTTTATATAAATTGTTTTAGCATGGTAATGACGAGTCGCCCCTTTTTTAGAAAAGCTGACATTTAACTTTGTTCAGTTACGTATCGTTCCTAATGTACCTATGTCATACTTACAAATTGAACCGGCTACAAATAAAAACGTAATACGAATTTTTTATATGTTGGTACAACTGTCTATTACTTACCACCTAGTATTCCCCTTTATACGTTTTTTTCACTTTTATATGTACTAGGCCAACAAGGCAAGGTATTATTTGAGACGGCCTGTGTCCACCAGTGGGACTCACCTGTCATGCGCGTGGAAGGAGAGACGCAGCGTGTCGGCTGGCGCGGCGCGGCGCCGGCGCACGCGGTCGTACGCCGCTGGCTGCCAGTGCCGCACGAACGGTGTTAGTGACAACCCTGCAACAAGGTGGGGATTACTATTATTTAAGTAGAAACACAGAATAGATAATAATACTTAGTGCAAGTACAGAAGGCTCTCTCTTTTGAAGTTGATGCCGTCTTTTTACACGCCTGCATAATAGGGATGTTTCCTGGATAAAAAAATATATAGTTAGTCCGTCATTTAGCTTATCAAAAAAGATTGAACACGTATTTTTTGCTTTTTCAAATCAATCAACATTGACAATGATAACGCGCATCAAAGTTCGGGAGTGGGGGCCCATGACGTCACTTAATGGTAAAAAGTGTGCAAAGTCGTGACGTCACGCGTAACTTCAACGCACTATATCTTCGTAATTTTTTGTTTAATTGACAATAGAAAAAATGAGTTTATCTACACCCATATCATTAAACCTCCATTGGTTAATCAAAAACCGTAGGAAATGACCACCATTTTGACAACCAATTAGGAAAAACCAGTGCTGCGATAAAGAAATAACATGACTTCTTTATCGTTCTTAGTAAAGAAATGAGATTAAATTTGGAACAGCTGTCAAAACTCAAGTGGGTCTCTATTCTAGTATCCATAGATATTAAAACAGTTATTGATACGAAACGTCAATTCAGTATGTTTTTTTAATATAAACTGCACAATATTTGATCTCGAGTGACGTGAGAATAGAGACTTCATCCGTTTGTCTATGATTTTAAAAAAAATGGTCTTGACGGATCGGCGCCATGTTGGTGTTTTGCTGAACGATAGTAGAATTAACGAATTAAAAAAAGTTGTTTGTAATTTACATTTTAGTTGAAAATATGAATAGTAAGTAGGGTAGACCGGGGACAATCGGTCCATTTTTTGTTTGACAGCTATTTGCGCCTTAACTAAAAGCGTAACGCATTAGTGTCATATACCGTTGTATAGAGAATTTAATCAGCTATGAAATGCAATGTGCAACATTCCTTATTATTAAGAAAGTAACGAGATATAGTCAATCAAACACGCCGGGGGAAAGTGGTTCAATTGACCCCGTCACGGGGTCAGTAGACTCAAATGTTTAACGTCACCTAACTAGTACTTGTGGTATATTTTACAACTACATATTTACACATAAAAAAGGTTATAGTTCAGTTTACCTGCATTCATGATAAAAACTACAATATTCTTGAAACAAGTATCAAAAAAGATCGAATAAAAAGTTTGCCTTTAACTTTTTAACGCCCGGTAATATTCTTATTTTAAAACAAGCGAACTCAGTAATTTAAAATTGTACATAAAATAAAATACAATTTAAGTTATTTTTATTCGAAATTGTAACTTTATTAGCAGGAATGACTTTATATGAAAACGAGCTATGTTCATTTGCCCCAGTGATTCAATTGCCCCAGTCATAATTCTAAGAGGTATGAATTAAAATTATAATTATGGAAAAGAATAACTTTTATTTTTTAATAGATTTTAATTGACAATCAGTATTACATTGAGTTGCAGAAACATAGATTAAGGAGCTTTTACATGTCCAGTCGGTCTTCTTTTTTCGATTACGAGGCATGTGCAAGAAGCGGTATTATAATTATTAACTAGAGAAACTTTTAAGTACTGTTAATAAGATAAAAAAAATCCTTCAATTACATTGTACTACTAGACCAGGTACCGAACGATCATGTATCTTAACCATTTCTGAATACTCATTAAAATGTTTTATAAATTAATATAATATTACTTTGATTAAACAATTTATCAGGAAACAGTTGCCTTGCTATGATCCTTAAAGGATGGCATGTCATTAACTCTCTATTTCAGACAGGAATTAGCAAATTACAAATTGCGAGTTAAAAAAATAGATATAAGTATGCATGCATACAGTTTTAAGTAATTATTTAGAAACAATAAGAATATAAAAAACACCCTAATGCTTATTTTTCAAAATCGTTCCTTTGCTGGACTAAAGCCCCTTTCAAGTTAGCAAATTAAAGTAAGTTTTTCATTACAAATAAAATAATAATAATAAGTTAAATTCTCTTCATGCGATATTTTTCACGATGCATTGCGAATTACAAAATTACGAGTAGGTATAAGGGTCAGTTGAACCACCGGGGCGATTGAACCGGTTCAGTTGACCCCACGATTAGTGGACCAATCGTCTCGACCGACCTTTTAGCAAAAATAATTATTTACTCGGATTTAGGCAGCGTTGCGACCATCACTTTTATAACAACGAAGGCCTAAAAGTCAAAAGAAATCAACAAAACACCAAACAATCCAAATACATTGTTATTTTGCATAAAAATTACCATATAATACGGGCGTAATATTTACCGTGAGCGTCCTAAAACTTCGTTGCCCTCTAGTAAGCATCCGCGCTGGTCTGCGCCCGCGGCTGACTGTCAGTTACTTGCCGCGTTTTATAAGAGTGTGCTGAAGGTACACGCACATTGATAACTTATTTCGTTTCTGAGAAATCGCGTGTGGAGCACTTGCCCCGCGGTTCAATTGTCCCCGGTCTCCCCTAGTCTTCTCGGAGTGTGTGTGATGTGAAAATGCGCCGGATATCGGAAATATGCAGCCACGATTGCAACAAATAACTTGTTGCCAGAAAATATTGTTTCTGAACCCATCATGGAGGATTTATAATATGTGTGTAGATAAAGTTATGTATGCAACTCTGCATAATTTGGCCTTAAAACACACGTGCGATTATATTATGAAACTCGCCTATCGGCTCGTTTCATGAAAACCGCACTAGTGTTTTAAGGCCTATCATTATGCAACCGTTGCATAAACTACTATTTCAATCGTTTTTGATAATGTAGATGACGGATTAAATAGATTTTTTCAGGAAACTAGCCGCACGCGACCAGGCAATATCGAACGATATTGTTGCGCGCGAAGGTCGTTATTATTCCGTATCGGCAATCCACTATAAAGGCCCGGCAAGACGGGCCCGCCGGTGTACTTGTAGCTTCGCGCCTAAATTGCGGAGTGTGCCGGGCCTGGTAAAATTAAGGCTAATCAGGCTCTAGCCCGAGTTTCTAAACTTTTTCAATATATTACCA
Organism: Tortricodes alternella; assembly: GCA_947859335.1. Lineage (NCBI taxonomy): Eukaryota > Metazoa > Arthropoda > Insecta > Lepidoptera > Tortricidae > Tortricodes > Tortricodes alternella. Next base: position 12,435,128 of record OX401979.1, on the reverse strand, counting down.
TCGATCTGCGTATTTGTTTAATATAAAAGGGGATTGTAAAAACGTAGTTTAATTAACGATACATTTCAAAACAAAAGCTAAAAACTCTATAGTGACTAAATACATCATTTAATTTTATTTCTATGTTCAAAGCAAAAAGCATATGCCGGCTGCGAGCAGTTTAGAAATTATTAAAAAGTCGTAAAATCAACAGCTAACTTGCTCAAAGCGAATTCGTTTCAGTTCCAAAACTCACGTCAGATATATGCAAATGTTCACCCAATTCGACACAGCTCGAATGAGGCCCGATCAAAAGGAATACATCGGTAGCTTTTACACAAAAAATTGCCAGTAACCAAAACAAAAATGGTATCAATTTAAAGCATACATAGGTATAGTTTCCCGGAAAAACCGTGCAGTGATTGAGAAGCGAATAACATTAATAGCAAATAATTAAGTTAAAGTGACGAGCGACCAGGGAGCGAGTGAATGCCCTCTGGGACGGAAAAAACAATAATGTACTGGCAACACGATTTTTTTTTGCTAGGACCGTATTTGGGTGTGTACACACATTACAATTTGAATCGTTTGTCGATGTTCCTACTTTTGATTGTATTAGTGAAAAGCCAATGCTTGGTATCTCTCTATTTGGTACTGCTAAGTGATTTACTACATCGTCACTAAAATGCCAAAACCGCTAATGTGTCGTTGTTTTGCACGTGTTTGATGTTCACATCTTTATATAATTTTTTGGTTTCTTATTTTTATTTTAAATGGCCATGCTCAATAAATAGTTACCTCGAAAGAATAATAAAGTAATCTATGTACTTACTGTTCGCCGAGAGTTGATAAATATTATGATATCGTTTCGAAATAGCGACTGTCGCTTCACTATCGCAAACTGTATGACGGGCGTTGCTTATCGCCGCGCGCACCGAGTTTCGTGGTACGAGGGACACAGATGTTGTCACGTGCGGTTTCGCGCCGGGCGGACGGCGGCGAAAGAAATATACTTGTTTTGTTCATATACACAATCGCCATATTGCAAATTAATGTCTTATATGTCCGCGTCAAATGTCATATAAATTCAATAATCTGCATTGGCTTCGGCCAAAGAAACGAAAACGAAAAAAAATATCTATAACACATGTTTAAAACGCGTTGAGTATGCATATGACGTGTCTTGTGTCTTTCTACATATAATAATGTCATTAGCTTTGAGTGTGGCGTTGGGGTGTTCTGTTCGCGTGTTGCTTTCTTTTTATACAGCTAGGCTATTCAATAATAACATTCTATGAAAAAATAAAAAAAAATCTCTTCAATTTTTTATTATCATCGGTAAAAATAATTAGCGGGCCGCTATTTGCAATGAGTTACGAAGCCCTGACTTTTTACTTTTTTATCCACTCTCGCCGAACAGACCTTAAGTATGTATGTAAGTAGTTAAATCTATTTATTGGAGGAAATATCTACATTCACATTTCTTGATCGAGATATAAATCTATTTTAATAGTAGGCAGGATTGCTCGATAAATATAAAGTTAATAGAATGTCATATAGGTATTGGCATTTCGTTTTAATATTTATTTCCTCGGACACTCTCATTCTGCGCCTCTATTCGGGAACGCTAAGTGATGTTGTAGCGGCTCGCGAGCGCGATTTCTAATCCCACTGTTCCGCACGACGCTTAATGCCTAAGAGCGAGATGCGAGTCGCGCTCGCGGGTCGCTGCAGTATCACTTAGACGTTCCCGAATAGACGCCCTGATATATGTTTCTAATCATTTTGTTAAGGCTTACACGGATTCCCTTGGGGCTAAAATCGATCGTGGTCCCACAGACGCCAATGCAATATTCCACTTGACGTACCTAGTTCACTAACATTTCAAGGGACGCATAATTTTCTGTCTGTAACCTCTAGAGTAGCAAGCAGTAAATGATTAATTTATTAATGGATTCGTTGCGGACGCGGGCGCCGTATTTACATGAAACGGTCGTTAAAAAACTCAGTTTTCCGTCCAATTTTTAATTAAATCCCAAACGCCAAATTTCAGGTAAGTCGGGCTGATTGATGGGTATTTGAATATTGTAAATCGGTAGCCATTAAATGCAGGCTACGTAACGACCGGTGTCGGTAACGGGTCGGATCTTTAACATTTTATAATTATCATTATAAACGGTATTTATTAGAGATGCAACGGATATCCGGTTACTATCCGGTATCCGGCCTATCCGGCCATGATTTTACTATCCGGCCGGATACCGGATAGTGAGTTAGTATCCGGCCGGATACCGGATAGTAAAAACTTGGGTCAGAAATACGATAAAACAAAGAAAAGTCATCAGAAATAAACAAAATCAACGTCAGTTATTAAATTAAAACACTTTTCTTTTAATTTAAGTATAAAACTAACATGTGACATCACGTCGTGCACGTTCAAATATTCCCAACTGACGTAATAAAGCGCGTATTGAACCTCAAAGGAACTCCCCGCGCTCTTACGATTCGTAACAAGTTGAAACTTGATCGCCGCGCGAAGGCCGCGCAAGCTAACACAGCTTTAGAGATAGCTTGTGTGCAGCCGGATATCCGGCTATCCGGCCAGTGGCCATGCCGGATATCCGGTATCCGGTATCCGGCCAAACCACTATCCGTTGCATCTCTAGTATTTATTCCATATAAGCTCAGGAGCGGTATCAGGACAGGATCAGAGAATATAAGATAAGAAAGCGAATAATATCAAAATGAGGAGAAGAATGTCAATATTTAGACGCCTACAATCAAGCCTACGCTCGTTCATTGCTCAATTTGATACATTATATGTGTATCTAGGTATCATACGATATACGAAGTACAATAGTCTAGAATGAAGGATTTCTTTGTCCTCCAATTGTACTTTGTACTCTGACAAAAATTACTGTAATCTGTTAGAAGTTAAACGCCGTGAAACGTTAGAAAAACATCAATAGACAAACAGATAGATGTCATATTTATTTACTGCGTATTTTAAGAGGAGTGTGGACCTACGGCTTTTCATACAAAAGGCGATAACGATTTCACCGCTTAAATGTTAACCGATTTTGACAAATTTTTTAAAGGTTGTCAGTCAAAACTAAAATCTAGGTCTATACGTTTTGTTTTTTTCACTATAATCATTAAATTCAGTTTTATTGCTGTTTCAGTATTCCCATACAAAACTAATTTCGACGATTATGTGACTTGTTGATCTTTAATCAATATTCAAAAAACGTATAGAACTAGATTTTGTTCTGACTCACAACCTATGAAAAAACCGGACAAGTGCGAGTTAAACTCGCGTGGAGAGGGTTCCGTTCCGTACATGATTATCTGAAATTTACTAGGTTACTTTAAATACCATGGACTTCTTATAGGTTTTCCTGTAATCTATAGGTAAAGATCTATTTTCTGTATTTTTTAAAAATTTTAGCCCCAGTAGTTTCGGAAATAGGGGGGGGGAATGGTCATTTTTCATCTATTTTCCTGAATAACTTCTAAACTATTTTACTTAAAATTCAAAACAAAATATATTTAAGATCCTCACAATAAGCCCTTTCATTTGATATGTCACACGATATAGGTGGCAAACCTTTTTTTTTAATTTTCTAATTCAATAAAAATATTGAATATATAAAATTCAATTCAATAAAATTCATATATTTATGTCACGCGTCCGTGTTGCGGTCACCAACTTACATATGAATACCAAATTACAACTCAATCGGTCCAGTAGTTTTGGAGCAAACAGGCTGTGACAGACGGACAGACAGACAGACAGACAGACACACGAGTGATCCTATAAGGGTTTCTTTTTTTCCTTTTGAGGTACGGAACCCTAAAAATGGTCAAAATCGGTTAACATTTAAGGAGTGGGCATCGTTATCGACTTTTGTATGAAAAGGGTGATTTTTGCCGTTGGTTCACATTAACAACATAAATAACATAATAGATTTCACAGATTTGCTGTTTGAGTCGTATTATCGCTTTAATGAGCTTTAGTTATAAAGTTTAGTTTTATAATAAGCTTTCATAGTGCAATGTCATCTTGTTTACATATGTGTACCTACCTACCAAACAGCCTTTTGTTCAACAAGAAACGTTCAAATTTGACTACCAAGATGTATCCTTAAAATAATTACTAACAAGCAAGTATACTTAAAAAAATGCTTGTAAAATCAATACGTGGTCTCTCACTAAGCAAACATCACTTCTGACAAATTCGACGACCCAACCTCAGCAGCCACGGAAATATGAGCCCAACTTGCGGCTAATTGGGAATCAGGGCCATACGTTACCGCTCCCTGGGGCCTGGATTTACAAGGCTGGAAGTCTAGAATCAGTCTGGATTACCGCCAAGTGAATTTATGGCCGTCTAGTGCTGTAACAAGCGTCACTTCGATAGTTCTGGTCTTAATCTAGAGTGGGCAGGTGTTTACGCAAACTAGAATATTACAGTATTCCATGAATATTGTTAGGGGCTTTTTTAGTGACTGAGCTTCTATTGGGTACTGCTATGTGATTTGCTATATTGTCATTAAAATGCCAAAACTACAAATGTGAACGTCAAATACGTACAAAATAACGACGCATCAGCGGTTTTGGCATTGCCCAGCGCCTCCATTCGGGAACGCTAAGTGATTCTGTACTCTGCATTACGCGTCGTGCGGAAGAGTGGGATGATAAATCTCGCTCACGAGTCGCTACAGAATCACTTAGCGTTCCCGAACCTTAAAGCCCTCCGATTCTGTAAAAATTATAAAATTTTACTTTTTATTTTTACTTAAGCTTTGGTCGATATTCGTCTTTGTGGCACAAAATATGTCACTTTTAAAAAAAGCAAATAGTATAGATTAAAAAGAATCAACAAATGACGCATACATGTTTTGTTTATGTTTGGGTCAATTATTTAAAATACGTCACATCCTTAAAAATCTACATAGCAAAGATGAACGCGCCATTACAGCGCCAGTCGTGTGCTCGGAGAGTATAATTTTGCGCGCCATTTGGCGGTGCACGTGCGCGCGTCAGCCCGCCTCGACGTGACCTCTGCCTACACTCGGTGGAATACGTTTGTGACTGTTACTGCCAGTTCGACCCATCGAACAAATACTTCAGGAAAAGAAAAGTCGAACATCGAATGGATAATTTATGTTGTAGCCAAGTTTGTGTGAAGGCAGCACTGTTAATCGACAGTATGGCAACATTGAGGCATCCTTCCGGTGACGTCACATTAGAGCGCGAAGCCTGCTGCAGCAGTCTATTTACCAGGCGATCGCCAAGACGTACTCAACTACTCCAGATTCAGCTACTTAATATCAGCTTAAGTATTTAAGGTTGCTTTGCTTAAATAGTTAATAGATTATCAGCCAGCTTAGAAGTCGTGATTTGATTAATTTACTCTAATAAACTAAGTTTTAGATTAGATTAAATAATAATAATAATTGCTTTTATTTCAGGCAACCGTAGCTCATAACTAGCTAGCCCCTAGCTCGTAGCTTAGATACTATTGGGCAAATTCAGAAAGGCTGATCTTTAATTAAAGTGACGTTTCTGTGATGTTTTTGTTAGGATGACAACGAGTTGACGGCCGTTTAACTATTGAAATTCGTAATTGCTGTTGGATGTAATAGCTGAGCCCTTAAATTTCCAGTAAAAACCAAAATACCTATCTATATCTTACTAGGTTTAAGAAAGCATACAGTATACAATTTTTGAGTTGTCTAATTTAGCAATGCCCTAGCTAGGACGTTCAATAGCAATTTTACGGGTTTCAGATACTACAGTTTTTTGCAAAGTTTTGTAAAACCAGAGCGGGGGGAAAGGACAGCCTCTTGTGCGAGTAATGATCACAATAACCTTATGTGCCCTCGCTAAGACAGGGTCACAACTAGGGTTGCCACCTTTACTTTAATATAAAGTATTAGCACATTATTTTGGCTGCTCGCCCTTTATATTTTTGAAACCTATCAAGTACCTATGCTAATACTTTTTTAGGATGTCGAGTTATCAATGAATTATTTTATTTACAATTCATCCGATCACGATGAAACTTTGGTGAAGTTTGCGCGCACCCAGGAGTATTTGTGACACAAATGGAATTCAGAAAGGCCACTTAAATTGAGCTTTAATTAAAGTGATGTTTCAGTGACGTTTCTGTATAGGTTGAGGGACATTTAACTACTTAATATCTAGTAAATGCTTATTAAGTGGCGTTTCTGAATTCGGCCAAAAACATTAAAAAAACACAGACCATGGCAACGCACGACCACAGCTGGTACATACCTACGAGACATAGATTGATAGAAAAGAGTTTGTTTTCGTAAAATGTCGGCAACGGTCCAGCGACTTCAGTTGGGTTGTTGATGTTCATGGGCGGCGATGAACACTAACTATCTGTACAGTTACCATGAATTTATGCAAACCGTTCTCGCTATCGTCTATCGTAATTCCTGCTTGTTGCCGATACATGTAAAACGGACCGAATGAAAGTTTTAGATAACGAGAACGGTTTGCCTAAAGTCATGGTAATGGTACAAGTGACTCGCATGTTCTTTTGCCTTCCCTTATATAAAAACCGGATTAACTCGCGTGGAGAGGGTTCCGTGATTATGTGAAATTTACTATGCTACTTTAAATACCATAGACTTCTTACAGATTTTCCTGTAATCTATAAGTAAAGAACTATTTCCTGTATGTTTTTTTGATTTAATTTTGTAATTTACCCCCCAAATGTTTAAAATTCATTTATTTTGTTACGCGTCCATTTTGCGGTCACCGACTTACATATGTGTACCAAATTTCAACTCTATCGGTCCAGTACCTACTTTCGGAGCAAATTGGCTTTGATAGACAAACAGACAGACAGACAGACGAATGATCTTATAAGGGTTCCGTTTTTTCCTTTTGAGGTACGGAACCCTAAAAAAAACGGTTAAACTCTATACCCTCCCACTGGCTTCGCGCGTTGGTTAAAAAACGTGGCATCCTTAGTCACAGCTGCTCTTTATAAATGACTTCACTCCATAAACGAGTAACTGGAATAACTTGAAGTATGTACAAGATTAAATTATGCATGACATTTTATAACTAAGATGCTATAAGGGCTTTGTGCGACAGAAATCCAGGGAATTAATCTTAATAAGGAATTTATTATACGGCAGATACCTTTGATACATAAATTAAATGACGCCGAAAAGTTACTACCGAAATAGAAAAGCCTACTCATTGATTCATTTAATCAAAGGGTAAAGTTGATTACAATTTTAATATTGCATCACACCATTATATTGGGGCCAATTCGAAAGTGTGTTCGCTAAATTTAAAACTCACTTTTAAAATAAGAAACGTCTAACTTGATTTTGACAGTTTTGTGCTGTACAAAATCGAGTTTGACGTTTCTTATTTTAAGTATAGAAAATTTTAAATTAAGAAGGCACAAGGGCCAATTCGAACGTGTTTTCGCTAAATTTTGAAGTCGCTAAATTTTAAATAAGAAAGTTAGACTTGATTTTGAACCTTGGAGTTATACAAAATCGAGATTGACGTTTCTTATTTTAAGTGCATTGCCTAGTGGTTTGACGTGCGTTCTCTTTTGCGGGATCAAAACCCGGCCCGAACCTTTTGAGATTTTCAGATCTCACGTGCGGGATTTGATACTAACAACGAGCATTTCGTTGAAGGAAAACGTAAGAAAACCTGCATACACAGTTAAGTAATTCAAAGTGAGTAAAGTCCCCAAAGCACAACGGGGTCGCGTGGACTACTACCCATTCCGTCTCATTATGATAATTATAATACTAAATCTGATTGTCCATTTTTACACCAATCGATCTTGTCCCGCAAATTAAGCTCTAAAGGCTTGTTATAATGGGTACTAGGCGACGATATACATACTTATAGAGATAAGTACATAGGAAACATCCAAGACTCGGGAACAATTATTATTGGTCATTACATACATATTTGCCCTTACCGGGGATCACACCCGGAACCGTTAGCTCCGGAGGTAGCGTCGTCAATATATTGCAAAATATTTAAGAGTTCTTTGTTAATAAACAAAATTACTTGATCATTTCAATAACTGTTATTTAACCGCTGGTCATTTATTTATGATAACGAACAATTGCACAGAACTGCGACTTAAAAAATAACGCTTGATAGTAATCTGTTCTCTAATGGCTGCTTTCGAATTCTAGTTTGGAATGTGGCAATGCAGGTGCCATTCGGAACCCAATCGCGGAGTCGTTTGCCACCTCCAGGGGGTTCTTAACATGCAAATTCGCTAGTAGAAGCAATATCAGCGGTTCCGTGTCTGCGCTCGAGAATCGTAAAGCAGATTTCGACGTTCTTTTAGCAACGAATCTTAGAATTCCGGTCAAAACCGCTCACGACGACAACATGGGAAGTGTCGATTAATATGTCACGTCTCAAATAAGTACAATAAAAATTAATTTCCCCTAGAAACTCGCATTCAATGAAGTTGAAAAAGAAAGTGAGACACAATGGCGTTAACGAATATTAATTACTGGACATGGCAGCCATTGAATAAAGAAGACTGATTGTCAGAACACGTTTAAAATAACAATGTATCGCGAGTCTCATTTTAACTTTTCGCTAAATAAACAAGTTTTCCGTTTGAGACGCGAAACGAATTGGATAAGCGAATGGTGAGCAGAGCGCGGATAAAACTCGTTTTTCCGATGCGGCAAAGGTTCTTTAGTAAACGTGGAAACCAATAGCGAGTGCACTGACTTCGATGGAATACATGGGATTCCTGTTAGTTGCCCGACGAGACACGCTCCACAAATATACGTAAAATGCCTTAGTAGGAAGAGGAAATTGTATTGAAGAACGCTGACAAAACGTATTCTCTCTAAAAATATTTTAATATTGTAAACAGACCTCGCTCGCGTCCGTGTTTACGCTAGGATTACGAAGTAAGATATTCTGTGATTTTATCAGGTATTTTTCCTGTGATTTTTTCCAATGACAAAAAGGTACCAATTTGGGTAACAGTTTTAGTTAAAACTGCCACCTTATAGGTCTGTTCGTCGTTTCTTTATGCTTATATATCATTCAAGCGTACATGATACATATTGGAAAGGCGCTAGAAATACAAGGCAGATAGAAGAATCTTTAGGTATCGGCGCGAGATGGAATAGACATCGTGGCAGCCCTTTTATAATTGCGGTCGCACGGACAGGACAAAGAGACTGCGATAGCAAGGCTTCTTTTGAAATGCTTCTGAACGCCCGTTTTGAGGCAAATTTACCTTTATTAGACGAGCTGAATAAAATCAATAGCCTTCTCGTGGCTTAATGAAGTCTGCTTCAAGGCTTTGCTGACTGCGGGTAAAGGAATAATAGAAAGGAGATTATGCTTTGTAAGCTTAACGAGTCATGTTCTTGATTAGTTCCAGTGACAAGTACAATTTGCGGCGTAGCAGACGTCGCCGATAGACGGATCTCGGCCGCTAAAAAATTATCTCAAAATACGTTATGCCTCTTTTCGTCCTTTGTGATAGACCCTAGAAATACAGGACGGGATGAAGTTTTGGATCTGTTCTCCGGAATATGCCTTGCATCCACATCAAAGGGTCGATCCAGTTCCATCATTTCCTTTTGTGGGAAACGATTTGATTAAGTAATTGCGATTTTGGATAAGCCGAGTTAACAATTCGGAGTGTCGGATGAAAGCTAAGTCATTTTCATTTTAGGCTACATAAATCGGACTATCAGAAATAGGATTAAGTACAATATGAAGGTAAAGATTATCTGTTTGCGAGCAAATGGATAATTAAATATTAGATTCTGTGATAAAAATAACAAATCGTTTTTTGTTATTGGAACAATTAGCGGTTGGTTTATCTAATTAAGCAGATACTTTTGCTAGAGCTAGAGTTACTATTACAAATAACAGAGATAAAACACATTGGCTATAATAAACTCAGCTTTGGGTCTTGAATCATCAAAGAAATAAAGTCCGAAATCCTGTAACCGCCCGTTAAATTACTCATTTAAAATAGCGATCAATCAATTCTACCGTTTGTAGTTTATTGCACTCCTGCGCTCTCGATTAGCGTTGTTTCGATTCTTCACTTTAAATACATTTTCATTGTCCGTTGTTGAAATATTACCGTTGATGAAGCAAACATCGTTTTCGGGACTGAAATATATTTTATCAATTGTAAGCCAGAATACATTAATTGTAATTCTATTGTTTGCTTTCGTTGGATCGTTGGTCATTAATTCTTTTTATTGCTACACAGGACAAGGGTTAACGATTAATAAATGAGGATGGGGGATTAAATCTTTATATTTCGAATTAAATATTGTTTCAGATTTGCACACAAAAGTACACTTTTTTACTATACAAAAATCGCTCAGAATCTGCTCGGTTAAAGTACATGTGTGTCTAAGACCGATGATACGACCGAACTGATATCGATGTGTTTTTAAGAAGAGAAGAATCCACTAGTACAGAAGACACATAGAGCAAATAAATAAACTAAGAACAATTCAAAATCAAAGTAGTGGTGTGTGTCCTCGCGGCAGTGAATGGGACACCAGCTCAACATAATGTTGAGGTGATAGACACCGGTAGCGCTGATTTTCAGCCAGTACCGACTGTGACTCAAGGAGCGCTATTAAAAAAAAGGGTTGATATCATAACGACTACATTGCCAAAACGACCAAATAATCATAAGGTCCAGATCTCAGAAGGACCATCTCCGTAGAAAGCCTATATCTTCGAATTACTTGGTAGCAAAACGACTGGTTCTTGAAAAGATCACATCTTTAATTGACCACATATCAAAAAGACCAGGTAGCAAATTAACTTACTGAATTTGTTTCTGTGCAAATTCATAGGAATCTTTTGTTCTGTACACATCTTCGCGTTGGCGGCGCGGCGCGTCGCGTTTCGAACGCGGGCCCGCGCAATTTGTAAAACGACAAATCAAATTGACCATGGCACACCAAAAAGTAGCGCGGGCCCGCGTACGAAACGATTCGCGCCCGCGCCGCGCCGCTTTCACCGCGGACAACTCGGGCAGCGCGGCGCGGGCGTGCGCGAAGCGGCGGCGACGCGTGCGCGGGCACGCGATGTTGTATTTAATATGGCCGCCATGTCCAGAGGCACACCGAGGCGGGGCGAACGCGTCGCGAAAGCGGCGCGGGGCGTGAGCAACGCGGGCCCGCGTTCGAAACGCGTTGAAGCCGCCGCCCGCCTTCGGTGTGCTATGTACAAATTGCGCGGGCCCGCGTTCGAAACGCGACGCGCCGCAAACGCGTTTAGTTTGCCCGGGCCTTTAACCAACAAAACTTCATTAAAACAAAACTTAATATAAACATATGTAAAATACTTGGACCCGCGGTTATGTGCCCTTATACAACTCTAGAATCCTGTCTTAAAGCAACCGCAACATATTTGCTGTAGTAAAACTTAGTCGGAGCATAGTATAAACAGAACAGTAGTTCATCTTCACGCAAAAGTATAACGCACGCATGAATGTGTGCGCGCCTTGTACGTATACGCAAGGGGACGAGAGTTGAAGTCACGCACACTGCGTCATGTCAAGTGTTGCCAGAAGAATTATAAAATTAAGTGTTCTTTTTTCCTATTGATTGTTGACTGCTTATCGACGTCCGTCGATTAAAATGTTTTTTGTTATATATCCTCTTTCTATGTATATATTTATATTTTGCTTAATATATCCATATATGTACTTTGTATTTAGGTTAATATTAGGTTACATTTTTAATAAAATACTTGTGATACTTCAAAAACAAGGAATGAATGACCCGCAGCTCAATTACGTAGCACAATTGCAAATGTCGGGGAATGTCTAGGAATGCGCTTATTACGTAACAATACTCCTAAAGGGCCGGAGTTGAACTACTTTTCTGTTTCTACTGTGGCAAAGTTGAGGTATTTACATCGCGCCACGCGAGCTCGGATCGCTTTCAGGTGGAGTGCTCTACCTCATTTCTATTGAATTTTGTTTTGTCAATAACTATACATGATATCATATTTAGACTGGGGGTTCCCCTCCATTTGGCTGGAAGTTTATTTTGCCTTATTTAATTTGTCCTACAAAAATCAAAGCACGAAGTATCTTATATCGTATCGAATTATCTCTCTCTGCCTTGAACATCCTCTTAGACAAAAACCCGGAATGCGATGTGTTTGCGGATGAATGGAAGAAGATGATGTTGGTGTGCCTGGTTTTCTGTGAGTTTGACGAATGAAAGAAGATTTCGATGTTAGGTTGAGTCTTGTTGACATTTATAATTAGTGTAATTGGTTTACCGTTCTAATTATTATATAAATAAATAAATAAATCTTGCATTGATTTTTCCCTTTGGTATTATTAATATCAACCCTAACTCAAGGTAAATGCTGTAAATATCAGATATACTGAAACGTTAACAGTTTCAGCAGAAAACAGCGTTAGGTCCAACTTAGAATAGAAAGAAGTTGGCCTAATATATCCACACTTAGCTAGTTAGCTAATAAATAATAAATTGTTGTCGGTGCCACATAGAAACCAGTTTAATTCTCTGAATCATAAATAAAGAGTGTACGCAAGTGTAAGCTTTGTATGTGCATGTTTCATACACATTTATTAACCATATAATCAAACTAAACTGTCTGCTTAAAAACGATTCCAACTTTGAAGTCAAAGTACAAAGTTCAACCGTTTCGAAATTATAGCATATTCTGAGGGAATACGTACCGCGCAACACGGTACACACGTGAGTGCTAACATTGCTCGAGTTCCTAAAGTGCCCGGGCACCCGGGCAGCGTTCCCGGGTATTAAACAAGCCAGCCCTCTTTATTATCCGGTAGACAATGCAATCCGTGTGTTTTAATCCAATTAAAATCTCCACCCCGAGTTGTTCGAAATAATTAGGTACTTGTGCGGTGATCTGTGTGTGTGCGTGCCATTCGTTTTGTATAAAGTATTATTTCCAATTCCTTATCGACATCATCCGTTTTTTAAAGGTTTAAAGACAGGCATTTCGATGAAAAGAAATTACGAACGGTGTCCTGACAAGAAGAATCTAATACCGGAATTTGTCCGTAATTTTTCGTAAAATAAATGTCTCACAAGTGACCCGTTGGCGCTTTGATCATAATTCCGGAAACATGTCCGCGACAGGCCCAGTAGCACAAGCTAAATTGATTACGTATTTTGAATTGGCCTGAACCATCCTCGCTGCCATAAACAACTGTTTATTCATCGTGTCCTGAGACATCGCAACAATTTTCCTCATTCCCTTTTACTTTTGTTTGCGAATAGACGTAAAACGGGACGTATTAGACCTCGGTAGAAACAGTAAACAATGTTTGTTCGTCGTAAACCTAAATCAGTTTGGAACTCAGTTTTAAAGCCGGCGTTACGAACTGTCAGTTACAGTGTGCTGCCGTATTCTTTTAGGAAAAATCTATTTAATTAAATAGTGCATCGTTATTTCTCTTGTTCACTTAAAGATTTGCGTTAGCGCAGTTTAGGAGATATCACTGTTAATTCAAGTTTTATATTTTGTTTGATAAATGTTGTAAAAAGTCAACAACATATTTAATTTATAAATCAAAGATTTCTATAAAGTCATGAATATTCAATGCTATGAATGAAACTTATGGGAAACATAATTATGTAATGAATAAAATCCTGATTTATCAGAGATAAAAAAACACTACATTGTAAAACCACAGATAAAAGAAACAAGGAAGGTGTGTGTGCCTTTTAACAACTATAAAAATCTAATAAAAATAGAAATATTAATTTAAAAAGAAAATTAACTGGTGCTAGTATATCCCAGTTGATTTGAAAGTTCTGTTTAATTTCAATTTTTACGGAATTTCGTACCACGAAGCTGCATTTTACGTTTTACTACGCCTCTATGGCGGCGTTTGAAGGCGTTGTACGTCAATATGATCATTTTGATCTTATCGAGACGACACGAACATTTAAAAAAATATATCGCCGATCCTTCTTGTTCTCGAGCTATTTAACTGACAGATGAAAATAAAATAAAGCTAACGTTATTTCATGTAACCCGGCCATTTCCAGAGATATTCTTATCGTCCTGAACGTTTGATGTCGGAGAACAATACGCCTGAAACGAATCTGTACTCAGTTACAGTCAAACGAGCCCTTTACGATTTGATTGGGTATTACCGTTCACTAAATCGGTAGATACGATAGGGTTGCTATGCAACGCTGTTTATAATAGATGTCTGAATGTGTGAGTGCAAGCAGATGATCTATGTGTGTCTACACGTTGACGTGATGTGTGATCACACAAAGCCTCTACATGCAAAGTAGAGTTCTATCAATGGAGTATCTGTGCCGTCTGTTACGTCAAGTGTAGACGCATCATGCTTCATAGCTTCTACCAGCGACTGTTCGCGTAAAATTCGGCTATATCGGGAACTATGGCATTTTCCGGGATAAAACATACCCTGTGCTATTCCAGGACTGTTACATATAGAGACACCCACGCATTCACACCCACAGGATTCATTTGATATAACTTACAAAAATACTGTATTTTATCTACACCCATATCATAAAACCTCCATAGTGTAATCAAAAACCGTAGGAAACCAGTGCTGCAATGTTATTACAGTATCGATTTTAGTATCGAAATGAGATTAAATTTGGAACAGCTGTCAAAACTCAAGTGGGTAGAGACCCACTTGAGTTTTGACAGCTGTTCCAAATTTAATCTTATTTCGATACTTATTTCTATACAATTCAACAACAATTCTACTTTCGTTCAGCAAAAAACCAACATAATGGCGGCAATTCGATCCTCCGTCAAGACCATTTTTTTTTAAATCATAGACAAACGAATGAAGTCTCTATTCTCACGTCACTCGAGATAAAATGTCGTTCGGTTTATATTAAAAAAAACATACTGAATTGATGTTTCGTATCAATAACTGTTTAATATCTATGGATACTAGAATAGAGATTCTATGAAAATATGAATAGTAGTCTTCTCGGAGTGACTGTGTGATGTGAAAATGCGCCGGATATCGGAAATATGCAGCCACGATTGCAACAAATAACTTGTTGCCAGAAAATATTGTTTCTGAACACATCATGGAGGATTTATAATATGTGTATAGATAAAGTTATGTATGCAACTCTGCATAATTTGGCCTTAAAACACACGTGCGATCTTATTATGAAACTCGCTAAAGCTCGTTTCATGAAAACCGCACTAGTGTTTTAAGGCCTATCATTATGCAACCGTTGCATAAACTACTATTGTATATGTAGAAAAGATGCTTAATTCTTAATAACTACGTGAGACAAACAGGTTAATGATTATTAACCTATTTGTCTCACCTAGTTATTAAGTTGGTGCAAAGTATTTTACACAAAAATTATAGAGCGAGTCGGTAATAAAGTTATCTCGTTCGTAGGTACAGTCGTTTACAAAGAGAATAAACCGTCGAGATGACAGCGACGAAACAATGCCGTGACGTATTGCCACCGAGATTACAGCGAAAAGCCAAATAAAAAGACATAAACCGAATGAAAGAGCCGAGATAAGAGCATTCACACAATTCAGGAAAAAGTACTTAACACTTTAAATAAGAATGTTGTGTCGTGTTTAATGGTTGCATTTTTGAGTTAACGTTTTTTGACATTGTTTATGTACTGGATGTGATAATGTCTTTAATCGTATCTGTCAAGAGTTTAACACACGAAAACGCGGAACAGAAACGGAGCGGGTTACTGGTGTGAAGGCTTCCATTTTAGTTCATGTGACACTGCTTACGTGGGCACACTTCC
The DNA here is from genome assembly GCA_947859335.1 of Tortricodes alternella. NCBI lineage: Eukaryota > Metazoa > Arthropoda > Insecta > Lepidoptera > Tortricidae > Tortricodes > Tortricodes alternella. The sequence continues at coordinate 12,419,316 of OX401979.1, read as the reverse complement.
GACTTGCTCCGCTTCCGTTGGCCTAGTAACAAAAGTAAATACTTATCCGCCGCAAGTAAGTATAGAATAAGATGCTGTGATGTTGATGCTGTGTGTGCGTGCGTGCATGCTGGCGTGCTTATGTGTGTGCGTGCGTGGCGTGTGTGTGTATGTGTGTGATGGGATGCTGCTGTTCCCTATTAGTATAGGATATGGATATTTTAGTCCAATCATTCACTTTTGGCTAGGCCACAGCATCTTATCAGACTCTTTAATGCGGATAACTATTTACTTATAATGTTAGATACGATAACTTTCGCGCTAGCATACTTTTTTACTTCCCTTCGGTTTATCTAAACATATCCATATATCCATATCCATATATGATAGCTACTTTTAATAGCACAATGTGTATGACATTACAACAATAATTAAAAATATTTGTACTATGACCTGTAATTCCTATTATTAATAAAGATGAATATGAATATATCTTTTTAGGGCGAAAGATATATAAGACTCTCAGAATAATAGTTAAAATGAGAAAAATACATTTACAAAGAACAAACTTATGATATATTTAGAAAGGTATTTAATACGGTAGCATATCTGTCAGTAGAAATGTTTATTAAAATCATTTCGTGAATTCCCATTACAATGTATCCACAATAAATTATTAAAATTTCCACTAATAAAATAAAAACATAAAGTAATTCGGCGAAATTGCTGAAAGGCTGAACCGTTATTTAATTGGCTCCGCGTTAAATGTTAAGGAAAAAATATCCCGGGTTATAACCGAATGAAGCCACGGTTTGTATTTAATTACATTTCATTTCCAAGTTTTTATTGATTCTCTTTGACTTTATTGCCGTTAAAAGGGAACCCGTCCGGCGATTGTTTTGATATACCGAAAAAGATTACATATTACATCACTAATGGGGACGAAAAGTTTGAATGTAAACTTTTGAGCATAGCCCGAATTGCAGCACTAAATTGCCGAAAAACTGTTTGCGAGCCCCTTCATATTATAAGTGCGAACGTAACGCTGTCTGTTTATCTGGTATGTTATCACGGTCAAACTGCCCCGATTTGGATGAAGTCGACAAGGACCTACTTTGGAGTCTGGGGAAGAACATAGGTTATGGTGGTCTCATAGTCACCAAAAGATGTTACGATCGTGACCCCAACATATTTTAAAAGGTAGGTATTTTATAATCTATTGTGACATATGATTGATTGAACGTCATATAAACAAAATCTATCCAAAACATTATTCGTTATGCTAATTATCTGCGTTGAAACAAGTCATGCGTATTTACCAACACGATTATAAAATTATTAACCGTAACATCTACTGCTAGTACATTATTTAATGATTACCATTACCACGCAAGTTACTCTAATAAAATATGTTAAACCGTAGGTAATATAAATGATTACTTAGTGCGTATGTTAAGTAGAAACCAGCTCAACCGCGTGATAGTCGTGTTTATACAGTACACAAACTTGAATTGCTATTAAACAAACTAATTTCACTCTTACTTCATTAATTTAAAGTGCACAGCAGCCGTACTGTTATTTTGTTCTATTCCGTCGTCATTCGCCGCACTGTTCACGCACTAGATGTTATGTGTACACTTTAAGTACGTTACTAGGTAACCAGGTCGCATTACATAATATAAACTACGCCGACCGAGATAAGAGCTATTGAGATTATTTATTTACCAAATAGAAGCCTTCGCATGTCATGATAATAAATACGACGAACAGGGATCCGTATTTAATGGAGTCGCAAGTCTTGTGACGTGCCCTAATTGATATAGGGTTGGGTTCCGGCGCATCGCTTGTAGGATTAGGTATTCAAACTGATGCAATTAGTCCTTGTTAATGGCATAATTCCGGTAATCCCACCACGAGATATATAGGCCGAGTGACCAGTGTGCTACAAGCAGCTCAAGTAACGAAACTATGCTAGATAGATGTAGGTTATCCTTAGAAATCGAGTCATGCAGACGGAATGGTCCGGATAACCTCTCGTTTTATATCTGTATCACGATACAATAAATCTTTCATTTATTGAGATCTGTTGTTTAGTCTGTCTCATTATGTCAAATGTAACGGTCGGTATATCACTTGAAACATATTGAAGCCTTTTCAAGCATTGTGCATTGCGTCAAAACTGGTCTAGACATGGTTGGCGAATCTCCAAACACACCCATTAACCTTGTAAACTCCATGACAAGTTCACATTATCTGGTGAGCTCACAATAATGCAGATGCTGGAAAACTATCTGCTGTCTCTTGTGTTTATCTGGAAGCTGTGGAGAGCGAAAGAGAAGTGCAATCAATATAAATGCCAAAAGAAAAATAATTCGCTGTTGCCCTTGACAATCTTGGCATATCTAGTGATGTAGTTTTCGCTTGCAATAAATTGAGGCTGAACGGAGAAAACGGCAAAAACCGTAATTTTCAACAGTTTGGGGCTAGTCAGTAAATCTTCATACTTACTTGTTGAAGTTTTCTTATAGGGTATGCTGAAGCTTAGAAGTGTCTGTCGGTCGAAGATAAGTTAGCTTAAAGGGGCTAGTTTTTCTTCAATTTATAACTCCAATTCGTATCCTCAAAAGTTTCCATTCAAACTTTTTGTCCCCATTAGTGATGAATATGTAATCTTTTTGGGGATAGCCCGAATTGCAGCAATAAATTGCCGAAAAACTAGCCTGTTTACGAGCGTCTTAATAAATATGCTTTTTTGGCAGGTAACTTTAATCTGTACTTTAAAGGCTTTCACACCGGAACGTGGAACGGAAGCGGAGTGGGTCGGACCAGTGTCACAGGAACTCAAATGGAAGCCCTCACACCAGTCACCGCGCGGACTGGTGTGAAAGCTTCCTTTTTATTATCTGTGACACGCTTATGCCAGGCCCGCTTCCGTTTCGCTTGGAAGCCTTAATACTCGCCAGAAGTATACCTTAGGTAGCTCGATTGGCAAGGTTGAATATGAAATCGGTCTCACTTGCCGCATCATTTCCACATTTCTTATAAATAAAGGAAACTCATAATAAACACCTCAAGCGCATGAATATTTCAGCGCTTAGCGATGTAGATTAATTCCACTGCTCTGAATCAGATCGGCGGTGGCCGGAGCCGAATTCGCTATATAGTTGGCGCCATGCATTCGTTACCATAGTAACCAGGTCACATAAATTATTTATGAACGAGGTACAAGAATCGTGAATAGATCGTTAAGACAAATACGTATTTTATTAAGATGGAACTGTATAAGAAATATTAAGCGCAATACGTGATAAAAGTTTTGGTAATACTATTGGAAGGGGTAAGGCTTCCATTGTTTGTGTCACTTTTTATCTAAATTCAAGTTGTCTCCGATCCTACCAAAGTCAAAACAATGGAATACCGATAGCGTGTTTCGCTAAAATTTTAACTAGCCACTAGCGCGCGGTGAAAATAAATTAACGCCATTGGCTCATTTTCATGCTAGCATAGAGATTCTAGCGAATATAGAGTATCAATATCGTGTGTCCAGTGGCCTCATCACTGTTTTTGTATTTTCTAAATTAGACCTAAGTTTTTTTACTAAAATCTAAGTAGCACAAGTTGTCGCTCAATTGAATACAGAATTTAACTACGCTTTATAAAATATAACTGTTATAATCCTTTTAAGAGGACTGAACCAACGGCAAAGATCAGCCTTTTCATACAAAAGGCGATAACGATTTTCACCCGTTAAATGTTAACCGATTTTGACCAATTTTTGAAAAGTTGCCAAGCAGAACACAATCTAGGTTTAAACGTTTTTTGAATTTTGATTAAAGATCAACAAAGTCAAATAATCGCCAAAATTATTTTGTGTGAGAATACTAAAACAACAATAAAACTGAATTTATTGATTATAGTGAAAAAATAAATAAAACGTATAGACCTAGATTTTGTTGACTGCCAACCTGTCAAAAGTTGGTCAACATCGGTTAACATTTAAGGGGTGGAAATAGTTATCACCTTTTTTATGAAAAGCCGTAGATTCACACTCCACATTTTTCCGATTTAACTAAACGGGGAAAGTAATGATTAAAAAGCTTTATAACATAGCATACAAATTGTGTATTAAGTTGTGCGACAACTTGTGTGGTTTAGATTTTAATAAAAACTTTAGTTTAATACAAAATACAATAACACTATAGTGAGGGCGCACCTGGGCGCACGACACACTCAAACGTTAGCGAGACTCAGTTTGAGTCTTAAATATTGGTATTGGTTTTCGATGTTATTGGATATAATATTCTTTTCTCTTATAGTTTAAATAATTCCCGTAATACTGTTGTTACCGTAAGGACCAATGGAATACTGTGATACAGCCAGTGCTGCCAGTAAAGACTTTTATAATTATTCAGTCATGCTTCCAAAGTTATACACCTATCTAGTTTCTTGTTCATACCTCACCGAGTTTCTTGCCGGCTCTTCTCAGTAGAGGTTTTTTTCCGAACCGGTGGTAGATTAATTCCTTGACCTTCATAAGAGCTTGTAAAAGCCTAAATTGAATAAAGATAGTTTGACTTTGACTTTGATACAAAATTGGGTCCAGGATACGAACAAGAGAAAAGAATTGTAACATTTGATAATTTATCTCTTGAACTTATGTAATTATACATGAGAGGCGCGGATATAAAGAAGATATAGATCGCCATCCAACTGGCGCCTTATTCGGGAAGCGACTCGTAAGCCAGATCTCTCATCTCGCTCTTACGCATTCCGCGTCGTGCGGAAGAGTGGAATGAGAAATCTGGCTTACGAGTCGCTACAGAATCACTTAGCGTTCCCGAATGAGGCGCCAGTTTATGTATCCAAATATACAATCTGACAGCGCTGGATATAGCAGCGTTCGCATAATTTGGAACTTGGCTTCCATTGAATTCGGGTGCTAGCATTGGCAACTAAGCCTTAGTTTAAGTTATAGTTTTCAATAAAGATAGTTTAGATTGTAATAATTTAACCGGAACCTATTCTGTGGAGCCCGTCTTTGTACCCAGGTGCATTACTAGCTAATAATATCTAACAAACTAAGCTTGTGTGAAATAATTTGCGGTTCATATTGTTTCACGGGAGCGTGTTTCACGAGGTTCCCGTTTATAATTAACTTGAACACAATATTCGATCGACAATGTTCAGGCAAAATTTGGTAAAACGTCCGATAAATAAATGAAAAATGGTCAATTTATGGTCAATTTCACTTGATTCGCCGCACAAAGCTTTTGCGTAAAATGCCACAGTGTTGATTTATTAGGGTTCCGCACCTCAAAAGGAAAAAACGAAACCCTTATAGGATCACTCGTGTGTCTGTCTGTCTGTCTGTCTGTCACAGCCAATTTGCTCCGAAACTACTGGACCGATTAAGTTGAAATTTGGTTGACATATGTAAGTCAGTGACCGCAACACAGACGCGTGACGTAAATATATGAATTTTAAACATGGGGGTAAATTATAAAAAAAAAAAGTTGTGCTACCTATATCGTGTGACATATCAAATGAAAGGGCTTATTGTGAGGATCTTAAATATATATTTTATGAATTTTAAGAAATATAGTTTAGAAGTTATTTAGGAAAATAGGCGTAAATTGACCATTCCCCCCCCCCCCCCCCCCAATTTCCGAAACTACTGTGGCTAAAATTTTGAAAAAAATACTGAAAATAGTTCTTTACCTATAGATTAAAGGAAAACCTATAAGAAGTCTATGGTATTTAAAGTAACGTAGAAAATTTCAGATAATCATGTACGGAACGGAACCCTCTCCACGCGAGTTTAACTCGCACTTGTCCGGTTTTTTATTTCCACACAGCTCATAAATTACTTACCCTAAACTAAAATCTCAGTATAAACTTCGGATTTTGCCGAGGTCTCACCGAAATACAACAATTTAAAGTATCTTCTATGTATACCGAGTTTTACAGTGTGGTCTCAACTTTATCGTCCTGAGATAATCGTAAGTTGTAGCAACATTAATGTGCGGCGTGTTGAAGACACATTATATAAATGAATTTACTCGTTCGAAATTCAATTTGAATTTTTGACAAGGCACCGGTAGTCAGCCAGTTATGTAGCAATGATTATGGCGGGGGAGCCGGCGCCAGACAAAGCTACTCGCGTCGCGTTGTTTATCGCGCGCCGCACCTGCAGCCTTAGCCGCGGCTGTTTCAGTGTAATTTTTAAATGAATTCAATAGAAAACATACTTGACATGTTATTGGCTACAGCTTTTAGGAGAGGTTTTAGTGTTTAATGCATTTTAAACTATTGTAGATATCATAAACAGTTAAACACTGGCCCTCGGCGCGAACATGGGACAGTTATCCATTCAATTTGTATCACAAACGGTCGTGTTTTGGTTAAAGATATGATGAAGGAAGAAAAGTCGCCGCAGTAGACGAAGCTGCTCGCATAGCGTTGTCACCATACCTGCCGCGGTGGCAGTAGTGTGGAACAGCCTTACATGCATACTGTTCATATTAAGTACATTTTTTTTTAAATTCGCTACTCTGCAGTAGCTTTGAATGATTAGGTGGACATTATATCGTACGAAATTAATCTTGATAACTGGTTAATTGGACTAAGATCAGAATATTATTAATAATAATACCTTTTAATTCAGGTAACAACGCCCATAACATAAATACCTTAAAGACTAACATACAAAATAACCCGTTTCAGTACCAAGTAAAACTTGTTTCTTTTTTACATTGAGCGGCTTGTGTATTATGTGGTATTATGTCACAAATAGAAACACGATAAAATGGATAAAGATGGATTATTTACTTTCAACTGTAATCAGATAGATATACATTGAATACAAAAATGTTCATCCGACATAAGGAACGTTTAACAACAAAGAGTTTCATAGTTAAGATTTTTTATCAAAAGAGCCGAAACTAGGCCAAGTCCTTTAGATCCCAGCTTTAAAAGCTTTACGGTGAAATTCTTTTGTTCAATATTTGTGTTGGAATCGCCCGCGGTATCCTTCAGATGTTATCTGGAACTCGAAAATTCATTTCGTTACCATATTTGGGTTTGTCGAAATTTTTAGATTCCATTACCCGCTAGGCCATAACAATAACCGTCTATCTAGATAGATGAGTCAGCTAGAAAATGTTATCGCTTCGACTGCCTTTTATCGGGTAATGGTTTAGGTTTGGCTCTTAAAACGTCGAGACTGATACCGAGCGAAAACTGTCGCATTGTACCAGGACGTCATAATCAGGCGAGAGGTTTAAAGTGGTCGTGTGACGTTAGTATGGCAAAGAACAAAGACCTCAAAAGAAGGATATGCCTATCAGTACAATTTCGTGTAACAAGTCTCACAGAAGGTTGTCAAACGCCAGTGCCATGGCTTAACAATTGCTATTGCTGATGTCTTAGTTCTTTGGACATACATACAAAGGTCTAATATTGCTTGATTCACACGCTATCATATCATTGTGGACGGTGTGGTCGGTGGTGCTGTCTCACACCGCACGATGCGGGAGGACATTTTTTCAATTATATAAGTGTCACTTAAATTGGTGTCATGGATGGTGGTTGCCATGCGACTGAACGCAGATTCGCGTTCTGCTGCTTTGAGCAGCAATACTATATACTTATTTCAATGGCAAAGAAGGACTGAGGTCGGCAGCAGTCAGGACAGAGCGCAGCGAGCTCCAATAATCTCGCAAATGAATAATGTGGCTGTCCGGGCGTCCCGCTCTGAATAATTTATGCCACCAATCGAGCTGAAAGCGGTTTATGTATCTCTGAAGCTATAATGTTTAATTTGGTTTCGCCGAGTACGGAAAAGTGCGTGCACCCTGACAATCGCGGCGTGCTGCCGTCCAATTAGGTAAAGTGGCTTCATGTCTTTGCAATACGCCTCCCGTTTTCCAACTTTATTGGAAATACGTTTAATTTATCACTTAGGTTAAACTTGTTTATAGTTCTTTGGAAGGATTTACGTTTCTCGTAACACCCATTTTCAATTTATTTCAGCTTCCAAGATTGCATTGAATGTTTTGAATGTTTAAAAACGGAATCAAATTCATTTGGATGCAAGCATCACAAGGACACAGATATTATTTTGAAAGGCAAAGGCTTCAGTTGGAAATGGCTTTAGATGAAATAAATGTGACCATACGTTATGTTCGCTCAAATGATAAAATAACCATACGCGACATACATCAAATGAAAATGAAGCGATCGTGTTGATTAGTGCTACTACATATTCTGCTATGATTAAACATAGATTACTAGACATAACTTAGCCCCAAAAACTCTGCAGATGCCACGAAAGTTTATTCAACATAGTAACATTTGGATTTAGCAGATTAAAACAAATGACGATGCAAGACATCAGAATAGAAGCTGGTCACATAAGCCGTACTGCAGGCGGGAACGTTAGATGGACAATTCGAGTGTCGGAATGGAAACAATGGATGACACAGATGATATTGTAAAGACATTCTCAAGGTTAAAACCGACAACCTTTTGCACAATGGAAGAAGTAAGGTAGGGTAGCTAAGGAGAGGAAAATCTGTGTAAAAGCCTACATCAAGCGTCGCGTGATAAAGACGAAAGAGACATGCGCCTTGAAATATCGTCCTTACATAAACAAATGACTGCCTCCAAGCTGCGATCATCACGACGACACGATTTTATCAACGCCGATTTATTTTTTCGCTCGCTGGATCCAATGTTTTTATCCCAACGTTCATTGCGCAACGTTATTTACGTAACAGCCTATTATGCGAGCTTGTCAGCCGCTGATTGATTCCAATCCAATACTTCAGATAACTGTCACTTTTATTAAAACTAGACGAAAGAATGCTCCGAATTCTGTTCCTATTTGTTAATATTCTGTAATAACTTTAGAACGAGCGTGATCGCCTAACACATTTACTATGTAAGATTAGCTGTAATTGGTTATTTATGAAGTAGAACGCCGTTATATCCGTAAAAGGGGGTTGAGGAGATTGTTTATGCTGTTGAAGCTGTATACTGTTAAAGGCCTATTAAGATTTATGAGCCACTTGGTTTCAATGACACGGTGTTGAGGGATGAAGTAGCGCTAAAAACAAGCTTTGATAGAATCCGCGTCCACAATCGAGAGGGCGTTAATATGAAAGAGGAACATACGTTTTATCTTATACTTGTAGTTCTGTATCTATCTATACTATACCTTGTATTATAGTAATTTCATTTTTTTAAACGCAATTTTTATTTAAATGGCGAATTGGCTCCAGATTACGAATGTCATCCAAAATGAAATAATATAATGCTACTTACCACAATGCCTCATTTTTCATAAAAAAGTGCATTCGCCATAAAACGTGAACATTGATTAATGTATACAAGAACAAATAAATTGATAACAATCGATGTGAAAATAAAAATAAAGGTAAACGAAACGGACGTAACCGATGTCTTACGCGCGTAAATAATTCCCTCCCCACGCAATGAGGAATATTGCGAAGAAATCAAATAAAAACGCGTAGGGGGAGGTTCAGGAAATTGGAACAGTGACACCTAGGTGGCGATGAGACCGGCACACCTGCGCCAATTATGTACCAGGGAGGTAATGTGATGTACAGCAGCGCTCCTTTTTAGATTGCACAAGATTGGAATTATTGATGGGCGTCGTCGTCTCATCTATGTGGCGCCCTCTTTTTTAAACGTGCTCATCTTAAATGATGTCCCATTCGTCGTTAGTTAATATTTGGATGGAATTACTATATTCCTAATAAAGCCTTCTGCTAGGCTTGAGACAAAATAATTGTAAGAGCAGTCGAGAGAAACCTTTGATTCAAAATACTATAAATAGTTATATCTGTTAAAGAATTAAAAGATAAAATCGCAGCGTTCATAATCTTACATCGGATATAGTCTCTGACACAACCTTGGCTTAACTTGGTGAATTATAGTTTGAGTACATGGTGAATTGCCAAGTATCTGCGACGACCTTGAGGTATGCGACCAGTGTTCGGGATCTGGACCTGCGCCATGAGCCATGACCAACATAAGATTCATCCATGTCCTACTTCCAAAGCTCATCCGCTTCACATTCAAGCTGGGATCTTGTTTGGCAAAACTTTTATCCGAACTTTTCCCATAACTCATATTCTTATTATAGGGTTAGTCTGTCGTCAATTTGATTGGTTGCCATACTTGCCATGGCTTAACTACTAATTGGGTATTAGACTCCGTTGATTCCTATGCATAACACATGGATAAGTTATCTCCATCTTATCTCTCAGTGCATCCCTCTCTTTGATACTAGACGCACAGAGGGATAATTTATGACAGATGACTGCTAGAGGCGTACTTTGAAGCCTGAAATGGACATAATTCTTTTAACCTTTTGACCGCCACAGTCAGCGGATACAGGGTAAAAAAGTCCTTCCTTAACTTGACCTTCCTTAGTTGAAATTCGTGTTACTTCTCAGACATGCTTGCCGGTCAAAAGGTTAACTCGGGTGGTTAGTTTTCGAAGTATTGGCGATTAAGGATTTTTACGCGGATGGAGTCATAGGCAACAGCTATTTAAATATATTAAAAATTATCCTGGGAAGCTATTAAATATTAAAATGTTGCCCCGCGGTTATTGCGCAATTTATTTGCGGTGAAACACTTATTTCGTTTAATCGGCAAGGCAAACGGCAATGTATGTAGGTTCCGCGACCGCAGTAATATAGAAATCGGTTTAACATGAATTATAACAGCGTTAATTAATAAACAGGTTATGCAGCAGCGTTACGCAAAATCTATTTAAAAGCAACTTGCAACGAAACTTTGGAAACGAATGCGCATTTGCAGTCTCTGTCCAATAAGCTTTGGGAGGAACGTTTCGAGAATATTTAGGAGGATCAATTAGTCTTGAGTCAAGCTCAGTTTAGTTTTAACGGCGCTCTTCGACGGGGTTGCTCCAAGAGAGCATTTGCGGAGACAGTTCCGCGGGCTGTAAAACAGGCGTTTACGACGACGGCAATAAACACATGCTGCGGTCCGCTGCTCGGATACCGACCCTCGTAAACGACACGCCCTGCAAACCTACTAACAACACGCGCAGTTCCTTAAAGAATAAAAACTCCGTTGTCCAGAGAACATGAAGCAGCAATAGGTCATGATTACATTTTCATCTACACCTTTTGAACTACCATTATTCAAAGAAATATCCAACTCACATACTGTCATTGCTAACACAACGAGAGTTTTTTCAATCTAGTCTCATCTCACGCCATGTGTGTTCCTCCAAGACATGTCATGTTCATTGAACTTACTAAAGGCAAAAATAGTGACGTGTAGCCGATGAGCAGTGAGCGTGCTACAGTAATACAATGTCAACGTTATTCGTCGCTAAGATGGATAACGCCCGAGATACACGGGCCGGCACTCGGATATCGAAGTCTCGAACGCTCTAAAGTGTATAGTAGAATTCGTGAATGAAGATGTGAGGCAGCGATACAGATAATTTGGTCGCCGTATAAAAAGCCTGGGGCAGCAGCTTTATCCGGCTGATGGGATCTCGCCGAGCCCAGAGATCTCGGTGCCGAACGCAGAACTCCACTTTATCCTGCCCCCGTTCGAATTGTTGTTCCGACAAAATGTTATTGCCTCATCGACTTTGAATAATTTCAATATAAAACACTGGTGTTTTGTTTCCGTGAAGTTTGTTCAAATATGATTTTTAATATCGCGTTTTTGAATTGTTAATTATTCAAAAAATCCTTTTCTTATGAAAGGCTTCAACTTTTTTTTGTCTCGAAGTAGATAAATTTAGCTCAGCGTAAATAACCTGGTGGAATTAAAAGTACCCGGGCATCTTTTTTCGCCAGTTAGGAAGTTTGTAAGGAAGACCGAAGTTTGCCTGAAACCTTTACGTAACATTATTCTCCAGGGCTCATCTGAAATAATTATCAGCTCGCTCGGAATTAAAAAACGGGCTGGTGCTCGAACTTTTTTAGTTTTTTAGCACAGGAGCGTAAAATATTCGTAAGGTTGCGTTTTGCGTCGTGAGCCAGTTTTAGTTTTAAGTTAGATACCTAGTTGGTTTACCGCGTTTACACGCAAGACGAAGACAGACAGACTAACTATAAATTGGTTCAGATGGCAGTCCAGCTTTCAGGATTCTTGTCAGGATTCAGTCACATTGTTGAGTGAACAATTTCATAACAACAGTTAGTTGCGCCAGGAAATCTGCGGTCGCCGAATATCAGTGGCGAGGTGTTCCGAGGTGGGTCATAATTAATTTATAACTGTGGCCGCGGAACGCCAATAACTTTCTAGAACATTCGGTATTCCAGATTAGTAAGTTTGTAAGTTGAATTTAGTGCGACAGTGTGTTCGTAAATATGGCGAGTTTAGGTGCTGGCGAGAATTAACGTGGCTAGGTTACAGCGCAGCGGGGTAATAAGATGTCTAATTAGTTTAGGAAACACGAAGCCGTAACAAATTTTGGATAGTCGACCGTGGAACAGATTACAAGTAATGTCGTGCGCATATTTTGAAGGTCTTTGAGATCAAGATAGGTATAGTTAGCTACAACAGTATTATTTTATATTGATATAGATCAATAAAAAATCTACTGTTTTAAACTAACAGACCAATCGATAGCGGTTGGCAGTAGCGTAGCTAGGTGTGGGCAAAGCGGACCCTCGCTCACGAACTTGCCCTTAAAGGAGCCTCGCGCGAAGACCCCTTGTGGATGTGGATCCCTAGGTTGTTCTTGGGAATAGGTACTAACTGAACATTCTCTTGAAAGAAAAAGGCCTCGCTGATGCGACTTCGCCCACGTCTAGATGAGTCCACGCTATGCCGGCTTTATGCCCCCGCTGCCACACATCTCAAGGATCTGCTTGAGGGACCCAAGTTACAAATTGTTGAAAGTGTCGTTTAATACATTGCTTTCAATACTTATTCATGTGCACGTGTTGATCTCACACATATATCGTCTTGAGCTTCATATTTGTTTCTTCTGACGACTTATTGACAAAGCGAATACCGCCCCTCTCGTGTGCCCAATCACGCTTCCAATACTTGAGGAGGTAACGTTTGGTCCTAAGTAAACTTGCATGGGAGCCCTAAAATGTTACCAGAGTTTTTTTATCCTAGTGTCTTTTTTATAAGTCCGTAGTCGTAGCGGAGGCGGTTACGTTCGTGTTTCTCAGATTTGTGCTCAGCACATTCAACGCATGTGTCGGGTACGAACTACACCTTCGTGCGTCTTTGTACTAGATCTAAAAGAGGTTGAGAATCCACAGAATGTCTTAGAGAGCATGCGTGGAATACTTTATATAAAAATAGTTGCAGAATAAATATAAAATACCGACATAAAAAGTTAATTCTCCACCAACGTCAGGCACGGACAAACGACGAGATATTTAATGCGGGATTAAAATCACCTAAACCTTTGACACTTTCATAAACAATTTCTCGAATTTACCTTGTATTTTTGAAAATTAATTAAAACTGGCTCAATCTAAATCTTCCTCGTTTCAAATAAAGGAAATAACACAGCGAAGTTCGAATAAATCTTTGGAGCGTTGGGCTACTTTTTGTTCCTGAACTAACCCAAGAACTGTCGTCCTTCGGGACGCAGTGACAAATCTAAACGAATCTATGTGCAAACGTGAGTTCGTGCAAGTAGTTGAAAAGAAAGGAATGGAGACAAAAATACACCAATGCACGGAAGGTCATGCTGAAAAGGCATATATTTTTCATTGTTTTTTACATTTAGCGGTCTCTTTCTATGATGCTTTTTTGCTCTACTAGCTCATAAGAGCGAATGTTGCTAAAATAGGGTTCTCGCGTGATTTATTCCGGTATGGGTAAACTGCAGTTCTGAAAGGGTCACCGTCAAGGGAGGGTCATTAACATCAGCGAACCGAGGAAAACATCACAAGTCAAAGGCAACAGTATAGTTCGCGTCACGTAAAACTACCGCTGACGGCCATACATTTTATATGGCCCTAAGCGTTCTTTTTACGTGTCACTATCTATAAACAGTGGTGCAATTTTTAACCGACTTCAAAAAATCCGAAGGAGGAGGTTCTCAATGCGACGCGTATATTTGTTTTTTGTAATGTGTATAACTGTATGCCGGACAAAAAGACTGATGCTGTCACAGAAAACTATCAAGTACCTGTTATAGAATACGGTACGTTATAACATATCACTTTTTGATCTTTGTTACTTTGCGAAGTTTACGTTAAAAAGTGACCAAACTAAGCGTCATTTCCTTATGAAAACTTGAAATACACACGGCTTTACTCACGATTTATTGTCAGAAATAGTCCGACATGTTTCAGAATCGTATGGAGTCGATCTTCAGGGGTTGAATGCGGTCGCGGCCAAAGCAACGCGCCGCGCGGCCCGTTTCCTTACAATATAAGATATTAGTTTCTGTACCTATCAGTAAGCATATAAGCCCAGCTTCCTAAAGAGGAATAAACGTTTTTTTTTCGAATTGATGGTTTAATCACATGTTACAATATGTATAAAGCTGGATTTAGTTTAATTTATTAAATCCGCGTGTATTACAACTCTACCATAATTGGTAATTATTTGCGCTTTTAGAAAGCCATAACTTTTACATTACATGTGGTATTTATTTGACATTTGACCACTCAGTACATATTTCAGTTGCCTAGTGCTCCCAGCTCCATATTAAGGGCCCGGGATTCCATTATCCCCGAGAGCCCGAAGGTCCTCGGGGATGTAGCGAGGAAAAACACGAAAAGGGAAGAATAGTGCGCCGCACTTTGGATTTGATAGCAAAGGGTACTTTACAAATTATTATAGTTCCCGATACAAAAGGTCCCCGCATTTGAATATCTTCATAACTCCGCGGAAGTATTTATAACGGCGTCCCTTTTTACTACGTTAAATATGCATCAGGCGAAAAAGGACTCTTGTCAAGTCGTCTTATGTGGTTGAAGAAGTTTTAAATTAGGTACATGACAAAGAGTGAAACCCAAAAGGAGACGACTAATCGTCAGAATTGATGGAACTCAACAAAGGTGTTCACAAAACGATCGACCTTGCCAGCTACAAAATTTTGGGAAGCTGCAAATATGGCCCATTAGCCACTGAAATTTAAAAGGCGTCTTTCAAAGATGAGTCTTTCCGGGTTTTTCTCGATTATTTAAATGAAATAAAAAAATGTATATTAACATTGTCCTTCTGGTGTATTTATGTGTGTAATAAATCGATTTCTGCATAAGTAAATACACAATTACATTCCATTTTTGAATTTCACTCAATTTCACTTAAATAATGGAGAAATTCGCTAAAAGTGATGTGTTGCCAGCGCAGCTTTGTTATTACGCCTCTTAAGTTTAACAAACTAATGAGTGTTAATTAGTTCGGAAACCGAATGAGCGTTTTCCGGAGTCACAAGCCACACAAGCATGACATTTAGGTCAATGAGCTATAGTGCAAACTGGCTAAAATGTCATTGGAATGTGTTGTGTTGTTGTGTCAGTTTAATTGTGTTGTACACAAAAGTAATGCACCATTAGGTAAATAAATATTGCTAAGTGGAGTATTTCCAATAACATCATAAGGATATTAAATTACAGTTACTGACCCGATTTATCGTTTATCAAACAATAAAGGACGCCCTGCAGTGTCAAATCTGTCGTGTAGGCTTGAATATTTCAAGGGTGTGGCTGTTTGTCGCCCATTATCTTGAACGAGATTAATAGTTTACATCCTCTCTAATAGATGTTGTAATAGTAATATTATTGACCGTTTATTGACACTGAGGTCAATTCGAAAGTCGCTAAAATAAAGTAGCTTAACTTGAAGTAAGAAACGTCAAGCTCGATTTTAACAGCTTTCCATACGAAACTTATTTTAAGTTTAGGTAGTTTTAAATTTAGGCGACGCCGTTTCAAATTGGACCCACTTTGACAACAAACAAACAAATGCGAAAACACTTTTGTTTTGTTACTTCTACTTCTTCTCCGATTATTTGTGGCATATTTTTAAGTTAGATACATATCATATTAGCAAGAGAAAGCAATCCTTCGAAAGGTACCATTGCAAACTATAAAACCAAACACTTATTAAACAGGAAAATACCGCGGTAAATTAAATTACCGTGGCGGAAAACCAGAAATGAAAAAGCACAGATTCAGTGCCGAGATTACATCGATATGCTAAAGGAATAATGCCAGTGGATCCCGGGCTCGCCAAGGACGCGGGAATCATTGATTCCGGGGCGGGCTGGATTACCGATCATTTGCTACTGTTTTATTTTGCGGACGAGGAGAAATGAAGATATTCAAGCGTTAACCTTATTTATTACCTGTATTGCTAAGCAGCGCGGCCCGCGGCGTTCGTTTTCCTGTTGTCCGTTTGCAAACATCCCTCGACCAAATATATCAAACTGTACGTGTATCTCGGAGATAATACTTTGTAGCTAGATTATCTAGGTATGGGTATAAACTCCTTGTTATATTTGCTAAATGATAACGAAAAGGTTTAAATTCAAATTTTACGGCAAACTCTAAAAGCGCTCTCCTGTTTACTGCTGCGGGACCGTTAAAACGCACGTTCATTTCACTGTTGATTGCTTTTCAGGTCGTATTTAGTCTGTTGGTCGAAAGATATTATTTCTAACAAAATATATCTGATTCTTCCACCTTTCCTTTAGGCCCGGACTCCACCAAAGCGGAGACGAGACGAAAGGAAATAGGGTTTCGTTATTTAATTAATCACGAAATTCTGTTGGTTGTTTCTAACACATCTCTTGTCTCCGCGCTTTGTTGGAGTCCGGGCTTAATTAAAAATCTTAATAAGCAGTTTTATTTAAATTTAATTGTCTATAATAGAAGGTAAAATTAATATTCTTATCTAGATCTTTATTTAGTCACCTGTCTTCATATAAGTAACAATTCCAAGAAACTCAATAGATGCATAAGAGCCAGATATTTATAAATAGCAAACAAATTATTAGATTTCCAACGCAATTTATTCTTCTTTATATTTGTTCTTGAATATCTCAGTGACATTTTAATAATTGATGTCATTGCAGCGAATCAAAGTCGACATCTTTTCAGAATGCGAATGGCATGTTAAAACCTTTTTTTTACTGAATTACTTACACAAACATTTAAATAGTTGACATTGCTGGCTACACGCGTCTCTGCGAATCAACTTGACCTACAAACCGACGTTTGCCGGTGGGATTTTTAAATGCCGTGCTATACTCACCTTTATGTAGCGACGATAAAGCCTTGAGGGTGAGAGGTTGTAAATGTTTAATGGCACTGTTGCTTAAGTTGTATTCTTCAATCACAAGTGGGAGGGGTTTACGACGGGGTATTCAAACAGTACTAAAAGAAAAGAATTTATGCATGGAGTTACGGTTACGATGTTCGTCGGACCCTCCATTAGCATGTCACTTACCAGCTGTGTTAATCTCTAACAAATCTCGTCGCTTTCGTCCCCCATTTTCGTCAGACAATCATAAATTGACCCACGCGCAGGCATCACAGAACTATAATCGAGATAGAAGGAAAGAGTGTGTTGCCGCGTGCCAAAAAGATGTCGTGAGATCATCTTTGTGTGTAACAAGGGCGGCGGCGCGGCGCGGGGGGCGGGAGTGGCGGTGCCTAGACTCGGTGCCGCGTGCTAATCGATGCTTTTGAATCGTTTTCGCGCGACTTATGCCAGGCGGGTTTCACTCCGCACTTTAGGTACGCTCGATGGTCGCGTTGCTCTGAGGTGTAAATCGCAGCAGGTTGCCGCTCGCTCACTCGCTGGGCGACTCGCGCGTCGTTTTTGTTGGATGACATGGATAGAAACTGACAACCCTAGCGTACACGAAAGAGCACGTTTTATGCGACTGAGAGAGAAGGCATGATTAGGCGTATTTTAGTACCGAAACACCAGTTTTGTTAGAAAGTGATTCTTCTGTACGTTAGTACTATACCTATTCTGTGCTTATGCTTCCCGTCACTAAATTACACTCAATATAACTACCACTCACTCACTCACCACTCACTACTCAGTGTAACTACGCATAAATGTTACACGCTGTTTCCATACAAATCGACGAACTCTTTCCTTCTATCTCGATGTTCTGTGGTAGGCATCATGCAGAGTTGAGAACCAATGACTGGCAGGTTACGTCGAAAACAACCAAGGTTGTAGACATGCGCGAACTTGTAGTTTATACGCAATGACGGGTCAAGTTACGCTCGCCGGCGAGTTCATGAACGAAGTGTTATTTAAAAGAATCACAACCCCGAGATAGGTAACAATTCGAGTGTAATCTAAAGTAAGGATTCGGAACGTGACGGCTCGTCACTGCACTGAAAAAACACTACACGTTAATTTAACAAAATAGTTTCGGTTGACTATTTTTTGGTTGAATTTACGTACAATTGGTTAATTTAACAAAACTGTTTTGTTCCGGTTTTGTTAAATTAACCAGTTTTCCAAGGGCAAAGTTAAGTTTGTCGCGAGGTCTACAGCTCACGGAGCTACTAGTTAACATAGCATCACGCCCAAAATCCCTAATGGGGTGGGCAGAGCCACAAGACTACTTGTGGCCACGTTCGATTAATTAGTCCTAAGATGGTATGATGAACCGTATGGTGACAGCTACTAGTTAATGAGGGGAAAAAACGTTCATTTGACACTTATCTAAAGAACGTTTTAACTTTTGGGTTACTACCGTGAAGAAGCTTTTCCAAGCAACAAGGGAGAATGAGAAAGCTCTTTTTATTGAAATTAAATCCTTGTCTTTATTACACTGTACTTTTTACGCCTAAATTATCGGATCCAAAAGGTGACTAAATTAAGACAACAAACTATTGACTATATCTCTGTATTTTTTTATGTTATATGTATTACTAGTTCATGTGGTGCAGGCTAAGAATAGCATCACCCCATCTCCTTCCCGAAGGATGGGCAGCAGCGTCTTTCGGGTACTATCACGACCAACTGCGGTCGCCAACCCGCCTGCCAAGCGGGGCGACTATGGCAAATCCCCCCATTTTTGGGGGAGGCCTATGTCCTGCAGTGGATGTTTTATGGCTGATAATGATGATGATGATGATGTATTACCTACTTGTTTACCAATTGTAATTTACCAACAAGTATGTATGAGCCGGAAATAAATTATTTATTATTATCAATTCAAATAAAACTTTCATGAGACATTTGAACTAACAACACTTGAAATAAACACGGCTCTTCAAATACCACATGTTTCGGACTCGGTTGGAGTCCTTCAGGGGTTGGGTGCGGTAAGGGGTTTACGGTAAGTCGTGAGTAAAGCCGTGTTTATGACAAGTATTTATAATTACTATTATTGAAGCCACATTCTCACAGGCTACTAGGGTCCCCGAAGATAAATACGTCAGTAATATGAGCCGGTCGACAATTTCGGCGGCTGCGGTTACGGTCGGCCAACTTACATAATAGCCGAATAGTCCCGATTCGGCATTCCGTTCAGGAACACCACGCAATTCCTTGGGTAAACGGCTTCGCTTAATTTGAACGTCTATCGGCATTACTTCGAGCTGTAACCTGATTGGGACTCTCGGTACTAGTTTACCGCTATGGTACCGCGACAACCGAAGAGTAAGCAAAGCAAAATGTGGCGTGGATGTACTGAGAGATATATATCGATTGCTTTGATTTGAAAAGCAGTTTAAAAACCAATTGCGATGGGTTCGGCGTCACATTTTGGTACATAACATTCTCATTCTTAATGCATACATATATTACACGCCTATTTCCCAACGAGGTAGACAGAGACCATGGATTTCCACCTGCTACGATCCTGAGACACACTTTTCACCTCGTCTACTCTCATTAAGTTCTTCATGCACGCTCGCCGGTTTAGGGTACTCTTGACCTGGCCTTTCTTAAGAACGTCCTCGATCTGGTTTTGGTACGTTCGCCTAGGTCTTCCCCTTCCAAGCCTACCATGCACACTCGCCTTATAAATCTGCTTCGTTAGTCTTCTTTCATTCATCCTCTCATGTCCAAACCATCTAAACATATCTTTCTCAAGACAACATCTTCCACACCACATCGTTCCCATTTCACGCTATTCCGTATCCTGTCACTCATAGAAACACCACACATACCTCTCAAAGCTCGCATCTCCACTGCATGGATTCTACTTTCGTTTCTTCTGCCATACCCAACATTCACTTCCATACACCTCTATGAACAGCCAGACGAGCCTTTTTGGTCACTTCCTGGCTCTCCATAAACGCATGCAAAGTTCCATGCACCGGATTTCCGGCATTCGCTCTCCTTTCAATATCACTATCAATCACACTCTCCATCTCTTTTAAATTGCGACCCCAAGTATACAAATTCTCGAACTTGCTCCACTTTTTCCCCTCCAATCAAAACTTCACATTCCGTCAAAATTTCGTCCCTTTCAAAAATCATTAAGTACCTTTGTTCCTTCTGTAGAAATTGCAATTAAAAATAAAACAATATACGTATTAACGAGAGAATGGAGCCAATTTCCAGACAACACTGCTCCATCGAAACTTGGAGAAACCATATTACGGCGCTTAATTACCTCGTATTTTAATCCCCCGTCCTGAACAAATAGGATGGTTATTGCCTTATGCCTATAATCAACACAAATGAGTTAACTTTTCGATGCTACAGGGATCATATTAAAATTAGGAGCCGTGATGTTGTGCCTGTGACAACAAATAAACGGTTGTCAATCGGCTCAGTCATGACAATTTAGCAACTATGTAGCTAAATTTAGCATCTTTTCAGCGGGCTTTTTTTAAATATATTTTAGATAATATAGATGTTTGTTGTTTGATGACTCAACCATGACCATATCGTGAGTGTGTCATCAATGCTTTCCCGGCAATCGTATTCATATAAATATGTGTTAAAATGAGCTAGAGAACAGAGGCGAAGCGTGAGAGTAAGCCGGTGTATCATTTCTCGTTCTAAAAAATATTTTATTACTCATTAAATTATCTATTTTACTTTAAAAAATATGTAATATGTAATTTTTATGTTAATACAAGAAGTAATTAATAATAATAATAATGTTTGAGTTAAGAAATTATGCACCGCAGCAGCATGCAGCTTAACTTCATAATTGTAAGATAACAATAACAGTTGAACATTTTTTTATGATAATTGATTATTAGTGCAGCTTTATTTTTACTCATTTATTTTTCATTTGACTTTTTAGGACCTTTTTTACGAACGTTCAATAATAATTAGCAACTTTTTGGCATCTTCTAGGCGTACATCTAGCAACTTTTTTATTTATGAGTTGGCAACACTGATCGGCATAGACTGGAATGTCAGAAATTTCTCACTGCTGCGACTGACCGAAAGGCCTATATCAGCCTATATTCCTACATTCCTCTGCTGCCCCCTAATATAGTCAGAGCGACTAGGCAGTAAATCCCACGCGGGAGCAATGTGATTCTCTGATCAGCGACTGATCAGCGATGAAGAACACATTCAAATTTGGACCGAATGTTTCTATCCTTACAGTCCAAATTAATAGTTTCGTTTATCCGCTGATCAGCCGCTGTGCACGTTAGAGAATCACACCACAGTGGCTCCTGCAAATAATACTTCGTTTGAAAGCTTACGCGGGATCTTGTGCAAAACCGAAATTGAGCCTTGCAGCTTCAGCGATAATACCAACCAGAGGCTTTTTTCCCTTGGTGATTAAATGACAACAATATAAATGAGGGAGCGCCCGCAATTACCCCGGCCGCATCAATCACTCGGCTCGTGATTTTGTTGCGCTCTTTTTGCCACCGACCCTAACAGTACCGCGATATAGGAAACAGAAACTATGGTTATTAGCCGTTTTTCACCCGACTGTACGCATGATGGATCTTCTCTTACCTGAAACAAATAAAATAATTCTGTGTAAATAATTCGTTAATTTTCACGAAGCGAGTTTTAAGAAAAGAAAACCGCTCAAGAGCGAATCTGACTGGCATACTCTATGACACACAGACAGTACCTTTTAAATTAAAAAAAACTGCTATAAATAACCAGATGACCATTTAAATTAATATGAAATAACTTTCGCAAGTTCCTATCTCTATGCAACCATTGGTTTTGATACGACTTTGCCAAAGTTATTCTGTTTTATTGTTTGGAAATTCGTTTTAGTTTCTCACCATTAATAATGTGACAATTTTCGGTTCGCACGGAGATAAGGAGGGGACGGTAATTTTTTGGTAAATTTTGTTAATAAATAATAAAAATATCACTACATCATTTTTTTTTTAATTTATTAAGCAAAGTGATTTCATATGACAACCCTTTCGACCCTTTTGCTTGAGTTTCAAAATTCGACGCACTTCCGTGGTAAAATTTGAAATAGGTATATTTAAATACTTTATTCCTGTAATATATTATGGGGTCACGCAAGTTCTATAACTAACTAGGTATTTAAGTTAACATTAGTAGTTGTTGAGATAAACGACTGTGAGATACAGACAGACAGACAATGAAGCTCACTATAAGAGTTCCTTTTTCCCTTTTTGGTGCGAAACCCCAAACGGAAATTGTATTCTACGTATTAAGCCAATAAACATGAGAATATATTTCAATTAGCATTATTGTGGCTTACACATCAAAGCAGGCATCATAATTAAAATGATTCATCAACAACTTTAATAGACGGAACCCTAATAGAAACCACAACAAGTTTAAATTACATTTCTCCGTCGCCGCCGTCGGGTGTACAATGTGTGCCGACCCATAATAACAGCTTTACAGCATTTACAGAACATTTAAGTACCATTTTGCTCCAAGTGTAGCTATGTTTGTATGTAACTTAGTGACAGAGTACTGAAACGTGTAAATGGGTTATTCGAGAATTTCCACAAGCAAATTGTCCACAAAATAATGCTGAAATGGTTGACAAGAAGCGCCTATATGATACAAAAACCGGGCAAGTGTGAGTTAAACTCGCGTGAAGAGGGTTCCGTGATTATATGAAATTACCTATGTTACTTAAAATACCAAAGACTTCTTATAAGGTTTCCCTGTAATCTATAGGTAAAGAACTATTTTCTGAATTTCTTTCAAATTTTAGGCCCACTACTTTCGGAGATACGGGGGGAATGGTCAATTGTTGCCTATTTTTCTAAATAACTTGGAAACCATTTATCATTAAATTATAAAAGCAATATATTTAAGATCCTCACAATGAGCCCTTTCATTTGATATATCACACGCCAATGTTTGCAAAACTTTTTTTTAAATTTTCAAATTTACCCCCCAAAAGTGGTCCCCGTGTTTAAAGTTCATTTATTTTCGTTACACGTCCGTGTTGCGGTCACCGACTTACATATGTGTACCCACCAACTCAATCGGTCCAGTAGTTTCGGAGCAAATTGGCTGTGACAGGCGGACAGACAGACACCCGGGGTTAAGGGTTCCGTTATTTATCCGTTACAAAAATAACGCCTTGTCAGGAGCAGTATCTTGTATTAAGGAAACATAACCTTTTCATAAATATTTGGTAGAAGTACACAATTTGTTACCGACAATAATGGACGGATAAAACGCAAGAATGGCCCAGATATTTCTGACGACAACGCTTCTGAGTTCACTTAGCAACGGACGCGCGAGGAAAGTACCTACATTATTTACAGTTGTCGAGTGTCCACAAAACAAGAACTTGGTTAATCCACAATTTAAGGCGGAAAATGGAAATTGTAGACACGCAGACTAACAAATTACAGCCCCTGCACTTAATGACGGGGTATGAAAACAATTAAAAGCAAAAGCTACTGTACAGAACACGTTTGCCCTCCCTTTTACCAACGTTACCGCACCACAGACAGTAATGAAAGACCTGTAACTGTAACATTTACATTTTTTGGATGTTTCTTTGTTCTCAAAATGATGTACGTCTTATTCTGAACCTTATCGCATTCACTATTTTGGTATATTAGTTAGGCTCCCGCATATTCTTTTTATTAAGCGAAAAGAGGGGAATTTTGATAAGGAATATAATACTTTTTACTCTTACTCTTCCATTCCACTTTAATATCAGAGGTCCTAATTAAGTCTCATCAAAATATATAATTATAAGTCTTCAGAAGTCTTACTTCAACGAAACAGTATATTTGAAGGTAACAATTGTGATTTAATTTACAAAAACAGATACGAAGTAAAATACGTTGATTAAAAAACCGGCCAAGTGCGAGTCGAATAAAAGGGTCTGTTCCCATATCAACTATTCTTTCTGTCATTATGACATCGTAGAGTAATTCCATGTCAAACATTTCTATTTTATCTTTTAAAAATAACAGGAATTAATGTGATGTAATGTTAAATGAACATAATTACTGTACTTTGATAAAAAAATGGATTTCAATGATAGCATATTTCATTATAATTATTTTTAATATTTTAAAAAACATGGCGTCGCTGCGCGTGCAATACCGCGGAAGAGCACTTTGTAAAAACCGCGTATCTGCATTTTTTGCGATTTTTTAGGAACAAGAAAAAACTGAATATCTCAGTCATTTAACTACATATCATTACATATCTCAATTTTGTGCCGTATTGCTGTTACGCGGTATTTACAAAGTGCTCTTCCGCGGTATTGCACGCGCAGCGACGATGGTCAGTTTATGAAATTAAATATTCACCTTTTTCCACCTAAGTTGAGAAATAAATGAATATGATTTGAATGATAGAAAGTCATTAGGTATATAATAAATCTGTCCCTTGAACGGCAAAGATGTATGTATGTAGGAAAGCAGCATAACTGACTTCGAGTACGACCATCACGTTCGATCGTATAACCTATCACTGCCCAACACTTATCACGTCATTCAACCCTAACAATCCATCCACTTGGATGTGACAAGGCGGCGCATGATTTTTCACGCTCAATCCAAGGCTGGGCAATAACTGAAAGAACCCGGATCATTGATCACGCGCAACGAAGACGACAGCTGCCGACGTCGCGTCAATATAAGGCTATTCTGCGGTCATAAATTCTGGTGCCTTTATCGCACGCAGTATAATGAATGGCTTTTTTTGCAGGAGGCTGTAAAAGGGAAGGGTTTGTTATTGTTTTCCCTGTCGAGTACGATTGTCTGCCTACATTTTCCCTAAATTCCAGTCACTAACTAAATCCAAAATCTTCAACGGTACAGTCAACGTCTTCATCACTCTTTAAATGTCCAACAACAATTAACATATGTAGTTTGAAATTCTGGGTATTATCTGACAGTTTCTTTTTCTATCATTGATACAAAGATCTCAAAAGAAGGATATGCCTATCAGTATAATTTCGTGTAACAAGTCTCATAGTAGGTTATCAATCGCCAGCGCCATGGCTTAACCACAGCCTATTGCTGTTGTCTTAGTTCTTACGACATACATACAAAAGTCTAATATTGCTTGATTCACACGCTATCATATCATTGTGGACGGTATGGTCGATGGTTCTGCAGTGTCATGCGGGAGGGCATTTTTTCAATTAACTATAACAGTGTCACTTAAACGGGTGTCATGGATGGTGGTTGACATGCGACTGAACGTGCGAGGGTGTCAGATTCGCATTCTAACACCTCAAAAGTAAGCATCGTGAAAATTGCTTCGAGCATTTCCTTACTATATATTTCAATGCATTGAAAGATTGAAACGGGGGAAGTTCGAAGCTTGTGCGGAATTTAAATCTGCGAATACTAGAGCAAAGCTCATTGAATACAATTTGAGTTTTGCCTTTGCTTGTCTGCAAGAGATGTCTGTCAAGGTATCGCCTCGATTTAATATCTCGTTTATACGGTACGGGAAATCGCTGTTGTCATTGAAATCACGCAATGCAACGGCACACGTCGCGAACTGTTGCACTCGATATGGGAATGAGAACACGCCACGCAACTAGACTTTTGTCGAATGCGATTGTTAAACTCGACTATTTGAAGACTGTGCCTAATGGTTTGCAAGTGGGCATGGTTGGAAGGTCGTTCAGATCACGTCTACTGATTGAAATCTTTGAGTCAGTCGGTGATTTCGCGGTGAACTTCGTTTGCGTGGAAATCTTTAATAAATAAAGAATTTTCATATTTGTCTTTTAAAATGTAGGAATTTTTCTCTCTTTTGCAAATAGGTCACACGGGCTCATTCACATGTCTGAATCTACCAACTCGCAGTTAATTAATTTTCCAGCCCCTATTTCCCCCATATATAGATTGGATTGGATTGGAAAGCTCAAACTATCTCCAAATTAAATTTCATCAAAATCGGTTCAGGCCTAGCCGTAAATTGCGCAGATATATGAAAAGATATTAACGGGCTCTCATTGGGCCGCATGAATTTCCCGTAATCAGTTAGAAAACAGATTTAGATATGACTTTTTTTATTGATTTTTTTCTCTCAACCCAATGGCTGTTATTGGACACGCAAAAACTCGCATTTTCCAGCCCCCTATTTCACCCTTTTAGGGGTTGATTTTCTGAAAAAGGTATCCTGTCCCTCGGGGTTCGAACTATCTCCATTAGCGGTTTAGCTGTGAAAACGTAACACACAGACAGGCAGTTACTTTCGTATTATAATATTAGTTGGGATTACGATTGGTGGACGAATCTTCCTAGTAACCACATAAAACGTAGGTAAGGAATAAAATAAATGTCAACAATTACTTGTTTCCCATTTATGATTATTATTATTACAGCTATAACAGTTGTTTTGCTGGCATACCCGTTCAATTGTTGCATGTCATGAAACTGTCTAATAGTTGGATTGGTAATTGTCGGTTTGCACGACATCGCCATGCGAAAGTGATACGTTGTCTTTTACAAATTAAAACATTCTGGGGCAGCGTTTCCTTCACTTATTACATGAAACATCGTTTAACTGGTCATTTATTTCTATATGTATACATATTTAGTAAAACTTTCGATCAACTTGGTTTTGAAACTAAAACGCCGGGCAAGTGGCTGACTCGCGCGCCGAAGCTCCTGTACCTACTTACCTATGAAAGACAGACGGTACCTTTTAGGTACAGGGCCCTAAAAATTAAAAAAATGCTTTTAATTAGAGATGCAACGGATATCCGGCTACTATCCGGTATCCGGCCTATCCGGCCATGATTTTACTATCCGGCCGGATACCGGATAGTGAGTCAGTATCCGGCCGGATACCGGATAGTAAAAACTTGGATCAGAAATATGATAAAACAAATCAAATCCATCAGAAATATACAAAATTGACGTCAGTTATTAAATTAAAACTCTAGCTCTATTAGTTTCTTTTTATTTAAGTATAAAACTAACATGTCACATCACGTCGTGCACGTTCGAATATTCTCTACTGACGTAATAAGGAGGAGCGTATTTAACCTCAAAGGGTCTCCCCGGCACTTACAATTCGTAACAAGTTAAAACTTGCTCGCCGCACGAAGGCCACGCAAGCTAACACAGCTTTAGAGATAGCTCGTGTGCGGCCGGATATCCGGTTGCCGGATATCCGGCTATCCGGCCACTGACCATGCCGGATATACGGTATCCGGTATCCGGCCAAACCACTATCCGTTGCATCTCTACTTTTAATAACCGGGTATGTATTGTATATAATATATTTAATCATTATATCCGTGCAATATATGGGGCACGCAAGTTCTATAACTATTACAAACAAGTTCATATAACATTAGTACTTGGTGAGATAAACGGCTATGACATGCGGACAGACAGACAGACAAGTCTCTGCATAAGAGGAATGTGAGTCTTCGGCTTTTCATACAAAAGGCGATAACGATGTTAACCAATTTTGACCAATTTTTGAAAGGTTTTCTTGTCAGTCAGAACAAAATCTAGTTCTATGCGTTTTTTCAATATTGCTTAAAGATCAACAAAATCAAATGGGCGAAATAATTTTTATACAAGAATACTGAAACAACATTAAAACTGAATTTATTGTTTATAGTGAAAAAACCAAAACGTTTAGACCTAGATTTTATTCTGATTTTACAACCTACTGGGACAAGGACGGGGTCAAAAAAACACGAAATTAGTGTGACGTACTTTATGGATGACCCCTTGCTTCGCTAGATGTCGGACCTTATAATGTTGAGAAAATTAAAGACATGATGTCAAGAAGATTTTTAGTTTACAAATAAAGTTTTAATTTTATTACCCTACTATGGTGAAGCAAAAAGGAGGGTTATGATTTTGACCGGTATTTAGGTATGTATGTATGTATGTTCATCTGTTCCTGATAACTTCTTAACTACTTATGAAAGCCAAAGCGTCTTGATCGTTCCCTGGTTATAGGGTAGGTATGTGACGTCACATTAAATTGAAAATTGCGCCTTCTGGAGGACATAAGATCACGAATTAAAAAAGATATAATTTTAATAATGACGTTGTTGGCTATCAAATGAAAGGGATAAAGTTTCAGTAAAATTTTGTAATATCATCATTATCTTCATCACCATCATCAGTCTCTTTGCTGAGGACAGACCTCCTCATTATGAGAGGAAATAAAGATACCCGTAACCGTTTTGTAACATATTTTAAGGGATAAGTTAAGTTGCAAATTAAGTCGTCAGTGACTAAATAAAAACAATTTTCTTTTCAAAACACGTGGCCGGCAGAATAGTCAGCTGTTCGTAATGACGTGTATTCTTTCTGTAGTGTCATTGACTATCCAAAAGCAATGCACACTCAGGCGTATTGTCGGCGTGAACGAGCCGTGGCGTGGGAGCAAGTGAACGAAACGACGGCGCGGGCGCATTTGACCCACTGGGCCTTATCGCAAACGAATAAGAACTAAATTAGCTCATTTACCTACCACCCACGTGTCACATCGGTATAATGATACTACTAGTGTCCGACCGAAGTTTCGGTTTCGGTTTCGGCAGGTTTCGGCCAAAAAAACACATATTTCGGCCGAAGGTTCGGTTTCGGTCAAAAAAGTGCTAAACAATTCGGTCGCGGCGAAACTTACCTACCCGCAATATTTTGAAGCTGGCTGATCGTCATTTATTAAAATTGAAACTCAGAATACTTACATCTTTTTTCAACTTTTATGAATGAAATTGTTTCATTTTAAACCACCTACACGACTTACAAGGGTTTTATTGTTCATATGTCTAGAAATAACGGTATACTGATACTTTTATTCATAATATTCAACGATTTTAACACAGCTATAAAAGTTTCGGTTTCGACCGAAACTAGAACCAAAACCGAACCTTCGGTTTCGGCAAAAAAGCATGTTTCGGTCGGACACTAAATGTTACATTACATATTGTTAGTGAATGGAAATCGTATAGGGGCGAGATAAACCTGTGTGGCAAAAAGCGGTACTACTTTTTACGAATTAAAATGTGTACATACTTCTACTAGTATTTGCTGTACAACTAAAATGATAATCCGACTCTAGCCACGAATTAGGTATGTCTTCGTCATCAAATAGTTTTTAGTTGAAGACTTATTAGACAATACTTGTTTAGTCGTGGATAATGTACAGAGAAAATTTAAGAATCAGGTCATAACTAACTCTGACAAATGTAGCCCAGTTTCAAAGTGATAGGTAAGCAGGCGCGTATAAAAGAGTGAAGTTTGCGAGCGGGAGAACATCCCCCGGGACCGATACGCGTTTTATGTTCGCGCTTTCGCGAGAGATTTTTACAAACTATGCATATGAGGCCGGGATATATTCACCAACTTTATTTACCTCGAATATCTTCTTAAGGGACTGCCGCTTCGTTTATAAATAAATACCGAGCAATTCTATTTACGAAGCCCGAGTGCTGTCGTCCTACAGAAGGAATGTAAATACAGTTCGACATGAAAGCTTGGACATCCCAGGAATGCCGGCGGCGCTACCATTATCATACGTTTTATGACACTGTTTTTATGACCACAATGGCGACATGTCAACCAATTTTCTTAGAAACCTGCCATAAATAATTCCATAAACTGCAACAGATAGCGTCAGGTGTCAAAAATCAGCGTCCATTAGGCTTAAACTCAATTATGAATAATACGAGCCATAAATCCGAAGCAATTTTTCTTAATTAACCCTATTCAAAGTTGCTGGCTTCGGCAAAATAGGCTTCGGAACCATTAGTCATTTGAAATTGGCGGGGCTATTACTTCTGGTTTCGCGTCCTGCGGATTATTCGGCGATGGCCGACGATGGAGCGATAACGGCGCGCCGGCGACTCTCGTCGGCGATCGCCAGCATTCCTTAATTACTTTCTTTGTAGGGCTGCCACTCAGAAGCGACAGCGGCCGAGAAAATACCCATTGCCGTCGCTAACTTGCTCATATAATTAATTCAGTTCTTCGATGTAGCAGAGCCACTAAGGAACTGTTTTGAAAGTTACGCGTGCACGGTAAATTGGCTTGCTTAATTCTGGGGGCGATTAAGGGCGGGGATTGTTTATTTGCGAACATAAACCACTTGACGTGGGCCAACTCGCGAGGGAACATGTGAGTGAATTTTTCTTCACGGTTGTGAAATTGAGCGGTATCGCTTGGTTTTTGTTACGGCTACATCAGCACACTTCCATACAAACATTTGCTCCATCGTTGTAATAGCTAAGCTTTTTTCTTAAATTGTATGAATAGCGTAAATTGACAGAGGAATAATTTACATTTCAATGATGGCATCGAAAGCTGTATCTTTAGTCAAGATATAACGATAAAATCAAAATGATTGAAGGTAGTGTTCAATGATTATGCGAGTTTTAAAACACCCAGATTGGAAAATTATTATGCAGATGCAATTATATGTCAAAAGTTTGTTAAATAATTAGATCGTTTACCAGGTGCTTTACGGATATCTATACTACACAATAATAACATCATTAGGTTCCATGTGTTCATGTTTGAAGTTAATCTAAGTTTCTAAGTGACCATAAGCCGTTATCATTACGGTATTAATATCTTGTTTTTATGGAATCTCCGGAAAACTAGTTAGCAATATAAAGTGTCTTCGCACTCATGCCGGTGGATAAACCCCAGACGTGCCGCCTAATATATGCAGAGCATGATGAACGGTAAGAGGCCCTTTTACGGAGTCTTTCTTTACCCTGCAGCATGCGTCATCATCTAGGGGGCTAGAGAAGTAAATTTAAATTTATTTACTGACGGAGGAAAAGGAGGAAAGTGAGTGATGAATCGGGTGTACTTATAGCTCGATATATCTACATCTTTATCACTTGCAAAACACATGCAAAACACGTTTGTATTTTCTAATTTCTTGAAAATAACTAGGAACTGATCTTTAACGTCTAGGTAGTATTTAATTGACCGAATGTTGTAGGCAAAGACCATATATGTAATGGACTTCGCATGGCCGGGCGACCGCCGCTGCCAGCATTAGAGACAAAAAGCCATAAGCAGCGGGAATACCGGCAGACGCGAGGCGCGCATAACCTCGAACGCACCAATCAAAACGCTCCAAAAACTCCGGGCACCCGCAAGTTTGGCAGCTTTATTTGCTAGTAACTTTATTTGCTTTTGACGACGCGGTTAGCCTAGTTGGTAGTGACCCTGCCTCCGAAGCTAGCGGTCTCGGGTTCGATCCCCGGTAAGGGCAAATATTTGTGTGATGACCACGAATGTTTGTTCCTGAGTCTTGGATGTTTATGTTTCCTATGTATTTAAGTATTCATTTATCTATATAAGTATGTATATCGTCGTCTAGTACCCATAACAGAAGCCTTTAGAGCTTACTTTGGGACTAGACCGATGTGTAAAGATCGTCCTCTGATGATTATTATTATTATATTATAAGAACGCTCAACTGCCACTGTGTTAACTAATTATACCTTTAGCGATTCAATTTAGTGCGGAAACTTTAAACGTCCCTATTTCAACGGCATGGTATGTTTTGAATGTTTGGCTTTTCAGTTAAGGTTCAAATAAGAATAGTTTTCAATAAGATCGCTGTAAGCCCTATCTATTTAATCGTCGACCCCGCGGCGCCGACGGCGCGTCCCCGGTTTTATTTGATTTCTCGACTCCTCACAACACCCCGTCCGTTATCGCAAATCTTCGACGTGGAAGGTAACGAAATTTCTGAATTCAGCACAATTTGCGTTTTCTTTCACTGTTCCACGTTATTTCACTAACAAACGATCTCTATCGATATGATAAAAGGATGAATGAAAATTGTCGCCAATTTCCTTTCTCTCTCAACGGTAGCGAAAGTAACAAAAAAGTGATGTTTCAACCGCACTATAGAGAAGCCAAGTAGGCGGGTTTTCAATAAAAAAATATGCCTTTACATAAACGTTTTGTTTTTTTTTTACACAAAATGGCGTGTAGCGTGTTTGCAACAAACGTATACCTACCCGTAAATGCGTATTAAAGAAATGAATAATTACGAACTAAATTTACATTTACTAAACGACTCAGCGCATTTTAATACGTAACTCTGAATAGTAAATCGAGGTTGTGCTAAAGCCCTAGCAATGTTGACACGAGGATCTATGTCCCCATCTTATCCCTTAGTGCGTCTCTCTCATACAAGTATCGAAGAAAGAGATACACTGAAGGATAAGATAAGGATAACTTATCCTCGAATCAACCTTGCTAGGGCCGAGGTTTGATTGCCCGGACCCGTCTTGATAAGCAATAACGTGCAGTACTTGGTTAATAAGCAAGTTTTATTCCATCCGCGCAGATAGTTCCTCAGGCCACTCAACCCGTTCATTGCTGCAATTCCAAGGAAAAATTTCCGAATGCAACTTTGTAAAAACATGATAAAACACTTAATCGTGACATGCTTATTCAAAAAGAGCCCGGCTGCGATGGATATCAATATCGCTTCTTCGATTGCTATTGCTACTAAAAACTTTTAATTATAACTAAAAAAGAAAAGCATGGAAACATAATATATAATATGTTCGTACAGTTTTATAACCGACTTCAAAAAGGAGTAGGTTCTCAATTCGTCGTATACGTTTTATTTTTATATTTGTTACCTCAGCGACTTCGTTCGCGTGGAATTCGGTTGTAATTATTCTCTACGGGAACTTTTGACTTGTCCGAGATAAAAATAACTCTCTTCCTATTCCAAGAGCTAAGGTAAGGTAAGGTAGGTAGGAGGGAGGCGTATAGGAACTATATACTACGTCGACGTTTCATGCAAATACGTTCAGCCATATGGAGCTGAGTGGTAACAAGCATACAGACACACACACACGCCCACTTTTGTAGGATTAGTAGGAAGTAGGATTGTTTGTTTCAAAGACTACTTGAACCAAGTTCAGTAGATGTTAGCATGAAATCAGTTAATCCCATACAAACTTTCAATACATTAAGGCATCCCATTTTAGGGGGAGGCTACATATTATTTCTTAAACAGTTACCTAATTGTTGGTTTTGTGGTGCATTTTTATACCAAGTTTCAAGTTGATAAACAAATGGAATCGGTGTTTCCCATGCGTAGTTTCATTTTTCTCTCTAACGTATACCTAATTGCTTGTTTTGAAGAGTAAGTATTTATATTAAAACCGTAATAAGAGGCTTTAAGAACTCATGGCTCAATAGGGGTTCCATTACTTCATAACAGCTGGGGTACGTATAAGATAAAACGTTTAGCTTTGAATAGGCGAATAAAAACACAACTGTTTTTATAAGGCGCGTTATAGTAGATTCTTCAACGAAGGATTAAAACGAGCCATTGTACACGAGATATTTAACGTCCTGCACGTCTAGCACGACCTGCCCGCGAGTCGTTTGTCGCTCAGTGCGTCCCTTACGTATTTGACTAGTTTGACAGGGACGCACTGAGCGACAAATGACTCGCGGGCGTGTCGTGCTAGCCCCACTGAGCGCACCATGAAGGAGGTTATGAATCGAGTGTGAATGGATTTTACTCCCGAGTACCTAAACACGTTACTTTTCACTTCAACAACACAGAAACACGTACTTACAATATATAATGCAATGAACAGTCTACTAGTTTGCAGCTTGCAATCTTGTTAATAGTTATTTTTTATTCGTTCTTGTTGACAAATACAGAAAAAATATGTTTTTAATCATGTAAACGTTGGTCAAAACAACACTGATTAGGTTTTTTTATACAAAGTTCAACTGCTTTAAATTAAGGTTGACACAAAAGTTTTCTTTTTCAATACAAATAATTTTGACTTTGCTTTACTAAGCCTTTGGTACACTTGAGTCCCTCTACGTAAAGATATGATGACACACTTTAAGAGCATGAGAAGTGAAAAAGTCATTTTAAACCTCTTTTATCAAGTTGTACGCAAACACCCTTAATACGCAGTCTTCACACGAGCAATAAAATAACGAATTATTATGGAACTAAAACGCCAATAACCGTTAATGAGAAGCGAGTAGTTTAACCATAAACCAATTTTTATTTTGAAAGCGTATAAAATTACTAGTGTCCGACCGAAACATGTTTTTTTGCCGAAGCCGAAGGTTCGGTTTTGGTTCTAGTTTTGGCTGAAACCGAAACCGAAAGTTATAGATGTGTTAAAATCCTTGAATATATTATGAATAAAAATTTCAGTGGACCGTTAATAATATGAACAAAAAACCACTTGAAAGTCGTGTGGGCGGTATAAAATGAAACAAGTCCACTTATAAAAGTTGAAAAAAGATGTATTCTGAGTTTTGATTTTAACAAATGACGATAAGCCAGCCTCAAAATATTACGGGTAGGTCAGCTTCGGCGCGACCGGCTTTTTTTTGACCGAAACCGAACCATAGGCTGAAACATGTTTTTTGGCCGAAACCTGCCGAAACCAAAACTTCGGTCGGACACTAAAAATTACCCATTTAGCGCCAACAAGGCAAAACAAAGGTTAGCGTAGAAAGGTATCAACATCGGAATGCGAGCTCGTCATGACTCGGAGAAACGGGAGCGAAAGAAACAAAGCCATGAAATCACGTCTCGGATATGCAAATCAGCGTGATGCTGCGATCAGACGACTAAGGCCACGTCTGTAGCTTTATTGATTTCATACGGCTTTCCTGTCTTTAGTATTTATGGAAATTCTCTCAAAATGGACGTGAAAGATGTTGACATCCTGTCGATATCCTATCATGACACTGGCAAGGGTCCGATCAGGGTAAATGGCTCAAGAATTCCAAACTACAGTAAACCATGACATAGACACAATAGTGACGGTCATTGAGGACATCCCCTGGGGATAAATCCACAGAAACCGCCAGACAAATTATGTGTCACTTTTTAAAAGTTGGGGTATGTCCACTCACTATATCACTACTCTGCGTATCTACTAGAAGCAGTCGAGGGTTGAGGCTAACTTCGACGACACGGGCGAGCTATATTTGGTCGATTATTGGTCGCGCTCAGATTCTTTATTTCGTATCCATTTGAGCAACCTCAGGCCGAGCAGCAGCCTCGACTTGAGGCAAACTGAGGCTGCATAGATATGAAGCTGGATACCCTTAGGTTTTCATGTCTGTGAACTTAATAACGTTTGTTAACTTTATTTATTTAACTTTTGACATTTGTACTTTGGCGCCATTTTTGACGTATGCCGAGCCGAAACAATGCCAACACAGCCAGTACAGCGTGTACAGAGCCTTATGCGTACTATTCCTTACTGTGGGCGGTGCCCATGGTTATTGACACGTGAATCACGTGACTCGCGAACTGATTCATACTCATCCCGCGGCCCGTCCTGGGTTCAATACTCTGTGTCGCAGCAACGCGTTCCTTCTCACGCGTATTTAGCATCACGGCAACTTACCTCTCGAATAATGTTTGAGCGTATCCTTATAAATTATTTATCCTTATAAACTGATTTATTTCATTTGTCAGCAGTTTGTCTTGGCATTCGGCCATGTTTAAAACCCAGGAGTTATAGATGTGCGGTGGTTCCAACATTTCAAACGTTTCGGCAGACCATTTCCTAAACCAATCAATATAGGTATTGACAATATTTGAATGTAAGAATAGGAAATCATTATGAGTATATTCGTCCTTAAAGTAAGAGCCTTTTCCCGGGAGTGGGACACCTTAATACAACACCAAACATTAAAGTCTTTAAGAAATAAATAGTCATGTTTTAAACTCCGACCTCTGTCTTGACTTTGGTTAATTATGCCATGCATTTTTACCTTTATAAATACGTGCGTTTAAATATAATAAAATTAATACAACGGACTGGGTTCAATACTAAAATTTGAAAAGAAGGATATGCCTAACAGTATAATTTCGTCCAAAAAGTCTTATAGTAGGTTTTGAAACGCCAGCGCCATGGCTTTCCCGCACCCTATTGCTGATATCTTAGTTCTTACGATATACATTCAAAAGTCTAATACTGCTTGATTCACACGCTATCATATCATAGGATGTGGTCGGTGGTGTGCGCAGGAGGGCATATTTTAAATTATAACAGTGTCGCTAAAACGGGTCTAAAGGACCTTGGTTGACATGCGTCTGAACGTGCGATGGTGTCAGATTCACTTTTTAACACCTCAAAAGTAAGCATTGCGAAAATTGTTTTGAGCAGTTCCTTACTATATATTTCAATGGTTCAATATATAAAAGCGAGTAGGATAAGAATCGGTTAACAAATGAACCTAATGAAGCGTAACTCAAGGTTGCAACTAAGTTTTGCCAGGTACGACAGTAACTAGAGACGGTTCAAACAGCCAATTTGGACCTCAAGTTACACGAACCTATAACATTACCACTGAAATACATAGTAAGGAACTGCTCAAAGCAATTCTGGCGATGCTTACTTTTGAGGTGTCAGAACGTGAATCTAACACCATCGCACGTTCAGTCGCACGGCAACCACGGTCCTCGACACCCGTTTAAGTGACACTATTATAATTATGTATCTAGTACAATTCCACCTGTGAGAGCACCACCGACCCCACTGTCCACAATGATATGATAGCGTGTGACTCAAGCAATATCAGACTTTTGTATGTATGTCGTAAGAACTAAGACATCAGCAATAGGGTGTGGTTAAGCCATGGTGCTGGCGTTTGACTACCTTCTATGACACTTGTTACACGAAATTGTACTGATTGGCATATCCCTCTTTTGAGATCTTTGTCCATTACTCTATCATGAGAATTAAAAACTACTTTATTCTGGCATTCGCTTTAAAAAGAAATATCTCCGGTCGTGCACAAACCGAGAGCTCCGCATCACCAAGTAATACAAATTGCGTTCCATTCCGAAAAATACGGGGTCCACACAAAAAGGGTTGAAATGGGACGGTACTCTTAGTAATATTGCGTTTTGAAGGAAGCGAAGGATGTCCCGTTGTCGCCGCGAAATGATTGTGACAAACGGGGAATGTAGGGTTGTAAACCAATCTGTTGTTGATCATAAATTATTTATCTTGTCACCCTTGTTGAACATGTGTAATTGTCAGAGGTTAAAGCAACAAAATACTAAAATTTAGATTGGAGGCAATTTGAAAGTGTGTTCGCTAAAATTCAAAATAGCTAAATTTTAAATTAGGTCAAACTCGATTATGACAACTTGACGCTATACAAAATTGAGTTTGAAGTTTCTTATTTGAAGTTTAGAGAATTTTAAATTTAGGCAACACCGCGTCGAAGTGTACCCTTTGGATATTTATAAATGACGCCAAAACATAATTATTATTATTGGGCACTTTAAAATAACTTTAACGTAATTTGTTACCTCAAGCACTATGCATATTATGCAAACGAACGATCCTATTATTTTAGCCGTGCTTAAAACTTGAAAAGCCAGTAAAAAACCATAAACCTCAGCGCCAGTGAAACAATGTTGCTGAACTGACTCCTGCCGGCATTAACTGACAATGTTTCTGTCGGTCATTATTCGCAAACACGTGC
This sequence comes from Tortricodes alternella, assembly GCA_947859335.1. Taxonomy (NCBI): domain Eukaryota; kingdom Metazoa; phylum Arthropoda; class Insecta; order Lepidoptera; family Tortricidae; genus Tortricodes; species Tortricodes alternella. The sequence goes on along the minus strand of OX401979.1, from coordinate 12,381,490 downwards.
TAAGTGAAAAATATATACGTGCCCGAGTCTGCTGAGGGTAACGTTAGCAACTTTCTGGCTACCAGCGAGTCGGATGACGCTCAACTTTGAAAGAAATGTAGATACTTTAAGGATTTGGGTTGCGAGCTCAACTTTTGCTTAAGTATTTATGTTTCAGTTATTAATATATGCGTTCGTATCACGCAAGTTGCGACTTTGGCCTTCATAGAGCTCTTATACTTGATTTTGGAATTGGTTTATCGCTATTCTCCCGGGAACTGTGCATTTTCCGGGATATAGTAGCCTATGTCTTTCTCCTGCTTTCCAACTATCGTTATGCAGAAAATCAAGACAATCCGACGCACGGCTTTAACGAGAAAGTGGAACAAGCAAACAAACACACTTTCGCATTTAAATTATTAGTAAGGATTTCTTAATTAAGTTACTTGTAATCAAACAGAGAACGCAGCTGTAAAAAGATGGTATACTTCTTTGAAATGCATACCAAAGCTCTCATTATAAAATAAACTTTTATACATATATATATAGCATCACGCCAGAAATCCCTAATGGGGTGCGGTGGGCAGAGCCACAAGACTACTTGTGGCCACGTTCGATTAATTAGTCCTAAGATGGTATGATGAACCGTATGGTGACAGGTGATCAGCCCATCGCCCATACAGATAGTCCACCATGTTGGAGAGGACCCGTCCCTTAGTCGACTTTTACGACATGCCAGAATGATAAGCATCTGCACGCATTCTATGCTATTTCTTCACTCCCAGTGCAGCAGAGGTAAACTTTTATCTTTGTACTTTTTACTACTTGTATAATACGATGTAATTACTGTTGGAATTCTACATGTCCGTAATCCAGGTGTCACCTCAAGGGTAGCAAAATAATAAACCCTCTGGCGCGTCACGCGTGCCTCACGTACTCAAAACGTTGGAATTATGCCGTTGTTTAAACAATATAGCCGTTGTAGCCATTAATTCACGTGGTCAAGGATTAATTACATGTTTTACTTTCCATTAATAAAATACCTAAGCGTTTCCCTTCAGGTAAGGCAGAGTGGTCTGTGGCGCCACTTCTACCTGGCATACGTCATTGAAATACAACAAAGAAGATGATAACCCCGCTGCTACGCGGTGTCTTTAAGAGACCCCACACTAGCCTCTTTCGAGCGTCGGCGTATACGTCTTGTCAGCGTCCGTGCAGCGAGCGTCGACCCGACGCCAGTGGCATCTTTTGACCGTCGGCGTCTTGTTAGCGGCCGCGCAGCGGCGCCATGACGTCAGCGGCGTCTTGCCAGCGTCCGCGCACCGTCGACGCGACGCTCGCGCCGCTGGCGTCGCGGCGCCGCCGCGGGAGCATTGCCTCTACGCTGCGCGGGCGCTAGCGAGACGCCGACGCTCGAAAAACGCCGCTGGCATCGCGGTAGCGCGGTGCTAACGTCACATCGACGCTGCACGGACGCTGAAAAGACGCCAACGCTCGAAAGACGTTAGTGTGGAGGGTCTCTAAGATGATTTAGTCTGTGAGTAATATATTGCAATCAATCTGTAACCCAATCGCGCCGTTGGCAGCTGTGCACAATACTATCTATGAGTAAGCAATTAGCCTAGCTAGCGGTCAGAATGATTTCGAAATAAGTAGTGAGGTTCCTATATAAGGAATAAAAAAATAAATGTTTAACAAACCTATTAATTCATATTCCAAACGTTTCCTTACTCTGCAATACACTGCATACACTAGCGATAAATCTACGCTTAACAAAATTTCAAACGTTGGCGAGATTCGATACGTTCCGTTCCACTCAAAGTTGGATCGGTCTTTTGGCAGGAATAAATAGCGTTTTCGCGTAATTCGGGAGGACTCCGCGATTGTGCCCGAGCGACTCCGCCGTCAACTCACAAATTGCAGGCTAGCTAGAAAATCGAGTTCTTTTCAAAAGTAAATCTTTATTTTGCAGCAGACAAAGTTGATTTTGCAACAAAATTGGTTACAATACGAACTTGACCAGTCAGACGGTCTGCTATAGTGGAAGGTAAAATGGTCATGCTCATTCAACTTTTTACTCATATAAATGGCCTCTTGTGAATAACATTTATTTCCTTTCAAGTTGCTAGTTCCGTCCTCTTTTATTTCAAGCGTCGTCCCTGTAGTTGTGAAACCACTCAGCATGAAAAATGCTAGCAAATTGGCCTGAATTCTTTCCTCGCAATTTATTATATGCGGGGTTTTCTTTGTCCTCAACGGTATTTTATCTGAATCAACTTTTATTCAATCAACTCGAAATATAAAAGCATAGACAGACACAAAATCATCATTAATGAAAAATTCCACTTTTTCCAGTTTTTGTTTCGTTGCCTTTCCTTCTTGGGAATGCTTGTACCTCTAGAATGAGTGAGCAAATGGAAAAGTTCGCTTAACCGCCAACATGGACGCGGCTGGCCACTTAAAACACGCCAGGTTAATTTAAGATTACGTACTGAGGCAGACTTAAGATCAAGATCTTAAAGAATATCTTGGCTTTAAAAGGTTTCGTAAAAAAATCATGCCAATTTCGATGTGGATTGAGACCCTTTTATTTAAATATCTCCTCTTGTTTGTATTTATTACGCAGTTATCGTCACTAGTTAGTGCTATCTACAATTTATCAAGGTAAGTTTAGTTTTCTAGCATTTTTATTGTGTAGCCTCATACATTTAAAAACCGTAAAACCTTACAGCGACTTCGAATCGACAAAATATCAACATAGATCCCAGCTAATTAATTAACTTTCCAAAGAAAAGTATCAGGAAATATTCGAGTCTATTGCTTTAAAAAGTACGATAAGTATTATTCGAACAAAAGGGATTTGAAAATCGTCCGCTCGCTACAGCTAGCTAGGTACAAAATTAAAAGTACTTATTTCTGAAAATAATAGAAACCAATTCAGTGAACATGAATAGGCGAACCCTTTCGAGAATCGCCTTTGTTGCTGCTTACTAGCCTTTGAAGGTAAAGGCTTAATAAAAAAGAAACTAACTTGAGTTAGCAAGAACAACGACACCACAAAACCACTGAAATTCTTTAGAACGACTCTCCGATTCTTTCCGTTTGAGCATTGGAAATTGAATATCTCATGAATAGAGGTTGCCGTGGAAAACTGGAAACTGCCGAAGCTTCTGAAGTTTATGATGACAAAGAAAATACAAGTTCTGTATTGTTCATAGGAATGAAGGCAAGAATACCGGTCAACGCAGGCTTTATCACTCGCGATTCAGTGCACTTTACGATCGCTGCTATCGCTGCACAAGTATGAAAACTGACAGCTATAAAACATGATTCCTGTTTTTAATCGACTGCAGCTGTCGGAGGGATGCTTCTCTTCCGTACGTTCCATCTAAGTAATTGCGTCGCGTTCTTTTATTTCCTATAAAATATTCAAATAACATATGAAACTGAATCTTGAATTTCAGCTACCAGAACCTACACTTAATTATTTATATTAGTCGAAACTCCCAGGACGTCAAGCAAACAAAAGCGTTCGTAAGAGAGCGCCGACCGTCCAGTGGCGCCCTCATCACTGTTATTGTGTTTTCTATTAAACTAAAGTATTTTATCAAAATCGAACCCATATAAGTTGTTGCGCCGTTTAATACACAATCTATATGCTATGTAATATAGCTTTACAAAGTATAAACGGTACGTCATCATTTTAACAGAAAATGGCGGCCACTTTTTTCTATTAAATTGATTAGATGATGGTTATACTTTGCAAAGCTATATTACATAGCATATACGTTGTGTATTAAGTTGCGTAACAACTTATACGGCTTCAATTTTAATAAAATACTTTCCTTTAATAGAAAACACAATAACAGTGATGAGGGCGCCACTGGACGGTCGGCGCCCTCTTAATTATTCGAGCGGCTTCTGTGTATATTACGCTATATTTTTTTAGTATTAATAAAACAGCAACAACCTATTTTCCAAGAAGATAAACAAAGCTGCGGTAACTCAAGTTACAATAAAAAAGTTAGTTGATCCCGTAAAACAGTGCCCGTGCCCATAAAAAACCATCTCGCCGGCATTTATTTAAGAATTATTTATTGCCACGGACCCCTAAGTTAACCCTTAATAGCTGTTTCAAAGTAAACAAGTACTAATCATAAGATAATATATGTGGGTCTTAGAGAAGGGCGATAAATGAAAAAAGTTTATATTATTCAGACTTAATATTAAACCTCGTGGCGTATCATAATACAATATACAAATTTCTCGAAAATTCTTTACCTTTCAAACGGTAGGAAGGTCTTTGTTGTGAATAATTTATCAGAAAGTCTCATCCCACGACCCATAAATTGGATTAGTTGTAAGAATAAAAAATACCATCAAATTACAATGTAATTGTCTGTTACAGGTGTTTCCAAGAACAGATAGAACAATTTTGATGTGTATAAATCTTTACTCTATAGGGACAAATTTGTATACTTCTATATTCAAAAACAACAGTGTAACTGAAAGTATAAAATTGTAGTATATGATATAAGTTCGATGAAATATTTCACAAATAGTAGCTATGTAGGTAAATTACCTGATTACTATAAACCATTTATTTAGAGAGATAAGGCCACTCTCGTTCTGCACCTTTTAAATGCCATGGCAATAGGATAAAAGAATATTGCAGTAAGCTAATATAATGTCGACTAGTCCCTATATTTGCCTAGATTTTACGACCGGCTGTTAAACTGGTATTGTGTGGCCCAAGAGCCGTATATCTCGAGAGGCGACCCGAACTCGGTGATAATATGAACCTGGAGCGTAATATACTGAAATTATTTTTCTAATATGTCTCTGGTTATTTCCGACCTCATTCTGTATAGTTCCAAAGAACTATGCTCACTAAGGAAAGTTATCCTACACATTCATCGTTTCAATTGTAAGAAACCATATCAGGTATAACGAAACTTAATTATTACGTCCCCGATGACAGTAGTATATTAATCCTTTTCAAATTTAAGTCATAATTCTGAACTCGGTACGTAAACACCGTCATAATCAAAGCGTTCCCCCGGTCGCTACATTGAACAAAGGAAATCACACCGCTAAGTAAACGCTATTATAATTACTTACCTCAGCACTCGTGCACAGGTGTACTGTACACTGTACATGTAACATTGCGCATCAATTTATTAACAAAATTGAAGACACGGAGCTGAGCAGAGAACAATTTGTGAAGCTGACGCCAACTTCGAAACTTGCAACAACTCAATTCCTCGTGAAATTCCATTAACTCAATTCCATGTGTTAGATCAGCGTGAAGTCTGATAAGTTCGCGTTGACAGTTAAAAGACGCATTAAAAGCATTCAACAACTGAAAATTGAGAACTTTCGCTCTCAACCAGAGTTTTAACGCACTTTGGGGACGCGGGAGCAAGCGAGCTGGATGTTTGAGTTGCGGTTCATTAAAATTCAATATTGGAGCAGGCTGGGTATCGATCGTAACCGGCGACGCGTCGGCGGAGACACGGGACGCGCGTAAACAACGCACCGGGCCGACGTGCATCCTGCGTGGCGCCTACCGTGGGACCGTAAGTGGCGCCCAAACTGGGACCATAAACAACATCCCTATCACCTTTATACCTTCCTGGTTTATATTTATGCTACAATGTTTCTATGAATATCAACACACATCTCATATTGGGTTTATGAAATGTCGAACACGTTCCGATGTAGGAAGATTATGACGTCAAGAATAAATTCTGTTTACCATGCGTAAATGAAATAACGTATTATCCATATCAGAATATAGGTATGAGCTTTTATTACTGTAGCAGATTACTTTATAACGTGAGTGCGGGAACTGATAAACGCTTCGTTATTATGCCACGTTAAACGTTCCATGGTATTGTTTTAATGGTAATGTCGAAAACTTCTGTAAATGTATGACTACCCCATCATCGATAGCCTTCATTGGAGACTGGAGAGATGATGGTTACAAAATAGTAGTTTATGCAACGGTTGCATAATGATAGGCCTTAAAACACTAGTGTGGTTTTCATGAAACGAGCCGACAGGCGAGTTTCATAATAAGATCGCACGTGTGTTTTAAGGCCAAATTATGCAGAGTTGCATACATAACTTTATCTACACACATATTATAAATCCTCCATGATGGGTTCAGAAACAATATTTTCTGGCAACAAGTTATTTGTTGCAATCGTGGCTGCATATTTCCGATATCCGGCGCATTTTCACATCACACACACTCCGAGAAGACTACTTACTATTCATATTTTCAACTAAAATGTAAATTACAAACAACTTTTTTTATTAATTAATTCTACTTTCGTTCAGCAAAACACCAACATGGCGCCGATTCGATCCTCCGTCAAGACCATTTTTTATTAAATCATAGACAAACGGATGAAGTCTCTATTCTCACGTCACTCGAGATCAAATATTGTGCAGTTTATATTAAAAAAACATACTGAATTGACGTTTCGTATCAATATCTGTTTTAATATCTATGGATACTAGAATAGAGACCCACTTGAGTTTTGACAGCTGTTCCAAATTTAATCTCATTTCTTTACTAAAAACGATAAAGAAGTCATGTTATTTCTTTATCGCAGCACTGGTTTTTCCTAATTGGTTGTCAAAATGGTGGTCATTTCCTACGGTTTTTGATTAACCAATGGAGGTTTTATGATATGGGTGTAGATAAAGGTTATTTTCGACATTTAAAAGTAAGTAATCACATGAATGCAGCTACTAACCATGTAAAGTATTAAATAATTTGTTTATTATTATGAATTTAAATTTGCAACTTGCCAATCCTTGTTGAGAAAATGCAGAAGCGATGACAATGGTTGAAGTATTACCTGAAAAGATACACAATAACGTTATAATAATCTATATTATACAGAAAGGCAAATTATTATTAAAGGACAGTGGAGATGAAAAGAATATACCAAAAGCGCGAATTGATTTAAACACTAAAATAAATAATGTTAGTTATCAAAATTATATCTCATTCCATGATCGTCGAAATGTCCCGTAGACTCTTTTAAAGCCAGCATCATATTTGTCCATTTCAAATGACGTTGAAATTTAAGGACTACATGGACACTAAAGCCGAGTAGGTCGCGCGTCCATTAGCGCAGCTCTCGCCTTTTCACTTCGCGCTCGCTGAAATAAAGCCGTGAGAGAGCGATGTAATTATTTTAAATCGCCTCAGCAGCCCACAGGGCCGCCGCTGCTCGTTCCTACATGTACTTTGCAGCAGTAACCAATGTAACTGTTACCAAAGCTTCAAATGCGTACATACAGTTAGAACATATTTCTGCGGTCCGATAAATAAATTACATACAGAAACTAACCAATGGACCCGGGCTTCGGGACCGTAAGCCCTGATAAAGCGACCGCAAACAGTGCCACCGCAGAAGTGTATAACAGAAGCCGTCCAAATGGAAAAGTGATATGAACTGGCGGCCGGGATATTCAAATCACATTGATATCCGACGGTTCCTTATTGCCGAGTTCCTTCGTAAAACAAATCTCCACTAATATAATATCCGCCGACAGCTGTCTCCATAAAGGCAGTTACTCGTATTATAGTTAGACAGATAGCGACGAAGTCATCATTTATTACAACGGTATTTGCAACGTCGCGTATTACTCGGCATTGATCGCGTACGAGGATTTCCAATATGCCAGGTAGCCTACAGGAAATGGTTGCATGCGTAACATAAACTTTAATGTAAACCTTTAATGGAAACCTCTGGGCTATAAACGCCAAACCGCTAAGTTTAATAGTATCCAGGTACATTTAGGTCGCCAGTTTCCTGTCCAACCGTTCTAGGTAAGAAAGTAGGAGCAGTAAGTAGTATTACTAGTAGTTCTACAATTTGGAATATTCGTTACGTACATTTTTTGATTTTTGACTTGCACATATGGTCTATGCAATTCGTCTATAAACGAATAAAATATGTCTCATTAAACTCTAATTATTAAACAAGTAATAATCCTGAAAATAAAAGGGATTTTCTTAAATTCATATTCTTGTTGTATTCGATTATGGTTATCAGAGGGAGAGGGGATTTGAAGATGTGCAATTAGTTGTATGGTAATTGAATTATTTGTCCAGTGTAAGTAATAAAGAAAAAGTAATTGGTCCCATGTTAAAAACGTGAAGTGAATTATGAATAATTGAACACCGACCGATGTTGGTGATATTTATAGGTAGCAAGTTATTCAGCAGAAAAGATATACAACACATGAATAAAAGGAACGCAATCATGTTAAAAACTAACACAAACGTAATAATGAAGTGCGATATCTTTCCAGGAAATAAACTGCTTGTTTTTGTAATGCATTTTCAACATCGCTTACTAAAAAACGGAGTTCAGAATAGTCTTTGAGGCAAGCGAGGTCATCTTTCAAAGCGCTGACTTGAGACCCATGTTTGATTAAATTCTTCGCATTGTCTCGTTTCTTTATTGCGTAAGCAAATCCTGAAGTACCCTTTTACTTGCTGTATGAAATACGGGAAGATCCGATTTCCTCGTTCCGTGCTATACGTCTTCATAGGTTATTGCTTTGTCTAAATTGAGCACAAAGATATTAGAATATAAATTGTTTACAAGTAATTAATTTCAAGTACGTAAGAATCCGCGCTAAGATTATGAAAGGGTGTCTGAACTATTGGACATTTGCCAAACGCATGCTCTGACTTACTAAAAATTTGTCTGCCAAATATGTTTCATCGACAATAGGATGGTATTGCTGGAGAGCAGCGTATTTTGCAAAGTGCCAATAGTACCCGATATTTTCGCTTCAAAGATTTAAATCAGTTGATTAGACTTTATAGCGACAATCTGTCGCCATGTTTATGTTATGAATGTGTGCATGAACCGATCATCAGGCATCTTCTTTTTTCCTACTTTCATGCAGCCGCCATTTACCGTTCAATTATTTTAACAACGAGATATAATGTGAATCAAGTAAAATTTGTACTTACAAATGAAATGTTACACCTTCCGCTTTATTAGTGTTCTTTGAATTAATTGTGCCTGCATTTACTAAACAAGCAACACGGCATAATGAGAAAATTCTCTTCGGAAAAGTTAATATGCGGGTTTTCACATTTCACGTGCACTCGTTACTGCTTTGGGGTGAGCACTAATTTCAGATGAGTGACTTCGCTCATTTCACTAGTGACGTATTCCAGCCCGATCAGCGGTCACTGTACAGCATGTCTTCTCTTCTGATTTAATTAAATATTTGCTTCGCTTAGTAAGACCCTTCTAATTGCTCTAACTTTGGTCTAGTTAAAATTCGACTGTCTATGGAGTCTATTTGTATGCTTAGTAGACCTGTTGTTTAATTTTAATTGGTTCTAAGATACTCAAACGTAGAACAAAGACGACACGACGTCACTTCATGTGTATGGGAGCCTCGAATTCTTTGTTCCCGAGTAAAAGCATTAAAGAACAAACTTTGCGCATAAAAGTGCCGTAGAAGTGGCCTGTTAAAAGCCGCAAGCTTCGCCAATAATGAGACGTTATACTAGGCCGTTGGTGGCTTTTATTAGCGGAGTAATATTCAAGATTTAACTCACATCACAGGCTTTACACGTATCCGTCGCAGAGTTCGAAATTATCAAGATAATTATTTTCTTAGATAATTATTATGACAATTATCTAATATGGCATCCACGCTGATTCTAAGTTTTGAACCTTTAATTTGATGACCAAAAATAAAAAAAACACAAATTTTTGGTAAATAAGACATTTATAATTATTAATTGTTTTATTAACTAGAGTGTAGTCTTTTGTTTTCGCCATTTTCGTTTCGCATCACAATTAATTGCATGGAGAAAACAAAATGGAGTTTTGTGTCTGATTGGTTTGTGACTCAAACAACTTTTTTGACATTAACATTTCACGTGTTTGGCAGGTATCCAAAGCGTCAAATCTATCATTTGATTTTCCAGTAAAATTTAATTATCAATATAAACGAATAAGTATCAAAATAATTATCATGATAATCAGTTCGAGCCCTCCGTCAGTTATATTTATTCGCAAGGCACAAACGAAAACTTTTGCCTATTAAATTGAGAACTTAATATTTTTCTAGAAAATTTTATTTCGCTTTGATCTCGTCTTTTCCATAACTGTAAATGGACATAAATACAAGACTTGGAGCTCGACAGTTTTAACCTTGCTGGGTCAAATGTTCCCCAGGGAAAACTTGGAAACTAAGTCTACCTAGTCGGACAAACGCCGTTTATGCGATGCTATATCATCTTCAACCCCGGCGACGAATCGGAGGGGTGTTATATACGTCGGTTTGTGGCGGTTTAAAAACGCCTCTTGGTGACACTGCCCTGAGTAGTAATAGAGGGTTTGGACTATTTGTAATTTAGTTTTACCTTTAAATATTTGAATGTATTGGTTTCGAATATCAATAAGACTAAATCTCCAAACCGAGTATGCCTCAATTAATACAATGCAAAGCCTCAGAAAAGCACCAATTACGGAGTTATACACATTGTGTTTAGTGCTGTAATAAACTTACTAATTAAACCAATTATATAAGAGTTAGGAGTACAGCAGGTGGGACTTATTGTGATGTCGTTTATTACTGAGAAATTATACGTCGAATTTATTATCATTAAAGCATATGACTAATATTATAGACAGTCTGTACTGAGCTTTATTTAGATGTTTGTATGAGACTATCTTGCATGATGTGTTTTGATCTGGTTTTACGCGAATGCCCAAAAAAGGTGTGTATTGTTTTTAGAGTCATGTAAGGTAAATTCGGATAGAGTACTATTACAATCCTTACCGTGTCTCGGGTATTATAAGTGAATTGACTATATATGGTCTAGGTATGGTTTACAAATAAAACCTAATTATGAGAAAATATATGCATCAAAGTTGATTATGTGAACGATCATAGTGTAGACATTAAGAAGAAATTAAAACACTAGGATATTTTTTAAAGTATTCTTTTTAATACAAACGTTTTTTTTAAACTGTTTGCTTTTCCTTCTTACAAGTAATCATCAATCACATTATTATTCGAAAGGTCATAATTTGGGCTTTAATGAATAGCAGACCGGGGTACCCTCGTAGATTATTAAACATCAACTTCTCATCACAAGTGAAATCAGTCTATAAACATATCGATTTTGAATAATCTGGAGTCTTTAAATATATATGTATATATAATACACCCTTACGTGTTAATAATTAAGCAAAATAGAGGCGGGAGCGACAAAATCCATTATAATTAGATTTCAAAGGTCCCATCGGTAACGGGATTAACTTCACCGCAGATAGTTACAGTTTAGTGGAAATTTAAGTGGGTAGGAACAAAGGGCTCTCTTTATTTTGCACTTAGGGGAAACGAATATTTGATAGCAAATAATTAAATCGAAAGAAATCCGAGAACTAGTTACATAAGTACGTATACTATAGAAGTACGCAACTAGTCCAAAGCTAATATACATAAGCTAAAATAAGGTAGGGATAGTTAAAACATTTTAAGTTATATCAGAACAGCCGTTTTCTTATGATATCGGGCTTATTTTGGTGTAAGTTTCAGTATTTTAGCCAACGTAATGAAATAAAGACGTTACGCAACCGATTAGGGTAATTGAGAACTTTTAGTTTAGTACCAAAACTGCTCCATTTGTTAATGAGCCAACTTACAACGCATCAACATCCATCACTCAAATTGCTTTATAACTGTAACAACTCCGAACTTTGACGATTCGGCCGACATTAGATGATCTATATTATAAAATGGCAATATTGTCTGAGAGATTTTTTACTCTGGATTTATCAAATTTACAACAAATAAGTGCTCTTTCGTGTTCAAGAGAAACAAGGTACCACCGCTATAGTGATTAGTCACAATTAATTTGAGAAACGTTGATGATGCTGAGAAGGCAAACGACAGAAATATCCTCCAACACGTTTGATTCAAACTCAAAATATTTATTTTGCAAGTAGGCCACACGGGCTCTTTCACATGTCATGCTTAGTTCGTACCTTCAGGAGATCCTCAAACCGTACTCACTTCGACCTTGTCAGACTTAGCCTTTCCCTATCGATACCATTCAAATTCAACAGATACAAGCAGATGTCAAACCAATCAACCGTCTTCTCTGTCAGCAGAACATATTAACACTAATGTAATTGTAATAAGTCCAAAAGACCATGATCATGATGATTCTTTTAAAGACACTTTCGAAGCAAAGTGAATTTACATCGAATTTAAACCAAGTATATTTTCTTTTAATCAAATATGGGTTTGCGTTTGATCTCAGTCTCACTTGATGTTAAGTGACGACGTCTGATGTCCGATGTCTCATCGACGAGGTCGATGGTGGTACACGCTTACCCAGAAAATGCCTATTCACTATTGCCTTGAAAACACCAAGGTTATACGATTCCGGGAATACAGACGCAAGGAGAACTAAAACTAATTTTAACTCTCAAAGTCACCTCAGCTTCCACCACCATTTTAACCCTCATAGCATGTATTGTAAAACCCACTGAAAATTGCTGGATTGATCGACAATAAATGATGACTGACGCGTCTAAACATGTTTTCGGTACTGCAGTGTATTCCCGCATAAGAGGAACAATGACTATAGTGGCGTATTACAGCGAACAGCAGGAAGCACCTGGGTTTATGACAAGGAACGGTGCCCGCATAATTTTCGCATCTCGAGTGCGCGACGGCCAGTGGGCTATAAAGCTTACCCATATGTAGCACTTAAACGACGTCTATAAAATACATCAAAATTGAAAATTTCACTGGCATGTTTTTACCTCAAAATATGTTTCCAGAAAAGCTCAAGGAATGTTTACATTTTGGTTGAATGTACATACATCGAAAAGTAGATTTTGGTACGTATGTTTGTATAAGGAAATACCTAGAGCCTAATTTATTATCCAGAGATTATAATAATATATACGTTTACTAGCTATTCCTATAACTTTTAGCATTACGTCTAAAGAACTTAATACAATGTAGCCCCTCCAAATAGGTCGTATAAGTACTCGAGTTATCTCATCGTTAGCTGAAAATGACAATTCAGTATAGGCAGGAAGGGCTGTTTAAAGTTTTTAAGTAGCTCGGTGCGTTAAACCAAGATCATTGAGCCTTAAAGCGGATACTAATAATCAATACTCAATAAATATAGACAAGACAGTAAGTAAAAAGCTATTGTTCGCAAACTTGTTCTAATAACTGGTTAATTACCGATTCTCAGTGCTTTTGCTTTAAGTAAAATTTTATGATCAACATAAAATCAATATAGTTAATTTTAGCTTTTCATTCGCTCTTAATTAAAAATACTAAGAACATAATAAAGAAATTACGATTCTCAGAACAGTGAAAAAACCTTATTTTACAATCTTACGATAACTTTACGTCTATTGAGCTAATGAACTTGTACATAAATGTCCATAGTAAAATAGAATAACAATGGATTTAATTAAATCTAATATCAAAATGTAACAAAAGGACACAGCTGTCGCAAAGACGTTGAACAGAATAATCGACTACATGATTCCTGTGGCTTTGCATGGGTAGAATTAGTTCTCCAAATTTCCTCTGGTTCTGAACATTTAAACAAGATAAAAAGAGAGAGTTAGTACCGAGGAAGACACTCATTCGATTTATTTCTTAAAAACGTCTGCGTCAAGTACTTCCAATTGTACGTCGTTTTTTATTATGTTTCGTCGTTATTGATTCCTGGCACTATACTCTTTAGGATTGTTGCATTCTTCTAGATTAGAGCTTTTCTCTGGCCCGCGTTTTCCATAATTCCGTGCATATTTGCAATTGATATGAGACGAAATCTCACACACTCGTACTATGACGTCACATACAAATAAAATACGGCGCGACGAAGACATACAGACAGGCATGATCTTATCGTTGGTTTAACCATTTTTCACGCATTTAAGCGTTGTAGTTATTAGTGATTTAACGCTTCACAGTATTTTGTCTCACAAGAAAGTTCCACCGACTATCACTGCAACGAGCGGGTAGACGTTTTCAGGTCTAAAAACAACTTTGCCTGTGTCCTCCATGACTCAAATTGTATACCTACATATAATAACATTATTTAATTTAATATACATACCTCAAGGGTTCTCATGGTATAAGAATAAAGTGACGGCTGAGAAATTTAAAAAGAAAACATCGTCTGACTATTTGTCAAACTCGTAAGTCACTAAGGCGGTGTTTCGAAATCTAAACTTTATTAAAACGTTTTTGAGGTTATCTTTGTAATTTTAAGATACTTAGTACAGAAAGAAAACCAAGGACGAAGCGGCGAGTTTCCAAGAGTTGCAAGTGGATTTGTTTCCAGTCAAAGCCATTGCAGGAATGCCAGGCAGACCTTCAGAAAATCTACACAATAAGAGCCGAGTACTAAAAGAAAGTGTGTAAACTACACTCAAAAAGGCTTGTGAAATTAAACCTTTCTGAAAATGTACATATATACATATTAACGAATACATTATCCGTAGGTAAATGTTAAAGAAGACTCATTTCGTTCAACCAGGGGCCATGTTTGAAATATATATTCCTTAGACTGCTTAAACGGTATAAGGCGGCAGTAAGGAAAGATTTTTCCATAAAATAACTCATAGGGCAGAGACATCTTAATCAACGCGAACGAAGTCGCCGGCAACAGCTAGTGATTGATAAGCACATACCACTTAGCCTAAGTGGTGTTTGTTGATAAGTAAACTCCGATATCACACCTAGATGAAGTAACGTACATTTATAATGTTTCGTTTTTGAGTCAATGATTGATGATGAATGATGAATTGAAGATTAGGCACAAAACATAACTTTAATGGGTTACAGAATGTGAATTTTGCGAGTTGTTACGTAGAGAAGTCGATAATAACTCATTTGCTAAATTTAATGAAAATCTTCGCCAACTAATCTCTCTTGAAACCAACAAGCTTGCCCAACGATTTTCAAATTTATGTTAAAATGTCGTCAATATAGATGATGTTAAAATGAATATTGTAAGTCGAGCAAGATAAATAATTCCATTCGTAGACAGTTATAACGAAGTAAAATATAATATGCTTCAGACAGAGGAGCTAATCACAGGACACAACAGGTTATTCTTCATACGGCAGAAGATAGGAATTATACGAATCAAAAAGATACATACAAAACTTCTATATTTGATCATACCCATACTGCAAAACTAGAATAAGACTTAGAATTATGAAAGACCAAGAACTAAAATTACATTTGCAGGTAGTATCCAGGGGATCCCAAAATTGGCTGAGCCTGTATATTGGGAACCTTTTTTGAGTTCGTTTGTGAACTAATGGAAGACATGGTTTTAAAGTTCGTTCTGTTGTTTTCATGTTCTTTACTGTAAACAAAAGCATCACGTCACGAAAGTAAGTAAATGCGAAACGTGCGAAGGAACTTTCGAGACAGATTCGCTATATCATCGTTTATAGGTAGCTAGAGATGAACAAAATCATACATCAAAATTCATCACAGCTGACCCGTGGACCCTTCGGCGCGTCCGTTTCCATACCTACCTTCGAATAAAACAATAACGAAGCAACTTAATTAAAACAGTTACAAAACGTTTCAATCTCTGCTTCAGCATAGCGGCAGTATATCCAACTAAATATTTGGTTTATGACTTTAGTATTGTATTACAAAAATTTCTCGGGAAAAACGATATTGTTATTATAAATAACATAATTGTTTCGTTTTTCCCGTGTCCGTTTTAGAGAATCTACTTGATACCGGACCGCTGACGATTGACCGCTCTAATGAATTTTCAAAATTTGAAATAATATGGAATAGACATCAAACTTAGCAAAAGTACGACACCATGCCATAAATATAACTGTAGAAATTGTCATGGTCACCTTTGGTGTTAAGTTCAACTTACATTGTTCAAGTGTTTAGTAGTTAATTACAGATGAATACGGGCAAAATAAACGACTCTCCTTGATTAGTTTACACCACTATCCACTTGAATAATGTTAATCGGGCCTTAGTCTACCTTTGAGACTTGGAGCGGTTATTTAAACTACAAAGGCACCTAAACCACAGGGTATTATTAGGTACGTATTTCTATGTAACATAATATAGAGCATATTGCAGAGGAATCTAATTTAGTTTATTAATTAACCATTATTACTATAATCAGCCTTCATTACAGCTATGTATCTAAACCTCGTACTAATCAAGCTGCGGCTGCACATACGGATATCCAATAATTACACTGCGTTAATGGTACTTTCTATACTCGCCCGTAATTAAACAGTAATTGTGTCGTATTAATTGTAGTTTGAAGTGACGGCAGCGCTGCGGTGGGGATTGTCCAGACCTGATCATGTCGATGGGGCCATCCTTCATCGGATGCGACAGGACACGATTGGTGCAAGTTAAGTGCGTCTAGCGAATAAATTGACAAATGGCTTTGTTTATATCGTTCGGCATTGCTCATCAACTGTTAGTTGTTCGTTTAGAGTTAAAAATGGATTGTTACCTTCTAAAGTTATGTTTAGGGTTAAAGGCGACGTGTGTGACACATACAGATGACACTTAGCATCACAGGGACGGACCCTGCGGCCCTAACATGCACGACACAAGGATAAGTTAAACCGACTTATAAATCTATAAGTGCGTTCTCTCACACTAGTACCGACGAAAGACATAGTCATAGAGATAAACGGGTTTTATTTATCCTTGTGTCAACCTTGCCAGGGCCGCTCGAGTCATTTTGTACCTGGTTGTTACTAGATAATAGCATAGAATGCGTGCAGATGCTTATCATCCTGGCATGTCGTAAAAGTCGACTAAGGGACGGGTCCTCTCCAACATGGTGGACTATCTGTATGGGCCATGGGCTGATCACCTGTCACCATATGGTTCATCATACCATCTTAGGACTAATTAATTAATCGAACGTGGCCACAAGTAGTCTTGTGGCTCTGCCCACCTCATTAGGGATTTCGGGCGTGATTCTATGATTCTATGTTGTTACTAGATATGCAATGCAATAGCAAATCAAATGGCACGTGTTTTATACGTTGTACTTTAAGATTACGCCGGGTCATCAGAACTATACATTTATATATAATATAAATATATAAATAATAAATCAGGGGACAATCTTTACACAAATCGATCTAGTCCCAAAGTAAGCTCTTAAGGCTTGAGTTATGAATACTAGACGACTATATAAATACTTATATAGATAAATAAATACTTAAATACATAGGAAACATCCAAGACTCAGGAACAAACATTCGTGCTCATCACACAAATATTTGCCCTTACCGGGGATCGAACCCGGGACGCTTGCGTCGGAGGCAGGGTCACTACCAACTAGGCTATCCGCGTCGTCACGCGTTTTAATATAAATTAAAACTTTTGTGAGACATCGCGCGCGCGCGTCTAGTGCGCGGGTTGCTTTGATCGCGACCGCACTCAACACCTCAAGAAGAACTCCATACGAATCAGAAACATGTCGGACTATTTCTGACAATAATTCGTGAGTAAAGCCGTATTTATTTCTAGTGTCTATACATTTAAAATATTAATTTCAACGGGGTCAACCAAACCAAATATCTATTTGATTCTAGCGGGCAATCGCACCCGCGTTTTCTTGCTTCGCAGTCCAACGCTGGAACTATTGAAACAACTAGTCGGTAGATATGGTCGTGTCACTCGCAACGCGCCCCCAAACGACTATTGGGGCAGTCCACTGCTAGTACAAGGTCGTCGACCCGTGGGTAGTTGCAACAGCTTGCAACCCGTAAGGGAAACTTAGTTCTAAACTGCTACATTGAACCTTTCGTATGATTCCAAGATATTGCTAAGCGATTTGTTTCGTAGTAGTGGCCCTAGCGAACTTAATACGAGGACTGGTCTCTCTCATACTAGTATCGAAGAAAGAGATGCAATGAAAGATAAGATGGGGATAACTTATCCTCATGTCAACCTTGCTAGGGCCGCTGATGTTCTAAACGTTTTGGGTAATATTTATGAAGAAAAATCCGATGCATATCCAGGTAAGTAATTTAATTATGTTCTTGTAATCAATATCACCACGTACCTATAATATGTTGTCTGGGAGTGAAGAAATAGCATAGAATGCGTGCAGATGCTTGTCATCCTGGTATGTCGTAAAAGTCGACTAAGGGACGGGTCCTCTCCAACATGGTGAACTATCTGTATGGGCGATGGGCTGATCACCTGTCACCATACGGTTCATCATACCATCTTAGGACTAATTAATCGAACGTGGCCACAAGTAGTCTTGTGGCTCTGCCCACCCCATTAGGGATTTCGGGCGTGATACTATAATATGTTGCCAATTATAAAATATTGCGGGTTTATTTCTTGTCTTGAATTAAATCGTAGGTGTTTCAGGGCCCGCACAGAAAATTGTATATAAGTACATTGCTTTGCATGATATCATCAACATACACCACCAACACGCAATCAATTATAACACTGGCACATAAGTTCCAATACAGGATAAGCCCGATCGAAGTTTATTACGAGGAACGTGCCATAAAGCCAGATCAGTGAGCTAATAAAACCTCCCAGCAAAAATACAAAGTGACCAATAAAAAGAACCCCTATTACGGCTTGACCCTCGGCATCGTTCCAGGAGACATCGCTGCTGTAGGTATTTGATCCTAATGAACAATAAAAACACGTATAACTTAGCTTAGGTCTAAAAATTTGACGAGATTAGACCATTAAATGTAACATGGCAGGCAATGCCTCTATATTCACATATATCCGCTTCAGGAAGCTTTAGTTTTCTTATCGTCGATTCCGTCGATCCACCTATTTGTAAATCGTGAAGTAGTGTAGTTTCTATGTATCAATGACGTTAATATTAGATTTCTTAGAAGGACCAATCTGTCACACACATGAACCTCTTCTCAAACATCTGAGTAGTTGATTTCTAATTCTGAAAATAGAACGAAGCAATTTAAGACACTGGTTCCATGACATGACAGTTCATGAAATGCGAGAATTAGGAAGATAGAGAAACAGGTAAAGCTCTATATACATAATGCCGAGAATATGTATTTAGGGCCGAGAATAATATCTCTACTGTTTCTCAAGCCACGTTTTTTTATAGAAGCTCAGCCTGTGCTTACTGCTTTTTACTTATTAATTATATTCTCGCTTGCTTACATAATAGAGTCGACGGCCTGGTAGATATAGAAATAATTTACTTTTAAGTCTTCTTGATGTGATTAGTAATTGATGTGATGGCTTAATCTTATTCATTAATCTTCAAGCAGTCATTTGGCTTGGTTAGTTATTATAATAAAGTGTATTCAAAACTTAATATTCGCTTTTAAATGCGTCCTTTGACGGGCGCGGAAGTGCTGAAACTAGGTTACTCTGAATAGAGCACGTGTCGAGGAATCTTCCGGTCCCTCCATTAGCTCTGAATAAACGATTGAAGACAGACTGGATTGTATTATGAGAAGAGAATAATAGTTATTTATACAACTGACACATAATGAAGGTATTTAAGGCACGTTTGCGAGTTTGTGACATGACGCGTAGCCCAAAGGTGCATACAGATGTAGTGCATAATTATTAGTTTCCATCGTGTTTTATCGGAAAGGTTCGTATTTATCGTGCTCTCTCAATTAGCTTCAGCAAGCCCCCAATTTTCGGTGCATTTGAGATAATCTCACAATCGAGATTAAACGTCAGTGCATACAGTCATTTGACACAACTGTATGAATCTGACGTTTAATCTCGCTATCGACATTATCTCGAATGCATCGAGAATTGGGGGCCAGAACCCATCATACCATGCTGTCATTTTTAATTTTGACATTTGACAGTAAATAATAAAGTTTCATATTAATGAATATAAACATGTCACTCATTTAATACAACAATTAATTGACACTTCGGTTCCCGTCGTCTTCCGATTGAGATGCGAGTATTACCGATGGAAACATTATTCACTATATCTGTACATAACTTTTGGGTTTGTAATTTTCTTTCTGCCGTTGCCATAGCAACCTCTCATTATAGAACTGTTATCACCATGCTTCGATCATATTTCATTAGCTTACCGTTTACGACATCAATATAAGGAAATTGGAGTACGCGACTAGAAACAACATTTTAAACAATGTCATTGTTTCAACTTCAACTTAGTAAAGAAGTATGGCAATGTTATTATATTTATTAACCTGAATTAAGGAAAATATCCTTATATCCATTCTTATTTATACTAAATCGTTAATTAGTAATCCTCCTATATTATTTAAATGTTACTTTAAATATAGATAAATGGTTATAACATAGGTACTTAATAAGTGAATTCGGTTTTTATCCCAACTAATAAGTACCCTGTTTTTGAAAATTCGATGTAAAATCAAACTTTACCTCGATCAGGCCCCCAATTCTCGGTGCATTCGAGATAATCTCACAATCGAGATTAAACGTCAGTGCATACAGTCGTTTGACACAACTGTATGAATCTGACGTTTAATCTCGCAATCGACATTATCTCGAATGCAGCGAGAATTGGGGGCCTGAACTGGTAAGCAGTAAAGGCGCCTTCATACAAATGCGAATTAATTCTACAGATGCATGTGACGTTCCAAAGCCCCGCGGGGAATGCACTTATTAACAGTCCCTATCATTTAATAAGGTGCTTAAATTAGACGGCAGGTGCAGTGATGGTATTCTTATCTCGCTCACACTTGCATAGACCTAATTTACTTGCTCAAACGCAAACGTACAATAAGAATTCTCGAATTTAATAATTTCCTACCCCAGTTACTCCACGTCAGTAGAACGGCGCCACACTCGCCTGTCAAATGTTTTTACTGTCTCTGCGAGGCACTAAGTAGCTATTTTCTCCTGTTTTAATAACCAGGCGACCAGGCTCAGTCCGCTGGCCCCGAAACATCCCTCCCAGGGGACTGAGGGTAAATTCGGACCCAGGATATAGCTTAAATAATCCTCACGACACGTCGGAAATGAGGTCAGTCCCGCTGAATAGTTTAAATTCAGGTTAATGGTCAAAGCCGCAAAGTTTGAGGAACACATTGTCAGTAATTTTAATGGGACAAGTTTTGAGGTTAAGTTGTTAGTGCCTTAACCTAGAATTTAGCTAGTTTGGATAGTGATCTTTTATGGGTTTGTATAAATTGTCTTAATAGTACATTGTGCATCTAGGGCCGTAAGAAGGGGATAACTAACGAGAGTCTGTTAGAAGCCCGATGCCATAGGGAGTTATGTATTTTGTATGGTTTATCACTCCCGCTGACGGCGGGGCCCATAGAGGAGTTAAATCGGCTATAGCTGCTCTATACGCCTGCGTATAATAACACCCTTTCCGAGCAAGTGTGATGAAAATCAAATTAACTAATTAGGATTTTTTTTATTTAAGAATAAAATATGTAAAAGTATTGTTGGTTGCTTTGCTCTGGCAATATTAACTTTGCAAGTTATAAAAAACAACCCAGCAAATAATCCACTTTATAATATTCTGTTGCACCCTCAGGACGTCGTGTCAAACAACTTGACCGTTCGGACATTAACATTTTCATCACAGACTTCAACTCCAACATTAATATACTTGCTAGGCACGAGTAACATAACAAACAGCCAATCAGCATGTTGAGTCGTTGACTCGGAGCGCGCGGCCGCGCTGCCCAGGCGCCGTGAACGGGAGAAAGTCCGAATTGTAAACACGACGTCACCGCGGGAATGCACGTAAATTAGTTTTCGTTTTCAAAACTTAGTCATTGATGTGGAAATTATAAAGTGAGTTATTATGAATGGCATTGTTTTTTCCAGTTTCAATTTAATAAGCCTTCTGCTAACTTTAAGGAGCTTGAAATGGCATGAATCCGTAGATATAAATATAAAGATAAGACATGCTATAGAGTGCCCGTGCCGGGATACGTCAGAAGCCAGTAGCCAGAAGAATTAGATTCGTACGTGCGAGTCTGACATTTAGTTAGAGTAACATGGACTTCACTAACGACTAGCCGTAGCTTTTTTAGCTTGGTAAAGCCGTCAGGAATCGGCTTGTAGGCAGGCTTCGCCACTGGTGGTGGTGCAGTGCATTAGTGGTCATCCGATAGCGATAACGTTTGCACATCAAATGTCATAATCTTAACTTTATATATTATTATTATTATATATAAAGTTAAGATTAACGTATTAACTTATTAACTTTCCCTGAGAAAAAGTGTCTGATTATGGCGTGTTTCTCTTTTGACAGTGAAGCACAAACCCACCTTCTATTCGTGTATAAAAAAAAAATCTCAATATTTCAAAATAAATTTCATTGATTTGCTTTAGGACACTAATAACCTTTGATATAATATGTTTATATCATTAAAATTGCAATATTGCTTGACGATAGTAACCAGACGGTAATTTCCAAACAAGACACAAGTGACATTATCTTAAGGTCAAATGGAAAAATATAGGTTTTGGGTCACCTGTCGAAGTACCCTTGAACTTATTAAAACCGAGTGGCAGCTTTATTTGGAGTATTATCACTTCTTCAGACGGTTGACGCTGACAGGCATTCCTGTATACACGGGTAGGGCCCACACTGGTATTATTCAAAACATTGTGTTATACCTTATTTTTTTCTTATTTATCAGTTAAAGCGCATATTAATAAATCCAGACAAGTGCGACTTAAACTCGCGAGGAGAGGGTTCCGTACATGATTATCTGAAATTTCCTATGTTACTCTAAATACCATAGACTTTTTATCGTGCTCCTGTAATCTATAAGTAAGAAACTATTTACTGTATTTTTTCAAAAATGTTGTCCCTGTAGTTTCGTAGATAAGAAATTGTCAATTTTTGCCTATTTTCCTTAGTATTTTCCCAACTATTTACCTTAAAATTATCACAAAATATAAGTATTTTAAGATTCTCACAACGAGCCCTTTGATTTGACACGATATACTTTGCATACCTAACTGTTTTTAATTTTATTTTTTTAAATTACCCCCAAAAGTGGCCCCATGTTTAAAATTAATTTATTTACGTTGCGTTACGTCCGTGTTGCGGTCTCTAACTTACATATGTGTACCAAATTTCAACTTAATCGGTCCAGTAGTTTAGTATCAAATTGGCTGTGACAGACGGACAGACAGACACACGAGTGTTCCTATAAGGGTTTCGTTTTTCGTTTTGAGGTATGGAACCCAAATAAAAATGTTAATTATAAAAATCAAAAATCCCGACTGCATAACCTTTAAAAAAGGGGAGAAACAAGAAAATGATTCTGCCCATTGCGGTCGATATGGAAATAGTCATTTGATTTTTATAATGCATTCTTTAAATTTTTATCTTTTGTGTTACCATATGTCCGTCCCACAATTAAGACGAATCTAACGACACGCCATATGTTTCCATCAAGCCAATTAGGCTACAGAGCGTTCCATAAATATAAAAACACTCGAAAAGCATTACCTTCCTTCCGGGACAGTCGGGTAAGAGTGCAATACTTTTCAATCGGCTTATGGTCGCGTGTGAAATTCAAATTAAATTAATCTTTGTATCATTTAAGTGGGATATTTCGTTCATGCACGTGAAAGGTTAAGGAAAACGTATGCAATGAATCTATTTAATGATTAAATTTCTTGCCGGAACGCGTCATTAGCCAATGTCGGTGCAATACAAGGGTAAAAGGGTCATAACCCGCTGCCGGTCGCTAACAGAAAGCATAAACAGCTTCAACTTCCATTATTATATGATTAAAATTATTATGTCGCTGTCTGTCCGTTGAAGTCCAGACTACTCCAGACAGCCTGTGACATTGGCAATGTCATGTCGAGTCGAGTATGTGTACCTAAAAGCGGCCAAGTGCGAGTCGGACTCGCCCATGAAGGGTTCCGTGATTTACGACGTATAAAAAAGTAACTACTTACTAGGTCTCGTTCAAACCAAATTCCGATGGAAGTTTACATGGTAATGTACATCACATATTTTTTTTAGTTTTATCATTCTCTTATTTTAGAAGTAACGGGGATGGTACACACACATTTTACCACTTTGGAAGTGTATCTCGCGCAAACTATTCAGTTTAGAAAAAAATTATATTAGAAACCTCAATATCATTTTTGAGACCTATCTTTTTGAGTTTCAGTTCTAGGTATGGGGAACCCCCAAAATTTATTGTATTGTTTTCTATTTTTATGTGAAAATCTTAATGCGGTTCACAGAACAAATCTACTTACCAAGTTTCAACAGCATAGTTCTTATAGTTTGGGAAAAAAGTGGCTGTGGCATACGGACGGACAGACAGACAGACAGACAGACAGACATGACTAATCGATAAGGGTTCCGTTTTTTGCCATTTGGCTACGGAACCCTAAAAAGGATGGTGAGTAATGTCAATTGCTACCAAAGCCATAAATGTAATCAAATATATAAAACACTAGCTTCTGCCCACGACTTCGCCCGCGTGAAATTCAGATATAGTTATTCCCTCGGGAACTTTAAAATTTCCGTCTAGGGTCTGCTATCTCCATACCAAATTTCATACA
This sequence comes from Tortricodes alternella, assembly GCA_947859335.1. Taxonomy (NCBI): domain Eukaryota; kingdom Metazoa; phylum Arthropoda; class Insecta; order Lepidoptera; family Tortricidae; genus Tortricodes; species Tortricodes alternella. The sequence continues at coordinate 12,356,917 of OX401979.1, read as the reverse complement.
AATCCGTTCAGGCGTTGAGGCACAAACTTTCAAACTTTCGCGTTGATAATATTAGTGATTTAGTGCTTTATTGGTTTCTTTACATTATTGGTATAAAATAAGCCTTTGTCGCTCCCCGGCCGATAAAACGATGAATTGAGAGTGTGTGATGGAATTACATGAACTAATGGGGAAGATGCCTGAAAATCAAAATGAAGTTTAAACTATATATTACGAAAGTAAATGTAAACAAAAGCATATTACAGAAAAAAGCAGATCATTTTGACTATTCATTTCTATTTTATTAAGCGTCAAAATTAGTGAAAAATATACCTATATCGGTTTAAAGTTCTGATTTTCGTTTTTTGGACCTCCTCATCAAATTTATGTCATGTTTTATTTCTACGATGTTGGTCTAAAAACAGTATTTTCGGAAATAATTGTAGATTTCGTGTAAGCGCCATACAATTTGTACAGTCTAACGAATGCTGTGACGTCATAGTTGTCGTCCATTTTATATGGAGTGTTTTTGCGAGTCATTGTTCATACAATGACTTTTCAAAGCTTCATAACTCATAAAATAAACAATATAATAATGTGTTGCGTACACAGATCGGTTTCTAATATTCAGCACTTTCCAATACAAGATGAACAAAAAAATATGCATTTTCCCTAATCCGCCATCCCCATTCCTTCATTCATCCCTATGTTGTGGATGTTCCAAGAATTCGCACTAAGCGGTACGCTTCTACATTCATCTGGCGAACGGCTAGGGAGTGGAATTCCCTGCCTGCAGACTTGTTCCCAGAACGCTACAAGTTGGGTCTTTTCAAAGAAAGAGTGTAAGCATTATCTAGGTGTGCATGCTCCATCGTCGACCTCATCATCACTTTCCATCAGGTGAGATAAAGGTCAAATGCACATCTATATTCAACAACAAACACACATTTATAATATTAGTAGGGATTGGTATTAATTAATACTTCTGAGGGCGTTGCGTAGATTTAAAGGTTCAAAATTTCAGCTATCATAATAACTTTTTTATGTAAATAATTTAAGTCTGTCTTAAATTTTATTTACATCGACCTTTAAGCACGAACTTAGCCCATCCTTACAATAACCTTTACTTTAATAAATAGTCTAGGCTATTAAGGGCTGCGCCAGCCAGTTTCTGTAATTTACATGCAATAATATTTTTTCTAACTTTTTACTGTAATATTTACGATCAATTTCGTTTGGCATACACGCTATGTGAAAGTGATCTAGATAGCTCGATTATAACATACATAGTTGCGGCGTAGATTATTGAAGCTCGTTATTACGCTGTCGTTAACCTTTGTAATAAACCGTGGGTCTGCATTATTATTCTCTATAATTATTAATTTTAAAGTTTAACTAAGACCTTTTTATTCAATTAAACTTTTAAAATTGCCACAGAATATATTAATATTTCTTGGAATTTTGTGTTAAGGATTCGCAATATCTTTTGTTAGAAATATGTGTGTTGCTTCGCTTATAAAATCTGCAACTTCGTCTGCGTGGAAACGTAGCTTTAAAATATAGATTTTTTACAACCATTTTTAAAAAAAAAGTAGCTTATGGCCTTTCCTAAGGCTCAAGCTATCTCCATACCAAATTTAATCAAGATCGGTTCAGTGGTGTAGCCGTGAAAGCCTAACAGGCGAACAGGCAGTTACTTTCGCATTTATAATATTAAATAGTATGGATATGAATAAATAAATAAATCAAGAGTTCACTAAGAAATTCATCCAGGATTTTTTCGCTGTCAATTCAGCATAGAAATCTGGAAGGTTTGGTGCACTTTATTTCGTTTGATTTTCCAAGGCCCGAGAGGTAACGATAACCTAATCCCACAAGGTGGAAGTCGCGGGCAGAAACAGTACGTACATATTTATGTAGGTGCACTTGCCCAGCCGTGTCCAGGCCCAAATCAATGGGCCCGCGGTCTCGAGGGCCGTGTATATCCGACTCTAACCCAATTTGGACGAGGGCCTTAAGTATCCGATAGTGCTTTTACTCTGCGTACGGTATATCCACCGCATTTGGTTTTGGTTAGTTGTTGGTTTTGAAAGGGTATGCCGAGGGATAAAGCGAGGGCTACATGACACAGGTATGGATTTCATGATCATGACAGTTTTTTTAAATAACTAGCGATCCGCCTTGGGTTGGCAAGGTTATAATGATACACATAAACCTTCCGCATCAAAATCCGTTAAGTATTTTAGAAATCTCAATCGAATACACCGACCAAAAATAAGCAAATTCATTTTGTCATACATTATTTTTACTTTTGTTATTTTGTAATGTAAATCGGGCTAAAGTGTACATTTCTGTATTGTTATTATTGTCAAAGTAGGCGATTGAAACGAAAACGTTTCTCCTCAAAGAAATTTCCTCTGTCAAATCAAATGGAAAGTGTTTCTGACACTCGTAATTTTTACGCTCCTACAAACCGGATTCTCTAAACATTGAATCAATCAAAGAAATCGACGTTTTAGCAAACTGAGATTGGCATTTCACATTGTATATTTGTTTTTGTTAGCTGGGAACGTTTCTTCGTATTCTTAGGGTTTCATTTCTAAACTAGACGCAAAATGAGCAAAAATTACGGCCATTGTGTCATTGACTAGACCGCAAATTTAATGTAGAATACAGGGTGGGCCATAAGTTTTTGCAAATAGCAACACAGTTTTTTTTCTAAACTGTTAATTGTGCGGTACAAAGGACGACGGGATATTAAAGGTCATTTTGTACATTTTTGACTACGATGGACCGTTTCACAGGAAAGCCACATGGTTATTATAAAACACTTATATGGATTACGCCGTACAAGTTAATTTCCCAGCATCAATTTAATCAAAGTTGTGGTCAATAAGATTAAAGAAATTGGTTCAACAACGAATATTAAGCAAACATGGCGGTTACGTACCAGAAGTGATGATTGTCAGCATCTTTTCATACAATTGCGTAGTCGGTTGCAGGAGAGCCAGCAACAAGACGGAGAGCTCATTTAGACTATAGTGCTTTTACTAATTAAAATAGTACATTGTGCATCTAGGGCCGTAAGAAGGGGATAACTAACGAGAGTCTGTTAGAAGCCCGACGCCGATAGGCGAGGGCTTTTATGACTCGGGTTTGTTATCCCCTTACTGCCCGTGATACACACAATGTTTTTCATCACATTTGCGAGGAAATGAAATAAAAATTAGACAAAAAAAAGTATATATATTAATTTTATTTCAATTTTACATGGTGCATTACCATCAGGTGGGTGTTCATAAACTGAGCGTACGTTGCGATCAGCGCGGGGCAGCTCCGCCGGCTTGCGGTCGCGCGCCCCGCCGGCTGCGGCTCCCGAGCAGCTCCGCCGACCTGGCGCACTTAACTGCCCGCGGGAGTTCGAAACCATACAAAATCCATTACTCCCTAGAGAGTTATGGATTTTGTATGGTTTATAACTCCCGCTGACGGCGGGGCCCATAGAGGAGTTAAATCGGCTATAGTTGCTCTATACGCTTGCGTATAATAACACCCTTTCCGAGCAAGTGTGATGAAAATGTATTTTATACTTATTACTTATAATAAATACCTAATAAAATTGCATTTGTAGTTTTGCCGCTATCATGTTTCTAAAAGTGCCTGTACATCTCGTCAAGTTGGTGACTAGCAAGGATTATATTGCTTTTTATGCATCCAATTTGATGTGAAGGATATGGTTTGTGTTAATATTGCGTAACACACGCGTCGCGGATGGCAGACGAGTTTAAAAAAATTACTTGGTAACAATAGTCGATTAGTGTACGCTTATAACTTAGAAATAAAATCACCCACCCATAATTAATTATCAGAAAGATTACAATAGTAGTTTATGCAACGGTTGCATAATGATAGGCCTTAAAACACTAGTGCGGTTTTCATGAAACGAGCCGATAGGCGAGTTTCATAATAAGATCGCACGAGTGTTTTAAGGCCAAATTATGCAGAGTTGCATACATAACTTTATCTACACACATATTATAAATCCTCCATGACGGGTTCAGAAACAATATTTTCTGGCAACAAGTTATTTGTTGCAATCGTGGCTGCATATTTCCGATATCCGGCGCATTTTCACATCACACACACTCCTTGAAGACTACTATTCATATTTTCAACTAAAATGTAAATTACAAACAACGTTTTCTATTCAATTCAACAGCTATTCTACTTTCGTTCAGCAAAACACCAACATAATGGCGGCCATTCGATCCTCCGTCAAGACCATTTTTTTTTAAATCATAGACAAACGAATGAAGTCTCTATTCTCATGTCACTCGAGATCAAATGTTGTGCAGTTTATATTAAAAAAATATACTGAATTGACGTTTCTTATCAATAACTGTTTTAATATTTATGGATACTAGAATAGATACCCACTTGAGTTTTGACAGCTGTTCCAAATTTAATCTCATTTCTATACTAAAAACGATACGGGAATAACATTGCAGCACTCGTTTTACCTAATTGGTTGTCAAAATGGTGGTCAATTCCTACGATTTTTTATTACACTTTGGAGGTTTTATGATATGGGTGTAGATAAACAACTTTTTCTATTCAATTCAACAACTAGTCTACTTTCGTTCAGCAAAACATCACCATAATGGCGGCAATTCGATCCTCTGTCAAGACCATTTTTTTTTAAATCATAGACAAACGAATGAAGTCTCTATTCTCATGTCACTCGAGATCAAATGTTGTGCAGTTTATATTAAAAAAACATACTGAATTGACGTTTCGTATCAATAACTGTTTAATATCTATGGATACTAGAATAGAGACCCACTTGAGTTTTGACAGCTGTTCCAAATTTAATCTCATTTCTTTACTAAAAACGATAAAGAAGTCATGTTATTTCTTTATCGCAGCACTGGTTTTTCCTAATTGGTTGTCAAAATGGTGGTCATTTCCTACGGTTTTTGGTTAAACAATGAAGGTTTTATGATATGGGTGTAGATAAAAATTATTTTAGCATCATAACGTATCAATTAATTTTTAAATAAAACTTAAAAACAACAACCGTTCCCGACATGCTGAAGTTTCACCAGAGTATACGAATTACTTCATCAAAAAAAAAATTAAGGGATAAAAATTAAGATTTTAGTGTCGCCATGGATCGCTTTAATTTCAAATATCATCTCATACTATTGTTTACAGCTAAATAACAAAATACAAATAAGAGTGTCATAAACGCAACAACTTGCAACTGTCTTTGTATTCTTATGAAATTAGCTCCGTCAAAAAGAGAACACGCTCTAACTCCAACTTTTATTAATATCGCAAACATCTGTCAGTGATACAGAAGAAGTTCAACATCCATCGCCGGCACTTGTCGTGTAAACACGGGTGCAGCGACGTGTGAGCGGCTAACGAGTTGGCAAGTCTAGGCAGCTTCCTCTCGGTGCCATTGTGCAAGGAAACGAACCGTTTGATTCAACGCTCAATGTGCTAAATTACGGCGACAGGCTGGTGCGATGCGAGGTGTTCACAATGTAACACGTAAAAATATCGATAAGGAAATATATTAATAACTAGCTGTGTCCAGTATGCGCTGCACTGCTGTTTATATTAATTTTTTGAGTGAGAAGTCTTTCCAAGTTCGCGCACATCACCTCATCAAAGAAGAAGAACAATCAAACAACCAAACATTTATATAGTAGTTAAATGGTATTATTTCAAACTTAGGTTTTAGCGAAATTTGTTACTTTTTTCCTATTTTTCGCTCCCCACTCACAAGTTCTGAGAAGACGGAGAGTAATTATTTATCCAAAGTTTAAATCTGTGTTAATTGCTCAACGGACTTGGTACGTGTAATTTCGGTGCTCGGACGTAGCTTGACTTATCTGGGTCGTATTATTTTCTTATCATGTGTATCTCAGACAGACATTTGTGTAGTTATTGTCATTATACAGAGGACTCTAGTTGTTACAAGACAAACAACTGGGACTATTCGGAACTGCTAAGTGATTTACTATATCGTGATTAAAATGCCAAAACCGCGAATGTGAAAGTCAAGTAAAGAAAAACGACACATTCGCGGTTTTGGCACTTTAGTGACGACATAGTAAATCACTAAGCAGTCCCGAATATAGGCCCTATTTTCTTGTATTAAAAACTACAGTCCTCTGTATAATGACAATAACTACCTACCTACACCTGTTCAGAATCTGACATACACATGTTCAGAAAATAATACCAGCTATAAGTCAAGCTACGTCCGAGTACCGAAATTACACGTACCAATTCCGTTAAGCAATTAACACAGATTTAAACTTTTGATAAATAATTACTCTCCGTCTTTTTCTCAGAACTTGTGCCTGGGGAGCGAAAAATAGGAAAAAAGTAACAAATTTCGATAAACCCTAAGCTTTATCTACTATATAAATGTTTGTTTGGTTTTTTGTTTGTTCCTCTTCATTGGTGAGGTGTTGTGGGCGCGCTTTGAAAGGCTTATCATCCAGAAAACCGGCCAAGTGCGAATCTGATTCTCGGCGTATTAAGAGGCCCAGCTCACAAAATGCTAACGCATTTTGCGTATAAAAATAACGCCAAAGAAGAATGTAGCGTTTATTAATCCAAGCGGCGACCTATAAATTATACCGAGAGGAGGAGGCAAACAAAAAATGTAAATTATGTCGCCAAATATTATTTTACTTAAAATATTCTTTGCTGTAAAAACTGGAGTGCTTTAAACAAACGCGTGTTAAAAATATATAATGAAGTTCCAAAACAACGCGTCCAGGCTGTTGGTTAATAATATTGCCGGGCAGATTCTCGAATCACCAGGGGCGGAGGCCTCTAAATCTCGTTTTATCGCTACAAATAGAAAAACCGACCAGGTGCGAGTCGGACTCGCGCACGAAGGGTACCGAACTATTCTATGACCAAGCAAAAAAAAAACACGTTTTTTGTATGCTTAAATATTAAATATTTATTTTATTCTGTTTTTTTAGTATTTGTTGTTATAGCAGCAACAGAAATACATCATCAGTGAAAATTTCAACTGTCTATCACGGTTGATGAGATACAGCCTGGTGACAGACAGACGGACAGACGGACAGCGGAGCCTTAGTAATACGGTCCCGTTTTTACCCTTTGGGTACGGAACCCTAAAAATGAAGTATCATATCGAAATAAAATTAGTCAATGATACGATCAAGAACCTCTTGTACTGAGCGACTTCGTTCGTGGATGGAAGAAGAATTAATTCATATTAGCTCCATCCAACTGACAATCATATTGATTAATAATTGGTATTTGTTGAAAATGAAATATATAAAGCCTAGAAACTGTTATTGAGTCAAAGAAAATTGGCAATAAATTCGTTGAAACCATTTTGCCAGTCCGCTTTGACATATTAAGCCTAGCGGCTCCAAAAAATTCGGGATAAGGCATTATTGCTGAATGTATCAAATTGCTTATTTCTTTATTGTTTCTTTTATAAAAAAAAATACGATTGTACAACTTTTAAACACTAGCTTCCGCCCGCGACTTCGTCCGCGTGGAATTTATTTTTCATTAATATCTGGCCCTGTTTGTTGGACTGAGTTTAATGTGTAATTTCGATACTCAGACGCGACGTCACTTCACATTTTGACGTTATTAATGTGTAGGTATCGTTTTTACCTTAGAAAAGTAAAAAAAAAACATAGCTCCAGTGGGTGGCCCCACGAAAGTGTGTTCGAAAATGTGTCCGCTAAATTTAAAAGTAACTTAAAATAAGACACGACAAACTAAATTTTGACAACTTTGCGCTATACAAAATTTACTTTGACGTGCCTTATTTCAGTTTACGATTTTTTTAATTAAGAGCACACCGTTTCAAATTGGATCCATTGAAACATTAAAACGTTATTCAGAAATGTATCAAATTATATATTTGATAGGTACATGCATTTTCCGGGCACGACTGTGAACTCTTCCGCCACGCTCGCGCGAGAATTGACATATGACGCTATAATTCTTTCTCATGACGCGTGACCAGAAAGTAGTTCGGCTTTCGCAAAAAACCCAGCCATTATTCTGACAAATAGCGACGTTGATCGTCACGTACACTCGGCTATGTATCAAGTTGCGTGAACGCAGTTTCTTACTTATTTTTACTTGTTTCAATTGAATATGCCGATAATGTAAACTGTAAACAAATATGTATCGCGGCAAACATCACTGTTGTGGTGGCTTTACAGTAATGATGTTTGCCGCAATATATATTTGTTGATCTACGTGCCATTTATCCAATGGTAATTGTCTAACGTGCGTTTGTAGCGTTTGTGCGTAATGTTTTGTAGTGGTAGAGCCAAACAGTAATCCTCAATAGATGATTGCTGTTCGAATAGGCCGGCTCGACCGGGGTAGTACCACACTCTCACAGAATATCGGCGTAAAGTAGTAACTTGCTATTGCGTTTCGTACGGTGAGTGACGAGATCCGGAGGCCTATTCCCTCATCCCCATCCCATCCCCATTCCCCATCCTCCCTAGACTGGCACGCATTGGCAGCACCTCAGCGGCCCTAACATGCATGGCACAAAGATAAATTAGAACCGTTTATCTCTAAGTGCGTCTCTCTCACACTAGTGCCGACGAAAGAGATAGTCATAGAGATAAATGGTTCTAATTTATCTTTGTGGCATGCATGTTAGGGCCGCTGGTGTTGCAGATGTCCATGGGCGGCGGTGACCACTTTCCATCGGGTGGGCAGTCAGCTCGTTTGTCAGTCAATTGACATAAAAAAAAACGTGCACATCGCATCGTCAGCGATGACGGCGAATATCTATCTGCATTCTAAATTACAAGATAAAGTTGAAACCTAATATCCGACTACAACTTTTATAATGATGAAAATGACCTCTTAGAAATAGAAAGTACCAACCATTGTAAGTTTAATTTCCGCCATGTTGCGTTTTTCGGACGTCATATAGTCTATCACACTCGGGATACTAAAAATAAACTGACAAGACCTCATTTGTCACAAGTTTTCGTTCATATATCAGTAATTGCGCGACCCGCACTCACTTGTATAGTTGCGCGTATATTGCGTCGCCTCACTTTTTTGCTTACGAAGTTCTAGACGACGATATATATACATACTCATAGAGATAAATAAATACTTAAACATATAGGAAACATCCAAGAATCAGGACCAAACATTCGTGCTCATGACACAAATATTTGCCCCGGGGATGTGGCCGCCTTGACTGTCAAGTAAATAAGAGATACCATATCATTCGTAGCAAAATTATGTGCTTACTAATATACATAAACATATCTGGTATTTGGGGAGTATGAAATTATCAGGAACCAGTGTCTGGTATTTTTGCGTATCTAGTGCCTAGCGCTAGTGCCGTGCTTTGAGTTAAATTGAAAAGTTCTGACGGACAATGCTCGCTTGTTGCTCCCATTCACCAGCTTAGACAAAGGGATGCTCCACAAAAGAGGTATGATTTCGGAATTTCAACTTATTGTCCGTAGGCATTTTTTTGAAATTCGTTCCTCCATACGTATAATACATAGGGTCTATATTCCTCTAACTGAACTCTATCTAAAAATCTGTTTTTGATAAACCAAAATACCTTAAAAATTACCTTTCTTTAAAACTTACCTCGGCTTCAACTGCCCATTACCCAGGTCATGTTTTAAGTATGAGCTAAACTAAATTTTCATGACTAACTTTAACTACTTAGTAAAATTTATTCTTAATGTAAGTTAGTGTTAGTTATAGTTTAAATGAAATACCTATTAACAATAACTTGTAATCGATATGCTTATCAAATAAGTTTATTTTCCATATGAATGTTGTTAGAGTACCTCAAATGTATAAAGAAATGTATCAAAGTAGGCGTAAAATATACAAATTCTGAGAAAGAAATTGTAATCTTTTATTTAATTATATCAAAAATGCGGCCAAATGATTCCATTCTCAATCTCGGCGGATAAATTAAGAATTTAATATTTCAAGACGAAAAACTCTGGCATTTCGATAAACAATACTTGAAATGGAACATGACTTGATAAAGATATTAGGGGGGTTCGCCCTACAGAGCTCTGGAAAATCGTGTGGCTTGGAGAATAGAAGTTTTTCATTTTTCGTTAAGAGCCGAAATTATCAAATATTTTTAATTTCTCATTAAACATGTCGGACTATTTCTGACAATAATTCCTGAGTAAAGCCTTGTTTATTTCTAGTGGCATTTTTAATTTCATTTATTAAGCCATAAGCCATTTCTTTCTCAGGGATTGGAAAGTAAAACATAATCTAAATACAAAAATATGTTCCAAATCATTAGAGCCGTTCCCGAGAAACCAATTACACATGCAAATACTCAGTTCAGATTATTGATCTAACTCATAGTAATTTAGAACGGCTTCGAAACATCAGGAAACATTTTATAATGAAGCCCAAAGAGTTAAACCAAAATATTATTTTATTTCATAGTAATAATAAAAAATATAACTTTTTGTGACGTATATCTGTAAACGTCTACGAGTAAGTCGTAGATACTTGTCTTCACGTTTCGTAGCGCTACGGCGATTCGTAGCTCGCTACGCTGCGGCAAGAGACACGTTTGAGGTAACGTGATCTATCCTGAGACTTGAGCTCTATCCTTTTCTATCTTCATCAAGGCTCAATCGGGAAAGAGAGACGAAGAAAATTGCCTGGCTATAATAAATATCAGCCAATTAGTATATAGTAGTTATATAGTATTTATAATACTAGTAAGAGGTGCTCAACACCTCTTACTAGTATTATAAATACGAATGTGTGTTCATTTCTTTGTTTGTTTCTCTTTCACGTCAATACGGAGCAACGTATTCACGTATAGCGATAGATTGGAAGGCCGGCCCCATAAGCTAGCTTTAATCCCGGGTAAAATATATAATAAAAAGCGGACGAAGCCACGAGCAAAAACAATTGCATAAATAAATTCAATGATAAATTCATACCGATTTTATTTACCTATTAATCAATTCTGGGTACCGGATTAAATGTATGACAGATGGGTTTTGTGGGCTCTGGTGACATGAGAAGGCTTAGTGGAATTGGCTCTATATCTTATTACTTAAAGCGAGCAATTCTCTTATATCTATACATATTTATACATATAATAAAATGGTAAAGTGGTAAAAGTCTGTAAATTGAAGATAAAAATGAAAAACCGGTCAAGTGCGAGTCAGACTCACGCACCGAGGGTTCCGTACTACGCCAATTAATTTAGCATGGTCTCGACCAATTAATAATAGCCTTAATGTTAATGACATAAGAACTTTGACAGTTGCAGCTAAGTTGGCAGATTGTTAAGCTGCAGCGGTAATTTTCTGGTTTGATTTCAATATTTTTTAAGAGGACTGTGAACCAACGGCAAAAATCATCCTTTTCATACAAAACGCGATAACGATTTCCACCCCTTAAATGTTAACCGATTTTGACCAATGTTTGATAGGTTGTCAGTCAGCACAAAATCTAATCTCTTAACATTTCTATAACAGAACACTATTGAATTGATATTTATCTACACCCATATCATAAAACCTCCATAATGTAATCAAAAACCGTAGGAAATGACCACCATTTTGACAACCAATTAGGTAAAACGAGTGCTGCAATGTTATTCCCGTATTGATTTTAGTATAGAAATGAGATTACATTTGGAACAGGTGTCAAAACTCAAGTGGGTCAAGGACTTATAATATGTGTGTAGATAAAGTTATGTATGCAACTCTGCATAATTTGGCCTTAAAACACACGTGCGATCTTATTATGAAACTCGCTAAAGCTCGTTTCATGAAAACCGCACTAGTGTTTTAAGGCCTATCATTATGCAACCGTTGCATATTGTTATTTGACTATTAAGTATGAACTAAAATCAGGCCAAATTTGATAGCTGAAACTTAAGCCGTTGTCATCAAAATACAACACATATTCTGTGAAAATTCCAACCTTCTAGTCTAGCTCTTGCCTTTGTTGAGCTAGAGGCCTCTGACCGATGGAAGGACGGACGAACGTTGGTTCACTAATAGGGTCCCGTTTATCCCTTCGGGTACGGAACTCTAAAACTGCTATGGTTGCTTCAGAATGCTTCATTTATTTACGATACACGTCCGTGTTGCGGTCACCGACTTACTTATGTGTATCAAATTTTAACTCAATCGGTCCAGTAGTTTCGGAGCAAATTGGCTGTCACAGACTTAGAAACAGACAGGAATGATCTTATAAGGGTTCCGGTTTTTCCTTCTGAGGTACGGAACCCTAAAAAGTAGCTGTGACATACGGAAATGGCGAAACTATAAGGGTTCCTAGTTTCCTGGAGAACCCTAAAAAAGGTACCACTAAACATCAGTATTTTTCTGAATAAGTCAGCTGACGTTTGTCCTCAAGCCTGTGCTGTCTTACACAACGAGGACCTTGAAGTGGATCTTCAAAAGAAATCTTATTAACCTTTTGGCCGCCAAGCATGTCTGAGAAGTAACACGAATTTCAACTTTAAGTCCAGGTAAAGAAGGTCTTTTTTACCTCTTATAGCCTGTCACGCATAGTCGGCCAAAAGGTTAAAGTGTCACCCAGCGAACTGGTTACCGTCGGGGCGCGAGCAAGAAGTACTCGTACTGATTCGGCGTGATTCGGGAAGCCTTCAGTAATTTCATTGAGTATTCTGATGCTATATAAAGACTGAATGTTTTTAGAAAAGTCTTTCCAACAGATGTCAAGCTTTTGAAAGAAATACGGGAAATTTATAGGGATTTATTTTTTATGGATATCCTGACACTAATTTCTCCTAAGTAAGGTGTAAACTGCATGTTTATAATCACATACATTTTAGATTATTTGAAAACTATCATTAATAACAGGGATACTCAATCTATCATTTAATTAACGATATATTTGATGTTTCTAGTTAACTTAATAGGCCAGTCATCATTTTTTTTTAAATGTTCTATATAATTTATTTCATAAGCCAATGAACAAAGGTTTCTATAATAGTATCAAAATCACAATTTCACAATTTTCAGTAGACGTAAATAAGGGGTTAATGGTCGAGGATGGGCATCCCACATCCGTCTTCGCATCCATATCTTCCTATTCGTCTCCTTGTTCCCCGAATTCTGATTGAGATTGCTCTAATTATGGAAATTTGTATTTTCACTTTGAGCCAACTTACTATTTGTGAGTATGGCTTGGACCATTTTTCGTTTAGTTTAAGCGTTTAGTTCTTGATGAATGATTCGTATTCGGTTCCGACAATACCGTCGCAGGAGACCACACGGGGAGTAAATGAGGCTCTTAGGTCTTCCGCAGCAAGGTCGTATTTGCGATACTTTTCTCGGGCATGCCATCATTTCTTACTTTTCAAATGATTTTTAGAGTCTGTTCTGTTTTATGTTACAAATTATTTTATTCAGTATCGACATCTGGCTTCAGTGCCCTTAGGCTGCCTTTCCACTGAGGCGGAGATGAGCCAAGCTGACCAATCACATCGCCCTGTTATATGCCATTGCAATATTTTAAGCATTCTGATTGGTCAGCTCGGCTCATCTCCGCTCGTCTCCGCCTCAGTGGAAAGGCAGCCTCAGTGTATGTTTGACTCATAAAAAACATCTCGAACGCCTAAGCTTCGTCCATATGGAAATAGAGACTTTTAAGGTTGTGTACGCATTAACTTTTCTAATAAAAATATAACACAACTAACAGCACTCTATTACGATAAGGTTACCTAATATTAATAGAACTCTAAAGCTTAAGCTAAAGAACTCTTAAAGGTCATATTTTCTCGGCTTAACTTTATTAGCAGCTTAGCAAATGGTGTTTAAGACCGGTATTAATTTTGTGTAAGTATTTAAATTAATCCCTTGAATCGAAATTCGAAACTCCTTACTCTCTCACTCTCAGCTGGTGTCTACCTTCAGTAAAAGAGACAGAGATATCTAAATTTTAAATTTCATATCGTAACCCTCTTGGTGTTGCGGCTTGCGCTAAATTCACTTATCGATAAAAGTTAAACGGCTTACTTTGATTACCTCAATAACTGTGGAAGCGCATTCTGAAGCTTCTCTCATAATCTTCTGGGGTCTGATTATCAGCAGCTGCTGATCAGCGGATTAAAAAAAATATTAATTTAGACTGTAAGGACAAACTCATTAGGTCTAAATTTTAATGTGTCGGTGATCAGCCGCTGTGCAATAAGAATCAAATAGCTGAAAGATTGTGCTTGCACCAATTGTGTTTTATGCAAATTAAAGTAACTTTTTAAGGGTGTACCAGGAGTGTGATTCTTCGTTCATGAACTCACCGGCTATCGTAACTCGACCCGTCAGTACGTTTAAACTACATGTTCGTCCGTGTATTCGACCTTGGTCCTATTTCGACGCGTATCATGATGCGATGACCAATCACATTTAAATTCTTTTCTCAGTCATTTATCGACGTACAACACAATTCTGAATAGAATACCAATAAGCATATAAACGTACGAGCCATTTTAAATGTTCGTCATGATATGCCAAAAATATAATTATAAATCTCCATACTATAGAATGTAGGTAAGATCAAGAAGTCAAATAATCGCCGAAATTAGTTTAAACTCAAACAGCAATAAAACTGAATTTATTGATTATAGTGAAAAAAAACAAAACGTATTGACCTAGATTTTGTACTGACTCACAACCTATCAAAAATTGGTCAAAATCGGTTAACATTTAAGGGGTTGAAATCGTTATCGCCTTTTGTATGAAAAGCCGCAAGTTCACACAACTCTTAAGATAATGTTTTGTTCAAAGTTTGTTATTTGTTTTTAAATGTCCAAGTGGCACTTGAATAACTAACTGCGGCGCTAACATGCATGACACAACGATAAGATAGACCGTCTTATCTCTAAGTGCGTCTCTCTCACACTAGTGCCGACGAAAGAGATAGTCATAGAGATAAACGGATTTAATTTATCTTTGTGTCATTCATGTTAGGGGCGATGAGGTCTTTGTGGTGAGGGTTCGTTGAATCAAAATCAAAAGTCATTGAAGAACGTGTACATGGCGTTCCTGTGTACAAGTCCTGTATTCCTGACGGAGGGATAACGGGATCAAATCATCCCCATCCTTGGAACGGAAGTCGCAAACAAGGTTTCATGAGAATCGGTTATGCAATAACCTTCAACATTATGTATGTATCTATTCTCTCCATTTAATAGTTCTGTACGTAGCCTCTTCTACATATATGTATATTCGCTTAAAACTTCTATTAGTAGTAGTTACTAATGGATTTTGATACTGACACTGACATAATTTAGGAAAGTCAGGGCGGTACGCTTGTTTATTCAAAACCGCTATATTTCGTCGAAATTCTTATGAATTTCTCAAAGGAAATGTCAGAAAATTAATAAGAAATAAGATGCCGTAGAACCGAAGAAACTTATTACGAAAAATATAGCGAAATTGCTCCCATAATTTTCATAACGTTAGGTAATTACTCATCCAAAAGTTAACAACTAATTAATAGCCTACTTTATAAAAAAAAGAAATGTTTTCTCTAGAATCAATCTTACTTACCTATAACGTGTTCATATTTCGCTAGATCTTTTTCATGTATCTAATCCAAACTTATTATTTTCCGATAAACAAAGCAGTTACTTAACTAGGTCATTTTGTTTGGTACCCGGACAACTTGCTTGTTTTGGTACAAGTATAAATAACAAAATATAAATAAACGAAGGTGTTAAATATTATAACGCCCGTTCTCAATATTCCATCCGCGGATAGATTTGTTTACTACGGGTTAAATTAATTATACTATACTAACTTTTGCCCGCGACCTGGTCCGCGTGGAATTCCTTAATCACTATTGCCGGTATTGTGCATTTTTCCGGGATAAAAGGTAGCTTATGTCCTTCATCGTCTTTCCAACTATCGTTTGCAAATATCGTCAATCCGATTATCAATTTATAGCGGCAAATATAGCTGTCTTACTCTAACTTCGTACGTTAGAGGAAGACGCCTAAAGTTGCTGGCCACATATCGCCGTGATAATGTTGCTCGGGTAATTGCACTTTAACGTCTCTTCTCTTCTCCATACTAATATTATAAATGCTAGTGTAACTGTGTCTGTTACGTTTTCACGTCTAAAACGCTGAACCGAATTTGATCGAATTTGGTGTGGAGGTAGTTTGAGCACTGCGAAAGGACATCCGCTACTTTTCTTGAGACAATTAACCCCTAAAAGGGTTAAACAGGGTCATGAAAATTGCGTTAAAATCAAAATTTAAAAGTCAGTAATATGGAAATTCGTCATATTTTAAAGAGAAATTTCCACGGAGAGCAAATTGTAGGTAAAAAAAACCGGACAAGTGCGAGTTAAACTCGCGTGGAGAGGGTTCCGTTCCGAACATGATTATCTGAAATTTACTAGGTTACCTTAAATACCATAGACTTCTTGTAGGTTTTCCTGTAATCTATAGGCAAAGATCTATTTTCTGTATTTTTTTTTAAATTTTAGCCCCAGTAGTTTCGGATATAAGGGGGGGGGAATGGTCATTTTTCGCCTATTTTCCTGAATAACTTCTAAACTGTTTTACTTAAAATTCAAAAAAAATATATTTAAGATCCTCACAATAAGCCCTTTCATTTGATATGTCACACGATATAGGTGGCATGTCTTTTTATTTTTTATTTTCTAGTTTACCCCCAAAAAGTGGCCCCTATGTTTAAAATTCATATATTTACGTCACGCGTCCGTGTTGCGGTCACCAACTTACATATGAATACCAAATTTCAACTCAATCGGTCCAGTAGTTTCGGAACAAATTGGCTGTGACAGACGGACAGACAGACAGACAGACAGACACACGAGTGATCCTATAAGGGTTCCTTTTTTCCTTTTGAGGTACGGAACCCTAACTAGTATGCTTAAGTACAACGAAGGCTTTTATCATTAAAACTTTTCTCTCAGAGGACCAAAACACGCCCAAGACAAACGTAAACAAACATTTAGGTCATGTCGTTGCCCAGGTACGGGAATATTTTTAATTCGGCAAGACACGGCAACAGTAATCCCGGTATGAAAGTGTTACAAAGTCGACGGAGGAAATCCCGGGGGATCTCAGTTAAAGGGGGATTTGGCGGGAAACGCCTCCTCTCGAGAGTTTCATTAAGTCTGCGCTTAAACACGACAAAGCTTTGCGGCGCACTTTTATACAGCGGGTAAACCATGACGTTTGAATTACACGTGTGTGGGACAGGGAAGGTAAAACGAGGGCTCATTTCATCCGACAATCATAAATTGACCCGCGCAAACGCTGACAAGAGCCAATGACCTTGAGTGATCGGTCACTGTCTGTTTGCACCGGAGTGAACGAGAAGCACTGTGCTGATTTTTGTATGGGGTAAATCAAAAACAGATGAATCATATAAGTAAACACACTACACGTAAAATATAAATTAGTCATTTTTTTAGAATGGTCGTGATGTAATAGTGTTATTAATTACAGATCCATAAGTTAAAAAAATTAAGACATAGAACTGTTTAAAGAGGATTTCAGACGTCACTTCAAGATTTTTTTCTACCGTATCGATTTCATCAAATCGTGTTTTAGAAATAGTCATTTATTCAATAATATAATGAATATGAACGTACATTTTTTTCTCTTTGCCAAATCGAATAGTTTTTGCTAAAAAGTGTTTAAGTAAAGCCGGTTTAGGTCTTGTCAGCGCCTTGCTGCGTTGAAATGCGACTAGAGTCGAAGAACGCACGAATATGTAGTTTATATTCACTCACGAGTTGAACGGCTCGCCAGAGAGTTCATCAACGAAGTGTTATTTAACCCTTTCAACGCCAAGTACGTTTAAATGCGCCATGAGCGCGTGCCTACCACGCCACCGACGCTTATAGTTGTCGGGAGTACAACTCAAAAGAGACCTTCGTTCGTATGAATTAAGTTGATTTTTGCGTAGCTTTTGAAACGCGCTTGGCGTGTGAGTGACACATTTGCATTTGACGTAAGGCGTCAGACCCCAGCTAAATCAGCGCCTCTATTCGGGAACGCTAAGTGATGTTGTAGCGGCTCGCGAGCGAGATTTCTCATCCCACTCTTCCGCACGACGCGGAATGCGTAAGGGCGAGATGCGAGTCTCGCTCGCGGGTCGCTGCAGTATCACTTAGACGTACCCTAATAGACGCCCAGTTGCCCCCAGTGAAAAAAAGATTTTCAATTAACTCCTAAGAGATTAAGAGTTAATTGAAAATCTTCTGAAGATTCGTTCTGTATTGTGTTTTTTTTATCTGGCTACCGAGACTTAATTGTTCGCCAAAAAAGTTGTGCGAAGTAGTTTAATGCATTGCGACATGTGAACAAATATTTGCGGAAAGCTCTTGTTTGTCCCCCGGGTCCCAATGTAGGTGTTCCGAGTTGTTACCGGCTTGTTGACTCGGACCCTGCTCGCCGGACTCGCCCAAAGAATTACTTTCAAACAAGAATAGTTGGGGCATTGGTCTGTTATTGTTTGAACGAAGCTTTGAAAGAAAAGAGTTGGTACAGACCTGGTTCATGTGGGAAATACTTTTAGTTCTTCGGTTGTGGTTTCGGCATTATTTCGGCGTTTGTTTTTTTAGAAAAAATACACCACTTGATCTCATAAACACCACCTTTAAAAATACAACGAATTTTCATGTAACTAACTTTTTAAATTTAGAGTTTATCCCTTTAGATCCCTTCCCGCTCTCTCAAGAACTTGCTTTTAATACATTTTCCAGACCGTATTTCACCCTTGTAGGGCCTTGTTCTTAAAAAAGTACCCCCTGTCCTCTATCTCCATACCGAATTTCATTGAAATCGGTTCAGCGGTTTCGCACACACACTTTCGCACTTATAATGTCAGTATACTCAAAATCTATCAACACCTCTTTGGTTATCTGAAGTGTTTTGTACCGTTTGCGTCCTTAACCTTCAAAGGAGAGGTCTCGCAACACGCGACCCACTCCACGCGAGGACTCTCCGATAAAGTTCAGTGGCGGTCAGCGGAGAAACGAAACTATTAAATTAGACTTTAAGGACAAGAACTTTCGATCAAAATTTAAATGTATCGCATCGCTAATCAGCCGCTGCGCGATTTACGACACAGATTTGATGAACAACTTGTCGGCTACCTTCTTGACGTACTTCGCGTTAACAGCTAATTAAGAGGACTGTGAACCAACGGTAAAAATCACCTTTTTCATACAAAAGGCGATAACGATTTCCACCCCTTAAATGTTAACCGATTTTGACCAATTTTTGATAGATTGCTAGTCAGAACAAAATCTAGGTAATCGCACTAATATTATAAATGCGAAAGTTTGTGTGTGTGTGAGTTAGTTTGTTTGTTACTACTTCACGCTTCAACGGCTGGACGGATTTGGAAGAAATTATTATCCCGGAAAAATCCAAAACTTCCCGAGGGAATAACTATAACCGGCCTCCATGCGAACGGAGGCGCGAGGAGCGAGCACTAGTTTAAGGGAAGAGTATCGATAAATGTATTTATCGACATACGAACTCGCTACTTGACAGTTCGTTTGCCACAAAAATCTCGAGGTCAAGCCGTATGAAATAATAGTCTTGGTGAGTCCAACACTGTGTTTTTAAAATAAGTGACTGTAGATTTAATTGAGGAGTGCCGAGACGAGGTATTGTCTAATAGCGTATTATCAATGTCGGCAATGACACTGCTACACCCAAGAATAAACAAAAAGTAGATAAGTTACCTACATACGACAGAGATTTAAAATAATCGTACAGATGTGTTATTCTCTTCAAACATTTCGTCTCTCATATAGCGATCTCATAATGCGAAATTTGTTTGTCTGTTGGTTCCTGAGTTCAAAATGGAATGACTGGTCGACTTGATTTTTGCATAGTGATAGTTCGAAGGCAGGAAAAGGACAGGCTACATTTTATCTCGGAAAATGCAGATCCCGAGGTAACACCGAGAACCGAATTGCACGCGGACGAAGTCATAGCAAAAGCAAGTGGCTCATAAATCCGGAACACGGTACAAACCCGTCTAAAATTAAGTGTAATAAATAACAGACGCGATCATTTAAAAAAGCTAAATCGTCATCATACTATTTTTAGTCCAAAACGGCCGCAAGCTAAAAAAGTTATTTTACCTATATGTTTTGCAACACGATCATTTTTGCGCGCAGTAACGTATCTACGTATTTAATAAAATCATGGGTTGCACCCACTTCAAATCTTCGGTTACATGTTGCCTTGACATTATCAATGTCGACGTTTTTGCGTATTTATCACATCCTCGCAAACACTTGCAATCTCCACACCTAGAAAGTTCTTCAGAACGTGACGAGCTCGCCTATTTAAAGTTCTAAAGGTTAAACGGGCTATTCTACTTTTTAGTGCCTACAAAAATGTCTCCAATCAATTTTAGGCATAGCTTGGCACAACACCGTTAATCCGTTAATCATTAATTAACGAAATTAACATTTCAGTAACGGATTAACTATTAAGTTAACTTAAAAAATTGTAAACGGACTCATTGACTTCCGTTAAAACAATTTCACTCCGTTAAACGTTAATTAAGTAGGTACCTACTATTTTCTAAAAGGATTTTTTTATGTCAGATAGCTTTTGATTTGAATTTGATCTCTAAATAATCAATATTAGTAGTAACGACACATAAAATGCAATTTCTATCACGAGTTAACGATTACCGATTAACGTTAACTTCCGTTTATTCTTTCGAAATGTAAAACCTTAACGTTTAACGAAGTTAACATTTTTAGTAACGGATTACCGGTTAACGAAGTTAACTATTTGATTAACTGTGCCCAGCTATGATTTTAAAGTACATTTCTTTATTTAACGAGATGGTTCTTTATATTAATTATTACGACATAGGCTTTATCATCATATTTAATACAATGTGGTTCATAAATTCGTGTTATTAATTTACTCGTTGGTAAAGTACATAGTAGTCGAGGGTACCTAAGGGCGCTCGGAGACTGGTAACGCAGGGGTACTCAAGAAAATCTAGTTACTTTAGCATGTAAATAATTGATGACGGAGATTCATGTGAATAGTAAATTTTACATAGAAAGACATTTGACATACCTAAAATAAATCTTAAGATATCTGGGAATTCGGTAAAAATTATTGTACAATATCCAAAACAAAATTAGGCACTAAAAACCGGACAAGTGGGAGTTAAACCCGCGTGGAGAGGGTTCCGTTCCATACATGACTATCTGAAATTTACTATGTTACTTTAAATACCATAGACTTCTTATAGGTTTTCCTGTAATCTATAGGTAAAGAACAATTTTGTGTATTTTTTCAGAATTTTAGGCCCGGTAGTTTCGGAGACAAGGGGGGGGTATGGTCAATTTTCGCTTATTTTCCTAAATAAATTCTAAACCATTTATCTTAAAATTTCAAAAAAAAACATATTTAAGATCCTCACAATAAGCCCTTTTATTTGATATGTCACATAATATAGTTTGCGTAACTTTTTTTTAATTTTCTAATTCCCCCCCGAAAAGTGGCCCCCATGTACGCATCCGTATTGCGGTCACCAACTTACATATGTATACCAAATTTCAAATCAATCGGTCCAGTAGTTTCGGAGCAAATTGGCTGTGACAGACGGACAGACAGACAGACAGACAGACACACGAGTGATCCTATAAGGGTTCCTTTTTTTCCTTTTGAGGTACGGAACCCTAAAAGTAGACTGAACCAAACATAACGTAACATATAGAGCATAATTGAGGCATTAATTTAATTCCCAGGTGGGTAGTCAGACTATTACTATACCGGCGCAGAGGGTAACAATTTATTTGAAAGGTCTTGGGTATTAAGGTAGACTAACTTTAGGTGCGTAGAAGTTAAAAGTTTTTAATAAAGTTAATCAGTTGAACATATTGTTTTTGGGCTCGTTTTAGGGTTCCGTACCTCAAAAGGAAAAATACGGAACCTTTATAGGATCACTCGTGTGTCTGCTTGTCTGGGCGTCTGTCACAGCCAATTTTCTCGGAAACTACTGGACCGATTGAGTTGAAATTTGGTACACATATGTAAGTCGGTTACTGCAACACGGACGTGTAACGTAAAATAAATGAATTTTAATCATGGGGGCCACTTTTGGGGAGTAAATTAGAAACCTAAAAAAAAAAACTTTGCACACTATGTCGTGTGACATATCAAATGAAAGGACTCATTGGACAAGGACAAGGATCTTAAATATATTTTTATTATTATTTTAAAATAAATAGCTTAGAAGTTATTTAGGAAAATCAGCGAAAATTTATCATTAACTCCTAAACTCCTAAAATTTAAAACGATACATAAAATAGTTCTTTACTTATAGATTACAGGAAAACCTTTAAGAAGTCTATGGTATTTAAAATAACATAGGAAATTTCAGATAGTCATGTATGGTACGGAACCCTCTCCATGCGAGTTTAACTCGCACTTGTCCGGTTTTTTTGTAAAGGAAGGCTTTAAGTACACATTTATTTCTTTAGGTTTTACTAGAAGCTAATATTATGCAAGCATCCAGTTATGCGAGGCATTATAGTACCGCTGTGCGAGTAATTAGCAGAAAATGTAAAAGTACTCGGACCGACTCGTAACCGATTAGAGCCTGCCACCGGACCGGTTCTTATACATACTATTAATATTATAAATGCGAATGTTTGTGAGTTTGTGTGTGAGTTAGTATGTTTGTAACTTCTTCACGCTTCAACAGCTGGAAGGATTTAGATACAAATCAGAAAGGAGATGGCTTATACCCCGGATTAAAACATAAGTAGCTAATTTAATCCCGAATAAATTCCGGAGACAATAACTATAGGTAACCGAATTCTACGCGAATGAAGTCGCGGGCAGAAGCTAGTTAGATCAAAGCTTTCCCTAAAAACTTCGAATTTTGGCGTTAAACTGTTTAAAAAAAGTTCAAATGCAATGTTACGCCAATAGCGGTAACTTTACGGATAGATTCAATAACTCTACATTATCATTCAGAAAATACTTAACGTTTAAACTTTGATAGATATTTCCAACATTGCCAACTTGTGCTAATATAATATTATCCTCTTGAGAGACCGAAGAGAGGCTCAGCCCTTAATCGTTCGGTGTTATTCATCAGTTCAAATCAAATCAAATCAAATTATTTATTTCAGATTATGTCCATAATGTTAGTAACAGCAAGAACTTACCGGCTATGTTAGTAAACAATCAAAACTAAAAACTAAAAACCGGACAAGTACGAGTTAAACTCGCGTGGAGAGGGTTCCGTTCCGTACATGATTATCTGAAATTTACTAGGTTACCTTAAATACCATAGACTTCTTATAGGTTTTCCTGTAATCTATGGGTAAAGATCTATTTTCTGTATTTTTTTCAAAATTTTAGCCCCAGTAGTTTCGGAAATAAGGGGGGGGGAATGGTCATTTTCCGCCTATTTTCCTGAATAACTTCTAAACTATTTTACTTAAAATTCAAAAGAAAATATATTTAAGATCATTTCAATAAGCCCTTTCATTTGATATGTCACACGATATAGGTGGCATAACTTTTTTTTTAATTTTCTAGTTTACCCCCAATAAGTGTTTAAAAATCATATATTTACGTCACGCGTCCGTGTTGCGGTCACCAACTTACATATGAATACCAAATTTCAACTCAATCGGTCCGAAAAGGTCTACATAGGCTTCCAAAGGCAAAAGGTGGAAGACCAATCGCCCCTTGTACAGTGCTCGAAGTGCCTAGCCTACGGTCACACGAAGGCACTGTGCAAGGAGGCGGACACCAGCTGTCGGTTCTGCTTGAACTGCCACAGACCCGGTAAATGTCCGGAAAGCCCAGAGACGCCAAAGTGCATCAACTGCACCAGGACAGGCAAGGGGCCGGCAGAAGTGCAGCACGACGCGTTCAGCCCCAAGTGCAACGAGCGGAAAAAATGGGACGCCATAGCGAGGTCAAGAGTAACATACTGTTGTTGACACGGTTGTACCGGCTCAAATAATGCAAACCTCCACCCTCACTGCCCCGCAACACAAGACACGGTTCTTGCAAGCCAATCTGCAAAGGTCAAAGCTGGTAACAGCTGAACTCCATCAGGCCATGCAGAACGGCAACTGCGAAGTAGCACTGCTACAGGAACCGTACGTGGGCGGAAAGGGAGAGGTCACGCCGCAACCAGGTTTCAAGGTGATTCAATGCACCCAAAATCGCACGAAACCTGTAAAGTCAGCGATAGTGGTGCTAGGAAGTCGGGTCCAAGTTCAATACGATCCACAGCTGGTTACGGAGAACATCACGGCGGCACTCCTGAAGTTTGGCAATGTATCAGTTGGAGTAATCTCGATTTATTTCGAGGGAGACCACGACATAGACGAATACATAGTCAAGACAAAGGAGATCATGCTTGCATTGGGTGCAGACAGCTACATCGTGGGAGGTGATGTAAATGCCTGGAGCTACTGGTGGGGAAGTAGATCGGAGAACCACAGAGGGGCAGCTTACCACAGCTTCCTCAATGAGGTAGATCTAAATGTCTTGAACGTCGGACACACTCCGACATTCGAGACATACCGGGGGGGCAAGCTGTACACGAGCATAGTTGATGTGACGGCGTGCAGCACAAACATTCTGTCCAGGATCCAAGACTGGGAAGTCGACAGAAACGTAATCACGTCCGATCACAACACCATAAAATTTGCAGTGTGCAGCGAAGCGGCCCCAAAGCCAGTACCGCGACAAACAACCAGGATTTACAACACAAAGAAAGCTGACTGGACCAAATTCAAGACAGCGTTGTCAAGGGAGCTTCAGGAACGGGATCTGACGATAAACTCAATCAGCAACGTTGGAGACACCGAGGAGCTGGAACAGGCGACCAACGCCTACATCAGCGCGGTGTCAAAAGCATGCGAAGAGAGTATCCCAAAGCCAGGAGTCCCCAAGACAAACGCCAAGCCGCCGTGTTGGTCCGAAGATCTGGACCGACTGAAAAAAGAGGTGTTAAGAAGGAAAAGGCGTATCAGAAACGCAGCCCCAATCAGAAGGCAGCACGTGCTCGACCAATACCTTCAGGTAAAGGAAGAGTACGCACAAAAAGCAACGGAGGCTCAGACGGCTAGTTGGAAAGAATTTTGTACCACGCAGGATAGGGAGTCAATGTGGGACAAAATCTACAGAGTCATCAGAAAAACAGCTAGACGTCAAGAGGAAACGTTGCTCAAAGACGAACAAGGGCTCACCTTAACACCAAAACAGTCGGCCCAGAGACTGGCTAAATGCTTTTATCCGGATGACCGCCAGGAAGGTGAGTCCGAACACCACAAGTGCGTCAGGGACGATACAGAGGGAGACACCCCAGCAGTGGAGTCACACCTCACAGGCGACGATCCACCTTTCACACGAGTGGAACTGGAAGTAGTCGCCAAAAGTATGAACCCGAAAAAGGCACCTGGGTCGGACGGACTCACTGCGGACATATGCGCGGCGGCTATTCAGTGCAATGAGGAAGTATTTTTGTGTCTAGCGAATTCCTGCCTTAGGCTAGCCTACTTCCCCAAAGCCTGGAAGTCAGCACATGTCTGCATCCTACGGAAACCCGGCAAGGAGGACTACACCCACCCCAAATCATACCGACCGATTGGTCTATTGTCGGTATTAGGGAAAATCCTGGAGAAGATGCTCGTAAACAGGATAAAGTGGCACATCCTCCCGACCCTGAACAAACGTCAGTATGGGTTCATGCCCCAGAAGTCGACGGAAGACGCCCTCTATGCCCTGATGAGACACATAAGAAAGGAAGTAGAAACAAAGAAAGGCATCGTTCTACTTGTCTCACTCGACATTGAGGGAGCTTTCGACAACGCCTGGTGGCCAAAGCTCAGAGCCCAACTGGCCAAGAAAGGTTGCCCGAGTAACCTCTACCATACGGTCCGCTCCTACCTGGAGGACCGTATGATAAGGGTTCACTACGCTGGCGAGACCAGCGAAAAGCCCACCACAAAGGGATGTGTTCAGGGCTCTATAGGAGGTCCAATCTTCTGGAATGTAATTCTAGACGACCTTCTACAGATGCTCAATGGCACGGAAGCCCATTGTCAGGCCTTCGCTGATGACGTCACCCTAGTGTTCTCTGGCAACGACTCAGGAGTCATAAAAGCACAAGCCGAACGGACTCTCCAAAAAGTGGTCGAATGGGGTGCCCAGAATAAGCTAAACTTCGCTGCTCACAAGACCGGAGCCATGGTCATAACGAGGAAGCTAAAATGGGACCCCATTCAAATCTCAATGGCGGGAACCGAAGTGGAGCTTGTCGAACAAATCAAACTGTTGGGACTTACCATCGACAACAAACTGACCTTCAACACACATGTAGCAAAAACGTGCCGAAAGGTTACGGACATCTACAGACAACTGTCATGTGCGGCAAGGGTGTCATGGGGTCTCAACAGTGAGATTGTGAAAACCATCTATGTGGCGGTGATAGAGCCGATCGTCCTGTACGCAGCAAGTGCTTGGCACCAATCCGCCAACAAGTTGATGGTGCGAAACCAGCTCAACTCAATACAGCGTGGTTTCGCCCAGAAGATCTGCAAGGCGTACAGGACGGTCTCTCTAACATCGGCGCTGATCCTGTCGGGAACACTCCCACTGGATTTGCGCATTCACGAGGCGGCAAAGCTCTACGAGATCAAGAGGGGTTACAGTGAGGATCACATACCACCCGGAAGAGAACTCGAGGAGGAGACGGACGCCCTTGAGAGACCGCACCCGTCAATGGCCGTATCTGTCGAATATGTATGCCTGGAGGAATTCAACCAGGACATAGTCGACAGATACGACCTAAGAGGCCCACAGATTTACACCGACGGTAGTAAAATTGAGGGAAAGACGGGAGCGGCACTCTCATGGTGGGAAGGTGGGGTGGAAATCCGCCACTCAACCTTCAAGCTAGCGCCCTATAACACCGTGTTCCAAACCGAGATGTACGCGCTCCTCAGGGCAGTACAGATCGCAAGGAAACACAAGGCGCCAAACGTCAGCATCCTCAGTGACTCAAGATCTTCACTGGAACTGCTCAAATCACCGGACACGACACACCCTCTGGTCCAAGAGATCAAGGACAACATCACACTAACACAAGTAACAGGGACCGAGCTGAAATTCTATTGGCTGCGAGCCCACATCGGCACGCCAGGAAATGAGAGGGCAGATGAACTGGCAAAGCAAGCAGCCCTTAGAAAGAAGACGGCCCCCCAATACGACAAGGTGCCGTTATCTTTCGTCAAAAGGTCGATAAGGCAAAACACGGTCGACACGTGGCAGATTCGCTACGACGCCTCCGAGACCGGTGCGACAACCAAGAAGTTTTTCACAAGTGTGAGGGATGCGAACGGCATCATAAAGAAACTAAAACTCACAAACTTCTTGGTTCAAGCTTTTACTGGTCATGGAGGCTTCGCCGCCTATCTCCACCGCTTCAAAATCAAGGACACACCCTCGTGTGTCTGCGACCCGGCCCTTGACGAGGACATCTGGCACATTGTTTGCGACTGTCCCCGCTTTGGCGTGGAACGGCTCGAGCTCGAGCTAAAGACCGGAGTGAAAATCACTCCGGACAGCTCGAGCTGGAGCCTTCTGCTGGGCACAGGGGAAAACCGCGAAAGCACGAAGCGTTTTATAGAGAAGGTGGTTCGCGTAGCATGTCTAAGGAACAAGTAGTCCACCAGTTGGACTATCTTGAGGAACGCTACGCTGAAAAGTGACACCACGCAAACGCTCTCGGCACAGCGAAACCCGTGCGCCCGGCACGACTCCGCGTCAAACACCCCCCGCTCTACAAAACCCCTTCAAACCCACCAAACACCTCCAACTATTACCTGTCCCTCACCCAATACACTAACATCCACTTCCCCCCCCATCCCGTCTCATCCCAAACCAAGCAACCCCCTCCACCGCCTTAAGCATTCCTCTTTACCCCCCTTCCAAAAGCAAAAAACCCAAAAGAAAACTAAGTCGCTTTAGTCAAAATTATATAAATTCACTTTATTCGTTTAAATCCTGTCATTATGTATTTCTGCATGTTATCTTATAAGCTCCCCAAACGTCCTGATGCTTGCACCTCCTCAACATCTTATTGGATGTATGCCGGACGGGGGCCTGAAGACCCCGCGGACGCCAAAACGGGGGAATGAATTTCTCCTCCGGCCTTTCAGCATCGGCTGGGGTAAGGCTACGCGGGAGATTCACTAGGTCCCACCGTCCGGCAAACATCCAATCTCCCCCCCCTTTATTATTGTAGCTTAAACTAAACCAATGGAAGAGGCCACGAAAAGAGGGCAGCGCTAGGAGACAAGCGCAAAAGACTAGTCTCAAGGCAAAAGACATCGCCTCGAAAAAGGGAAGCCCCACCCAAAAGAGGGCACCCACAGCCACAACAACGGTCCAAAAAGATCTCCGACCAAACCTCTTCCATTGCCGGGCAAAAGATAGGAAGCCCGTAGTTTGTAAGCATGCAAGCACCAGGACGCCCCCCTTCGCGACTCATTAGTATTAAGTTTAGTGTAAGACCCCGCAGAAACCAAACGGGAGAATGCATGTTTTCTCTCCCGGCCTTCCAGCACTGGCTGAGGCAAGGATCTGCGGTCCGTAATGTAAATTCCCGTAATGCGCGTGGCGTTTTTAGTCGGTAAGAGTCCGGCACTACCTGGGCCCTCCATTCCCAGGTGTCCATGAGGATTTTCGCCGCGCGCCTCTTATTGTTTTGCAAATAAAGGCGCGGACCTATGTCCGCGGCCACCCTGTAAAACTGGGAAGTGCTGATGGTATGGATAAAAGGGTATCATGGCCCAACCAAACCAAATCACCACCTCCCAGTTCCCCCCCCAAAAAAAAAAAAAAAAAAAACTCAATCGGTCCAGTAGTTTCGGAGCAAATTGGCTGTGACAGACGGACAGACAGACACGAGTGATCCTATAAGGGTTCCTTTTTTCCTTTTGAGGCACTGAACTCTAAAAAATATCATAGACTACCCCTCTGGAGCCCATGTGAACAGCATTCCAATGCTTCCACATTTCGCCAGCAGGGTAGTCCCAGACCAGCCTCACGAGCCGGCACTGTCCCGCACGCGACGCATCAGGGAGGCAGTCCTTTTGCGTATTATTGCACCAAAGCTGTCAGTCCGCAACTCCGCAAACATCCCCGATGCGCTGCAAAAGCGAGGCAGCCCCAGCAGCATCCTTAATCCATTATTATATTGGATGCGCAGGGCATTAATCGCCTTTTGTGTGTACTTCGTCCACAGGCTGCACGTGTTCAACTATCCAAATAATGTTTAATATAATAGATAAGTACATACATATGCTCAAGCCTGTTTCTCTTGAAGCTAGGCAGACCACAAATCGCCACTTATTTCTGTTATAAATCCCTTGCTTCGTAAATTTTCCGTGATTAAAAGTAGCCTAGCTTATGTGTTAATACAGGGTATAAGCTATTTTCATTCCAATTTCCATCCAAATCCGTCCAGCCGCTGAAGCGTGAAGGAATAACAAACAGTTTTGTAGTGGTAGAGCCAAACAGTAATCACTCACTAGATGATTACGGTTAGAATGCGCCGGCTCGACCGCTTGCTATTGCGTTTCGTACGGTGAGTGACGAGATCCGGAGGCCTATTCCTTCCTTCCCTATCCTCCCTAGACTGGCAACGCATTGGCAGCACCTCTGGTGTTGCAGATGTCCATGGGCGGCGGTGACCACTTTCCATCAGGTAGGCCATCTGCCTGTTTGTCAGTTAATTGACATAAAAAAGGAAGATATTACCAACTCACACACACAGACTTTCGCGTTTACAATATTTATTTATTTAAGCTTTATTGCACAAACAAAGCACAAATGGCGGACTTAATGCCCGATGACATTCTCTACCAGTCAACCAACAGGCCAAGCCAAGAATAATATTATCGTGATAATTTAAATAATTTATAGAAAAATAAAAACATAAATGTTATGGAATAACATTTCAAATCATCATTCAGGTATGCTACTATATATCAGTGGCGCAGCCTGCATAAAAGCCGATTCCTGACGGCTTTACCAAGCTAAAAAGCTACGGCTAGCTGTCAGTGGGGTCCATAACTAAATGTCAGATTCGCACGTACGGTTCTAATTCTTCCGGCTTCCCGTAGGAAATATTACACGCTTCGCCACTGCTATATATTAAAATACTCGTCATTTGATAGATGTTTCCAACGCCAGCTTGTGCCAACATACCCTTGATACAATAATAACTTTCAGAACAGGTCTATTTAGGGCCACTTCAAACAGATCTATGTTAAATAAACGTCACAGTTATCACAGCCTGCAACAGTGCCGTCGCATCATTACGCCGCATTGACTAGTGTACCAGGCGTATGTGGAGCGTGCCCGTACTCAACCCAACTACTCACTCATGCACAATTTATAATATCACTGGTCGCGTAAGCTAGTGAACCACGGCACTCACCTCATACTACCGTGCACATGCAATATTTAGGATCACTCAAAGGGCTTTCCGCCTATGGTCAAACGTGTGATACGTCAAAATACTCTTTTTGTTAAAGGTTCGTTTGGTCAAATTGTGTTTGTCAAAAGTGCGATTCGTCAAAATACTCTTTTTGTCAAAGGTTCGTTTGGTCAAATTGTGTTTGTCAAAAGTGCGATTCGTCAAAATACTCTTTTTGTTAAAGGTTCGTTTGGTCAAATTGTGTTTGTCAAAAGTGCGATTCGTCAAAATACTCTTTTTGTCAAAGGTTCGTTTGGTCAAATTGTGTTTGTCAAAAGTGCGATTCGTCAAAATACTCTTTTTGTCAAAGGTTCGTTTGGTCAAATTGTGTTTGTCAAAAGTGCGATTCGTCAAAATACTCTTTTTGTCAAAGGTTCGTTTGGTCAAATTGTGTTTGTCAAAAGTGCGATTCGTCAAAATACTCTTTTTGTCAAAGGTTCGTTTGGTCAAATTGTGTTTGTCAAAAGTGCGATTCGTCAAAATACTCTTTTTGTCAAAGGTTCGTTTGGTCAAATTGTGTTTGTCAAAAGTGCGATTCGTCAAAATACTCTTTTTGTCAAAGGTTCGTTTGGTCAAATTGTGTTTGTCAAAAGTGCGATTCGTCAAAATACTCTTTTTGTTAAAGGTTCGTTTGGTCAAATTGTGTTTGTCAAAAGTGCGATTCGTCAAAATACTCTTTTTGTCAAAGGTTCGTTTGGTCAAATTGTGTTTGTCAAAAGTGCGATTCGTCAAAATACTCTTTTTGTTAAAGGTTCGTTTGGTCAAATTGTGTTTGTCAAAAGTGCGATTCGTCAAAATACTCTTTTTGTCAA
This sequence comes from Tortricodes alternella, assembly GCA_947859335.1. NCBI lineage: Eukaryota > Metazoa > Arthropoda > Insecta > Lepidoptera > Tortricidae > Tortricodes > Tortricodes alternella. The sequence goes on along the minus strand of OX401979.1, from coordinate 12,325,533 downwards.
AGGTTCGTTTGGTCAAATTGTGTTTGTCAAAAGTGCGATTCGTCAAAATACTCTTTTTGTCAAAGGTTCGTTTGGTCAAATTGTGTTTGTCAAAAGTGCGATTCGTCAAAATACTCTTTTTGTCAAAGGTTCGTTTGGTCAAATTGTGTTTGTCAAAAGTGTTATTCGTCAAAATACTCTTTTTGTCGAGTTTGGTTTGGTTTGTCGGTCATTGACCAAACGAAAATGGTTTGACGAATCGCGACTTTGGCAAACGACATCTTTGACCAAAAGCACCTTTGGCGAAAATGGTTTGACGAATCGCGACTTTGGCAAACGACGTCTTTGACCAAACGATCCTTTGACAAAAAGGCTATTTTGACGAATCGCACATTTGACCATAGGCAGAAAACCCCACTCAAACATATTTGACACGCCTTTACGTTTCACAGAATGGCATTTTCTGATGGAGCATCGCCTTTTAGGATGTTAAATCAATCATATATTTACGTCAGGTTAGAGTTTTGACGATGCTAAAAAGTTATTGGCCGATCGGTAAAATGAAGATTCCGAAAATTCGGCGAAACAAAAGATTGTCCACTAATCATTAAGGGGCTCGATTGGGCTAGTTTTTCAGCAATTTGTTGCTGCAATTAGGGCTATCCCCAAAAAGATTACATATTACATTACTAATGGAAACAAAAACTTTGAATTTAACCTTTTGAGAATATCCCGAATTGCAGCAATAAATTGCCGAAAAACTAGTCCGTTTACGAACCTCTTTAGTGAATAAAATCGTGTGCAATAATAAATAATACCTCTAAAATACTGGCTATAATTTCAGAGAACCTAAGACTAACTTTACCATTCCAAAGCGTGTATACGCAGGAGCGAAGGCCTACTAAACATTATTGCCTTCACAAGCACGTATGCCATTAATTAGAACGCTAAAACCAGTTGGCCAACATTAGGAACGTTGATGTTGTGCCACAGATAATATCAGCGTGGGTCATTAGCGGCGATTATCCGTGGGCACAGGTGGTCGCCTGACCTCCTTGTCTCATCTTTGCTGTTTTGAATAAAATTGCTTATTTACATACACACGGGCGATAAAAATTAAAGTGTGTTTGTGGGTCGCGGAAGTGAGCCTGTTGTTTTAGGCTGATTATACGTTAGTATAAGCCCATAGGATAATCTCTAATATTAAAGCTCTCATGCAATAAAATGTAACCAAAATAAACCTTTTTTTATGCAAGGATTATGTCATTGCCGTAATTAAAAGCCAAGCCATCTATGTTCATCGACTATATGAACATGGTATAAAGATGTTTTTGATTATAGTTCTGTACAGTCAGAATTGGTAGTGTTTACTACCACTCTTATGAATCAGTTTCACTTACTTATGTTTATATAACTAAATCTAAACTTGCCCCAAAATGCATCTGAAACACAATGCGATAGATGTCGCCTCAAATAGTTCGGGGGTTTTTAAAAGTAAAAACAATTATGGCTTTTGCAGGGACTTGCAGTATCTTCTAACACCCGTTCCCAATATTCAATCCGTGGATAAATTTGCTTACTAACAGTTATAAAATTGACGTTATTTTGCATGCGACAAATGTCAAATTTTCTTCGAATATTGAGAACGGCCGTAGTCTGTGATTGCAGCAGTCTGTGGCGCTATTTAGGTCGTCATGAGGACAAACTAACTTAACCTTATCTCTCTCTCAGTGCGTCTCTCTTCTACTAGTATCGAAGAAAGAGATGCACTGAGAGATAAGATGGGGATTACTTATCCTCGTGTCAACCTTGCTAGGGCCACAGGAGAAGGTAGAGTAATTTTAGTTTTTATATCGATCGTTAATACATGCGTTTTTAAGTGCCGGTTTTAAATTGAGGCTGAGTATAGGTACGTAACCTTTCAATAATAGCATTGACAATCTCCTCGGCTAAAGACTTGCTAAGCCAGTTCATAAAATACAAAATGCAATATCCTTATACGGTCGGGACTAGAGCTAGATTGAGCGAGTGCATATTGCCTCGGATACAATAAACGGAACCTTAGTGTCCCGCGGGCTTAGCACACCAGCTTTAATCCTGCACATAAAGCATCTGTCACTTTTTTACTAATAACATACATACATACATAGCATCACGCCCGAAATCCCTAATGGGGTGGGCAGAGCCGCAAGACTACTTGTGGCCACGTTCGATTAATTAGTCCTAAGATGGTATGATGAACCGTATGGTGACAGGTGATCAGCCCATCGCCCATACAGATAGTCCACCATGTTGGAGTGGACCCGTCCCTTAGTCGACTTTTACGACATGCCAGGATGATAAGCATCTGCACGTATTCTTTGCTATTTCTTCACTCCCAGTGCAGCAGACTACAGAGTACTACTAATAAAAGGGCGCGAAAGGGACGAATGGGGGAAATATAAGCATTTTTTCCTCGCCGTTGTGTCCCCGGCAATTGGGGAAAAAAAGTGTTGCTGCCAATTTATTTCAGTGGGGACTAATTGGTATTTTTTTCAACATTCCCCGTCTACAGGGAATAGCATCCCATTGGTCCCAATCTGTTTATTTGAAACTTTTAATGTTGTTAATGCTAGATATCTATTAAGATTAACATACGATAAAGTACAAAAAAGACGTTTAAGTATAAGAACGTTTAATTTAAAAGTCTGCCGCATTGATAAGCGCTTACTTATTCGGAACCTGATCCATTCGTAGTTGCTAGTAATCAAAGTGAAAAGTAAGGAAAAAAGATATAACAAGAGAACTTACGTACATCTTTTATGTACGAATATAATTGGGACTTGGGACACACGACCTTTGCAACAAACAGTTTTTTATCAATCGCATAAATAGACAAATCAGGACGGGCAAATGTATGCCATTCTTTGAACAAATAATTTGTTGAATACCTACATAAAAGCAAAACAAACAACACACAAAGGGAAACGATGAACAATGAAAGATTCGAGCCAGCTGCTATTGACATGAGTATTTGCAAAAAAAAATATTTTACAAGCCATTGATTATAAAAGGCAACAATGGACAAACAAACCGACAGATACAGGAGTCTGTTAGGGTTAACTTTATGAAGCGGTCGCGGCAAAAGTCAGGATAAAATTGTTGACAATTTTGTGCTTTCATCGCTTCCAACTTTATTAAGTTCACTGACGCGTATTTCGAGTTTAATAACAACCCCATAACCCCCAAATTCAATACTTAAACAATTAAATACATGAACTGAATATTTATTGGCTCTTTTTAAAATAAATAAGTCCTTGGCATCATTTGAAACAAACGCTGGATAATCCTGTCTTAATTCTGGTTAAGTAATTTAAATGCAAACCCAAATTGTTGGTTCAAAATTCAAAAAACATAACAGTAATAATTATTCTATTCGACCGACAAAAAGGATCCCTAAATTTCCGTTTTATTGAAGAGAATTACTGCTTAAAATTGTTTGCGAACTTTTGTTCTAAAATTTCAATGTTGAGCAGATACCTAAACCGCGAACAGTTCTATAATATCCTTTAAATGTCGGCAGGTACGCCGGCTTAGGTATTTCGGTGAGTTTCGTGTAATTTCACTCCTTCCATAGGTATTTGGACTAACCATTAGCATTTCATTAACACGCTCAAATATTTCGAGAGGAAACTTTTGAACAGTCCCTACATCTACACACGGTTATTGCGAAGCGCTCCAGCAACATTTATTAACCTTTTGTAATTTATATTGTCCGTATAATTTATATCGCTGATTACCATATTCAACAAATAGAAAAGGAAGACCTAGCGCTAACAAAAATATCGTCGAACCGTCAACCGACAGACCAAATATCCTAAGGACATCGCTTCTTAGCCTAACTTTTACTAGCAAATAAAGCTGATGTACTGGGGAGGCGCGTGGGGATTTTGGAGTGCGGTGTTCCATGGGTTCGAGGTTATGCCGCCCTGCGCCACCATGTAGCCCCGCCGCTTATGGCTTTTTGCCTCTAATATAGGCAGCGATGCTCGCCCTATTATGCGGAATCTTTTGGGTAATATATGATCTGTGTATCGACCACATAAATTTCGACGCCTTGGCTGAATGACCGCGCCAATTGGTAGAGCACTTCCCCCGGCTAAGAGAAATATGTGAGTTAAGATCCGGCCTATTTTTTTGCATATTTTTTTCTTTGTCGGTATGGCCATAAAACAATGGTCAATTAAATAAAACATGCAATTCGTTGCAACAAATTATATAATTAATTTTCTAGTTGTTATTTCCCTTCCTCTTACGATGATATAGATATATACCTGATTACCTTCCACGGCTCTACACTTCATTAACTTGGCCTCACTGGATAAAAATAAAATAACTAAAATAAAAAGGTATAGTATTTGCAAAATATAAAATATTTATAGCAAATATTTAGAAACAATTTTGTTACTAAAAAAGCCCCTGAATAATTTGATTTTCAGGCCGACGTAGCCGTAATCAAATTAATAAGGTAGTGGCCCTCTGTACCCGTGGGATCAACGTTTCGGCCAAGACCAGGCGCTCTTCATTAAGGAAATATCATTAATTATTTTACCATGAAAATTAATTTACCAAAAAATTTATATAATATACAAAATTAAATCAGGGGACAATCTTTACACAGATCAATGTAGTCCCAAAGTAAACTGTAAAGTCTTGTGTTATGGGTACTAGACGACGCTATACATACTTATATAGATAATTTAATTTTAAATACATAGGAAACATCTAAAACTCAGGAACAAACATTCGTGATCATCACACAAATATTTGCCCTTACCGGGGATCGAACCAGCTTCGGTGGCCCCGAAGCTAGCGAAAATTTTATATATCATAATACATATAATATTTCCATTAGCTTGTTTTCTAGTAGGTAACAATTTGTGAAGACTAGTAAAAATGTAGGTACATTTATTAACAGTTTATCCGTCAAGAAATTATTTTAAAATAAGTCAATAGATGACCGAAATAATTACATATACTAAAATTGGAACGATACAGAGAAGATTAGCATGGCCCCTGCGCAAGGATGACACGCAAAATCGTGAAGCGTTCCACATTTTTTGAAGATGTTACTTCCTGGTAAACTTCAAGCTTCGGGCGTAATAAAATAGTCCAGTGGCCGAATTCAGAAAGGCCACTCAAATTGAGTTTTAATTAAAGAGTCATAGAGATAAACGGGTTTAATTTATCTTTGTGGCATGCATGTTAGGGCCGCTGGTGAAGATTGTGGGACTCCGCTGGATGCGAGCAGTACAGAATCGGTGGTTGTGGCGGTCATTGGCGGAGGCCTATGTCCAGCAGTGGACGTCTTTCGGCTGAAATTACGATGACGAAATCGTTATCGCCTTTTATATGAAACGGGTGATTTTTGCTGTTGCTTCACAGTCCTCTTAACAGCAAGAACCCCAAAGACCTTTTAGGGTAACAAACTACTCTTGAAGGTCTCAAAATTGGTCAGCAGCGGCGAAGCCTGCCTACAAGCCGATTCCTGACGGCTTTACCAAGCTAGATAGCTTCGGCTAGCAGTGAGTGAAGTCCATGTTACTGTAACTAAATGTCAGACTCGCACGTACGGTTCTAATTCTTCCGGCTTTCCTTAGGAAATATTTGAAGCTTCGCCACTGTTGGTCAGTATACCTTTGCGTACTAATGCAAAATATATCACTCTTTTTTCGAATGTACGTGACGGAACTTCAAAGTAGAGGCTTAAGCTTAACTTTCGATACACGTACAAATACCCTAACAGCGCTTGCGAGGTTAAGTTGGATTTAATGTTTTTGTGACTGTTTTAACACTCGTACTAAACATGTATTACTTGTTTTATTTCGGCTGGATTAGGTTGTTAACAGGCCTTTATTCACTCGCTATACCTATTTTTAGGGTTCCGTACTCGAAGGGATCAACGGGACCGTATAACCGCGCGCCGAGTGCGTGGTTGAGTGAGTGCGCGAGTTGCTTGGACCGCGACTGCACTCAACCCCTGAAGAACGATTCCATATGAAATGAGTCCAAAACACGTCGGACCATTTCTGACAATAAAACGTGAGTAAAGTCGTGCTTATTTCAAGCTAGTACTCTTTTGATACGGTGATCACTTTGAATGTGTGAGTGCAGGTGCAGATGAGATCTATAAATGTGTATTTACGAACATTGATGCGAAGTATTATTATCATCATCATCAGTCTATATACGTCCCACTGCTGGACACAGGCCTCCTCTCATAGTAAGAGCTAGGGACTGGGCAGTAGTCACGCAGGCCGAGTGCAGATTGAGGACTTCACACATCTTTGAATGACTGCGCAGGTGTATGCAGGTATGACAGGAAAATCTCAGAGGATCGAGCATAGCACAGAGATGAGGGATGGAGGAGGGAGATCAGCGATGAGGGACACAATCAAATTTAAACCGAATGACTTTGTTCATACATACATACATACATAGCATCACGCCGAAATCCCTAATGGGGTGGGCAGAGCCACAAGACTACTTGTGGCCACGTTCGATTAATTAGTCCTAAGATGGTATGATGAACCGTACGGTGACAGGTGATCAGCCCATCGCCCATACAGATAGTCCACCATGATGGAGAGGACCCGTCCCTTAGTCGACTTTTACGACATGCCAGGATGATAAGCATCTGCACGCATTCTATGCTATTTCTTCACTTCCAGTGCAGCAGAGGATTTACTACATTCCAAACTTTGTTCATACATATTTGTTCATACATTCCAAATTAAGTTTAGTTTGTCGACTGATCAGGAGATGCGCACGTAAGAGTATCCCACCACAGATGCGTCATCACCTTACAGAATGCCGCTACAGTAGTGGAGTAATGTTCAATGCGACATTCAAAGTGACATCTTATTTTTTAAGTAAAAAAATAACGGAGATAGTTAAAAATAATAGAGAATAACGATGTTATAATTGAATTTATTGATAAGAAGTTACTTAAGTCTTAAATCCAGAATAAACTATCGTTTAGCAATTAGTTTTAAACTTTTAATTAGAAGCCTTTGTTAACTAGTAAAGTTTATTTCTTAAAGCAATACGAAGCAAGAACGAATCAATTACTTTAAAACTTAATCGTTATTCGATTTTCTTTTACAAATCGTCCAATATGTACATAGAACAAAAATAGACATAAAAATGAATATTGACTCAGAAGAATCTAATTTGCAGAAGTATCATAAAACCTATTAGGCAGGATTTCCCTAATTGCTCCCAACGTGAAGTAAATAATCGACCGGGCGAGCTAAGCGTCTCCGTTTCAGCTTGGGCAAAAATGCTTTCGTATGTCTGGCGGCTGTCCGGCTGGCCGGGGCTGTACATTTGTTCTCCTCTGCAGATCGCATTACTCAACCGATTTTCGCGAAATTTTGTGAGCAGGTTCGATAATGGGCGTGTTTCCTGAAAAATACTAATTAGTCCGTCGTTTACATTATAAAAAAATATTGAACACATTTTTACAAACAAAAAATGACAAAGATATAGTGCGTTGAAGTTCCGCGTGACGTCACGACTTTGCACACTTTTTATCATTAAGTGACGTCATGAGCCCCCACTCCCGAACTTTGATGCTCGTTATCTCTGTCAATTTTGATTGATTTGATAAAGCATAAAATACGTGTTCAATATTTTTTGATAATTGATTGATTTTGATTTTGATAATCTAACTCACGGACTAATTGGAATCATAATTTTTTTACCCAGGAAACTTCCCAATTATATGGAATTGTTTTGTTGATACAGATTTTCGTTATTTTTTTTCAAAATGGCGGAGATATGGGGTTTTTGCGATTACAAAGTTATTTGCGGTGTTGGTAAACTGACCGCGACCTATGACGATGTATGGGGATACCAGTTTTCCAAAGGCAAAGTTAAGTTTGTTGCAAGGTCTACAGCTCATGGAGCCACAAAACTAGAATACAAGTATGATGACTACTGTAACTAGTGGGGTATCGTGCTCCTCGGACAAAGTTTGCCGTTACTCGAACAAGCGACCTCTGCCACAAATTGCAGTTGCACTGCGCCATCGAGTCATTCAAATTGACTCATTCGGAGGGACAAAATACGTCTTTTATTCAGTGCGATAACGAAAAAAGTAAATTATTATACAGTGCAATAAAAATTTCTCTTTTTGGTGAATAAGATGTGTAATAATAATTTGAAAATATTTCCCTACGTTTTTAGCTCTTTTGGTCAGGGTTGATACGGACTAAAAAAAGGATTAAAAAATATAGAGATTTTTGTGACCAATACTGTATTTTTAACCGACTTCATTATGTCAAAATATCTTATTTCACTGGTGTTATTGAAATATCATTTTACGTGAAATACACTTCAAGACACACGAAACATGAAACATTATTCCGTTCTATTCAATAATGAAATTGTTATTCGTAAGCTGCACTGCAAACACGTGTTCAGAACTTCAGATACAGGCGGGTGATAAATGGGCTGCCCTGTCGTCGCGAGTGAGACAATTCCTCCACGCGTCCGGAAACAGGGCCTGTACTCTGAAAAACGAACATCGAAAACTGTGCTATCCTCTTGCTCTCGGTGCTTGTCAGCTTCGCGAAAAAGAGACCGCTAGCGTACTTATCAGGAGACCACTGCCGCAGCACTAGTGACGAGTCACTTCTAGTATGGCGGTACCCAACTTAAATAAATATTATGAAATAATGTTGAAATCCGCAATTTATGCTTTCGTTTTATGGTATAATTCCGCCTATGTCTGACATAATTAACTTTCTATTGAAGAGTGATTACACTCACACAAGTGGGACCGAATCTGTATTCAACAAAATATATCTGACCAAAGATTTAAGGGGCTCGTAAACGGGTCAGTTTTTCGGCAATTTGTTGATGCAATCTGGCCTATCCCCAAAAAGATTACATATTACAACACTAATGGGAACAAAAATTGGCTATTTGCATGATTTTTATTTCATCTTATTTTGGAAAATACTGAGTCATAGAAACCCAACTGTGCTCGCAAAACATTATTGTGTTGTTTTTTTTCGAGATACGACGCTTTGAAAAGTCCTAGTTCATACCACTCACAAAAACGCTCAATACAAAATGGCCCTGAAATATGACGTCACATTTCAGTTAGAGTGTATACCTGACCAATGTAAAAAGAGCCCTGACGGTCATCCATTTTATATGGCCGTCAGGGCTCTTGGAATTGGTATACAAAATATATGAAATTCTCCGAAAATACTGTTTTTAGGCCAATATCGTAGAATTAAAAAATGACAGAAATTTGATGAGGATGTCAAAAACTAGTAATTCAGAACTAAAAAGCAATATTTATTTTTCACTTATTTTGACAATCTTTGACCCTTAATAGAAAAAAAAGTAAAAGTCAAAATGATCTTTTTGTTTCTTTGACATGCATTTATATTTAGCTACCGTTCCACAGAAATATATTAATATTTGTTACTATAGTCAAGTAGCCATTTGCAGCAATAAATTGCCGAAAATATAGCCCGTTTACGAGGCCCTTAAAATCAGCAGATGAGACATATGCCATACAGTAACCTCACTGGCATATATCACTCGTGTAATGAGCGAAGTCGCTCATTTGCAATTAGTGTGATTAAGAAGAAATAAGAATTGAGTGCACAAATACGAAACAAATGCCGTCGTGGTTGTAATCATAAAAATTGCAGAGGTCTTCGGTGTCATTATCAAGTCATATCTAAAGATTTAGATCAATGCATCTGGTAACGAGTTCGTGTACCATGTTTGAATCATATACTCGCTTCCTTTAATTCTGGCAATAGTTATTACATAGTTCCATGACTTTCACTCCTGTGTTTATTGGGGCTAATTAATGACGACGCCACTTACTTCTATCCTAGCAATGTCTGAACCCATATTCGTACTTGGTGACACAGTCACAGTGAAAGAAGACCGTTTTGGCTAATTTAAACACTAGCTTTCAGTGACGGGGCGTCAAATATTAAAGGGAAACCGGAAGAAAAAACCTTGGAAAAGTGCCGAGTCTGACTACCTGTAGCTTTCTGTATTTAGTTGTTGTCGTTGTTGTAGTATCTGTAGTCAGGAATTGGCTTGTAAATAGGCTGCGCTAGCTATGGATGTATGTGTGGCATTCGGACAGCAGTGAAATCGTGTTCACAGCACGTGTAATAAATGACCCATTCTGACACGTCCCGGACGCTGGACCATCCATCCCGCCCGACACGCCAGGATCACTGTCTGACCTACTGTACAACAATGGCGTCGCTGTGACAATGATATAGCTTACTTACACAACGTCGCAGGCTATATTTTTTCAATTTGTTGATCCGATCCGATTGCAACATCGGTAAAATATAAGGACCTCGGAAAAAACCAAATTGCGGTATGAACCCTACATACGTAAGTCCTAGAATATTGCAGGTTTTGAGCCAGTCAGCTGACGGGGCCTCATAATACGGCTAATACATGCATACATAGCATCACGCCCGAAATCCCTAATGGGGTGGGCAGAGCCACAAGACTACTTGTGGCCATGTTCGATTAATTAGTCCTAAGATGGTATGATGAATCGTATGGCGACAGGTGATCAGCCCATCGCCCATACAGATAGTCCACCATGTTGGAGAGGACCCGTCCCATAGTTGACTTTTACGACATGCCAGGATGATAAGCATGCACGCAGTCTATGCTATTTCTTCACTCCCAGTGCAGCAGAGGAGCTACGGCTACGGCTAATCTACGAGCATAAACTGAATAACTACATTACTTTTTTTTTTAAACTTCTTAATAAAACTCCAATCACCACCGTAGCATGATCCTATAATTTAACAATACAGCATGTTCCATTTATTCCGCTGTATACTAAGCGACTTTACAGTTGCGATCTTCTACACCTTAATGAGATGGTGTCAGCCTTATTATTTTTATACCATGATCCCATAATTTAACAATACAACATGTTCCGTTTATTCTGCTATGTACAAAGCGACTTGACAGTCGAGGCCCTGGGCACTTTAGTATAATGGGGCCCCTATGACATGATATGTCAGAGGACTTTTTTATTAACAACATGCAAAAGGATTAAGAACTAGGGTGCCGCGTGGGTCGCGGGGCCCTGGGCACTAACCCAGAGTGGAAAATGGGCCTGTTTACATTTGCGATCGTGTCATCACTAAGTACTTTATTATTATCATAGAAACCGAACTACTACTATAATAATATCTGTCGTTAGATAAAGTCCTTTGATAGTTTTCATGGATTGCTTCTAATGACACCCGTGAAAAGTAAGCATGACAAACTACCAGGTACCAAGCAGTCATCGCGCTAAATATTTGAATCAACCACTATATTTAAATCTAATACAATTCTGATACTTACCGACACATTTTTTGAATTTCTCAAGTTTCACAGAAATGTAAGGTCGGCGTCCAACATTGATGAGGGGGCGACGCTCCTGTCTCTGAATAAACAATGGGTCGCTCTGCAGGTGCATTGCTTATAAACCCGGCGGTGCACGGAGTTACATTCCACGAAGAAAACTACAAGACGCCAGAAAAACTTCCCAAGTTACTTGGATGGAAGATGGTCTGAAGTTCACCACGCTTGCTTGCACGTAAAATCACAGCTGAGTGTACTTTTCTGATGTAAATGTATTTATATTTTATGTATTTTTATTGCTACTTGAAATAGTTCCTTTGTAAGGCTTGACGTTTTTGGGAAAATAGATAATATTGCCTACCCTTTTTACACTCCACTGACATCAAGTCCGCACAAGCACAAAGGTCACTGACTCCGCTCATGTCCTGAACATGGCCGCCGAGCGACGCATATCTACGTAATTACTTTTCATCATACAAGTACGTATTTCCATAATAATACGTACACGTATTTGCATTTACGCACGTGGGCGGAAGTGGGTCAACGTTCGATGATTCAGTTGGTTCAGAGATGTCTTATAATTAAGCGCGAATGGAAAAGGAGTTACCGTTACTTGAAGCCGCAGGATAATGAACTGTGCTCCAAAAAGTCCATCACCAGACACGTTAGCTCGAACCGTATTTATTCTGACTTCGAAAACTCCGGTATTTTAACTTATAAGATAAAGCGCTTTGTTTCTGTTGGATGGACAATGGAATTCTTTTCTCTTACATTTTTATACATTAAGTTATTTCTCTGCTGTCGGCGGGCAGGAGCTTGTTAAGCGACGTGTTCCGTCGTAATGGGAGGGTTCATCGAGTAAGCAAGTTAATTTACTCCGCGAACTGCACTCGCTTCGCCCTCGGCGACACTTACCTAACAGCCTTCATTACGTCACTTCGCTACCGCAATGCGAACACGCCACAATAAATAACATGCACACAACCAAATTCTCATCACGACATTAATTTAAGTCGACAAAGGCTCTAGAATTCCCGGAATCACTCTTTAATTACTGATGAATGAAAAGCAGCTCTGAAACGGTGTCCCCAAATACCTATACATCCGGCTGCGGGCAGAAACATGACAGCCAAATGGCTTCGCCTATAAATGAAGACACGCAACCCGTTCTAAACAATACAATTACAGGAAGACAAATTAAAGGGACTTTAAAGAGACATTTTAAACGGTCCATTGCTGAAGAGAATAGACGGCACGTATTTATTTTGTCCCTTTAGGGGCGATCCTTTGCGTCATTATGTGTCGTTTAAGAATCCTAAAATTTGAATTTTTCGGACCTTTAAAAATGCGGTTTATGATTACAGTTGTTAAACTCCGGAATATTATTATAAAGCCCAGCACTAAACTTTAGACACGGGACAATTATTTAATTTGAAAGATAGACGAAGTTTTGCCGGGAACTTAATTAATGACGTCCATATCTTACGTTCCATTAATAAGGTTTTGCGTCTGCATAATTTGTGCCTTGCCAACATCTGTTCTGTTGACATATTCAGGCGGGAAGGCGTGGGCGCATTTGAAATCGAGGAGTCCAAGCACTGAAAAACTTAAGGACAAGCTATGCCCAGCCCATATACGGCTTCATGAGCTTAAGTAATAAAAAAAACCATCCTATATAAGGAAGCCGTTCTTTTACCTCAGTGCACTCCTTTCCATCTCATCTATCTTGTTCCAACTATGACTACTGCGACTTTCTAACTCTTTCTAAAGCAATTTGGTCGTTTTTCTTGGCCCTCACACATATCGCATTGACCGCAAGTTGCACAAATAAATCTCAGTACCTAAGTAAAGAATAGTTCTGTAATTTTGCGCACACCAAGTCGTCTTTAAACAGTTGGCCAATTACGGAGGAACGCGGGTCAAATGTTTGTCTTATATAAAAATTTCCCACAATTGTTGCCGACCCGCGCGATGCTGAGGGACGGCGATAGCACACACTTATTCAGCGGAGTCACTTACATCCTACTATTATGCGAAAGTTTGGATTGTATGTTTGTTACTCAATCACGCCAGAACGGCTGAAGGAATACCTTATAGGCTTTTAAGCACATAGGCTTTTTTTACCAGAAAATGTTAATGTTATCGAGTGAATAACTATAGCCGAATTCCACGCGGACAAAGTTGCGGGCAGAAGCTATTAATCTATACTTAACGGCTTCATTAAGTAAATTATACGTATCGAAATATAAATCAATAAATAATCTTATAGACATATAATTAATTCGTTTAACTTTAACATATTGGTCGAACGTTTTCAGACATCTATCAGGTCAGTCTAGTTGAATCGTCCACAGCGTTCAAACATATTCACCATTCGTAGTGCCACTAAGCAAAAAGTGTCATGAAGAAATTTAATTCGGCGCGTGTAGTCACTATCAATCATAGGAACTTCTCATGTTCAGTCTATGAACTTGTTACTAATAATTAGCAATGAGGCGGGGTTGCTTCGTTGAAGTTTTTTGCATTCATCATCAGCCTGTAAGACGTCCGCCTGCTGGGCACGTCTCATTATGAGAGGGACTGTGCAATAGCCGCCACGCGCAGTGTGCATGCGCTTATTTGCATGTTGTACATATAATTACAAACCATAGAGGGATAGTTTACATACAACCGCCCTAACAAAGTGAAGCAATAAACCGGCGCGCTTTGACATTCGACATTATGGGAGGGTCCTGGCGTTTGTATGAATTTGGAGCCATAAATGGCCCCGATTTTGTTGCTTCAAATTGTGCGCGCGGACTTGGTTTCTATTGCGTTATTTTTCTAAGGCGTTGTAATGATTTTATTTCCAGTTTGTAAAAAATATGATTAAACGCACTATCTTCGTACAAGTTATCTGCTGTAGGCTCAGCAGTTGTTGTAAAACTGTGAGAACCCACGCTGGAAACAAGAGCACGGTAATAACCGGTTATGTAACACGAACCGTACCACGGTGGGATTGATTGAGTAATTACGGTTTTACGGTTCCCATCGGTTTTTCAATAAGAGCGCACTCGCTTAAACCGTTTTTTACACCGCTATCGTTTAATTCGTTTCCTATATTTTCAAACGCATAATCATTTTGAAGTTTTAGATTACATTATGTTTTTTTTTGTTGTTAAACGCTAATACTTACTGACAAAGAAGCTTTTTAATGCGAAGCCGAGTCGATACATACCTGTAAAGAAATATAATGATTACAAATATGTAGATTTTCAATAACTCTAATTGTTCATTTCAAACCATTTGCAATTTTTAGGGTTCCGTACCTCAAAAGGAAAAAATAGAACCGCGTGATCTGTCTTTCTGGTTCAGCCAGTTTGCTCCGAAACTACTGGACCGATTAAGTTGAAATTTGGTATACATATGTAAGTCGGTGACCGCAACACGGACGTGTAGCGTAAATAAATGAATTTTAGACGTGGGGGCCACTTTTAAAAAAATTAAAAAAAAGGTTTTGCAAACTATATCGTGTGACATATAAATTAAAAGGGCTCATTGTGAGAATCTTAAATATATATATATATATATTTTTTAATTTTAAGTAAAGTTATTTAGGAAAAAATGCGTAAATTGACGATTCCCCTGCTTATCTCCGAAACTACAGGGACTAAAATTTTTAAAATATACAGAAAATAGTTCTTTATCTTTAGATTACAGGAAAACGTAAAAGAAGTCTATGGTATTTAAAGTAACATAGGAAATTACAGATAATCATGTACGGAACGGAACCCTATCCACGTGAATTTAACTCGCACTTGTTCAGTTTTTTTAGTTTGTTTCTGTCACGAAAGCAAGATCCTCGTTTGGTGGAAAAGATTATATGTAAACTATGATTTTTTTTTGGCATCTAACCCTTTGTGACGAACTTAATTTCCACGAGTCTCGTGGCAATATTGTACAGCTGTAGCACCACGGAAACATCACAGTATTCGCAATAAAACCACACAACCAATCATCTATGTATATATCTTGAATCACCGCAGGTTCTGTTCAAAATACCACGTACTACTAATAATACCAATAATATACGTACGTAACGTACGTACGTATACGTAATATTACTCCAGCCAAATGGCCATAGAAAAAGTTACGTTACCAAACACTTCTCCGCTATAAATTGAGCTATTTTCAAACATTATATGTATGTTTACATGCAATCCTACAAATAAAAACATAATAACACACGTTCACCTCTGATAGAATTCAAAGTTAATGCAAGAAACAAATGCGATTGACATTAACATAAGAATGCACGAATAATATTAAAATCAAAGATGACGCACTTATCTTGAAACAGGTAGCCGGCTGACCTCAGACATGACACATGAGTCACGTTTTAAAAAGCCGTTTAAATGCTGCATTTATTTTGTTCGAATCGTGGATTCGACAATTGACCAAAATATGTTATTAAGGACTGAACTAAAGGCAAAAATCACCCTTTTCATACAAAACGCGATAACGATTTCCACCCCTTAAGATCTTTACCGATTTTGACCAATTTTTGATAGATTGACAGTCAGAAAAAAATCTAGGTCTATACGTTCCTTGAATATTGAAAAATGATCAACAAAGTCAAATAATCGCTGAAATTAGTTTTGTATGAGAATACTAAAACAGCAACAAAACTGAATTTATTGATTATAGTGAAAAAATTAAAATCAAATGCCCTAGATTTTTTGTCTGACAACCTATCAAAAATGGGTGAAAATCGGTTAACATTTAAGGGGTGGAAATAGTTATCGCCTTTTGTATGAAAAGCCGTAGGTTCACACTCCTCTTAAACATATTTAATAGTCAGCTCGCTACTGCCAACTTATACGCTAAGTTCTCTAACAAATCCCGTCGCTCATTTCGTCGACGATCATAAATTGACCCGCGCCCTCGTAGGCATTATGCGGAGCGGGGTACCTACGTTAGTGGCCGGTTGCGCCGAAATACGACCAAGGTTGAAGACATTCAAGAACGTGCAGTTAATACGCATTGACGGGTCAAGTAAGGCTCGCCGGTGAGTTCATGAACGAAGTTTCATTTTACAGAATCACAGCCCAGTACAATGATTTACCAAATTCAAGAAAATGCTTTTGAAAAGGATTCCTTGTAGTTAAGGACTCTCCTAACAAGCAAGGTAAATGATTAGGGTCCTGATTTCACTTTATCATTTAGCTTTCTAAGTTCAGAAGCTTAATGCGATCACACTTTCCTGAATCAGGAGCCGTGCTTTAACTTCCTAAATTTAGGGAGGTGTAATAAGCCTTTAAGATAGTTTTCCGTCCGACACTGACCTATGATATTGACCTTCATGTATACAGAATAAGTAAAATGCAGACTGACAAAGGCGGATCTCGAAACCACACAAACATATGACACCTACTTAATTCTTATTCCAATAGAACAAAGGCAGCTTTAATAATAAAATGAACGATGGAAGCTTTTAATCGTATTGACCAAGTTAATGTTTGCACAACGATGTTATTTTAATACATTAACGAATTAAAGGTAAATGAGGCAAAGCCTGTACGAAACGTGAAATGTTTTAAACGCTGTGAAATTACTTTCCCAAATGGGACTTTATTATAGGAGTCAGAAACGTGTTCTTGTTCGCTCGTTGAACTGAACAATTGCTCGTAGAACAGATGGCCGATGGGGCAGAGTTCTTGAGTGGCAACCACGTAGGTACTAAAAGGCACAGCATGGACACACCAACCACACGGTGAACTGACGACCTGGTGTTTGCGGGTCTCCGCTGGATGCGAGTAGCACAGAATCGGTCGTTGTGGCGATCATTGGTGGAGGCTTTTGTCCGGCAGTGGACGTCTTTCGGCTGAAATGATGAATGATCATGAAACGCGTTCTTGTACCTACACTGCAAGAACTATACACATCGGTTAATATGTAATTTGCTTTGTATTTTTATAGAAAGATTTATAATCCAAATAGTCAAAATCATATCTTTATTCAATTTCGGCTTTTACAAGCTCTTATGAAGGTCAAGGACTATCTACCACCGGTTTGCAAAAATACTCTACTTAGAAGAGCCGGCAAGAAACAGCGAGGTATATTTTTCTCAAAACAGTAGATTTTGACACAATGATCGGCAACTACAATATGACTTACGTCCAAAACGTCTTATTTTCAAGTAAGTACTGCAAAACTAATTACTTACTGAATTAAGCAAGGCAATTTCTTCTAAGAATATTTTGACAAAAATAACCTGTTTAAGCTGTTTGAATACCTACCACACTTAAAAGCTAGTTATGAAACAGTTTCTTGTACCTATTGAATCTCCTTGAACGATACTCCCCGAGGGCTCCGGGCTCATTATAGTAGTATTACTAAAGGAATAAATTTCCATTCCACTAGTATTGTAATTGTAATGCTTGGCTGGCACTAACGAAACGAAACAAATTTGATGCACTACTGCATGCCGATTCAGAATCTCTCCGTCTATTCACACAGGCGACCTTAACAGTCAAACAATCTTATTGTTCTGTCGATCGTAGAGATCGATTGATATTGATCAAATCGGCGTGGTGACACTGGCTGGTATGTCGGTAATGTTACGTGTCACGTATTTTTTACGTAGTAACTACTATAGCAGCTTGCAATGGAAGCTTTCACATTCAACGTCAGGATCAACAAATCAGTTTATTCTTTCCTCACATAATTGGTCGACCCATCGGGCATCAACTGATTGGACAAAATCGATCGACTAGACATCCTATAGGACGAATGTGTTCTCGTACGAAATGAGGAAGCAATTAAAGGTCGCTTTGGTCTTAAGAACTATCAACTAGCTAACATACGAATAGGTAATTTATAAATTTTGCGGCAAGCAAGGCAATTCAAAGGTCACACGAGCCCACATGGCGTCATAGGTTCACCGATACCGATCGCTATTTAATTCAACCGAGCTGGCTTTAATTGGCTTGTGTCGAAATAATTAGACGCAGAGCGTTAAGCCTCATCAAATGGCGGGTTTCAGTAATCTTGTCAAAATAATCCTATTTGCGGCATACTCGAGACTTGTCAGGAGCGAGACATTGAATGCCGCGCCAGGAGTCAATTTCACAATTGGCTCAATAAACGCGAATGAAATCTCATGTATTTCGCTCAGAATTGTAAGGCAATGTGGGAATAATTACGCCAATTATGTAGTCACATTCACGATTATTAATAGTTTGAGATATAAAAATCAAAACAACATAGCGGTTACAAACATCAAATGATATAAAACAGGAAACGGTACAGCGGTTAACAACCGGATTTCAATTTGAGGTGTAATTTTGAAGACCGCAAAAAAGAATAGCCCGAGGAGACAAACATGGCGTGCACAAAAAATAAATTGCTCCTCTAATAGCTTTTTTTAAAATAGCCGAATGACGCCTCCGCGAAGGTCTAGTGATGTGGAAGAAACAACGGAATCTTTGTTTTTTACGCCGTACCGAATATCCGGCATTCCAAATAATTACAGTGCGATATCGTCAATGTTACTACATAACACCAGAGTTCTGCACCTTTTGGACATCGTAAGTAACGCCGGTCCTTATTATAAAATAAATAAATAAAATAAAAATAAAAAAGCCTTTATTTCCTTATCTTTAGTTTCCATTTTAAATGTGGTATATGTTTGTTAGTGTTTAGTTACTTTTTTGCTTATTGTCTAATTGTTAGTAAGAGTTAGTTTATGCTATTGGATATGGACATCTCCTCGGGTGAAGGCCTCCTCCAGTCCTTTCCACTCATTTCTGTCCTTGCCGGTAGTTCGCCAGTCCTTCCCTATAAATTCGGTTATATCGTCAGCCCATCGTCTTTTCGGTCTCCCTACCCTTCTTTTGCCGATTGGCCCTTTCCACCTTGTAGTGTTTATTGTCCACCTGGTGTCTGTGTATCTCGATACGTGACCTGCCCACTGCCATTTCAATTTTAGAGCTTGTGTGAGGGCATCTGTTATCTTTGTTTTCTATCTGATTACTTTGCTCCTGACTTTTCGTATTTTTCTTATGTTTAGGATACTTCTCTCCATAGCTCTGTGTTGTTGTGATTCTTTGTTTTGCTTTTGTCGTGTATATCCAAGTTTCGCAGCCATACAGTAGGCCGGTCCCTATTATCATTACCAAATTAATTGATTAATCAAATAGTTAACTTCGTTAATCGCCAATCCGTTACTAAAAAAGGTTAACTTCATTAAACATTAAAGCGTAACATTTCGTCAGATTTAACTTAAGTTAACGTTAATCGTTAACTCGTGATAGAAATTGCATTTTATATGTCGTTGCGTTGTTGATTAACTTTAGGCAGGAAATGAAAAATTTATGAAAAAAGGGTGTAACATTACAGTTTGTAATATTACCTCATTAATTAGAGATCAAATTCAAATCAAAGAAAGAAAGAAAGAAACATTTATTCGCTAACACAGCTAATCAATAGCTATCCGATATAAGGTGCATTGCATATTCCCCTTTATAAAACATCAATATACATATGTATGTACGGTACGCGAGACGTCTTTCTGGCAAATAGTTGATATTTAATTAATGATTAACGGATTATATTTGTTTTAACGGAAGTTAATGAGTCCGTTAACAATTTTTAAAGTTAACTTAAAAGTTAATCCGTTACTCGCAATGTTAACTCCGTTAATTAACAATTAACGGATTAACGGTCTTTTGCCCAGCTATGATCATTAAGGACACTACTACGTTAATACAGTTTAAATCTACGCCGTATTATACGGGGACGGTAGACTGAAATACGTTACAACTTCATAGAGTTTAATTTTCTCTAACAGGTGCTAAACGAACTTCTAGAGCATGAAATGAACTTAACAAGATTATGCACGTAACTTCTTGTACGGTTAAATCTAGGGTACCTTGCATGCTAAGGCTAAGGTTAACATGCGTTAAATTTTCTGGAATTACCTGTAATGTTTCAGACAGTGCTTTCAGAAGCTAACTACCGTTATGTTCAAGTGGTACAGTTATACGGTGCGCAGCATCAAATTTGTAAGTTCTCACTTGGCGTGAAGTCATGAGTTATTGAACATAATACCATTTTAGCATGTCCTTAGAGATATCCCTGTTTAAATGTACATTATAATTAAAATTCGATAAAGGTAAAATTCATATGTACATAATGGGTACGTTCGCACAAGCTGGCAAAGTCGTAGCATTTCTAAATGATACAGATGTTTTGAAATGTTAATTTATAACCTCTAAGATTTTTATTCATGGAATAAATAAGTTTATTAAGCTTTGGGCGTTAAACTGGTTTGCAAAGTTTAAATGCAATTTCACCCCAAGTGTGATAGCTTTAAGGATAGATTCGGTAACTAAAGTATCCTATGAATAAAAATCTAAAAAGTTATAGAAAAACATTTTACATTATTATTCCGAAAAAATAATAAGAAACGTTTAATTACGCTTATGAATTATTAGATATTTCCATACCCTCTTTACAAAGAAACCTATTATAAATTAATAAGTAACTACGATTCAACAAACAAATGGAGTCAATTAATTCATGAATTCATTACTGACTGCGCTTCGACGGTGTACAAGAGGCAAACTTACTAAAAAAGCAATGAATGTTTGGACAATTGACTTCCAAACTCGTTTGGAACCATTGTCAACAAAGTAG
The DNA here is from genome assembly GCA_947859335.1 of Tortricodes alternella. Taxonomy (NCBI): domain Eukaryota; kingdom Metazoa; phylum Arthropoda; class Insecta; order Lepidoptera; family Tortricidae; genus Tortricodes; species Tortricodes alternella. Next base: position 12,304,473 of record OX401979.1, on the reverse strand, counting down.
ATTGAGCTTTAAAAGAAGTGAAGGTGCGAGCGACACGAACACGTAAGGTTAAATGATAAAACTTGATAAATGTTACGATGTGTATGCGATAACTAAGTTTTAAAAGTATGTTTTTTATGAAGGGATGGGCACGCGTTTGAACGTAGTCTCACCTGATGGAAAGGGTGTAGGGTAAAACATGCTTGCCTAGAAAATGCCATTCATTCTAACCTTGATTCAGGAAGTACATACGCATCAGGGTGTTCCAAAGCTTAGCGTTGCGAACCGAAGAGGTACGGTTCATAGGAAACCCGATGAAATGAGGATGAGAACCTTCCCTTTTTCGGAACTCTTATTTTATATAAACTTTTTATCCAATAAGCAACCCACGGCACTTTATGGAAAACTAAATGAGTTCAATGTGCATTACATGAACCAAAGATTCTGTACCTTGTTGCTCGACTTAAATTAAACACCGCGGCTAGATGCGAAAAAGCGTGCCAAGCACGCCAACTTCTTTACTGATGAACAAATTCAGGATATCATGGCACTGCTCATCATTATCATCATTTCAGCTGAAAGACGTCCACTGCTGCACATAGGCCTCCCCCAATGATCGCCACGACGACCGATTCTGTGCTGCTCGCATCCAGCGAAGACCCGCAATTTTCACCAGGTCGTCAGTCCACCGTGTGGGTGGTCTGCCCACGCTGCGCCTTCGGGTACGTGGTCGCCACTCAAGAACTACAACACTAATTCATTGCACTACTACGAGCACTCAATTTTCCATACAAAAATATCTTGTAATCGCATAATTTGACATCCTTTTCGTATAAGTAAATTATGCGTTTGGAATAGGTGTTTCCTAAAAAATCCAATTACTCCGTAATTTACATTATAAAAAAATGCACACGTATTTTTTCTTTTGTCAATAAAAAAAAACCAACCAAATGCGAATCGAACTCGCGCACGAAGGGTTCCGTACCATTATCTATAAAAACGGCAAAAAAATCACGTTTGTTGTATGGGAGCCCCCTTAAATATTTATTTTATTCTGTTTTTTAGTATTTGTTGTTATAGCGGCAACAGAAATACATCATCTGTGAAAATTTCAACTGTCTAACTATCACGGTGCATGAGATACAGCCTGATGACAGGCAGACAGACAGACAGCGGAGTCTTAGTAATAGGTTCCCGTTTTACCCTTTGGGTACGGAACCGACTCGACCGGTCACGACTTTGCACACTTTTTACCATTAAGTGACGTCATGAGCCTCCACTCCCGAACTTTGATGCGCGTTATCTTAGTAAATTTTAATTGATTTGATAAAGAAAAAGATACATAAGTACATGTTCAATATGAATTGATAATCTAACTGACGGACTAATTAGAATTATTATTTTCTTATCCAGGAAACATCCCTATTATGTAAGCTTATTAAAATAACATTATTTTCATCACAATGCATTATTTCCATTACAATACGCATTGATGAGGCCCACAGACCCCACAGTGTAGTTGAAGGCTCAGTAACCTGTGGTTTACAAGTACAATAGGCCTTACAACTAGTGGGAAAATCATAGGCTGCTTCAGTCACTTGTTTTGGAGTTCGCGTCATTAAATGATTTTCGCGTGAATGAGAATGAAAACCGTGAAAACTGAAGATTTCACGGTTTTTGCGCAGTTAACAAATTGTTACGTAGTTATAATAATATCTATAGTACTTCTTAGCGCTTTTCGAGGTCAAAATATATTTGAACGCCCCAATCGGCTGTAGCAGATTTCCGTGCCCTAACGCCACGATATGCCGTTTTCCATATATTTGCGTCGGCTACAGCCGTCGTCGAGCGCTCGTGGCACGCTTTTTCGCCGTTAGCCGTGGCGTTCAAAAGGTTGAAATTGTTCAGTCAACAAAATAGTGTAAATATTGAATTTTGTCGTCTGTCTATATTATAGACACATTCTTTGAAACACAAAACTTCGGCTCATTTTACGTAGGTTCTTGAAACAAACATTTGTTTGTCTTTTAATATATTACTTACTAATATAACGTAATAATGTAGGTAATACAATTTGTATACAATCAGCTTACACTCGGAGTTGACGGCCGATGACTCGCTGCGGCGCCGCAAAGCGCCTTACAATAAAGCTTAGTTCACATAACCGTGAGCAAACGTCAAGTCGAATGGCGAGTCAACTGGCCCGCTCGGGAACTTAGCACGCGAGCTAGATAGTCACTCGCCACTCCGTCTCATCATAATTAAACGCGTTTATTTGACACTATTCAGGGGTCGTATTTAGGAGCTCTTTATAAGGAAGTTTTCTGAAAAATTCTAATTAATCCGACAGTTGGATTATCAAAAAATATTGAACACCTATTTCTTGATTTATCAAATCAATCAAAATTGACAAAGATAACGCGCATCAAAGTTCGGTTGTGGGGGTCTTATGACGTCATAAGGCCCACTTATTGTAATAGTAATAGTAATAGTAATTTATTTGCAAGAAAAAGGGTTAGCTTACAGATGTCATGTTATTTTCTTAATCACTAGTTCGGCCTTCTTCAGCTGTTTACAAACGGCATGCAAATATTGTAGTTGAATTATATAATAAGTAGGTACAAATCATTCAGCACAATAGCATTTTTTAAATATTTGCATTAACATTCATGTCAAAGTATAATTATCTGTTTTGTGGTTCATAAAGGTTCATTGGTACAAAGTGTGCAAAGTAGTGACGTCACGCGAAACTTCAACGCACTATAATTTTTTGTTTAATCGACAAAATAAAATGCGTTCAATCAGGCAGTTGCCGCCGTAAACTGAACTACACCTGGCAAATTCGTATTATGAGCGTGCTAAAACCGGCCTCTTTAGCGCGCTTATAATACGATTTTTCCAGGCAGTTCAGTTTACTGCCTGGAATAGAGCTCATAATACGACCCCAGGTCTCCGTCAACCAGCTATCAACCTATAAATAAACGTAATTTCATCGAAGTTCAATTGGAATCGCTCATTCAAATTCGGTCTTTGGTGAAGTGTTTTGGGCGCGCCCGATAAGGTTTTAACCAAAAATTATTTAAAAATGTGAAAATGGTTGATAACCAACTTTAAATAGTTATAGATCCTAAATGGTTATTCGAAATGACAAATGATAAGAGAAACCTAAGGATGATTTTCAAATACCTTTTCAATGATACCCCACTTAACATAGTTCGTCAACTTTCATTTTTTCTTTTTTACAATATGGCGTCTTGCTTGTCGCCATATTGGATGTTGATTATTGTCATGTCTTTAGTGACACTCGAAAGATTAAGACAAATCGATTGACGTAAGAAACATCAAAATCGGCCCACGCGTTTGATTTCTAGAGCGCCACAAAGGAACAAACTTACATACATACATACAAACATACATAGGCTGATAAACACATTACCCTCTTTTGCGTTGCGCAGTCGGGTAAAAAGCATAGCATCGCATGCCGGGCACAAGCTTTTATAAAGGGGCTCGCAAAAGGGCTAAATTTTTGGCAATTTATTGCTGCAATTTGGGCTATTCTCATTAAGATTACATATAACATCACAACTGGGAACAAAAAGTTAAAGATTAAAGTATTGCGAATTGCAGCAATAAATTGCCAAGATAGTTGCTGGTTTAAAAGCACCTTAAAGTACATAATAATTATCAAGTCTTATATCTACGTTTCGTATAAAAAATTTAGAGACAAGCAATTTAGTTAAAGGACCGGTGTGAACTAGGCTGAAGGCAGTAATGTGCCTGCCCGAGGCCGACACAATCGCCGACGGACAAACACGCTAATGTCGCAATATTCACACTATTAATAATTGTCCGCTTACATAATAAAATATTACTATTTTCGTCCTATTGTAAGTAGACTTGTACAATCACTTATTTGCGTGATGGCTTAATATAATCACTATCTGTGGCTGTTAACAACATCGTATATTTTAAATCTTCAAGGCGAAACTGCGTAGTTAATTTACAAGAGCAGCTTTGCAGTTGTGATGTAAGATGGATTTCATAAATATGTTTTTGTCAAATATTTCATTTTGAAAGTGCAGTTACACGAGCAATTTCTTTACTTCAATATGTGGCCGGCAACTTTAGGCATCTTTCTCTAACATACGAGGTTAGAGTAAGACGGTTATTGTTGCCGGTTGCCGGTTGTAATTGGTAAATTGCCGTGAAAAATTGCTCAGTTTAAGACAAGCTTTTTTGGTAAAATGAAACTATTGCTTTGTCATAAGGTTTACAAATGTGTACCAAATTTCAGCTCATTCCAGGTACTGGTTCAAAATGACTTCCAATATTTGACCCAAACATATCAACAAACTATTTCAAAACTGAACTGAACTTAAATAAAATCTCGTAAAATCGACGTATTTCGACTTTTTCCTTAATATCATTTTGTTACAGGATCAAGATAATATTATATTTCTGAAATGTCTCTATCTATTAAAGGTGAAAGTACCTACGTATGTCATCGTAACAGAAGATCCGCTTCTGAAGGCAGAAGCGGATGTTCTCGTATCGCCATCCGTTCTGAGCTTCCCTGCACCATTACCATGAGTTTATGCAAACCGTTCTCGCTATCGAAATCTATCGGAAATACTGCCTGTTGTCGATACAAGTAAAAGGGACCGAGCGATAGTTTTCTATTACGAGATCGGTTTGCATAAACTCATGGTAATACAGAACATAAGTACAAGTACAACTAAGTTGGAACATAGTTGAATATAATATAAACAAACACACAATAGTAGTTTATGCAACGGTTGCATGTGCGGTGCACACTGTGCGGTTTTCATGAAACGAGCCGATAGGCGAGTTTCATAATAAGATCGCACGTGTGTTTTAAGGCCAAATTATGCAGAGTTGCATACATAACTTTATCTACACACATATTATAAATCCTCCATGATGGGTTCAGAAACAATATTTTCTGGCAACAAGTTATTTGTTGCAATCGTGGCTGCATATTTCCGATATCCGGCGCATTTTCACATCACACACACTCCGAGAAGACTACTTACTATTCATATTTTCAACTAAAATGTAAATTACAAACAACTTTTTCTATTCAATTCAAAAACAATTCTACTTTCGTTCAGCAAAACACCAACATGGCGTTCCTCCGTCAAGACCATTTTTTTTTAAAATCATAGACAAACGGATGAAGTCTCTATTCTCACGTCACTCGAGATCAAATATTGTGCAGTTTATATTAAAAAAACATACTGAATTGACGTTTCGTATCAATAACTGTTTTAATATCTATGGATACTAGAATAGAGACCCACTTGAGTTTTGACAGCTGTTCCAAATTTAATCTCATTTCTTTACTAAAAACGATAAAGAAATAACATTGCAGCACTGGTTTTTCCTAATTGGTTGTCAAAATGGTGGTCATTTCCTATGGTTTTTGATTAAACAATGGAGGTTTTATGATATGGGTGTAGATAAAATAACAAGCAACTGTATCTATCGCAATTGATTCACTTAATTTATTGATTTCATTTCATACGCACATAAACACGCATCTTATATGTTTACTTATGCATATAATTTACATATTATCACAACTTTACTCCGTTCCGACATGCACCAAGTAAGGGTTTATATTGCAAGGGTCTGACAGAAAACCAGCGCTGCAGTGGACCCACTGCAGCATTATGCTGAGTTAAGTCCCTTTTTAGCATCACAAATCCTTTATGTATGTAAATAAAATAATTGTTAATCAGAAGTCATAAAATGTACCATATACTTCCGTCATAATATTGTACTGAGTGATTGAGATGTTAAATAAAGTTTTTCTATGTCTATGTCTAATTGATCATAAATGAAACGGGACAACAAGCCAGTTCGGAGCGAGAGGCACGGGAGCGTAATAATTTTCCCGTTTGATGTCCCTGGTCTTTGTTCCAACTAACGACCTCCCGAAGCAACGCGGTTCGACTTAACCGAGTGTTAAAAGGCGTCGTCACCTTAAAAAACCGGTCAAGTGCGAGTCTGACTCCCGCGCCAATGGTCCCGTACTTACTTATGAAAAACAGATAGTACATTGTACGTACGGAACCCTAAAAATTAAAAAAAAGCGTTCAAAAAGCGGCCAAGTGCGAGTCGGACGTATTAAAAAAAACTACTTACTAGATCTCGTTCGGTGGAAGTTTACATGGTAATGTACATCATATATTTTTTTTACTCACTCCTCTGCTGCACTGGGAGCGAAGAAATAGCATAGAATGCGTGCAGATGCTTATCATCCTGGCATGTCGTAAAAGTCGACTAAGGGACGGGTCCTCTCCAACATGGTGGACTATCTGTACGGGCGATGGGCTGATCACCTGTCACCATACGGTTCATCATACCATCTTAGGACTAATTAATCGAACGTGGCCACAAGTAGTCTTGTGGCTCTGCCCACCCCATTAGGGATTTCGGGCGTGATGTATGTATGTATATTTTTTTTAGTTTTATCATTCTCATATTTTAGAAGTTACAGGTGTGTCTCCCACACATTTTACCACTTTGGAAGTGTCTCTCGCGCAAACTGTTCAGTTTAGAAAAATAATTATATTAGAAACCTCAATATCATTTTTGAAGACCTATCCATAGACACACGTCTGGGTATGATGGAAAAAAAATTGAGTTTCATTTCTAAGTATGGGGAACCCCAAAATTTATTGTTTATTTTCTATGTTTGTGTGAAAATCTTAATGCGGTTCACAGAATACATCTACTTACCAAATTTCAACAGCTTAATTCTTATAGTTTCGGAATAAAGTGGCTGTGACATACGGACGGACAGACGGACAGACAAACTGACAGACAGACACACAGACATGACGAATCTATAAGGGTTCCGTTTTTTGCCATTTGGCTACGGAACCCTAAAAACCGGGTAACCATTTACAACCCACCTATAAAATAAGACAAGAAATTATTTTTAGCAAGTTCCTATCTCTGTGCAACCGTCGAGTGTGATACGACCTTGCAAGGTTATTCCGTTTAACTGATTATTGTAACTACAAATTTACGGTTTTCGAATTTTTCTCTTTACTTTGCTATAGGACATTGCTTCTTGACAAATTTCATAATTCTAGGTTAACGGGAAGTACCCTTTAGGTTATGATTCCCTTGCGAGTGAGAAGTTTGATTTTATGACAGCTCCAAGAGATTGCAGACTGAGTATTTGATATTAATTTCAACTTGATACCTCCAGGTGTTCCTGAGAAAAAGGGTCTTGACAGACAGACAGAAAACGAAGTGGTCCTATAAAAAGTAGTCCTAGTCGACTAAGGGACGGGTCCTCGGGACTATCTGTATGGGCGCTGGGCTGATCACCTGTCACCATACGGTTCATCATACCATCTTAGGACTAATTAATCGAACGTGGCCACAAGTAGTCTTGTGGCTCTGCCCACCCCATTAGATATTTCGGGCGTGATGCTATGTATGTGTGTATGTGTATGTCCTATAAAAAAGCCCTTTTTTCTTTTTTACGGAACCCTAAAAATGTACACGAACGAATGTAATAAAACTTATACTCGCCTTAACACTTATGCATGATTGTGGGTTTACTGAGCTTGGTAAAAAATATTTCTGCAGAAAAATAAAGCGTTACCAGAATTGTTAATAAAATAATGATCTACAAAAACCTTTGTGCAAAACCTGAAAATATTTAAACCACAATTTTGTTGTAATTCATCTCGCTATTACGTGAAACTCCGGTTACTAGGAAAGTTTATTCAGAGTGAAGTCGACGCGCACTGTTATTTAATCTATGCTGCTATTCAAAGGTCTGCGTTGCTTTAAGTATCCAGCCATGCTGGCAATGGCAACAGGCTCTCTCGCTAATTACCTAGATAGTCGTTAGTTGCGTCGAGTGCTGCAAGGACTGAAATGAATTGGTTGTTATGTTATATACTATTTTCTATGCTCAACTCATCTTTGCGCGCGCCCTATGTGTGCGCGAACTTGTTGCTCGGACGACGCCTGCCGCGTCACTGCCACACACTAAGCTGCATACACACAATAGGTATACACAGAAACTCACGCACACACGCGCCGGGTGAAGTATATATATCCCCGCTGTGATTGGTGTGTGATAAAGTGACCAGCTGTTCAATTATGTAACACCAATTGGTATCGCTTTCGCGAAAAGTAAACCAATTGTAACCTTATTTACACAGAGTGAAGGCTAAATTCGTTTGCATTTCGAGCCAAACCGATACCAATTGTGCTACATAATCGAGCTGCAGGGCGTCTATTCGGGAACGTCTAAGTGATACTACAGCGACCCGTGAGCGTGATTCGCATCTCACTCTTACGCATTAAGCGTCGTGCGGAAGAGTGGGATGAGAAATCTCGCTCTCAAGTCGCTACAACATCACTTAGCGTTCCCGAATAGAGGCGCAGGTTCAATCGGAAACAAATCTGTATGTCATAGCCCAGATTTAGTGAACGTAACAATTTCATCATGGTCAATATACATAGTGTTCAGATCAGAAATATTTGACTATAATTTATCCGCTTCAGCATGTAATGGCTTCCGTACACCGAAACGCGGAACGGAAGCGGGGCGGGTAGGAAATGGCCTCGTCTAAGCAGTGTCGCAGGAACTAAGATAGATTCCTTCACACCAGCGACCGCGCGGCTACCGCACAGCAGCCGCCCGAATTGATGTGAAAGCTTCCATTTTAATTCACGTGACACTGTTTACGCGGGCCCGCTTCTGACATTTTGGTGAGTAGAAGCCTTTCGATTCGGAGAAATTAATTGCAGTAATGCTGTAATTTCTCATTTTCCAATACATTTTCTGTGTCGTTCAATAAAGAGTATTTTTGTTGTTTTGTAATGTACTGTTTTGTTAGACGTTCGCTCTTTAATTACGCATTTTTTATTGAAATCCAAATCCCTCCAGCGTGTAAAAAAATATGATAACATCATAATGTAACTAGATGTTAGTACGTTAACAAAAAATAACTATAATGTTGAAAAATATGATTTCATTAGTACGTTGGCTCGAAATTAGATTCGTCGAGAACTTGTACTGTCCCGAATTGAGTTCAACTGGTCCGTAACCGGCGGCAGCGCCCGACCATGTGTAAAAACCGCCTAACGGCACCTCACTGACCGTCCTCAAACCGAACATTCTAACACCTCATAACGAACCTTATTTCACCTCATTATCTCGAAGGTAACAAGTTCTATGCGGTTCTTATATTTATATTATAAAGTAACAGACACCTGTATCCAACGATGGCTAAATTGTCAACGAACGTTAGAACCGATTTCCGTATGTATTTTTCGTGAGCGTCAAGTTGGCGTACCCGTGGAAGATATCCAGGATCTGATGCTTCCAAAAAATAGTGCCTCAGTAGTACCGAATTAGTACCGAGTTCAAAAAAATAGTAACTTCGTAATTTCGGAGATATGAGCCCTGTTTAACGGGTACGCTAACTTGACGTCAAGCTGGCGTACGAAGTTTGGATCTCGAGAAAAATACGGTATATCTCAAAAAATAGTGCCCAAATAGTACCCCCGGCTCCCGAAGTCTCAACTTCGTAGCTCTTATAGAAACTGAGATATTTATACCAAACAAGGGGAAAATATTTTGCACCGTCAAGCTGGCGTACCCGACCGAGATCACACAGAAAGCCATTGAATTCCTAAGCCAGCTATATACCAAAAAATAGTGCCTGAAATAGTACCCCTTTTACGACAAAAGCATAACAGAAAAGCTAAGTGGAACATTGAAAACAAATTAATGCCGAAATTACAAAGGTACTATTTTTTGGAACTCTGTACTATTTAGGCACTATTTTTCGTATAGCTTGGTGTAACTAATGCACTACACAAGCCGAGCTCGTGTCTAGTCACTGCATATATTTACTAGTTAATGAGATTCGCGATTGCCCCCTACTGTAAACCAGTTCCGACGCACGGACAGACAGGAATTGCGGTCCGCTTCCGTACTCGGCAATTATGAATCAATTATAGAGCTGCACGTTACAATAACATTGCAAGCATTGATACAGTAGCACTGGGACCTTCATTTGCATGAGAGCCGAGGAAATGGATACTGACCTATCGATCTCCTGTTAGTGAACGCTATCGACCACTCCGAAATGATATCGGATTATTGATATTCAACCAGATCAATTTAAAGCTTCTTTGCAATTTTGGTTTAACATGTAGTTCTTACTGTATATATAACTACTCTAATAATCATTCTTTAATACATACCAGTGGTGTACGTCCCATTTGCCCTGCGCTCTATGTTACATGTTATATTATGTTCCACTTAAGCTTTGTTTTTGTATAACTTTCCATATTATTATTAGTAATTTCAAATAACTTGTCCATGTCCATGTAATAATAATATAATAATTCTTCTTATTGATTCACGATTTACCCGGCAATGTGTCAAGTGTCATTGTCATAAAAAGAATATAAAAAAAACTGTTCCATTTTACGTCAGACTATTGCGTTCCGTTGTTATGTGTTATTTCGATCTTTTGTCCTGTTTTTATGTTATTCTTCTGTGTGACTTTATGAGATGGTTCCAACGGAAGACCAGCGCTGGCCCCCAAGCCAGCATTATGCTGAGTTGGGACCTTTTCGTAACAGTTGGCACTATTTCTACTTTTTCTAGTTTTTCGTCTTGTGATGTATTTTGTGCACTGTTACGAATAAATGTTTTTCTTCTTCTTCTTCTTCTTCTTCTTCTTCTTCATACATTAATGGACGCTTATTATAGCGATTTAAGAATGGTAGAAAAACCGCCTAAAACTGTCGTGTCAGTTTAAATTCCTAAAGTTTTCTTTTGTGCGATTCCGTATAACAAATGACGAGGGCAAAAAATTGTTCGAGGCCGCTTATTGTCTCCAAAGGTACAAAGTCAATCGAAAGTTTAATAATGAAAACTGCAGAAGCGTAACTGTATAAATAACATTTTTTATTTACTAAAGAAAATCCAATACCTAGTACCTATTCCAAAACAACGAGCAAGACGATGCCCACTACGGCGCACGCTGTGTACAGATACGTACCTTCGGGTAACATCACCTACATTTGGATACACAGCGAAACTAATTCTTTGGGCGTAAACTGATGAAATCACCCAAAACTATGTGTCCGCGCACAGCCAGTGAGTTTTGGCCTCTTCGGTACAGAAAATATGATGGAAGGTCCATATAGGTACATAATATGGTATAGTGGTAATAAATTAATACCAGCGGGCTTTTTGTGAATACCATCGCACCTAACCCAAACGGAAGCATTCGCAGGCCTTTAACGTATACACGAAAAATAAATATTCTGTTTGTGGACCCACTAATGAGCCATAGAAGTTATGGTTACATACGAAACTGTAATATTATACTTCGTAGGATTTTCAGGAATCGGAAATAGGAATCAGAAAGGGGAAGAAGGACGCCGTCTACCCGGATAAATCAACAGTAAATTCTTAGTAATAATGCTAATAATATTTATTCCTTGTAATCATCAATTATCAAAACGAAGTAACGGATCGTCGTGACTTTTGCACAGACATAGATGGAAGGTCGGAAAATGATTGGCGATACGAATTCTAGACGGACGAGGTCGCGGGCAAGAGCTGTTAAGATAGTTAAGACTTCGGGATTTTCTTAAATATGCACTGAAAAAATAGAAGGGCTAGAAATAAACAAATTATTGCTAATATCAACCAAGCGATTTATTATTTTATTTCGGACAGAGATTGCAAAGCTGTTTGCTAAAACCAAACAAGTAAAAGCTATCACATGTCTTTAATTTACAAACCTGTTATTTATTTTCAAATAAGGGTCGCTTGTATATAGCTGTAAAATGTTAGATAAGCCAAATTGGTATTGCTGGCACTTTTTTCTGTGTAACTGACGCCATCAGTTCTGCCGAAATGTTGGTTCGCATCGGAAACAAACGCAAACGCATAAGTCTTAAACTCAGGTCAGCATGTCTTCAGCTAATTGACCTTTTTTCAGAAATCTATCATAGTTGCATCTGTCAAGGGCATTGTGGATCAGTCACGGCCCGTCGTGCACGAGCAGCTCAACGGCCCGACTTCATGTTTTAATCATAATTCGTGATGCGAAGTGATGAAATAAGGAAGAGCCGTGAGATTTTTAAACGTGCTATCTGCGGTGTCGAGTACAGAACTCTAGCTTCCAGTGGTAATATTTGAAAGTTGTTGATGAATAAATAACATTAGTTGACAATAACATTAATGTCGGATTTCAATGATTCAATTTCTTAACAACTGATTATCGGCCGTTAAATTTACTGGTAAATTTGTTGGTGAAATCAAACGTAAAAGCTTTCTCTAAATAGGCGAACATCACACATTTGGTAACTAACATAAACTACGGAAGGGTCAGTGACGTAAGTCGCCATTCAAAATGGTGAAAGCTTTCAAAGCGAGTCGAGTTGATACAATATGGTTGGTGGAAATATAGAATGCCCCCAACAATACCCATGCTCGGCCTCACGTTTCGTGGTTTCCATCCACCCACTGCAATTTTACACTATAAATATCCTTTCAATTAACCATAATTACTAGCAATTCTGTTTCAAATAACTAGGTTATAATGTAATAGAAGTATGAGCCTTCAATCAACCTTGCGCGTACGCTGTCTGTACGTATTTTTATCATACGAAGCCCCATCATGTTAAAACAAAAATTAGTATCATTATAAATTTCATCTTGTAACAAGCTTTTTTACCCATTGCACTTAAATATTGCCATGTCATTGGGTTTATATAATGCGTACCAAACTCTTGAAGTACCAAAAAATTACTTGCCACAATTTGAACCGTAGAGACATACGAAAGAACGTAGTTAAATAAAAGCTTGTAATAAAACTTTTCTGCAAGATCCAAGAACGTTTATGTGGACGATTTCATTAAACGCGCTACAGTTTGTATGAGCCATGGTCCGGAGTCCCCTGGTCCCGTTAGCCGGATGCCGCTTGTTATGCAACCGATGTGTCTGCGCCCGCGCCGGCTCGCTTTGCATCCGTTTACAATGGCTGTGCCGTAACAAAAAGAGTTCACGATATTCGATACATTGAAAGTAGAGTCATCTTTGATTTATTTTAGATTTTATGTTTTAAAATCTTTTTGGCGGTTTAGGAGCTGTAATGGCAGTTCGTAATGAACGACATTGGTCTGTAGATGATATTTTAATCGATATTCCGTAAAAAGCGCACTTTTTAGGTGGTCCTTTCAATAAGGTGAATTCAATCTCGCTTAATAGGATTCGTCCGCCCACTTAATACGCAATTACCAAGTCAGGCGGCCATTTTGTTATTGTATCCATTATACATTACGTAATAATAAATATACGGGCTTGAAATTTTCGAATTCACATACATTGAAAAACCCTGTGGCTCATGGCACCTCGGGGACATTATTTATTGGTCACGTAATAAAGACATTGATCAAATACATTTTTTGAATTAAAAATTCCCGCAAGCACTCAAAACAAATGTGAAAATATTTTTTTGCAAATCGTATCTATTTATTCATTTGGCATCCAGACTTTCTGAACTCCAGTTAAAGAATATCCTTGCTGATACTAGTCAGAGTATTAGAAAGTACATCACATTTTCGTGGCTGTCTCCTCTTGTGTGATACCTACCTACTACTGATGGTGCTTCGAGTAAAAAAGGCGTCTTTACTTACTGTAATGAAATAATTAAAATTCCCGTTGCCCATATAAAATGCGGACCACACAAGATAAAAACACGCACGTTCTTATTCCACGCATATATACCGTTTATACTCAGAGGTTATTTTCTGACGTGCGTTGCGCGGCGGCGAGCTCGTCGCTGCGTTGACGCGTAGAAAATCTACAGGCGCCAGTACGTTTGTGTCGCTATGCAGGTTACAGAATCACCCGACTGACCGAAGCTAGCTACCCACGCGAAATGGAGTGACATACTGGTCAGTATCCGGTATGTTGTTGCACAGGTGCTATTCGCCAAAATAGGAAAAACTGGTCGCAATAGTCACTTAGCTGTGTATATACGAGTATGATATCGTACCAGTACAAGTATAAAACTTGCTTCATTCCTTGCTTGTTCGCCTTCACATTAAAAACAGTCTTTAATGCTTAGAAGCGATGCATTAGGGCAATCCGGGAACATAGCAAACTGACATCTGTGTAACGCACTTTAACGCATTCACTTCCACTCCTTTGTCCTGGACCTTCGCCAGATGCCGCATTTTTCTATATGCCTCAAACGCACATCTGAGTTTAACCAATTATACCCAGTGCCTCAAACGCACATATGAGTTCATACTAATTTGACGTTGAATATTAAAATTAATAGAACTCACACATGCGTTGAAGGCACTGGGTGATGCTCGCTAAATATATGAACTCACAGATGCGTTCAAGGCATGGAAGAAAGTAACAAAAACGGATATATGCGTTGCCGCTGGCGTTTGATAACCTTCTATGAGACTTGTTACACGAAATTGTACTGATAGGCATATCCTTCTTTTGAGATCTTTGGACACATATTTCTTTTTCCACCACTGTAAATAAAACACTTTGACTTTGCTCTTATTCAGAAAGAGTTCATGTCTGTTGAAAGGTTTGATAGTCGACATCTGTCGAGATCAAGTGCAACAATCACATTCAGTACGAAATCCGTATCCTTCTTGGCGCAAAGATTAATTAGGTACGGCCCGGGCGTCTTCCTGTCATCCATCCCGTGAAGCGACCTGCGTTATTCATTAGTAAAATCTCACCGCAGCACACGTCCCTTTCAGATCGTGACACGCGATGTATGAGGACATGAAAATTTTATGAGGAAACCAATTCGACACACGTACACTTTCTGCGTTAAAAATACCGCCACGCAAATTTTAGCTAGCGAGGTATTGTTATGATATTGTAAAGATTCCAGAAACGAAACGTGAGCCACTTTATTTTGTGGCCGTTTCATATGCATGGTATATTAAAGTATCTTAAGTTAGTTAAGTAGTTAGAGCGGTGTGGTTGTGAGAAAACGTGGAGATACCGTGAAGCACAGTAATTTGTTCAGGCCATCACTTTCGGAGCCCGGCTGCGAAGCTATTGCCTGCCACGTCACGCATACTGATCACAGATGCCAGGGACTCAAGCCAGGGACTAAAATTGAGTCACGCAACAAATTGTTCATGGATCGACCGCCCAGAAAAACAAACTTCATAAACTTTGGATACAGTTTATGAACTTTGGAATCCGATGGAAACGCGTGACGAAAATGTTTGCAAAAATTTTCGGTGATGGCGAAAACCTATCAGACAATTTAGAATCAGGGTGGAAACGAGACTTAGCTACGAAGGCTTGTTCGTTACAAATCGCCATTATTTATGGGATGTAAGGTAACTTAAGAATGTACTTGCTAAAACATTCGGCGGCTGCGGCAAAACCAATCGGCATCAATCGTTACCCCGAGTGATTTACCATCCGTGCTTTTATTCTTAAACAAATTACTGAGCCAAAATCCGACCGCAATAACTAAGCGATTTCCTTAACGACACCAGAACAAATTGAAATCCGAAAATGTTCAATGTAGCCCGATTAGAAGAAAATGAGAACATTCCTTAGCGTAGCGGAAACTAATGCGCGCGTTAAATCGTGACGCAAAGGCTCCTCAGCCTGGGCCTCCGATAGCTGCCAGATTATCGTCTCTGGGAGCAATTTGTGGGGATTTGCGGCCGACCTCCAAGCCAAATAAAGCGATCGTCCGTCATTAGACCGCCGTGTACTCCCGCTAGACCAATTTAAGACGTCTTGTTACCTACCTAGTTACTAGGTAGGTTTGGGGGATACCTAGTGTTGTGGGAAGGTCTGCGAAGAATTATGTTTAATTATAAGCTTTGCCTTCCAGCTCACTTACACGATTAAGCCATGTCGAAAATATTGATGGTCATAATCATAAGTTATGGATTTTATGTTAATGCATTTTTATACTCCATTTTAGTTGTTAAAGATGTGGGGATGTGAACACACAAATATATACGTATATTTTTTTTTGTATATAATTGGTCCAATTGAACTGAAGCTATCTAAAATAAAACCTAATATCATGCAGTGTTTAGTATAAAGTACCTTTTACCTTGCAACAGCCAGTGGAAACAAATTAAAAGTTCATTATGCTTCATGAGGTTTAATCCATGTCACATTCATTCAAAAGTTTCTTAATTACATTCAGTTTTATGCTTACTACATTTTAGTAAGATTTAGACCAACTGCTATGAACCTTTTCATGAATAAACCTAGATGTTATGAAGGCATACAGACCATACAGCCAATACAGTAAGAACAAAGTTTCTTTGGATAACAAGAGATAATACAGAGCATTCCCTTAACCCTATTAACAATTTAATTTTAATGCAACAACTCTGGATGGATTTTAATTGATAATTGAATTTTTATTGCTGAGTTTCTTGCGGCGTTTCTTCTCAGCAGATGTCACCTTTCGAAGCGCTGGTAGATTCAGACATGTGAAAGAGCCCATGTGGCCTACTTGCCAAATAAATATTTTCATTTTCAATTAAATATTTCTGGGCAATATTTGCAGATATTTCTTGGTAACGGTTGAAGAACGCAGTCCAGTATTAAATCCTGATAAACACTACTTTCATTAAAGTTGCGATGCTTTACATTTTGTTTTGATCACAAACCTTCCTGGGCCATAAAAACTCACCAAATTAACATCGTAATTGGATGAATGGTAATAGGAGTGCATAGGAGATGAACAAACAAACATTAATTTAGATTATGCATGACCCGTGTATAATATTTTAGTGTTGTTAGTATCATTGGCTTGAAGACATCCAAAAGTAATATAAAATATTATATTAGGTATATTCATTAATATTTACTGACCGAGAATGTTTCCTGCATTGGCTTATCAGGGTAACGGTTAGGAGGGCCATGCATTCTTGTACCTATTGATCAATCATGACTACGATAGTAATTTTTATTACAATAAGACTCTGCTGTCAACGCACCAGCTTTATGGGAGTACAATTCAAAAATAAATCATTTCCATACAAAATATAAATAGAATGTAATAGAAATACTTAGTTTCCATATTCTTGTTCTGTCCTTTCATATCTATCTATATCAATGCACCATTTCACTATGTTTAATCCGGTATATTAAACCCTCGTATGCTTAAACACAGATCTGTGCATTTTTATAGTAGGTATGCCGTTTTCTAACCACATAACAGTGGCTAATAATACTGTTAAGAGGTAACACCTTAACTTTTATAGAGGTTTTTATCCCAATTCAAAATTATTGTAGTGTTGGATCTTGAATAAAATACTATCAAGCACAAGAAGTACCCTACACACAACCAAACCAAAATACCTGTCTTAAAGAGAGATTAGTTCTCCTTTTGTGTTAAATAAAATTTAGAGAAACTTAAATGCTACATTCTACTTGATATAGCATCATCATAGTCTTAAAAAAAAGGTTTTTATGTAGTTACTATATGTTTAATTATTGATTTATCGAATTCTCTCTCTTAGTTATGCTTACCAACTATACCTTGAACTACGAAATAAGGAAGAAGCATTAAAGCGTCAAATTTTATTGGAAAATAAAACATTCATGACATAAATTTCGAATCTACTTTCGTTAAAATCAGTGTCAATGACAGAAAAAGCATAATGCGATTTGTGCAGCAGCGCATGCAATGTTAGTAAGATGCTAGCACGTTCAGAACGGGCGGGCACGCAGGCAGGCGGCAAGCGTAGGTGGCAAGGTTCTTCCTCTCACCTCGTGCCACGGGCGCCTCGGGCTCCAGCGGGCTTGCAGCCACCGCCGCCACCGCCGCCGCGACCCACGCCACCCAAACCACCCCCCGCATGTCCCCGAACCACATCACAACACTCCACTATCTCATTATTAGCACAACATTCACACAACTTAACCAATACGAAACCCTAACTATGCTAATAATTCCTATTGGCACGGTCATGCTTTGGAAAGATTCATGTCGCAATACCACAGCCTATCACATCATACTAATTACGATCTATCACATCATTTTAACTAACAATATTCTCTAAAACTATACGAATGTTGTTGAAACAAAGACGGTTGCTGCACGTCATAACATCTCTCCACGGAACGCGAAACCCGTCAAACCCCTGCAACGTTTCGTTTTGCACTAGGTTAAGTTAGGTAGAGTAAGAGTAGGGAGTATAAGTTGTACTGCGAAACGAAACGAAGCAAGCGACCGAACTTGTTTTGGATAACGTTCAGAAACAAACTGAGCGGAATCAAACCATCGAAATTAATCAATCGATTTTTACCGTGTTATAATTAATCGTTTTCGTATTATAATATAAACTATTTATAATTTTTTCGTATAAATTGTATAACGTATTAGTGTACTAATGATTAAATACCCCATACTCCTTTCTTTACATAATATTTAGGTCTACATGTACAAGGATATAACGGGACTATCTTTGGCAATTCTGCAGATTTCAACTTCATGCAAAATTCAGCCATTTGTTGTAAATAGAGTATTTTCATTTCAGAATCTCTCGGTAGCAAATAGTCAGCTGCGGGTTCCCATTGTCCATTCACAAAATGAGATGGTTGTGAAAAAATACCATTAAAGTTTAAACCAAAACTTCCTGGAAGTAATAATTACCGTTAATAATGTAATAAAAATAGCACAATCCTGTTTAAATATAATATAGATATTGGAGAAACGTACGTACCATCGCACTTGATTCCAAGACTAACAATCTCATCGGGTTCGGGGCCAAATAGCCACAGCTTTACAACATTAACGAGACTTATGGCTTTATTCAAAGGAATTTGACCCTTACAAACTTTTTGCTGTAGAATATATTATATACGATTTAAGAATTTTATGGCCTCTGCAAAATATTTTTCACTTATTGCTTACTACACTACGTCACACTAGGCTACAATATTTACCTTCTGTTCCAAAACCTTCGTCCATAAAGTTTCATCGAAGTACAATAAGTATTCCAAGGTTCGCATTTCAGGTTTAATACTTCCGATATTTAGCGTAGAATTCTTTACCTTTGTATATCTGTTATACGGTTCGAATGTATTGTACTTATGTACTGTAGTCCTAATATCAACGAGGTGATTTATCCCCACAAATCCCCAAACTGGTGGACAGAACAAGTTTCTCATAGGGACTTCCACAATTTCTGCTGCTATTGGAGCTACTTCCAAACCTAAATCTGAAGTCGCTACAACGATGTTTTTTTTCATGAGACTGTTTACCAAATTCATCAATATCGTTGCATTGTAACATGCAGGGCCAAGATTCGGAAATAGGATACGCATGTCAAGTTTAGCAGATGCATTAATCATTAGAGCTAAGTTTGACATGATTTTTCTGTTATCGTGCAACCAATCTCCAATAGGTGCATCCATGCTGAAAAATAATTAAAATTGGTGGCATTACAAGCATTAAAAAGTAAAAAATATATAAGTAATTTCTATATTCTGACCAACTTACTCGAATGGAACGTGATCTAAAATGATAAACAAATCAGAATGCGTCAAAGCAATACCAACTTTCTCAATACATTTCAACACTTTTCCAGGATAATTCGTTCCAATATAATTACATTCGCGTTCAACTGACTCCAAAAAGGCTTGATCACATTTCGAATCGTATATGTATAATTTTGAAATTGTTTTATCACCAACAGACAATTCCAGTAATTCTGATATTATATGCATGGTTATTGGATTTTCAGCACCCGATATGCATACAGTGTATTCAGATTTTGGTGGGATGGCTATCTTTCTATCGCGATTAGTTAGTTTTGCTTCTACTTCGCGATTGTCGCGTTTAACTTTAACTTTATATTGGGAAAAGTTCTCGATCAAACCTTCAAAATTTGAATTGGCCAAAAAATTATCGAATTGATAATACGAATGGCAATAATCCAAAAACTCTGAAGCTCCGCCAATGTAATAAGGTTTGCTGCCTTTCATTAACAGTTCTTTCCAAACCAAAGGAGATTGATGGTGGTGCCATTTATTCTTCTGGTTAATCTTTAAAAGCCAAGTCTAGCAAAAGGAAACAACAATATATTATTTTACAGAAATAAGAACCTATTATTCTTCAGGTGCGGATCCGAAAACTGATTTTAGAGGCACCTTTTAGAAGTCCAGACATGTACTTTCTCAATCCTCGCCAAACATTACAGCTATACTTAAAATAAGAGGGCCTTTTCATGTCCCATGCATGCACTCTAATTCCTTTTCGCAGCCATCATCTAACACGAGTAAGTGGTTATAGCTACAGGCCTCATGTGATATGTGTCGTTCCTAGGGAACAGGCCCCCAATTCTCGGTGCAATCGAGATAATCTCACAATCGAGATTATCCTGAATGCACTAAGAATTGGGGGCCAGAAGGCTTAGCACACTAATTTTTATCGCGCACATAAAGCATTCATCCCTTTCGCACCCGCATATTAGTTAAAAAGTGACAGAAGCTTTATGTGCGCGATTAAAACTAGTGTGCTAGGCACTCAGGACTCAAAACTTGACGCTTGTACTTCTATAGCATGCGGGCTATCGACGTATGTAAAAGCGCTATTGAAGTTATTTTATTAACCGACTTCAAAAAAAGGCGGAGGTTCTCAATTCGGTTGTATTTTTTTATTATTATTGTAATAAAGAACTTACTTTCCATTCTAAAATTGATTTTTCTATGCGTTCATAACAAAAGTTAGGCAACGTTTGAGAAAGATGATCTGCCACCAACGTTATTTGAGCAAATTTTTCACAATGTGATTCACCGGCAATAATAATGCGGACACCCATTTTTACTATGCTATTAAATTATCTTCTTTTTATAATATTCAATTATCAATATTTGTCGTCTATAATTGACAAGTCGTGATTATATATTTTTATAATTCTGACAAATTCAAAGTTGAGAAGGTTAAATAATAAAAATGTCTATTGAAATAAATGGAACCATTTGCACATGTGACTGATTGTTATGAGGATCATTTTGTAAAATTTTATTTATGAAATATGTATCTATACTGTACTGTGGTACAATATTTGGAAGTCATTCACATTACAATCGATATAAGGATTAACAATCGATTACAAAATCTCCGAGGACACGTGGGATATTGAAATTGGCATTTAATTTCTGAACGAAATTAGCAGCTGACAAATATATGACATCAATGATTGCGTTCCGCACGCGTTCCATTGCATGCAAAAACAAGCACAATATGCCGTTACTTTACTGTCCTACTACTCGATCGAAGTCACTGATAAAAATGGCTTATTGGATTTATATCGCTTTATATTTACAGATTTTGTTTTTGTTAAGTTTTTAACTGTAAAGGTTTACAATATATATATATATATATAAGGGGAAATAAGTTTCTGTCAGGTTCTTAGATTGAGTTGCTTAGAATGAAACGTTAAATAATATTAAATTAATATAACCTATAATACTGTAGGTGATAAACAACATGTTTTGTTTACGTTACGAATTTATGGTATAAAAATATTAATCTCAATACACGAGACGATATGGCATCAACAAAGAACTGGGGATTTTGTGATTTATCACTCAGTAAAAATTATGACGTTAACAAGTTACACTTTTTGCAAAGGCTTGGTTATAATACGGTGGCTATTAACACGCACGTTGAAGAGCCCAGTGAAGAACCAAAGAAAAAGAAAAGGAAAGGCGAAGTAAGAGAAAGTCAAGACTACATTTCTGCTCCAGTAGAAATTTCCAATGATATCCCTGATAAGGTAAAATTAAATCTTCTACAGCGCGTAACAATCGAGTTCTCAGAGTCCAGCATCGCTCACAAAATTAATCGATCCGAAAATATTAAAAAATATGATATAATAGCCGTTGTACCAAAAACGTTGCAAGCATTCCAGTATGCTTGTGGAACGCTTGACATAGATGTAATTAGTTTTGATCCTGAGAATAGATTACCATTCAAAGTAAGCCGCAAACTGTACCGACAGGCTGTGGAACGAGGAATTTTCTTTGAAATTATGTACTCACCAGCCATAAGAGGTTCTACAGCGAGAAAAAATGTGATAAGTACATCACACATTTACCATGCTGTTGGTAAATCAAAGAACATAGTTGTTACCAGTGGAGCTGAGGATTCAATGCAAATTCGGGATGTGAATGATATAATTAACTTAGGATTTATTCTGGGCTTGAACCGCAGCCAAAGTCTTGAGGTTATCAGAAGTAATGCTCGGCGACTCATTGTGAAGGCAGAGGGAAGGAAATATGGGAAATTGTACATGACTATTAGAACTGTAACTGAAAATGATGAGAATAAAACACCTGTATCTTAAAAATATCAGTTTATGAAATATTATATGAGAAGCCTATGATTGTAAAAAAGAAATAAAAGTATTATTATGTATATCAATCTTACTTCCCTACAAATACAAATACACATCACAGTTTGGAAAAATTTGTACACATTTAGTAAAATCATTTAAAAGTTCACTTCTTGCCGATTAGTGTACGCTCAAGGTATTTTGTTTGCATAACATGAAAACCACAGTTTGACTTCTGTTATGTATTCTTGATATCATCATTTTGTTTGTATGGCATTCTAAACTTGTTTTCATCAATCTAATGTGTGGGGCAGCAAATAAAAGGGCTTCATAAGCTGGCTAATAATATCATTACATTTCAGAAACTAGTTTTCTATAGGTCAAAATACAGTTTCAAAACACACCAAGTTTGAGCTCCTTCAGGTAGGGAATGAAATATTAACATTTACTAAGTATTCCTTTTTATTAAAAAGTGAAAAAGTTCCTGGAGGTCCATTATTTACTGTAACATGAATGTCGTTTGCAAAATATGGGGCCCACAGTCTGTTTTATGAAATATGTACCCGAATCCTGAAGCTACATAGAAACACATGTTGCCACATACTGGAGTGGTCCCTTCCCCTTCTCCCTGACTCATCACAGTCCATGCCTCTTGGGCATGGGGTATTTTCTAAACTGATACCTCCTGCACCATCCTTAACATGTTTGTTTGGCCTAGTGGTTGACTGGTAGAGAATGCCTTATGGCATTAAGTCCACCATTTGTACACTTTATTTAAACTTTATTGCACAATATACGAATATTGTGCAATAAAGTTTAAATAAATAAATATGATAATATTATGAGTCATTTGGCATATTATTTACAAAAAATCATTCATCTGATTTCCTGGACAAGGCCCAAACTTGGTCTTTTGCAAATGGCTTGAAGCTTGGCATTCATGGTACACTGATGGTGGCACCAGGGGTGGGTATATGGGGAAGGGCCTATTCAACATTACCTAAGCGATTTTACGATGAAGCCGCCTTCAGGCGCGTATACTCATGGGACTCACTACCAAAGAACCATATTTCGGCCAAATTTTGTTGATAGTCGATAGTTGTATAGAACCAATTTGCTGGAGTATAGATAGAATCACCTAGAATTGCCCCCCCCCCCCCAAACGAAATCCTGTATCGGCGCCTGGCCGCCCTTGCCGTCAAGATAATAAGCGTGCCTACTGACTTACAATTTCAAGTTGGACAACTTAATCACAGACATAGTGATATAATTGGATTAGATGTGCGGGCTATCATAAGTCACTATGTGTATTGGTATACTCTGTAATTTAGTTGACCAACTATAAACTAAATCTGCAGGCACGCTAGGAGCTACCATATCGTAACAAAATATTTGCAATATCGAATATAGGCCCAGTAATTTTTGTTTTTAAGCTAATAATATTGGATGAAGTGAATAAAAAAGAGGATTTTTTTTTTTACATATTTCTATAATTTTTTAAGTAAAAACTGAAATATTGGTATGGAAAAGCAATCGTTTTATTTTTTATTCACTCCAGCCATCGTTTGACGGTTTGGTATGCACAATATTTTCCTTTATAACTATTGTGATATTATTGTAACTTGTCTTGATCTGTCTTCTCAGTTACGGTCAAATCTGCTGAAGCTCGAGGATTTATTGGCGTCAAATCTAGTGAAGGGGTGTCTTCCGGTAGTGTGAATATATCTGCTACCCACTTGTATCTAATCAACAGAAAAGAGACTGGTCAAACTAAATGCCATTCATAAAAACCTAATGAGACTGAATTACTGGTATCATAAGTACTTTTCATGGTGAATGAGGCAGATAATTTTAGTAATATTGATAATATTACGAATCTAAATGAATAGCTGTAATGCAAAGCATAAGCAAATGAGTGTTAACTTTTTTTTTTTTAAATGTTCCATTTGGACAGGTAAAATGAAAGCAGGACTTCAATTTTTATTAATGTATTATTATTTTCAAATGCAATCTCAACGTTTGGTACAGGTTAATACAAAATGTATAAAATACACACACAAAGAAAAATCACAACATAATTTATACACACAAAACTTACATATGCAACATCCTACTTTTGACTGCTATGTTTAGAATTTATCTCTACATTATTTTCAAGACAATCTGTTAGCATAGCACCACTGGCTTTGTTTGAAGACTAATCTGTTATTACTAAGAATATAACATACTTTCGATTATAACATTATGTATTTGGTAATTCTAAAATAGTTATTTCATTGTGATATAGATTTATAGTAACTATGATTATACAATGAACTTATTATTGCTGTTGTTACAATTACAACTATTTTACATGGTCTTATTCTTAAAGAAAGTGCAGTACATAAGTTAGTAATGATGGCAAATGATAAGCATGTTAATCCACAAAATTAAACACTCGCAAGTGTTATAACAATGGTGCCTCTGACAACGAGAGATTCAACTCGACTAGGAAACAATCTGTATGCCTCAAAACATAACTTTTTGTATAATGATACTAATAATAATAACTGATTGAGCAAATAGCTGAGAACAGTCTCGTAATGTCTTTTATTGATCTGCAGATAGATGTCGCTTAATGCAAACACAAAAACTACAGGTGAGTTTGTGGCTTTACAGATTTGTGTCAAAATATAAAAGTTGCTACCTGTATTCATTACATAAAATACCACAAAAATATAAACAGTTTCATGGCAGAAGAGATAAACACACATTACATTACACAATTAAAACTAAATTTCATTCCATAGCCAAGCGCATCTTTTTGTGACAAATACTTTAGATATTCAAATAACAAAATAAATAATCTCCACACAGTGAATTACACTATTTAACAAAATTCAGTCTCATTGGTCAAATATAAATTTATTAACTAATTCGTCTTTTTTAAAACTTAAAATTTATTAAAATACAATTTATAGTTACATTATAAAATTAAGTTCATTAAATAATTGTGGAATAGGAAT
The DNA here is from genome assembly GCA_947859335.1 of Tortricodes alternella. Taxonomy (NCBI): domain Eukaryota; kingdom Metazoa; phylum Arthropoda; class Insecta; order Lepidoptera; family Tortricidae; genus Tortricodes; species Tortricodes alternella. The sequence continues at coordinate 12,279,088 of OX401979.1, read as the reverse complement.
CGAATTATAAACATAGGATTGTAAATGCGTGGATCTAAAAAATTAAGGAATCTACGAGAATTATATATACTTAGGATCAAGTGCCATCTACAATAAAAAATGGCCAAGTGCGTATTGGACCCCGAACAGTGAAGGGTTCCGTAGTCGCGATGAATGTACACTGTTAAAATGCACAATATTCATTTTATCGGCAGCAAAATTAAGTTAGTTTATTTCTCAAAGAGACTGAAAAACAAAATAGCGCGTAAACAAAAATATCCCGTGTCTAAAAAACTACACAACATAAATATCTTATTCAAACCATTTTTTTTTAATTCTACTACTACTACCACTTTTACTTTTTCAGAATTTTCCACCCCTATAGTTGAGAAGTTATAAGGGACGCATTTTTTACGACTATAGAAGCGCATATTTCACCAATTATTGACTTAAATAAAAAAGTCACCTTGCAACCTCTATATTACTATTGAAGACCTATCAAAAGAAACTCTTATGTGCACTTGTTTTTTTTTTCGATGGAGTGCCACCGAATTTTTTTTAGGCGGTTCAATGAAAACACCTGCCTTCCAAATTTCACCCATATAGTGCCAATAGTCTCAGAGTTAAATGGCCGTGACACGTAGACAGACGGACAGGTCCAAATTATAAGGCTCCCGTTATTTGCCATTAGACTACGGAACCCTAAACAGATAAAGTAACCAATTTTATGATTTACTATTTTTATAAAAAAAATACATTTGCACTTAAATGCATTCCTGTTTATAATTTGAAAAATAATTATAAAATATCACACTTAGCTAAAACATAGGCTGCGCAAATATGAAATATTAAAATAAAATTAATGGTCCAGGCTCATTCGTAACCGTGCATACATTAGGCCATTCAGAAATCCCTCATACAAACTACTCAGTTCATAGGTTCATTGTTCTTAACTTATGTCTCCTCAGCCTTACACTCCGGGCGCACCCTACATGACACAACTACGTATTATCACGATGGGTTTTCATTACAAGCCATTTTATAGTTTTATTACATACACAACCAACACGACACAAGTTCCATTGAAACTAGCGGTCCGTTTTGCAGATATCAGTCGAGTATGGAATAGCACCATTACAAAACCACATTTTTCTCCCCGACAGTACTTTGCTTTGCCTCCAGCAACTGGTTGCAGTCTTTTCTTTTGGCCCCAACGCTTTGATAGCGTTGACGTCTATGGAAACCTAGCTACTTGGGCTGTGTTTTATAAAGATCAGTTCAATCAAATTTCGGTCATAAATGTCAAACTTTTTATTGATTTCCAAGGATGATCTGACGCAGTGGCGTAGCGTGGACCAATCTAGGTGCAGTGGCATCAGCGAGACCCTTTTCTTTCAATACTTATTCCGAAGGCCAAGAGATCCTACATATTTGTATTTGTGTGTAGCTAACCTATACAACAGTATACCTAACATTAGTGATCGAGAAATTTAACTTGTGCGGGGGATATTGAAATACAAAAGCAGCGATAATTGTTTTTTATTTCAGTGAGTGATTTAAAAAGTGGACTAACTGTGATAGTGTGACGCCCTTATATTTTCCAATTTCTTTTTGACCACGCCTAGCCCCCAATTCTCGGTGCATTCGAGATAATCTCACAATCGAGATTAAACGTCAGTGCATACAGTCGTTTGACACAACTGTATGAATCTGACGTTTAATCTCGTAATCGACATTATCTCGAATGCAAAGAGAATTGGGGGCCAGGTCTGGCCTTTATGTAAAATGTAGTATAGTACCAGGCCGCGTCATCTTTATGACCCGTGTGACGTTCTTGCTAGTGGCGTCGCAGTAGCTAATATTAGGTGCCAGTGGGATGGTAGTGGAGGGAGCGGGGAGGTGAAGGCGAAGTTCCGAGCGCTATGTGACTGTGTGAGTTGAGTGCTATGTTCGTACGCGTCACACTGTTACACTTTCTCGGAGGGTACTGTCGGTTGAGTGTTTTCATGGATTGGTTGATGTAGAGAAATTTTATTTAATTTTGTTTTTGGTTGATAATTACTGTTATTTAGTCCTATTAATTAGTGTTTTGTGTTGTTTAGTATCATATCTAGTGGTACTGCCACGTGAATGATATAATGTTTTACGTAGGCAAGCCAGAAATATGGTGTATAGTGTATGCCAATTTATATTTTTTTAAAAACCATCGACGCTAACAGTGTATCGAATAATGCCTTAACGGGGTCAAACAAAAATATTATCATTTACCTAATCCTTAATTAACAATAAAAACTTTTTGCTAAAGAAATATGTCGATCGACGTGGTTTAGACAAAAGGATTACGCGTTGTAAGTATATTAGGCTTAATTATATTTACCAGACTGTACCGGCGCGAACTCACACTTGCCTCTATGTTCAGACGGGTCATAAAGTTTGACGCGAGCTGTACTTAGCGTACCTAGTTCATGGCGTGCGGCCTCAGGTCAGCACTCAAGGGGGCCTCCCGCGAGCCTACGCCACTGATCTGACGGACCTTTATAAAACCCAGCCTTACTAACTTTATTTAATATAAATAAAAGCTTCGTGTAGCTGTCGCTTGGTCAGTTGTTGAGAAAAGACACGCAATGCGCTACCGTGTTGACGTTTTCGACCAACCTGTTGTAAAGCTCGCGCCGCACCGACGCGGTGAACTTGCTGACGAGGCAGAGCGTGGCGATGGAGGCGAATATCGCGTTGTACAGCATCACCAGCTTAAAGTTGCCGAGCCACTCGATCCGGCCGAATTCGCCGAGTAAGTCGAAATTTGTTATTCCTGAATGAACATTGCGGGTTAAAAAGAAAGAAATATATATATATTTGATGCGTTTAATTAATAGCGAAAAACCTTTTTCTAAATAATTTAATTTGAACTCTGAATGCCACGGCCAAATGCAAAAATGCGTGCCACGGGCGTCAACGACGTGACGGGATTAGCCGACACAAAATATATGGGTAACGGTATATCGTCGCGTCCGCAGCACAAACCAACACTGTCGTGTTGTGCCGAGTGTGGCGTTCAAAGCGTTTAGTTATAAGTAAGGGCTGATCCATAAAGTACGTCACACTAATTTCGTGATTTTTTGACCCCTCCCCCGTCCTTGTCACAGTTGGTCACATCTTACATGTATTAGATTTACGAATGTGACGTCACGAAACTTAGGACCCCTCCGACCCCTTGTCACACAATGTCACATTACGTCGACCCCCCCCCCTTAACGTGTGACGTACTTTATGGATGGACAAAGGGGCAGCTATTAATAACATGAGGCGTTTAAGGGGGAATGGGTCCAACCGAATCTCACGTGGGAGAGGGGGAGTCTCGGCAAATATCAAATAATTGTTTTTCCGTAAGGGGGGGGGGTTCGAAAAACGGTTAACAAGTTAGGAAGTGAACAAGTTAGGAAAGAGACAAGTTAGGAAAAAGAAGTTAGGAAGTGAACAAGTTAGGAAAGAGACAAGTTAGGAAGTGGCCAAGTTAGGAAAGAGAAGTTAGGAAGTGGACAAGTAAGGAAGTGAACAAGTTAGGAAGTGAACAAGTTAGGAAAGAGACAAGTTAGAAACCGGCCAAGAGAAAAGTTACGAAGTGGCCAAGTTAGGAAAGAGACTAGTTAGAAAGTGGACAACTTTGGAAGTGGTCGAGTTAGGAAGTGGACAAGGTCGCCTGGAGGGACGCCAAAATCGCGTCACGTAATTAAAGTACGCCGCCTAAGCAGTAGGTATGTTTAAGTTGAAATACGTGTCACCTAGTATCTTGGCGAGCAGCGGCTGCGCGGTGGAGTGCGTGAGCGAGACGGCGCACAGCGCGATGACGCGCGGCAGCGGCGTGCGGCCGGCGCGCGGCAGCACGCCCAGCGCGCGCACGCCCGCGCTCAGCCCCGTCACCGACGCCACGTACAGGTACACGATCAGCAGCGTCTCCAGCCCCGCGCCCGCCCAGCCCAGCTTCGACAGCGACGCGATGCCCAGCGTGAACTGCTGCAACTGAACAACGATGCATGTTCATTGGCTACTTGAGTTTACTAACAAATATTAATATATTTATGTTGAACGGTAGCTTAACCCTCAATAGTAGGTAAATAATAGAACAGCATTTATGTAGAAATAAATCAAGATTAGATTATTAGATTAAATTACTTGAAAACTTAAAAATTTCAAGTTATGACTTTAAACACCAGTCACGACACATGACGCTGCATACGGTTGCGTTCTGAATCACGCTGCCCACTTTAATCGTTATGATCACCGTGAGTGGTATTCGGACCGCACCCTCATTTTTCGCATCCAGTTTTAGTAAGTTGCAGCCCTGGATTTACACTAGGGGCAGTCGGGGCTAGTGCCCAGGGCGACATATTTTCTAGGGCGCCAAAATTTGGAAGATTATAACCTATAACTTTGAGTAAAATTTCAGTAGATAATGGGGCGGCATTTTCCGGTGCCCAGGGGCAGGGGTTTAATCCAGCCCTGGAAAGTTGACTTCAGGCGCGACAGCCGACAGTAAGATAGCGTTAAATATTTACAAAAAAAAAAGGTCAAGAACCAAATTGTTATGCCTATTACACACATGTCTAGTTGTATATATCGCAACTTGTTAATTTATGGTATGTGTCGATTGGCTCTTTTTATCTATGGTACAGATATAGTGAATAATATGTTTCCATCGGTAAAACTCGGATCTCAATCGGTAGACGACGGGACCCGAAGTGTCAATTAATTATTGTATTCAATGAGTGACATGTTTATATTCACTAATATGAAACTTTATTATTTAGTGTCAAATGTCAAAATGAAAAATGACAGCATGCTATGATGGGTACTGGCCCCAATTCTCGATGCATTCGAGATAATGTCGATTGCGAGATTAAACGTCAGATTCATACAGTTGTGTCAAACGACTGTATGCACTGGCGTTTAATCTCGATCGTGAGATTATCTCAAATGCACCGAGAATTGGGGGCCTGCTGAAGCTAATTGAGAGAGCACGATAAATACGAACTTTTCCGATAAAACTAGATGGAAACTAATTATGCACTACATCTGTATGTCGTGATTGGCTGGTTAGCTGAGTAACGTGGGTTAGTTTGTTTACATTAAGTTAACAACCTAGACGAATAGGGTATACTTATTTGCAGATAGGTACTTCGGCACATCTTTGCGCAGGGCGCTATGTGTGCGTGAGCTAATGTTGCTCGTACGTACGCCTGCGTACTGCCACACAAATCAAAGCTGCTTATTTACAAGCTCACGCACACAACGCCGCGCACAAACATGACTAAAGTCGATTCATCTTTACTTGTCTTATTTGGTAAACAAGTTTATAACCTCAAAATGGGTGAAACAGCTATTTTATCGTAAGTAAAGCAATCCTAGGTGAAAAATTGGCAAAGCGATGTCCAAAATATTATCTCCGGTTGCTTTATTTACGAAGAAATAGCTGTTTTAGCCAAAAAAAGGTAACTTGTTTACCAAATAAGACAAGTAAGGATGAATCGACTTTAGAGGTACCTGTACTTAATTACGATATGAATGAAACTCGACTCCACCGTACCTGACGAACAGTAATACTTGTGCAGTAATATGTGTGCAGATTTCCTTCCGTTTTTCACTCACCTTCTCACCTCTCACCAAATTTAAATCCCAACACGACCTCCTTTAACCACAGAGGTTTAAACCCACGACCCTCCGCACGAGAGTCCCCCGCTATGACCAACTCTCCCACTGCACACATATGACATTATAAACTTGACATAACTATGTGCTCAAGTACATACCCTTGTGCTCAACGGCAGCGCCTTAATCCCTATGAGCAGTTCGAGCGTGTTCTGGATGACGACGAGCACGGTGATGCCGGTCAGCGCCAGCAGCAGCAGCATCGCCAGCGGGTACACCACGTTCCGCTGGAGAGACGAGGTCTTGCGTTTGCCTTCCACCTCCTGTAAAAATTATAAGAGAAACCTAAAGATGATTTTCAAATACCTTTTCAATGATACTCCATTTAACATAGTTCGTCAACTTTTTTTTTTATTATTTTTCACAATATGGCGTCTGGTTGTTGCCATATTGGATTTTGATTACAGTCATGTCTTTAGTGACACTCGCAAGATTAAGACAAATCGATTGACGTAAGACACATCAAAATCGGCCCACGCGTTTGATCTCTAGAGCGCCACAAAGGAACAAACATACATACATACAAACATACATAGGCTGATAAACACATTACCCTCTTTTGCGTTGCGCAGTCGGGTAAAAAACAGAATGATTTCAATTTCAACATCAGCCGTCAGACGTACATTGCTGGACATAAGCCTCCACACCACAGCTACTGGTCATTTTATTAAACAAAATACTGCCATTTCGTTTCTATCCAAACTTCTCAAGAGGCACGTTTTTTCCGACGTGATCGATAAACATCAGCATAATTCATCTAATATGCATGATGTGTACAATTATATACACAAACCGTCCTCTTGAATCAGTCTATCTATTAGTGAAGTAGTTTCTGAGATTAGCCTAGATGGACAGACAGGACGACAAAGAAACGGGGACGTTAATATATAATACCTACTAAGGACGGGAAAAGGAAGTCTACTCAGATGGGGAATTAAGTTAGACCAAGCACACTCTTCTCCAAGATACAAGACCTACTCTCTCGGAGAGAAAGGTCGCAAAGTTGGGAAGATACAATTTAGTTTAAGATTTATATTCTACTCGAACGTATTTATCATTGGTAAGTTGGTTCATTTGATATTACATAATTGGTTTTATTGTATTTTGATATTGTTATGTATGTTAGCTATTTGTTTTTTTACATTAAGATTTACTTTGAAATGACGATCCCTAGAGGAGACCCAATATGACATCCAATTTACTTGTTTGAGGATTCCAATGTAATTTCATGCAATTTAAACTGCAATAAATAAACGAAACTAAACTATACAAAATAATCTGAATATTCACATCCATACATTCAGTGGTAATAGAAATGGTTCAACACATTTCTAAAAAACCGACCCATATTTTAGCGACAAAGTATATTATTAAAACATGAAGAATGTTTTATAAATATACTATTGTAATTCCGACTTTACGGCTAAAATGCATAACCATACAAAAGTGTGTCGGTCGATAACCACACAGTGTTTCAAATGATACAAACAGTTGAAAGCCGTTTGTTTAATAAGCGGTTATCTTGTAATTTGTAATGGGCTGCGTCAAACGGAGCGTTCACCGATAACTGTTCGTGTACGTAAGTAGTAGGTACATGAAATTGAATTGATAGTGTAAGTGCGTTTGTCCATCGCCGCCGTCACGAACGAGATGACGTTGCCAAAGTACCGATACATATATATATTACTATGGCCAGTCGTCTACTGCACGTCCGTCATACGAGCGGCGTCATCTCGGCCGCCGAGTTAATGGGTCTGTTTGGCGCTACCGCTAGAATTCAGCACGAGATCATGATGATGGACGAAGTACCGTCAATACAAAACACGTCTGAATTTATGCACACACACTGCCGGCCGGCGCGCCGCAGGCCCGCAGCTAGAGTTCAATTTAAGGTAGGGCAGCGGGGTGGTTACAGGTACTATCATACTATCAACAAATAAGTTGATGGTATATTTTAAGGTAGGGCATTGGTATTTCAAGGTAGAGAATTGCCCCATAATGCCCCCCCCCCCCCCCCCCCCCTAGCTACGGCCCTGTATTATTCCAATGAACTCATTTTTGAAAATCCATCTCATCTAAAGCCATTATTTAATTTTCTCCATGATTGAACGTGTCTTGAAAACTTAAATACCTACTAAAAACCAAGTTTTCCGTATATAAAAGGATTTTGATTTAAAAAAAAAAAAGTGCATTTTGAGTACGCCGAAAAATCATAGATAATTGGTACTAAATTCGTGCGGAAGGATATTACGGGAAATTGTGCACTTTCCGAGATATTCAGTTTTTTCATACACGTTCCATACAAAATTTTAGTAAAAAAATTATTACTCGGCGGTTTTCCACCCAAATTGACCCATATTAACTTTTTTACCTTATTATGAGGAGTAGATTCGATTTCAATTAAAAAAATAGGCACTTAGAAAATTAAGTCCCTATTTCTATGGAGAGGCCATTTTCGTTCCACAGTGCGTCGTACAAAAGCAGGAATTCTCGTCGATTAAAACTTACGTGTACGGAACAAACAAAGCGCACCTACGACGCACGATATCGAGAGCAGACTAACCATCAAGATCGGTTGCTATGAGAACACACGATCGCCGTCACGTCATCTTGAGCGTCGTTTCGTATCTCATTTCTCGGTGACGGCGGCGGTGGACAAACGCTCCGTAGCTAACTTGGTAAGTTAAAACTACGTATGGCGGTCATGGTGCTGCGTATAATGGATACTCAGATATAAAATCAAACCTACCATATTTAACACGAGGCTTAACAATTGATTACTATAAGAGCAGATTCACGGGCAATGGTTACTTACATATTGCAAAATTAACAACGTTACTTAGGCTGGGTTTTATTAAGATCACCATCACCATATTTCGGTCACGAATGTCAAAATTTTTACTGAATTACGCAAATTTGCTTTAACATTTGGTTGGACCTTTAAAAATAACAGCCCGCTGGATCATTAAAAAAACGTTGCATGGCTGATCAGAATATACAACTGCACATTTTAACCTTTTGAGCGCTACGGCTGTGCGAGGAAGCGTGCGCCGGACGCCGAATGACGGCTGTAGCCGACAAAATGTATGGAAAACCGCATGCCGTGGCGGCAAGGGTACATAAATCTGCTGTACAGCCGACTGTGGCGTACAAAAGGTTAAAGAAGTGGGAGGAATGGAAACTTAAATCCAGCGCTTCACTTGTAAAGGGTATTAAGAGTTAAGAGACAATATTCTTGTAACTGTATCGCCCAGCTATCAACAGCAATCTGAGTGCGAGTGGCACGCAATTCGCTTCTATAATCAGATTGGCGCCCTGCAGCTAAACGAGTGTACAAGGGCAATGTCGGTGATACAACGACCCAATTCTCTAATTGAAGCCGTGCGCACTTCGCTTTATATGACCACTAGTAGCATCCGAATCAATGAGTCGCATCACTTAAAAAGAGGTATTACGAGGTCTTCTCACACAACTTGCGGGGTGTGTAGGATGCCTGTCAGAGTGTTGCCCTTTATGGCAGTTCCGTTCACAGCCGACGACCTGGTCTTGGATTGCTATCTTGGCTTCATGTTTGCCTATCTGTGGCGTTGAGGACCACTTAGCCTATCAGAGGATTTCCCGTGCAGCGTGAGCTCTCGGGTGAGATCGAATACTGCCGTCCCGGGGTCAAGCATGTGAAAAGATTCTTCTTTTATTTACGTGAAACGAACTATACCTTAATGAAGTGTACAAAGTTGACCGTGACGACGATGTCTTGAATAATACACAACATGCCAGGCCGGCGCATACCTACAGCGCACTATACACTAACCTTTTTTAATACTCAGCTTCTCATTAAGCATGCGCATGCTATCATGTGCTGATGGACAAAGTAATTAAAAGTTTAAAATTCATTATTTGTTTCTAAAAGAAAATACTTTCCAGTGTCGTTCCGTCGGTGTTTTCGGTTGGGACACATTGTGGATTCAAGCAACTTGTAGATCTTTTCCGTATTTGCTACTTATGCCGCGGTCTCGTATTCAGATACGCATCGATAACGAATAGTTGTAATTTGACATATTTTGTACGTGGAAAATCTATATATATATAAAAGAAGAAGCTTACTGACTGATCGGGTGACATATCAACGTACAGCCAAACCTACTGGAGCTAGAAGTCTGAAATTTGGTACAGGTATTCTTTAGGTAATGTAGGCGCCCGTTAAGAAAGGATTTCACGAAAATCAATCTCTAAAGGGTGAAAGAGGAGTTAACAATTTGTATGGAAATCCGTCATTTTTTAGCTTATTAACATGAAAATGAAAATTTAGGCTTCTGAATAAAAACAAAGGCGCACAGCAAAAGCATTTTGAAAAAATCAACCCCTGTAGGGGTAAAAATGTAGTATATTGATTTTGGGGTAGTTTTGAAATTCCATCCCATAAGGGGCAAAGGTTATATGGAAAATACCGCGGGCGAAGCTGTGGCAGGTTCTCTAGTCTAAAATATAATGTAAACTATTCGTTTTCGAATATAGGAAACGCGTATTAATCGGATGCAAAATTAAATCGATATAACAAACCTTTCTCATGGCCACGACTTTTTTCAAGCGTTCATTGAGCCCTGCTTGGAGGGCGCCATTTCTGAGCCGGAGCAGGGGTGGCTCGTGGCTCAAGTCTTTCTTGGACGAGTCTATGGCTGACGATGACACATCGCCCCGGTCGGGGTACATCGGTTCAGGTGATATGTAGCCGATCCCTGTGGGTCAATTTATTAATGCTAGTATAGTATTTGACATAAATAGGACGCTAAGAAAAGGGTGGTTTCTACGATCAATTTTATTTTTAAACATTTGGATTTTATTATTTATTTCACATTCATTAACAATACAAGATTGTGTTTGAAATTAAGAATCCTTAACTAATTGAACATAAGTAATGCAATCCTACTAATATTATAAATGCGAAAGTTTGTGTGGCTGTATGTTTGTTACCTCTTCCCGTTAAAACGGCTGGACGGATTTTGATGACATTTGGAATGGAGATAGCTTATACCGTGGGCAAAGTTCCCGAGGGATTAACGATAATCAAACTCTACGCGGACGAAGTCGCGGTCACAGCTAGTTCAATAATAAAAAAATGGTATAAAAGAACTATCAAATCCAAAATATTCACAAACCGAAATGATCGACACTATAGAGGCACTTTTTTAGCAAATGAGACTTTAATTTTCTTTTAAAAATAGAGATGTCGGCACTCTTTCAAATGATTGATTGTTCAAGATTGAAAATGATTGTGTTATCGGTGAAACGTGAAACCAATACACAAAGAATCACGCATCGATGCACCAATGTTTGTTTACTTTCAGTGCGAATGACACTATCAATCAAACATCTGAATAATAATAAAGTTGAAAATCCCCTGAAAATATATTATATATTTGCGCGTATATTTTTCAATCTAAATAAATACACATTTCATATCACTTGGGAATGCCGGACTGGCTACTGACGTCACAAAAGTTTAGCCAAACCAATGCCTGGTAGGTTACAGTAAATGTTTTTCTTAAAGGGCGAACACGGTGCCGCATCGTGTCACGCATGTGTCGTGGAAAACTATATTTTGCTTTGAACCTTGTAAGAATAGGATAAAGTTGTTAGTAATTAATCAAGGACTGATCATTCGTGCGTTCGCTCACACGGAGCAAGTTGATGTCTCAACCGATCAGGCCATTTAATAGTACTCACTTTTTAACCGACTTCAAAAAAAAGGAGGAGGTTCTCAATTCGGTTGCATTTTTTTTATGTTTGTTACTTCAGAAGTCCGTCTTTTATAAACCGATTTAATTAAAAAAAAAATCGGTAGGGTATACTTCCAGTTTGGTCCCGTTGTAGTCAAAGTTGAGTTATGATGAGAGGATCTATGAGGAATCGATGGAACTCTTCAAATATTATAGGCAAGCATAGAACAATTTTAGTATTTTCTGTAATAACTCAAGCAGTTACGTTCCAAAATCATTATTTGGTGAAGTGGAACTGTTGATGAAGGCCATAGATGATCACCGGAACTCCTAAATGTTGAGTATTTCACGGTTGGCAATTAAATTGCTGTATAAAGTTCTGAAGCAACTTATGTCCATGAAAATTCAGGTAGTAAAATTGAAGAATCAGGAGAACTCCTCAACGATTGACATCCTTGCACCGTGAATAGCAACAGTTTGTAAATGGTGATGAGCAATTGGCATTATGCTATTGTTACTTGATGTAGTAAATGTGTGTCGTTAAATCACAGGATAATAAATAAAATATGAAAAAAAATCTTACTTTTCAAAGGCCATTTGAAGTCGGTTTTTTTTATTTTATAAATTATAGATTATGCAACTACCTCTTGAGCGTCAGTCACTCCTACACGCAAATATATAGCGCAAGTGAAAACATACACGTCGATGTTATACTTATTACACGAGTGAGCAATGTAAACGACCACTATTGTTCAATCGATGACGGGTACGCTGATCTTACAGTTGCGAAGCGTGGGATGGTAATGTTCATAATACTAATAATTCACAGATTAATTAATAACTTTCATCATTATGGATATGGAAAGTATGTACTGTTCTGCAGCCTTAATGGTAATATATGTATAGTCGAAGTCAAAAATATGTACGCGGACAGTGGTCAAAAATATGTGAACACGACGTTATTGTCAAGAGCGTAAGAGCGCTCAGATACTTTTGCTCCTTTGGTAAACGTTCATACATTTATGATACATACATACATATTATCACGCCCTAAATCCCTTATGGGGTGGGCAGAGCGACAAGACTACTACACATTTTACCAGAATGCAGGAAGCCAAAAGGAGGGTATACAGTTTAACAGTCTATGTATTTATATGCATGTATGGGACCAAAGATAGGATGTTCCACTTTAGCACCTGAACTACTGGACCGATTATAATAAAAGGGGTATCTTAATGATTCATAGAGGACATGCGAGTGTCATAGGCTATAAAATCATTCTAAGGGTGCGTCACACCAGGAGCAAACTGGCTTTTACGTCGCCAGTCGGATTTTAGTGTTTCACTTCACTTTTCTTGTTGATTCGAGGATGTTCAAACAATAGGTGATAGGTGCACGATTCCGAATTAGTCCGTCGTCCCAGAGGTTGAAAAACTGTAGTATATGAAAATATTTTATTTTGCAAGTAGGCCACATGGGCTCTTTTACATGTCTGAATTCGATCCTATATATAGTGCTGTGGCACTAGACTCACAGTGGTCGAAAAGGTACCTATTTCCTTCGCGCCGGCTAGGACGCTCATGGTAGATAGGGGATAAAGGGTCCGGAATACGAAAATAATAAGGGGCTCGCTCAGTGCCTCTCTGTCTGAAATATGTAAGGGATGCACTGAGCGACAAATGACACGCGGGCAGGTCGTGCTAGACGTGCTGGGACGGCGAACTAATACAGGTAAAAGGTAACCTCATGGTGCAATTGACGTCATTCGAAATCTAATCGGACACTCGAAGCTGGATCGCATAATAACGAGTTCTCCCTTTAGTACCCCGCACATATTATTAAATTAACTAGTGGCTCCTTGGGCTGTACTTCGCGACAAACTTAACTTTGCCATTGGTAAACTGATATCCCCATACATCGACATAGGTCGTGGTCAGTTTACCAACACCGCAAATAAGTTAGTAATCGCAAAAGCCCCCATAACTTCGCCATTTTGAAAAAATTCGAAAAACAGAATCGACAAAAGAAATCTATGTCATTCTCGAACCTGCTCACAAAATTTCACGAGAATCGGTTGAGAACTGCGACCTGTTGACGAGAACAAATGGACAGACGCCGCGCAGACAGCCGGACATACGAAAGCATTTTCGCCCAAGCTGAAATCATTCGCCGATTATTCATTCAAATCAGTCATCATCATCATCATCAGCCATAAGTCCCACTACTGGGCACATACCTCCTCTCATTATGACAGGAACTGGGGAGTGCCCACGCGGGCCCTCACGATGCCCGTGGTTAAAATAAGTAGTTCCTTTCAAATACAGGTTGCATATGCATATAAAGTACCTACCTATGTTTTTCTTATCTACAACATAAATAAGCTAAATTACATATTTAACAAGAGATATCGTCACGGGCCGTCAAATAGCATTATGCAAAGTTCACATCGTCTTGCCGAGGTCACTCCAATCACGCGTGTGTAGAAAAAACCGCATACACACAATAATATCTTTAATATCTATACTGAGCTGGTCTTAGTATAGCTAAGAGTGTCGAGGCCAGACTGCAGGATTCCTATCAACAATGAGAGATTCTAAGTGAACTCAAGATATAGAATCAACTGGTACAAAAATAGCATCTCGTTTTACTGGCGGCGCCTAAAATTTCAAGGTGACGAAAGGTTACTATAACCCGGAACATTCTATCGCTCATTTTATTGATTGAATTCGGATGTAGTTATTCGCTCGAGAACTTTTACATTTTCCGGGATGGAGTAACCTATGTCTTATTTCGGGGTATAAGCTATCTCCATTCCGAATTTCATCCAAATCTGTAAAGCAGTTGAAGCGTGAAGGAGTAACAAGCATAGTAACTCACACACACACACACACACACACACACACACACACACACACACACACACACACACACACACACACACACACACACACACACACACACGCACGCACGCACACACACACACAAACTTTCGCATTTATTAGTGTGACTGGGCCGTCAAGTCTGTCTTCACCGTTTGATGGTAATTCATTTGGAATTGAATCGAATGAACGTTCCCTTTAGATATTTAATGTGACTACAGAACATGAAGTTGGCACTGTTTTAAAAAAGAAGAAATTAGAATTATACGAATATAACCTAGTAAACTCGTCTGGTGGTGGATCATAGATCTTCGAACACGAGTTGTTGTTAGGGTCCCATTTTAACTACAAAAGCACAAGACTTGTACAACTATACCCCAGACCAATAATAGGAAGAAAAAAAAAAGAAAAAAATGTATTCACAACAATTAACATATCAGTAGAACACATATACGAAATAATAAAGAAAAAAAAAGAATTGTTGCGAAACGGTCCCAACTCAGCATGTGCTGGCTGTGAGGCCAACGCTGGTCTTCCGTAATAGGGATGTTTCCTAGATAAAAAATAATAATTCTATTTAGTCCGTCAGTTAGATTATCAAAAAATACTGAACACGTATTTTTTACGTTATCAAATCAATCAAAATTGACAAAGATAACGCGCATCAAAGTTCGGTAGTGGGGGCTCATGACGTCACTTCATGGTAAAAAGCAGTGGCGAAGCGTCAAATATTTCCTAAGGGAAGCCGGAAGAATTAGAACCGTACTTGCGAGTCTGACATTTAGTTAGAGTAACATTGGACTTCACTCACAGCTAGCCGTTTCTTTCTAGCTTGGTAACGCCGTCAGGAATCGGCATGTAGGCAGGCTTCGGCACTGGTAAAAAGTGTACAAAGGCGGGACGTCACGCGGAACTTCAACGCACGCACTATATCTTCGTAATTTTTTGTTTAAAATTGACCAATGAAATAATATGTTGTCAATAATTTTTGAGAATGTAAATGACGAACTAAATAGAATTTCTCAGAAAACTAGCCTATTAATTTGTATAGGACAATATCGTAGGTACGCTGACTCTGACTGTGAATATTATTCAATCAAATCAGCTGTATTCGAAGAGGATCCTGCGCATGATTTACGCAATCGTATCCAATAGATAACTACACATGAAGGATGTATTGGTGTTCCCAATGTCTAATTATCAATAATATACAATGTGTGTAAAACGTTTTATGTGAAGTTTCATTCAATATTTGCAGGCAATTGTTAGGAATTCCTCTCGGCTCGCCTCAGTTTTCTCCGAACCGGTGGTAGATTTTTTGATCTTTATAGGTGCTAAATTAATTGATATTTTAATTTGATTCTTGAATGTAATCATTAGGGTTCTGTTTTTAATTAAATAAAAATTAGATATTCATTTGGAGGAAGGAAAAAAAAGTAAAAATATTACACTTTTTCTAAAATGATAACTCGATTTCGTAAAATAGTATTTAAAAATATTAAGTATGAGCAACTTAAATACTACTACTACTTGATATTTAAGTACGGGTGACCACCCTAGTTAGCATTATTAATATTACACAAAACATTGTTTCCCTTGTAGGAAATGGCACTGCACTGGTATACGCAGCCTTACTCAATTTTGAAAACTAGGTACTTAAATTTGCCGTTAGTACTACTCGCCGATACGATACAAATGGATTTTGATATTGGATATACATATTCCCATTTGCAACGCCGATTTTTTTTTATTGCGGTGCACTATCACATTCGCAACAATATATCTTTGAGGAAGTTCTTGGTTGGCTGTAACATGATACCATGACCTTGAAAGCTTTTGTGTCATCGAATGTGCAGTTAATACGTTAATCGTTCATTAACGAAGTTAACATTTCGAGTAACAGATTAACTTTTACATTAACTTTACAATTTGTTAACGGACTCATTAACTTCCGTTAAAACAATGATAGTCCGTTAATCGTGACTTAAGTACATACTATTAGCCAAAATTATTTGTTATTTGAGTTTGTTGATCTTTAGGCCCGCCACTTACATTCGTTTTCCTGATTCGATTTTAGAATTCGTTTTCCGTATTCGGACACCCCGAACGCAGCCATTTCATATGAATAGTTCAACATGGCACACACATTCGAACAAATTCCGTTCGGAATTCCGTACGGAAAAATTACGAACGTATGTGCCACTATTTGAATGAAATGTCTGCGTTCGGGGTGTACGAATACGGAAATCGCATTCGGAAATCGAATCAGGAAAACGAATGTGTGTGACGGGCCTTAATCAAAATTCAAGAAACGTATAGTCCTAGATTTTGTTTTGACTGACAACCTATCAAAAATTGGTCAAAATCAAACAAAAACGAGTGGAAATCGTTATCGCCCTTTGTATGAAAAGGGTGATTTTTGCCGTTGCTTCACAGTCCTCTTAAACGCACCACTCACAGCGGTCTAAAAACCCCGTGCGACCCGCAAGTTCGACAGCTTAATTTTCTAGTAAATGTTAGGCTAAGCGGTGTCTTTTCTTTAGGGTACCTATTTGGTCCTACACCCCCTTGTATCATACCTGAAGAAACCGCATTGTTGATCCTCCGCTTGACGGTTTCCTCCTCGAAAGAGTACACGTAGTACTCCTCATTCAGGTCCTGGAGGAACTGTGGCTTCACCAGCACACCGCCGACCACTCCGAACAGATGGACGAAGCCCAGAGGAGTGAAAACTGGGGAACAAACATAAAGTTACAATTATTAATTTATTTATTTCGGGAAAACTTTCAGCTAGGGGTCGTCCACAAATTAAGTAACGCAACTTTCTCAAATTTTTGACCCCCCCTCCCCCCATGTCACAGGACCGTAACGCTTAGCCGGGACCCCCCCCCCCCTCTCTCCATTCCGGTACGTAACGGGTGCTTTGTAAAAAGTTTTTGCCTAATATTAAGGTAATTCGGCGCTCTTTTTACATCGGGCGTATTTCGGTTCCATTTTTTTATAATATAAGTAATTTAAAGATACATTTCCGAGCAGACGGAGTTGCGGGTAAACTAACAAAAATTTTATCTACATAAATTAACAAAAATTTTACGTTCTCAAACAAGAACCCAACGTAAAAACTAGCCATTTTAATTCATACATATGGCTCGGTTTCCTTGTTTAAAGATGTCTTTTGTATTTGTGTAGCATACTTCCTGATGATCGAGGAACGACAGCAACAGGATTTTGCGGGTGTGATGGTCAATCTTGTATCGAAAATTTTTACTACAATGCCCGTCACTGATACGTTAAAAGAACTTTGCAAAGTATTTACTTTTTCTGTCATTAAACGAGTCGCGTGTTTTCAGGATTCACGGCATTAATTTATCTGTCCTTATCTTTAATATCTATATCCAGTTATTAATAAAATAATCGGTTTACAAGTACTTTCCCATTACAATGACCCGAATATAAATTGATAATTATATAATATTGTTTCATACAAATGTAAGACAGTAGCTAAGCCATTATAATGAATATTTAAAGGCCAGACAAGGACGCTAACCAACAACCTAGATACTAGCGATGTTTAAGTGTTCATTAATAAGTCTGTTAGTACCTGAATGATGACAATTTTTGTTTGGTAAAACGTGTTTTTTGGAAAATTTATGCGTTGATAAAGGGCTCCCAATAATAGTTTTTCTCACAAAAGTAGGAGCATGAAAAAAAAGGGGAAAAAATAATCATCTGGACTCGAACCAACCAGGGTCTTCTGATTTCGGGACCGCCCGATTTCCCACCTGAGCTATTATAACCTTGTAGATGGTGGCTAAATCTACCTTCGTATTCTAATGAGTTGTAGCAGTTTTTCATTGCCTGAAAAGACGGATAAAACGACGTTTTCTAAAAATGAAACCTAGCTAGATCGATTTATCGCCCTCGATACTAAATTTCATGAAAATCGTTGGAGCCGTTTCCGAGATTCAGAATATAATATATATATATATATATATATACAAGAATTGCTCGTTTAAAGGTACTATTATTAATTAATATTATATTAGATCTATGCGCGAAGTTTTTGTCAACGGCCATATCATATGCCGCTTAGTGCGTCCCTTACATATTTTATTAATTTGACAGAGACACCCTGAGCGACAATCAGTGGCGTAACAAGAGGGTGGCAGGGCTGGCAAAATGCCACGGGCCCCCGGCTCAAAAGGGCCCCGGCCCAAGAGGCAGCGAGCTCAAAAATATAGTACAACGTGACGATTTCGATTCCCATCAAAAGCATTTGCCACGGGCCCCAGATGGTATAGTTACGCCACTGGCGACAAACGACTCGCGGGTAGGTTGTGCTAGCCTGCATGTAACAGGATGTAAACACCCACTGCCTTCGTAAGCAGTATGCGGGAATTATTTCTGGCAGCGCGAGCAGCAGTGGCAGTGACTACAATGTAAATGAGGTATGTTTTTTTGTTGGCAGCACGTGTATTAAACAAACATAATTCATTATCTTGATATTCATTCATAACTATGAGCTTAAGAAAGCGTCTCTGATACCGCCCTGGTTTCAAAGAGGATATCACGAGATTACAAAAAGTATTTATAATGATATCAAAAAAGTTTATCGTCGTAGCAACAGTTGCTATGCGCGCTGTTTTTACTGTCAGACATATTGAGCCAACAACTATTCAAACAAACAATACGAGCGTTTTATAAATATTTACGATATCCTGCATAATGAGTCTTAAGAATATTATGTCTAATCCGGCGATGAAAAGCCACAAAGAAATAGAAATGAACGAGGAGTGGAACAACTTTGTAAAGCGGATAGGCGAGGTTTCAGGTCTGGTTAAGGACATGGCGAGCGGTGACAAGGCGAAATCTGACGCGGCAGCCACCCTGGCCGACCAGTACCTCAATGGGAAAGTAATCGTGGACGACGATGTCCAAATGAAGGTGAAGTCGGACCGCACCGTCATCAACGAGAAAGCCTTCCGATCGATGGGGAACACAAATACGGTGAGGGAAACGCAAACAGGTTGTTTGTATGCTTATGACCACAAAACAAACATGTTAGCAGTGACCTAGTTTACGGCGTTTATCAGTAGCTCGGTTTATTTGCACTGCCATTATCTATATTATACTCAAAAACTTTAGGAAACAGCGTTACGTACAAGATTACGTATTATTTGAAGCCTTTTTAAGATAAATAATACATTTGCCTTATTCCAGATAACATTATTAGACATCTTGACAAAGTGTAATGAAAATGTACTAAAATATCCCCTACAAGAATTGGGTATCTTGTATATTATAAGTTACCTTCTGCGAGGGTTTGTGTTAACTATATTATACGTTGGGTCCTCTGCTGCACTGGGAGTGAAGAAATAGCATAGAATGCGTGCAGATGCTCATCATCCTGGCATGTCGTAAAAGTCGACTAAGGGACGGGTCTTCTCCAACATTGTGGACTATCTGCATGGTCGATGGGCTGATCACCTGTCACCATACGGTTCATCATACCATCCTAGGATTAATTAATCGAACGTGGCCACAAGTAGTCGTGTGGCTCTGCCCACCCCAATAGGGATTTCGGGCGTGATGCTATGTATGTATGCAGACTCTATTGATTAAATGTATAAATATGACCGTCTTGTTTTGTCAGTGAAAGCAATTTGGCTCGTGTACATCTATAAATAAATAAAACGTGTCGTTCCCTTATATTACTGTATTGTTATCGTTATACACGTACAGTAGAACGTCAGACAATTAAAAAGTCTTGCGCACAGGTGTCTGTTCCAAATACCGTATATTACGACACAATTTTCTTGGCACACGCTATCTTTATTCCCTTCGACAGCGATTAAGTTCTTATCACGCCTTAAATTATAGATAAATCATTTAATTAGTGCATTTAGAACTAAAAACCGCATTGCATTCGAGATCAAAGTGGTCTATTTGCGAGATATATTTTTAGATCTTACACAATATTACGCTATAAACAAAGCTTCTGATTTATCATAACACTACGCACTTTTGTTGAAGTGGTTCAATAAGCTAGAACGTATATGAATAGATAAAGAAATAGTATATATAGAATACAGAGGAGCGTTTATTAATATGAGCAACAGACTGATCAGGAGTCTGATATGCGGCTGGAGTGCTTAGGTTCACCGAAAAAATGGATCCGATCACTTCTTAAAATATACATACATACATATTATCACGCCCGAAATCCCTGATGGGGTGGGCAGAGCCACAAGACTACTTGTGGCCACGTTCGATTCATTAGTCCTAAGATGGTATGATGAACCGTATGGTGACAGGTGATCAGCCCATCGCCCATACAGAAAGTCCACCATGTTTGAGAGGACCCGTCCCTTAGTCGACTTTTACGACATGCCAGGATGATAACCATCTGCACGCATTCTAAGCTATTTCTTCACTCCCAGTGCAGCAGAGGAGTAGAGGAGTTCTTAGAATATATGGAAAGAATTCGCGCCCTTGTCAAAGGAGTCATGACATCTTTCTGTGTGTTATGATTCTCTAACTCGCTCGCCCAACGTCGAGTTTGAAGCTGTCCCATACTACCATGTTTTGATGAGCATCAAGATCGCGACCACAAAATCTAATCACCTGCGCGTCGAAGCATTGTCTACCTCAAACATTCCAATAGGTACTTGGTGCTTACTGCATCGGCACTGTGTCAAGAATTGCAATTAATTATAATGACATTCCAATAAGCAATTTATTAATAAATACGGATATTATAAAATCACGCTTCAATAGTCGATTGATTGAATAGGCAGAGTTAACAAACACGAACAAAACGCGTTGTATTAATAAATTAAAGTTCTTTTTAATATTCCCATCTACCGACCACAACGGAAACGAATCAACCAATTAATAGGCGTCTCAAAAGCCCGCATACGCATGACTGATTAATTAAAAAAATCTCGAAAAAAAATCTCAGGTACACTTAATATTCGACAGCTGTAACCGGATAACACGATAAGCAACTCAAGGACGAATGCACTCATGACTATTTACAGCGTAATGTACCTACCCCATCAAAATGTTATTCACATTTTCCATCTCATATTACAGGATGTGATAGACAAGAACGTGTGGATGGCTGAAATGAGCCGGGACGCGGACATGCGGGCCCAGGACAGGAAGGTCCGTCGGGAGCGGGCCGACACGCTCAAGACCCAAGCGGTGAAGGCGTTCAATCGGGAAGAGTTCGACAAAGCACTGTCATGCTACAATCGGGCCATAGACCAAGTGAAGGACAACCCTATGCTGTACTGTGATCGAGCCCTTACTAATATCAAGCTGGGGAACTTCCAAAAGGTACGGAAATACGAAATTTGTATCTTTTGTTCCCGTAAAACCACGTAAAACACAAGCTACATTCATTTTATATAAGAGCTCCTTTGTCAAAACTCATTAACAGTGATCCAACGAACAAGCGAGACACGGAAAAATATATCCATAATTTTGTTATCTTGATTCATTACTGCGTTGCGTAGTACAAAATAGTGCGTGGTGTGCCTATTGAGGTACATTATTAGTACCTATGCAAATCACTTTCTAGAATAGATAAGAGATGAGTAAAGATATTATTTGCATTTGTAAGTTGCAAGCGGTTGTGGTCGGCTAGAAAGTGCATTGCGAACGGCTGACAATTTCCTTGCGTTAGAATGTCACTGCCAGCCGTCGACAGTTCCTTCTATTTTTAGCTCGATATCCGTTAGGCAATAAAATTTTGCGCATCGAACTCGCGTGTTAGTTATAATACATTGAACTTTACATATGATATTATATAACTTCTATGATACGATCAAACGCGACGTCTTTAAATTAATTAGCTCACTTCAATAATCATACGCAACTCATTAGATAAGTGAGTCATTTATCATTCTGACTTTATCGTAATTTTTCTTTCGAAGATTTAATCGTTAAACTTTCTCGAACGAATTATTATTACCAAGGTTATCACATAAAGCTCTTGACTTAGCCCACTTACCATCATTTTACCAACTTTTACTAGCAAACAGAGGTGCCAAAATTGTGGGGCGCGGAGGGTTTTTAGAGCGCTATGATTGGTGCGTTCAAGGCTATGTGTGGCCCTTGCCTGCCAGTATGCTCATAGTTTTTTTTTGCCTCTAATGTTGGTTAAGGGGGTCGCCCGGCTATAAGGAGTCTATTGGATAATCATGTTCTGTGACTTTTCTTTTCAAACCTTTGGACGTATATTATGGTTTCGTTTTTGTTCCATCTTTACAGATGTCTATAATGTTGTCCTATAGTAAAATAAAGCTCTTGACAGTCTTTCTTTCTCTTTCGAATTACTGAATTGCAATTGACACTGGTTTTGCCGTGGAAAATTGCGATAACCACAGCAGAGGCATTCTAAACGAGAGAGTTGATCATAGTAATTTGAGTGGATTATTATACGGCGGATAGGTACTCATCGCAAAAAACTGTAATCCAGTTTCTGAAACGTCTCTTTGGTTTGTTTTTCTAGGTATTCGACGACTGCGAGAACGCTCTAAGGCTCAATGAGAACAGCTACAAGGCACGACTCTACAAGGCCAAAGCGCATAAGGAGCTGGATGAAATTGATAAACTGGAGGAGGTGATGGCGGAACTTAACGAAAAGTTCTCCCAACACGAGGAACTCACCAAATATTTCCTGGACAAAAAACCGGCATACGAAGAAGACAACGAATAATTTATTTTATTTATTTATAATATTTACGACGAGAAGCTTGTTCAGTTTTTCATTCGTTAAATTATATAAAAGGTAATTAAAATATAACTGATTCAAAACCAAGATTATGTGAATAATTGTTAATTTGATAACGACAACTATATTTAAATATTCCGATAACGCATGCACGGGGTACAGTCAGCATACAAAATATCTATAGTACACATTTGAGTATTATGTCGCTTCAAGTTGACGTATGATGACGTATCATATTTGATTGTGTCAATTTTCTGACACTGTCTCTACGATGTATTGTGTAGGTCTAACGGTACCGTTTACAAAATAAATTGCAGGCCTCAATTGATGGCCTGCAGTTTTGCATTATTCAAAAACAATGCCATACTAACCCCAATGTTTGGATAGCCTTAATATGTTACAAGCGTTCTTGGGCATAATGTGAGTAGAAAGTGGTCGTGTACCTTAAAATTGAAGCGCACGGTAGGGACCGTTACCGGTATTTAAACTACCGGTTAAAATTAGGTACCGGTTATAATTTAATTTTATACTATTTATATTGTTAAATATTTAATTATATAGTATATTACAAAATCTTAGCGGTTTAGATAATTCCAATGTTAATATCTGTAATAGAGCCATATCTATATTAAGATATTACAGAGAATCAAGCTCTGGAGGGAGAAATGCCCCATAAATTAATTTTCCTAGAGACCTCCCATGAGGCTGACATAGTCACATATGTGTACGAAAGCCTCCATAAAATAAATCTGTCAGTATAGTGTCGATAAAGTGAATGTGTCAGTGTATCTTTATAATATTACTAGTGGACCCGCCACAGCTTCGCCCGCGGTATTTTCCATACAATCTTTATCACCACTTTTCACCCCTTTAGGGGTGCAATTTAAAAAATCCCTCCTTAGTGCACCTCTAGGGTACTCGAGGAATATCTCCTCCAAATTTCAAACCTCTAGCCCATTTAGGCTGTGTGTTCTCTATAAGTGAGTCATGTACTGTTTTATACGTATAGATTTTACTAGGAAACATCGCCACACAGCGAGACAAAACCGCGTACGGTTATAAATACCGAGTTATTGACAACAGGTATTGAAACACACATTACGATAAAAATGAAAGCGTTATGACAGCAATACATCTATTCCGAAAATGGGTTTTTTTTTTTACCGGTAATACTTTGACAGTTTATTTACCAATATTAAATGAAGCCGGTTTTACAGTGACGACAAAGTCCAAATTCGAATGGATATTAAGGTAGGTATTCGCTGAGCGCACGCGCCGTCTTTACCGTTACCGTAAATTAAAATTGCTGTATAATTTTTCGTAGTTGCCCGATAACAATGAAACAAAGATTTAAAGTTGTCCCGTTGAAAGAATTCCATCAAAAACCCTCCAACAGTTATATTGTGATACCTGTTGAAATAAACAGACAAATAGACAAAAAGTCTAAGAACGACATTTTTGTATTCTATTAAATTCCTTTTGTCCTCCGAACATGCTTTTCTATACATCTTTAGAATAAAATACAGATTTCTACTGATTTTTTATTTGTGATAATAATGATGAGATTGATTAGAATCAATATTTAAATTTGATGTTTCTGTAACTAAACAATAATCTGTGAAGTTAGTTGTTTTAATATGTATTACTGATGAAATGTGACTATCTGTAGACATCAGCGGATACAGGGTAAAAAAGTTCTTCATTACCTTGACTTAAAGTTGAAATTCGTGTAACTTCTCAGACATGCTTGGCGGTCAAAAGGTGAAAAGGGGGCATTAGGTCAAAATAATCAAAATAAGGTGCTTCATTGCCATTCGTGCCCCCCCCCCCTGTATCGGCCCCTGCGTATACCTTCAAAACTGGTTTCTTAAAGTAAACTTACCGAGTAGCATCATTACGCCAACGAACGATACACAGGAATATAGGAATGGAAGAT
This sequence comes from Tortricodes alternella, assembly GCA_947859335.1. NCBI lineage: Eukaryota > Metazoa > Arthropoda > Insecta > Lepidoptera > Tortricidae > Tortricodes > Tortricodes alternella. Next base: position 12,254,131 of record OX401979.1, on the reverse strand, counting down.
AGGTCCATAAATCTGTGAACAAAGACAAAGGTTTATGAGAATTGAAAACAAGAGGCGCATGATAAAGGGAATCCGTCGACGGATGACGGCGTATTACAAAGCTGAGTTGGCAACGTCGCAGTTTTCTCAATTTTCGAGATGAGTGAAATTCCCTTTCTTGAAACTGCGTCTATTAATATTCTCCATCTTTTTTCACGTAAGTTTAAATCCCCCGCTGCCAGCGTTAGAGGCAAAAAGCCATAAGCGGCGGGGCTATAAGCACGGCGCGGGCGCATAACCTCGAACGCACCAATCACAGCGCTCTAAAAACCCCGCGCGCGCTGCAAGTTTGGCAGGTTTATTTGCTAGTAAAACTTAGGCTAATGTGTGCTTCAAATATTTACATCTTTTTAGTTTTTGGGTACACAATTACACATGAAGAGTGCTGATAGACTATATTTGAGAATTTAACTCAATTTCACTTCAATAATCGAGAAATAATTTGAAAAGTGCGACGTTGGCAGCTCATCATTGTAAAAGGCATCTTAATGATGTTCGCGACATTGACCTCTGACTGAGCCAACTATTTATATTCCTTCCTGACAATTTTTCTCATCATTACCATTACTGCTTCATTTCAGAATAATTCTCGTAATATTAAAGCTCCAAGCTAGAAACCTGTATGTTATAGCTTAGGCTTAGGTACACGATCGGCCATGAGGACCCAACTCAATACACATACCATAAATCTAAAGCGTCACGTCCAGTACAACCTGCCCGCGAGTCATTTCTCGCTCAGTGCGTCCCTTACACATTTGATTAGTTAGACAGAGACGCACTGAGCGACAAACGACTTGCGGGCATGTCGTGCTAGACATGCAGAGCTACGCAAGGCAGCAAGCGGTGAGCAAGAAAAAAACCGGGCAAGTGCGAGTTAAACCCGCGTGGAGAGGGTTCTGTTCCATTCATGATTATCTGAAATTTCCTATGTTACTTTAAATACCATAGACTTCTCATAGGTTTTCCTGTAATCTATAGGTAAAGAACTATATTCCGTATTTTTTTTCAAAATTTTAGGACCGGTAATTTTGGAGATAAGGTCAATTTTCGCCTTTTCCTAAATAACTTCCAAACCATTCATCTTAAAATTCCAAAAACAAAACATATTTAAGATCCTCACAATACGCCCTTTCATTTGATATGTCACATAATATAGTTAGCGTAACTTTTTTTTAATTTTCTCATTTACCCCCCTATGTTTAAAATTAATTTGTTTACGTTACGCATCAGTGTTGCGGTCACCGACTTACACATGTATACCAAATTTCAAAGCAATCGGTCCAGTAGTTTCGGAGCAAATTGGCTGTGACAGACAGACAGACAGACAGACACACGAGTGATCCTATAAGGGTTCCTTTTTTCCTTTTGAGGTACGGAACCCTGAAAATCAACCAATTGAATTGCGGTCCATTTCAAAATGAAGTTGGTGGATTGTTCCTCGATCTCTGTTAAACTGCCTCGCACAGCTCGTGGAGATGCAGCCTAAAGACACCTACTTGCAAAAACAGCTGCCATACTTGCGGGGTGCGGAGGGTTTAAGAGCGCTGTGCGTTCAAGGTCCCTTGCTTGCCTGTTGGCTCCACCGCTTATAATTGTGTGACTCTAATATTGGCAGCGGGTCGCCTGGCTACACGGAGGCCGAAGGATATATGGTTTGTGCATAATAATGAGAGATATATGGGTCTCATTCTTACGCGTCAATGCGTCTCGAGAAACCCATCATATCATGACGGATGAATGGAATTTAATGAAACTTTGAATGAAGTTACCTTCTTACCTTAGGTCCTGCGGCCTTAGCAAGGTTGACATAAGGATAAGTAAAACCGTCTTATCTCTAAGCGCGTCTCTCTCACACTAGTGCCGACGAAAGAGATGGTCACAGAGAAACGGGTTTAACTGATCCCCGTGTCTGGCATGCTAGTGCCGCTGGTGGGAATAACTATAACCAAATCCCACTCCGACAAAGTCGCGGGCCGAAGCTAGTTAACATCTAATTGCATATTCTATGTACGCCGAACAATTGCAAGGATCATCACACGCTCTTCACACGCTATTAAACACGAACAACGCGTGGACATTATTTTGTGCAGACATGACCCTACGGAAAGATCGTTGCTATGTTGACTGGGCACGGCCTATTGTGTTTGACTGCTCAAATGGAGAGATACGTGTGTACTTTTCTATTATAGCATAGTATAAAGGAAGGGAAGTAGGTTATCGTCTTGGCAAATATCACGTAATTTTTTTCTAGCAGAAAATGGTGTGAAACTGCGTGAGAGTTAAGTTAAATTAAAGCTAAATGAAAGTAAAAAAAGTGTCTTGAATAAAAAAATATGGCAATTTTTTTTAAATAATTTCAAGTCTTTTATGCCCAAAATATAAATTTTGAAAAATCTCACGTGAGATTGGGGCAGGGGGGAGGGAGTCGAGAAAAATCTTACAACAACTCACCATGGGGAGAGAGGGAGTCAAAAAAATGCCTCACGTAATTAATGGACGCCCCCTAGTAGAATACGTATAGATATTGTGTAATAACATTTAAATAAATAAATAATAAAATTGCCTTTGTGCATTAAACAGCTGAGCATATAAATAACATTGAAATGCAATGTTGATACTGATTATATTTGCATGAAGGAATTGCGCACTAAATATTCTGCGGCCGAGTTTGCCGAGTTAGTCACATATATTAAAGTTCAATTTACTTCTTAGTACAAGCATTCAGCGATACGTGCTCAATACATCATGATAACAGAATGCTCATTAATAATTATACAATCCCTAATTACTTTGGCAAAGGTCTCAACGTTATACACTTGCATTACAAATAAATAACAATGAAAGATTCCGACGAATTGAGAACCTCCTCCTCAGCCCTCAGCATTACAACTCGACTTCAAAAATGAAGTCGGTTAATAAATGATGCTGTTTAGACGTACAGCGCCCGTAGCCCGATGCCTCGGGTTGTTGACTCATGATCGCGAGGTACCGAGTTTAGACCCCAATGACCCCGCCAAGTACTAATGAGTTTTCCTAACTTCATGTATAGGTACGTGTAACACCTGTAACAGATATATTGACAAAACCTACCTATTTAGGTAACTACAGGCACCCATCCCGTCACAAGGGTAATGGTTATGGGGGCAAAACACCCCGATTAGAAACAGTAAAAAGCGTTAGGAGAATGATATTCATGACGATATGACAGACACGACAGTATTTACTAGAGATGCAACGGATATCCGGTCACTATCCGGTATCCGGCCCATCCGGCCATGATTTTACGATCCGGCCGGATACCGGATAGTGAGTCAGTATCCGGCCGGACACCGGATAGTATAAACTTGGATCAGAAATACGATAAAACAAATAAAAGCCATCAGAAATAAACAAAATTAACATCAGTTTTTAAATTAAAACTTTGTTTCCTCTTATTTAAGTATAAAACTAACTTGTAACATGACGTCGTGCACGTTCGAATATTCCCAACTTACGAAATAAGGCGCGTATTTAACCTCAAAGGGTCTCCCCGGCACTTACAATTCGTAACAAGTTCAAACTTGCTCGCCGCGCGACGGCCGCGCAAGCTAACACAGCTATAGAGATAGCTCATGTGCGGCCGGATATCCGGCCAATGGCCATGCCGGAAATCCGGTATCCGGCCAAACCACTATCCGTTGCATCTCTAGTATTTACTTGTGTATCTACAAATCGTCAACACTTTGAAAAACGCTGTCCCGAAATCATCCAGTACGAACTCAATTTTGCTATAAACAATTAAAGTTTATTTTTCCACGGACTGATTATGAAATACGAGGTTTATCAAACAAGTCCCAAAATAACGGTCAGTCATCTAACAAAAAAGCACAGACCATAAATGTTATAGTCTGCAAAGCCAGGCGGGTCTACACGCAGGCAAGGGGACGCATAACTTCGAACGCACCGAAAACCGCTCTAAAAACCCGCGCGTCCCGCAAGTTTGGCAGCTTTATTAGCTAATAAAAGTTATGCTAAGCGGCGTTTTTAGGATATTATGAGCTGTGAGCAAAGGCGATATAGGGGTTCTCAAAATGCACAAAACAACTAAAGTAACGGTGTTCAACTCACGCCTACCTAGAGCCCGCCAATGCCTAAACCCACTGCTATTGGAATGCCGCTGTGCCAGAATTTATTAGGTGTATTGAAATTGTAATTAATTTTCAAAAGCTATAGTATGATTGTAACATAACAGATTCAGCCTTTCAAGACTCTAACGCGAGTAATTAACTCATAGACATTTGGTCTTAACTACCGCATCAATAAAGTGGAAGCGTCATACGGTAAAATATATACGTACATGAACTTTGCTCCTAAAAATGAGGAAGTGCTTAAATTGTTAATGACGCTTCAGTACTATTTAATTTTCTCATGTCCATGAAAAAATACTAAACAGTTTATACATTATTTCCAGGCTATGGAAAAGCAACGTCATTCAAAATAACTTGCGCAAAGGGAGATCATTGAGCTCTAAATAATAGGTGAGAATCTGTAGGGTGCGTCATTTCTACTTCACTGGGGTCATGAAAGTAATCGCGTTGCAGTCTTTATGACGTTGCAGATAAAGTCCAAAATAGTTTGGTGAGTAAAATCAGAGTGAAGTGAATGTTTGGCGCGATCGATAACTGATTAGGTCCGATGAGCTTCTACTACATGTAACCATTAGCTGATTGACCAAACATGATAAGCTTTAAAATGCAACACAATGCGAACATAAAGATACATGTACATAATATACTCACTAAGCAAAGCATCAATACTGGAACGGTCACCCTCCAACCATGCCGATATCACATACGCCAAGCCCAGCATGGCGATTCCAAGTAAAGCCAGCACCAAGAAGGTTTCATAGACGCGTCCTCTCAGCCCCCGGTAGCCGGGGAAGCCAGAAGACTCAGAGAAGAGATACGCAAAAGGCAGGAACACGAAGAGAGAGAGATTTGAGAACAGGAACACATGGTTCCAAAGGCCTGTAACAAAAGAAAGTAAGACATGTAGAATTTGGCATCTAAATAGTGATCTCTTTTTATTTCAATTTATTACTGCTGTCGAAAAGTTTCCCGGACACTGACATTATCATATAATAAAAGTATAAATAGTTAAATAAAAGCATTCATTCAATGAATACTATATCATTTTACTAAAGAAAGTAACATAGAAAATCTTAAATTAAATTCACATAATAGCTACTTACATATTTTTACAAGACATTACTAGTAATATCTAGTAATGTCAGTGTCTGGAAACTTTTCGATGGCAGTGTATGTAAAAATGTTATGTGACTAGCAGCAAACAGGATAATATGAAATTAGTTACCCAATAAAGTGGTAACACCAGCAATGATAAAAGAGAGTTATGCCTGTTTTATTTATAGGCTAAATCATCAAATAGTTTTGAAAATGAAAATGAAAAATGAAAATATTTATTTTGCAAGTAGGCCACCTGGGCTCTTTTACATGTCTGAATCTACCAGCGCTTCGAAAGGTGACATCTGCTGAGAAGAAACGCCGCAAGAAACTCAGCAGTAAGTCTTTTTTCAACTTTGGCAGTACAGTTTTATCTAAAAACTAAAACAAAATGTGCGACATAAAAACCTAATGGGTACAAATTAATTCTAATAAATAACTAATAAGGGAGATGTATAGTCTCCACGTCTGGAAAAGTTAAGTGACTTAGAGATGTAAAAAGTCTCTAAGGGTCATAATAATAAAATAAAAATTGAAGCAAAGAAACATCTAAATAGATTAATCTAGGTTAAATGGAGGTGTAGACAGTCTCCACGGTCAAGTATAAAGATGGAGATGTAAGGTCTCCAAATATCAAAAGAAACAATTTGAAATATAACATTTCATGTCCTAACAATACAAATATACGAATATGAAAAAGTATCAAATATAGTATAGAGAACACTATGAAGTCTCTCTAGTCAGGTTCAGATATCGCACAAAACTAATAAATTAAACACTAACCAATTTAAATGGTCCTTGCGAGCATGAACCGTCCGTTTACGGTTTTAAGGCCCAGGCATACCAAACGCGGTTGCGGCGCGTTTGCGGCGCGAACGCGGGTCCGCGCCGTTGTCGAACGCCGCGGGCGGATATACCATGGCACACCAAAGTAGCCGCGGGACCGCGGCGGTCCCGCGCCGCCGCGGTGTGGCATGGTATATCCGCCCGCGCCGTTCGACAACGGCGCGGACCCGCGTTCGCGCCGCAAACGCGCCGCAACCGCGTTTGGTTTGCCCCGGCCTTTATTCTGGTATGGCATGCTGGTTTATAGACTGACACTTTTGTTATTACACTGCGCGAAATCAATATTAAATATATTCAAATCCTAATGTACCTGCTTGTATTCAACAATAGAAAGGTGAAAAGCATTCAAGCACTTTTAATGATGTGAACTGTGCCAAATTTACATCATCTGTGGATATTGTAATAACAAGGTCAGTAACCAGAGCAAATAGATTCTGAACAATACATTGAGCCCATATGTCAATATTTGGTTAAACAGCTACTATTGCTTCAAGTATGATGCAATAAAAATGAACTTTAAAATACTCTGCATTATATATTCTGATGCAATGTGAGAAATGATAAACTAAGTGAACAGTAAACAGTTACAGTCATCAATGATTTGTTTCTCATATTTTTATTAAAAAAATTGTGCTAGCTGTTTATTTAGATTATTGGCAAAACTGTTGATTCAAAGTGGAAATTATTGATTGATTCACTGAAAAGCATTCATAATTCAGTCTTGATATGAACTAAAAAATGTTGAGAAGACTCAATTCTCTAAGAGGTGAAACAATGAACAGTACACGCGCAGATCCAGCCCTCAAAAAAGGTTGTGGGCCCAGCCTCCCGAAAATCGGTCAAGTGTGAGTCGGAGTATGAAGTCTCAAGATCAATATAGTGCATTCCTACAAACGGCGTCACAAGTTTATTAGGGTTGTAGACATGCTCATCATGCCCACAATGGTGGATCCGCATTTGGATCAAAAGAAAGCTAGGCATGACATATTATTATCTTTTGTAGCAAAGCATTCTCAGCCACTTAAAGCACACTATCACTCACAGTCAATACTGTCTTCACCATAAGGGCACACGGGGTCCGTGCCCAAGGCCCCCATTCTCAGGGGGCCCTGAAGGACCGACAATTTCTCTTACACATTTATTTAATTCGCTTTTTTTACTTTCCAAAAGGGCCCCAAATTCTCGTGTGCCCAAGGGCCCCAGCCTAGTTTAAGACGGCACAGCTCACAGTAGCTTAGCAAGGGTATAATTATAAAAACGAAATCCAAAAATCTCACTCACCTTGTATCAATGAACTGTTAAGCCACTTCACATAGTAACTGTTTGGGTACAGTATAAGCACCTCATTGCTGACTATCGAGACAGGCAGCAGAAGTAGCGAACCCAGAGACACAGCCAGCCCAAATGTGCACAGCCATAGGCTGATGCGGTACACTTTGACCTCATCCTCGTCTGCTGTCAAGAAGTCCTCCTGGTCGCGCCGACGGAACTTCTCGATTAGCATAAACGAGAACAGGTAAAGCAGGATAAATAGTAGCAGGAATATCTAAAACAAAACGTGAACGTGAACTTCATTTTGAAAGCAGTCTTTGTGTTTAGGATACGTGTGACAAAACAAAGTCGAACTCACAATATGCTCCCTGACATTGTTGTGGAATATCTGCTCACGCAAGTCCGCTTCTTCATCATCCATCGTCTACCATCCGTTAGGCCCTTATCTTTTATTAGTTATTTCTATTAAATAAACCACAAACAAGCACTTCATTTTCACTGTTCACAACATTCTTCCGTGTTCAAATTTTTAAAGTTCTGCGCACTCAATTTTTTCCTTGGGTAAATTATATCACACCGAAACAAAAAGTCATTATTTTTAGTGCCCAATATAAGATAAACGGTAAAATGCCAGAAACACACGGGCAATTTTAGTCAACTCGACGTGACATATTTATTTTATTTATTGACTGACTGGACTGCGACAGATTGAATGACTGACCAATCACCTGCGATAGCATAGTAGCAATTTAGCATTTCACTCACACGAGCAGCAAACACACTCTGTGACTGAATTGGTCGCTTGTGATGAACGTCTGTGGATGAACGTGAATATTGCGTGCAGTGTTGTCAGGTCTAACAAAAAAAAACAGGAGATCAGGGACCACAAAATCAGGAGATTAAAAAATCCGTTACTTTCTTTTATCCATACTACATATAGCTTATAACAAATTGTTTATGCATGAACAAAGTGAAACGTGAATGAAAGAGACGGGAATGAACGAACAAATGAATGACAAACGTTTCGTTTCATGCACAGAATATAATGTTTCATGCAACGCGTATCTGTTTGTAACACATATCTAGCGTCTGAATTGCACATAAGTGACAAGCAAAATGCAAGAACACCAATCCGAGAAATTCAGGTGGGTAGTACATTGCCTGTATTTGGACTATATATTGATGATTACATTGGTGGTTCCTTTATATAGTAATCTGTGGTTCCTTTTGACATGAAAAGTCATGTCACAACGCGCGAACGACATGCAAAATTGTAAAGACCGACCAGGAAAAGCGGAATAGCGCAAACCTTAACCCATGCTAAACGTAAACAAAAATAAGGAATGGTGAAGTGGTATCGTAAATATAATTTGCTTCGCCATACCTACTAGCCAATGAATTCTACTAACTGTAAGTATATTGTCAAAATTGAATAAACTTTTCGACGTATGTAATTAATGCATTATTAAATGTGAATAATAATTGTTTTTTTCAGCGTTTTGCCAAACGAAACCTGAATTCTCCGTTAGGATTGTTGTGTGCGATAGCTACTTAGCCAAGCCAATACCAGGGATAGACGTGATTTACTCTGAGTTCAGAGGGTCGGATATAAAACAGGCAAGTATTCTATTTAACGTAATATTATCACTAAAGATGTACTTCACTGTACCTTCTGTACCTTCACTTATAATTAAACAATTATTTGAATTTTTATTTATTAGTTGGACAAAGGATCAAAGGTATACTTCCAGATTTCTGATGTCTTGTTAAATTATTTTGTGCTTTTGCCATGAGTACTATGTATGCATGTATGGTAGCTCTTGATTGCGCATAAAATCAGTTACACATAAAATGTACAAAGGCGAACTTATCTCTCTAAGAGATCTCTCTCAGTTAACTTTGGAGTAAGGGAGTTGTGAAAGTGTATAAGAATGGACAATGTGACTATTAATTACTTCACTAGTTATCCATTATAGACCTTATGACTGATACATTCACTATACTTAAAAAAATGTTTTAATTAGGTATTTGGATTTTGTTTACCAGGTTCCAGTTCTAAGAATATTTGGGCCTGCGGCAGATGGTCGCAAAGCATGCCTCCACATTCATGGGGTGTTCCCATACTTCTACATACCCTGTCCAGCATCAAATCCAGAGCCACAGTTCTTATACCAAGTTTGTATATAATAAGTAATATAATATAGATATAAATATTCTTCATAGAGGTACACTTAAGTGGTCAATGTGTGCTAAAATAGATTACAATATGTATTAAAAATGTAATGTTGTATGTAAGTGTGACTAAATAAAATTTCAGTTATATGGAACAAATCCAATGCTACAAAAAAATCGAGTTGTGTAAGTTTCCCACATTTGGGGCCATCCATTAATCACGTGAGGCTTGAAAGGGGGCAGAGGGGTTTGACAAAAATCACGAAATGTCACAAGGTCGGAGGGGGGTGTAGTAAGATATCACATGTATTTATTTTTTCATAATTTTTTCAAATGCGCGATTTTTAAATCGAAAAGCGGCGAATAAAATAAGATTATACTTTATACCTGTATTTAAGATAATAATCTAAAATATTCTAAAAAAATTAATATTTTTTGTAGATACTAAAAATACACGTGATGTTGGGTGGGGGCGGGGGGTAGTCTTAAACCTCACGATGTATCACCAAGGGGGGGGTTAAAAAGTGCTTTAAAAAAGCTATTCTTTTTTCAGATCGCGTCAAGTTTAGACAAAGCTTTAAACATTGCATTAAAGCAAGCAACTTCGGCAAATCAGCATGTGTACAAAATTTCACTGGTCAAGGGCTTGTAAGTTCAACTGTTTTAACCAACGTTAAAATAAAAATATTTTCTGGTATATATGATACAATGCTATTTTACGGAATATAAATTTATTTGTAGTTAGAGCCATTGAAAAAAGGATGCATACAGTTCTTGATATAATAAAGATTCTTTAATATAACAATTTTAACTTTACCATGATGCAACTTCCAGGCCCTTCTATGGATTTCATGACAAAGACCACTTATACTTGAAAGTATTCTTATACAATCCTGGGCTTATCAAGCAAGCAGTGGAACTCTGCAGCAATGGTGCCATCCTGGGACAAACATTCCAGCCTCATGAATCTCATCTGAATTTCACCCTACAGTTCTTTATAGACTTCAACCTTTTTGGAATGAGTAACATTGATCTGCAAACCGTAAAGTTTAGAAGAACTGGTTTTTCACAAACAACTGATGATCCAATTGATAGCCCCTATGACAATAGCCTAAAATCTGAAAGTGTTTGTTACTATGAAGGAGATTGTATAGCATCTCATATTATTAACCGACAAAGAATAGGCAGAGGTGATGGTATTGAGAACCCAGGCTTAGAGGAAGTCTGGAATCAGGAGATGGAAAGACGAAAGCAACTTAACATGTCTATAGCCAGCAAGTCACTGTCACAAGGAAGAATTAAAAGCCAAGAAACAGATACACATTACAAATTTGAACAAATGTATTTGTTGAAAATGTCAGATTTACTAAATAATCCAGCTGATATTAATATCCATAAAGTTTTAGAACATGTTTATTACCCAGCAGAAAGCATGGAAGGCTCACAACTCTTCAATGCAGTAGATGTTAGCATGCATTTGCCAGATGTTTCACATAGTGTTACCTTGAATGAAACTCTTAAACCTTTAAACGCGAGTTTGAATGAAGACTTTGATGAAACCATAGTTGACGAGAGTGTGGCGCTGAACAGTAGTCTACATTACAGTCAAGTATTGTGTAGGTAATGCCAAAATTATATCAATTATAATATTACATTATTTCAGGTTTTTAATAATGGTAATTTTACAGTGGATAGTGAAGACTTGGAGCTGGTTGGCATGCTGCAAGATTTGGAAGAAACTGAAAAGCCTGAAGATGACAGTATAATGGCTACACCAGGTGTAGATCCGGTTACAGAAATAGACGATGATCTTGAATATTCACAGGTGTTCAATGATACCACTATTCTTTTGGAACCATTAATCAACAGGTAAAAAATCGAATTCTCGCATTAATTGTTTTTTAAAATATAGTTTTTTTTTATGTATTATTATTATTTAAAGTGATATAGATGAACATACATCATGGCATGACTCATTTTGGGATGGAGCTAACATACCACAACTTGACGGGACATTTGATGACGATCGTAAGTTTATAAATATTTTGAATAATGCAGTAATACATTAAACTTATAAATAAATGATATGACATGTCTGTTTAACAGATGTAAAAAAAGTAAGAAAAAGGAAAATGAGACCATTCAAATTGGGATTGTCTCGACCGAAAAGTAAGAAAAACGTAGCACCAGCTCAAAGCAAACAATCTGACTCAAAATCGGATATAAGTGATATTGATGAAATAGATGTTTCTCGAGAGACAATAGATAGTATTTCAAATTTGTATATAAAAAGTAGTGTGAAAATGAAAGTACAAAGCGATTTAGATAGTTGTAAAGAAATAACACTTGATCATGATGGTACCAATGAAGTTGAAATCAAAACAGATAATATTTCGTCTCTGGTTGATGAAATTACGAGCAAACATGAAAATAGTGCAATGGGAGTGGCTGAAAAATATGATTATGGACAGCAATATGAACCTGTAGCTGGTACATCAACCGATATCAAACTGATAAATGTTTCTGAACATTCTGATAATGATTCCTTCTTGTCTTCTCCTGAAGATAAAGAGTTAGGAATACAAAGTTTTTACAATAAATCTAGATTTTTTGATGTTTCTGTAAAAGCTGATAATAATAATATAAGTTACATTGATGATACACTGTATATAAATAAAGAAATTGAGCAAAAAGATGTTAATGTCCTTTGTCAAATTAAATTAGAAAATAAATCTTTACATGCAAGAAATATAGTACTGACTCCTAAAATAAGACCACCAACAAAAAGTTATATTATATCTAGTTTGGAAAATTATAAAATCCCCAAAGTAAGAAATCTAGAACCTTTTTATTCTGATCACAAAGATTCTGGCGATAAGGTGGAAATAGGAAAGATGCTACTAAAGGTACAAAGCAAATCAGCTAAAGATCAGAAACCTTTTGAAAACATTTTGGATATCACAAGTATTGACGAATGGAGACAACTACTCTTTTTGCAGACAAATGAAATGACTGATGAGTATACTAAACCAGAAGCTTTAAAATCATTACTAGCGGGAAATAAGCGATATGTTCTAGAACCTGTTAGGAAACCACCTACCAAAATTGAAGTTATAAAATGGATTAGAGATAAGCAAAAAGAAAGTCAAGAGGATATATCAGAAGTGAGGGAAGTAACAAAAAATTTGGATGAACTTGAAAATTCACAAGCAATTGGTTTGAACGAAGATGAAATAAACAACAGCATAAGCTTAGAAAGTAACGATAAGGTATGTCCGTAATACAACCGTTTTTCAAGAAGTTCCCTGCATGTTATTATACTTTTCTTTCCTTTTTTTAAACAGGAAAAGTCGACTATAAATAGTACTCTACATGTGACTATGCATCCTGATGGGTCTTTTTTGTGCTTTGGTGGAACTGAAAGTCATGGAGACAGCATCTCAAATGAAACTTCTGCATTAGAGGTTGGTAATAGTTATACTCCATTAAAATATCTTATAGTATGAAAACTGATTGCTTTCACAAAGTACTATCAGTCTCAATACCAGCACACGTTTGGGATTCCGAAAAGTATAAAGCCTATAATCATTTCTTTTTAATGTTACTTTTAATTATTCGTCAAATTTATGGGTTCGCAGTCGGTAAAATACAGAAAAAAAATGTCTCAAATACTTTTAGCCTTGTGCTATTGAACAATAATATTTTTCTTTATAGGTGGATTTTCTTACAGTAATGTTACTTGAAGTACATGCGTCCGTCAGAGGGGACTTAAATCCAGATCCTGTAATGGACCCTATACAAGCTGTTTTCATAAATATATCAAATGACTCTCCCGCGCATCATTTCTTGCAAAGAAACTTAACAGAAATCATCGTCAGCGGCATTACCGAGCCAAGAACTCTAGATAGATGTACTTTCAATCAAAATGTAACTTACGTTAATTCTGAAAGTGAACTGATCGAGAAAGTGATTGAATTAGTGAAAGCCCACGATCCTGATATTATTTCTGGGTATGAAATAGAAATGAATTCCTGGGGTTATCTATTAGAACGAGCGCAGTTTTTGGGGATAGAAGTAGTGCTAGAAATTTCTAGAATCATTGAGAAAAACCGGCAAAAGCGTTGGAGGAGCGATGAGAACGACTTCGAAGGCCGTGTAATTGGACGAGTCATGTTCAACGTTTGGCGTTTGTTTCGTCATGAGCTTGCACTGTCCTGTTACAGTTTCGAGAACTGTATGTATGAGATCCTGAAGGAACGGGTGCCGAACTACAGTCCTGCACAGTTGGACGCCTGGTGGACTGATGAGTCCAGAATACTAAGGTGGATAACTGTGGAACATTACTTGACCAGGTTGTCGGGAACGTTGAGGATGATGGAGAAGCTTGACATGATTAGTGAGTAGTGAGAGATAATAATCTATGGCCTCCTTAGTTCGAAATAGCGAGGCTTTCTACATCTCCATTTAAACTAGATTAATCAATTTAGCTGTTTTCTTTGTTTTAATTATGTATTATTCTTATTATTATGACCCTCAGAGACTTTATACATCTCTAAGACACTTAGACTTACTTGTCCAGACGCGATTATACATCTCCCTTATTAGTTGTTTACTATAATTAATTTGTGCCCATTAGGTTTATTTGTTGCACTTTTTATTTGTTACTTTTAGTTAAAATGTAATATTAAAGTTGAAAAAAGAGTTACTGCTGAGTTGCTTGCGGCGTTTCTTCTCAGCACATGTCAGCTTTCGAAGCGCTGGAAGATTCAGACATGTGAAAGAGCCCGTGTGGCCAAAATGCAAAATAAATATTTTCATTTTCATAGCGGCGGTGGCTAGTGATTTTTTTAGTCTCTTCCGTCAAGATTAAATTTAAAAATACTTCGGGTCCATACCATAATATATAATGTGGCTATTTGCTCGCATTTCTCCTTTGTTTTCTTATTCTCCTCTGATAGAATACCTCTTACGTTTAATATTTTGACTCCTAGATCGCACGTCAGAGCTGGCTAGGCTGTTCGGTTTGCAGTGGTGGGAGGTGTTGTCGAGAGGCTCTCAGTTCCGCGTTGAGTCACTGATGCTGCGGGCGGCCAGGCCTCTCAACCTGATCGCGCTCTCGCCGAGCGTTAAACAGAGAGCGGCCATGAGCGCACCGGAGATGCTGCCGCTAATATTTGAACCAGGTACGATTCTACCAATTTTATAAGTTGAATGATTCAAGCTAGCCTTTTGGTCGCCATTTGAAGTTCGTTGCGTAACTTATTTTTGCTGTTCTGCCATATGCATATTAAATATAGTGTACGCATTCATACCATGCAGAAGATATAAGGGTACTGGGAACTCTTTCTAATCATCGCTACAGGATACCTACGTCCTGATAATTAAGTCCAGTTTGACTTCTGCAGTATCGTTTGGATTATGTCACTCAAGTTTAAAAAAACCGGCCAATGCCGTCAATCCATAAAAACGGAAAAAAAATCACGCCCCCTTAAATATTTATTTGATTCTGTTTTTTTTTAGTTTTTGTTGTTATAGCGGCAACAGAAATACATCATCTGTGAAAATTTCAACTGTAACTATCACGGTTCATGAGATACAGCCTGGTGACGGATAGACAGACAGACGGACGGACGGACAGCGGAGACTTAGTAATAGGGTCCCGTTTTACCCTTTGGGTACGGAACCTTAAAAACGTTGTAGTTCACGTGCACTTTGTGCAAAATAAATGCGAAAATCGGGAAGTGTCACGAATTTTTTACACTCAAGGGCGGATTCATGCACACGGACATGCAGGACGAGGGAGTCATTGGTCCAAAAATGACCCGCATGACGACCCCCACGGATCCGAGCTTGCAAATAGTGCAGTAGTTGCGTTTCGCCCAGCCATTGCTGCCGCCTGTAATCGCTAAATACTATTATTAGTGTTCTAAAGTCTAGTCGAGTATCCTTTTGTATAAGCTAAGCCTATTTTTTGTTATTTTCAGAATCTCGTTTCTACGCAGACCCGGTTATCGTGTTGGACTTCCAAAGTCTCTACCCCTCAATGATGATCGCTTACAACTATTGTTTTTCAACATGTATTGGACGCGTACAGAACATCAATGGGTAACCTCATACATTCAAATATTTATTCCCATAAAATTAACAATATGTTTTGTGCAAGGAACAACCGTTTTACAAAACACCTTTAATCATAATTTCACATTCATATTCATATTATTTATTGCCTTATGCCGTATAGTTAAAAGATCTTAACTAGGTACTATTACATGTTTCAACACAAGTCCTGTCAGGGCACTGCAATTATATTTTCTTTAATTAAAAATAATCCTTATTACCCTAATCAGTAAGCCAAAAAATACGTATTGTATATAGCGTGGTTGTTAATTCTTTTTCGTTCTATATTTGACATCGACGTATGAATTTATGATCTACAAAATATAAAATATGTATATAAGAAGCAAGTCGTCAATTTTGTTCGATCGCAGTTTCTGTCATGTTTATGAGGCATCACAATATAATCCCCGGCACATAAGTTGAACCAAAATGGCGGTCGTCCGCGCAGGTACAACTGTGGTTACGCGCGGCCCCTCGCGTCGCACCTTATACAGCACTTCGATTAAGACCTGAAAATGTGTTCTGCTTTCAAGGTTTCAACTTACGTGCCACGAAGTAACCATAGTTGTACCTGCGCGGACGAACGCCATTTTGGTTCAACTTATGTGCCGGGGATTATACAAGGATCTAAGAGTTGAAAATTAATGCCCCTTTTCTAGTGAATCAGCATACGAATTCGGCGCTTGGCGTCTGCGCATACCGAAAGCCAAACTTGACGCTTTAGTGCAGAACGGCCTGGTGCATTGGTCGCCCGTCGGCGTGGGCTTCGTCAAGCCGTCCGTGCGGAGAGGCGTGCTGCCGGCATTACTGAGGCGAATCCTGGCGGCGAGACAAGCTGTCAAGAAGAGTATGAAGCAGCAGACCGATGAGGCTCTGAAGAAGGCCATGCATTCGCGGCAGCTGGGTAAGTCAGGATTAATTATCAATCTCTTAGGTTTGTCTCGAAATGTGAACATTATTGTAACATCAGGTTAGGCTTTTACCGGATTTCCTGGTTTGAGTAGAGTAAGTATTAAGCGCATTCCGAGCTGGGATCACATTTTGATTCACGACCCCACGAACGAATTATTTTGCAGTATGTACTATGTTGGTAGCGTTAGAGAAGGCAGCGTCGCAGGTTGAATTCGGCGCCCCCGAGATAAATTTTCTAGGAAGAGAAACACTGGGTTTGCAAAGGGCGCACTTTGCAGACCTGAGCGTTGCGCCCCTGACAGCCACCCGCCAGGCCAGCCCCTAGTTACGACGCTGAAAGAAAGTGTTAAATTAAGTTATGATTCAGTTTGAATGTGGAATTTGGACGAACACTTAAGAGGACTGTGAACCAACTGCAAAGATCACCCTTTTCATACAAAAGGGGAACGATTTCCACCCCTCAAATGTTAACCGATTTTGACCAATTTTTGGTAGGTCTATACGTTTTTTGAATATTGATTAAAAATCAACAAGTTCAATAATCGCCGAAATTAGTTCTGTATGAGAATATGAAACAGCAATAAAACTGAATATATTGATTATAGCGAAAAAACAAAACTTACAGACCTAGATTGTGTTCTGATTGTCACCTATCAAAAATTTGTTAAAATCGTTTGGTAAAACATTTAAGCGGTGGAAATCGTTATCGCCTTTTGTATGAAAAGCCGTAGGTTTATTCCTCTTAATAACAAGAAACTTGGTTTAGCTCGGTGCCTTTTCTTTTAACAGTTTTTCTCTCATTCGGCTAATCATTTGTTATAACCAACCAATCGTGTTCTATAATAAAACACATACCACTATAACTAGGGAACAAAATTACATTGGTATCGCTCAATCCATTCACATTTCTCAGGTCTGAAGTTGATAGCGAACGTGACGTATGGCTATACCGCAGCTAACTTCAGCGGGCGAATGCCGTGTGTAGAAGTAGGCGATAGCGTTGTGGCCAAAGGCCGAGAGACGCTCGAGCGAGCCATCAAGTTGGTGCGGGACCACAAGGAGTGGAACGCCAAGGTAAACCGTCCCGTGAAGTCAGTAGCGAGCGAATGACGTACGCGTAAACCGCAACTAACTTCGGCACGCTGCGCTACAAAGATCACCGCTTTGAAAAGTACCTAAACGAGATTCCAGGCAACGTATGGTTATATTAATATCAGCAAGTCTAGCGGTTTGCCGACTTTTGTCGATGGCTCTGAAAAAAATGGATGCTTCATGTTTAGTTGCTAACTTTTTAACACGTTTATTTTATAACCAAGAACCCAGCTTCCGAGTAATCTTCAGAGTTACCTACTCGCCAGTACAGATATAGTGAATAATATGTTTCCATCGGTAAAACTCGGATCTCAATCGGAAGACGACGGGACCCGAAGTGTCAATTAATTATTGTATTGAATGAGTGACATGTTTATATTCATTCATATGAAACTTTATTATTTAGTGTCAAATGTCAAAATAAAAAATGACAGCATGGTATGATGGGTACTGGCCCCCAATTCTCGATGCGTTCGAGATATTGTCAATTGCGAGATTATACGTCAGATTCATACAGTTATGTCAAATGACTGTATGCACTGACGTTTAATCACGATTGTGAGATTATCTCGAATGCACCGAGAATTGGGGGCCTGCTGAAGCTAATTGAGAGAGCACGATAAATACGAACTTTTCCGATAAAACACGATGGAAACTAATTATGCACTACATCTGTAATCAGAGTCTGGGCTCATTTACATTTTCTATTCTCTACAATCAATGTCTTGAAAGGCTTAGAAATGAAGATGCAATAGGATTAGGTTTAGGTTTTTTATTTATCAAAATATAATTACATTATAAATTGCGCATGTATTCAAGAATTTAGAATGTGATCGTCAGCAAATTAAATAAAAAATTAACAATTGATAAAATTTCATTAAAAATAATAATAAACACAGTAAAATTAAAAATTAATTAACAAATTACAATTTATGGCCGAATTCACAAATGCCGCTTAAGCATTTGAGTAGAGATTAAATAGTTAAATGTTAAATGTCCCTCAACTAGTGGTGAACCTATACATAAACGTCACTAATTAAAGATCAATTTGGGTGGCCTTTGTGAATTTAGCCAATAAATTCCTTAACCGAGTAAAATGCAACAAAAAGTTTTTCAATCGACGACTAAATGACTCCTCATTTGTGTTTTAATGATGGGTTTTTTTTTTAATTATTAACACCAGGTTGTGTACGGCGACACGGACTCAATGTTCGTGCAAGTGCCGGGCGGGACGAGAGAGGAAGCCTTCCGACTGGGTCAGCTGATAGCTGATGCTGTCACAGCTGACAACCCTTCGCCCGTCGCGCTTAAATTAGAGAAAGTATGAATTATTTATACAGGGTGACATCGAAGACGTGATTAGAAACCAGTTTTTCATACTCGGTAATTGATGGCCATTTTCAAGCAATATTAGTTACAAGAAACAAATGTTATGGACCGCATTAAATGAGTAAACGCAGTGCTAGTGGATTGTAAAATATAATTGAGATATAAATCACATAGCGATGATGGATACCGAAACAAAACATTGACATGCACTTCAGTTCTGATATTCTAGATACAAATTACTACTTGTCAATACCAAAGAGACTTTATATTTCACACGCCCCCTTAATTTGTATCGTCATATAAAACTAAAGACCACAGCTACCTGAATAACATAGCCAATTAATTATGGTGGCTTAAATAACAAAAGAAAAAGCAAATTTACTTTACCTGAAAACCTAGACTTAAACAAAAAACTTAAAACTATGTGACGCCTAAGCCTTCCACACACAAATTATGCTTTTCTTTAGGTAAAGCCTTCGTTAATACATCAGCAAGCATCAATTCAGTTCGTAAATGTACCAACTCTATCCCTTTATTATTATTGAGAACATTTCTTATAAAATGATGCTTAATGTCAATATGCTTGCATCGAGAATGGAATACTGGATCTCTTGCTAAACATATTGCCCCTTGATTATCGACATATAGCGTTACCTTCGCAAACTGCGGTAACCCGATTTCAATAAGCAGACTATTTAAGTGTATAGCCTCCTTCATAGCTAACGACAAACTTACATATTCGGCCTCACACGTTGAGGTTGCAACGGTTTTTTGCTTTTGCGATTTCCAAGATATACTCGCGCCTCCTAATACGAATGCATATCCTGAGTATGAACGTCTGTCTAGTAAACAATTTCCCCAATCAGAGTCTGAATAACCAACAACTGACTTACCGGTTTTCGTATATGTCAAAACATAACTCGAAGTTTGTTTTAAATATCGTAGTATACGTTTCAGTGCTTTCCAACACTGTTCATATGGTATTCCACCTTCAAGGCTACTAGTTGGGCATCGATTTCTCACATGACATGCCGTCACTATAGCATCAGCCCAGAAGCCTGGAGATAATCCGGATGCAAGAAGCATGCATCTCGCCATCTCGACGAGCGTCCTGTTCATCCTTTCTGCCACTCCATTCATCTGTGGAGTATGAGGAATCGTAAGCCTTCTCGCTATACCCTCTTCACGTAAGAATGAATCAAATTCTCGGTTACAATATTCTCCTCCGTTATCTGTTTGGAGATATTTAATTTTCTTACCCGTCAAATTCTCCACGTAATTTTTGTAGATTTTGAAAACAGTAAGAACTTCGCTTTTCTTACTTAATAAATAAACTTCACACCATCGCGTACTACAGTCAATAAATGTGACAAAGTACTTCGCGCCACCTATCGCTGTATTTTGCATAGGTCCAACCACATCGGAATAAACGATTTTAAGTTTCTCGTTACACGGTCCACTAGATTTTGAAAAGGAAAGAGCAGTCATTTTCCCTCTCGCACAAACATCGCAATTATACAAATCGCTCATATCTGATAATTTTATATCCTTACCAGATTGTTTTAAAATTTTCATAAGATCTTTCACATTTAGATGACCGAAACGTTCATGCCATGACCACACTTCAGCGTTCAGTTCAGAAGAAATCACTGAAGCCCGCGTGCATTGTTCTTGAACATAATATAAATTACCCTTACGTTCTGCAGTCAACTTGGTTTTACCGTAACTGTCAGTGATTAAGGCTAAATTACTTTTAAACGTAACATCATAGCCTTTATCAGTGATCTTAGCTACTGAAATCAGGTTACTACGCAAATTAGGAACGAATAATGTATCCGGTAAATTTATTATAGTTTGAGAGTCATCGCTGCATGTCAATAATCTTACCATACCCTTACCTTGTACATTTGTGCTCGAGTTAGTAGCTAAATTCAATTTACCGGTCGCAGGTAACAAAGTGTCAACAAATTTTCGTGCATCATTACATAAATGCGATGTACATCCGCTATCAATGATCCAATCCCCATTCTCTTTGCAAACAGTATTACACTCATCTGAAATACAATTAAAAGTTATAAAATTGGTATCAAAATTCTCTACATCGTCATTTTTATGTACACACTTTACAGTTTCTTGACATTTCTTCTTAGCCTGGGTACATTCAGATGCTTTATGACCAAACTGGTGACATTTGAAGCATTTAAACTTGAATTGCGACTTAAATTCCTTGTTATCCGTGCTAACGTTCTTTTTCCAAGGTTTTCCTTTTACCAATAGGACCTCCGATTTATACTGGTGTCTAGAGTTGTGTTCCTCCAAAATCTTAACCTTGAGTACATCTGGGTCAGGTAATTCATCTCTCGATTCAATCGCACAACGAAAATTCTCATAACTCGCCGGAAGACTGTACAACAACATGACTGAAAGTAAATCCTTGTGAATTTCCACTTCCATCTCATTCAGTTTATCTTTAGCTTCAAAGAATTTTGTTATATGCTCTCCGACATCATCACCTTCACCCATTTTTTGTAACGTCAACTGTTTAAGCAACGTGGCTTTCCTAGCAGGCCCCTTCGATGCATGAATTGAGTTCAGCTTAAGCCATACATCCCTCGAAGTCAGACAACCTCTTACGTGTCTTAGTTCGCTTGGACTTATAGAGAGTATAAGATCGGCCTTTGCTTTAGAATCAGCAGTCTCCCAAAGCATAGCTTCAGCTGGTTCTGCCGGCTTGATCTTCTTCCCATTTACGTAATCCCATGCATCATTTTTTATAAGCAATGCTTCCACCTGCAGTCGCCAACTCTCGTAATTTTCTTTAGTTAAAGATTCAATACGTACGGAACCCATATTCATTCCTTTTCGTACTATCTACGCCTTTTTCTACGTACAGCACTTTTACACAGAATCTTCACTAAGTCACTTTACTTATTTGATTTAAAACTTTATACTCAATAAATTTTACACTCCTGGGCCCATAACCATTGTTATGGACCGCATTAAATGAGTAAACGCAGTGCTAGTGGATTGTAAAATATAATTGAGATATAAATCACATAGCGATGATGGATACCGAAACAAAACATTGACATGCACTTCAGTTCTGATATTCTAGATACAAATTACTACTTGTCAATACCAAAGAGACTTTATATTTCACAACAAAAGCATTTGTTAATTTACCCCTACTGACTATTTAGTTCACCCTTCTAAGGAGTAAATTAACAAAAAAAAAATAGTTTCTGTTTCTCTTAACTAATATTGCTTGAAAATGTCCATCAATTACCGAGTCTGAAAAACTGGTTTCTGATCGCGTCTTCGATGCCACCCTGTATAATTATAAGATGTTAATAGTAGTTTATGCAACGGTTGCATAATGATAGGCCTTAAAACACTAGTGCGGTTTTCATGAAACGAGCCGATAAGCGAGTTTCATAATAAGATCGCACGTGTGTTTTAAGGCCAAATTATGCAGAGTTGCATACATAACTTTATCTACACACATATTATAAATCCTCCATGATGGGTTCAGAAACAATATTTTCTGGCAACAAGTTATTTGTTGCAATCGTGGCTGCATATTTCTGATATCCGGCGCATTTTCACATCACACACACTCCGAGAAGACTACTTACTATTCATATTTTCAACTAAAATGTAAATTACAAACAACTTTTTCTATTCAATTCAACAACAATTCTACTTTCGTTCAGCAAAACACCAACATGGCGGCGACTCGATCCTCCGTCAAGACCATTTTTTTTTTAAATCATAGACAAACGATAAAGAAGTAATGTTATTTCTTTATCGAAGCACTGGTTTTTCCTAATTGGTTGTCAAAATGGTGGTCATTTCCTACGGTTTTTGATTAACCAATGGAGGTTTTATGATATGGGTGTAGATAAACCAATTTATGATTTGAAAAGATGACTTTCTGCTGAGTTTCTTGCGGTGCTTCTCAGTAATGATGGTCCTGTCCGCAGCGTTGGTAGATTCAACATAATTTTAGTTTATTCGTGACGAGTAAAAGAGCCCACAGGTGGCCAATTTGGTAATATTTTATTTGAATTTTTTAACAGGTGTACCAGCCGTGCATCCTGCAGACAAAGAAGCGTTACGTCGGCTTCATGTATGAAAGCGCCGACCAGGAGCGTCCCGTGTACGAGGCTAAAGGCATTGAGACTGTGCGGAGGGACGGCTGCCCTGCTGCTGTCAAAGTATAAACCACTATCCTTACATTTTGAGTATTATCCTTTTTAGGGTTCCGTACCTCATAAGGGTTCCCCTTATAGGATCACTCGTGTGTCTGTCTCTCTGTCCGTCTGTCACAGCCAATTTGGTCCGAAACTACTGGACCGATTGGTTTTAAATTTGGTATACTTATGTAAGTCGGCGACCGTAACATTTTAAACATTGGGGCCACTATTGGGGGGTAAATTAGAAAATAAAAATAAAAAGTTATGCAAACTATATCGTGTGACATATCAAACGAAAGGGCTTATTGTGAGGATCTTTTTTGGAATATTAAGATACATTCTTTGGAAGTTATTTAGGAAAATAGGCGAAAATTGAGCATTCCCCCCCTCTTATCTCCGAAACTCTTGGGACTAACATTTTGAAAAAAAAAAAAAAAATAGCTATAGATTCCAGGAAAACCTATAGGAAGTCTATGGTATTTAAAGTAACATGAAATTTTAGATAATCATGTACGGAACGGAACCCTCTCCACGCGAGTGTAGCTCGCACTTGTCCGGTTTTTTATTTTGATGCGCTTTCCTGCGACCAGTCTCACCTGCACTGCATTTGCTCGTGTGCAATTGATCGCTTACAGCCCTTGGTTAACGATCTACTATAAACATGTGTTCCAGCTCCTCCGACAGTCGCTGTGCGAGCTGTTCACGTCGGGCGACGTGTCGCGCGTCAAGCGGCTGGCGACGGCGGCGCTGAGCCGGCTGGCCGAGCGCCGCGTGCCGCTGCGCGAGCTGTTCTTCACGCGCGAGTACCACGGCGCGGCCGGCTACCGGCCCGGCGCCGCTGCGCCGCCTAACGAGATCGCCAAGTCAGTAACAATTGAGACTCGACTCCATCCCTCGCGTGTATAATACAAACATGCGGTAAGGCACACCGTCGTGCCAATCGGGCTCTCGCCTGCGGCTCCGGCTCTAAATGCCCCTCCGTTTGTAACCGCTTCCCGATTTTCACACAATTTTCATAGAACCGGTTCTATTAAAGCCCTCGACGTACTATTCGAGCATTAAGATCGAGATGCAGTTAAACGACGCGTATTAGCACGAGCCGAGTCACGGTCGGCCATAATTGACAGTCGACCTTGACCGGAAAGCGTACGGCCGTCGTCCGTTTGACAGCACTGTATACTGCAGACGGCTGACGGCGCGCGACCGTCGCGCGGCGCCGCGCGCGGGCTGGCGCGTGTCGTGGCTGGTGTGCGCGGGCGCGCCCGGCACGCCGCTCGTGCGCCTGGCGCGCAGCCCCGGCGAGCTGGCGCGCGACGCGACGCTGCTGCCGCACGTGGCCTACTACGCGGCGCGCGCGCTGCTGCCGCCGCTGCAGCGCTGCCTGGCGCTGCTCGGCGCCGACGTCACCAAGTGGTACGTTGCCACCTGAAGCTGTGCTCTGCGAGGCTTATGGCCGAATTCAGAAACGCCACTTAAGCATTTGAGTCAGTGGCGCAGCCTGCCTGCAAGCCGATTCCTGACGGCTTTACCGAGCTAAAGAGCTACGGCTGGCTGTTAGTGAAGTCCATAATTACTCTTAACTAAATGTCAGACTCGCACGTCCGGTTCCAATTCTTCCGGCTTCCCTTAGGAAATATTTAACGCTTCGCCACTGATTTGAGTAGACATTAAGCAATGAAATGTCCTTCAACTAGTTGTCAACCTTCTTGAACTCCACCTTTCTGAATTCGGCTTTTAGCCACCTCGAGGAATAATCAAACGATCGGTGATTTTTTTCCACCTGCCTGCCCGGAAAATTCGTATAGTGAGTCGGCCTCTTTAGCGCGCTCACGAAACGAATTATCCAGGCAGTTCAGTTTACGGCGGAAACTGCCTGGAATTGGCTACTTGACTATAGTAACAAATATTAATACATTTCTGTGGAACGGTAGCTTAACGTAAGTAAATGCATATAAAAGAAACAAATTTACTGTTACTTTTTCTTTTATTATAAGTGAAAAATAAATATTGTTTTTAGTTCTGAATTACTAGTTTTTGACATCCTCATCAAATTTCTGTCATTTTTTATTTGTACGATATTGGCTTAAAAACAGTTTTTTCGGAAATAATTGCATATTTCATATATTTTGTATAACATGTCCAATGTAAAAAAAGCCCTGACGACCATATAAAATGTATGACCGTCAGCGCTCTTTTTACATTGGTCTGGTATACACTCTAACCGCATTGTGACGTGATAGTTCAGAGCCATTTTGTATGGAGCGTTTTTGTGAGTGGTATAAACCAAGACTTTTCAAAACGTCGTATCTCAACAAAAAACCAGCAATAATATTTTACGTATACAGTTCGGTTTCTATTACTCATTACTTTCCAATAAAATATGAAATACAAATCATGCAAGTTCCCTAATACGACCCCAGGACCCCAATTCTCGGGGCATTCGAGATAATCTCACAATCGAGATTAAACGTCAGTGCATACAGTCATTTGATACAACTGTACGAATCTGACGTTTAATCTCGCAATCGACATTATCTCGACTGCACCGAGAATTGGGGGCCCAGGTCACAACTAATACCTTACATGGATGGTACTGAACTTTTTAGCGGGAATCGTTCTGTCGTAATCGATCGGTAGCAGATGTATACGTATATTAGTAGTAGTTATACATACTTATTCAACCTAAATTAAACATTACCTTGATTAACACAGGACAGGACAAAATGGCGTAAGATATATATAAGCTAACTTAATTCTCATATAAAATTCAAAGGTGGAGCGAGCTCAGCTTTGCCCGGGCTGACAACTCCGCGCGTGCGCCTCTAGCCGGCAGCATCGCGCGATACCTTTGGCGCTCGTCGTGCGTGGCGTGCGGCGTGCGCGGCGCGCGCTGCGTGTGCGCGGCGTGCGCGCGGCGCGGCGGCGCCACCGTGGCGCTGCTGGCGGCGCGCGGCGCGGCGGCGAGGCAGACGTGCGTGGATTGCCGGCAGGTATGCGTACCACACAGCTTCAAGCTAACTTTGACAAGTGGACTTTAACTTAACCTTTTGACCGCTACAATGCGGTGCAGCCGTCAATAGATACAGGGTAAAAAAGTCCTTCAAAACCTTGACTTAAAGTTGTAATTCGAGTTAGGGAGCGTTCAAGTATTACGTAACGAATTTGAGGGGGGGGGGTGTCTTGTAAAACGTTACGATGCATTCCAGAGGCGGGAGGGGCGTTTGAACTAACATTTTTTTAACCCTTCAGAACGATCGCGTTCTCTCACTCATTTTTGGAATGACCTCTTGAAATTTTACAAGCGGGAAGGGGGGTACAGAAAAACGTTACGGCGCATTACATGGGGGGGGGGGGGTCAAAAAACTCCAAATATTGCGTTACGTAATACTTGAACGCTCCCTTACTTCTCAAACGTGCTTGGCGATCAAAAGGTTAGTTTTATTTTTCCCATTTTCAATGTGGTGGTATTAAAGCCTGCGGCTCGAGTTTCTAATTTCATGTGTACCACCAATATATTGCGTTTCGAATGTGTGCATGAACCGCAGCGCTGTAACCACGAGCATTAGGGTGCCTTTTCATTGAAGCGAAGCGGAGCGAAGATGTGCCGAGCTAACCAATCAGATTGCTTTATCGTATGTCATTTAAATATTTGACGTACGATAAAGCAATCTGATTGGTTATTCTAATAGCCAGTTCGATGCTATGGCGAGTCGTTTCAGTTGTCTGTTATTTTTTGCACATATCCCAGATTGTGGTGGGGGGTTACACAAAATATGAAATAGGGGTGCTTAACCTTTTGAACGCCACAGTCGGCTGTAGCCTACAATAGATTTTCTTGCCCCTGACGCCTCGGTATGTCGTTTTCCATCCGTCACTCGGCGTCTGTGGCATGCTTTCTCGCATACAGCCCGGGCCTTCAAAAGGTTAACAGATAAGATGAACTTTATGATTAAAGCTCTTTTTTTTCAGATCTGCGACTCGTGCTGTGGACACGCACAATCGATGCAGTGCTCCAGCACATCGTGCCCAGTTTTTTGGGAGCGCCTCAGTGCGCTCACTAAGCTAGACGAGTTACGAGACATCGTCGCGCATCTACCCGAGCAGTTCACAAAGGAAATTATTGAATTTTAATTATATAAATAAATATTTATTTACTGATGTCTTTTTTAATTAGTATCACATCTATGTAGTATCTCATATATGTATTCGCCATGTCAGTACCTCTAAAATGTTTGTTATTTAATATTTTGCCTTGTAAGTATAATACTGCGGCAATTTCCTTACACTTACTTCAATTGCTTTTGAATATGTTAGAAAACTCTTAACCCCTCGGATGCGGGAGCTAAAAAAAAAACAGCATTCGCGTCTCATTGGATTTAAAATAATTAACAAAAAAAATGCAAAAAGTGCACCTAAGAAAGAGCATGGATCCGTGCCTAAGCATTTGCGTAATGAAAAAGAAATCCACACATAATACCTATTACGCATAGCGACTGTACGTTATCGTGAATTAATTTACGAGGAGATAATTAAGAATAGAGGTTTATAAAAAGATTGAAAAAGATGGCTTTGCACTACACAAATAGGACTTGACCAAAGTAAACAACGTTACGTGTAATGGAACGTATTAACAGTGTGGCCAACGTAGGCGATTTGTCGCCATTTAGGCTTGTCAGTATGAGAATCGGCGATGAAAAGATCTGAAAGGCGACTGGTCGCCTATTAGGCTACTTCAGAGACAAGCATTTAAATTAGCCGAATCACAAATGAAAACTACGTTTTATTTTATTTAAGCGAAAATTTGGCGTTTGCTTTGGGCTACTTTTTTGGGCTACAGAACAGAAGTTGAAATTCGGCTACATTAGGCTACTTAAGATGTAAAAAATGGCGACATCAGGCCCTAAGCGGTTGGCAACACTGCGTATTAATTACATTTGACATCTGTTGCTGTCAAGTCAAAACATTCAGTAAAATGTCAAACAAACAGGAAAACTACTTTTAAGTTAAACTTTCGGCCCTTCTAGATAATTTTAAGGCCACAAGGGGAGTTCCGATTAAATACTATATTTAACTTCATAAAGTGTTTTTTGTGATATCACCCGCCATGTTGGGAAACGAAGAAATTCGCAATTTAAAAGAAGGGACACTTTACAATGTAGCCCAAATATTAGACACTGCCGATGATTGGAAACGATTCATGGCTTTGATACCTAAAGATCCTTTAGGTGATCATTTCGTTCCTAAATATAATAATGAACATATAAGGTAAGAATAATGTAAAATGGATGTTAGAAAAACCTTACCACACCTAAGATTGGCTCCCTATTACTATTCTGTTATTTTATCAGGTTAATTGAAGAGTATTCAAGAAAAACTGGTGAGAAATGTGCCAAGATCTTGTTTGATGAATGGGGAACGTCTGGCCAGGTCAGGCCTACCCTGAGAACTCTTATGCAGATTGCTAGCAAGGCTGATATGATAAGAGTTACTGATGAAATTGCTAGACTATTAGGAGGTAACCAAAAACAATTATGTTAATAGTAGCCTTTCACAACTTCATCTTGGACAGTTTTCTAACAATGAACAAATTTAAATTGTATTTTGAAGTTTATGCCCCTAATAAAGTCAATTAGGTGAAAATGAAAATATTTATTCATACAAAGGCGACATTTTTGACATGTTTGATTATACCAGTGTTTCAAAAGGTGACACAAACACCACAAGAAACTTGCCAGTAAATCTTAGTTCAATCAGATTATGATTATAATAATAAAAAATACATTAGTAGAACTAAGGCCTCAAATGTATCTGCCTAAAAATAAGTGGCAAATATTGGGAAGTAATAAATCATTCATTCATTGGGAGATTTATATATTTTGATAATAAAAACCTTAAAGGCACCGAGATTGAGATTCAACAAAACATACAGATCCATATTTACATGTAAACAGGACTTAATTGCGTAACTTAAATGTTATTATTTACCTCAACGTTTTGACCAATACGTTTTTGCAATACAGTCGAAACGTCGAGGTAAATAATAACATTTCAGTTACGCAATTACTTAAGTCCTGTTTACATGTAAATATGTGTTTAAATCGCGAAAACTTAAAACCATCAACACAAATCCATCTTCTCATTATATGTTGGTACTGTATTGTTGATTTCCTTTATTTCTTCTGCCCTCATACACTACTCATGCATGATGTTTGATTTATTGGCAAGAGGTTTATTATGAGGATTCTTCACTTTTTGCAGAAGCACCACCACCACGGCCTCAAAATGGGCCTGGAGCCCCTATAGACACTAGCATTTCCAGTCTATTGATTGAATCAAAACTACAAGCACAAACTACAGCACAAATGAAGTCTGCCGCCAACCTGATTGCGTTTTCTGACAATATTGAATCTCAAGGCAATGATTCGACGGCTCAAATGCAACTGGAGAATAACAATGAAGGAAAAAATACATCGCAAGGCACAACAAAAGAGGTAACATCTGCATCTGATGCTAAATACAGTATTTCTACCACAGAGAGTGAGTATGAGCCAAACATGCCTGATTTTAATAAACTAATGGTTAGTCCTAACCATACAGAAACTGAGAGCAATAGTCATGAGATAAAGAATCCAGAAGTTGAAAATAAAAATACAGAGACTCCCAGACAATTTGAAGAATCTGAAACATGTGGCACCACTACTGACAGTTATTATCAGCAATCTTTACCAAACATTGATGTTTTTCAAAGAATTGCTGATTTTACAGAAAAGTCTGATGAAAATCTGAGCCTGAGCAATAGAATAGACCAGTCAATTCTTCAAGATACAAATTTAATTCTCTTCAATTATGAACAATTGAAAGATATAACAAATGAATTTTCTCAGACTGTGCAGAATGGACCTCATGGGCTAATTGGCAAAATAGGCCAAGGAGGATTTGGAGAAGTATTTGTAGGATCCCATGCCACTCATGGGCCTCTTGCTATCAAGAGGACACATCCCCATGTGTTGTTGGTTCATAAACCTGATTTAGTTATTAAACTATTCAATTCCGAAGTAAAGTATCTTTCTCAGTTCAGGCATGAAAACATAGTTCCAATAATTGGGTTCTCTAAAGATGGACCAGCGCTTTGTATTGTGTGTGAATATGTTAATGGTGGCTCACTGGAGGAGAAATTAGAAGCGAGAGTATTGAATGCAAAGCAGAGGATCGGCATTATGCAAGGCACTGCTGATGGCTTGGAATATTTACACAGCTACAAACTTGACAGCCAGCCTTTCAACATTTCATCCTCTAATTCAAGTGGGCAAAGTGTTTCTAAATCAAACTTTGTGCATAGGGATGTTAAAAGTGCCAATATTTTGCTGACAAAGGACCTCATACCAAAGGTGTGTAAATAAAACCTGTCGCTTTATTATTTTTGTATAATTTTATTTGAAGGTTCATTTTTTTTTCAGTTGTGCGACTTCGGTTTGGCAAGGCAATGGCAAAACGGCACTACACTCATGACAGCAACCCCAATGGGCACGACGCCTTACATGGCACCTGAAAGTCTGAATGGAACAATCACCCAAAAAATTGACATTTACAGCTATGGCATTGTTCTGTTAGAACTTTTGACAGGTTTGAAGTGTATTGTTTACTTGGAAAATGGTGAAATCCAGATTAAGGTCTACGTATACGAGGCAATAAATAAGTCTGGCAAAACCATAAATGATTTACTCGACACGTCAGCAGGAGTGTGGACAAATGCTGAACAGATATTTAGTTTGGCAAAACAATGTTTGGAAAATGAGAGGGAAGACAGACCTTCCATTAATGAAATTTGTAAAATATTGCGAACCATTAATGAAAACTAAATGTATTTGGATGTTATATATTTTTTAAACAATAAGTAATCTTCATCAAATGGAATATAAAATAAATCAATTTATATGTATATTTATAGATACTTCCTTATTTAACAAAAGCTTCAGTTTACTTTTTAGTTGAATCAAGTCGTTTCAAAAACTCCTGGCTGGTCAACTGCTTACGCGATTCCAAACTGCAAAGTATTTGTTTTTGGTCTTCCTTTGTTGAAATACAAATAAGAGTTTCGAGAACTTCATGCAGTTTAATTGATATTGGCTCATTGCTGATGTTAATGTACATGACTTTCAACAGCAGAGACAACAGATTTCTATCAGAAGGAAGCTTTAAGTTCCAAACACACCAACAGTGCTTTATCCATTCTTCAAAACACTAGAAAAGAGAATTATTTACTTAACGTCTTGAATGCCACAGGTGACTGTAACCGACGGCAGATTTCCGTGGCCCTGACGCCACGGCCTGCCATTTTCCATACATTTTGTCGGCTACAGCCGTCACTCGGCGTCAGAGGCACGCTTTCTTGCACTCAGCCGTGGCGTTCAAAAGGTTAAAGCGGGAACACTTGGGGTCGTCCATTAATCACGTCTAGCTCTAAAGAGGGGAGGGGGTATGAAAAATATCACGAAATATATCAAGGGGGAGGGGGATTCATTGAGATAACATGTTTATTTATTTTTCGTTGAACGCGCGATTTCTTCGCGAAAAGCGCCGCGTGACCTTGACTCGCCGTTGCCAGGCCGCGAAATTCTGCTTTTTTTTAAGATAGTACGTACCAAAAATACACGTGATTAATGGACAGCCCCTTGCAGCAGGTATTCCGAGCTGATAGCTTGCATGGAGAGTTGAGTATTTTGCCCAACCCTTGAACATATAGAGCCCGACAAATTTAAAAAAATGAGGGTAAAAACTGCCGTTCAAGTATTAAGTTAAAGTATGGCAGTAGGCACTGATAATTTAGTTGCCCGAGGCAGAGGCAGTATATCCGAGGAATGCCGGTGACCCGCGGGCTAAACATCAGTCATGCTTTATTTATTTACATATTACGTTATTGATTTTAAATATTAATTTATATAATAATTATTAACCTCCAAAACTGATTGTAGTACCATTTCAGCGACAGCTGTATTTGTGCATGTCTCCAAGTTGTCACACATGATTGTGTTAAACATCTTCTTTCTCTTCACACAGTTTACTCCATGGATTTCTATGAGCTTCTTGCTGAATCTAAAATTATTTGCTTTCCTAAGCAAATTGGACTCTGTGTGCAACTGCTCTAGAGTGTGCACTAAAAGGTCACCTGATTTATTGGTCTGAAAGTGAAATTTATGTTTTTCAACAGATTACAGAGACAATAATTAGATTTATTAGTTCCAAAAGCCATTTACAAGGCAATAGTTTTATTTTTATCATACCTTCACTTTAGCAGGAAGAAGTCTGATTAATTCCATGAGACACATTTGGGACAGTTTATTCACATCCACATATTGAACTCCTAGAGAATTCTTTAGGGTTGTGTAAACAACTTCATAATAATTTCCAGTATGAAACCCATTGGATGACTGTAACCAATAAAAGCTAGTAAACCTTAATGTGCACCTCGGGAGAGGCTTAAAATGCTGGCAGCTGGCTTTGGCAGCAGTAAAAAGTGGATCCAGGCTTTGAGGCTTCAGGTCACGTCAAAAAATTCCAAATTTCAAGGAATCATGACATATTTTGAAAGAACGATTTTTTGTACTGCACAAATCTACCTCTGAATCCACCCTTGACAGCAGTAGACTAGCAACAAGCTGATTATGATGAAGTTTATAATAATGAGTTTTTTTTAAGTTATGCTTAATCAGGTTTTATTGCAGTTTCTTGTAGCTCTATTCTATGGTAAGAAACCTCTGTGTTCTTATAGGGTTCATAGGCGTCATGTACTTTTTAGTTATCAGTCCATACTGTTACATATCACAAACACAATAGGGATGTGTCCTGGGTAAACAAATAATAATTCTAATCGGTCGTCGTTAGATTATCAAAAAATAAAGAAAATGTATTTCTTGCTTTATCAAAGCAATCCAAATTGACAAAGATAACGCGCATCAAAGTTCGGGAGTCAGGAGAGGGAGCTCATTACGTCACTTAATGGTAAAAAGTGTGCTAAGTCGTGACGTCACGCGGAACTTCAACGCACTATATATTCATCATATTTTGTTTAATTGAGAAAAGAAAAAAATATGTGTTTAATACTTTTTTATAATGTAGATGACATACTAATTATAATTTCTCAGGAAACACGCCTATTGTATAATAAAATTATGTAATGTAATGATATTTAAATTAGCTGGATTATTACTATATCTAATTCAAAATTCTCACCATACTCTGCAACACAGCAGCACAACTCTTCAAGCCTTTGGTCTTGTGAGGAGTTACGTAATCATCAATGAGAAGCAAGGATGCTGGCAAAGTCTTTTGTGGGTTAACAGTTATGTTATAATCCTGAAAATATAAAAAATGTTTTCACCAGAAGTTAGAATCTAGGAATAGCATTGTCAGGCATGTATTGTACCTACCCCTGCCTACTGATGCAGTCCTTTTGCAAGAATTTTGAGTTGTTCTCCTAATAGATACCTTAAGTAGTGTCAAGTTAGTGTACCACCCGAATCTGATGATTCCAAAAAATAGCAATTGACAAAACAGAAAATAGTACCTTTATAATTTTGGAGACATGAGCGCCAACACAAATGTATGGAAAACGGCATATTGTTGTGTCAGGGGCATGGAAATCTGCTGTCGGGTAGAACTGACTGGGGCGTTCAAAAGGTTAACAGGTGCAGTAACTTGACATCAAGCTGGTATTACTAGTCTAGATCTACAGAAAGGTGCTGCTAATTTATATCCCAAAAAATAGTAACAATAGTACCTAAATGGACATGCAAAGTCAAAACTTTGTAGCTCAAATGGAAAATGAGATATTTCATGAGAAATGCAGATAATATTTTGTACACAGTCAAGCTGGCATAACTGGCCGAGATCATATAGAAAACCATTGAATCCTTAACCAGCTAGATTGATGAAAACAAGTTCTAAGATAAAAACATACTTTGATGTTCTGTAAAAGTGAACAATACACTTCTATGGTTGCTGGGTACATCTTGAATGTTTCTGGTGTCAGTTTCTGATGAATGTTCTCCATACAGGCATCAAACACATCCTGTGGTTCATAGAAACTTTTCTTCTTTAGCAAGTCGTCAAAAGTAACTTCACACAGAACTTCTAGAATACGATTTAGTTTTTTAGGGTATTCTTGTGGGACTTCAGAGTTCCACACGACATCTATCTGCATCTCTTTATACATAATTAACAGGGCCGCTAAAATACTAGGCGCTAATGCTAGGCTTTGTCTCAGATCTAAATCTCCCAGAAGACTGACTACAACTGGAAATTCTGCAGTCAATCTATCTTTTCGGGTAAAGAATTCATTATGAGTTTTACATTCTTCGCAATTTCTTTCAAGTTTCGCCAATAAGCAATTCTCTATACTTTGCATAAGTTTGGTGATAGAAGGGTCCATATTTTAGATGTAATTTCCGATTATTTTGTTTGTTCTTATTTACAAAGTAATGCAAATAAATAGAACCAAACAACAATCCAATCAATTAAATTCACTTCACATGTCATATGTCATTGACAATGACATACTCTTTGCAATGACAAATGATTCAAATGTGACAATCCCTACACGTGCCGCAAGTTCAGTCGGAATGCCGCAAAGGCGATATTGCGATAGTTTTAAGTGGCTCATTTTTTCTGACTGATGTGTGACACACGTGTGTCCTTATATATTTATTATACGACAATGTATTGAAGCCTGGTTTTAGATATTTTAAGAAGAATGAAATTTAATTAATTGCACGATCGTGGCAAAAGTTAGGGTTAAAAGTTAGCAACCTTTAGTCAGGAGCAGTGTTGCCAATTTAGCTACGTTGTAGCTAAATCTAGCATCTTTTCAGTTGATTTAGCGACTCAAATTTCCATTCAACATATAGCATATTTTTTGCAACTTTTGTTATTTGTGCTCTTTGTCAAAGTTTAGCAAACATTACATTTCAATACTTTTTTGTCTGAGATATTAAAATAAAGACACTAAAAACGTTGGTCTCAATTTTAATCAAATACATAACTATTCTAATTTTAGTGAATTATGTAATTCTTATGAGAATAAACGTCTTGACCTAAAAAAATAACCATATTGTGTGTCATTAACGCTTTCCCGGCAATCACCTTCATACAAATATGCGTTAAAATGGGCAGCTTAATTTCAAAATTATTAGATAACATTAACAGTTGAGTATATTTTTTTATGATAACTATATTACACAATTATACAAACAAGAATACAACACACTCTAAAATAAAATTGAAATTAAATCTGTAATTAGTGTTGCATCTCGCTCCAACTCGTATGCTAGATTTTATGTCACACTGGTGTAATACTGTTGATGGTCCTTACAAATATATATAAGTAAATAAATATTAAACCAGCTTAATTCTGTTTTCCCTTAGTTTTGCTTATTTTTTTCATTTCATGTTTTAGGTCCATTTTAGCAACGGTCAAAAATATTTAGCTACTTTTTAATTTAAGAGCTGGCAGCACTGCTCAGAAGTCAATGTCACTTTGGTTGGACTGTAAAAAAATATAGAATACTATAGGTTAACCCGAAATTACATAATTTTCATCGACATTCCCCGAAAAAACAAAAAACATTTGTTATTATTTGTTAAATACTATATTTAAATGTTTGTCTAACAACCACAATGTTGAAGTACGTATATAACTTAGAACAATATTCTTTAGATTTAAATAATTGTCGCTTATTTACATTAACACTGTTAATAGGTTCGGTATCAAGTCTGCTATCCTCGGCTCAGCTGTATATTACACGATCGAAAAGGGTGTTTGGAAGGACAGTGCCACGACCAGCGCATTATACGAAGATCTTGAAAAGGGAGCTTCACCCTATGTAGGTGAATTGAAGAAACAAATACCTTACGAGGTAAATCTATACCTGATCATTATCTTATTATTAGCTGGTTTGTGTTTGACTTAATTCACATCTGATTTGAGCACACTAACATTTATGCTGACATCATATCCATCAGTTTTCAACCAGAGAGCTG
The DNA here is from genome assembly GCA_947859335.1 of Tortricodes alternella. NCBI lineage: Eukaryota > Metazoa > Arthropoda > Insecta > Lepidoptera > Tortricidae > Tortricodes > Tortricodes alternella. The sequence goes on along the minus strand of OX401979.1, from coordinate 12,217,899 downwards.
GTGCAATAGGCAGGGCCGTCTTAAACTAGGCTGGGGCTCTTGGGCACACAAGAAATTGGGGCCCTGTGTGCCCGACAAAAATGTTCTGAGAATGTGTGAGAAAAAATGTCGGCCTTCCGGGGCCCAGGGCACCGGCCCCGTGTGCCCTTATGAAGACGGTATTGGCAATAGGTCCTTGTTCCATCAGCCTTTTATCATGTCTGGATGCTCTCATCCATATAAACACTACTGTGTTAAATTTGCCAGGGATAGAATAGTTTATTCTCAAGATTGAAGGTTTATTTTCATTAATACTAGTGCAATATTTTGTTTTTCAGCTTCCACCACTCCCATCTAATGATAGAGTATCATACTTATTCAAGTACTACTGGAACTGTGGAGTGAAGGTGACATTCAGATTTCTTGCGGATCTGCCAACACATGTATCTGATTTAAGTACTAAAGCAATCGACTTGGTCTCCTCCACAATTGATTCAGTTGATACTTCAAGCACAAGTCAAAACCCAGACAAAAAATGAAGTATATAATGTAGGAAATGATTAAAGTGATAATAATTATTTATTAAAGATGTAAAACCGTTTTTTTTATTTTGGTATTGATTACAGATCTATTACCTTAGTAAAGACGTTTTAACCCTATGAATAAGTTTTTTGTTAGGATGAGAAAAAGAGCGTGCTCGCCCATGGCGACTTTGCAACCATGCAATCGCGATACAGTCGTGATTTTGTCCCTGGCCGTGTACCATAGCCCATGCAGACATGATTCTGCATGGAAACTAGCTCTAGTCGCAATCCATGCAGCTTCGATACAGATGCTCGCGGCTTCGCTTCGCTATCCTCTTCCCGGATGTCGCCCAATACAGTAGCTATGCAATGCTGAATCAAATCAGAGTAACCATATCACTTACAGACGCCCGTTTGTATCGATACAGTACCGATTTCTGAATCGATAAGCACGACTATTACGCTGCTGCATGTCTTGGGGTCGTATTATGAGCTCTTAATGCCAGGCAGTTTCTGCTGTAAACTGAACTGCCTGGGAATTTTGTGTTATGAGCGCGCTAAGGCCGGCCTCTTTAGCGCTTTAAGAGCTCATAATACGACCCCTGACCTTAGATTATAGAATAAAAATAAACATTACTATATGTAGCAAACGCTATAATCTAAGGTCCTGGCACCCAATTTTCGGTTCATTCGAGATAATGTCGATTGCGAGATTAAACGTCAGATTCATACTCATACAGTTGTTAAATCTCGCAATCGACATTATCTCGAATGCACCGAGAATTGGGGGCCTGGCGCGTTCACTTCATTCTTTTGTTTATGGCTCCTGGCGCGTTGCAAATGTGATACGATAAGCTGCTACTGTGAGCGAGCGCTCTAAGCAGTGTCGCCAAATAGTAGCTAAATAATTTTGAACGCTGCTAAAAAAAGGAGCTGAAAATTTAAATGACAAATCAATTAGCAAAAATAAGAGAAAAAAAAAGACTTAACCTGGTTTAGTAAACAATTATCATAAAATAATAGTCGAGAAGTTAAGCGGCCCAATTTTACGCATATTTATATGAAGGCGATTGCCAGGAAAGCATTGATGACACACGATATGGTTATTTTAGTGTCTCTAACAACAAAATTTTGGAATGTTATATACTAGTTCTATATTTTCTAAAAATAACTTTTAAAATAAGCTCGAATAACAAAAGTTGCCAAAAAATGTGCTAGATGCTAAATGGAAATTTGAGTTGCTAAATCAGCTGAAAAGATGCTAAATTTAGATACAAAGTAGCTAAAGTGGCAACACTTCTAAGAGTGCCACCGAGTAAGTCAGATGATGTGTGATCTGTGGTGTGTGTCCGTGTGGATGACGAAATTCATATGAAAATATTTTAAAGTTAAAAGCCTAGGCTTCACTCATCCATGCGCGGTCCCAGGGGGGGGTCACAGGGGACATGACCCCCCCCAAAATCGTACACTTCAAATGGATAAATCAAGTCTAAAAGTAAAATCTAATTTACTCGACATATTTTATTAGTGACCCCCCCCAAAATTTCAGGCTGCGACCGCGCCTGCACTCATCTTGGGCAACTGTTACACAGTTGTTCAACTTAGTGCTACAGAATAGGTAATAGTCCAATTAGGGCCTTAAAAATACGACAGAACGAGGAGGGACTACCCCCAATACTTAGACATTACAATTAAAGTATACTTCGACATTTTAGGAAGTGGTAATAGTAGGAATTAAGACTAGATGTCATGCAGAACTCGGCAGCGCATGTAAATGCCACTGTTTGTTAACCTTTTGGCAGCCAAGCATGTCTGAGAAGTAACACGAATTTCAACTTTTAAGTCAAGGTATTGAAGGACTTTTTTACCCTGTATACGCTGTCACGCATAGTCGACAACGGCGACCAAAAGGTAGATTCTTAATGATTACTGCGGAATGAATAGAAAAATAGCAGAGTATATAAATAGGCCCCGGGAATATTCAATAAAAAGACTAATGTTTAAAAAACAGCCCACGGTTGTGGCACAGTTTGATTTATTAATTTCTCACAAGTGTCGCATTCTTCACAACTGGATTACTTAACACCTAGCAGACGCGTGGTCTCTGGTTGAACTAACATAGAGATTGCACATGTAAACAATTTAGTGAGAAACGGATTTGTGCACATCACAATAATTAAATCGAACAACACATCTCTAAGGAATGGTTTCAAATGAATGTAGTGTTGTCACATTATGCTCTCGTTATTATTGAGAATTAGTCTCGGGGGAATCAGAAGTATTACTATGTACAAAACATTCTTATTTTTATCAATACTCTGTCAAAGAGGTGAAGTCAATGCTGGAAAAATATATGAACAAAATACAAGTACAAATGTGCAATACATCTACCGTGATACTATTGCTTTGTAGGATATGATGACAGACAGGAATCACTTACCCTATACAATAAATTTCATCCACACATTTATAATCAATAACATCAATCCATGGAGGGTTTACAAGAACTTATTAATGTAATAGTTGACAATGATAGTCTCAATTTGAGAAATCTAGTATTTAGGGGGTTGAAGAAATGGCTCCGTAGAATCTATGTCCTTAAGAAGGGATAATGCGAAAGCTGTTGATTCTGTTTGTGTCAGGGTATTAGTTGCTCAGTTGCTAGGCAACAGTTTCAACTTCCATCGGTTCTTCAGCGGTCTTCTTTTTCTTCTTCTTGTTGGCTTTAGCAGAGGAGTTCAGGAGGGACTGTGAAAATAGAAAAACAATGTTTATCGCATATCATAGGTTTAATTTGTCCTACAATATCAAAGACATTAAAAATGTTGTAATGGTTCAAACCAATGTGTTAGATTAAACACACTGGCTCAAAAAGATTACATATAATATACCCTGGGCTTGTACCAAACACACAGTTGAACAATGTGGTCTGGAAAGATATCAGGGAAACACAAAGCACACACGAAATAAGATCATCATGGGATTGATTACCGATCGAAAGGCATTGCAGGCGATTACCCCAAGTGTAACGAGGATTTATTAGAAAGGGTCTCACATTAAGTTCGGGGTCCTTGATGGAGCGCTCGCTGCGACACGTGCCTTTGTCGAAGGGCAGGCCGGTGATGCGGTGCGTGCCGCTTGGCAGCAGCAGCGCCGTGAATTTGAACTGCGCCACCAACTCGCCGGGCCGCTCGTACAGCACCTGCACAAATCACAAACATGTTAATTCACAAAAATAGAAAATTACTAGCAAATTATACCACAACAATGACGCGCGCTAAATATGTAAGTGCGCTAGCAAAAAGAGCTGTTATAAAACAAAACATATAAATATCGAAGAGTCCAGTGAAAAACCAATAGGACATTTGGAAAAAATAATCATAAAAGATCTGGCAAAGCATATTATAGTAATACTAACGCGCATCAGAATGACATGTCAAAGTACCATTGTTATAAATATTATAAGAAAATGACATATTTAAAATTATTTGTTGTTATTGTGTTTATTGTACTACAAATTCATCATTTTTTTTTCTAGGAGCCCGTTTCTCTTTTGTCTAGTAAATTAAAAGAAAAATGAAAAAAAAAACATTAATATTATTGGTCTAGTATGCTTTGAGAAAGAAGCTCCTATTGATTCTTCATGTCATTTACCTGGAAAGGCTCAATGAGTTTGTGGTTGACACACTCAACGACGCCGAGTCTCGCGCTGGTCTCCTTGTCGAAGCTTCTCAAATTGAACGGCATAGACCCGTGTTTATTGCGAACCTGTTAAAAATAATCTTAGTTATAAATTTCGAACCTGACTACAACTAATTGATCTTAGTCAGTTCAAATCTTTTTCTTTACTTTTATAAATACTATTAATACTACACAGGTCAAGTAACTGAAAAAATTCCAAACAGTGATATAAATATATGAGTGATATGTGTTTTAAACAATCTATTTTTGTTGAATTATAGGTATAGAGTACTGATATGAGTTTGAGCAGCACTGCAATATATAAATAGCAGAGGGTCATTCACCTCACTGTAGAACATTCTGGAAGCTTTCATTTTCAACTGATAAACCTCTTCAGTCTTCTTGTATATTGTACACCGTGTGTCCATTTCACGTCCCTAGAAATACATTATGATTTTACAAATATATTTTTTTCACTTTTGTCATAAGCACCTTATTTATAATAGTTTTGTATGTATAAGTAAACCAAGAAACAATTTATATTTCCCAGTAGAAATTATACCAAATTACTATTCCCTGAGAACTGCCAAGAATATGATTATACAGATACTTGGAAAGAATTCAGGGCCACTAACAAATAATATTACTTAACATTAGCAAAAAGGATAATTCCTCCAGTTTTTTTTTTTATAAATTTTCAATTTCATTGCTTATCAGTATAAAATATAATTAAATACTTACAACCCCCTCTCCTGTGGAAACCAGCACATCCATGGCATAAACTTCATATTGCTCAAGTGTGGATTTCTCATGCTCCTTGCGTTGTGCCTCGGAAGGGTTCTGTATGATGCTTTTCTCGCCATCAATGCGAAACTGTTTTAGTTGGTGTGACAACATGCCCTCCACAGGCTTGCAACCAAATTCTGCGCTGATCTTCTGTACTGCATCTGTTACTGCATAGTTCTGGAAAGGTTGTGGATCATTAGGAGTTATGGACTAATTATAATGAATCGATAAAAAAAAACTTGACTAAAACATGTTACAAGTAACTAATATAAATAGCTATATTAAGGTGCTTTATTATCATAAGATTTATTACTATATCCTATTAAAGTAAAGGTAAAGCTGTGCTGTAATGCCAACCACAAATTACAGTTCATCATAAAAAAAAGACAATCTGTACACCTATGCACGATAATCCAAGCAACCAAAACTGGTACTAACAAATTAAATGCATTTAGTTCATTAACCTCAATTCCATGAACAATGAACCACAACATTACTCTGAATAATTGCTACATGTTAAATTTGTGTGTGTGTGTGTGTGTGTGTGTGTGTACATTACAGACTCACACCACAAAGATTGTTTATGCTTTAAAAAGCAATTAAATAATCATTTTACAACCAAACTGCAGTTGTGCTAAGGCAATGGGAGGTTTACGGCACACCAGTATACAACTATAGGAAGCCTGTATACAATTATTGTTAAATATAGTTTCCTAACAACACAAGTTCAAAACATTGTTAATTACCTCATTATCTGGTTTGAGCAATCTCCAGGCTGCTTCGCTGGCATGATGGGCAGCTAGCAACACATCAGCAGCCTTGCCAGTCACCTCACCTCCACCCACATATACAGTATGTGCAACCACTGCAATGAAGCCATCTATGTGGGCACCCAAATCTCTAAAAGAATAAAGATTCAATCATTATATTATATATGTTGTTTTAAGAATATTTGTTTCTTTGGCTTTATTCAAGGTTGGAAACTATAATTTATCAACTCACATGCAAAAAGTGAAGTGATGCCAAGTTGTAAAAACATATACCACAGACTTATAACATAAGCTACCACTGTGTGCAAGATTAGATATTGAAAATAGCAGCAACAATAGCAACAAGAAACGTGGGAAATTCCTCTCTTTAGGTATATGCTTATAAGAAACACCATAAATTAGTTTTTGTATAAGAATTATGGCAATCACAAATCGGGCAAAAAAAAATCAAGACTGAACTATACTTCTGAATAAAACAATGAAATATGAAAGTTGTTAAGCAAGTTAAATCTAGGTTAATCTTGCTACTGCAGAAGGAGATAACTCACACTTTCACCAAATCACCCTGTTTCAGGATGTAGTCAGTTTCACTAGGGATGGGCGAGAAGTGACATATACAATTGTTCACGGACACGCATGTCGGGAAAGCGATGCCTTTTTTTGAATCCTTCTCTTTTTTGAACACCTTCGAGGTCTCATCCAAGATAGACTTATCTCCGAACTCGCTTATCTCTCGCGCAGACGCGTCGGGAACACATTTTGCAAGTACTTGCTCTAACACTCCTGTAAGAGAGATAATGGTTTTAATATTATGAACACGTTATCTCAGGAATCGGCATGAAACCATGAATATCTTGGCGAACTCGGGACATTGCCCGCATGGCGATGACATGACACGCGTCGGTTCCGGCCACTCGACCACATCGTTACCAGCCGTATTCTTACATTGTCACTTAAATAGCCACTTCACAAACAACTTACGGTTAACAATTTGCCCTGCTAGTTTGTACTTGGTCACAACCAAGTCTTCTGCGATCGTTTTTTCCACTTCTTTATCGTCAGCCATTTCTCAAAACTGTAGTGTGTGGTTAGTTTCTGTGTGGATGTCAGTCACGTGACTCGGATATGAAATCACAATGGCGGGTAAAATCCGGAACGAATTAACCGAATACTTGCTTTAAATAATAACAACTGGCGACATATGAATCAATGCATAATTTTATAATGAATTTAAGTATCATTAAAACATATATCACCTATCCTTTAAAAAGGAAATAAAAAGTATACAATTAAACAATTTTAATTTGATGTACACTTCCTAATCAACCTAATAATATTAGTAACAGACGCTCCGACCTGGCAGACACCGACCGCCAGACCAACAGCCATAGCACAGTATAAAGAGGCCATAGGCCCGTCACATACATTCGTTTTCCTGATTCGATTTCCGAATTCGTTTTCCTACAGTCAATAGTTCTACACACACGTTCGTAATTTTTCCATACGGAATTTCGAACGGAATTCGTTCGAATGTGTGTGTCATGTAGAACTATTTATATGAAATGCTTGCGTTCGGGGTGTCCGCATACGGAAAACGGATTCGGAAATCGAATGTGTGTGACGGGCCTTATACACGTTCGATTTGGTCGCGGTCCAACGGGGTCGTAGGGTCTGTTACTAGATAATGCTGGTATCACACGATCGTCCAGCACCCAAACTCCGAACTTTTTTGTCCAATCGAGGGCAAACTTTATCAATCTTCAAAAGGGTCTTTAGACAATCGTCCAACACCTGAACTCCAAACTTTGCTCCAAACCAGCCCCCGTAGCCCACTGATTTTTATCACGCATATAAAGCGTTCGCCCTTTTCGCACCCGCACGTTCGTTAAAAAGTGACAGATGTTTTATGTGCACGATAAAAGCAAGTGTGCACGGCCCTTTGGACGATGTGTGGCGGGACTTTTTGTGCGATTTTGCGAACCCATCCGAACTCCTTTGATTCGGAGTCAGTTTTTTTTTTTTTTTATGTCAATTGACTGACAAACGAGCTGATGGCCCACCTGATGGAAAGTGGTGACCGCCGCCCATGGACATCTGCAACACCAGAGGTGCTGCCAATGCGTTGCCAGTCTAGGTAGGATGGGGAATGGGGATGGGATGGGGATGAGGGAATAGGCCAGTTTACCGTCCCAGGAGCGATCTCAAGCCAACTCAGCCGAAATTGCGCCGTCACTTGCGAGTTCCCACCCGCGAACTAGTCTGTCTGTGGTACTAGTGCAGCAGTTCTTGTCGAATTTATATATCGGATATATTTTTATGTCGAGATATTGGACTAGGTACTGACATACAATATAACTGTGCAATATCATTGGTTGCACAATTATATTGATCGTCAGCAGATTAATTGACCGATACAACCTAGGGATCATCAAAAAACGAGCTTACTCCTTTCTCAAAGGGCCGGCAACGCATTCATGATTCCCCTGGTATTACGGGTGTCCATGGGCGGTGGTGATTGCTTACGATCAGATAACCCGCCTGCTCGTTTGCCCCCCTCTTACTATAAAAGAAAAATATATATCATCTACTGACGATCATCATAGTTGTGCAACCTGTGATATTGCATAGTTATATTGTGGGTCAGTACCCAGTAAGTCTTCAAAAAAGGTTAGTGTTCGTATTTATTTTAAAGATAATCAAATTTAAAGAGAATATCTTGTATGTCGTGATTGGAATTGGGGTTACTCTGGCTTTAGGGGTCTCGATTAGGTTTATATTGTGCCATTACGCACAATTCTATCTAGTTTTGACCTGAGGAAATTCGCGTAACAGTAACATCAAAAAACTTGGCAGTATAAGCTAATTTCCCCTTGCTTTTTCCATGTCTAATGGATCCAACCAATGTAGGTAATCAATTGTCAAAGTCAAACTGTCAAATCAAAAAAAGCTTGACATTTGATTGGCAAAGTTCTAGTAAGGAATTCTGAAAATACTGTTTAAAAGAATATCCTTGTTTTAACGCATACATAATGTTAATTAACTAAAAAAGTAAAAAAACGTTTTTGAGTGTATTATTATAATATATAATGTCCAATATGCATCAGCACAATTCACTCGATGAACTCTTAGTCTTGGTGGATGAAAAGATAAAATTTGGCAAGGACCTTGTTTTATTATTACAGCCAATACGAGAAATCGATGGAGTCATGAAATTACAACGGAAAATACGTCAGGAAATGGAGTTTCTAAAAAAGGTCTGCTTAATTTATCAGCATGCTGGTGAAATTTGTTAACTTTGTAAGAAATTATTCTGGTACGATTTTTTTATTTTAGCTACAAAAATCTAAGAAAGTGAAACTTGAGCAGCTGTCATGCTCAAATCTGCGGCATTTGGGTGCGATGGTAGACTGCGCTTTAAGGCCTGGGGTGACTGCTGTTTGTAAAATATTTCACATAGATGATGAAAGCAAACTGGTTATTGATGTCATAAGTGATCATGGCAAAAGTTGGACCAAAGGTAAATTTTATCACTAGCTTTATTGTGCTGCCAAAATTAAAAATATCATTTATAGTAAATAAATAAATAAATTAATAATATTTATAGAATAGTTTTATTTGTTGCATTGAAAATAAAGTTGATGTTGTTTCCAGTAATAGCCAGAAACCCAAAGTCCCTATCAGCACTTAGTTCTGGTAATGCTTCATATGGAGCTCGGTCAATTTTGGACCAGGCTGAAGACTATCTGGAGTGTGCCAAGCTGTACCCTTGCATGTATCAGCCACCTAAGGTTTGACAACCAGTCAGTTGAAATAAAACCTTACTTTTTTTTGATTTATTTTAACTTGTGAAGATCTTTAATTAGTTAAATTCTTTTTTTTGTATGATACATCTAAGAAATATAGTTACCAGACAGTTAGGGATAATATTAATTGGTTTTAAAGTTTAAGTCTATTTAATGTATATCTAAATGATACCCTTCCTTTATTCTCTGCAATGTTCTTTTTAATGCTTGATAAGAAAATAAAGGAAGAAAACAATTATCTAGTATTAAAAAAATATACATATCTATTACCATATAGAAAATATTCCTTTTAATATGAGATTAAAATTTTTATTTTTATTTCTTGCAGGTTATATTTGAATTCGTTAGTGGCATTGAAGAAAGTTTAGCAAAAAAATTGAAAGCTGTTGGTGTTATAGTCAAAGGAGAAACACTTCCAGATTCTTGTCACGCTGAAGACTGTAATGATTCCTGTCCATCTGAGTCTAGTGGAGATGAAGATGAATCCATACATGATAGGTAATATTAATAAAGAGGTTCCATTTAATCCCTTTTGTAACATTAGCACGAAATAATGAAAATTATTTAATTTGAATCACACCACCCACCACCAACTTAAGCTATGCTGTAACAAAAACACATAACTTAATCTAATAAAATGTCAGTGCAATGTGTCACCAAATAAGGGTCTTCATTCAGCATATGCTGCAGTACTTAGTCCAGTTAGCATCAGAGAAAAGTAATCCCCTTGGATATGGCATAAAATCCAGGGGAGTTACTTTTCTCTGACGCTAACTGTACATATCTATTTATGACCCTTAGCTTAGTACTAGCCAAAGTACTGCATAAAACATTTGGTGTATTACCATCTGAACTGGGGCTTAGTGTGCCTTCCCACTAAAGCGAAACACATTAAAATACACATGCTCATCTCTCTGTTCTGTTCACCTCCACCCAACCGTGCTCTGCTCAGCCCAACGCTGCTCTGTTTCAGTGGAAACACCCTTCTCCTTTACTGCTTTGCTCATCTCCACTCTGCTTCAGTGGGAAACATTAAGGATTCATCCATACTTGTCTTATTTGGTAAACAAGTTTCTAACTTCAAAATGTGAAATTTTTGGATGAAACAGCTGTTTTGTCCTAAATAAAGCAAAGATAGGCTAAAAATTGGCAAAGTGACGTCTCCAATATTGTCTCCAGTTGGTACGTTTTTTTTTTTTTATTATTGATATGGGAAACAAACAGCGTTTATAATACAAAATAAAATTATAGGATAGTTAATACATAGGCCAAAACAGTTTCCACTTAAAGATAGAATAAATTAGCTTGCTTAGGAAAGAAATTATCGTCGTTTATTTGCAAGGAAACAGCTGTTTTAGCCAAAAAAGGTGCATTTAGAGGTTAGAAACTTGTTTACCAAATAAGACAAGTATGGATGAATCCACTGTACATATGTATAATTATTTAAATTTGGTTTTGCCTGTGGTGTGTGTATATTTTTGTTTCTTTCTCTTCTTATGTGATTGTAGATTTAAAATATTTCTTATCCTTAAAAGTATTCTGAATTTAAATAATATATGTGTACTGTGTAGCCTACTTTTTCCGGAGGCCTATTCCCTCATCCCTATCCCATCCCCATTCCTCATCCTCCCTAGACTGGCAACGCATTGGCAGCAGCTCTGGTGTTGCCGATGTCCATGGGCGGCGGTGACCACTTTCCATCAGGTGGGCTGTCAGATCGTTTGCCAGTCAAATAAACATTTAAAAAAAACTTGGCTACTGATTCTACATACAAGTTATTATTAAATTTTTCAGTAAACCGACAACACTACAAGAAATGTCCCAGTGCATGGAGGAACACCCGGAGATCACAACCTTAAACCTCGATGTCACAGCAATGATGGCTTATGTCAGCAACATGACAAATGGACACTGCCTTTTTAAGTTCCAGCAGGACGTGCTGACGCAACAGTGTCTTTGGGAGGCAGAGAGACCTGTCAAACCTATTCTGGAAAAGATATTTTCGGGTATAGAAATACTGTTTTTTTTTGAGTACTAAATATAAATTCCAAAGTTATTGACAGCTCACATAAGATAATACATTTTGTTTTACTGTATATACCTACAAGATGTACTTAATATCGAGAAGGGCAGTATGGGTAACAAATCAAAATATATTCTAAAGAAATATGTTGTCGATTTTAGCAATAAGAAAAACTGCATTCCTAAAAAACTTATACACAACTTGGGGTTATTTTATTACGGAAGTCAATAGTGTTAAGAATAAATGTTGCTTTAAAACCCTGTATCTATTACTAAAAGAAAGCGCTGCGCTTTATTACTTATATAATTGGTTCATATTATTATTCATACATAAACAATATTTTTTTATGAATACAGTTTTTCTTACACAACAACAGAAGTAATTTCCCTATTCTTATAGTTTTGGAGGTCCCAATACTGACCCTTCTCGATTTGAGGTCCTGTGTATCCATTCAAGGCGATTTTGGCTACAGTGACTTATGGATACTGTGGTGATGACAAATGACTTACTAATAACAGTAATAATAATGTTTGGTTGAGTGGACTGCATACCTTAGAATCTTAAGTGGTTTTTGTTTTTTTCAATAACAGAAGTCCGTATCTCATACTCATAATAGGTACCAATTTTTGTGAGTTTTTACAATTATTAAAACTTTATAATTTGATAAAGGATACCTTAATCAGGAAAGACCCTGGTATGCTGCAGAACGGCCTGGGATGATTTCGAGAAGATAGTGAACACTTTAGGCGGTCAGATGGAAAAAAAACGAACAGCTGAGCTAAAGACGATGGTTGAAATTTTCCCTGACGATTATGCGGGTAATAATGTTATGTATTATTTGACTCCTAATAAATGGCGTCTATTCATTTCAGTATTTCAACATGCTTCTCGTTTTGGAGATTCGTCCTCTAATTTTTTCAAAGGGTAACATTATCCATCTGCCTCCCTCCCTCCCACACCTATTCAGTGTTTGCTATTGTAGGCTGACGTTTGTGAATTCCTGTAATAATTTCAACAAAACTACTTTTTATTTTTCCATTACAGGGGAAGACGATTTTCCAAGGCAGCATTTGAAAGTACGAGGACATGTACGGTTAAGATCAAGAATAATTTTCAATTTCGGACATCGGATCAAAGCTATTACAGTGTCCGCTAATGAGGGGTTTGTCAGGGCAGCCCACCAACAGGTAATTTGTTACTGAGTAGTGAGTAAATAGTGTTTGTTGGTCTTCAACAAGCTAAATTGACCCATAAGCCATGACAACATGGTCTTATTTTATTGCTAGGGCGGTTTATGTAACTACAAGTAAGACAGTTACCAGATGATTTATTAATATTTTCTTTGTTCTAGGGTGTAACATACGCAGCCTTTATTCACGAATCAAGAGCGCTGACTGAAGGAAAGGAACCAACTGCCTCAAAAATTTCATCTTGATGTTTACTCATTGATATTGCAGATATAGTTTGTTATTATTTTTAGACTGTTTCGTTAAGACTTTCTAAGTTTATTTTGGTTAATAAGACAATAATTACAGTGGCTATGGATCAAATTAAACGCGTATATCAAGCTTAAATTTACGTTAAGTATGATAATTTGGCACTGCAGTTTTCTAAGTGCAACCTAGCGCTATCGTTGCTTAAACCCAGCGTGGTAGGCTGAGTTTAGGGTCAAGCACACATCACGTAGGCATCGCTTCGCCTCTAGAAGTAACACAAATTTTTATTGTATGTCATAGAACTTCAGTCCAACAGTCCAAATTGAACTGTTTTTTTTGTTGTAATTAATTCAATTCATAGAAGCTTATTTAAAATAACTGCGAAGGGTAAATTATTCTATTCTTGGCAAAAGGCATTCTGTTTTATTAGAACTAGAAAAACGTGCCAACGATAAGGTAGTTTACCCTACTTAAATTTGATATCAAAAATTACAAATAATATTTTAATACATATATTAATTGAAATGAACTGTCGTTTTAATAAAAAAAATATTCATGTTCGTTCGTGCTTAAACGACCTATGGCGCGTATAGCGCAGTTCGTGAACCGTACACAAATCGACGATTAACCGTCGACCCGACCTATCGAATTGAAACATAATTGAATAGCCCGATTGTTTTACTGGCAACTTTGCTACCATGCGTCAAATGTCAATCAAACGTCATTTGTCAGCTGATATATGTTATCGGCCGGTCGGTTGTTTTTGAGTTGATCCAGAGATGATTATAGTAACCAAAATGAAATTTTATCATTAAAAAGCCTCTATTCGAGGCTCAAAAGTTTTTTCTATAGTGTGTCTTCAATACACCACTGTATTATGGCCGAAGATGAATTGGCAGACTCGCAGATAATAGCAGAAAACGTGGGATTTCTGGGCAATTGTTTTGATTGCTCTTTCCAAATCCAGAACTCCTTAGAAGTTGTGAAAGACTATGTTTCAGAAGAGAAAAAGAAGCCGACTCATATAAACAATAGCTTAAACAAGAAATTAAACAACATTGTGCGTAATTCGCCATTAGTTTTCGATAAAAGTATATGCAAAGAAACCAAGCTAAAGCAATGCTCGCAAAGCAAGGTTACAAATAAAAGTCTTAGAAATTGGGGTCTTCCACAAGAAATAGCAAACAAATATGAGCAAAAGGGTATCACTGAAATGTTTGAATGGCAGGTGACATGCTTGGGAAATGCAAAAGTTCTTTTAGATTGTTGTAATCTTGTGTATTCGGCGCCCACGTCGGCTGGTAAAACTTTCGTGGCGGAGATTCTAACTATCAAAACAATTTTGGAGAGACAAAAGAAGGTAATTATCATTTTACCCTTTGTGTCCATAGTGCGAGAGAAGATGTTTTATCTGCAGGATATATTGTCTAGCTCCGGAATACGAGTGGAAGGTTTCATGGGCTCGCAGTCACCCCCTGGCGGGCTCCAAGCAGTCCATGTTGCCATTTGCACAATAGAAAAAGCAAACAGCCTGATCAACAGGTTGCTTGATGATGGTAATATCTCGGACTTAGGTGCAGTCATTGTAGATGAGCTTCACCTATTAGGTGATCCACATCGAGGATACATTTTAGAACTCTTGCTTACCAAAGTTAAGTATGTGTCTTCTAAAATGGACGATGTGCAAATTCAGATTGTTGGAATGTCAGCTACATTGCCTAATTTGGAAGTGTTGGCTACATGGCTTGATGCTGAATTATTTATTACTGAATTCAGACCAATACCATTGGATGAATATTGCCTGGTGGGAAACAAATATTACGATAAGCGAGGGAATTTCATGAGCACAATTAACAATTCACCCTCTATTACTGATACTGACTATGTCTTGAAGATTAGTTTGGAAACCATCAAGGAAGGCTGTTCTATCTTAATTTTCTGCATGACTAAGAACAGATGTGAAAACTTGGCGCAAACAATTGCATCTTCTTTTTTTAAACTAGGTTGTTCTGGAAATGAGATTGGTGTTGTATTAAGGCAGCAATTAAAATCTGAAAATATTGCAGAAGTGTTGGAACAGTTAAAGAACTGTCCAGTAGGTTTAGACCAAGTTCTTAAGAACACAATATCATTTGGTGTAGCATATCACCACGCCGGGTTGACATTTGATGAGAGGGACATTATTGAAGGAGGGTTTAAGTCTGGATCGATACGTGTCCTGGTGGCCACATCTACATTAAGTTCTGGAGTCAATTTGCCTGCTAGGAAAGTTATAATAAGGACACCTGTATTCCAAAGACAGCCGCTTAATATTTTAACATACAAACAAATGATTGGAAGAGCTGGGAGAATGGGTAGAGACACCAAAGGAGAGAGTATTTTGGTGTGTACTGAAAATGAGAAAAATATAGGGTTTGAGCTAATGATGGGGGCTCTAGCACCAGTAAAAAGTTGCATTGATAGTGAAGACAAATACATGAGAGCAATATTGGAAATGATAGCAAGCCAAGTCGCCTGTACAAATGCTGAGTTAGATCTGTATTCTCAATGCACTTTACTATCCACTGAGCAGAAAATAACACCATCTCAGAACACACTTTTAACTAACACTTTAAAAGAGTTAAAAAAGTATGAATTAGTTAGACTCCAGAAAGAGGGTGATAATGTACAATATATAGCAACTCCTTTAGGAAAGGCTTGTCTATCATCATCTATGGCTCCTAATGATGGGTTGTCTCTATTCTGTGAATTGCAGAAGGCACGCCAGTGCTTGGTGCTGGAAACCGACTTGCACCTTATCTACCTGGTAACTCCATACAGTGTCAGCAATCAGTGGGCTGACATGGACTGGCTACACTTGCTAACCTTATGGGAATCCTTAACGAAAGCCATGAAACGGGTTGGGGAGTTAGTGGGTGTGCAGGAAAGCTTTATTATCCGCTGTTTACGTGGAGCTAATAAAATGAACATTGCTCAAAATAAACTGAATATTCATAAAAGGTAAATGTTTC
The DNA here is from genome assembly GCA_947859335.1 of Tortricodes alternella. NCBI lineage: Eukaryota > Metazoa > Arthropoda > Insecta > Lepidoptera > Tortricidae > Tortricodes > Tortricodes alternella. The sequence continues at coordinate 12,201,886 of OX401979.1, read as the reverse complement.
ACTTGCAATGAAACCTGCTTAATTAATTTTCACTGACATAATAGGCAATTAAACCTATAATATGATTCAAAATGGGTGAACAGCTGCAGTCCTATCAGTTGTTCTTAATTTTTTCATATTTAATTTTGTTTTGAAGGTTTTATACAGCATTGGCACTGCAAGACTTGGTTAATGAGGTCCCCTTGGCAGAAGTGGCGACCAAGTTTCAATGTGCCCGAGGTTTTCTACAGAGTCTTCAACAGTCTGCAGCTACTTTTGCAGGTCAGTTTTGGAAGAAGGAGCAATTTTATATGTTAAAAGGATTGTGATGTTGGGATATGTATTTCGACTCTTTAATATGATACTTTAATTACATATTACACATATTATAACTAAAATGTGTACTTCTCATTCTTGTTTAGGTATGGCAACAGCTTTTTGTCATGAATTAGGATGGAAAAGTATGGAAATGCTCATATCACAGTTTCAAGATCGTTTGCATTTCGGTATCCATTCAGAATTACTGGAACTTATGAAGTTACCCTCTTTAAATGGCATGCGAGCCAGGAGTCTCTTTGATGCTGGCTTCGAAACCATTTCTAGCATAGCTTCAGCAGAAGGAAATGTGATTGAGAATGCTCTTTACAAAGCAGTCCCATTCCAAAGCGAGAAAGAGAGGGAAGGTGATGATAGTGACGATATAAGAAAGCGTAATAAAATGAAAAATGTCTGGATCACTGGCTGTTGTGGTATGACTACGAGACAAGCGGCTGAAAATCTAATTATTGAAGCGAGAAAGTATCTTGAGCACGAAATCGGAGGAGCGATTATATGGGACAACCATAATCTAAAACATAAAAGTAATGAACATAATTCAGGTGTAAAGAATGACATGTATGTGAAATTAGAACTACAAACACAGAAATCAATATTATTAGATAGTAATTCAAAAACGGCTGCCGTTAAAAATGAGACTGATGTGACTATTAATGAAATATGTAAAGAAATTAATACATGTATGAAATCTACAGTGACAATGATTGAACAAGATAATGATTTTCTATTAGATAGTCCAGTTAGTGAAAATTTATACATAGCCAATAGCAGTACACATGAAATAGGTAGTGAAAAGAATCGTGTCATTATATGTAAAGACAAACCAAAGTCAAATAAGGAACTAATTTGTAATATTCAAAACCTAAAATCCTCATGTGTTGTAAATAATGAAATTTCTGTAGTGAAATCTAGTCCACTGATAAATGATCTAGTCAGTTGTAGCTCACCTTTATCGATTATAGATGATGATATTATTTGGGATTCTATGAATTTTACTGGTTTTCCAATTGACAATATTTCTAAAATACGTACTTCAGAAAAAATGTTTTCTCCTGATATTAGTTTTGGCGAAACAGAAGGCCAAATAGGTAATCTTAATGATCAAATCGCGCCATGCAAATCAACGTCGCAAAATAACATCTTATCTTCTGATGTTGATAATTCAAATCTCTTTGAAGACAGTTTACCCCTTGATACAATTCCAACAAAGTTATCGATAGACGAAAATACCGAAAGTGAAAAGGTATGTACACCACATACCACCTCCAAGTATATTAATCTGAATACAGATTCAATTTTAAACGCATTTAAATCCACTATAATAGATATAGAGGAAGAAGAAGATATAAAATTGATTTATGAAGAAGACACTCAAGTGTGTGCCAATTCAATGGAAGACGTGATTACTAATACTCAAAATATTGTGGAAACAACTGTTAAATCACATTTTATTAGTCCTTTAAAGCGCAGTGCCAAAAATGGTCGAGACAAAAAAGATTTTCGACAACCATTAGCCAAGAAGCTAAAAGTTGGAACTCAACGAGACGTGAGAACATTAAAGGCTGTCGAAAGCCAAGAAACAAACTGCAGTTGTTTAAATCGGTTTACTATGCAAGTCAAAGATAGTAAATTAAATTGTGTTGTGTTAAAAGGGAAAGATATTAATGTAAATCTGCACGTTATTGAAAAAGTGGTCACTGCGTCCATATATTTCGATTATAATATTAAAAAATTACCGCCAAGTGAATCAATTGGTAGTCATATAATAAGAAATCAGCCTAAACTAACTATTACACACACCGAAGACAAAAAATCTGACGTGTCTTCATTGAAAGGGATCGCTATTTGTACAGGAGAAGACAATTGTATATTTATAGACGTGGAATCTTTGAATAGCGATATTTTGTTTTTAAAAAATAAATTTCGAAATTGGTTTCTCAAATCTAATTTGAATCTTAAAACGATATGTCTGAAAGCTACCTATAAACATGTGAAGCAAGTTTTCGGTGCGGATCTAGCGGCATGCTGCACGGACGTCTCCCTAGTTGAATGGTTGATTGACAGTGATGAGAAGATCCCAAACGTCATGTCTTTAGTAAGCATTGTTCATATATTCAGTTGCAATTTAAGTTTTGTTCCGTCGTGTCGTAATATTTTCTGAAATACAGGGTTGGCCATAAGTTTTTACAATTTTAGAAACATGATAGAGGCAAAACTACAAATGCAATTTTATTAGGTATTTAGGTATTATACTCTCTATTGCAACCTACTCCTTCCCCCTCCTGCATCCGACTACGCAATTGTATGAAAAGATGCTGACAATCATCACTTCTGGTACGTAACCGCCCTGTTTGCTTAATATTCGTTGTTGACCCAGTTTCTTTAAACTTATTGACCACAACTTTGATTAAATTGATGCTGGGACACTAACTTATACTTGTGCTTATACCGCGTAATCCGTGTTCAATCCTAAATAGGCATCGCATGCTAACGTAAGACTAGTTTTTTGAAAAGTGTTTAACACAATAACCGCGTTGCTTTCCTGTGAAACGGTCCATCGTAGCATAGTATAAAGATAAGGAAGTAGGTTATCTTCATACAAACGCACCGCGCACGCCGCACGCACACTTAAACAAAATCTCGACCCGTTTCCCCTTACTAAGCGGGCCGAGATTTGTTGAAGTGTGCGTGCGGCGACGCATAGATACTTTGGCGCACACATACAAGCCGCGTGCGGTGTGTTTGTATGAAGATAACCTACTTCCCTTCTCTTTATACTATGATCGTAGTCAAAAATGTACTAAATGGCGTTTAATTTCCCATCATCCTTTGTACCGCACAATTAATAGTTTAGAAAAAAATCTGTTTTGCCATTTGCAAAAACTTATGGCCTATCCTGTAGATATATTGTTCTGTTCCTACAGTATTCATATCTGGCATGATTCACGAATGTTATTCTTAAAAATAAAACGATTTGAATTACTTTCCTTTGCAGATGAAAAAACATTGCGAATTAGATTTGTCGACGACTTCGTTGAGAACGGGGAATCGAGTAAAAAAATATAAAAATTTAGACGCAATCGAAGATACGTGTTTTAAAGCTTGGTGCGTATGGAAAATCGCAAATAATCAAGGCAAACATTTACTAACGCAGTATCCAAATGTTCAAAATGTTATTAGTAAGTATTAGAATAAAATTAAAGCTTCATGCCTTGTAAAAGAGGACAGTCTCAGTATATGGAGATTTGCCTCAGACATCAGATAGCATTTAGGGCGCTCGCCCACGGCGATGTTTCGTGAACGCGTGGCTGCACGCAGCGATATAGTCGCGATGCTCAATCGAAACAGCGCAACTCCATCGCTACAGTCGCGCGTTTGTTTTCGTATCGATACATTAGCGAGCAGCGCGCGACAGAATTGGGCGAGATCGTAGGACGGAATAACGTAGGGGGGCCGCGGGCGTCTGTATCGATGCTGCATTGCGACTGCATTGCGTCTGTAGCGATCGTGCTATGGATAGATACACAGCTAGCGACAGTATCGCGGCCGTTTTGCGACTATATCGCGTCTGCATTGCTGCAGAGTTGCCGTGGGCGACCGCCCTGAAAGTGATAGGTACTTTAGCTTAGTCTTATCTAAACATGCAAAAAAAATTTAACCTTTTGAAAGTCTCGGCCAAATGCGAATAAACGTGCCACGGACGTCAGCGACGGCATTTGCTGACGCAAATGTATGGAAATACCATGAAGTGGCGTCAATGGTACGAAAATCCGCTGTCATATATAGTCGAATATGGCGTTATTGAGCCATAGCGTTTCACTTCTTATTTATTGTTTACACAGTATAGTAGGTATGTATGTTTTCTCATCCTGCGGGGTTATTTCTCAGGTATCGAAATTCATATTGCAAAGATCCTGGCAAACTGTGAGAGTTACGGGTTGACCGTGGATAAACAACTCGCCTCGCGACTATTGATTGATGTGAAAAGTTCACAAGAAACCCTACAGAAGAAAGCCTATAAAATATGTGGATATCATTTCAACTTTAATTCGTCGAAAGAAGTCGCAAAGGTATTGTGATTTAATCTAAACTTCTTCATAATTGAGCATGCATATTTCATAGGTAGTTTGTACATAATAAGTACAAACATCACGTAGAAGTTTGTTAATTATTTTAACGACTGACTGGTTTCAGACGTATGGACAGTCGTAATCTAACTTCTAACGGGAGACATTGTTTTGCTACCTATTTATTTTGTCTTAAGGTGCTTATTTCATTGATTTCCACTTAAACTCCGTTGCCACTTGTCGGTTGTGGGACCGATTTTTTATCGGATGTCGCCGCCTCTATACAAAACAATGTCGGAAAAATGTGAACATCATCATATAAATTGGGTTAGTGCACCACTGGTAATTTTCCCTGATTCACCATTTTCGTTAATTCGTCAGTTTCCTATATTCGTCAATGCCATCAAAATCGTTAATTTGTCAATTTCCCTAATTCGTCATTTCCTTTGACTCGTCGCCTCGTCGTTGTCGGTATAGTCATGTACATTTTTTTTAATTCTATTTTTTACAACTTTATAATAGTAGAGATAATATTACTTGGATAATCAAATTGATGTTATCCGGAATAACAAACGCATCAAATGATTGTTTTATCCATTCTAGGCCAATTGCAAGAATTTATTTTATAAGTTAAATATTAAAAGGATTTTTTTTTTGTATTTTATCTAAGCAATAATAATAATTTTATCTAATGAATAATACTTGGTATATTAAGTTATTTTTAATTTATTAGTTAAGTGATATGGCCCCCAAATACTCGATAATAACATAATATTTTTCGCATAAAAATGTCAGATTCAAATATAATGCAAAAATATCTATTCCGACTATACATTGCATGAATTGACCAGTTAGGGAAAATGACTTATTAGACAAAATGACGAATTAGGGAAATTGACAAATTAACGATTTTGATGACATTGACGAATAGGGAAACTGACGAATTAACGAAAATGGCGAATTAGGGAAAATTACCAGTGGTGCACTAATTCTATAAATTGTATTGCCACCAAGACACCCGATTGTTTGTTGGATCCGGCACCCGACAAGTGGGAACCAGCTCTTATAAAACGTGATCCAAGTGTTGATCTCTCTAAGCTATATGACTACTACACTACTGCATTTGGACTACTTTTATTGGTACTCTGCGGCTTTACATTGACCGACAAAGTCGTTGCTTATAAACTGATTAAATGATTCAATCCAATAAGTACAAACCATTATGGCACCGACGTTTGTCACCGGCATTTTTATGCGAATATATAGGAAATTTAATTGAAAAAGGCTTTATTATAAAGCCACTAACTATGGTACCATTACTATCGTCAATTTTTTGTCGACGTTCGCAATTTAAAAAAAAACGTTGGTACGGATTTCGAACAAGGAGGTATTCCATCGCATCGTGTGGAGCGTGTCTACTCGTGTCTCTCTGGACCATATTGATGACTTTTTCGTTCTATTATCCTCCATAAAAGACTGCTTACACCATACCATTTATACCATTACCACTACCACCATTATAACCATGAAATTATTTCAGGTTTTAGGCATATACAAAGGTCGTAAAGTCAGTACGAAGAAGAGTGTCCTCACGACCCACAACAGCCCCATGTCAAGCATCGTCATTTACTGGAGGAAGCTCAACAGTATATTGACTAAGACCCTGTACCCTTTAACTGAACGGGCGTGTATATACACCGATGGCAATAGGTAAGTCACACTGTATCTTATTTTTAAATTATTTATTGAATTTGTCCAGTGGCATGGCTACTGAAGGGCTAGACGGCGCCGTGCACCGGGGCCCCCAAGCTCAGCCCCAGGGGGTCCTCGGACCCTGCACAACAACCTCATATTGAACTAACTAAATTCTCCTACCTTCGGAATGTAAATAAGGTGTTTTTCTTTTACACCAGGACCTTTGGTTATCTAGCTACGCCTTTGAAGTCGTCTCTTTTATTATAAAGTGCAGACCTTGTTTGGTTGTAAACAAGACAACTTACTGGGTTCTAGAAACCATGCAGGTCATAATTTCACTAAATAAATTGAATGGAAAAAATCACACGGCAAAATTAATAATCTCGAGAAAATAGAAAGACTAAAGGAAAAAATCAAATTTATTCGTCGCTATTTCTGACTTCATTAAATGACACAGTAAGGGAAATTACAGTACTCCGGTCGCAGTATGAGGTTGGGTGATCGTACGGTCAGGCCCCCAATTCTCGGTGCATTCGAGATAATCTCACAATCGATTAAACGTCAGTGCTTACGTCGTTTGACACAACTGTATGAATCTGACGTTTAATCTCGTAATCGACATCTCGAATGCACCGAGAATTGGGGGCCAGGACGGACACGTGTCTTTACACGATCCTAATTTATTGCTGCAATTCGGGCTATCCTCAACAGTTTACATTCAAACTTTTTGTCCCCATTAGTGATGTAATATGTAATCTTTTTGGAGATAGTCCGAATTGCAGCAATAAACTGCCGCAAAACTGGCTCGTTTACGAGCCCCTTAAAGGCAACGTCAGTTGGCGGGACACGATTAAGTTGGCCTTACGGCCAGATCGTATTAGGCCCTATGCGTCGGCCTCACTAGTATAAAGACGTCAGTCGGCCGGATCCGTTTGAAAGTGCTACGATTACCGTATACGGCGGCCAGACTAATTTAATTAAGCCAAGCGTCATTCTACAATTTCATTCGTAAATTATTGATTTTTTCGTAGAAAATGTTATTTACCGTTGATCAACATACGTTGCATTCAAACAGAAGTGACACATGACCTGTTGACCTAGTTTAAATTAATAATACTTTCATATTCTTGGTATTTAATGTCTTTATGAGCCGACTACCGCCAAGGTCTTATTCCACAAGAACTCTTAGTGACTGGCGTCTTTGCCTTTTTAAGGTATCTCGGTTTGCTGCATTCGATTTCCGAACAGTGTTAATAATATTGTATGAAGGGCATGGTACAACAAGTAAACAATAAAATCATGCAAGCAACAACATATTAGTTACAAAAGGACTCTAGGGTAGGTACAAACTGCATGCTAAAGAACAAAACATCGGAGACACCCCTACGATACCGAACCGGCTAAGTAACCGCTTACTTGCTTACCCTTCGTTCATTGAAATAAAAAAAAACCGGCCAAGTGCGAGTTGGATTCGCGCACGAAGGGTTCCGTACCATTATCTATAAAAACGGCAAAAAAATCATGTCTGTTGTATGGGAGCCCCCTTAAATATTTATTTTATTCTGCTTTTTAGTATTTTTTGTTATAGCGGCAACAGAAATACATGATCTGTGAAAATTTCAACTGTCTAACTATCACGGTTCATGAGATACAGCCTGGTCACAGACGGACGGATGGACAGCGGAGTCTTAGTAATAGGGTCCCGTTTTACCCTTTGGATACGGATCCCTAAAAATACCCAGGTTTATAAACAATTCTCCCAAAACCCTATTCAAACTGCAGGATCAGCCCATCATACACCATGTACACGTGCTCGGGCCGTATCAGCATGCACGAACCAAACCTCCAGAGCGTTCCACGGACCTTCTCCGTACCGCTGTCATACCTCGCCCCCGACGAACAAAACACGAGCGAAGTTGTCGAGTTCAACTGCAGGAACATATTCCGAGCCGCACCGGGACACATACTCGTGTCCGCGGATTACTGCCAGTTGGAGATGAGGATCCTCACACATTATTGCGGAGATGTGGTGCTCACGAGTATCATGAGGTCGGATGTGGATGTCTTCAAGTCCATTGCGGCATCGTGGGGCGGAGTGACCGAGGAGCAGGTGAGTGAATGAAAAGTTTAAGTTTTCTTATTGAAATATGGATTTCGATATCACGCAATAATAATAGTAGTTTATGCAACGGTTGCATAATGATAGGCCTTAAAATACAAGTGCGGATTTATGAAACGAGCCGACAGGCGAGTCTCATAATAAGATCACACAAATGTTTTAAGGCCAAATTATGTACAGTTGCATACATAACTTTATCTACACACATATTATAAATTCTCCATGATGTGTTCAGAAACAATATTTTCTGGTAACAAGTTATTTGTTGCAATTGTGGCTGCATTTACGATATCCGGCGGAGTTTTCACTCGAGACCAAATGTCGTGCGGTTTATATTAAAGAAATATACTGAATTGAAGTTTCGTATCAATAACTGTTTTAATATCTATGGATACTAGAATAGAGACCCGCTTGAGTTTTGACAGCTGTTCCAAGTTTAAACTCATAACGGTACTAAAATTGATACTGTAATAACATTACAGTACAGCTTTTACCTAATTGGTTGTAATAATGCTGGTCATTTCCTACGGTTTTTTAATACATTATGGAGGTTGTATGATATGGGTGTAGATAAAAATAATTCTGTGTTATTGCATTGGAGCGACTGTCGTCTGACCTCCGTAACCCTTGTGCCAAGGAAACCAGACCAATCAGATCATGGTTACACATTTAGTTACCGAAGTGTGCAGGTTTCCTTACGACGTTTTCCCTCACCGTAAGAGCATCGGTTACCGCTATTCGCAGGCAGATAATGTACATAAGTTAGAAAAACTCATTGGTACATGGCAACCGCTTGGGTAATAATATGACCCGACACCTCACGATTACGGGACGACATCCTTAGCCACACTCTCGGATTTACCGCAACAAGGTTACACTTCTTATATACAGATTATCAGTTTTATTAATCATAAAACTCGTATAAATCGTAGTGAAAGAAAATATAGCTTCTGCTATTTTAATTAAAAGAAAGTTATTAAGCTTTTTAATCCGGCTCCCGAGATCGCGGTGCTGTCGGGCCGCTGTATTAAGAAAAACCTCATGCTTCAAACTTGTTACTTTCTTGCTGCCTTTAGTGCAGATGTTGTCGCCGATCCGTTGGTAGTTTTACCCCTAATCGGGTTTGCTTATTAACAGGATCAGTTGAATGAAGATAATTGCTTTATAATAATAAAAACCGGATAAGTGCGATAAGTGCGTGTTAAACTCGCGTGGAGAGGAATCCGTGATTATATGAAATTTCCTATGTTACTTTAAATACCATAGAGTTCTTATAGGGTTTTCTGTAAAGGTAAAGAACTAATTTAAGTATTTTTTTCAAAATTTTTGTCCCAGTAGTTTCGGAGATAAGGTCAATTTTCACATATTTTCCTAAATAACTTGAAAACCATTAATTTTAAAATTGTAAAAAAAATATTCAAGATTCTCACAAGAGCACTTTCATTTGATATGTCACACGCTATAGTTTGCAAAACTTTTTTTTTAAATTTTCTAATTTTCCTCCCAAATGTGTTTATTGTTACCCCCTACTATTGTTTGAAATTCATTTATTTACTTTACACGTCCGTATTGCTCTCAAGGACTTACACATGTGTGCCAATTTCGACTCAATCTGTACAGTAGTTTCGCAGGACATTGGCTGTGACAGACGGACAGACAGACAGAAACACGAGTGATCCTAGAAGGGTTCTGTTTTTTCCTTTTGAGATACAGAACCCTAATAAAAACTTACTTAAATTACTTTCAATATAATCATCTTAGTCTATATCTGGACATAGACCTCGCCTTAATTACTTTGTGAATTTCACTCACGAATACAAGTCATTTAAATTTCTTATGAAACTTTTAAGTCCAAAATAAGGAATCTAAAGTAGGTACGACCTCGGGCTTTCATGTCGATTCTGTTCTACCCCGTATTTGTAAAAAGAATAATCTATAGGACGGAAAGGGGTGAATACTTAAATCCTTCGTATTATCCCACTTCAGTACCATTACCATGAGTTGCGCAAACCGCTCTCGCTGGCGTAAACTATCGCTCGGTCCCTTTTACTTCTATCGGCAACAAGCTGCATTTCCGATAGATTTCGATAGCGAGAACGGTTTGCGCAAACTCATGGTAATGGTACTGTTTGGTTACGGTAAACTTGATAAAGTCACTAAGGGGGCGTTCAAGTATTACGTAACGAATTTGGGGGGAGGGGGGGGGGGTCTTGTAAAACGTTACGATGCGTGACAGGGGCGGGAGGGGGGGTTTGAACTACGCGTTACGTAACAATTTTCGAGAAATTCTCTCACGCATTTTTAAAAACGCTTTTTTGTTCAAAATTTCAAATGGAATGACCACTTGAAAATTTTTTTTTACATAAAAATGGTCCCTTTTTTGTTAGTAACGTTTTACAACGGGGGAGGGGGGGTAAAGAAAAACGTTACGGTGCGTTACGTGGGGGGAGGGGGGGTCAAAAATCTCCAAAAATTGCGTTACGTAATACTTGAACGCTCCCATAACACAAACGTTTTGCAATACGCGTGTACGTGTATACATAAAACGAGTTAGCGTACCACTGGTCAGTTTCCTTACTCGTCTATTTCACAAATTCATCAGTGTACATTTTCCTGATTCTTCAGTTTCCTCCTTCGCTACATTTGCTAGGATGTCAGTTTCGTGAAATTGCCAGTATCGCGATTAGCTAGTTTCGTTACTTGTCAGCTTCGCTAATCGAACGGTTTACCTATTCGTCAGTTAAGCGGAGTTTATACGAAGCCAGTAATGTTGGCGCCAGTCACTGGCTAGAAAAATAGACGGGCGCTCCATTCTCGCCAGCGTTGGCAGCCAGCGCTTGGCTTGAAAAACTGTTTACACAAGGCAAATATCAAGCCAGCGCCGGCTGCCAATAATAATAATAATAATAATAATAATAAATCAGGGGACAATCTTTTTTTTACACAAATCATACTAGCTCCAAAGTAAGCTCTAAAGGCTCGTGTTATGGGTACTAGACGACGATATACATACTTATATAGATAAATAAATACTTAAATACATAAGAAACATCCAAGACTCAGGAACGAACAATAAGCTGCCTGGCTTGATATTTGCCTTGTGTAAACAGTTTTTCAAGCCAAGCCAGCGTTGCTGGCGAGAATAGAGCATCCGTCTATTTTTCTAGCCAGTGACTGGCGCCAGCATTACTGGTTTCGTGTAAACTTAGCTTTAGACAATTTTGCCAGTTTGCTGGCTCATGGTAAGGGCTCAGCTCTTCAGAATACACCCGAGTCCCTATTGTATATTCTGTGACTTGAGTATGCTTAAAAGCCGTTTATTGTTCACTCCTGTCGGAACGGCTGGCGCTAGTTGATAATTAATGTGTGGAACCTAATTTGGGTGACTGCCAACGATATATCATTAGGTTTGCATAAATGCACACGCTCTGCGGGTTGGATTGTTTGAAACAAAAGTCGTTATAACGCTTCTTTACTTATTTAACTTTACTAATATATGGACTAGCTTCTGACCGCGACTTCGTTCGCATGGAATCCCGTCAGTTAATCCCTCAGGAATTTTAAAATTGTCTGGGCTAAAAAGTAAGCTATTTGTTATCCAGAGTATAAGATACGCAGAAGGCGCAGTACGATAGCTTGCCACCGTCGTGGTATAAAAAAACCGTTTCAGTGTGAAGAACAAACAAACATACACGCTCACAAACTTTCGCATTTATAATATACTAGCTTTAGCCCGCGACTTCGTTCGCGTGGAATTCGATTATAGTTATTCCCTCGGGAACTTTGTAATTTTCCGGGGTAAAAAGTATCATATGTTACTTCTAAACCTCCAAGAATATGTGTACAAAGTTTCATGATGATCGGTTAAGTAGTTTTCGCGTGAAAGCGTAACAAACAAACTTACATTCAAATTTATAATATTATTAAGGAAGTGTGATAAGATTTTTGATTTATTAGGTCAATTTCATCTCTTACTTAAGACATGAAATAATATCTCGTTCGCAAAGATGCAACGAGACAAGAATGGATTTTCTTTTTGTTTGTTGGTTGTTCTAGTTGTTTGTTTTAATAGTAAACCTGTCACGCTGTTTAGTTTAAATTAGAGTCAACACAAATTCCTACGTAATATCATAAAGGTATCCATATCCATCTCTTTCCTCCCAAACAGGCAAGAAAGGGACATATTCCTCTTGCTAACCTTGGCATGTTACCCACCACCTCTTGAGAATATTCCAATGCAAATATGCGGCTGAAGATTAAAAGACTGCGCAAAAGTTTTAGCATTTTTATCTCGAGATTGTAAAAAAGCCGCTCGCTCGCTTTATTCAAAGTAGCTTCAACGACTTGGTTGTTGCTTAAGTGCAACAATATAGTTCTTAGGTAGCAAAGATCTCAAAAGAAGGATATGCCTATCAGTACAATTTCGTGTAACAAGTCTCATAGAACGTTGTCAAACGCCAGCGCCATCATAGTATAAAGAGGGGGGAAGTAAGTTATCTTCATACATACGCACCGCGCGCGGCTTGTATGTGTGCGCCAAAGAATCTATGCGTTGCCGCGGGCATATTTAAGCAAAATCTCGACCCGTTTCTCAGTGCGCCAGTCGGGGCTAACACCGCACGAGGTAAGCGCGTCACGGCTTTTCGGCACCGCTAAATGAATGAAAAATGTGTGATAATCGCAGGAGAACGTATTGCTGTGTGTTTAGGTGTCTTAATAATTAATCGATTCCAGAATTGTCTCCGTTCAGATTACCTATTGAACAGAGACAACCCTGAGACAGTAGGCAATTATATCGCGGATTGGGCCGGAAATAGCCTACTTCCCCTCTTTATACTATGGCGCCATGCTTACCTGCACCCTATTGCTGATGTCTTAGTTCTTACGACATACATACAAAAGTGTAATATTGCTTGATTCACACGCTATCATATCATTGTGGACGGTGGGGTCGGTGGTGCTGTTTCACAGGTTGTGGAATTGTACTGGATACTTAATTACTTATAATAGTGTCACTAAAACGGGTGTCAAGGATCGTGGTTGCCATGCGACTGAACCTGCGATGGTGTCAAATTCGCGTTCTGACACCTCAAAAGTAAGCAGCACGAGAATTGCTTTGAGCAGTTTCTTACTATTTATTTCAATGGTAAATAGTCTTCGACTGCCGCAATAATAACTTTAAATAAACCGCATATTACAGTTTTTTCCTGAAGATTTTTTTTCGATCGACTTCCCCGATTAGTTATGTATACAAATCTAGAAATAGCTGAGGGTATATGGTCCAAGGAATTGAAAAAATAAAGGTTGCCGACTATCCCCTCTGCTCAACTATGGAGTTGCCAGGGATAAACAGGTCACTAAGCGTTATTAATAATGTTATGAGGGTATTTATATATTATTAATAACGTCTTTATTTCTTCAATTCCTTAGGGCATATTCTCTCAGGTAATGCTAGATTTGTATAAATAACTAGTCGGCGAAGTTCATCGAAAAAAATAAAATTACAATTTTTATTATTTAATAGCATCGGTACGCGATTTAGCTAGGCAACCCATGTGCGATGTGTCACTGTATATGTTATCTAGCATATAAACTTTATCACCAGTAAATAACAGATGAGGATATATCCCCGCCGCCCCGCCGCCTGCGTGCCTCCCGCGCGTGCCGTTTAATATGTATGTTAGTCTGTAAGGTATTTATGTATGGGCCACTGATGCCTGAAATAAATGGTTTATTATTATTATATTTTTTATACCGGATCTTAGACTATTAGGGGAATTAATCGATGTCCGATTGCAGGTGGACGATGATTTGCGACAAAAGGCCAAGCAACTTTGTTATGGCATTATTTATGGCATGGGCAACAAAACGTTGTCCCAGACACTCGACGTCAGTGAAATGGAAGCGGCCGTTTTCATGGACACGTTCAACAAGAGCTACCCTTCAATTAAAACATACACCATGGCAGTTATAGAAGAATGCAGGAAAAAAGGTTTCATTGAGACGTTAAACAAGCGAAGGCGATACCTACCCGACATAAACAGCGGCATCGTTGCGAAAAAAAGTAAGTATACAAAGTTCGGATTACGCTGCAGTGGAAGTTAATTAGGTTGATAGATCGGGCTGTGGATCTGGGGTAGGCCAAAAAGTTGTCTATTCAGTGTCCCAATGAGAAAATCTTATTTGTAGATTAAAGTAGACTACAATCAGCGCGTAAGCTCAGCTTCGGTTACTTTTGTAATGAGGCAGGTATTTTACAATTTTCCTATTTATGAAAGTGTATACTTACTATCAAAAGTGGACAACAGTTTGCTTGGAGTTAGTATGAGCGCAGCGTTAGTACACTTCTGATTTTGGCAACTGTCAAGAACATTTGCAGACCTGCACACAATTCAAGTTACGAGTATGTAACACTTGCTTCTGCCTGCGACGTTGTTCGCGTGGGATTCGGTTATAGTTATTTTCCGGTATTAAAGTGTTCTATGTGTTAATGCAAGTTATAAGCTATCTCAATTCTAATTTTCAGTGAAAATACTCAAATCCATTGAGACGTTTCAGCGTGAAGAAGTAACAACATACACTCTTACAAAACTTTCGTAATTATAATATTAGTTACACAAGTCATATTTTGAATATTCGAAAAATTACATGTTTCTTATACTAAAGTAATCCCGCGGTCATGCCTTGCGTAGATTTTTACCTTACGCTAGGACAAGATCCATCGTTCGCGTTAAAAAGCCTGTTACCAAAACAATTACTATATTATCCGATTTTTACCGGAATAAGTCGATTCAGCAACACTCCTGCCAACTCTCCCCCATATTTGTTTTATTCATTATCCGGTTCGAAGGACCATTTTAGTGAAAATTCAAGTTGACGGCACTTTTGTAGGTGCGGCAGAGCGACAAGCCGTGAACACGACCATCCAAGGCTCAGCTGCGGACATCGCCAAAGCCGCCATGTGTGCCATTGATACTAAAACATTCACAGACCTGCAGAAACCACGGCTCATCCTGCAGATGCACGACGAACTCATATACGAAGTGGCAGAGGTCAACAGGGATGCTTTCGTGAAAACTCTGAAGGAAGTCATGGAGCAGAGCGTTACGTTAAAAGTGCCTCTACCCGTGAAAGTGAGGACTGGATACACATGGGGCACCCTGAAGGAAGTCAGATAAAATTGTGATATTTACCGTGATATTGATCTGCTTATAAATTGATGAAGTAAGTTAATTTATTTTGTTTTCATTAACCCAGACCCAAAAGTTGGCGAACTAGTAAAGAGTCTGTTCGGTAGGTAAATGTCCAAAGTTCGTAAGTAAACAGAGCAAAATATTACTGCAACATTGCGGTTGTGGCGAGTTGGGAAATAGTTTTGCGGCCGAAACTATACAGATATTGTATCTCAATGCTTGTGGGTAATTCGCCCGAATCAAATTTACATTTATGCAGAGTTCAGTTTCAAAATAATAGAACATAGTTAAGAGGAGTGTGAACCTACGCCTTTTCATACAAAAGGCGATATCGTTTTCCACACCTTAAATGTTAACCGATTTTGACCAATTTTTCATAGTCGTCATTCAGAACAAAATCTAGGTCTATAGGTTTTGGTTTTTTTCACTATAATCAATAAATTCAGTTTTATTACTCGTTGAGTATTCTCATGCAAAACTAATTTCGGCGATAATTTGACTTTGTTGATCTTTTTTCAATATTCAAAAATCCTATAAACCTAGATTTTGTTCTGACTGACAACCTATCAAAAATTGGTCAAAATCGGTAAACATTTAAGGGGTGGAAAACGTTATCGCCTTTTGTATGACAAGGCTGATCTTTGCCATAGGTTCATAGTCCTCTTAATGATAGGTTTACCCATGTACAGTGAATAAATTGTATATATAGGCTACTTTAGAAATTTGCTACAATGAGACAATGCGATATTGTAACGTGATTTTTTTAAATGTCACAATCAACGGCCCGAACAAGGACAGCCTGTATCTTCGGTCCGTGAACAACGCACACACGACCAGACCCTAGTCTATCTGATTCTGACTGGAATCGATCCCGCGAGCTTAAGTTTCGTAGTCCAACATCAGAACCAGGCGCGGTCCCAGGGGACATGACCCCCCAAAATCGAAGATGTCAAATTGAAAAATCAAAATATTTACAAACTAAAAAAGTTAAGTCTAAAAGTAAAGTCTAATTTACTCGACATATTTCATTATTAGTGACCTCCCACTCCAAAATTTCAGGCTGCGACCGCGCCAGATCAGAACGGGTTGATCGTAATTATGACAATATGACAATACTGTCGCATTTAATTTAATCGGTTGACTGTACGTTCGTTTCCCATTGTTCTGTTGACAATACGAGTAGTGTTTGAAGTGTCAAATTTACGAGTAAACACTTATATACGATACGCATCGTTAACTGTTACTCGAGTCCCTTTTTTTGAATCGAGCTTGCAGTAATTAGTTTAATCAAATAGAATCGGTTTTGTCGTTTGATCGCATTATTAATGATGCAGATTGAGTAAATTGACTTTTTAACCGACTTCAAAAAAAAAGGAGGAGGTTCTGAATTCGGTTGTATTTTTTTTTTTTTACTTCAGAACTCCGTCATTTATAAACCGATATTGAAAATTCTTTTTTTAATCAATAGGGTATACATCCAGTTTGTTCCCGTTGTAGTCAAAGTCGAGTTATGATGAGAGGATCTATGAGGAATCGATGGAACACTTCAAATATTATAGGCAAGCATATAGCAATTTTAGTATTTGCTGAAATAAATCAAGCAATTACGTTCCAAAAGCATTATTTGGTGAAGTGGAACTGTTGATGAAGACCATAGATGATCACCGGAACTCCTAAATGTTGAGTATTTCACGGTTGGCGATTAAATTGCTGTATAAAGTTCTGAAGCAACTTATGTCCATGACTATTCATGTAGTAAAATTGAAGAACCAGGAGAACTCTTCAACGATGGACATCCTTGCACCGTGGATAGCAACAGTTTGTAAATGGTGATGAGCAATTGGCATTATGCTATTGTTACTTGATGTAGTAAATGTGTGTCGTTAAATCACAGGATAATAAAAAAATGTGAAAAAAAACTTACTTTTCAAAGGATATTTGAAGTCGGTTTTTTATTTTATAAATTATATGATTATGCTTGATCGCAAATAACTATTTATTAAGGCGCTCGCCCACGGCCGCTTGTTGCAGCGATGCAGTCGCAGAACGGCCGCGATGCTGTCGCTGGCCTAGTACTGTTGCCCACGCAGACACGATTCTGTATCGCTACTATCGCCATGCAGTGGCTATGCATCATAGATACAGACGCCCGCGGCCGCTATTTCCTCCCCCGATGTCGCCTGAATACAGTCCCACCATCGATACAATAGCGACGCTGAATCGAGGCGACTGCATCGCTACAGTCGCGCGTTTGTATCGATACAGTAGCGATGCTGACGACAAGCGGCCACATTCGCGATCCAGCCGCGCGTTCACGAAACGTGCGGCTCGATCGCTACAAAAAAATTAGCTGAATACAATTAAGGTTACTTTTTTATAATTGAGTACCAACCCAATATATTTGAATTAGGTATAACCAGCACATACTGTACTCGAGAGCTCCTCATGAATCATTAAAAATATTCACTTCAGTGAAATTACTTTATGGTACCTGTCTGCAGTAATTTAGTTAGAGAATGCTCCAAAACATTGAATGCGTGTGGCGACCCTTCTCAAACAAAACGCACTTAGTATACTACCGACATAAAGCGTGTTTCAGCGCCCTCTCCGCGTTTTCCTCTGGTTTTCACATTTTCCCGTGATTACGTGTTCGCGCGGTAGAGGGAGCGACGCCGCGGCCTGCGCGCAATCAATACCTGCGCCGAGCGCCACTCGGCGGCCGCGGCCACCCCAGTGCCCGCCGCTGTCACGCGCCGTCACGTCACCACGCGATCCGCAATTAACCAAATATAATTACAACACGGAAAAACTCACCCAAACACTCTAATAATGTACCTCGATAATCCGTCGCGGTTCGCGCGACAGCATCCCCGCTTTATTATTTCAAAGTGTTATTAAAAACGTGTTAATTAACGAAAATGCATCTCCATTTCGAGAGGAACGTGAACGCTAAGTGCGACTGCACTGTGCTTTCGCTGTCATGGATGGGCAAGGTCCCCGACGAGCTGCCAGAGGTGAGTTGTTTTGTGGACGCGCGAAGCATGCCGTAGAAATAGCTCATGGCCATTGGTCAAGGCGGTTTTGCCGAGTCGCGAATTTTAACACGATGTAGATAACTCCGCTGTATCTGCATTTGAATAACATCACCGTAAGGAGTGAAAAGTACCATACGAAATGCTGCATATTTTTACGCAAATCGGTATATAAATAAGAGTTTGAACATTGCTTCAAGAGAGTCAAATTTAATAAGCGACTTTTTAAAGCAGATAATGTATGGAATCTAAATATTACTACCTGTGATAACACGCCAGTTTTCTCCGATTATTATCAACAATAACATTAATCAGCTGTAGTTCCGTATTAAAGCAATCAAGCGACCGTTACACCAAACGATTAACCGCGGGAGCTGACTAAATCTATTCCAATCCCCAAATAATAGTAGCAATTGCCAAATAGATTAGCAGTACAAATCGCGGAGGGATGATTGCTCCACCCGGCACGATACACCGCCAGACTAAATTAAATTTCCATTCCTCAGACGTAGATTGAAAGCCATTTGTTGTGCGGCGGGGAAAGTTTCGTAGGGCCGCTATAGTAATCTGTAGTACTTCAGTAGCAGGCGAGAGGCAGCCAGAGCTCCCATTCAATTAACCTTTCCTTGCTTCCACGGCTTTTGACCCATTTAGTTCCATTTCTATTCAACACCGAGGAGCACTTTTCAACACAATTTTCTCTTTTTCCTTATTGCACAATGGCTTGCTGCATGTGCTGCAAATTAAAATTCTTGCGAACTCCTTAAAAAGGCTCGATGCTTAACAGGTTATCTACAGTGTAACAACGTAGTCATAAATAATAAAATATAAGTTATTGTCTGCTTACATATCTACATATGTTTTGTTCTTATGGAATGCGTTGCTAGAATAAGAGTTTAAATAAATAAATAATAAATAAGTCACGGGACAATCTTTTACACAAATCGATCTAGTCCCAAATTAACCTCTAAAGGCTTGTGTTATGGGTACTAGACGACGATATACATGTTTATTCAGATAAATAAATACTTAACTACTTAGGCAACATCCAAGACTCAGGAAAAACATTCGTGCTCATCACACAAATATTTGCCCTTACCGGGGACCGAACCCGGGACGCTAGCTTCGGAGGCAGGGTCACTACCAACTAGGCTAACCGCGTCGTCCGTTTGAGTTACAAATTGTGTTATCATATTTTGTTACAATTATAACCCACACTCGTTATAATATCTTTTTTTTACGGAATTATTTTACTCAAATTATACCTATATTTAAGTAAAAACTACGAGTCGAGGTCATGACGACAAGATGATGATGAAGATTATTTTTTTTAGAGTGATGAGAGGATTAGAGCAGCGCGTTAAGAGGACTGAAGCAACGGCAAAAATTACCATTTTCATACAAAAGGCGATAACGATTTCCACCCCTTAAATGTTAACCGATTACGACCAATTTTTGATAGGTTGTCACTCAGAACAAAATCTAGGTCTATACGTTTTTTGAACATTGATTAAAGATGAACAAAGTCAAATAATCGCCTAAATTCGTTTTGTATGAGAATACTAAAACAACGAATGAATGAATTTATTGATTACTAGCTGGTGCCCGCGACTTCGTCTGCGTGTAATAATAATTAAAGTAACCTATGTGCTTCTCCAAAGTCAAATCTATCTCTATACCAAAACTCATCAAAATTGGTTCAGCGGTTTAGGCGTGAAAACGTAACAAATAGATCTATCTCCATACCAAATCTCATCAAAATTGGTTCAGCGGTTTAGGCGTGAAAACGTAACAAACAGAGTTACTTTCGCATTTATAAAATATAGGTTTCGCCCGCGACTTCGTCCGCGTTAACATTTAAGGGGTGGAAATCAAGAATTTAAATAATATAGGCACCATAGAGTTTTTAATTAAGAGTTTCTAACTTTTTACATAAACTAATAATAATACTAGAAATGTTTCCTTTCGATGAAAAAAGATTCTTGGCTGCTTGAATTATGTAGGACTAACTTTTATAGAGGTCACATGGACAACAAAGTGACCCAAGACTTCTTCAGTAATTCTGTGGGCTGAGGTAAATATAAAAGATTTAACGACGACGGGTCGCAAATGGAATAAAATAGACCTTTCACTATCTTTTCTCCACTCCACTCTCCCGACTTTTTATAATAACGCATTTCAACACTACAGGGGCCCGTTTCTCAAGGCCCACTAGTCTATTCATGTTAGTGTTTTGTTCAATTTTCTCTTTTAATTTACGAGACAAAACACCAGTATCATTAGACTAGTATGCTTTGAGAAACAGGTCCCAGATCTTCAGATCTTTAACTCGCAAGGGGAAAATTCTGAGTTTTATGCGGCGTTTCTTGTCAGCAGATGTCACTTTTCGAAGCACTGGTAGATTTAGACCTATAAGAGAAGGTCCTATAAGAGGAGGTCTAGCCTCTTTTTAGGAAATGTAGGTTCGGATGGTAGATTGGGCTTGAGGGACTCCTTACTTGAGGTAAAAGGAAACTATTTGGATTTGCTCTACTATTAATCACGCGATAGAAGTAAGTAGGTACAACTTCGCCTGCTCGCTGCCCGGTCTTGACTAATACAATTTTAATACTCATATTATAATAATATTTAGGGTTCCGTACCTCAAAAGGAAAGAACCCTTATAGGATCACTCGTGTGTCTGTCTGTCCGTCCGTCTGTCACAGCCAATTTGCTTCGAAACTATTGGACCGATTGATTCGAAATTTGGCACACATATGTAAATCGGTGACCGCAATATGTGCGTCTGACGTAAATAATGAATTTTAACCATGGGGGGCACTTTTGGAGGGCAAATTTGAAAATTAATTTTTTTTTGCATAATATGGCGTGTGACATGTCAAATGAAAGGGCTCATTATGAGGATATTGATTTTTTAATAATTTTAAAATAAACGGTTTTGTAAGTTATTTAGGAAAATAAGCGAAAATTAACCATTACCCCCCCTTACCCTTATGGGGCCTACAATTTTGAAAATAAAGTTAATAGTTCTTTACATATAGGTAGATTACAGGAAAACCTGTGAGAAGTCTATGGTATTTAAAATAACATAGGATATTTCATATAATGAGGTAATCCTCTCCACGCGAGTTTAACTCGTACTTGTCCGGTTTTTTAAATCTTGTTCGTTCTTTGCTTGTCTTTTACTGCAAGTAAGAAGAAGTCCCTCAAACCCTGCGAGTCTACATACATTTCCTGTAGGGAGGCTAGGAGCCTTCTCTTACAGTACCTAATTAAATCAGAATACAAGAAACCCAACAAACATACCGCGAATGAAGTATTAAAAAAAACCTAGCCTGACTCGAACTTTTCTAGCGGTCCGTTATTGTTTAGGTAATTTATGAGCAAGGTAGCGAAATACTCAAGTCATCGTTACCGGCGCTCGAATCCGAGGGCTACATTTGTGGGCAAAATTACACTTTATTTACTCCACAATCCCCGCCATTAGGGATGAGGGTCATCTTAAGAACTTAGGCGGTGCGGTACCGCAGCTCTAAAAAGAGTTTCTAGCCCGTCTACAAACCCGTTGCCAAGATTCAATTGTAGAGTCCGTCTCAACACTTCGGTTTCGGAGATTTCCGGACCGTGGTACATAACGTACTCGTATTGTATGTCTCACAAAACGCCTTAAAATACCACACAATAAATATTGGGGGTTCCGAATTACATGATATTTTTAAAATACATGAAACGTTATTCCTTTTAAAAGGGTAATTTTAATAAAAACGTTAAATGATTATTTCATCATTTCACTCAAAAATTCACGAAGAGATAAAGGTAATTCACAAAAAATAATTTAACTGTCAGTTTGTTTTTCTTGGTACAGCCAGATCGGCATGAAATCTGCCCCCAGGGCACACCGCGATCCGTCGCTATTGCCTCTACGCAAAAACTTATTTAGTTTTTGCTTACCTGTTTTTGTTAACCTAGATTTTTTTGTTATCAGGCTACATCTACCCACCGCTGGGCAAAGTGGGTATTCTGACTTCTCTACCTGCAAACTACCAGATGATAATATATAGGTATATAATGAGTCACGTCATTAATGGGGGAACACGAAATGGCGATGCTGCAATGCAATAAACCTGGCAAGCCTATTAATACATATATATATATATCTATATAGCCCCCCTGATTGGGCTTATCAGTGGCAGCAGCATTTGCATTGCAGCATTGCCATTTCGTGTTCCCCTATTAATGACGTGACTAATTACATGTATATTCATCTGGTAGTCTCGTCGAAATAGGTTTAGTGTCATGGGCTCTTAGACTATATATTCATAAAAAAATTAAACTGATTGTACATACATAAATTAATGATGGTGATGATGATGTTCTAAATGCACGTTTTTATATACAAATACTCGTGTATGGTACTATTATTTCCGGACTCTGACACGAGCATATTAATACTACCTCTAGATAGCAATTTCAATCTGGCATGTAAGTCCTCTACTGTATTTCCTAAGCTCTAGTTATACGCAAAAAAAGATAATGTATGACCCAAATATTCTCCGGAACACGTTTCTGTCATGCATGGAAGATGAAAAATCCTTTCTCTGAACGTGCGGACGCCTCCCGAGTAATTCTCATACTTTCTTTGTGTTCAACATCTCAAAAAAAGTTCAAAGCG
The DNA here is from genome assembly GCA_947859335.1 of Tortricodes alternella. Classification (NCBI taxonomy): domain Eukaryota; kingdom Metazoa; phylum Arthropoda; class Insecta; order Lepidoptera; family Tortricidae; genus Tortricodes; species Tortricodes alternella. The sequence continues at coordinate 12,178,793 of OX401979.1, read as the reverse complement.
CGTTTTGACTCCTTCTTTTAATCCACCTTCGTAGCAAATGAAAACGGCAGTATGTTTTTTTGTTACAAATTATCATACATTGGAGTAATTCGTTGTTAGGGTGGCTATGTGTGTATGCCTACTTAATATGGATTCCTTTTCGTGCCCTGCCTACAAATACGGCTGTGATAGTCTGATATGTGCAGAGCTACTTATTTTCATTTGATAGCTGATTTTAATTTGATGTATTGTTTATTAACCGACTTCAAAAAAAAGGAGGAGGTTCTCAATTCGGTTGTATTTTATTTTATTTTTTATGTTTGTTACTTCAGAACTCCGTCATTTATAAACCGATTTTGAAAATTCTTCTTTTAATCGTTAGGATATACCTCTAGTTTGGTCCCGTTGTCGTCAAAGTCGAGTTATGATTAGAGGATCTATGAGGAATCGATGGAACTCTTCAAATGTTATAGGCAAGCATAGAACAATTTTAGTATTTTCTGTAATAACTCAAGCAGTTACGTTCCAAAAGCATTATTTGGTGAAGTGGAACTGTTGATGAAGACCATAGATGATCACCGGAACTCCTAAATGTTGAGTATTTCACGATTGGCGATTAAATTGCTGTATGAAGTTCTGAAGCAACTTATGACCATGAAAATTCATGTAGTAAAATTGAAGAACCAGGAGAACTCCTCAACGATTGACATCCTTGCACCGTGGATAGCAACAGTTTGTAAATGATGATGAGCAATTGGCATTATAATAAATAAAATGTGAACAAAAAAACTTAGGTACTTTTCAAAGGCTATTTGAAGTCGGTTTTTTTATTTTATAAATTATAGATTATTTTGGATAAACAGTGTTGTAGCATCTAAGATTGTTTAATGAACGATGTTAAAAACACAGCGCCGGCGTTAAGAAATTTACTGGTTATGTTGCGTAGGACTGTTATTAATTAAAATAATAAAGTCTAGCAGGTTTTCCGTTTTCGTGATTGGTCCCACTGTAACCTGTTGCTTTGATAACGCTGCCAAAGGTGTTTGTATGTAAACTTCGGTATAAGTACTTGTGCGGGTAATGGGTTCTGAAATTGGGTTTAATTGGGCGAATGCCGGAATAATGTGGAGGGCGCGGATCACGTAATATCTGGCTAATTGCCAATTTTCGGTTCGATCTCCGGCCGGCGCGCGGCAGGATGAGTTCAATCCGACTGTTAATTGGGCTCACACTCCTCTTAATAATTTCTATACACCATCTCAAGTGACAGCCAAGTGCCAGTCAGTTTCCGAGTAGACTAATCGGATTCCGACCCGTCTGGGCTTCCACGATTACTTTACAAATATTATCTGACGCTCACTTTCTTCTCTCAGAAATACGTTATGAAAACTTTATTTAATGTTATAATTGTGTTTTCTTTTCAGTGTATTTTTTTGTCTTCTTTATACTTAATTGCTTGAATCTTCAAAGAAAAGTACGTTGTTCTGTTTTTTTACAACTTCTCAAGTTGTTTTAAAAAGGGAAGAGAGGTTGGTTTATTATGATTTTATTACCGCACGTAGTTAAATCAAAACGGTCGGCGTATTTGTATTTAAGGACATCATAGCTTCCATCACATATTTTTTGACAATATACCTACACGAGTAAAATGTTTCGTTAATTTTATACTCTAACGACTTCAGGGTGTTATGGAATACGGCTTAGATTTCTGCAAAAAAATAACACTTACCACCAGCACCTAATTACGATGAAAAAGACATCAACGCGTCGTAGTCCGAAAATGTTGACTTGTCTCAAATTTTTGTTTTTTGGTGATAATCAGTAGAGCTGCAACGAATATTCGGTAACTATTCGGCAATCGGCCGAATACCGAATAGTTATACCCCATAATTATAAGGAACAGTTGAGGAATAAAAAAAAATCTATTACTTTTGTTACATCACTTTTTATAGCGACATCAGTTTGCACATTGTCTGTAGCGATTTCATCAAAACAGGTCCAAAAATTGTCGTGTATTTCAATTTTAATATTTTGAACGGCTTAACCGTCCAAATTGTTCTAGATCCGACCAAATATTCGGCGCGTCAGCCAAGAGCGAAACCGTAAATCCGATATTCGGCCAAATCACTATTAATTAGCTTCATTTTCATCAACTGACCACGATCTAATTTGCGCTTTAACGGCCAGGAGGAGGGTTGGAAGCTGAACCGCAACAACTACTACCAGGAGGGTTGGCTGGCCACCGGCAACGTGCGCGGCGTCGTCGGCGTCACGTTTACATCGTCGCACGCGCGCCGCCCGCACGAGCTGCCGCCCAGGACCAACTATAACCTGAGGGGACACAGATCTGAAGTAAGTTGTACTGCAGTGTTGCCAACTCTTCAAAGAGGTGTACCCCTAAAAACAAGTCGAAAAATCCCTAAAACCCCGTGAATCGCTGACCACAGTTTTTTTTAAGGTTCCTTTACCACAGACAGATAATCTATAATATACCATACTCTTTTCAATGTGTTCAGTATATAAAAGGCCAAGTACGGACGACAAATATTCTGAAAATAGCACGGTTTTCTTCACGATCGCACGAAAATTGCAATTAACGCTGTCATTTTTCAAGCTTATAATCAAATTTGCACTAATTTTCAGCTAGAATTTTATACCCCTAAAAAACCCCCTAAGAATGTTCTGCCCCTAAAAAAATCCCAATTTAGTTATTTTGTCCCTAAATTTAGAACAAAACCCCTGAGGTTGGCAACCCCGTTGTACTGTTAGATTACCAAGATTGAATTCGCGTATTTGATGTCTGCTAGAGTCAGATACTCGTATCATGTTCCACTCTGCCCTTATTAATACTATAAATGTGAAAGTTTTTCTGTTGGATTGTTGGTTTGTCCTTTCACGCAGCAACATAACACCAGATCGACGGGATTTGTATTGTCATCCGAATTGCATACACTTGCAAAGTTTCAAATCGTTACGACAATTAGAAGTAGATTAAAATTGACTCCTAAGATTTTCTTACATTGTTTGTGAGTACAAGTGAAGCTAATAAAAGCGTGGTAATTTTTTACTTTTTAGGTACGGAACCCTAATCTAACTATCTCCATACCAAATTTCATCAAAATTGGTTCAACGGTTGAGCCGTAGGGTAGACCGGGGACAATCGGTCCATTTTTTGTTTGACAGCTATTCGCGCCTTAACTAAAACAGTAACGCATTACTGTCATATACCGTTGCGTAGAGAATTTAATCAGCTAGGAAATGCAATGTGCAACATTCCTTATTATTAAGAAAGTAACGAGATATTGTCAATCAAACACGGCAGGGGAAAGTGGTTCAATTGACCCCGTTACCGGGTCAGTTGACTCAAATGTTCAACGTCACCTAACCAGTACTTGTAGTATATCTTACAACTACATATTTACACATAAAAAAGGTTATAGTTCAGTATACCTGCATTGATTATAAAAACTACAATATTCTTGAAATAAGTATCAAAAAGGATCGAATAAAAAGTTTGCCTTTAACTTTTTAACCCCCGGTTATATTCTTATTTTAAAACAAGCAAACGTTGTAATTTAAAATTGTACATAGAATAAAATACGATTTAAGTTATTTTTATTAGAAATTGTAATGTTATTAGAAGTAATGACTTTATATGAAAACAAGCTTGGTTCATTTGCCCCAGTGGTTCAATTGCCCCAGTCACAATTCCAAGAGGTAAGTATGTATTAAAATTATAAATATGGAAAAGAACAACTTTTATTTTTTAATAGACTTTAATTGACAACCAGTTTTACATTGAGTTGCAGAAACATAGATTAGGGAGTTTTTACATGTCGGTCCTTTTTTTCGATTACGAGGCATCTGCAAGAAACAGTGTTATAATTACTTACTAGAGAAACTTTTACGTACTGTTAATAAGTTAAAAAATCCTTCCCCTCTAACCCCCGTCTAACCATTTCTGAATACTAATAAAAATGTTTTATAAATTAATATATTATTATTTTGTTTAAACAATTTATCAGGAATTAGTCGCCGCAGTAATTAACTCTCCATTTCAGACAGTAATTCGCAATATACAAATGGCGAGTTAAAATAAAATATAAGTATGCATGCATACAGTTTTAAGTAATTATTTAGAAACAATAAGAATATAAAATCAGCCTAATGTTTATTTTTCAAAATCGTTCGTTTCCTGGACCAAAGCCCCTTTGAAGTTAGCAAATTAAAGTAAGTTTTTCATTACAAATAAAATAATAATAAGTTAAATTCCCTTCATGGATATTTTTCAATTACACATTACAAAACTACGAATAAGGGTCAGTTGAACCACCGGGGCGATTGAACCGGTTCAATTGACCCCGCGATTAGTGGACCAATCGTCTCGACAGACCTTTTAGAAAAAATAATTATTTACTCGGCTTTAGGCAGCGTTGCGACCATCACTTTTATAAAAACTTAGGCCTAAAAGTCAAAAGAAATCAACAAAACACAAAACAATCCAAATACACTGTTATTTTGCATAAAAATGACTATATAATACGGGCGTAATATTTACCTTGAGGGTCTTAAAACTTCGTTGCCCTCTAGTACGCATCCGCGCTGGTCTGCGCCCGCGGCTGACTGTCAGTTACTTGCCTCGTTTTATAGGAGTGTGCTGAAGGTACACGCACATTGATAACTTATTTGGTTTCTGAGAAATCGCGTGTGGAGCACTTGCCCCGCGGTTCAATTGTCCCCGGTCTCCCCTAAATTGCGCAGGTAGCTTCATAAAAAGACATGAACGGGCTCTCATCGGTCACGCACAAACTGCCCGTCAATCAATTTTCCAATCCTTATAAGGGATGAAATACATCCCTTTAGGAGTTGATTTTCTTAAAAAATAGCCTATCTCCTTTCCTAGGGCTTAAAGTCGCCCGCCTCGCTTCGCCTGAAACACAGGAACTTCCTAACTCAGGCACGTGTGTTATTTTTGTCCATCAGTATGTTTAGTCTTTAGTTGTATTAATGTCAAATAAGTTTTATCAATAAATATTTTATTATTATTATTATTATTAAACTATTTATATATAAAACTAGCTAGTGCCCGCGGCTTCGTCTGCGAAGAATAATAATTTAAGTAACCTATGTACTTTTAAACCTTCCCTAGACCTCCACGAACATTTCAAGACTAAGATAAGATAAATCCGTTCAGCCGTTCTCGGGTTTTAGTGAGACTAACGAACAGCAATTCATTTTTATATATATAGATTTCATCAAAATAGGTTCCCCAGTTTAGCTGTGGACACGTAACAGACAGAGTTACTTTTACAGTTAGAATAGAAATATGGAAGTAAGCAGGATGGATTTATGTAGCAGACGATGTACTATATATGAAGCATTCAAGTAAGTTCAACAGAATAATTTAAAGATAAAAATCTGTTTCGCGAATCTAATATCTAATTCTCTTTGCGAGTTGTTTGCAAATGTAATTCCATCACGTCTGTAATTTGTCTCCTAGAAAAAGCTTTTTAACATTCCTAATGGGAGTTAAATAAAAAGGTCCGGGCCGGGAAAACTCATTATGAGAAACATGAAGCATTCGTTTTAATTGTGGAGCAAAAATAAGAGGGAAGAGTGAAGCGCGCGACGCCTTCCCGGGCCTTATTAAACGCTTTGCCAGCAACTTGTCGCCTCGTCGTGGCGAGACGACGTTATCATTTACTTGTTTAAGGACCTCAAAGGAGCTGTCAGACGCAAGCGGTTAGGTTATATTACACTCCATTGGAGTTTCATACTTATCGCACTGTATTTGATAAGTGATTAATTATATTTAGCCGACTGCAGCGAAGGAAGAGGAGGGTTATGTTTTTCGTATGTATTTATTTCGTGTGTTTTATTTATTTATTTATCTCTTATATTAAAACTAACGGTCAAGCCACACATGTTAACAGAGAAGTTCTTACAGACTAGTTAGTAGATAATTCACAGTATTGAGCTTGCGGTAGAAATCGTTTCCAAGTGCCGACTGGCTGAAGCAAGGAAACTTGGCTCAGAATTGTAGAAGATGTCTACTATGCTGTCACTGTCCATTATATCGTTTAAGAGCATCAACGCACGATGTAGTGGTGAGTGTGAGAGGGCCCGGGTACGTGTCCTCGGGACAGCGAATAGCGGACGACGCCGCGGGCGCAGCTGGATGCTAGAGCTGGGTGGCACGTGGAATGGAATTTCCGCTAGAAGTGAGGAGTTGTACATATGAGTTGAAAAAAGTATTTGACAAGATAAATATTCCTCCTAGTCTCCAGGGATTCACATAGCATCATCATAGCATCACGCCCGAAATCCCTAATGGGGTGGGCAGAGCCACAAGACTACTTGTGGCCACGTTCGATTAATTAGTCCTAAGATGGTATGATGAACCGTATGGTGACAGGTGATCAGCCCATCGCCCATACAGATAGTCCACCATGTTGGAGAGGACCCGTCCCTTAGTCGACTTTTACGACATGCCAGGATGATAAGCATCTGCACGCGTTCTATGCTATTTCTTCACTCCCAGTGCAGCAGAGGAGCCAGGGATTCATATTGTATCATTCCAAGTATGTAGAGTGTAAGGATAAAGGTATGGGTAGTATCCATATGTTTTGCTGAATAGAAAGCGAGCAAAGGCTTTTTGTACCCTCTCAATCATAAGGATATATTGTTGCTCATGTGTCAATATATCCTTATGATTGATCCTCATTGTATGTATGTGATTAAGTGTGTTTCTTATCACTCATTAGTTACCTAGAGCCAAAACTACTTACCTAACCGATTTTAACAAATGGGGTTACAAACGATCCAGGGTGACATAGGGCATATGACGTCACCTGAAATTCAATGTGGTGGATGCATTATTTGTATCAAATGAAAGGGCTTGAAAAGCATTCCAAAAATATATAACATGTTGGTATCTATAAGTACTTTCTATATACAATTACGTGAAATACCTAAATTTTGAATTATTCTCTCCCGCCTAGCCTTAGCCGATGTTAGTCAAGTTTTTACAACAGCCCGGAAAATCTTGCTTGCTTGTAAAATATTATGCTGAATAGGTTTATGCTACAATATTAATTTGCTTATTTCCTTATCCCTACAACTTCAGTTTCGTTGGCGACCGAGATGACGTTGGCCTAGTGCAAAGCTGGCCGGGGTCGTCCACAAATTACGTAACGCAAAATTCTCAAATTCATGACCCCCCCCCCGCCCCCCATGATACAGGACCGTAACGCTTAGCAGTATGCGTTCAAGTAAGTATAGTCTCAGTAGTGACATAATGAATCACAATTCTGAACACTGTTCTGACCTCCGTTAAAAAATAAACAATTCGGAAGAGTGATGATTATCAATACAAATTGGTAATAGAAGAAATAATCGGGTCATGAATTTTCTGTGAGCCAATATGGACCCGTTAAATTAATTTAAAATGAAAAACTTGCAATAAAGAATTGCACGTTTTTAAAATACAGAACAGTGGAGGTTTTTTACTACCCACTCCGCCGAAACAAATTCATTGTTATGTCGTAAAACTATGTTAAAATCCGTATTAAAACTTCTTTAAAATTTAAGTTAGTTTTTTAAATATTACGTTCCGTTCGCGAGATATCAACGAAAATGTCATTAAAAAGCCCTCCAACCTTAACGTCCAATGGTAACTTAGCGAAGGTCTGGAAATGCGAAGCGTCCGGGGCACGTCCGGGTTCCAAATGCCGCGCCGGCGTTATGTCCGCTCACGATAACATTTCCTCCGTTCCATCCATGATGTATGCTTATATTTTATTTATTTGGGATACGGCACCTTATTCAGTCCGCGGATGAATTACAGAGCTATATTTCTTTTTTCAGTCTTATTTATTCTGAGATACTTTAACATGATAAATAAATACAAGTCGTGGGTGTTTTCAGAGCTTACCATTTTGTTTTAGTAAGTAAGTTTAAAACAGAAAAGAAAATATTAAACAAACATCTGTCTGACAAGACCAGTGTTAAAGTAAAAAGTCATGCCTAAACATGCCTAAAGTCTGTTTGCAGAGAGTTGATAAAAAAACATCAGGGCTTCTTAACTCATTACAAATAGTGGCCCGCTAATTATTTTTTACCTATGATAATAAAAAATTAAAGGGAAGCGCTATTATTTTTTGATAGAATATTATTATTGAATAGCCTGTATATGTCCCATTGCTGGCGTATCATCGGACGACGACCATGACGAAGTTTCAGAGTCGGAAGAAGAATCAGAGTCGGTGACGTTTATTATGAAACGTTCAATGGCCTCGTCTAAAACGACACACGAACACCGAAACGACACACTCGAAGCGTATTCCTGAACGGAATGGCAGTATATGGGGCTCGCTCGCCCGGCGCGGCGCCGCGCATGACAACAACTGCGTCCCTCTTACCACGAAACTCAGTACGAGCGGCTATAAGCGACACCCGTCAACCAGTTTGCGATAGGTAAGCGGCAGTCGCTATTTCGAGACGATATTTTGCACTTACGAACGCAGCACGTGTGACTCTAGGGTGTCATCATTTGGGTGGACCGGATTGCAATCCCTAGTCCCTATTTTTTACCGAACTAACGGTTCTAACTTGTCCGCAGGTGATCCTAGTGAAATGGAACGAGCCGTACCAGAAGCTGGCGTCGTGCGACGCGTCAGGCGTGATCTTCGTCTGGATCAAGTACGAGGGTCGGTGGAGCATCGAGCTCATCAACGACCGCAGTACACCCGTTACTCACTTCTCCTGGTCGCACGACGGACGGATGGCGCTCATCTGTTACCAGGTAAACAGGTGATTCTGTAAGCGTTTCAATCGCTCCACGCCCCCCAGCGGCCCTAGCAAGGTTGACAGAAGGATATGTTAAACCGTCTTATCTATTATTGCGTCTCTCTCACACCTACCGCGGACGAAAGAGATAGTCAGTGATAAACGGGTCTAACTTATCCCCGTGTCTGGCATGGTAGGGCCGCAGGCTCATATTTGGAAAAGGGATGCCACGGCCACGTTAAGTGGTTCAAAGTTACTCCAAAAAAATTAACTAGTCGCTATCATGTCCTATTAACATGTTTATCTTGCATATATCTTGTATAGTGAAGTTTCATTTTTACGCGATATTATTTACTTTCATTTATTTTGTTCTTTGTGTATGTTTGAGACAAATCTTGGAACTCAAATTTTGAACAATTCCCGTAGGTACAGATGTAGTGCATAATTAGTTTCCATCGTGTTTTATCGGAAAAGTTCGTATTTATCGTGCTCTTTCAATCAGCTTCAGTACCCATCATACCACCTGTCATTTTTCATTTTGACATTTGACACTAAATAATAAAGTTTCATATTAGTGAATATAAACATGTCACTCATAGGGTAATACAATAATTAATTGACACTTCGGGTCCCGTCGTCTTCCGATTGAGATCCGAGTTTTACCGATGGAAACATATTATTCACTATATCTGTAAATGGAAAAAGCTAAAAAAAAAATGTATACATAAGGAAACCCGACGACGATACAATATTACACTGAGCAAAAAACAAAATATGTTTCCCTAAACGCTATTTTAGGTATCATTTATCATAAAGTACTTTGCAAATGGATAATTTTGTTGTGATAACCCTTTGGGCTTTGTTGATGCGCTAGTAGAATGACCCAAATGCCAACCAGTGGCATGGCTATGAACTGGCAAGCTGCCAGCTCTTTTCATCTACCTTTGACACTTTCCTTGACACTTCCGTGCGAGAATCGCAACATCTTAATAGGGAAAATAGTACCTTACCTTCCCGTAGTAGGTTAGTGTTGTACAGATATAGTGAATAATATGTTTCCATCGGTAAAACTCGGATCTCAATCGGAAGACGACGGGACCCGAAGTGTCAATTAATTATTGTATTAAATGAGTGACATGTTTATATTAATTACTATGAAACTTTATTATTTACTGTCAAATGTCAAAACGAAAAATGACAGCATGGTATGATGGCTACTGGCCCCCAATTCTCGGTGTTTTCGAGATAATGTCGATAGCAAGATTAAACGTCAGATTCATACAGTTGCGTCAAATGGCTGTATGCACTGACGTTTAATCTCGATTGTTAGATTATCTCGAATGCGCCGAGAATTGCGGGCCTGCCGAAGCTAATTGAGACAGCACGATAAATACGAACTTTTCCGATAAAACACGATGGAAACTAATTATGCACTACATCTGTACCTTGGCTGAGATGAGATTTTCAAAATCGCCGGCGAACGCTCGACGATGAATCATATTTAGAAACAAAATTATAAATGATATATAAGTAATACTTCTAGTATTTTTTTTTAAGTTAATTGTTCTATTGACTCATTTTGATTATTTAACAATGGCAACACTGCGTTATTTGTAATTGGTTGTTTTATTGGCGGGCAAGTAGATCGCTCAACGATTGGCCCACGCAACTGATGTCGTGGACCAATCGGAGAGATAGATTTGCCCACGAAAACGATCAAGAAATTGGCGGGAATCGGGGGAGGGACTCGTATAATCTTGGCCAGAGATGTAATAAATTACATTGAAGAATTTAAAAACTTCATTTTTATACAGCCCAGTTATCTTTTTCCCACATACAGTTTAGTTCTGTACTACGATACAGTTTATTCTTATATGTTGAGTTATATTTAAATAAATAAATAGCAATGAAAGTATGAATGAAAAATGCGTCGAAATAACAAGTGCCGTTTGGCGATAAATGTAAAGGTCCACATGAGTAATTTGCTGAGAAACAAACCTTTTGCGGGGTGAACCTTTATTTGACAACGACAAACGACATGGACAAGTTGGAAACTGTAATAAGTCAACCGAGGTTGGGCCGAAAAGAAGTGATTTATCCGAGAGTTGGCACAATAAGTCACGATGCACCACAAGTACCACAACACGAACCAATCCCGAGGGCCTAGCACACTAACTTTTATCGCGTACTTAGCATTCGTCACTGTTTAACTAATATGCGGTCGCGAAAGGCACGTATGTTTTATATAGCTTTTGCCCGTGACTTCGTCTGAGTGGAAATTTATCTTTAAACTATAACGATGTTTTCATGTTAAGTACTGAATTCTTAAGTTTAGAATTAGTTGATGTTCATTAGTTTTCCAATCCCTATTTCACTCTTTAACGGGTTGATTGTCTTTAAAAAAGGTAGCCTATGACCTTCCCCAGGGCTCAATCTTCATACCTCATTTCATCTAATTCGGTTAATTAAATGACAACATTACAAAACAACAAATGATAATGTATCTAAATAAAATGTTATAGGTTAAAGTGAATGAGCGATTATTATTATTATAATTTCCCAAAAAGCCCATTCCATTATGACTTCATTATTTTACCTACATTTATAAAATTCATGTTCTTAAATATGTACTTATCGGAATGAAAAGCAAACTCAATTTCAACGTTTATTTGGTTTTCATTCATACCAAATTATTCACATTCAATAAAGCTATTTTATTTCATATCCTCAAATACTGAATAGTAGAAGTTTGAGAACACGTGGAATAAAGATATGGACGCTAAGATCTCAAAAGTAGGATATGCCTATCAGTACAATATCATGTAACAACTCTCATAGTAGGTTATCAAATGCCAGCGCCATGGCTTAACCACACCCTATTGCTGATGTCTTAGTTCATACGACTTACACACAAAAGTCTAATATGGCTTGATTCACACGCTATCATATCATTGTGGACGGTGTGGTCGGTGGTGCTGCGGTCACACCGCACGATGCGGGAGGGCATTTTTTCAATTCAATAACAGTGTCACTTAAATGGATGTCATGGATGGTGGTTGACATGCGACTGAACCTACGATGGTGTCAGATTCGCGTTCTAAGGCCCAATTTCCACTGAGCGTCTAGCCGCGCGCGACTAGCCGCGTGCGACTGTCATTTCCATCGGAGTCGCGGCCGCCATACCCATTGACGCGGCGGCGACTCCAAAATGGCAGTCGCGTGCGCCTAGTCGCGCACGGCTAGCTGCTCAGTGGAAATTGGGCCTAACACCTCAAAAGTAAGGCCCAATTTCCACTGAGCAGCTAGCCGCGCGCGACTGCCATTTTCTATGGACTCGCGCCGCGTCAATGGTTATGGCGGCCGCGACTCCGAAGGGAATGGCAGTCGCGCGCGGCTAGCCGCTCAGTGGCATGAGGCCTAAGGCCCAATTTCCACTGAGCGTCTAGTCGCGCGCGACTAGCCGCGTGCGACTGTCATTTCCATCGGAGTCGCGGCCGCCATACCCATTGACGCGGCCGCGACTCCATAGAAAACGGCAGTCGCGTGCGCCTAGTCGCGCGCGGCTAGACACTCAGTGGAAATTGGGCCTAAGCATCGCGAAAATTGCTTTAAGCAGTTCCTTGGTATATAGTTATTTGAATGGAATGAAAAGTAAACTTAATTTCAACGGTTATTTAGTTTTCATTCGTGCCAAATTATTCACATTCAATAAAGAAAGCTATTTCATATTCTGCAATACTGAATATAATAGGAGTTTGAGAACAATAGTAACAGAACACGTGGAACAGGTAAAGATATGGACGAATATAGACTGATTACTTTCTTGAGCGCTTATGTTGCTAATGCGTTGTCCCGAATTTCGAACTTTATTGTAACCATGCTCAAGGTTCTTCTAGCGACTTCGTTTTAAGTGAGTTACGAGTTTTCCAGCGTAAACGGACGGTATTTAAGGCGATTAAACTTGTTAGGGGGAAAGAGAAAGCTAATCCGCAATTAGTGCACGTGTTGTGAGTACACAATATCGATCAGGGATGTGATTCTCTTAAATAAAACTTCGTCGATGAACTCGCTGGCGAGCCTATCCTGACTTGTCAGTGCGTATAAACTCCATGTTCGTGCGTGTCTTCGACCTTGGTGGTAGGTATCTCGACGCAGACGGCCACGGACGTAGACCTAACTCCGTATAATGCGTACTAGTGCGCAGGTCAATTTATAATTGTCCCTAATAGTTTTCCGTTGGCATCCATTGGCCAACAGTAGGGAATCAGTAGGGATATAGTTAATAGTTTGCCCACATAAAACTAACATCATCACCACATAAGACCAAATATAACAAAAAAATATCATTACGCCCAACTAATTACCAACGTTGGGCCATTGTGAATACCGCTACTGTTGTTTCAAAACGATTGGCATTTCTGCATTGTATATAACGATGGCCCTATTAGATATTAAGTAATGTTGACCCAATGCAGTAACATTATCGTTACGCCCATCCACTTACCAACGTTGGGTTAATGCGACCTCTGCCACCGTTGGTTTAAAACTGTTGGCATTTCAAATCAAATCATTTATTGTGTGAGGAATTTAGGTCAAGTACATAGGTAGATACAATCGCACAAAAAATATCGAATCACCAAACACTACCTTTTCAGGTGTCCGCACACTAAACTTCATCTTACATTATAAAATTCACAAAGTTTCTTATTATATTGTTTCAGTTGGAAATTCTACAATGGCCGTTGGTTGTAATTGTTTGTAGGCCTTATGTCAACACGACGGCCAAATCTAACCGTTGGCTGACTAGCGAGATCCATGTGGCCCAACCAAATGCCAACACTAAATGCTTTAAGGGGTCGGACGAAAATGTGAAACGAAATGAGTGACGAGATTTGTTAGAGATTAATAGCTGATGATATTTTGGTCAGGAACAAGCCAGCACTATAATCACTTGAAAGCATTAGCCTGCCACTCGGGAATTTATGTCGCTAACTTAATCAAGTAATAAGGCAGTAGGTACTAGCCAAGAACACGCAAATACTAATTAACTATTAAGTTCTAATTACAGGTTAGTAATACGCGCACAGCGCCGCGGGCAAAGATGGGTTGAAGTCTATTGTTATAAAGCTTTAGATAGTTAATAGATTCAGGCCTTACTTTGCGGAAATCAAATTATACTAGAAATTTAATTACCTACTTTCCTATTTCGCGAACACAGTGGAGTTAAAGTGTGCAAATAGCGGCGCTTGTATTCAACACAAGCGCCGCTATTTGCACTTGCTATATACCTATGTTTGTTCATGCAATTTTCCCACCCTCCCTCCGCATATAATAAAATAAGCAACACAAACTCTACTACAACCACTACCACCGCCTGTCTGTCTGTCCGTCTGTCACTGTCAATTTGCTCCGAAACTACTGGAGCGATTGATTTGAAATTTGGTATACATATGTAAATTGGTGACCGCAACAGGGATGCGAAACGTAAATAAATTAATTTTGAACATGGGGCCCACTTTTGGGGGGCAAATTAGAAATTTAAAAAAAAAGTTACGCAAACTATATCATGTCACATATCAAATGAAAGGGCTTATTGTGAGGATCTTAAATATGTTTTTTTTGGAATTTTAAGATACATGGTTTGGAAGTTATTTAGGAAAATAGGCGAAAATTGACCATTCCTTGAATTGACCCCCCCTTATCTCCGAAACTAACGGGCCTAAAATTTTGAAAAAAATACAAAAAATTGTTCTTTATCTATAGATTACAGGAAAACCTATAAGAAGCCTATGGTATTCAAAGTAACATAGGAAATTTCAGTTAATCATGTATGGAACGGAACCCTCTCCACGCGAGTTTCACACGCACTTGGCCGGTTTTTATTTAAGTATATATATTCCTTAAAACTATAAAAACACAAAAGTCGCCGTCGGGCTTCTAGCAGACTCTCGTTAGTTATCCCCTTCTTACGGCCCTAGATGCACAATGTACTATTACGTCAAATGCGATGGTCTTAATGGATTCAGTGGTGCCAATTTGAAAGTGTTGCTAAATTTAAAAGTCACTAAACTTAAAATAAGAAACGCCAAACTCAATTGAGTATGGCACCAAGCTGTCAAAATCGAGTTTGACATTTCTTATTTGAAGTTTAGCTACTTTTAAATTTAGCGAACATACTTTCGTATTGGCCCCGTATCTAACTAAGTATAAGTAGTATCCTATGAATAAAAAGCTAAGGCTTATATAGAATAACATTTCACTTTATCATTTAGAAATGATACGAAATATTAATATAGTCTCGTAATTTGATAGATGATTCCTACGTTACCAGCTTATGCTGATATATATACCCTCATAAAAGGAAAATCCGTTCCACTGTAAAGTACCTACATTCTATTGTACCTACAGAAGGCGAGGCAATTACTTTTTTCATGTGTAGGCCGGAATGCTGAGTATTATTTTGTACAAATTTATCGTACACTGGGACTTACAAACTTACACATACGTACACTTATATATGTTTTTGCAACAACTACGCAAACTTGTGCTTTTTACGGGTTTTAAGCTCACATTTTTCATTCCCTGTGCATTTGCACAAGACGATTAATCATAAATGTGGGTTATAGGTATAATCGACCGAGCGAGCGAAGCGACCGTTTGAGCTTAGGTAAGAAATGCTTACGTATGTCCGTCGGCTGTCCGGATTTACATTTGTTCTCGTCTACAGGCGCCTCATTCGGGAACGCTAAGTGATTCTGTAGCGACTCATAAGCCAGATTTCTCATCCCACTCTTCCGCACGACGCGTAATGCGTAAGAGCGAGATGAGAGATCTGGCTTACGAGTCGCTACAAAATCACTTAGCGTTCCCGAATGAGGCGCCTGGTCGCATTTCTCAACTGATTCTCGTGAAATTTTGTGAGCAGGTGATAATTAATATGGATTTTTTTGTCGATTCAGATCGAAATTTTTCAAAATGGCGGAGCTATTGGCGTTTTTGCGATTACGAAGTTATTTGCGGTGTTGATAAACTAACCGCGACCTATGTATGGGGATAACAGCTTTTCAACGCCAAAGTTAAGTTTGTCGTGAGGTTTTCAGCTCACGGACCCCAAAAGTACGTAGGTAGGTATTGTACGTCTACGTTAGGAAGTAAAGTAACGTTTTGTATGTATTTTTTTAAATTACTGGCTGTAATTGACATGTGTCTCGACAAACCTTTAACATAGAATTACTTTTGCCCGACTACGCAATAACAATGTTGTTTTGTTTATGCGTATTTATGTAAAACGTTTATGTGTTAGCTACTTCATCAAGTTTACCGTAACTAAGCCGGTTTTCACTTTCCTGATTAACGATGTGAGCAAAATACGCAAGTTTTTTTTTTAATGTATGCCAAGCTTTTCTTTAGACTTTTGGAGCTAAGTAAAGGTAAACAAAATAACCCACGTGACTCCGCTAACCCCGCCAAGCCAGGCATTCTTTTTTTTAATACGCTTTTTAATGTATGATATTTATGTCTTGATTGGCTCTTTTTAATCTTTGGTACGTCTTGATTGGCTGGTTTCATTGTTTAGTACCGATCGTAAACATTTTTGCGAGCTCATTGTATATTGATTGGTGGATTTTTTTCCTCGGTCACCACATATTTTCCTCGCATAACTCTAAAACGCACAATCACAAATCTGGGGTCCTAGTGAAAAGGGGGTTAAGTCGAAAAAGTGTGGCGTTTAGTTATATATCTTGTTCTAATTTCAACGAGCTTTATATCTAAACATCACACTTTCTCGACTTAACCCTTTTTTCACTAGGACTCCAGAAATTACATTTTGCAGAACCACGCAAACAGAGACCCTCTTTTATTTAAAATGCTACATTAAATGTAATAAAGCACCCACACTTTTTCTGTTTGTACAAGATTTAAGGATAAAAGCAATGAATATTATCATAAAGGATGTATATCGGATAAGAACAACGCTGATCACAGGCTCTTACGGGGTTTAGTCGGAGTAAACAGTTTTAGTCAGATTCAATTTTCATTTTTATTTCATCAACCAATTTCTTATTAGGTATTTCCATAAAATATAATCCATTTCAATAATCGCTTCACTCCATTTCAATAGTCCTTTGTGCTTACCAATCTTACTTATTTTTGGATAAGTTTTTGATGTGTCTTTCCTCTCGCTTTCGTGCAATCTGTTGGAATGATTTCGTGAAATGGGACGGAAGTGTGTGAAGCCGGGGAAGCGCGCGCCATTTGATTTGACCAATGAGCACGCGCGGTGGTACAGCTGAAGCTGGGGAAGCGCGCGCTAACTTGATTTGACCAATGAGCGCGCGCGGTGAGATGTCAGATGTTACGCATCTTATGCGACTACTGTATGACTCGCTCCTATTTTTTAATCGTTAATTCAGGTGTAACATTGTAACAAATATACTGACTCATAGTTTGTTATCTTTATCGAGGATATTTTGTAGAGGATTGTGTGTGTGGAGGATGCTTATAATGAGTTTATAGGTCGAAATGAGACGTCATTACAACACGGTGCCGCCGTCGTTTCCTTCACAGTATAACCAAATTAGAGGTTATCAGAAGTTAGTCGAGTTATTCTAGTATTCATGACAAAAATTTGAACGTTGTCAATTCGATTCACTAAGCAGATTTTGGTTGTGACCACAATCGCCTTAGGTTGAGGTTGTATTGGTTCAAGTTCGGGTAAGCTGAAGGGGCGTCATTTGATTCCACTGTCTCAGACCGATCTCGGTATAGTTAGATCATTATTATAAGTAGACTTCTACATTTTCGTGGCAAAATCAGCTGTCAACCAGTGAGTTCGTTTATCGATAAACATATTTGTCGATACTTGTCTCCTTAACTAGTGATCGCTCCCAGTTTTGTTTGTAAAATATTTTTCTTTTAGCAATAAAAAAAAACTATCTGGACAGCTAACATCAAAGTAACATTTATTTCAAGATATACAGATATAAATATATTTATCGCATGAAGCGGAATATTAAGTTAACAAAGCTCCTTTTTTAAGTCGAGTTCTTACAATAAATATTTTTTACAAACAAAATAGGGAGCGATCACTAGTTTAGGAAACAAATACCGATAAGTGTATCTTTGTATAAAATAAGTAAGTTTATCGATATACAAACTCTATATTAGAGATGCAACGGATAGTGGTTTGGCCGGATACCGGATACCGGATATCCGGCATGGCCATTGGCCGGATAGCCGGATATCCGGCGACCGGATATCCGGCCGCAAACGAGCTATCTCTAAAGCTGTGTTAGCTTGCGCGGCCTTCGCGCGGCGAGTAAGTTTCAACTTGTTACGAATTGTAAGTGCCGGGCAGACCCTTTGACGTTAAATACGCGCCTTATTACGTCAGTTTGGAATATTCGAACGTGCACGACATGATGTTACATGTTAGTTTTATACTAAAATAAAAAGAAACTAAGTTTTAATTTCATAACTGAGTTGATTTTGTATATTTCTGATTGATTTATTTATTTATTTATTTATTTATTTTATTTATTTATTTATTTATAAGATACAATTATAGGCTTACAGCGTGCGCCAAAGCGCCTACAATGTTAGGAAATACAGTGTCATTGTAAGAGAGCTAAGTAAATTCGTTACATAAGCAATATATTTGCAACAATAATGAGTGCCAGGTGTCGGCAAACACGTCGGCATCCTGGACCTGCACGAGCTCGTTGAGCAGCGCGGGCGCGTTGCCGGCGCGCCGCGCGCCGCGCGCGCGCGCCTCGTCCGCGCAGAACAGCGGGCGGCGGCGGCGCCCCGCTCTCGCATACTGTTCTGGAACGAACATTCGAATATGTTCCAGCGCTGTTGGATTGTCTATTTTCCCCCTTAGTAGGAGACAGTAATGCACTGCTTGGCTTTTATTTGTGTTATCGAATTTCTGATCATTTTTACTATCCGGTATCCGGCCGGATACTGACTCACTATCCGGTATCCGGCCGGATAGTAAAATCATGGCCGGATAGGCCGGATACCGGATAGTAGCCGGATATCCGTTGCATCTCTACTCTATATATCAGTATTCTCATACAAAACTAATTTTGGCGATTATTTGACTTTGTTGGCTTCATTCACAATTCAAAAAACGTATAGACCTAGATTTTGTTCTGACTGACAACCTATCAAAAATTGCTCAAAATCGATTAACGTGGGGTGAAAAGCGTTTACAGTCCGCTTAAGAACCTTGAACTGTAACTTGTTAACGTCGTTCTGGTGTATTCTAAAAACATAGTTGTAGCAAATTGTGGTCCAACATTAATCAAAATATAGTGCTTTGATCTTAGACTTGTCACGCTCTATGATTAAGTACCTGCGCGACCGAGCGTCGCGTTTTTCTTTCTTTCTTTCTCTATTTCTCAGGGACAACACCTATCTAGATAAATTTGGAAAGTAAAAAATTATCTCAATACAACATTTCATCTAAATCGTTAGAGCCGTTTCCGATAAATCAATTAAGTACCTACCTAATATTTATATAATAACGCGCTAAAAGTACGTTACAAGATTGGTAGAAGAATTTCGCAAGATGGATGAATTGTCAAAGCGCAAAGCTTAAAAATTACGTAATTAAGGCTTAGTTAAGAAAAAGTTTAAAAAGTTCCACTGTGTTACGAAAATTCGCCATATAATTGTATGGTTAATTTTCGTAACGTAAGTAAGTAAGTAAGTTTTTTATTGCAATAAATATGGTACATGAGATGTCAATTAGATATAACGCAGAGGAACTTTTTTAACTTTTTCTTAACTACGCCTTAATTACGTACAACTTTTTTGAAAATGACCCATTTCGAAGTACCTGATATATTATTATTATCTTTTGATATTAATAATTGTTTCTTTTGATGTCTATCAAAAATAAATAACAAAGTATCTAACAATTTTAAGTAGAGGACTAATAACCTATAATCGCAAGAATCAGATTTTTTTTAAAATTGTTTCGTCTTCATGTTATTGCAAAAGTAGGTACGCTAAATATTTATTCTTACGTTAATGGTATTAAAAACAAGTGCGAGTTCAACTCGCGTGGAGAGGGTTCCGTTCCATACATGATTATCTGAAATTTACTACGTCAATTTAAATACCATAGATTTCTTATAGATTTTCCTGTAATCTATAGGTAAAGAACTATTTTCTGTATTTTTTTCAAAATTTTAGCCCCAGTAGTTTCGGAAATAAGGGGGGGGGGGGATGGTAAATTTTCGCCTATTTTCCTAAATAACTTCTTAACTTTTTTACTTGAAATTCAAAAGAAAATATATTTAAGATCCTCACAATAAGCCCTTTCATTTGATATGTCACACGATATAGGTTACAAATCTTTTTTTTTTTAATTTTCTAATTTACCCCCCAAAACTGGCCCCCATGTTTAAAATTCATATATTTACGTCACGCGTCCGTGTTGCGGTCACCAACTTACATATGTATATCAAATTTCAACTCAATCGGTCCAGTAGTTTCGGAGCAAATTGGCTGTGACAGACGGACAGAAAGACAGACAGACAGACACACGAGTGATCCTATAAGGGTTTCGTTCCTTTTGAGGTACGGAACCCTAAAAATGACAAAATGGCACTTTGATAAATAACTGATATCACAGCTGTGAAGGTCCTTTTGACCCAAGTCCAGGTCATTCAGAACTGAAAATTGGGTCCACCAGAATTCCTGAAACCCAAACCGTAATGTTTGCATACTTTCCATATGAACTCCAAATGCAGGCTTCCTTTCGCCTCTATATAGAAAGCATTTAAAGTCCCATTGCAAAGGAGTTACCCCGCGTTTATCTTTAGGTCCGAAACTGAACTATGTCGCTTTTACATACCACGCCATATATTTTACATATATAAATACAATGTCGTGGTATGAAATAACGTCGCAGTTCAGTTTAGAGTCTAAAGAGAGCCTAAATAGCTTTAACCTTTTCGCGAATGGCGCATTCGCGGCGCATTCATCAGATGTGGATGCACCATGATATTTCACTACACCCCCCCTCCCCCCTTGTGACATTTCGTGATTTTTTCCGTAAACCGAAAGGGGGGGCTTTCGAGCCTCACGTGATTAATGGACGATCCCTAAGCATGTTGAGCATACTTACGACTTTGTCAATACATTCCAGGGCATTCCAGGTTGAGTCGGCAAAATAAGTATTCTTAATTCGACAATCGTGTGAAATGTGCTCTTATTGTCATGGTCTTCAAGTACTTGTTTGATGGGCAGAACATTTATTAAGACCCTAACCTCTAGAGCTATTAGATTTATCTACAAAATTAGTCCAAACTATTACTTTCGTGTGTTACGTGTGTCGTCGCCCGTGACCCAGCCAGCGGGGAATCAAAGTGTCACTCCAATTTGCTAAAGGGTTTCGCTGTGAACCCGACCAAGCAACCTTACGTGACATCTCTGAGCACAAACACTTCCAAAATAATGTGTGGCTTACCCTCGCCTTGAAAATTAAGACGTCACTCTTAGTTGGAGTAGACGAGACATGGGTGATGGTGCGTTGAAAACACGACAGTTTCTGTAGTTTCCTTGATCACTAATAGCTACTTACGTCTATTTTGCAATGTAATAAAACATAGTAAATTTTTAAATAAGACCAGATTGAAATTCAAGTCAACACGGTCAAAATTAACAGATACCTAGTCAACTTATAAATTAAAACTTTCGTGAGACATTATTAACACACACGGCTTTACTCACGAATTATTGTACCCATGTTTCGGACCCATATGGAGTCCTTCTTCAGGGTTTGAGTGCGTTCGCGGTCAAAGCAACCCCATACGGGTACAGGGACTCCATACGGGCCGAAAAAATGTCGTACTATTTCTGACAATAATTCGTGAGTAAAGCCATGTGTATTAATAGTGTAGATAGTCAACTGTTAACACTTATCAAATAAATAAGTTTCATACGCGAAATTCCATTCAAGTTAGACAACCGTTCATCTCCTAAGTGATTATCACTTGTATCGCAAAATCGTTGTGTACAATCTAATAGTAAAGTTAACGTTTACATTTTGTTCTCTTTTTCACGATTGTTCTGAAATGCAAAATGACGCATAAAGACGCTAAGAAATCTGTGTTTTTGTATGATGTAAATATTGTTGGTACAGATATTGTTAATAAAGTTAGATGATATCAAATATCTGTCAGTTCCAGTAAGATGCTGACTATATGTATATTGAAACTCGTAACTCTCCCATACAACGTATTAACACACCTACAAGATAACTACGACCTTGAAATTGTTCAATTTCCAGCCGCCAAGATAGCAAACGGTTTTATATGTTTATCAGACCCTAGGGAGCGGTGTAGGCATAAGTCCAATTTAAGGCGAAATAGACCTATAGGTACCTCATATAACGTATACCTCTATATTATAACCATATGCTTATAAATGTCTGGCCTGTAACGTCACCTGAAGCCTTATTAAAACGAATTGAAGACTTATAAATCTATAGAAATTGTAACGGTTTATATAAGGTATATAAATTCAATGGCTGCGTCAGAAATAAGTTAAACTTGTACCGGGCGGAGATGCGAACGTTCCGCGAAAGCCTTTCAACTTGTTGAATATATGAACATTTGTATAAGTAGTTGGTAATAAATTGCGTATGGCAGATTAACTTCGCTGGAAAGTTTATTTAGACGCTTAAGACTCATTTCTTTGAAGAGCTGCTGTTTATGAACTCAGTGAAAGGTGACGTGAATTATTGGTCTCTATTACGGTAACTTAAGAGGAGTGTGAACATATGGCTTTTCATACAAAAGGCGATAATGATTTACACCCCTTAAATGTTAACCGATTTTGAGCAATTTTTGATAGGTTGTCAGTCAGAACAAAATCTAGGTCTATACGTTTTGTTCTTTCACTATAATCAATAAATTCAGTTTTGTTGTTGTTACAGTATTCTCATACGAAACAAATTTTGGCCATTATTTGACTTTGTTGATCTTTAATCAATATTCAAAAAATGTACACACCTAGATTTTGTTCTGACCTATCAAAAATTGGTCAACATCGGTTAACAATTAAGAGGTGGAAATCGTTATCGCCTTTTGTATGAAAAGGGTGATTTTTCCCGTTGGTTCACACGCTTCTTAGGTAAGCACCGCCTCGTTTTCAAGCGACGTGTTACGTTCTCTTGGGACTTCAACATTGTGCAAAAATAGGTAGTTCAATCTCTTACTCTCATCTTTAAATTGGCGTACAATGATCGTGATTTGACGCCAGTTTTGATTAAACACTTTCAAGTGAGTTATACTTAAGTATAGTAACTTTGTTTGGTGAAAAAAGTTAGTCTCTTGGATTGATGTTGCATAATGATTATAGTATAAAGTCAATATTATATGTTTGTTGTTAGGATGGTTTCGTGTTGGTGGGTTCGGTGGCCGGGCAGCGCTACTGGTCGTCCATGCTCTCGCTGGACGCGCGCATCACCTGCGGCTGCTGGACACCGGACGACACCCAGGTGTACCTCGGCACCGCGTCAGCGCAGCTCGTTGTCATGGACGTACACGGCGCCATGGTCTCACAGGTCAGTGTTAGTCATACACGATCTGCTGGTAGAGACCAGCTGCTCTGCTGGAAGGTGGAGATCGTCAGATTTACTTAGGTACCGTCTGGTATGGTGGCTCAGTCAGGCGGCGCTGGTCGCTGAAGTTTACGTTGGACACCAGAAGAAAAAAAGCTGATGTGGGATAGGTGTGTAACTAGTTAGAACAGTGTATCCTCCTGGTGCGTAACGCAGTGTTGCAATACTTCCAATATCCTTGATACATTAAGTGGTGTTTTGTTACCCGTTATGGTTAAGATATGCGATAGGTATGTAACTGTAATTTCCAAGAAACTTTTAGTAGTCAAAGATAGGTCGATAAGAAAATATGTCGTTCACGGTTATCGCCTCACTCTTTGATCGTGGGCCGTCCATTAAGAATGCAATCAACCTTCTATTTTGAATGTTGCCGGGAAATCAGAAATAAGTAAGTTCTCGGTGAATAATGAAGCACTGAATATAGAAGCGTGAACTTTGAAATCGACCGATTACTTTATTTATAGTGGGCTTTTTACTTGCTTTCGGAAGCTCATTTGGGTTGTAACGTTTCGTTTAAACACCTCTTAGCGGCAGAAACCTAAGCTAATATTGGTCTAGACCATAAAATAAAATGGAATTTGAAATTTGATAGCTTACCAAAGCCGCTTACCGCACGATTTGGGTATTAAGTGCTTGTAAACAGTTTTTAAAACAAATTATATTCGGATGTAGTTTATTGTATATCTACTTACTTTCTACGACAGCTAGTCGGCTATGAGTCCATGAAAGTGGCCAAGAGGCCGAGACCTTATGTGGTGGACTGGACTCGCAAGTACTGACCCTCACCTCGAGGAACACAGTTCAGCTATACTGGCTGCTAATTACTCATTAACTTTTATCTATGTTATATCAGAGAATCAAGATGATTTACCTTCTTATTCATATAATTTTGCCGATAAAGACTGGGTATGACCATAATCTTGCTCGTTCCAACCAATGCAGTCATTTTGTCACTTACGCGATAAACTCCACTAGGTACCCACAATATCGAAAAGTGAAATGGTTATGGCACCAATATGTGTTTTATAAAACCGAGTTAAAAAAAGGAGGAGGTTCTCAATTCGGTTTTTTTTTTATGTTTGTTACTTCAGAACTCCGTCATTTATAAACCGATTTTGAAGATTCTTTTTTTAATCGGTAGGGTATACCTCCAGTTTGGTTCCGTTGTAGTTAAAGTTGAGTTATGATGAGAGGATCTATGAGGAATCGATGGAACTCTTCAAATATTATAGGCAAGCATATAGCAATTTTACTATTTTCTGTAATAACTCAAGCACTTACGTTCCAAAAGCATTATTTGGTGAAGTGGAACTGTTGATGAAGACCATAGATGATCACCGGAACTCCTAAATGTTGAGTATTTCGCGGTTGGCGATTAAATTGCTGTATAAAAATTTCATGTAGTAAAATTGAAGAACCAGGAGAACTCCTCAACGATTGACATCCTTGCACCGTGGATAGCAACAGTTTGTAAATGGTGATGAGCAATTGGCATTATGCTATTGTTACTTCATGTACTAAATGTGGTGTGTGTCGTTTAATCACAGGATAATAAATAAAATGTGGAAAAAAAAACTTACTTTTCAAAGCCCATTTGAAGTCGGTTTTTTTTATTTTATAAATTATAGATTAGTCCTCCGTAGCGTTTTTAAACCATAATTTATCCCCATCTTATCGGTCAGTGCGTCGCTCCCGACCCTACATGCCAGACAAGGGGATAAATAAAACCCGTTTATCTCTGAGACTATCTGTTTCGTCGGCACTAGTGTGAGAGAGACGCACTTAGAGATAAGACGGTTTAACTTATCCTCTTAGCAACCTTGCTAGAGCCGCTGGTGACTTTTAAAGTCGGTTGAGTAGGTATGGCGGTTTATAAAATTTTATTTCGTCGGTAATACATGATGTTAACGATGATGATGAACAATGTTATACCCAGGTCCAATTGTCTGCTGCTGCTGAAGGAGGGATAACATCGATGGCGTGGTCCTGCGAGAAGTTCAAGATG
This sequence comes from Tortricodes alternella, assembly GCA_947859335.1. NCBI lineage: Eukaryota > Metazoa > Arthropoda > Insecta > Lepidoptera > Tortricidae > Tortricodes > Tortricodes alternella. The sequence goes on along the minus strand of OX401979.1, from coordinate 12,153,381 downwards.
GAGGAGGGCGAGGAGGGGGGGGAAACGAATGGCGGTCACGTTTTGGCGGTGGCTTTAGGTGAGTGACGAATATAAACATCAAGAAAATAATAAAATACCTATATTGCGTGGAGTTCGCTTTAATGGAGATACAGTCACTACTTTCATAAAATCTCGTATTTCAAAATTTGTTAATAAAAAAATAAACTTTGTAGCAAGGTTAAGTTTGCTTGTGATGGAATTCGAGTCAAGAACTTTTTTCATAGTTGTAACCGTTGATAGCCTTATCTCCTGATATCCCTTCTCTACCAAGTCACCTATCCCTATTTTCGGGCATTTGTTGAAAGGAAACTCAAGCAGCATTTATGGTTAAGAAACAACTCGGCACTGGCTGTTTGCACGTTCAGAAATGTGAAAGAGACCGTGTGCCTACTTGCAAAATTAATATTTTCATTTTCATTTTCATTTTCACGCAGGCAACGGCGAGATAGTGCTCCTGCGCGGGCACGACGACGTGAGCCCGGCGCGCACGCGCACCGGCATGCGCGGCGCCACGCTCGCCATGGAGTGGGCCAACTCGCGCGAGCTGCTCGCCGTCGCCGGCACCATGTTACCGGGTGAATCTAGTCGCTAACTATGTTACCGTTTTTTAGGGCTCCGTACCAGGGTCGTAGCTAGCTGGACACGCGGGCGGCTGCCAGGGGCGATTCCTTCAGGGAGGCGCACTTTGCAGACGTGTTCTGTGTCTTCCTAGACTGTACAATTCAAAATTACGACGCTGTTCTGTATAAAAATCACTTTCGCATCAAATCATTTACTTCGGATAAAATCCATATTCTGTTAGTTAAAAAAGATATTTAACTCCTCTGCTGCACTGGGAGTGAAGAAATAGCATAGAATGCGTGCAGATGCTTATCATCCTGGCATGTCGTAAAATTCGACTAAGGGATGGGTCCTCTCCAACATGGTGGACTATCTGTATGGGCGATGGGCTGATTACCTGTCACCATACGGTGCATCATACCATCTTAGGACTAATTAATCGAACGTGGCCACAAGTAGTCTTGTGGCTCTGCCCACCCCATTAGGGATTTCGGGCGTGATGCTATGTATGTATGTATGTAAAAAAGATATAATATTTAAACTTAATTATATGCTAGTGTTAGTGGTAGTTAGTTAGTATTGTCTGATACATTGACATTTAGATAGGCAACAGCGTGGAGGTTTGTCTATCGCTGAATCAGCGGCCTTAGCAAGATTGATACGGGGATAACTTAACCCCATATTATCTCTCATCGGCTTTTGTGTGAGAGAGACGCACTTAGAGATAAAACGGTATTAACTTACCCGCGTGTCAGTCAACCTTGCTAGGACTGCAAGAGGGAGTCCCACCTATCAGCTAACGCCACCAAAATGCTATAAAAGTCCTTAAGTACTTTTTGGTAACCAAAATTTCGTAACCTGCTTCGAAACGAAAAAAAAAGTCCCTATGGTAGTGATATTCCCATTCTGTAGCCGGTTACGAAATTTTGGTTACCAAACGGTAAGTACTAAAGTATAAAAGTATGCTTTAAATTACCTAGGGTTTTGATAACCAGTGTAAATATACTCGTAGACGTTACACAGTCTAGTTAAGAGCTTCCATTCTTCGCATAATAAACGACGCGCCTTTTCACTCCGCAATCTATATAACAATTTACGAGCACTATCAAATTTTATGTTCAGGTTTTATGTGACTGTAGAAATCGACAATGTTTCCACGACATATGTTTTTGGAATGAGCCGTATGTTAGTGGAATCAAGAGCATTAGATATAGGTAGGTAGATCAGATGAGGGAGTCTTTTTTAAATATGGAACACTAAATGAACCCAGCACCAATACAGTCGATTCATCCATAAGTACTTGTCTTATTTGGTAAACAAGTGCCTAACCTCAAAATGTGCAAGTTTTGGGTGAGACCAGGCGTAGTCACAGCCTGAAATTTTGGGGGTGGGGGGGGGTTCACTAATAAAATAATAAAATATGTCTAGTAAATTAGACTATTTTAAGACTATACTTTTTTATTTTGTAAATTTTAGAAGATTTTTCTATTTGGGGTGTACGGTTTTGGGGGGAGTCATGTCCCTTGTGACCCCCCCCCCCCCCTTCAGACCGCGCCTGGGTGAGACAGCTATTTTATCCTAAATAAAGCAATCCTAGGCTAGAAATTGGTAAAGTGACGTCTTAAATATTGTCTCCGGTTGTTTTATTTGCAAGGAAATAGCTGGTTTAGCCAACAAAGCTGCATTTTGAGGTTAGAAACTTGTTTACCAAATAAGACACGTATGGATGAATCGACTGTACATTTATAAACGACTCCTTTATCTGATTTACCTATACTAGTAACGTACTATGGCTAGGTATATATTAGTACTATTTTCGACACGTATTAGGTACCTATGTTCGAGTGAGGTTGTTGATGTGCGTAGGTGGCCTAAGGCTGCACAGGCAGGTGGCTTGCTTAGCGCCTAGAGCCCAGCGAGTCTGGTGACTATTGAAGGCGCCAAACGTGCAGTGCGGCCAGTGCCGAGAAATCTAAAACGTTTTTTTATAGCCAAGGCTCTAGACGCTAAGCAAGCCACCTGCCTGTGCGTAGGTAGCCTAATAGATATGTGTGAGGTCTGTTATGACTTCAATAGAAGAAAACAGCGGCCCTAACATGCATGCCACAAAGATAAATTAGAACCATTTATCTCTATGACTATCTCTTTCGTCGGCACTAGTGTGAGAGAGACGCACTTAGAGATAAACGGTTCTAATTTATCTTTGTGCCATGCATGTTAGGGCCGCTGATGGCATTACGCTGTGGCCTTAATTCCTTGTATGAAGTTGTATGATACCTAAATAAGAAGTCATATTTTTTAATTTTTATAATACATCTTTATTATTTACTTTGATTTATATTTGTTAAATACCGTACGACGTAATAAATCAAGTAACTTTTATATTTACAGTATTAATAATACTAACTTAGTTCGTTATATGGACAAGTTTGATTAAAATTGACAGTGCCGCAGAAGGAACTTTGGTCTTAAACCGGCACTTCTCCCAACGAGGACTTGGCCCACTTTCAGACTTCGACTGGCGATTTGTGAATCAAACAACGAAACTACGCACATAAGGATCGGTTTATGCATTTATTATTGACCTGTACGGACGATATTGCGTACTCCTATCTATAAGTAGGTATTGAATTTCATGTTTTTCCCTATAAACTTCAGATTATTGGCAATTTTTATAATGTTAGCTTAAAAATGTTATTAATTTTTCGTAATAATGTTTAGTCCGTAATTAAACTTCACGTTCTGTAAGTATCTCCTAGAAACTGAATAAGCTTTACCCAAGATTTATGTCGGCTATAAAAGATTTATCTGCGGAACATTTAAGTTAATGTTTGTAAGAAATATATTTATAACAAACCAAGGTAATATATTTTTCTAGTTCTTTCTATTTGAGAACACAGGGGTTACCATGATCAAAATAATCCATTTGCAGAGCAGTTTAATCATGACAGATGACGTCTAAGCAGAAACGCTGCGATACAAAACATTCATGTTGTAAGTAGTACGACATGGCGATTGCGTTCAGTTTAATACCTAACTTTGAATCGCATAACAAGAGCATGGTCACCCCCCAGCGGCCTTACTTAGGTTTATATGAGGATAAGTTATCTCAATCTTATATCTCAGTGCGTCTCTTTCTTCGATATTAGCATAAGATAGGGATATCATCTCCTCGTGTCATCCTTGCTTAAAATATAACCCAATCTTATTTTGTTGAACGTTTCCAGAGTTTCCCTGCGAGTCGCTCGACCAGCCTCCTTACAAGAACGTTGTGAAGTTCTACTCGGACACCGGATCACTTATCTACACGGTGGTCATTCCGATCACACAGGTAACACTCGAAGCTATCCCAGCTTGCAGAGATACTGCTTGCAGGGCTGCTGCTTACAGGGCTACTGCTTGCAGGACTACTGCTTGCATAGCCGCTGGACAGCTGTGCTGTGGTTGAAGTACTTCAGAACGTTCAAGGAACTGGAGTATTTTGAAATTTTTCTAATGATTGTCGTGTATGTGCGCTGCTTATTGCTTTAACCTTTTGACCGCCAAGCATGTCTGAGAAGTAACACGAATTTCAACTTTAAGTCAAGGTAATGAAGGACTTTTTTTACACTGTATCCTCTGACGACTGCAGCCGACTGTGGCAGTCAAAAGGTCAGCAAGCCTTGCTTCACTGATAACCGTGATTAGCGTGTTTGTTAGCTGAAAGCTCAAAAATCTTTAAAATATAATGCAATAAACCACTTCTAATGATATTAGATTGTAGTTTAATCAGTTTCGTGGCGTGTGTTTATTCCTAGGCATAGCAACAGCTGTCATTAGTTGATGCAAAAACTTACCTATATTTTTTTTCTACATCCCATAAAATATTCATCCACACATTCCAGGAGCGCAATAATAAATACTAGGATCTACATCGGACATGTAAATATAATTCCAAAAAAATCCAAAACTGCATTTATTATTAAATATGTAATAGTAACACATTAGTAAATCGCTCTTGCCACCACTTACCCTACAAATCGAAAAGTTGCCCTGTCCAATGTTGCCATACGCATAAGTTTTAACATATTTTCATTTAAATACTTATTCATTATTATTTTCTACTTTATATGGTCCATCTGAGTTATTTTGTGCACACAAGTCGAAACTTTGAAGTGCTCCGGCCCTAGCGATGTTGATACGGGGATAACTTGATCCCGTCTTATCTCACTTTCGTCGGCACTAGTGTGAAAGAGACGGTGTTGATTATCCTCGCGTCAACCTTGCTAGAGCCCCAGGGCCACTCTTTGACATTGGCTAAGCGACATGGTAATCATATAGTTTTGCTTATTTTTTTTTATTATGCGGAATCTCCAAACTTTTTATGCCATACCATGTACCACAAACCATCTATCTAATAGACGCCGCATAGCCGGCCGACCCCGCTTCATATCAGTATTATATGGCACGTTAATATTCTGCTTTATACAATTATGAGAAATGACAGTATGATAAAAAATATATGCAAAAAATAATTCGGTGATATGATGATTCTGCCCAAGGTTGTTATGCGAAATGAAAATATGACATTTTATGTAACATTAGTGAATCCTTTAATGACTCTGACTTTGTAAGTTAACAAAAACGCTAGAAGAAAATATGAGACGTATTTATCTCATGATGATGTCCTCCCAGACTTAACTTTCCGTCCACAGCGACACCCTGACTGATTAGTTTATTTTAAGTTGGATTATTTCTGAACCTCAAACCCAAATTTGGTTTTGAAAGTCCGATTGCAAGACAAATCTGCCCGTTTAAGTCATATGTATAGGTGTAAAAGGGGCAGTTTTACGGCACCGTAAAACCTCCGTATTAAATTTATCTTATAGTGACTCTATGAATAGGTAAGTTTTGCACCTTGAACTACTAACAAACGCTCATGTTGAATTGCACTCTCGACGTCTTTGTTAATAAGATTTTCTATCTCAGCGCCGCAGACAATTAACAAGGGCAGAGGCGTCTGGGCCATTCTCCATTACCACGCCATGTGGAACTTTATACTGGCTGTTACTTCTTAGTGCATACTTAATGGAACAATGTAGAGTGCGAAAGAGCTTATCTGGATTTCGCGCCGTTAAGTATTTTATAGTAGCTATTTGACTGTTGGATGTTGCTCTGAGCTCCACGGGAAGTTGGATACTTTTACGAAAAGAATGAATCATAAATTTTTTTAAAGAAGCGACTTGTGCATTTTAGCGTCCTTTAAACTAAGTATTTTAAAGAAGTTTCGAACATCTCTGTCAGGAGGTAGAGCCACAGAACTATATCGAGATAGAAGAAAAGAGTTCGTCGATTTGTATGGAAGCTGAGCGTGTAACATTTTTGCGTAGTTACTTTGATATCACGAGTGTAATTTAGTGACGGGAAACAAGTCGCGCGAAAACGATTCAAAAGCATCGATTAGGACGCGGCAAATCGACTCTAGGCATCGCCACTTCCACCGTCTCGCGCTGCGCCGCCGCCGTTGTTACACACAAAGAGGTTCTCAGCACTTCTTTTCGGCACGCGGGAACATACACTCTTTCCTTCTATCTCGATATAGTTCTGTGGGTAGAGCTCAATCCAATTTGCTATAAAAATAAGCAGAAGCGTACATTAGTGGTTTAATTGTTTACATTATTGGTATTATAGCTAGAGCTGGAAGATTTGTTACATAGCGCCCTCTCTGTAATCTTGTTCGAGTCGACGCTTCTCGATAGGCCACTGAACGTGTGCTCAGCGTAGCAGTGGCATACGGATAATTCTTCTTTCTTTTTCTCGATGGTTTACTGTCATTAGGTACAAATGGAAAATCGTCCACGTGAAATAAACATTCTGAACTTGGGTCAAAAGTAATAGTTTCCGAAGTGAATTTAGTGAAAATGTAATTATGCTGAAAAGTATTTATAACCAAATTTATTTTCGTTGTAAATAAATAAATTAATTAACGAATAATGGACGTAGACGTTCAAGTGGACGATTTTCCATTTGTACCTAATGACAGTGCAGCGGTTAAATGGGCGAAGTGTCGCCAGTGTATGAGTGATGCGCGCAGGCGAAGGTGACGGCGCTGACGTGGGGGCACGCGGCGCGGCGGCTGTTCGTGGGCGTGGGCGGCGCGGTGTGCACGGCGCGCGTGTGGCGCGTGGTGGCGCCGCTGCAGCTGCTGGCGCGCGTGCGCGCGGCGCAGGCGCTGCGCGACCCGCGCGCCGCCGCGCGCCTGCCGCTGCCGCCGCGCCTGCAGCCCGCGCTCGCCAACCTCTTCACGCACACCATACGGGTATACCACGCTGTGGGAGAGTCCATAATCCGAACACCAATCATACAAAAAAAAACCGGCCAAGTGCGAGTCGTACTCGCGCACGAATGGTTCCGTAACATTATCTTAACGGCAACAAAATCACGTTTGTTGTATGGGAGCCCCCTTAAATATTTATTTTATTCTGTTTTTTAGTATTTGTTGTTATAGTGGCAACAGACATACATCATCTGTGAAAATTTCAACTGTCTAACTATCACGGTTCATGTGATACAGCCTGGTGACAGACGGACAGACGGTCAGCGGAGCCTTAGTAATAGGGTCCCGTTTTTACCCTTCGGGTACGGAACCCTAATAATGAGCAACTAAATCTCATATCGGGCAATCCTGGGATAACCTTTGTGAACAGGTCAGGGACAGTCAGCAAGCAATAAAACTAAACCTGTTCCTTTTGGTCTTCAAAACAACCTCATTTAAAATATCAGAAGCTTCATTTGGTCATATGATTATAATTATTCGAACAGTTTTTTACTAACTTACTTTTTTAGGAAGAACTTGAGCTGATAAATTCATTTGTAGAAGTATATCATTCTATGGTCGACTGGATCAGTTCTATTCAGCTCAAGTAAATTTTCTACCTCTACGGTGTGATCCTCTAACTTGCCTGGTGAAGGCTGGACGAGTACCATGATAGCTTAAACCAGTTTTCTAAATACAGCAGGAGAGTCTTCGTCGGCGAGTGATGACCTTACTTGATCTGACCTGTCCCACCCGTAGTGCAACGTGCCCGAGTCGCACGAGCTGCGGCGCTTCGTGTCGCGGCCGCCGGGCGGCGCGGGCGGCGGCGCGCGGCTGCACTGCACCATGCTGCGCCACGACGACGAGGAGGCCGGCTACACGCTGTACCTCGAGCATCTGGGTGGGCTCGTGCCGCTGCTCAAGGGCCGCCGCACCAGCAAGATCCGGCCGGAGTTCGTCATCTTCGATCCGCAGGGCGAAGGTAACATCTTGCCATAGCGGGCACCGTTAATCAAATGGTTAACTTCTTAAATCGCTCGTTCATTACTAAACGTTAAAGCGTTACATTTCTGAAGATTTAAAGAAGTTGACGTTAATCGTTAACTCGTTGTAGAAATTGCATTTTATATGTCGTTGCGTTAGTGAGTTACTTATAAAAAAAATGTTGGTATGGTATGGAAGTTTAGGCAGGACATGAAAAATTCATAAAATAAGGGTACCTAATTATTTAGGATCAAATTCAAACCGAAAGCTATCTGACATTAGCCGCGCGGTGTCCTTTCGGCAAATAAGACAAATAGTAGGTACTTAATTAACGTTTAACGGGCCTTAATTGTTTTAACGGAAGTTAATGAGTCCGTTAACAATTTTTAAAGTTATCTTAAAGGTTAATCCGTTAATCGAAATGTTAACTTCGTTAATTAATGGATTAACGGTCTTGTGCCCAGCTATGCATCTTGCACGATATCTGGACACAATTTCTGCACATACGTTGCGTCTGAGAACTAATAGCAGTGGATGATTGCAGTCTCAACGAACGGGGTGCTGTTGTCGCTGCGCGAGAGCAGCAGCAGCAGCAGCGGCGCCGGCAGCACCACCGCCAGCAGCGCCGAGCAGAGACACTCGGACTCCTCGGACACGGACCGGGAAGAAGGTATACCATTATTAGCTACATGCCCCAAGCAATTGCAGCCCTTTTGTTAATGCCGTAAAAACTTTAATGGCGGAGCTAAGCCATTAATTAACGCGTGAATCGATCCAAAACGTATGGAAATTTTCGTGCCGGCAAAAGATACAGTTCGATTGTAAAATTGCTTATTCTTAAATCCATGGGGTGACACCTCGGTGTCACCTCTCCGTTTCTAAGGGTAATTCGAACTCCAGTTGCCCGCTGTAGCATAAAGTTCAAAGAGACTAATGGTTATTAATAGTCTGTCTCAAGACTGATATCGAACTCATAATAAGTACTTAACTTGAGTATGATATCAGTCACGAGAAGATTCAGCACATCATTTGAATGCTTGTCAGTACAAACTTCGGCCTTTGAGCTGTCGAAACATATCTGCAGAATGTATTTAGTCGACCCCATTGGGGCTATGTGTTTACTGAACTTCACTATAAAATACCACTCCAGTCCCTCTTATTATCAAATCTGTGTCCAGCAATTCAACGTAAAGGGCGATAACATGATGTTTACGCGACAGGGTGCAGCGGGTCCCCGCGGCTGCAACGGAGGCGGCGCGCGCGCGGGCGGCGGAAGGCAGCGCAGGCGCAGGCGCGAGCCACGCCCGAGCGTGACGAGGGACGCGCAGCCCCTGAAGAGCTCGCCTACATCGACTCGTTGCCCGAAGTAAATACTCACCCTATGTTCCATGGCAACAATACCTATGCATACCATCAAAGAGTGTAAACATACGGGTGGTGATACTAGTGGAGTGGCGGGTCCACAGCTTCGTCCGCGGTATTTTCCATACAAACTTTATCACCTCTTTTCACTCCTTTACGGGTGGAATTTAAAGAAATCCAGCACCTCTAGGGTACTCAAGGAATATCCGCTCCAAATTTCAAACCTCCAGGACCACCCGTTTAGGCTGTGCGTTGTCTATAAGTGAGTCACGGTACTAGACGTGTGCGCCGATCAAAAAATCATCGGCGGCGGCGCAAGGTCTAAAATCGGCGGCGGTGGCGTACTTTCAGCGTGAAATCGGCGTAGTTTTTAAATATGGATGTTGTGATTAAAAGTATATTTTCATTCGTACTGCTTATTTTAATAGCTTAAAAATAAATCAGTTAAGTCGTGTGTTTCTAATTATTTACTTTTTATACAAATTTAAAGTTGATTACAAAAGAAATTAAGCAAACAAAATCATTTTCACATTCACGTTATCACTAATCAAGTAATCAACACTTTTTACACATAAAACCCGGAACACAAATAAAAATCCACCGTAAATTAGTTGCATCAACTTATACAAGTTAAATTCGGTATATATAATAAAAAATAAATTCAGTCTCTAATGAAAAAGGTTTGCTAACACTTTTATTCTAGTATTAAATAAGCAAATCCTTAAAATAAACCAAAAATTTACCTTAACATACCCATATAAACATATTTAAGCACTTTTTTAAGATACAACATTAATTGTTACGTTAAACGTCCTTACAATTTATATAGTTCTCGTGGATAAATAATATTTTATACACACGGGTAGGATTTAACCTCGATCGTTTAGTTATTAATGTAAAGCCAGCAATTGAAAACACACGTTCAATAGGAGTGCTTATTGCTGGGCGTCGATCTTACCAATATTTTACGATATTTCTATCGATCAAGTCACTGGCATCACATGAGGCTAAGTATTTCAGCATTATTTTTCAAGAAACTCATGCTGTTTTGTGAATGCAATGGTGTGTTTCTGCGCTAGTTTCAGCGCAATTCGCTGAGAGATGAGGGGTGGGAGTAGATGAACTTGCAGCACGAAGGTATATGCGTCCAGTAATGAACTTCAGATTGTATAAATTGAAAGAATTCATCAACCGGCAATTTAATCCATTAAAAGTTCAGTTAAGTTATTTATTCGTAAACAGTACGGTTATCACGTTTGAAATGGGTAAAACCACTGCGTTTCCTCAGCTAATCGTTCATTTCATTCGGCGCGCCGACGCCGCCGATTGTTTCACTAAGCCGCCGATTTTGCGATCGGCGTGGTTTAAATTTAAGTGACATGAACGTTGAGCTGAGGTAACGCAGTGGTTTTATTAATTTCAAACATAATCAACGTATTGTTAACGAATAAATAACTAAACCGAACTTTTAATGATTTAAATTTCCGGCTGACGATTTGTTTCAATTTATACAATCTGGAGGTCATTACCGTACTAGTATAACTTCGAGCTGCAAGTGCATCTACCCCTACCCCTCATCCCTCAGCAAATCGCGCTGAAACTAGCGCAGACACATACCACTGAATTTACAGAACAGCACGAGTTTCGTGAAAAAGAATGCTCAAAATGCTTGGCCTTATGTGATGCCGGTGACTTGACCCGATGGAAATATCATAAAATATTGGCAAGATCGACGCCTAATTTTCCCAATTATATATTTATTTGCCTAGAGAATTCTTTGCGTTCCATCAAATTAATGTTTTATCGTAAGAATCTGTTTAGAAAGGTGTCTTAAATATTATTATGTCTATTTAGGTATAACCAAGGTTCATTTCATTATGACCTTTCACTTATTTTAACATTTTAATTCAAAACTAGAATAAAAGTATTATAAACGCTTTTTTAGTAGCGACTGATGTCAGTAGCCGCCGATTTTAGACAAGGCGCCGCCGCCGATTGTTTTTTGATCGGCGCACACGTCTACTCAATATACAAAACTCTTATCTGATGATCTACAAGAATTCTGCCTAAGATGATCAAAAGTAACATAATGGCGTCATACAAACTTAATGAACGCGTGAATCGGCCGTAATCTTATTTTTATTTTTTATTTTTATTCGGTTATAAATATAATGGATACTATTCAAATGTTTCAGGATGTTCGGCTGGTAGAAGTGACGTCTAACATCTGGGGCACGAAGTTCAAAATGCACGGTCTACTGAAGAACGTGCCGGCGAACCTCGGGCAGGTGACGTACAAGACGTCGCTGCTGCACCTGCAGCCGCGCCAGATGACGCTTACCATCGCCGAGCTGCGCGACGACGCGCCGCCAGCACCCGACCCCGCTTTCAACCCCAACATGTTCAGCGAGGACGAGGAGGAGGAGACGGGCGCTGCGCGCGCCGCCGCCGCGCGCCGCGCCGCGCTCGTCGACCGCGCCCCGCCTGACGCCGCCAGCGCGGCACTCGCGCGCGCCGAGTCCTACGACGAGCTGCCGTGCGCGGAAGCGGGTGAGGCGGCCGTGCCCGCGCCCGCGCGCCGCGTGCCCGCGCCCGCCGCACCCAGCCGGCACGCCATCTCGCCGCTGCGCTGCGACGGCTCCGTGCCCACGCTGCAGTCCCCCAAGAACGCCGTCGCGCCCACCGACATCATATTCGAGAGGCCCTCCCCGCAGAGCGTCACCTGCGGCGGCCGGGGCGACTTCTGCGGCGGGCGCGCCGACTACTGCGTCCGCGACAACGGCGTCTCCCTCAAGGGGAACCTCTCCAACGTCGACCAGCAGACTTTCGGCTCGAACCTGGAGCCGCGGCAGGTCACGATAAAGAAGTGCGACGCCCACGTGACCGACAACTGTCTCTCCAAACTGCGCAAGAACATCTGCAGCCGCGGCGGCGAGTCCGCCTCCTACGAGGTGAACACCAGGATACTGAAGTCGCTCTGCGGCAAGAGCTACGAGCACGAGGTGCACCCGGACGCGATGGGCAAGCGCGCGGAGACCCTGCGGAGCCTGCAGAAGGGCGAGGAGCTGAAGTTCATCGACGAGGAGGCGGCGGAGGCGGGCGCGGTGGCGGTGAGCCCCGCGTGCGCCGGCGTGCCCGTGCACGCGTGCATGCCGCGCAGCTGCAGCGTGGGCTACCTGGACCTGGTGGACGCGGCACGCGTTAGCGTGGCGGCGCTGCGCGAGCCGCCACGGCGCCTGGTGCTGGTGGACGCGCGCCGCCGCCGCCGCCGCGCGCGCGCCGGCCGCGCCGAGCGCGTGGAGCTGCGCCGCTGCGGCAAGTCGCGCAGCCTGGACTCCGGCGAGCTGGCGCTGGACCGCGGCGCGCGGCGCTCGCGGCTGGACACGCTGGGCGCGGGCGCGGGCGCGGCGCGGCGCGACTACCCGGTGTGCACGCTGTGCCGGCTGGTGGCGCCGAACGACCAGCGCGACGTGGACGCGGCCACGTACGTGTGCGTGGCGTGCGCGGCGAGCGCGGCGAGCGCGCCGCCGCCGACACCGCCCTCCCCGCGCCCCGCGCACACCGATAGCGACTCCGATTACAGCAAGTATTATAGTTAGTATGCTAGTAGTCGCTTTCCACCCCACCCGCGACCGATGGTAAAGTGACCCGGAGCCAAAGTGGTAGCGTATCCTATAGAAGCGCTATCGAAACGCTCACTTCGACGGTACCGGTTTCTGCTGCACGCACTCATGCACTGCAATCTTGTAACAAAATTTAGTATTGATCTTCTATCTCATCGCCGTCCATGCTTTATAGTTCGAAAAGCTTCCATGTATTTGAGAAAGAGTTAATCGCCTAACACTTTGGTCAGTTGGCCTGCCGTTTCAGGAGGTAATTTTCAATACGCGGTTATTATTTAACTGCTTTTGAAAATTAGTTTCAGATTTTTCGTATATTAAGTAAAAAAGTAGAAACCTTATACCTTGACACAATAAATCGAACAAAAAATTTATTATTTCATTCATCATCAAGTAGCTTAGTTATGAAGATGTGTATTCAAGTGAAATAAATTCTAAGTAATGCCATTACTTTTTATGGGCCGTCTATATTTACATCATAGTAAAGTCTGTTCGCCGAAAGTTGATAAATATTATGATATCGTCTCGAAATAGCCAACGTCCCTTAACTATCGCAAACTGTATGACGGGCGTCGCTTATCGCCGCACGCACTGAGTTTCGTGGTACGAGGTACGCAGTTGTTGTCAAAGGCGGCGCCACCATTCCGTTCTGGAATACGCTTCGAGGGTGTCGTTTGGGCGTTCATGTGTTATTTTAGACGAATCAATTGAACGTTTCATAATAAACGTCACCGACTCTGATTCTTCCTCCGACTCTGAAACTTCGTCATGGGTCTCGTTCGATGATATGCCAGCAATGGGACATAATCGGACGAAGCCATATATAGGTTAATCAATAATACAGCGAGAGGACTAATACAGGCTATTCAATAATAATATGCTATGAAAATAATATAGTTTTTCTTTTTAACTTTTTATTATCATCGGTAAAAATAATTAGCGGACCGTTATTTATAATGCGTTAAGAAGCCCTGTTTTTTTATCAGCTCGGCGTACAGACTTTAGGTTATTGGCAACACCATTAAGCTTACGCTTTGCACTTGTACATACCTACAGTTGAATAAGCAGAAAGAAGGCACGCATTACAAAACCAAATCAAATGTATGGCGTAGTTAGAGGTGTGCGCCGCGCCAGCGCGCCGCCACCGCCGATTGTTTCACTACGCCGCCGCCGCCGATTTTTCGATCGGCGTGGAATCGGTATGGTTTAAATTTAAGTGACATGAACGTTGAGCTGAGGAAACGCAGTGGTTTTATTAATTTCAAACATAGTCAAAGTATTGTTAACGAATAAATAACTAAACCAAACTTTTAATGATTTAAATTTCGATTTTAGACAAGGCGCCGCCGCCGATTGTTTTTTCATCGGCGCACACGTCTAAGGCGTAGGTAATAGCGCCGGGCTTTCGGCTCATTCCTAAACTAAGTATACACTAACACTTGCAGTGCCAGGCATTCCCATACATTTGACCAGCAGTGTTGCCATTTTTGCTTGTAAAAATTGTGATTTGTGACTTTATAAAATGGTGGTTTCGCGTGTGTGCACCGCGCAGGCTCGCTGGAGCAGCTGGCGCTGCGGCTGCTGGCGTCGCGCGCGACGCGGCGCGGCGAGCGGCAGGCGCGCTCCAGCAGCTCCGCGCCCGCGTCGCCGCGCCCCGCGCGCTCCACGCCCGCGTCGCCCGCGCCCGCGCCGCGCCGGCCGCGCTACTCCTCCGCCTCGCCCATCAGGTACGTGGCGCGCTCCAGCAGCTCCGCGCCCGCGTCGCCGCGCCCCGCGCGCTCCACGCCCGCGCCGGCTGCGCTACTCCTCCGCCTCACCCATCAGGTACGTGGCGCGCTCCAGCAGCTCCGCGCCCGCGTCGCCGCGCCCCGCGCGCTCCACGCCCGCGCCGGCTGCGCTACTCCTCCGCCTCACCCATCAGGTACGTGGCGCGCTCCAGCAGCTCCGCGCCCGCGTCGCCGCGCCCCGCGCGCTCCACGCCCGCGCCGGCTGCGCTACTCCTCCGCCTCACCCATCAGGTACGTGGCGCGCTCCAGCAGCTCCGCGCCCGCGTCGCCGCGCCCCGCGCGCTCCACGCCCGCGCCGGCTGCGCTACTCCTCCGCCTCACCCATCAGGTACGTGGCGCGCTCCAGCAGCTCCGCGCCCGCGTCGCCGCGCCCCGCGCGCTCCACGCCCGCGCCGGCTGCGCTACTCCTCCGCCTCACCCATCAGGTACGTGGCGCGCTCCAGCAGCTCCGCGCCCGCGTCGCCGCGCCCCGCGCGCTCCACGCCCGCGCCGGCTGCGCTACTCCTCCGCCTCACCCATCAGGTACGTGGCGCGCTCCAGCAGCTCCGCGCCCGCGTCGCCGCGCCCCGCGCGCTCCACGCCCGCGCCGGCTGCGCTACTCCTCCGCCTCACCCATCAGGTACGTGGCGCGCTCCAGCAGCTCCGCGCCCGCGTCGCCGCGCCCCGCGCGCTCCACGCCCGCGCCGGCTGCGCTACTCCTCCGCCTCACCCATCAGGTACGTGGCGCGCTCCAGCAGCTCCGCGCCCGCGTCGCCGCGCCCCGCGCGCTCCACGCCCGCGCCGGCTGCGCTACTCCTCCGCCTCACCCATCAGGTACGTGGCGCGCTCCAGCAGCTCCGCGCCCGCGTCGCCGCGCCCCGCGCGCTCCACGCCCGCGCCGGCTGCGCTACTCCTCCGCCTCACCCATCAGGTACGTGGCGCGCTCCAGCAGCTCCGCGCCCGCGTCGCCGCGCCCCGCGCGCTCCACGCCCGCGCCGGCTGCGCTACTCCTCCGCCTCACCCATCAGGTACGTGGCGCGCTCCAGCAGCTCCGCGCCCGCGTCGCCGCGCCCCGCGCGCTCCACGCCCGCGCCGGCTGCGCTACTCCTCCGCCTCACCCATCAGGTACGTGGCGCGCTCCAGCAGCTCCGCGCCCGCGTCGCCGCGCCCCGCGCGCTCCACGCCCGCGCCGGCTGCGCTACTCCTCCGCCTCACCCATCAGGTACGTGGCGCGCTCCAGCAGCTCCGCGCCCGCGTCGCCGCGCCCCGCGCGCTCCACGCCCGCGTCGCCCGCGCCCGCGCCGCGCCGGCCGCGCTACTCCTCCGCCTCGCCCATCAGGTACGTCACACCCTGAATCTCTGCCTGAAGCTGAGCCCGCGGGTGATGACTGACGATAGAGAAATGACATGCCTCTTAAAAGGAATGTGAACCTATGACTTTTCATACAATAGGCGATAACGATTTCCACCCATTAAATGTTAACCGATGTTCATTAATTTTTGATAGGTTGTCAGTCAAGACAAAATCTAGGTGTATACGTTTTGATTTTTTCACTATAATCAATAAATTCAGTTTTATTGTGGTTTCAGTATTCTCACACAAAACCAATTTCGGTATTATTTGACTTTCTTGATCTTTAATCAATATTCAAAAAACGTATAAACCTAGATTTTTTTCTGACTGACAACCTATCAAAAATTGGTCAAAATCGGTAAACATTTAAGGGGTGGAAATCGTTATCGCTTTTTGTATGAAAGGGATGATTTTTGCCGTTGGTTGGCATTCCTCTTAAAACAAGACGAAAACGACGACCCGCATCAATTGCAAGAAATATATTAATTACATGTATCCTCTGATAGACTTACCTTCTGCATTTATTTTGTTGTCCTTTTTACATTCCTTTAATTTTTAGGATTCCGTATCTTAGAAGGAAAAAAGGAACCCTAGGATCACTTCTTCTCTCTGTCTGTGTGTCAAGACCTTTTTCTCAAGTACGCGTAGAGTTATCAAGTGGAAATTAATATCAGATACTCAGCTCGATCGGCGCGCGAGTCGAACTCGCATTTGACCGGGTTTTGTACTAACGTAAAATATAAGAAGAGGCATGGTAAGAAAATGGAGAATGAAAATACAACTTCAACTTTCACAACACACTAAACACTTGTGCACAGGCAACTGCTGAACTCACCGCTGCTGAGTCGACGACGGAAGAAGCCTTCGGAGAGCTCCGACGAGGACGGCTCGGGCGCCGGCGAGGTGCCGGGCCGCAACTACCGCGACCTGGAGAGTTTCCAGAAGGCACAGCTAAGGAACAAGGTACATTTAGACTTTTTGGTGCAAGCGAAATTAAATCTTATTCAATTCGTCATAAAGTTTCATTTCGATTAGCATAATATTATTATTATAAGTCTTTTGTGTCCCGTTGTTGGGCACGCTTCTATCCGCTCCTTCGAGTGCTCGCGATTTTTAACCGTCTCCGGTCAGTCCTTTAAAAAGGAGTCTAACTCATCCCGTCATCGCTTTCAAGGTCTAGCAGGCTTCCACTCTTCCACCAGAATATAATTTTGATATATTAGTATGTGAAAATTAAAATGAAGACATCTCATATTAAAATGAGAACCGTCTGAACACAGAACACCTCAGAATACTTATTCAATGAGTCTCTTTTTACTTACCTAAATTAATTCATTCATGAGGGCAACGAACGCGACTGCTATGATGGCTGCTATTTGTAAGTCTGGTCGTTTCCATTCATCTCACAATTTAACAAATAAAAATATATAATAATTAGCTGTGCCCGCGACTTCGTCCGCGTGGAATAGTCTCTTTGGGTAGCATTTTTAATTATTTAGGCTAATTATTTTACATATAAGACACAAACGTATAAATACTATAATGAGCTATTTGCAGTGTTTCACTGCAAAGAGCTTATTAACTTATTTAAGTATATAAGTACATAAGGTATAAAGTATTAATATGAGTTCTCCGTAAATGTTACATCAGAATAGCTCTAACATTTTGTCTCTTGTCGCAATCTTATAAAACATTCCCATAAACCTTACATATTTCCATACAAACTTTCATCCCCTATTTCCTATTGTTATTTCACACCTTTGAGGGTAAAACTTTTACAAACTTTGAATGTCTTTGAGTGTATTTATATCGAATCAACAGCCTAAAAAATTTCAAGCTTCTAGCTCTATAAAAATGACGATATTTGCATACAACTTTTCATCCCCCTCTTTCAACCCCTTCAAGCCCATTTTTCGCATTAAAAAGTAGCCTATGTCCTTTTTCAGGCTCTAGACTATCTGTGTACCAAATTTCATTTAAATCGGTTCAGCAGTTTTGGCGTGAAAGCGCGACAGACAGACACACAGACAGAGTTACTTTTGCATTTGTAATATTAGTATGGATGAAACCTTTTTGAATTTACTTGATTAAATGAATTCTTTTTATTTGGAAAAATTGTATTGCGTTTCCAGTTGAAGCGGGCGGGCGGCGCCCCGGAGCCGCGCGGGGGCGGGGGCGGCGGCGCGGGGGCGGGCGGGGGCGGCGCGCGGCGGCAGCTCGTGATGCACAACAAGGCGCCGATGTGGAACGAGAACAGCCAGGTGTACCAGCTCGACTTCGGCGGCCGCGTCACGCAGGAGTCCGCCAAGAACTTCCAGATCGAGTACCACGGGAAACAGGTGGGTAATAACGAGTTTGTCATACGCATGTGTTATAGTACATTGTGCATCTAGGGCCGTAAGAAGGGGATAACTAACGAGAGGCTGTTAGAAGCCCGACGCCGATAGGCGAGGGCTTTTATGACTCGAGTTTGTTATCCCCTTACTGCCCGTGATACACACAATGTTTTTCATCACATTTGAAAGGAAATGAAATAAAAATTAGACAAAAAAAGTATATATATTAATTTTATTCCCATTTTACATCGTGAATTACCATCAGGTGGGTGTTCATAAACTGAGCGTACGTTGCGATCAGCGCGGGGCAGCTCCGCCGGCTGCGGCTCCCGAGCAGCTCCGCCGACCTGGCGCACTTAACTGCCCGCGGGAGTTCGAAACCATACAAAATCCATTACTCCCTAGGGAGTTGTGGATTTTGTATGGTTTATAACTCCCGCTGACGGCGGGGCCCGTAGAGAAGTTAAATCGGCTATAATTGCTCTATACGCTTGCCTATAATAACACCCTTTCCGAGCAAGTGTGATGAAAAGTATTGTTATTTATGATACAAGTGCGGAAAGTATGTGATTTACGACGAGTGGCATTTTTATTCACTAGCGAGCGAGTGTATAAGGAGACACGGGTCGGAAATCATCTTACGGACGTGTATCATACAACGTTTTACCAGGCATTGAGCGAGAAAATAAAAAAAAAATATGAGAATTGTTCCTGATTCGTCGTATTCCTGTTTCGTCGGATTCCCGTTTCGTTGGATTCCTATTTCGTCGTATTTTTCAATATTAAATGAAACTATGGAATTACCGTGACTCCACTTCTGTATTTAATATTAATCTTTATTTCAGGTAAATACTGGTTTACTGCATGATAGATTTAATTATATAATAGATAATTCCAACGAAACAAGAATACGACGAATCAGGAATCCGACGAATCAGAAATCCAAAGAAACGGGAATCCGACGAAACAGGAATACGACGAATCAGGAACAATTCATTCTTACATTTCATTGTACTCCTTATCATAGAATGTAGACAACACACATGTACATTGTGTTCTTGGCTTCAGAAAAGGGTTTTCCGCGGTAAAATTAATTGATTCGTCACTTGAACTCGACATTTTTAGCAGATTAACACGGATCGACTCGAAAATACTCAAGAAGAGTAAAATGGCGGGCTTATTGGCGCGCTTAGCATATCTACAGCATGTGCAATGCAAATAGCTGTCACGTGATATCGCAAAAAGGCATGAGCAAAATATACGTTCAGCCAGACATTTAATGTATATTTAAAATTCATTGACAAAATCAAAATCAAGAGTAATTAGTAACAGGGTTAATGAAGTATTCGTTTTATTATATCTTTTATATGAAGGATAATCTGTAGGTACTTGACTAATTTGTTAAACTTTTCAAAAATAATATAAAATCTTTGCGTCGGGCTGACGAAGAAGTTAAAAATAAAAAAAATTCTGAAAAGTAAAAAGTTTTTTGAAGTTGGTTGGAAGTAAAAAGTTTTTTGAAGCACTAGTTAAAAAAGGGCCACTTTGGGCACAATTTATCCGCTTGGAAAACGCTTTTTTTGAGAACATGCATTGAAAAGTTTATTTTTAACCGTACTGCGCAAAGCCAAGAGAACGTTATAAAGTTTAACAGTCTATGGATATATGTGACCAAATATCGAATGCTCCACTTTACTTTTCTACTCGTGGACTACTGGACCGACTTCAGTAAAAGGGTACGTCATCATTCGTGGAGAAGGAACAAAAGTGCTTTTACGTTGCCAGCAGGGTTTAAGGGTTTCGTACCTAAATGGTAAAATAGGAACCCTTATGGCGATACTTCATTGTCTGTTCGTCTGTATATCGCGACTGTTTATCTCAGCAATCAGTAAGTTGCCTGACAGGAACGTGGAGCGAGCGGCAGGCGGCTCTATCGCTAGGCCAGGTTAGATGGACTCACCACGACCTATATAGCACGTCCCGTTTCACCTGTTGGCAGGTGATGCAGTTCGGTCGCATCGACGGCAACGCGTACACCCTCGACTTCCAATACCCGTTCTCGGCGCTGCAGGCGTTCGCCGTGGCGCTCGCCAACGTCACACAGCGGCTCAAGTGAGGCCGCCGCGCCCAGCTCCTCTAGCTAATTACCTAGCTGTTTAGGGTTGAATTCGCTCCTCCTAAAATACCTTTTACCATAAAGTATAATTGTCTCGGTGCTGTTTGTTACCGGATCGAATTACAAGATGGAACTTCATTTTTCGATTGCTGTTCGTGGTTACAACAGTTGGCGTTGGCGGAATCTACGTGAAGACATGGTGTCAAGTTTACGTGAAGTGGTAGTGGACATACTTGTGCCGATCACCGTGACCACAGTCCATATATGCTATAGACTGCGCTAGCGGCTTTGTAGCGCGCGGGGCTACAGCAGACAAAGGGAACGCACCGATGACAGCGTTAAAAAGCCCGTTTTGGCAGCTTTATTTGCTAGTAAAAGTTTTTGATGGTCTTTAAAATATATGGTCTTGTGATCGTGACTATAAAGACAGTGGAAACGACATGATATTAATGACGTTGAAGTTTGGGTGAGTCTGGCTAGGAGACATGATTTTTATAGTTGATTTGCTGCGACAAGGCTCTAGAAGGACACCGCCAAACACTACACTCGTGTATAGCCCAATAGTGGTGGACGCGGGAATATTTCTACCTATGCCTGATATATTATATATACATACATACATGTTTACATTTTAGATAGAGACAGCATCGCCCAAGCAACGGGGTAAGGAATGCAATAATTCTACTGCTCGTGACTTCACAGCAAAGATTTAAATCGTATGGTACGACATGACACCGAAAATCTTGGCAATATTTATAATAACGCCGACGACATTGGTGTTGTATTTGTGAATTCGAAATTAAACCTTATTTTTACCTATCACTGGGTTCAAATTCGCATTAATTACAACTGAGCGACCGCTCATTTCCCGGGTGACGACGCGGTTAGCCTAGTTGGGAGTGACCCTGTCTCCGAAGCTAGCGTCCCGGGTTCGATCCCCGGTAAGGGCAAATATTTGAGTGATAAGCACAAATGTTTGTTCCTGAGTCTTGGATGTTTCCTACGTATTTAAGTATTTATTTCTCTATATAAGAATATATATCGTCGTCTAGTTTCCATAACACAAGCCTTTAGAGCTTACTTTGGGACTAGATCGATTTGTGTAAAGATTGCCCCCTGATTTATTTATTTATTCCGGCGCGGTCACTGTGCACATCTCATCTCCGGATTTAAATCTTTGCGGTATTATTATAGTGTCAGATCAAAATATTCTAAACTATCCTGGACTTTAGATACAGTATGTGGGAGAATTATTATCAGAGTCCCAATATAAAACGAATTCTTAATGATTGGCTACTTAACTGTGTCAGTCATTTTACGTAAGTCCAAGCTCGAGCAACCCATTAATGCAAATGTCATGATGACAGCTTAACGATTGGCAGCTGAAACCAGCTTAAGAACTAGAGTGCGTAATTATGCTTTCAATCGCCTACGCTCTAGAAGATAATTCCATGACTAATACAATAAATTGACGTTTTGTGATATTACACAACTTGCAGCACTTGTCTGTGCGAACGGAATACAATTTTACATGAAATTGATACAAAAATAATATTTTCCTTAATAGTTGTGCCCAAGTGTAAGTCTGAATCATAAAAAAAACCTCGGGAACGGGTTTATCGTTTCGAAGGAAAAAGTGTATTACGCAAAAGCGTTAGGACGATATTACACTATAGGTACTATATACAGAGGCCCGAGCAATGTTGACACGAAGAAAAGTTATCGTCATCTTATCCCTCAGTGCGTCTCGCTCATACTAGTATCGAAGAAAGAGATACACTGAGAGATAAGATGGGATAACATCGTGCCTAGCAAGGTTGACACAAGGATACCTAAGTAAAACCGTGCTATCTGTAAGTGCGTCTTTCTCACACAAGTGCCGACGGTATAACTTATCAGACAGAGCGTCAGTTTACGCTAGCGAGAGCGGAACTCATGGTAATGGTACTGGCATACTAGGGCCGCAGGATCTGATAAGTATGACTCCTAGAAATATGATGGTATAATAACAACATATGAACCTGTATATGATCATATGTTGTTATTACGTTATTAAATCGTCATCATTTTTCTACAAGTCATACTTCATCATCATCATCATCATTTCAGCCGCAGGACATCCACTGCTGGACATAGGCCTGCGGCCTGCATCCAGCGTTTTCCTGCCCTCTCTTTTAGGTCGTCTATCCATCTTGTGGGTGGACGTCCCACGCTGCGCTTACCGGTCCGTGGTCTCCATTCGAGAACTTTTCAGTCCCATCGGCCATCCGCTCTGCGTGCTACGTGCCCTGCCCACTGCCACTAAGTCATACGTCATAGTATAAGTCATACTTATAGGAGCCTATATATATATATTATAGTGTAATATCGGCCTTAAAGACGTTTGCTGACTCTGATACTAAAGGCTCTGTATTCCTTTCGTCACAGAAAAAGATGGACTGTGTAGACTATAGACGTAGCTAGACACTCGCTTTCATACAGCCCTTTCCCGTTAGAGTACCTAGAATACTGAAATAAATACAGATATTTTGTACACAAGCTTAGATAGGTAGCTTTGAAAGTGTTTCCATTGGTTCTTGTGATGGATCTAGCGTGACACCAGTCAGCTCCGCGCTAGGGGAGTCACCGCTCACCCGAAGAGTTGAACAATATTTAGGTATAAATGTTAAATATTTTGTCACAATAGACGGTTTTCAGTCGTGAGACTATGGCCTATAGATTTTAATGTAATTGAATTATCAAGTCAATGTTGTTGGTCCATTTTTTATCCGACTGCGCGGAGCCGACAGCGGCCCTATCAGGATAACACGAGGATAAGGCTAGCCACTGACCTACAATATAACTGTGCAATATCACTGATTGCGCAATTTGCGATAATTGTAATAGTATAAGTGGCTAGCCTTATAGCCGTGTCAACCTTGCTGGACACCATAGAGTTTAACAGTCTACATTATCTCCTGAACTACTGGACCTATTTTGATAAATGTGGTATCATATGATTCGTGGAGAACGTACGAATTTCATAGGCGTTATAAGAATTCAAAGGATGCGTCCAACAAGGAGCAAAAATGCTGTTACGTCGCCAGTCGGGTTTTAGTTGGTAACTAAGTACTTATAACTACTTTTATTTATGAAGTGGCTTTTCTTTTTGTTGAATCAAAGGTCACAGAGTTACTCATTCTCTAAATCGGATTGTATGTACTTATTCCAGAATACTCGATATTTTGTATTATTGGATCGGTTAGTATATACCTAGATGTAATCTCCTGAATTTTTCATATACACCATGTTCATTGTTTATTAATTTTGGATTGTAAAGACGTATTACTAAACGTAAGTACCTGTTTCTCATTTAAGTTAATGTTTTCTTTTTTGTTATTTAGTTTTTTGTAAGTACTTACTAGTTATTTCGTTACCGAATTTCGGCCTAGCCAGTTTTAATATTTTTTATTAAAACGTATTATCGCTAGTGCCATTGTATAAATTTAGTGAAATTATAGAATATTAACGTGCTAATTATTATTGTTGTATTGTGTGTCTCTCTTTAAGACGGTATTGATGAAAGTTTACCTGGTTGCTGATATTGGAGTCCGTAAAGATAATTAAGAGGCCTGTTACAAAGTTGACCTGGCACTAAATTATTTGACTGAAATTGAGTCCTATTGCAATATTTTGTCATGTTCAGGCATTTAATTGTCAAGACGTGGTATTTTCAATGAGAGAGAGTGTATAGGCATTATCTAGGTGTGCATGCTCTATCATCGACCTCATCATCACTTTCCATCAGGTGAGATAGATGTCAAATGCAAATCTATCTACTTACTATAAAAAATGTGTATTTATACGCTAAAACATTGTTTTCGATGCTTCATCATGACAAAATATTGCATTACACAAACAGCCCTAAATAGGTTGACTCAAGGATAAGTTATCCCCGTCTTATCTCTCAGTGCATCTCTTTCTTCGATACTAGTATGAGAGAGACGCACTGAAGGATAAGACTCGGTTAGCTTATCCTCGTTTCAGCCTTGCTAGGGCCACAGGTAAACAATGTTAATAGACTACTCGAAAAATGCGACGCTGCGGCAGCTCAGCTTTGCAACACGCCTCTTAACATTGACCGAGCGTCGTAATATGTTTAGACGTAACTATTAAAAATGTAAAGTATACATTATATCATTTTTTACCCTAGGGCCAAGGGGGCCATGGCCCAGGGCGGCAGGGTGCGACGGGCGGCGAAGCCTCGGGGCCTCTTTGGGCGCCTTTTAATGTTAAGCTTACCTACAATATTTTCATTACTTAGGGGTCGTCTACAAATTACGTAACGCAAAATTCTCAAATTTTTGACCGCCCCCCCTCCCCCCATGTAACAGGACTGTAACGCTTAACCGAGACCCCCCTCCCCTTCCTCTCCATTCCGTTACGTAACGGGTGCTTAGTAAAATGTTTTTGCTTAATATTCAGGTAATTCGGCGCTCTTTTTACATTGGGCGTGGTATAATCATCTATTTTTTTTTATTTTTTTTTATATTAAGAGGGGGGCAAACGAGCAGGCGAGTTGCCTGATGGTAAGCAATCACCGCCACCCATGGACACCCGCAACACCAGGGGAATCACGGATGCGTTGCCGGCCCTTTGAGAAAGGAGTAGGCTCTTTTTTGAAGATCCCTAGGTTGTATCGGTCCGGGAACGTTGCCGCTGCAAGCTCATTCCGAATTCCTACCGTACGTGGCAAAAACTGCCGCAAAAAACGTACGGTAGTTGACTGCCACCGATCTAGGTGGTGAGGGTGAAGGGTCAGTTTGTTGCGAGAAGTTCGATGGTGGAACTTGGCAGCAGGTAATAACCCGAACAATACCTCGGAACACTCCCCATAATAAATGCGGTACAGGATGCAAAGAGATGCAACATCCCTCCGCAGGGCCAATGGGTCAAGCCGATTGGAAAGCGACCGGTCATTAACAATTCGAGCAGCTCTACGTTCTATGCAGTCAAATGGAAGGAGTTGATATTGGGGCGCTCCAGCCCAGAGATGGGAACAGTATTCCATATGAGGCCTAACCTGCGCCTTGTAGAGCTGTAGGCGATGGGCTGGCGAGAAATACTGACCCGCTCTATTGAGCACTCCCAATTTTTTCGAAGCTAATTTAGCTTTTCCTTCCAGATGACCACGGAATTGAACGTCACTCGAAATGTCAACACCCAGGATCCCAATAGACTGTTTAGCGTCAAGAGGAATTCCTTCGAAACAAGGCGATACATCAAAGGGATATTTTTTAGCGGAGAACGCGCAAACTTGTCTCTTCAGGGGATTAAATTGGACTAGGCTCAGTCTGCCCCAATCCGTGACATGCTTCAGCATAGCCTCAATTTCGGACACAAGTTTGTTCCGGCTTTCAATGACGTGTTCCCGAGATATGGGTGGGTGTTTCTATGAACGTATTTCGGTTCCATTTTTTAATAATATAATTATAATTTCTTGAGTTATATTAATTGTGCAATATTATAAAATCGTGACGTAACACCAACCTTGAACCCCCCTCCCCCAACGTAAAAGGACCGTAACGCTTGGCCAGACCCCCCCTTCCCTCCAAATTGCGTTACGTAATTTGTGGACGACCCCTTAATGGGACGGCAAAGCTAACTGGCCCGGGACGCCAAATCTTTAAATACACCTCTGCTTATCTCTATCTTATGTCTCAGTGCATCCGTTTTTGATACTAATTTAACACAGGGGTCGGCAACGCGTGGCCCGAGGACTCCCTCCTTGCGGCCCACGGCTGTTAAGTAAATAAAAGTCTTAATAAGTTTTATATATAAATACCTATATAGATAGATAGATACTTATTATCAAGATTATGAACAAGTGCAAGGCGCACTGCCAAAAGGTTTCCAACCCCTGCATTAAAGCAATGTTTTTTCAACCTGTGGGTCACGACCCCCAGGGGGGTCGCAAAAACTTTTCAAGGGGTCGCGGTGCAATCCTGGTTTTTAAATACCTCCTCGTTGGAATCACTGACATAGTATTAATACGTTTATGGGGGGTGGTTTATGACTCATGGCGGGTCGCCGAAGATTTTTTTTGCTTGTAAAGGGGTCCGCGTCCTCAATAAAGTTTATAAACACTGCATTCAACGGTATTACTGCTTGTTATTCATACTAGGGTTACTATTATGCTAGTTCAACACGATCGTCCAACGCCCAATTTCCGAACTTTTGTCCAAACGAGGGCAAACTCTATCGATCTTCAAACCGGTCCACTAGACAATCATCCAACACCTGGACTCCGAACCAGCCCCCGTAGCACACTGATTTTTATAGCGCACATAAAGCGTTCATCCCTTTCGCACCCGCGTATTCGTTAAAAAGTGACAGATGCTTTAAAGGCCCGGGCACACCAAACGCGGTTCGGCGCGGGCGAGGGACGGTTTATACGGATTGCGAACCCGTCTGAACTCCTTTGATTCGTAGTCGGTTTACCACTCCGGGAGCGATCTCAAGCCAACCCAGACTAGGGTTGCCAACCGTACTATAAAATATAGTATTGTACTATATTTTGGCTCTATGTACTATATACTGTTGAAGAAATAAATAGTACGCAAAAATACTATATTTCGCTCAGTCGTTATGAATAGGCTTTGAGTTGGCATTTTCACAGCTCGGATAGCCACAAGATGTGCAATCGGAATGTTAGTACGACCCATTTTGTGTATTATACATATGTAATCAATCATACCTTATACTATTTTCAAAAGGTTTTTCATTAAAGTACTGTAATTTCTTTCAGTGTAGGTACTATTTTATTTATACCTTTTGGCTGGAAAATACTATATTTGCCCCATAAATAGTTGGCAACCCTAACCCAGACACACATCGACGGTTGGACAATAAGTTTGGGTGCGGACGATCGTGTGGTACCAGCATTAAATTAAATAAGAGGCAGGAGAAGGAAATCGCACGTATGTCGTACCGTCATTATTATTTAAGTAAAGTTATTGTTAACTTCAAGATACGAGTAGTACGTATAATAATTCGTGTTATAGGATAATCTTGTGTGACTGCAATTTGTTACTCCCAGCGGCCGTAGGAACGTTGACACCTTCACACCGTCCAGTGGCGTCCAGTAACTATACCATCTGGGGCCCGTGGCAAATTCTTTTGATGGGGCCCTATCAGTAAAAATCGTCACGTTTTACTCAGTTTTTTGAGCTCCCGGCCTCTTGGGCCGGGGCCCTCTTGGGTCGGGGGCCCGTGGCATTTTGCCAGCCCTGCCACCCTATTGGTATGCCACTGATACGTGTTATTTTTAACCTTTTGATGGCCACAGTCGGCTGTGGCCGTCGGTAGTTTGCCGGGCCCCTGACGCCAGGGCATGACATTTTCCATACATTTGCGTCGGCTACAGCTGTCACTCGTCCGGGGCACGCTTTCTCGCACTTTCGTGGCGTTCAAAAGGTTAAGTGCGTCTCTCTCACACTAGTGCCGACGAAAGAGATAGTCGCAGAGATAAGACGGTATAAGTTTTCCCCGTGTCAACCTTTCTAGGACCGCTATTGCTCCTCGGAACGTACATATCTCTGGTTAATTATTTATTGATAATACAAATGTGATGCGTTTTAATTTCGCTCATTTTAAGACTGCACATAAGAAATATATTTTGTGATACTCAGTTTATTGTTTCTAATTAACGGTTAAACTTAAGTCACTTCTAAATCAAAATTAACTGTAGTTTTAAAGCCAAAGTTGCATTCGTTTTGTTTGCGAAGCTGGTATACACGGCCAGATTTGCTGTCCCTCCGACCATGCAAGAATGATCGTGGATAGCCGCCTTAAATAGTTCCTTTTGTTACCTGAATGTTGATGTGTTAGTTGTTTCGGTTGCTATTATTTGATGTTTCACTTGTCATTTGTATATATGAACCTACTATAGTGACAAAGTGTAAATAAAAAAATATTCTCCAGATAAAAACGCATCTGTGTTTTATTCAAACAATATTGCTTATTATTAAATAACTATAGCGTAAAGCGTGAGCCCGAAAGCCAGACTCGACTATAAAGACCATCGCATACGGTCCGTATCTCCGAGAGACGCAGCAATACCGATATAGTGAATAATATGTTTCCATCGGTAAAACTCGGATCTCAATCGGAAGACGACGGGACCCGAAGTGTCAATTAATTATTGTATTCAATGAGTGACATGTTTATATTCATTCATATGAAACTTTATTATTTACTGTCAAATGTCAAAATGAAAAATGACAGCATGGTATGATGGATACTGGCCCCCAATTCTCGATGCATTCGAGATAATGTCGATTGCGAGATTAAACGTCAGATTCATACAGTTGTGTCAAATTACTGTATGCACTGACGTTTAATCGCGATTGTGAGATTATCTCGAATGCACCGAGAATTGGGGGCCTGCTGAAGCTAATTGAGAGAG
This sequence comes from Tortricodes alternella, assembly GCA_947859335.1. Classification (NCBI taxonomy): domain Eukaryota; kingdom Metazoa; phylum Arthropoda; class Insecta; order Lepidoptera; family Tortricidae; genus Tortricodes; species Tortricodes alternella. The sequence goes on along the minus strand of OX401979.1, from coordinate 12,124,520 downwards.
CACGATAATACTAACTTTTCCCATAAAACACGATGGAAACTAATTATGCACTACATCTGTACGTTAGAGTGAGACAGACAAATCTATCTATATCTAACGCTAGCTTTCATGGCCGGTGACCCTAATGAACATATGGCGGTCTTTAAATAGTCATTATTATCTTTACATACTACCTGAACTGAACATCTGGCCCTGGCAAGGCTGACACGAGAATAAGTTATCCCCATCGTATCCCTCAGTGCGTCCCTCTCATACTAGTATCGAAGAAAGAGATGAACTGTGAATAAGATGGGATATCCTCGTCCATCTTGCTAGAGCCGCTGGAAAATAGGCCATAGAACCCCTGAAAATAATTCTCCCATCCTTTCGTTAACCCTTAAGCGGGCCCCATACATATGCCGCGTACAATTCAAATACAGTTTATAATTTGTCAGTTACTAGGGAATCATTTTAAAGCCATTTACTTTTTAAATAAATACAATCGACTTTGCATCGTACTGTGTAGTTTCTAAGGTTGAAATTGTAAATACAAGTATGTGGTCGATAAAACGCTTCTATCCGGATAAGGGTTAAACTTGACAGTATGATCCAATAGAGTTGTGATAATGTGCACTCGGACCTCGCTTCCTCCTACGCTGACGTAAACGGTATCTTCTTAATTTAAAATTTCCTAAACTAAAACAAGAAACGTCAACTCAATTTTGTGTAGCACAAAGCTGTCAAAATAAAGTTTGACTTGTCTTTTTTAAGTTTGATTTTAAATTTAGTGACTTTTAACACATTTTCGAATTTGCTCCATTGTGTGCTATTAAGAGGCGTACAACAAAGCTCAGCTGACAACATCACAATTTTCTCGTCTTTCGCGATTATTTAAGTAAAAATGAGTGAAATTCCCAAATGTCAAAATGAAAATGAAAATATTTATTTTGCAAGTAGGCCACATGGGGTCTTACATGTCTGAAGCTACGATTTTAACACTACGACATATAACATTGTCCATCTGGTGCTCAAACCATATACCAAATAGCCTCCGCAGCCGGGCGACCCCCGCTGCCGGCATTATAGGCAAAAATCTATAAGCGACGGGGCTGCAGGCTGCGCGGGGAGCGTATAAACTCGAAAGCACATCACAGCGCTCTAAAAACCCCGCGCGCCCCGCTAGTTTGGCAGCTTTATTCGCTAGTAGAATTGAGGCTAAGCTGTATCTTTAGGATATTTGGTCTGTGTATTTGCAATAATTTGTCATGATGAGGTACACGCCATGTAATCTTGAATTTGTTTTTTTTTTTGCCTTTTTAATTTTGTAATACGCCTCTTAAGCACCACACTGCGACGCTTACAACAGCGGCGCATGGTTGCGTGGGTTCTTCTACGACCTTCTTTATCGACATCAACGTAGAAGGAAGCCAGGCCTTACAGTTGGGGAATGAGCGGTAGACTCGCGGTGCAAAACAAAATCAGTCGTATTGCATAGGTAATAGTGTCCATGGTGCGGGCAACCCGCGTGCTCCCCGGCTGTAGTCATAAGTTTCATGGACGGGAGAATTTTATTGTCAGGGTGTCCGTACAAAATAAATCTTGTACATGAGGATTGGGATATCGCGCACATAAAGCATCTCTCCTCTGCTGCACTGGGAGTGAAGAAATAGCATAGAATGCGTGCAGATGCTCATCATCCTGGCATGTCGTAAACGTCGACTAAGGGACGGGTCCTCTCCAACATGGTGGACTATCTGTATGGGCGATGGGCTGATCACCTGTCACCATACGGTTCATCATACCATCTTAGGACTAATTAATCAAACGTGGCCACAAGTAGTCTAGTGGCTTTGCCCACCCCATTAGGGATTTCGGGCGTGATGCTATGTATGTATGTATAAAACAGTACCGTGACTCACTTATAGACAACGCACAGCCTAAACGGGTGGTCCTAGAGGTTTGAAAGGAAGAGATATTCCTCAAGTACCCTAGAGCTGCACTAAGGAGGGATTTTTGAAATTACACCCCTGAAGGGGTGATAAATTTTGTATAGAAAATACCGCGGGCGAAGATGTGGCGAGTCCACTAGTAAACTATAAGCAGCGGGACTACAAGAAGGCAAGGTTAACACATCGAACGCACCGATCCGCCCACTGAAAACCCCGCGCGCCCCGCAATTTCGGCATTTTTAATTGCTAGTTAAAAGTTAGGGTAGGCGTTGTCTTTAAGATGCATGGTCTGTATCTGTCACTTAAACTAATAAGCGGTTGGAAAGAGACGGAATGCTTTATGTGCCCGATAAAAACTAGCGTGCTAGGAGCAGATTGACCCAGATCAGGGCCTCTATTCGGGAACGCCAAGCGATATTGTTGCGGCTCGCGAGCGAGACTCGCATGCCACTTACGCATTACGCATCGTGCGGAAGAGTGGGATGAGAATCTCGCTAGCGCGTCGCTACAATATCGCTAGGACGTTCCCGAATAGAGGCGCAGGTGTGATATTCGATGTCATGCTAATAGTGACCTCTCACGTCTGTCAACCCTGGACTGGCGGCTCATCTGTTTTTTAAGATTTATGCAGTTACCAATGTAACTAAGGATGAATGGAGGGTTAAGATTTAACAGTTTAACCTGCCGAATAATGCTACCGCGTTCTCCTCCTTTGTACAATAATCTCGTTACAGAGAACAAGTAGCGCAGCTTGCCTTGTGGGGGGCCCAAATTAAGGGTAAAGACTTTTCACAAAAGAGCCTGTGACCCGGGGGCCCAATATCATAGATACGGCTGATACGGTAGCTACGCCCCTGCAGATAATCCAAGTAGCGAATTCCGTGCAAAGTCTTATGGGAAATTGTTATCAGCGAGTCCAGGTGTTGTTTCCTTGTACATGTTAATGGGGATGTTAGTCGCTCTCGCTGCCGCTCTGTCCCGGGACGTAGTCTACATCGTCCTCGTCTGATATCTCCAGGTCATCCAGGTCTTGGAACAGCGACTCGTCAACTTTAACCGCATCACCTGGGGAAGGAGTTAAATGTGGGATTGTCTGAATGAAGAGGCTATAGAAAACGTGCAATGGTAGCCGTGTGGATTTGTAAGATGGGTTCCGCGAACGCATTATTTTCGTGTAGCTTTTTTCTGATCGATTAACTTCTTCATCATTTTGGACTACTTTATAAACAGAACTTTACACAGCACTCGACTTGTAAAAACAAAAAAAAACCTAAAAATGGGGGTCGCAGACAAAATGCCGGACATGTTGACAAAAATTAAGTGAAGTTAGTTAGGGTATGATACATTCGTAACTTCTTCTATCCGTAACATTATTTGCGTATACTACATTTTGAAAGTGAAAGTAAATGCGTCCTGAAAAAAAAGTTACGAGTAAGTAGAATGCTCATTAATTAATTTTTCTTCGAAGAATGCTATGAGTAAAATTCCGAAGAAGAAATTAATCGATCTCGGAAAAATGCGAGTCCGAAAAAAGCAACACGATATTAATGCGTTCGCGGAACCTATCTTACAAATCGCTGAGTGGTCGGACGCACACTTATGCAGGGCGCAGACTCGAATCCTACCTCGCACCTCTGAGAATTCCTAACGATGTGCGGATTTTTTTTATTTACCACTAGCATTACGGTGAGGGAAAACGTCGTGAGAAGCACACATCTGCGATATGAGAGGTCTGTACGATATGAGAGGTCTGTACGTAACAGTTGGACGTATATATGTTGATGATAATGACCCAGGGACAACAGAATGATACTTATTTCATTAATTGAGTAGTACTATAATATACTTTGTGATTAGTGTTCAAGATTCATATTTTTCCCCTGGTATATTCTAATTATTTTGCAAAGCTTTATGATAATTCCATTTTCTACAACTATATCTGGGATTGTATTTGAGGCTTTATAGGTACAATGGCTACAGTTAAGTCTTCATTCATGTAATTAAAGTAATTGTTAAAAGGAGTGTGATAGTAAAAAGTTTACAAGATTTTTTTGATCATAGATAAGTAATTAGTAGAATATAATAAAATTGCAGTGCCCTAACTGGAACAGTGTGGAAGCATGTAATCGTTTTAAGATCTTTTATACAACACTATGGATATCTGGTTGCAAGATATCCGGCTATCAGGCCAATGGCCATGCCGGATATCTGGTATCCAGCCAAACCACTATCCGTTGCATCTATAGTTATTAGCTTTGTGTTCGAACTGAAAGTGTAACGCACCAAAGCTAAGTGTAATGCACCAAAGCCAATCCAGCAATAAGAATAAGAAGTATTACCATCTTCCAGGAATTTCAAATCAGACTCGTTGAGTGTCGTGTCTCTCAGGAAGAGCTCTTTGCCTGTGAGTTTATTGTTTCCTTTCAGCTCCCTCTCCCTCTTTGCCGGGATGCCCATGTCTATTTCAAATTGTTTCCTCCATACCAAGAAAGACTCAACGGTGACCCGTGTGCCTTCAAATCTTTTCTGTAATAAAACAAGAAATTGTTATATTTGAGAGAATTTTCGTCCATTGTCTTTACAGTAGATTCATCCATACAAGTTTCTAATCAGAAAATGTGCAATTTTTGGGTGAAATTGCTATTTTATCGTAAATAAAGCAAACCTAGGCTAAAAATTGGTAAAGTGACATCTAAAACACTGTTTCCAGTTGCTTTATTTGCAAGGAAATAGCTGTTTTTGCTATAAAGGTGCATTTGGAGGTTAGAAACTTGTTTACCAAATAAGACAAGTATGGATGAATCAAATCTAGGAAAAAATGGATTTATGTATCATTCAGATGGTTGAATTGCCACAAGTCTAACCTATAAGAGTTAATTGGCTTAGATTGTACCACTATTGTTACCCAAAACTGTGATAGTAGCTGTAAGTTTTCCTGAAATAAATAAATCAATACTTGCATATTACTTGTTATTGTTTTAGGTTAGTTTAGATTGTCTTAGATTAAAAAGAATTTATTTTTTGTTGGATCCTATTGCCTGGCTTCGAGACCTTTAAGCCAAGATTAGAAATAAACATGGTAGTTAATGTTGCCACAAAAAAAAATATGTGTATACGTAATATTGCTCGTCAGCGTTTGCTGCCATCTGTTTTGTTTACTTTGTTGTTTTGTTTTGCTGAGTTTTTTAGTCCTTAGTGCTTTAGTTTTGTTTATTTGTCGTCATAGTGTAGTGTATAATATGTATGTGTCATCTTCCGTGTATTCACCGAGCGGTCCCGACGGAAGACCAGCGTTGGCCTCACAGCCAGCACATGCTGAGTTGGGACCGTTTCGCAACAATTCTTTTTTTTTCTTTATTATTTCTTATATGTGTTCTACTGATATGTTAATTGTTGTGAATAAATTTATTTTCTTTCTTCTTTCTTTTCTTTCATATAAAACAGTACAATGACTCACTTATAGAGAATGCACAGCCCAAACGGGTGGTCCTAGAGGTTTGAAATTTGGAGGAGACATGTCTCGAGTACCCTAGAGGTGCACAAAGAAGGGATTTTTTGAAATTCCATCCGTAAAGGGGTGAAAGAGGGTGATAATGTTTGTATGGAAAATACCACGGGCGAAGCTGTGGCCGGTCCACTAGTAACCTATAAAACCCAGACGCTAAGCCTCCAGACAAAAGCCAACAAAATAGAATCCATATAGTGAACCTGTTCTGCTTCCTCCTCAGCTTTGATCTTGGCCTGGACCTTCTCCTCACGCTCACGCTTGACGCAGTCCCACTTGTCACTCAGCCACTCCTGCCCAGCTGACACCAGGGTGAACACCATCACCATACCTACATTTTCATTAGCCTGGAAATAATAGAAATTTAATTATAAGCCACCGTATACTTAAGATGAGAAAGGTACAACATAATGTAACGGAAGGAGGTAAGCTTTGCCAGAAGACAACCTGAGCTGCTTGTGGCACTTTTAACATTGTAATAATAATAATCTCTCTGAAAAATGTCATTGTGAGCAAGTCCAAAAGTTTTACACGCTTTTGTTAGCTTACTATACAACAATTCAGCTTCAGTCAGTTCTACAGAGACACTAGATAATAAAAATGAACTGACATGCTGGCATTAACACATATAAAACTTTGTGGTTATGAATTTTATAAAATAATTAATAATAACAAAGATTATTCCATTCTCGGCATACCTGATCCATTAAATGAGTATGTAATTCCTGTTTGTCTACGATATTATCAAAATTGTCTTCATTTTCAATCTCTATAAGGGGCACCTCATCAGGGTACTTTGCTGTGTATGTGAAGGTGAGCTGACACGCGAGCCCCTCCCCATCATCGAAGCCCTCCGACTTTATCGGTATAGAGAACTTGTGAAAGGGCTCAGTTTCTAAAACTGAAATATTAACTCAATATAAATGAGCTCGTGAAACTTACAACACTACAGGTGTATTTTAAACACGACTTACTTTGCATATCACCATAATAGATAGAGTCTAAAGCTTCTACCTCACTAGTTTGTTCATAGTGGTAATCCATCGTCGTTATTCCTCTATCTATCAAATTTTGTAAATACTAATTTAATTCCATGGATATAATACACACGCCGCCTTTGGTACCATTACCATTTGACAAATGTACACAGTTGTCAATTTTAACATTGACAGATAAGAGACGTATTTTCTTGAAAATTTTATAGTTTAATATACGCATCTGACAGTGGGCTGTATGTTCGTTCGCATTGCATAAATATTTTACTGGAAGGAAAGAAAACAGGTTTCGATTTGTCATAGCGATGCGCAATGGTGAATGATCAGAATAATAAAATAATTAGCAATTACTAACATCAATAATCGACTTGCAAAAGAGTAATATATACTTAAATACATTTAATTTATACAAAAATATAAAAAACAAGTTTATATAGATATATCTATGAATGCATGTTGTTTAGTGCTTAAACCATCTCCATAGCAAATTTCATTAAAATTTCAGTTCAGTGTTTTAGCCAGTTTTAGCCCTGGAAATGTAACAGACAGATAGACAGAGTTACTTTCGTATTTATAATATTATTATATTGCGTTGACAGTTGACGACCGACATTGGTTAATGTTATCGGACCGAGGTGGCTCCAGTCGAATGAATTATAATGGATTCGAATAAGTATGTAGAATAATTAGGAAAATCGACTAATCGATTTAGTGTCATTCAGTCGCGCACCACTAACTGAATTTGAGTGACAGACGGTAATGACAGTTCTGTCCGATTGTCTGTGAGTTCTGTGACTGTGATTGTGATCATCGTTCATTGCTGATTGCATTGTGATTTTGATTACTGAGACAAAATATCTCTAATTTCAGTAAAATTTTGGTGTTATCATTTCGAAGCTAGTGTATTTTCTACAGAAATGGAAACGGATTCACCGTCTGAAAACAACAGGATGGTTATAGATATAAACGATTTTGAGTAAGTTAGTCAGAAATCAGTTCAGTCGAGCTACTTTACCAATTTATTAATTTTCCAACAATATCAAAGGTCTATTCATGTGTTTTTATTTCAGCAATGCTGATAGCAGCATCGAAAATTCAAATGACCAAATAGCCGAATTGCAACATTTGCAACAGCAAGTAATCGCTAATTTCCAGAAGCCCAACATACCTAATGTGAACGTGCCGGAAAGAATCATAATTTGCCTCGATGTGTGTTATGATGACAACAACTCTTTGTTTAGACTGGGCGACGGAACGACGTTTACTCCGATAAACATGATGAAACGAATTCTAGATTTCTTTCTGCATTCAAAACATGCAATCAATAAAAGAACAGAATTTGCCTTGTTAGTGATGAAGGACACTGAGCCATTGTGGGTACAAAACTTTACAAACAATTTGAAGGATATTTTCAATGCTATTGATTATATTAATGCTGAGGGGTGTACTGCTGAAACATTTGATTTCAAAAGGGTGTTCCAGATTATTAAACAAAAAGTGGACATACCAGAATATGAGCAAGGGGAGTGCATTATGCCACCACCATATGTGGTCCGCATGCTAGTTTTATATGGCAGGTCCAACTGTATACCACTCATCCCTCAGGAAGATGTGTACTTCAATTTTCTCAAAAAGCAGTTGTATTTCTACATTGACATACTGCTGGCTCATGAAGATGATTGTGGGGAACACAAGTGTGAAGATATATATGATGCACTCCAGGATTTGGACAATGGGTACTCCTATGTTTATGAAGTTTCCAGAAATGCAACAAAAATTCATGACTGCATTGCTAAATTACTGGCACATCCTTTACAACGACCGCTACAAAGAATAGCTAACTATGCATTTGGTTTAAGGCAATAAGTATAAATAAAATATGAAGTAAGTAATATTGTTTTCTTCCATATCCTAGTTGGCGATTTCTCACTAGTTGGAAATTAAACTGGCAATCAGTTCAGGCTTTACCTTATCAACACCACAGTCGGTTATATATGACAGCAGTTTTTCGTGCCACTGATGCCACAGTATGCTGTTTTCCCTACATTTGTGTTTGCAAATGCCATCATTGGGATCTGTGGCATGCTTTTTCATATTTGGCCATGGCATTCAAAGGGTTAAAATATTGATAAGACAGCCTCGGTATAAGTTCAGCAAGTCTCACTATTGAAGATTGGATAATGTGCACAGTTACAGCCCTAATGTAAACAAGGCTGGATCCAAGAAAGCTAGGTTTGCATAGTACTTAAAACTAAAAAAAAAACAGTGAGTCAAAATAAGAAGTCATGGATCCTTGTATTTTGGAACTTTTTGTACCAATGACCTAAGCCCTGGATTCACCCTTGAGTATAAACTATCTGATATGAATTAGGAGGAGCTGTTCTTTGACACAACAATAAATAAAACAGATGTGTTCTTTTTGACATTTATTTTCAGCTCTTTAGGGGAATATGTTGGTACAAAAAAAATACTACGACTATTACACAACAGTTTCAAATACTTTCATATTTACTTTGTGAGTGGATAATAAACTTGCATTATTACTTCTATGGTTTGCTGATTACCATCACTCACCATTCTCTAAACAAAGCCTTCACAACATTATTCTGTAGTTGTTTCAGAACAAAGTCCAAATCTTAATTTATTATTTCATTGTGAAAGTCTAATAAATTCTAAATTTGCAGCACAGCCACTGTTTAATTTCATACTTACAAGATACACTTCATACACTATCAGCTGTATTACTAACGAAGATAATGACCGGTACCTTCTCACTGTGATAAACTGCTGGAACTTTCTCGAGTCATTAAAATGTTAACTAGAATTGAGCAGAGACAATGCAATAAAAGAAATATATTAAAACAATGAAACAAGTTTCCGGAGCAATGGTTATTGTGTCAGAAAACTTCAAATTTCTTGCTTTTACTTATCAGAAACTTCATTAAAATTCAAATCAACAAAGGTGTGGCGAAAATAATTTGAACAAGCTAATTGCAAAACGATTACATTTTATTAAAAACAAAACTTATCAAGCTGTACATTTGAGTAAATGATATAAAAATAAAAGTATCATGTAAATGATGCATATAAAATAAACTACATTTTTACATTTTCTCTTTAGATCTCGACTGATTTCAAACAAATACAACTGAATTAAGTTAACCAAAAGGCCTGAAATCACACGCCAAAAACAAAAGGAATATAAGAAACACAATAATTATGTACAAACGAGTAACTAATATCACTTCACTATATGCTAAATTTAAAGCAACTGAATTACAAATATGTAGATTTTAAGGAAAGTATACAATAAATAAATCATAATTATTTTAAAATTGCAAATTATACCAAGACACATTATAGCTACGTTATGTTACATCTGAGATCCTAGGGATTAACGATACACTATCGACGCCTAAGATTTGACACTGGTTGATTTACAAACAAATAAATAACTTCACTTATCAGTCTCACCACTTTTTAAATCTATGTACAATGTGTAATGAAGCTGACGTGACGTCCATCGCCAATTAGAAATAATTTAAAATCAGTTATCTATCGGCTCACTGCAGTTGCAACTGCAGAAAAAGGTAGAGAAGATTTAAGTATTAGCGGCAGTAAAAGATAAATGGAATGACAATGAATATCTTAGGGTACACAACTAGACAATGATTACAATTTTCAGATGTAGTCATCTACATTTGAAGCGTTGATCAACGCCTCCACTGCCTTGATGGCTACTATTTAAAAAATAGTGCAATTTACATAAATATCAATATCGGATGAAACCTAACATGCTTCGTTAGCACATTATACAGTTACAAAGAACAAGCTTACTTTGTAAATGCTACATTCTCTTATACATGCCAATAAACAAGCCCACTACTGGGACATCGTAAAATTAGATTTAAGTAATATCGGGGAGTATTTAAGGATTAAATATTCACATTTAAAAATAAGTAATTTATACTCAAAGCGCCAACATTGTGATGAACCATACTAGGCTAGTCAATAGAGATTTATCTTGTATGCAGACCGTGACATTAATTCTTGCGTCCATGAGATTGTGCCAACTGGCACATTTTAGATTATTTGAAGACTATACTCTACTTAATCATACTGCAAAATTTCACGAACGGAGAAATTAGTATCTGGGTCAAACTTCTTGTTGTCTAGCCTATACTATAACAACAGATATTTCCATTCGTTCAAAAGCAACTACGGTAATCGCAAGGAAGACGGGACTAGATGATTCATAATTCATACTTTTAAAATCATTTAACCACATAGTATTATAGTTTATTAAAAATATCTGCCGCATTCCCACCGCGGGAGCCTCTCGTATCGCATGAACGTTCTATTTCAATTTCTGGAATGGAATGTCATTTGAGAATATCAGTCTTATCGGCGAAGTTGAGTGACGGGATAAAGCGGTTTGAAATGTTCCGAGACGCTCCCGTACTACACGAGCCTCCGACTACGCTCCGACTTAGAATCGCCGCCGCCCTTTGATTATAATACTAATCTAAAATTTTAACAATAGACCAATTTTAGGATAATGTTACTCTAGAATAGACAATAGAATTTATTTTAGGAAAGGTGATCTACACAATCGGTTTATATAAAATAGTAGACGCAATTTACGACGCCCCCCGTCCGTGATCGTTGCAAGGCAGTGTGAAAGAAGAAACAGGGAATAATGAATCTTTCAATTGAATAATAGGCGACCAGTACTTCCCTATTTCCTCAACTGTTTAAGACCGATTTTATAAACGTCCGTCAGATCACATGTCAATATTCATTATAAAACCCAGCTCGACTAGAATGACTACGGCCGGCGCGTGAGCATTCGTGGTGTTACGAAATAGAAGGCAAAGGAGTTTCTTGTGCCCTCGCATATTATTAATTTAAGGTTAACCTGAGCTCTAATTGTAAACAGTGCTGTCAAAGAACTGTCTTATGTCTGTATTGGACATAATTTAGGGAAAAAGATCCAATCCACAATAAAAACTATGTGAATTTTAGATATTATATCGATGGTATAAAGTTAATTATGAATGGCATTTAATTTGGGATGGATCATTTTGCTAACCAACCGTCGTCCTATTAATAGTCTGTGCTTAAGACTGATATCGTACTCAAGGAAGGTTTTAAGCATGACAAGATGCCTAGGTATCAGTTTTAAGCACAGAATATAGGTAGCTAGAATACTACTTCTTTATCACTTGGTTTTTGGTCAAGAATAAGGAGGAATAAATTTGAACATTCCGATACTAGTTTTTAAAATTTTCCTGAAATCATTTCAAAGAGATTTTTTTATTATTATATAATTTGGGGATTCCGCTCAACTCCATTTGTCGTATATTCCTGCGTAGCTGTGAAAAGTGTCGTGAATATAAAGCCCACCAAACTAATTTGAGATTTTTAATTTTAGAAATTTTAATACTGTACAGATTCGCAGCTGGTCACAGCACGCAGGCGGCGAACACCGCCAGGGCCCGTCAGGGCGGCGCGGGGTGCAGGCGGGGGCGGGAGCGCGGGTCACAGCACGCAGGCGGCGAACACCGCCAGGGCGCGTCAGGGCGGCGCGGGGTGCAGGCGGGGGCGGGAGCGCGGGTCACAGCACGCAGGCGGCGAACACCGCCAGGGCGCGTCAGGGCGGCGCGGGGTGCAGGCGGGGGCGGGAGCGCGGGTCACAGCACGCAGGCGGCGAACACCGCCAGGGCGCGTCAGGGCGGCGCGGGGTGCAGGCGGGGGCGGGAGCGCGGGTCACAGCACGCAGGCGGCGAACACCGCCAGGGCGCGTCAGGGCGGCGCGGGGTGCAGGCGGGGGCGGGAGCGCGGGTCACAGCACGCAGGCGGCGAACACCGCCAGGGCGCGTCAGGGCGGCGCGGGGTGCAGGCGGGGGCGGGAGCGCGGGTCACAGCACGCAGGCGGCGAACACCGCCAGGGCGCGTCAGGGCGGCGCGGGGTGCAGGCGGGGGCGGGAGCGCGGGTCACAGCACGCAGGCGGCGAACACCGCCAGGGCGCGTCAGGGCGGCGCGGGGTGCAGGCGGGGGCGGGAGCGCGGGTCACAGCACGCAGGCGGCGAACACCGCCAGGGCGCGTCAGGGCGGCGCGGGGTGCAGGCGGGGGCGGGAGCGCGGGTCACAGCACGCAGGCGGCGAACACCGCCAGGGCGCGTCAGGGCGGCGCGGGGTGCAGGCGGGGGCGGGAGCGCGGGTCACAGCACGCAGGCGGCGAACACCGCCAGGGCGCGTCAGGGCGGCGCGGGGTGCAGGCGGGGGCGGGAGCGCGGGTCACAGCACGCAGGCGGCGAACACCGCCAGGGCGCGTCAGGGCGGCGCGGGGTGCAGGCGGGGGCGGGAGCGCGGGTCACAGCACGCAGGCGGCGAACACCGCCAGGGCGCGTCAGGGCGGCGCGGGGTGCAGGCGGGGGCGGGAGCGCGGGTCACAGCACGCAGGCGGCGAACACCGCCAGGGCGCGTCAGGGCGGCGCGGGCTGTGCCGCGGGCTGCGCCGGCGCACGCTCGGGCAGCGCGGGCGCCGCCTCCTCCGCGCCGGCGCCGCCCGCGCGCAGTCGCATCACGTACGCGTACGTGCGGTACCTCTTTATCTAGCAAATAAATAAAAATAATATTTAACGAAAAATACGACCCCAAATAAGACTAATTATTTGGTTGCGCGATATAAACTTCGAATCTCACATACTACCCATTCTCTACTGCAGCGGTCGGCAACGCGCGGCCTTACTCTTTGCGGATGTTTTGTAAATGAAAGTCTTAATAATACCTATATAGATAGGTGGATACTTATTATCAAAGTTATTAACTCCACGAATGCAGCTACGATTGCAACTAACTTGTTGCCAGAAAATATTGTTTCTGAACACACCATGGAGGATTTATAATATGTGTGTAAATAAAGTTATGTATGCAACTGTACATAATTTGGCATTAAAACACTCGTGCGATCTTATTATGAAACTCGCCTGTCGGCTCGTTTCATAAACCCACACTCGTATTTTAAGTCAGAAACTACTATTATTTATTATGTATATATATATATTATTAGAAGGTAAACGAGCACGCGCGTCACCTTAGATGGTAGGTGGTCACCGCTGACCCTGAATATCCACAAATATTACCTCGTACACGAGGTAGTGGTCCTTGTCGCGCGCGTGGGCCGCGTGCGGCGCGTCGCGCGCCTGCCGCAGCGCCGCCAGCTCCTCCTCCAGCCGCGCGGCTCGCTCCTCGTGCTCCGCTAATTGCTCGCGCTGGGAATAATAATATAATGTTATTTTTATACTGCAATTGAGAATTTGATATAGATAAAAAGAAATAATCTATACATATAAAACAGTACCGTGACTCACTTATGGACAACGCACAGCCTTAATGGGTGGTCCTAGAGGTTTGAAATTTGGAGGAGACATTCCTCGAGTACCCTAGAAGTGCACTAAGGACGGATTTTATGAAATTCCATCCCTAAAGGGGTGAAAAGGAGTGATAAAGTTTGTATGGAAAATACCGCGGGCGAAGCTATGGTGGGTCCACTAGTAATTATTATAAAAATTAACAAAAGACTACTCCTATTATACCGGTAGAATTAAATAACTGATGTCCGGTTTATATATTGAAAAACGCGGCGCACACGAAGTTGATCGTCTCCACCCACGAGCACAGCTCCTGCGAGTCGCTGCACACGTGCGTGTGTGTGTGTACGTGTTACTGTCGGGTACCATGGAGAGGCGCGTGTGCGCGCAGGGCAGCAGCGGGCGCTGGAACTTGCGCTGCGAGCCCACGGCGCCGGCCAGCGGCGGCGCGGAGTACGCGGCGCACACGAAGTTGATCGTCTCCACCCACGAGCACAGCTCCTGCGAGTCGCTGCACACGTGCGTGTGTGTGTGTACGTGTTACTGTCGGGTACCATGGAGAGGCGCGTGTGCGCGCAGGGCAGCAGCGGGCGCTGGAACTTGCGCTGCGAGCCCACGGCGCCGGCCAGCGGCGGCGCGGAGTACGCGGCGCACACGAAGTTGATCGTCTCCACCCACGAGCACAGCTCCTGCGAGTCGCTGCACACGTGCGTGTGTGTGTGTACGTGTTACTGTCGGGTACCATGGAGAGGCGCGTGTGCGCGCAGGGCAGCAGCGGGCGCTGGAACTTGCGCTGCGAGCCCACGGCGCCGGCCAGCGGCGGCGCGGAGTACGCGGCGCACACGAAGTTGATCGTCTCCACCCACGAGCACAGCTCCTGCGAGTCGCTGCACACGTGCGTGTGTGTGTGTACGTGTTACTGTCGGGTACCATGGAGAGGCGCGTGTGCGCGCAGGGCAGCAGCGGGCGCTGGAACTTGCGCTGCGAGCCCACGGCGCCGGCCAGCGGCGGCGCGGAGTACGCGGCGCACACGAAGTTGATCGTCTCCACCCACGAGCACAGCTCCTTCGAGTCGCTGCACACACACAATACGGAATATGCATGAATATCAGAATGACCTTTATATTATAACTAAAAAATCATTTCTAGGAAATTGTACACGTTTTTACAATAAAATACCTAAAAACATAATAGAACAAACAGACACAATGTTCAAATCTACTGTAAAGCGAATTCTTATTTCTAGGGCATATTACTCAGTAAAAGACTACGTCATGGACAGGGACGTTTGGCTTAAATCGTGACCTGCACTGGCGATCCCTGGGTCTCGATGAGCGTACCAGCTGTGGTATATACTTAGATTTGTATAAAACTGTAGACATCATTGTTGACTTATATGTGTACTGATTTGAAAAAATGATACCTCACCGAGTTTCTTGCCGGCTCTTCTCAGTAGAAGATTTTTTCCGAACCGGTGGTAGATTCATTCCTTGACCTTCATAAGAGCTTGTAAAAGCCTAAATTGAATAAAGATAGTTTGACTTTGACTTATATATTATGAAAGAAATTGTAAATAAATGCATGTAAAAGAAAAAAAAATGTAGATTGTACAACAGGAGCATAAAACGAGCAATTTTACCCGAGACGTGCATATAGCCACCCAAGCCGGTACGGCGAGGGTGGATAGTTTCGTCAAGGGTAAAATGGGTTTTATGCTCGAATTTTACACTCAGCTTTTCACTTCGATTGCAAGGAAATAAAACAAGGATTAAGCATATACAAGAAAATTTTATAATGATTTCGCCTGAGACTAATGGAAAGAAGTGCGAAAAAAACATTATTTGATCGTCACTATCACTACTCGAAGACATTGTTTAATTAATTACGAATAACTTATTCAATTTTCAACCGCAACACAACAAATTTAGCTAGTTTCTAGTTTTGTTTGACGAATAATTAGCTTCCCGTCACACAATATTTCTTTTTTTTTCTACGATGTAACGTTCGACTACGGTCTGAGTCGTAATGCCAAGTTATTATAAATATTTGCGTTTCATTTTTTTACGTAAATGCACGCCCGTATTAATCGTAAATTTGTATTTAGATAGTAATACATATGTCGTAATTAAATTAAAATAAAACCTAAACCTCATAAAAATATATCAATTAAATGAAGGTGTATTGTGTATGTGGCTGTAAGTCCTAATTGCCTTAGTCTTAAAAGAAGAAATTACTTTATGCACGAGAGCATAAAAACCCATTTTATGCAGCCTTCTCTCGACATAAATAACAACTTTACGAGCATGAGAAGTGAAAAGATAATTTTGACTGTTCCTTTTTGACTGTTACTGTTCTAAATAGTGAAAAATGTACATTATTTTTAGTTCTAAATTACTAGTTATTGACATCCTCAGCAAATTTATGTCATTTTGTATTTGCACGATATTGAACTTTCGGAAATAATTACACATTTAAACGCAATATATTTTGTATACTCCAAGGTGTGCTGTGACGCCATAGTTCATGTCCATTTTGTATGGAGCGTGTTTGCGAGGGGTATGAACTATGACTTTTAAAAGCTTCGTATCTCAAAAAATAAACAACACAATAATCTTTTGCGTACACAGTTTGTTTTTCTGTTACTCGGTACTTTCCAATAAAAGACGGAATAAAATCATGAAGTTCCTTATTAAACCTCGCTGCCAGGACATTTCCAGTGCGCAGCGGCGCTAGCGCCAGACCTTTTTAACCGACTTCAAAAAAATCGTTGGAGGAGGTTCTCAATTCGACGCGTATATATATTTTTTTTTTCAATCGCCTACTACAGCTGTGTACATGCACAGTTACAGCTTACATAAATTTATTTAAAAATAATTTTATTATTTACTATTATTTTCCCGCAACTCGTTCCGCGTGGAACTCGGGTATTGACTATTTTTCAAGAAATATTTGGCTACTTTTTAGCTCGTGTTAAGTATGTAAATTTTTTGTAATGAAATATTCACATATTCAATAAAAAGCGCGCGCAGCAAGTATCGGATATTATCATATGGTCTGTGTAAAGGCCCTAAGAGAAAAACACCCTGACTTTTCCTGACCAGTTGAATGTAGCAGTTAAATTACCTGGTTTGAAAAAGATATTCAGCTTGATCCGCGGTTTGCAATCTGAACACGTGCTGCTTTTTCGTGTAGTCTATCGCTTTCGTTGCCAGAGCGTGATGTATTCTGGAACATAACAATAATAATAAAATAGGTACAATATTAATTTGAAGTCCCCGACTTCCTAAGCTAGGTACTAAAGACCTGCGATACAGAAGCCAGTGCCCTCTCCCATTAGGGCCAATTCGAAACGGTATCTTCTAAATTTAAAATTACCTAAACTTAAAATAAGAAACGTCAAAATCGAGTTTGACGTTTCTCATTTTAGAGACTTTTAAATTTAGTGAACACACATTCGAATTGGCCCCTGTTCGGTACTCCTCAAATATAGCTCTCTCCAGGTCGGTATAGCAGGATCGAAGAACTCAGGATAGTACATAGTTTTACTTCAGATTACAGTAATATTTTATATATGAAAAATAGGTGTTGCCGCTTCGGCCGTACGGTGCAGTCTGACGAGGGTATTGGAGAGAGGTCGTGACGTCATCGTGTCGCAGGGAAGTTGCTGGGTGCGCATAAACGTAGGACGGTATGTCTGTTTGTTGCTCTAACAGCCCCAATAGCGTTTAAAGGCCCGGGCAAACCAAACGTGGTTGCGGCGCGTCGCGTTACGAACGCGGGTCCGCGCAATTTGTACTTGGCACACCGAAGGCGGGCGGCGGCTTCAACGCGTTTCGAACGCAGGCCCGCGTTGTTCACGCCCCGCGCCGCTTTCGCGACGCATTCGCCCGGCCTCGGTGTGCCTCTGGGCATGGCGGCCATATTTAATACAACTACTCGTGCCAGCGCACGCAACGCCGCCGCTTTGCGCACGCGCCGCGCTGCTCGAGTTGTCTGCGGCGAAAGCGGCGCGGCGCGGGCGCGAAGCGTTTCGTACGCGGGCCCGCGCTACTTTTTGGTGTGCAATGGTCAATTTGATTTGTTGTTTTACAAATTGCGCGGGCCTGCGTTCGAAATGCGACGCGCCGCAAACGCGTATGGTGTGCCCGGGCCTTTAGGGTGGGCAGAGTTAGTTAATATACCTGATGGCGTTGTGCAGGTTGTCCGACATCTGACTCCGTCGGAAGCCGTGCTCGTCCTTGTGCAGGAACAGCACGAGGTCGCGCAGCGTGCAGTAGAACATCTTCCAGCCGCGCCGGCCGAACGGAGCTGAAACGATACACCGGATTAGGATTATTTTATATGAGACTGTTGAGAAAAATGGTTATGGTTGGTGATAAAAAAATATTTCATATTGCGTTAACCTTGTAGTAATTTGTAAAAGTATACACAAAAATAAGTGGTATTCAAGCTGATCTTGCTTATCATTGACTTTTGTTAGCAAATACACTTACACAGTATTTACAAACTGCCCATACGCAGTTTTGAACTATCACTGACGATATAGTTTGATAAAAATAAGTTTCATACTGAGACTTAACCTTTTGAACACCACGGCTGAGTGCGACAAAGCGTGCCTTGGACGCCGAGTGACGGCTATAGCCGACATAATGTATGGAAAACGGCATGCCGTAGCGTCACGGGCACGAAAATCTGCTGTCGGCTACAGGCGACTGTGGCGTTCAAAGGGTGAAACGTGTGAACCTTTACTACTTTTATCTACAATCATGTCACTAATTCCTTTTACGCAACTACACAAAGTAAATTAATAAAACAGTGTGTGATCTGTTATGAAACTCGCCTGCGGTTCGTTACATAAACACGCACTCGTGTTATAACCTTATGAGCCTGTTAGATGGAGCAACTTAAAACATCGCATGAATGTATGTAAGACTGTACTGTACTGACTCTTCTTCCCGTTGGAGTCCTGGCAGCACTTGCGCATGACGTAGCCCTTCTTGTACTCGACGGCGCGCGCCTGGTCGGGCACGTCCAGGAAGGGGTTGGCGCCGCCGCGCGCCGCCTCCGCGCCCGCCGCCGGCGCCTCCGTGTCGCTGCCGAACACACTTAGACATCATCACTCGCCTCGCGCTGTCCCCGCACGAATGCTCTTTTGCATTTGGCTGTACTGAAAGCAGCGGCGTTTCTCCTCAGCACATGTCCCCTCCCGAAGCGCTGGTAGATTCAGACATGTGAAAGAGCCCGTGCAGCCTACTCGCAAAATAAAGATTTTCATTTTCATTTTCAGCACCACTACCACTATCACTTTGAAAAACCGCACAATAGGGATATTTCCTGGGTAAAAAAAAAACTAATTAGTCCATCAGTAAGATGATCAAAAAATATCGAACACGTATTTTTTGCTTCATCAAATCAATCAAAATTGACAAAGATAACGCGCATCAAAGTTTGGGAGTGGGGGCTCATGACGTCACTTAATGGTACAAAGTGTACAAAGTCGTGACGTCACGCGGAACTTCAACGCACTATATCTTCGTCTTTTTTTTCTTAATTGACAAAAGAAAAAAATATGTGGTCAATAATTTTATAATGTAAATGACGGACTTATTCGATTTTTTTAGGAAAGTAGCCTATTGGGTATGTTATGTTGTGTATACTGACAGCTCTATTCGGTATGTTATGTTGTGTATACTGACAGCTCTATTGGGTATGTTATGTTGTGTATACTGACAGCTCTATTCGGTATGTTATGTTGTGCATACTGACAGGGCCCACTGCAGCGGCTGCGTGCGGATGGCGTGGTACAGCAGCTTGAGCGTGTCGCGCGGGAAGTTGTCGCCGTCGTTGAGCTCGGCCAGGTTGTCCACGAACTCCGCGCACGACATGCGCCGGAACGCGCCGCCCGCCGCGCCGTGCAGGTCCGTGTTCAGCAGCATGATCGCGCACGTCAGCGTGTGCACCGCGTCTGCGCACGGGGACACACACACACACATACAGATGTAGTGCATAATTAGTTACCATCGTATTTTATCGGAAAAGTTCGTATTTATCGTGCTCTCTCAATTAGCTTCAGCAGGCCCCCAATTCTCGGTGCATTCGAGATGATCTCACGATGGAGATTAAACGTCAGTGCATACAGTCATTTGACACAACTGTATGAATCTGACGTTTAATCTCGCAATCGACATTATCTCGAATGCATCGAAAATTGGGGGCCAATATCCATCATACCATGCTGTCATTTTTCATTTTGACATTTGACACTAAATAATAAAGTTTCATTAATTGTATTTAATGAATTCCGAATACTAATACTAATCTAATTTAATTTAAATTAATTTGTAAAAACATTTCCATGCTGTTTTAAAATAACTGAATTAGGAGGATATGGGAAATATAAGAAGAACTGTAACTAACCCTTTTCATGCAAATAAACGATTATCTTATCTTATCATATCTCATATGAATGAATATAAACATGTCACTCATTGAATACAATAATTAATTGACACTTCGGGTCCCGTCATCTTCCGATTGAGATCCGAATTTTACCGATGGAAAGAAATTATTCACTATATCTGTACATATCTATACGGTTGCCACGCTGCGGTTTGGCTATCTAGTAATCGCACTCGGTCACCTGAGGGCTTAGCATACTCATTTTTAAATATTTAATAGATTCAGGCGTTACTTTGCGGAAATCCATATTATACTAAAAATATTGAATTACTTTCCTATTCCGCGAAAACAATTGGGTTAAATGGTTTATATAGTGCCCTCCGCATATAATAAAATAAGCAACACAAACGCAACTACAACCACCACCACCACAAAGCACAAAAATACTGCTCGACACGTGTTTCGCCTCTCGCTCGAAGAAATAGTTTCTTTTAGAAATACAAATTTTTTTAAAGTAACAAATTCACAAATCCCGCGCCAACTTTTCTTGCATCCAGGGGCTCATTGCATAACAACGATTTTCCACGGAGATTTTGCACTATTATACGATGTGCCCCAGTATAAAAAATAACACACGAAATCAGCATTTATGTATGACAGGAACAACATACGTATCCACTACGTCAGTAGAGGTTGACGTGATGGTTTTTCTGACCTTGCGAGTTAAACGTCCCGGGGTTGCACTCGAGATAGCGCCTAGAAAAGTGAACTAGCACCCGCTCCCGCTCTTGAGTCTCGCCGCTGAGAGCGAACCGCGCGAGGAACTCGCGCAGCGCCGCGTCCAGCGTCGAGCCGGCGAAGTCGAAGTGTTTCACGTACTCCTCGGCCACCGCGCGGGAGAATTCGTTGCTGAAACAATGCGAAATGTTAATTTACACCTTTATACAAAAAAAAAAGATGATACTTAAAAATAGATAAAATCGTAACCTCCTGGATCCTGGAGGTATAACTGATATTTTCTTCATTTCTTCAAAAAATCGATTTAGTAAGTACCCATTAATGGCGGAAAATTAGTAAAAAAAATCATGGGATTTTTCCTTCGATTTCTTCTTAAGCCGTTACCACTTGTTAAGCCTGTTTGACATTTGGCTGTAGTTTTTTTTTTTTTTTTATATTCTCAAGTGAGGACCGGGAATGTAATTCAATGAAAATTAAGTGATTGCTCAATGTTTTTGCTAGGGGGCTTTAATTACGTGAGCTCAAAATGGGGGGAGGAAGCAAAATCCCACCGAATCTCATTTAAAAGGGGCCAATGAAAATCTCACGTTAACTTTTTAATTGATAAAACTTCTTATTTCACAGGAAAAAATAGTAAATAGCAGTATTAACGCTGAGGTATCTAGTGGTATGAAACAAAATACATGAACATAACAATTTAATTCTTTAAAAATTATAGAGTATATCGCTCGTAAGGTGGTGGTCCCATCTTACCAAATCTCACCAAGGGGGGGGGGGGGGAAAGGGGTAATTTATTTTTAAAACCCTCACATATTTAATTAGTAGGTGGCCCCTTAGGTTTAGTTCAGTCAGTCTATAAGCCAAAATACGCCAAACCTAACGATGGGGCCTCTTACAGTTTTCACTAGACTTCAGAATTATTTGACTCTGTGTGTATCGGACCTGAAACTTAAATGTTCAACACTATGGGTCCCTCGAAAGGCCCTGTCACAGTAATTTTGTGTCAAAACACGAGTCACCGTGAACTTTCAAGTCCGTACATCGTGATGTCTTCACAAGGGTAAGGTTAATATTCAGAATAACACTTTCAGATGATCAAAAATACTCACTTTTTACTCAAATGCCTAGAAACGTCTGATTTCTTAAATCCGTCTAGGTGGTACAGCCGCTTCGCTAGCCGCTCGGCGGAGGGTATGTCCACAGCCTTAGGGCTATAGTGGAACGAGTGAAGCGAGTCTCCGTCCGAGCCCTCGTCCGAACCCACATCTGAATTGCTGCCCAACTCCTGGAATGTAACGAGATGTATCATGAGTATGTTTTATTAACAGAGATTTTTGTAAAGGAATGCTCGTTATAAAAAAATATATGTAAGTTATAGCGCCAGGTAAAATGTAAAAATTAAATCAGGAACTAAAGTGGAATTTGGAATTCAGGAACACACTTTAATCATAAGCTTATAATGGTCGCAATACACAAACACTAACTGGCCCGGAGTGCATGAGAGACGCAGTTGCAAATCAAATCGAGAGACTGTATTGTCTAACGTACTCCAACTTAAAAATGTGGCATTCGGAATTTAATTGAAACTACTTCTACCGCATGGAGTTCGTCTATTACTATTGCTTTAGGAACTTTAATTTTCCGGGATAATAGGCAGGGCCGGATTTAGGGGAGGGCATCCGGGGCCACTGCCCCGGGCCTCCACAAAAGAGGGACCCCCACAATACGGACCGTTAATATCATCTACGTCATATTATATTCTAGGGGGCCTCCACTCCCTTGTTGCCTCAGGGCCTCCAGACCTCTAAATCCGGCCCTGATAATAGGTAGTATGTGTTAATCTTAGGTATAAGCTATCTCCATTCCAAATATCACCCACCGTTGAGCCTTTTCAGCGTGAAGAAGTAACAAACATACACACTCACAAATTTACCATTTACTAGTGGACTCGCCACAGCTTCGGTCGCGGTATTTTCCATACAAACTTTATCAGCCCTTTTCACCCTTTTAGGGATGGAATTTCAAAAAATTCCTCCTTAGTGTACCTCCACGGTATTCGAGGAATGTCTCCTTCAAATTTCAAACCTCTAGGACCACCCGTTCAGGCTGTGCGTTGTCTATAAGTGAATCACGGTACTGTTTTATAATGTATACATGATATTAGTGTGATAATAACTCACCTGATACCCATGGTTATCCAATAGATGTCCATTCTCTTTCCCATTCTGCGCATAACTATTATTATTATTTACATTCTCAGCATTAACATTCTGTTTATCCGGGCCCTTCACTTGTATCACTATTCTATAGTCATTGTTATCACCATTCAGAGTAACATCACTTCCGTGGTCATTCGAGTATGAGGAGTTGGATTTGGCCCGCTTGTGGCAAGGCTCGGAGACTAGAATGGTTGAGTCGGAGTCTGAGGGGTCGGAGAGCTCCATCCGGGGGCATTCTCGACCTGTTTCGAATATGTCGTCTTGGTCTTGGTAATCGGGACTAGATATGTTCGACACGGCTTCCGAGAGGCTCATGTCACCTGGAATAGTTGCAATTTGGATTTTGTCAATGAAACAATATGCGGTTCTCCGTAGTCTGTTTGCTTTTTTTTATCATGCAGAACGGGGTTTTGAAGCGTTGAGACAAAAACCATCTTTACGTAATTTTGTGACCATATTTCGAATTATATACGTAATATTTGGTGGTGCCAAAATGAAATAGTATTGGAAATTATAACTGGGCTAATTAAAAGGGCTCAAAATCAATATAATTTTATTTTTACTGTCCGAGACGGTTCCGAGACGGCCAAGCATGTTTTGATCGTTTACAATGTTCGCGTGATGCTTGAGTGCTGGCCTCGTTCTTGATTATAATTATATTTGCCTGACGGGACGGCCCGACGAAACGTCCGAGCGGAACACGAATTTCAACTTTAAGTCAAGGCTGTGAAGGTCTTTTATACTCTGTAGACGCCTGTCACGCATAGTCGACAACGGCGGCCAAAAGGTAGTTGAAATTCGTGTTACTTCTCAGACATGCTTGGCGTCCAAAAGGTTAAAGACGGAGAGGGAGATAGAGCGGTTACCGTTGACGGGTCGCTGGTGCGGCGCGAGCGGCGCGCGCGGCGGCGTGGCGCGCGACGCCGACGACGGCGACGCCGGCGACGACGAGCTGCGGCACACGACAACATTCACACACTCGCAATGACGCGTCGGCCCTATTCCCCTTAGAGCCGAACACTAGCTTTTATCGCGCACATAACAGCATCAGGGTGGCTAGCACGACATGCCCGCGAGTCGTTTGTCGCTCAATGCGTCTCTGTCAAACTAGTCAAGTATGTAAGGGATGTACTGAGCGACAAACGACTCGCGGGCAAGTCGTGCTGAAACTTTTTAACTACTATCCAGGTACGAAAGGGACAAATGCTTTATACGCGTGATAAAAATGTGTGTGCTGCGGGGGCTGGATTCCTATTTTATAATCGATGCTATAGTTTCAACGACAGACCATTTATCCTGTAGATACCGCTTAGCCTAACTTTTACTAGCAAATACAACTGCTGAACTTGAGGGGCGCGGGGGCTTTTATAGGCTGTTGTTGGTACATTCGAGGTTATGCATCCCTTGGCTGCCTCTAGCCCCACAGCTTATAGTTTTTCGACTCTTACATTCTGCCCTGATAAGCCGAAAAGCGCTATCTCAATCAGAGTAAGTTCTGAGGAAATCGACTTTTTGTAAATTGTCATAAAGTCGATTCGATCTCGAAATAGCGCTTTTCGGCTTATCAGGGCAGCATTGGCAGCGGGAGTCGCCCGGAGTCTATATAATTATAATGGTGTGTGATTTCAATTTACTTGTTAAGGAGAGTAGGAAAACAAATCTAAATACACGTTTAAGATTTCACACTTTTATCTCTAGATCCTCACTCAAAAAATTAAGCAAGAAAGATATTAATTATCTTTATATATATAATTCTACTGTACGTGTGTATGTCACTGAACTCCTAAACGGCTGGACCGATTTAAATGAATTTTTTGTATGCGTTTGGGTGGCGCCCTGAATGGTTTAGATTCACAAATCAGCCCGGCAGATGGCGCTGCAGGACAACGTCTGACGAGTCCGCTAGTATATTATAAATTGCCAATGTTCCATCGAAAATTTTGACGAATATATTCCTTAACTTCAACACTAAATTCATCAAAACATTCTGTACTGGAAATCGCTTTGAGTGATTGTATAACTCAGCGCAGACAAGGTCTTTGCGTGCGACAAACGCCGACGCGATGCGTCATTTCAATTAAACAACACAATAAAACTTAAAGTGATATTCGTTTAGTAAACAGTAGTCTCTTTTTCTGATTACATACTGTTGCGACATCCCGTCGGATATGGAGGTGGAGTTGGACGTGGCGCTGGACCCGTTGCAGTGCGTTCGCTCCGACGCACACGACACTGGTGCGTTGTATGTCCACACGATCCTGAACACAATCGTAACCTTAGGCTAAGGACACACCGGACGTGACTCGCTTGGCGGCAAGCGTTTCGCTGAGTCCTTAGATGATGATAGGCCATATGGGCTCTTTCACATGTCTGAATCTACCAGCGCTACGAAAGGTGACATCTGCTGAGAAGAAACGCCGCAAGAAACATACAGTTTTATCTAAAAACTAACACGAAAATTGCAACAAACAAACCTAATGGCTACAAAGTACTTCTAATACATAACTAGTAAGGGAGATGTATAGTCTCCGCGTCTGGACAAGTTAAGTGACTTAGAGATGTATAAAGCCTCTAAGGGTCATCATAATAAAAAAAAGTGTGTGTGTCAGCTCGGACGCACGACAGTTTACTCCTTACGAACGATTATAAAATAAACCAGTACCCATCATACCATGCTGTCATTTTTCATTTTGACAGTAAATAATAAAGTTTCAATTAATGAATGTTTTCATGTCACTCATTGAAAATAATTAATTGACACTTCGGGTCCTGTCGTTTTCCGATTGAGATCCGAGTTTTACCGATGGAAACATATTATTCACTATATCTGTATGCAATGCGAAGCGACCGACGCATCTTCGGCTAACATCGTGTGACTTCGTGTGACTCCGTACCGTGTGACAGAGTGACATCGTAGTTTGATTTTACTCCCCATAATTTTTCATACCCCGGGCTTATATGAAAATCCTTTCTTAAGGATTAAACTCCAATAAAAATTGAAACAAAGATGACATATCCTAGTGAACGAAATTACGATAATCTGGCGCTGGCCACACCGCGCGGTTATTGATATGCTACGCATTCTATAAGTAATCTTGCCTCTAGGCGTGCCACGTCCAGTATGGCTTTGGATTCAAGCTTTTGGAACAGGGTTTAACATCCAGAATGAAGACATAACGTCCTAATCATAAAGTTCAAAATGGCTTGCCTGTCACGTTCCGCGTCCGACTCGGAGCGCGGGCCGGGCGTGGCGGAGTCGGGCCGCGCGTCGAGCAGCGTGTTCAGCGATGACGTCACGTCTTCTTCCATGTCTACTGCCACCGCGCTTAGGGAAGACTCCTTCTGAAAGTCGGAGATTGTAAGTCAGAATATGGTACTCATAGAAAAGTGCACTTATTTGAGCGATTACCATGAAATATTAATTCATTACGTAAGTATTCCGTCTAGGTAGTTAATGAGGCTTTCAACAAGACCTTGGAGAACACACACAAAGACAACTGTATAGAATAATATAAAACCACTCCTACACGGCACGGCAAACATTCTTAATGAAAAGTCCTTTCAATGTTTTTTTCATAACACTTGTTCGTAATTATTACGAATATATGCTATAAAAACGGATCGGACGGCTAAAATACGATCCGCGGGCGTAATGGATGTTGTATAGGATATTGCGTCGCACTACACGTGCACCGCCCACGGCCCCGCGGACGCCGCCATCATTTGGAAACTTTGCTATTAAAATAGTAAGCTTTACCTTGTTTAATTTTTATCCTCGCAAATCTAATGAAAAACACTGTGCCGCAGTGGCGGTACGGCAATTATGAACGTCGTGCCATTAAAGGCCTCGCTTTTCGCTCGGGCTTTGAATGTCCCTTCGTTATAATTGCTTCTTTACCGCCCTTAATACACAATGTACTATTTTATCACACTTGCTCGGAAAGGGTGTTAATATACGCAGGCGTATAGAGCAGCTATAGCCGATTTACCTTCCGCGGGAGTTATGGATTTGGAATGGTCTATAACTCTCGAGGGAGTTATGAGTTACACTAAAAACAGATAATTGAAACAAGAATCAGCGAGTAACTTGATGACGGCGGGGCGTGCGAGCCGGGTCCGGCGGTGATCGTTTTCTTATACAAGTAGCGCGCAACCGACGCGACATACAGTTTATTCTACCCATCTGATGGTAATGCAGGTCACGGTGTACAATAGGAATACATTTTTTTTTGTCTAGTTTTTATTTAATTTCCTCACAAATGTGATGAATAACATTGTGTGTCTGATACACAGCAGCGGCAGTAAGGGGATAACAAGCTAGAGTCATTAAAAGCCCTCCGCCTTCAGCGTCGGGCTTCTAATTCGACTCTCGTTGGTTATCTCCTTATTACGGCGCTAGATGCACAATGTACTATTATTTGCACACAATCGTGTAAGTAAAATGTTACCTGTAAGTGGTCCTCGGAGCGCGAGGTGCGGACGGCGTGCGGGGCGCGCGCGCCGAGCTCGCCGGCCGCCGCGCCGCCCGCGCCCCCCGCGCCCCCCGCCGGCGACGCCGGCTGCGACGCGAACCTGCAACAGCTACCGTTGTACCGCTACCGACTACTAAATACCAACTATGTGTTAAGTGGCCTAGATAGATTAAGCTAGATAAAAGGGTAATTTTTCTATAAAAATAAACAAGCCTCCGAGAAAATAAAAAAATACAGTTCCCCTAAATTTATCTTAAAAAAAGGCGTGGAAAAAAAGGGTCTTGTGTAAAGCCACAAGTTACAGCCAAAAAATGACAACACTGCTATCTGGTTAATTTATTAGTTTAGTGCGATATGCGAACCTGACTAGAGAGACTTCATAGTGTTCTGTGTATATATGTTATAGTTTTTCATATTTGTTGATTATTCAACAATCGATTTTTATTTTTATTAGTTTAATAATCATCATTTTTTGTAATGTTTCTACATTTTTTTTTTGAGTTTATTTTTATGATATAAAATCAATGTTTTGACTCGAAAAGATGACTTTCTGCTGAGTTTCTTGCGGCGTTTCTTCTTAGTAAAAGTGGTCCTATCCAAAGCGCTGGTAGATTCAACTCACTTTTTTTATTTATTCATATATCAAGTAAAAGAGCCCACAGATGGCCAATTTGCTGAATAAATGATTTAAATTTGAATCTGAATCTGTCATCGACGTTGCTAGTTTGACTTGTAGTAAATGTAATACGGAAACGGCTGCAACGATTTTCATGAAATTTTGTATGCAGGCGGTTTCGGGGGCGATAAATCGATCTAGCTAGGTTTCATTATTAGAAAACGTCGTTTTATCAGTGTTTTCAAGCAATGAAAAACTGCTACAATATCATTAGAATTAAATATTTAATGTAATAAATTATTGGGAGCCCTTAATTAACGCATAAAATTCGTATCTAAATATAGTTTCTACAAGACACGATTCACCAAAAAAAAACATCCACTTACTAAATGGCTAATTAATTGGACCAAAGCCTGAACGTTTTTTATAAATCCCAGATTTCATTTAATTCACTGTGTACTGTATTTTAATGGTAGTTACTTTGAGTGATCGCCGAGCAGGCCGGTGTCTGGTGAGGAGTTGTGCCTCTGTGCCACGTCAGCGCGCCCGCCCAGTCGGCTCTCGTTCGGCGACGCAGGAGTTGAATTGTACCTGCCGATATCAAATGAATTACGTGATACTGTGAACCAATGCACTATTCTTTAAAATAATTCCTTCTGGACATCTGGATCTCGACAGACGAAGAAATAAAAAATGCAACTCAGCGGAATGCTATAAATGCGGAAGTAACTCTGTCTGTCTGTCTGTCTGTAGTGCTTTCACGCCAAAACTACTGAACCGATTTAAATGAAATTTGGTACACAGATAGTCTAGAGCCTGAGAAAGGACATAGGCTACTTTTTAATACGAAAAAAGGGTTGTAAGGGGTTGAAAGGGGGAAGGGGGGGGGTGAAAAATTGTATGGAAGTATCGTCATTTTTAGAGCTAGAAGCTTGAAGCTTCTTTTTTAGGCTGTTGATTCGATATAAATAAATATGGCATTCAAAGTTTGTAAAGGTTTTACCCTCAAGGGTGTAAAATATCAATAGGGAATAGGGGATGAAAGTTTGTATGGAAATATGTCAGGTTTATGTGAATATTTTATAAGTTTGCGGCAAGAGACCAAATATAAGAGCTATTCTGATGTAACAATTACGGAGTCACTACAAAATGTGAAACTGAAGTTAACGCGAGTAAGAAAGAGGGGGGGGGGAGGGGTCACGTGAGTCACGTGATTCACTATAATTCACTGCAAATTGATTACAATTCGATTTGCTTACAGGATTTTTTGTTTATATAATTAATGTTCTTCGTGAAATACAAAAATGCTACACAAAGACACTATTCTACGCGGACGAAGTCGCGGGCACGGCTAGTACTTCAATATTTTTCTAGTGATGCAGTGCAATTTTGTATGCAAAAACCTTAGTGGACAATTGCTTGCTTATAGATTTTGGCATGCGGCATCAATTTTTTTAATGCTGGTATGGTGATACAGTATGTCCACTACAATTTTCTTCATATTTCAATTAGTAACTAGTGACTACTCATCTGCTCGCACAGGTAATATATCTTATAGACTCCGCATGGCCAGGCGCTTTTAATATTAGAGTGCATGCTTTAACACCTATAGTTCAACGCAACAATTGCAGCGCTTTAAGAACTCCACGTCCCGCAAGTTTGGCAACTTTATTTGCTAGAAAGAGAGGCTGAGCGAAGCGGTTTTTTTATGATCGTTATCATAGGAATTTAATAATATATGTATGTATAACGTCACACTTAATGTCCAAAACTAAAATGACTTTTATCATGGGTCCCTGAATAGCAGACCAACAGGGAGAACAAAATACAATTTAAGTTATTTGTTTTCAAACCTGTGGTAATGTGTTCGGTGCATGGGCACGTGGTTATTATGATGCGGATGCTCGACCCTAGAGAGGTTCAGCATGAGGTCCCCGGTCATCATGTACGCCTCGAACTTGGGCTGGTGGGCGCGCGGGCGCCCGTCGGTCAGCAGCGCTTCGCAGCTCTCGCCGGACCGCACGCCCGACCCGCTGGACGACGTGCTGGACGAGCTGTTCGAGTTACTCGACAGGGGGGATCTGGGGAAGTATGGGTACATTATCCAGGGGTTTAAGACATGGCCGCGAGTAGCTCGGTGCGTCACCAGCAAACTATTCAAACACGTAAAGTAAAAAAGATGTCGTGATTTTTGACAGTTCTTTTCCTGAAAATAATGGCTTCCGCATAGAAACAAAACGTTTCCTAGAACTCTCGTTATTTTCGGAAATAAAAAAAGTATAACGTAATGTTAGCATAGTTTAGAGGCATACGTACGCCCAGATACACACCAATAAGTTTACATAATACCATTTTTAGAGTTCCGTACCTCAAAAGGAAAAAACGAAACCCTTATAGGATCACTTCTGTCTGTCCGTCTGTCACAGCCAATTTGCTCCGAAACTACTGGACTGATTGAGTTGAAATTCGGTATACATATGTAAATCGGTGACCGCAACACAGACGCGTGGCGTAAATATATGAATTTTAAACATGGGGCCCACTTTTGGGGGGTAAATTAGAAAATTCAAAAAAAAAAGTTACGCAACCTATATTCTGTGACATATCAAATGAAAGGGCTTATTGTGAGGATCTTAAATATATTTTCTTTTGAATTTCAAGTAAAATGGTTTAGAAGTTATTTAGGAAAATAGGCGAAAATTGACCATCCCCCCCCCCCTTATTTACGAAACTACTGAGCCTAAAATTTTGAAAAAATGCAGAAAATAGTTCTTTACCTATAGATTACAGGAAAACCTATAAGAAGTCTATGGTATTTAAAATAACGTAGTAAATTTCAGATAATCATGTACGGAACGGAACCCTCTCCATGCGAGTTTAACTCGCACTTGTCCGGTTTTTTTATTATCACAAATTGCCAAAGAATTGGTCACCACCAAATAAAATTTTACACGGCTATTAATTTGCCAAATGTCCGAATAAAAAATGATCAGCGTCATACACTGCACACGAATTCATTCAGAGCTAATTTCACAGTCTAGACCGATGAATTACTCGAATCGACTTTAATGAGGCATTCGATATTTATACACTTTTGATTGTCATTTGTTAACGTGTGATTCAACAATACAGCTGGATCATACGCACTCATATTTAGGTACCTGTTCCGAATGAACTTGACTTTGATCCAATGTACCGTCACTGTAATTATATCAGTTAGTTATAAAAGTGCCATAGGACATTTCAAATTTAAAAACAAATAACAATATAAAAAAAGAACAACTTAAGGAAAAATCTAGTAACTTATATGGATATTTCAATATTTTTTGCATGTAATGACGAGCAAGCATTTATTTTTTAAATACATACATACATACATAGCATCACGCCCGAAATCCCTAATGGGGGGGGGGGGGGGGGCAGAGCCACAACCCTACTTGTGGCCACGTTCGATTAATTAGTCCTAAGATGGTATGACGAACCGTATGGTGACAGGTGATCAGCCCATCGCCCATACAGATAGTCCACCATGTTGGAGAGGACCCGTCCCTTAGTCGACTTTTACGACATGCCAGGATGGTAAGCATCTGCACGCATTCTATGCTATTTCTTCACTCCCAGTGCAGCAGAGGCAGTGCAGTTTTTAAATAGAATAGCAACTGTATATGCTAGTTAGCCTAATCGGTGTCGTTAAGATATTTGGCCTGTGTTCTAAACATCCCAATACCCAAGGCGGTTTAGAAAATTACATGCTTTACCTCAGGGACATATACTTGATTAAGTAAATAGTCTATAAATTAATGGAACCAAGGTCCCCATGAAACTCCAATCATATTAGACAAAAGCGCGACCAGTTCTGATTTATTATTTACTTCCAATCGGTTAGCGGTTAGCGGTCATACTGTTTACTGGATTTGATTAGTCACATTACTAACATTTATTAAGTGTTGTTGACATGCCACTTTTGTACTTGAACTAGTGCTACAGAATCGATTTTTACTTTGTATTGTAATTGATTTGAGCAGTATCAGCATTTCCAACGAAATCAAACAACTGCGCATCAACATTCGCGTGAATTAACCTCTTGCCAATGACGGATATATCCTTCAGAGCATGCTGGGTAAAATAGCCCTTTATATGTTTGATGAAAGGTTGGAATTCATTTTCCTTCCTAGACAAGCTTCGCGTGTGTGACGACTCTTGTATTTGACGTGGCGTTGAAGAGGTTATTACGTGGATGCTTGTACGAAGGACGGACATTTTAATGCAAATTTTTACAATAGTACATTGTGCATCTAGGGCCGTAAAAAGGGGATAACTAACGAGAGTCTATTAGAAGCCCGACGCTGAAGGCGGATGGCTTTTAATGACTCGCGTTTGTTATCCCCTTACTGTCCGTGATACACACAATGTTTTTCATAATATTATTTATTTATTTTATTCCCATTTTACACCGTGAATTACCATCAGGTGGGTAGAATAAACTGAATGTCGCGTCAGTTGTGCTACTTCTATAAGAAAACGATCACCACGGATCCGGACACGGCGCGCACGCCCCGCCGTCATCAAATTACTCGCTGATTTTTGTTTGAATTATCTGTTCTAGTGTAACTCATAACTCCCTCGGGAGGTAAATCGGCTGTAGCTGCTCTATACGCCTGCGTATAATAACACACTTTCCGAGAAAATGTGATGAAAAAGGCTTTATTTATGTGGGCTTGTTTATTTCATTTTCATCATCATCGGCCTGTAAGAGTATCCGTCCTTCTCCTCATAGTGAGAGGGACTGGGCAGTAGTTCCCACGCGTGCCCAGCGCAGTGGGATGCAGACACATCATTAGGGTTAGTGTCTATCAGCCCAGATCTCGATTCTAAATCGCGATTGGACCAGATATCTATAAGCCCAGTTCTTGATTCGACTAGAATGCGATTTGACCGAGTCTCGATTGGACTACATCTCAATAAGGCTGCATTGCCATTTAACTAGATCGGTATTGGACTATTTATCATGTTGACTGATAATAATGACGCAGTGTATTGTTTTATGGAAGTACAATTCCCTGCAGAAAAAGAATTACACAATACGAATTAAGTTTTCCGAAAAGTTACAACAGATTTTACTGTATTTTTAAATAAATTTTAAACACCGATCAAGTCAAATGGCAATGCAGCCTTATTGAGATGTAGTCCGATCGAGATTGAGTCAAATCGCGATCTAGTCGAATCGAGATCTAGACTTAGAGATATCTGGTCCAATCGCGATTTAGTCGTATCGATATATAGTCGAATCGAGATCTGGGCTTATAGACACTGACCCCATCATTGAATTCCTACGCAGACACATGCAGGTTTTACTCACGGTGTTTCTCTTCACCGACCATTTCATTTGGTAACTTCCCTTTTAGTTTCGGTTAAAATTAGAAACAGCCGTATGCCTAATTTAGTTTAAATAAAACAGTGGAACATTATTGCTAGTACCTATTATTAAATACCTTCTCAGCTGCACTGGGAGTGAAGAAATATCATAGAATACGTGCAGATGCTTATCATCCTGGCATGTCGTCGGGTCCTCTCCAACATGGTGGACTTTCTGTATGGGCGATGGGCTGATCACCTGTCACCATACGGTTCATCATACCATCTTAGGACTAATTAATCGAACGTGGCCACAAGTAGTCTTGTGGCTCTGCCTACCCCATTAGGGATTTCGGGCGTGATGCTATGTATGTATGTATTAAATACTTGCGTCATATACCTTGTGTAGCTTAGCGGTTCATTTAATTATTTACATTAAACTCAATATATTAATGCTCCACACATTTACAGAAATGACCATTTTGAAAAGCAACCAACAGAATGCTCCAAATATTACCCAATCTTGTAAAACCTAATGAATGGATGTCAGACCAATAAGGTAATAGCGAGTTCGCGTGACAACCTGCGCTTTTTAACACATTACATAACTCAATTACGTTAAGCCGAGATTCGGTGTAACAAATTAATCAAAATGTAAAATTCCTCACACCTGACCAATGCCACATAGCGTGATACACCAACCAACAATTTGACATCAATTAAAAAGGAGGCTTCAGAGGAGAAACGCTGCATAGGTAGTTATTTCATTTGAAAACAATAATTAATCTTAACCCAATAAAACCATATCCTTTAAACGCGTCACACAAACATTTGACATAAATTAAAAAGGAGGCGTCAGAGGAAAAACGCTGAATAGTTCTTCATTTGAAAACAATAATTAATCTTAACCCAATAAAACCATATATTACTTTAAACGCGTGACACAAACATTTGACATAAATTAAAAAGGACGCGTCAGAGGAAAAACGCTGCATAGTTCTTTCATTTGAAAACAATAATTAATCTTAACCCAATAAAACCATATATTACTTTAAACGCGTGACAAAAACATTTGACATCAATTAAAAAGGAGGCTTCAGAGGAAAAACGCTGAATAGCTCTTTCATTTGAAAACAATAATTAATCTTAACCCACTAAAACCATATATTCCTTTAAACGCGTGACACAAACATTTGACATAAATTAAAAAGGAGGCTTCAGAGGAAAAACGCTGCGTAGTTCTTTCATTTGAAAACAATAATTAATCTTAACCCAATAAAACCATATATTCCTTTAAACGCGTGACACAAACATTTGACATAAATTAAAAAGGAGGCTTCAGAGGAAAAACGCTGCGTAGTTCTTTCATTTGAAAACAATAATTAATCTTAACCCAATAAAACCATATATTCCTTTAAACGCGTGACACAAACATTTGACATAAATTAAAAAGGAGGCGTCAGAGGAAAAACACTGAATAGTTCTTCATTTGAAAACAATAATTAATCTTAACCCAACAAAACCATATATTCCTTTAAACGCGTCACACAAACATTTGACATCAATTAAAAAGGAGGCGCTTCAGAGGAAAAACGCTAAATAGTTCTTTCATTTATAATACAAAAATGAATCATAATCCCGTAAAAGCAAAGTATATTCC
Source organism: Tortricodes alternella (assembly GCA_947859335.1). Classification (NCBI taxonomy): domain Eukaryota; kingdom Metazoa; phylum Arthropoda; class Insecta; order Lepidoptera; family Tortricidae; genus Tortricodes; species Tortricodes alternella. The sequence continues at coordinate 12,089,256 of OX401979.1, read as the reverse complement.
TTTAAACTATTACATCTTTGGCCAAATTCAGAAAGGCCACACAAATTGACATTTAATTAAAGTGACGTTTCTCGATTGGTTGACAACTAGTTGAGGGACATTTAACTATTTCATATCTAATCAAATGCTTAAGTCGCGTTTCTGAATTCGGCCAATAATCACCGTATTTCTCTCGACCTGTTTTTATGCTATCTGAACTGGAATAACAACCACTAATTAGTCATTATTGCAATCACGTCCTCGATTTTCCTGTAGACAGACGTAGGTATTACATTTACGTTCACGGGATAATGACCTTGTTTGATTTTCCCTTCAGTAAAATGTGTTCAAATTATTGAAAATGAACCTAAGTGTGATTATAAGAAGCAAGTTGGCTACTGTTGTTGCAAGCAGAAGAGTCAACAAATAAATAAAGAATTAATTCTTTCTATTCTATTCTATAAATACAAAAGACAATCGATTTCTAATAATCTACTATTCGCAATGAACTAAACTATGGTATATCTGTTATTGTTATACGAATACAACTATGGGGTCTATTATGAGGTGTCCCTCAAGAATAGCATGTGCACAAAAGTTGCTGTTTTATCTAATCGACCGAGCGAGCGAAAAGAGCGAAGCGTCTCCGTTTCAGCTAGGGCAAAAATTCTTTCGTATGTTCGGCAGTCCGTCTGTCCATTTGTTCTCCTCTACAGGTTGCATTTCTCAACCGATTCTCGTGAAATTTTGTCAGCAGGTTTGATAATTATATCGTTTTTTTTGTCGATTCAGTTTTACGAAATTTTTCATAATCGCGGAGATATGGGGTTTTTGCGAATACAGATTTGCGATGTTGGTAAACTGACCAGAACCTATTTCGAAATATGGCGATAACAGTTTTCCAACGGCAAAGTTAAGTTTGTTGCGATGTCTACAGCTTACCGAGCCACTAGTACTAGTACTTGCCGCTATAGCACAGTTCCCCAGCGATATTTTCAACACAAAATGTGAACCCTGTCTCACCGGTTATGAGACCGATTTTCGTATAACTCCTTCTAAGTGGATATCATCACCACACCCCAGTGGCGAAGCGTGAAATATTTCCTAAGGGAAGCCGGAAGAATTAGAACCGATGTGCGCGTCTGAGATTTAGGTACAGTAACATGGACTTCAATGACAGCTAGCCGTAGCTTTCTAGCTTGGTAAAGCCGTCAGGAATCGGCTTGTAGGCAGGCTCCGCCACTGCTACACCCGAAAATGAACCTACCTGACGAGTCAGCGAGTGAACGAGACAGGTATTTCACTTTTATATATACTAATAGATAACAACCAACTCAGATAAAGAACGACAAATAGGCTATGATTCGAACCCACTTCTGTCGCTTCAGTGGAGAAAACGCTCTGCCGATTGACATGCCCGCAAGTCGTTTGTCGCTCAGTGCGTCTCTGTCCAACTTGTCAAGTATGTAAGGGACGCACTGAGCGACAAACGACTCGCGGGCAGGTCGTGCTAGACGTGCAGACTCGGCCAAGGCTTTATGGTTCATACATTATTTAACGATCAATTTAAAAACAATCTTAAAATGGGATCCAATATTTCTATCGTATTTTCGTTCCTATTATTTTGTTATATGAACAGAGAAATTCAGTAAACTTCGCTGTGACGTCAGTCGGAGTAGACATTGACACGTCATAATCATAACGTAGGTACAAAATGTAAAACTAGAAGAGCTACGTGCGTCACTGGTTCGGCGAGTCAAGGATGACTTATTAATCTACCTAGGGATGTCTATGTCAATGTTGCTAAGGAAACCGTCTATTTCCATCGGTGTTCGCGAATACACATCATCAGGCCGTATTTCGAAATCAGGCTTTAACAAACTCATGCTTGGCACAAGGACGTTAAGTCTATTTTTCCATAAAATAATTTTAAAATAAGAGATTTTAAAAGTAGTGCCGGGAAGCTTCTTATAAACATAGCTGGGCACCGTTAGTCAAATAGTTAACTTCGTTAATCGCTAATCCGTTAAAAATGTTGATATGTGTTATGGAAGTTTAGGCAAGAGTTGAAACATTAGTAAAATAGGGTATATTGCATTAGAGTTTGTGATCAAAGTGATAATATCTATTATAAATTCAAATCAAAAGCTATCTGACAAAAGCCGCGGGTGTCCTTTTGACAAATACTAGGTACTTGATTAACGTCTAACTTTAATTGTTTTAACGGAAGTTAATAAGTCCGATAACAATTTTTGGAGTTAATTTAAAATTTAATTCGTTACTCGAAGTATTAACTTCGTTAATTAACGGATTAACGGTCTTGTGCCCAGCTATGCTTATAAACATGCAGAAATATTTAGCTGCTACCGGGACCCAACTATTCTTTTAATTAACGTATAAACGAGGTCTCAGGACTACGAGGAATTGGCAAACACTCAATATTAATAAAAGTTTGAATATAAAACTAGAAATATATTATTGCGATTCCTCTTCAAATCCAAATCTCATCAGGAATAATGCTCAGTGAGAAAGTTTTCAGGTAAAATTATAAACTTAGTCGTACGTTTATTTAAAACTGGCTTCATTTTTCATGACAAGAAATAAGTTTTCTTGAATAGGGTGAAAATATCACTTTAATATATATATATAAAAATGAATTGCTGTTCGTTAGTCTCACTAAAACTCGAGAACGGCTGAACGGATTTATCTTATCTTAGTCTTGAAATGTTCGTGGAGGTCTAGGGAAGGTTTAAAAGTACATAGGTTACTTAAATTATTATTCTTCGCAGACGAAGTCGCGGGCACCAGCTAGTTTATTTATAAATCGATTTAGAAGTTATACGCAAAGTACATCTTATCTTTATGGTCTTCAAACTGAGCGTGAAAGTCAAATAAATGGTGTTCCTCGATTTTCAATGATTTTTTTTTAGAGGTAATAATCTTTTAAGCGTCACAATTACATTAATATTTTTTGATGTACTGTCGACGTCAAAAATATCTACGCAGACAAAATGGTCAAGAATATGCGAACACGACTTTATGGTTAAGGGCGTAACATTTTTTTAGAATATTTGTCTGTCCATCGGTCTAAATGTTGTTACGAATATGCTCCGCAGTGGCTATATACATTTAACCGAACCTTTCAACAATAGTTTTTGAATTGATAATGGCATTTAATTTTATTTTGATATCTCAAAGGGTTTTCTAGATATGACATATTGCTGTTTGTTTGCAAAATCATCCCGATCTCGCGCGAACACAGCTATTTAAAACATACAAAAATTCGTCGAAGTTGAATAACCTACGCCAGCGTTATTACGATATATTTACAAGTAAGTTACCCTACGTTGAAAGCACGGGGGCGGTTGTCACGACACGACACATGGCCCTAATGGTTTATCGCGTCGGAAATCAGCTGTCACAGCGTTCGATTACCAAGGGTTAAACCAACCCCATTGACCAAAACCAATTCGTCTTCACTTGTATGTTTGCCTTCCGACGTTTGACGAAGAAATACGCTTTAAGAAATTATATTTAACCACAAAATGTTTAGAAGTTGTATACGGGAAGAAATTGCTCCCTACGAACGTATTCCTCTAGTTCCTCCCTGAATTTGGGCTGTAGAAACCTGTTTTACTCACGCGACATATTTCATTTGTTATCGGCGGTAAGGGTCAAGCCAATTCCAAAAAGGGAAAAAAACCGAACAAGGGAGAGTTAAATTCGTTTCGGAAATAACTTCCAAACTATTTATTTTCAAATTCCATTAGGAATATATTTGAGATCCTCACAATAAGCACTCTCATTTAATATGTCACACGATATAGTTTGCATAACTTTTTTTTATTTTCTAATTTACCGCCAAATGTGGCCATTATGTTTAAAATTTATTTATTTACGTTACGCGTCCGTGTTGCGGTCACCGACTTATATATATATGTGTACCAAATTTCAACTTAATTAGTCCAGTAGTTTCGGAGTAAATTGGCTGTGACAGACGCACAGACAGACACGAGTGATCCAATAAGGGCTCTGTTTTTTCCTTTTGAGTTACGGAACCCTAAAACAAGTGGTCACTCGCATAGCCTCTTAAATATGCAACTAATACGGAATATTAAGATACTTCTTGGTCCTGAACGAACGAAATCGTGACACATCTAACAAAACAATGCTTGTCGCTCAGTGCATCTCTTTCATTCGAAGTAGTAAGAGGTCATATTGGAAGACGGGCGCAGGCACGTTGTGCCCTAGACATCGCTCCATTGTCTCAGCGAATAGTGCTTCAGCTGAACATTCCCGAATGAAGGAGCAGCTCTCAAAAGGCAACTTAGTTTAAGTGGACCGTGCTTAAACAATAGATAAGTAAGATCACACCCACCGGCCTACAATCGATCAGACGGTCAAGTAAGTTATGTTAAGAGTATCTGCCTCTTCCCGGAATCGAACCGGTAACTTCAAGCTTCTATCCAATAGAATCATTCGACCAATGTTTTCTCAAACATGATACATAAAGTCGCCATAACATGTTTAAAAAGTCACCAGAAAGTTAAGAATCCCAGACAATGATCAAAAGTGTCCGGTAAGTAGAGAGGTTTTGAATTCGGAATGAAAAAGTGTCCAGTAAGTACGATACAAATCTCATAAAATGCACTGCACGGGGCGTGCCCCAAAGCCGGCGGGTTGCGCGGCCCCGGCTCCCGCGGTGATAGCGACATACAGTTTATTCTATCAACCTGATGGTAATTCACGGTTTACAATGGGAATAAAACTAATAATTTAAAAAAAAAATTTACATTTTTGAGAAAAGCACTATACAAGCTTCGACCAATAAGTGCCATACTGGACTCGGACATTCAAATCGTACTCGTCCAGTATGGCTTACGTACTGTTCTCTTCAGTAATGTACTATTAGTAAATAAATTGAGAATGGAAGTATACTTACTTATCGTGCTTGGTTCGCGGCGCACTGTTCCGCCGCTCCGAAGTCAAGTACCGCCGCACATTCGCTTTGATCTGTGGGTCTGCAACATTCATCCAGTCATAGGAACGCACATACACATTACACATAACACAACTGTTATCAGGGGTTATCACGAATGAAGCGAACATCACATAAGCAACATAACAATATGGCATGGGAGCTGATGACAATTTCGGTGTATCGGTGACAGCAACACACGAAAACATTACTGAGAATTGATAAAGATCTAAGTTAGGAGCAACTGACTGTTCGCAAATAAATATATTTACATTTGATAAACGCACGAAAATTTAAATTGTATTTTGCTGATATTTTATCTGCTAACTAATTAGCAGCCTTATTTACGGAGGCTTTACAACTTTTGTAGCATCTTTGCCTTGCTTCGGTATCAGTGATCTAAATTACTCTTTCTATGACGCCCAATTGCACACTGCGCATCTACAGTGTGCGAAACGAAATTCATTATAGTAGAAACATTTTAGAAGCATGCTGTTAAAAGTGGAGTATGGAGTATTTCTCTAAAATAAATTATTTTGCCATGAGCTCCCTTACCATGGGCAAGCGTCAACACCTCGTGAACGGATAATTACATTATTAAAGGGAACAAAGCCACTGTGAACGAGTGTTATTGTTATCCCGGCGCGGGTCCCGCAAGCCATCTAGTACAGTCCCACATCGCAATTCGCCACGCTTATTTGTAGCGGCTTACTACGCCAACATGACCAAGCCACTCGGGAGTACTACTACTACAATTTTATTACTCGCAGACGGCATAATACAAGCCCCGGATGCCATGCTTCAACAGTTCAACACCCCACCATCACAGCGAGATATATTATTCTTGTTAGAACACACTCACCCTTTCTTAGTCTTAAAGTGACGGGATCCGAAGATAGTCGCAAACATTTTAAAACTGGAACAATCAATTTATTTACTTGCTAAAACAAAATAAATAAATCGATAACATAATCAAGATAGCTCGTTTGTAAGCCGCCCAAGAAAATGGAATAAAGTCGATTGAACAATAGAGTGGAGTTGTTGGTATCTCTTGCATGTTAGGATCTTGATAACAGAGGAAATCAATTTCGCGGGAGGCCGAGGCATTGTAAATGAGTGGTGATAGCGAGCAGTCAGCGGGGGCCGGGTAGAAGACGAGGGCCTGACCACTACCCCACGTGAAATGTGAAGAGGGCGTTGCGTGCACCGCCGGGCCCGGCATAACGCGATCACTAAGCGCTCGCTAAGTTAATCACTTTACAGATAACGATTACTTGATGTTTTACTCACAAAGCATTATTTAATACTCCAATTGAATAAATTGTAAACATTGAATATGGTAGTAGAAACGTTCAAATTAGTCACGGTAAAGTCACATAAATAAAGCAAATCGCGCTCAACATTTATGAAAATATTTTATTACAAATTCTTAGGACTTAAGTCACAGTGGCTGTTCTTGTACTGATTAAACATATAGAGGCAACATTTTGAATAAACTCTGCGGGTTTCTTTGGACAAGTGCGTGCGTGATAAAATGGCGAATGCCTTACCTTCTCTGGTACTGAACCGGTTCACATCAGTCCCATTAACCTTGAGCAATACATCTCCCGTCTCCACCTGTAAATTGAACGATCCATTTATAATGCAATATTCAATTTTAAAATAGATATGATCATGCAATTTTATACGGGTTCGTACGTTATTATAAATATCGATAGGAAATAAATGATAACGCGTGGCTCCTGACGATACGGAATCAAATGTACTTCCTACGTTTTGCTAGGAAGCAATAATCCTGTTGTGCTATTTTCAGTTTAAGTTGTGGGTGTCGTTTATTCTCAAAGAAAATAAAGAATAGCATTGTATTCAAGATGATACGCCTCCTTTTACTATAAATAGGCACTTATGAACGCAAACAGCTCGGCATTTAGCACTTAATAGCGTTTCAGTGTCCCGACACTGTCCATGAGCAATAATAGAGTCCATTAAACGTCGAATACCTTAGTGTACAAGGCGTTATATTATACAATTCTCGTAATAATATAAGCGTACATCGATCACGTAGGTAAATATAGCTCAACTATCAACAAGATCTGCGTATTTGTGCAGGTAAACTTAACTGCACGGCAGCTGAAACTGGCTAGACTGAATTTATGGAATCTCTCGTTTTGGCACGATCAGTAAATGCGAGTAATATACATATAACGAAAGTAACAATTCACAATGAACGGTTAATTTGATCGTTCAATCGTGTTCAGAATTCCCCAGAATACTTAATTCTCGTTCGCCGTAAATAATGTGCCGTATGCGCTTTGAAGTATGTTATCAAAAAAACAGCTTTGAAAGAGTTTTTAACACATTGCGGCAAACTATTTATAACAGAAATGGCCCTTCGCCAGAGTACACAAACCGTTAATTTTTTATTCAGTACCTATTCGGTAAGTGGGTATATTCTTATTGGTTTAAAGCACGTGCGCGCATCGCTTTGCCAAAACGTCTTCAATCAAAACATAGCGCGCCAACAAGTCGCCGATTTGCAGCAAACTTATCACTGTTTTCACAACAACTGACGATTACATTAATCTCCGCTACATCCTCGCACCGACCAATTCACTGTATTAACAACCGTTTACCGACAAACGCGAAAAGATTTCACAAACACTATAATCACCGGCCTAATTAATTTGTTTGTTTTGTAATCGCCGCTTAAACCAATAAGAGTAAGCGACCACTCGATATTGGAATAATACCACACGGTTCGCGTGTATGGAGCCGCGAGCGCACGACCGGGCGTCGGCAGAGCGCACCCAGACTGTCAACTCGTTATCAGAGGAGGGTCCACTAATGGATTGAGCTAAGAGATAAATTAGATCAGCTCCCGGCTGAAGGGCGCAGCGGAAGGATGAATTAGGCGAGGGAAGTGCGGACCGCGGGGCGCGGGGCCCACGTGCTAGGTGAGTTAAACGCAACCGATATTTAATGTGGACCAAATTTTATTAAGGTACCTTGAGGGATCCGTTCACAACTGAGTATCAAGTTTTGCTTGAAAAAGAATTGTGTTTGAGTTTTCCTTCACTGTTAAAGGTTAAGGTCCAAACCAAGCACGCCGCAAAAAAATTCAATATACGAATTATAATATACGATATAACGTCTATAAAAGCTACTTTTTTTACAGAGAATTCTAGCAAAAACGAACAAATGACACGACAATGTGGTCGACTCAAGTTAAATTTCTTGTAAATTGCTATAATTGAAGATAATTAGCAGCTGCTAATTGCAGCTAGTTAAATAATAATCGGGAATGAAGTCATACTTAGTATGATTTCATCCAATGTGTATAATTAATATGTTATGTTAGTGCAGACACGTGTGTGGCTGCTCGCGGTTGACATAAATTGTTATGGAGTGGACGCGACCACGGCTAAGGGCGGTCATCTACGACGACTTTTTGCAGCGATGCAGTTACGCATTTCATGTTGCTGTCTCTTTTACTCTTTATAGTGTAAGAGTGACAGCCTAACCAAGAAATCGCGTGCCGGTCCACGACCACACTCAGCCCACGCCTGTCATCCGGTTAATAAGTCCCGAGCAGGTAAACTTTACATTAAAACCATAGACAAATTTAATGACTAACGAAACAATAACTTAATTTTAAGCGTTAACTGGAAAAACTGCGTTGCTTCTCAAATAAGATCATGACAGGAGTTGCAACGCAAATACGAGTAAGTATACAATGGATGCTAACTACGACGTGAGCAAATAAAACGAATTTTTACAACTTCACTCGCTGAAGTCTGTGAGATTACTGCCGCGATGCATTTTTACGTACGGGAAGGAATTTTATTAAAAATCCTTTGCATTCGCTGATTATAAAAGCCAAATTCGTTGGAAGAATTAATAGGATTGCTACACAGGGCGACAATAGAACAAAATCTGTGCATTTAATCTATTTGTTGGGTGCCACATAACCGAGGACACCCACGCGCTTACTTTGAATTGAGTCGCCTACGTCGAAAGCGCATACGCCTTTGTGCTGGCCAAAGTACACTGTACCTGCCATGTGAACTTTTAGAGTTTTCTCCGCGAGCGGCTGCAAAATATCTAACTTTCCAACAAGTGAAGCTTAATGCACGAGAGAAGTCGGCGGAAACCAATAAAAAAGCATAAGTTTATCAGTACCCTTACCGTGAGTTTTCGCAAACCGTTCTCGTTATCGAAATCTATCGGAAGTACTGCTTGTTACCGATACAAGTAAAAGGACTACGGAACCCGAAAACGACAACCAAATTCGACTAAGGAACAACTCGCAGTGAGACACGCGTTGGACAAGCAACGTTTCTAGGGTGAAACCTAAAGCTATCAATTTACAATTGAGGATAATAGTGGACTAAGTATAGATGGGGATTGAGTGAAAAGCGAATACAGTCGCTATTACAAAAGAATTAAAGCATAATTCAGGGCGTATTACAAGCGGCCTGTTAGTGTCATTAGGCGGGCCTTCCGCTCAGTCCCCAAAGTTCCGATATTTAGATATAATGCTCGCATCCTAAATTCGCTATTTCCTATCTACATTCTAATAATAACATAAAATATCGAATATATATGAACTCAATTTGCAAAGGCTCCTGTTGGTTTATCTTGAAATTGGTTTTGATATTGGCCAATCACTATACATGCAGTGCAAAATAAAGTTTTCTATAGGTACTAAAATTTAAGAATATTTCGTTTGAACTACCTTAACAACTTTTTGCTAAATAAAACGGCAATATATGAAAGCAAAATGTCTCAAAATAAATTGGAAGTGCAGGGTAAGTTAGATTAAGTTTTCAGCTGGCCATTCAACTGGTATTCAAGTCGAGTGCTCCACAAGACTTTGCGGTGAATAGAGATGTGCCTGTCTTGGAAACTTTCGGGATTTTTCCTCATTTTGTATGGGAAATGAAGAAATGAATGAAGTCGAGAATATTCCCCATACAAAATAAAGAAACTTTCCAAGGACGGCACATCTCCAGCGGTGTACCATTTAACATTCGGTAGAGCTCTATTCTTGCTGTAGCCAAAGACTTGTATATTGACGACAACATCGTATACTGTCTACGGGGAACCGTTTATCGGCTCTGTCTGAAAATTCGTATTCGTTGGAACTGCTTGACGGTTACGTGACGGGGCGATCACATTCTCCACAACACTTAAGAGGGGTAATTACAGAAAACAAAATGTGTCCTACTATAACCAAAAGGTAACGAAAACTATGAGTCAAATTCCCGGTTTCTTCAGACCAAAACTATGCCTGATGCGGATATAATTAAAACCAGAAAATGATGCCTCAGGGTCCTTAACTTTCGGAAACAGAAGTGAAAAATCTGAACCTAAACGTGTGTAGGTATGTCCGAAGAACTCGTTTCTATACTGGAGAATCTAGCGTGGGCGTAGTTGTAAAGAGGGCAAGGGCAGGTTTTTATCAATAGTTAATGACTGCAAACATTTTCGTAAACTATAACATAAGGGTTACTAATGTTTGCTATAAAAGTTTTATTTGAGATATTGTTTATTTTTCATAATACGATTTTCTCTAAACACTCAATATACGAAAAAACATACTTATTAAGTACAGAGTTCGAACCCCAGAGATCGCCATGCAGTTTATCTAATTTATGTAACTGATGCTCTTACGGGCTGGGAAAATATCCTGAGGAAATCTACACATGAAGGTTACAACCGAGAGCGAGATAAAAATTCGTGTCATGAACTTTTAATGAAATTAACATATCTGCCTACTGCCTGGCACGTGCGTTGTCTAGTGATCCAGACTGATTTTGATCCGTTTATAGACCTTCATAATATTGTAATAGGTGTTTAATTTGATAAAAAAAACACTATAATAGGGTCTATTCCGAGTACCGATCCTAGTCTTAAGTGTGTCACTGTTGGGTATGAATCAGTGTCGAAAAAGAACCTACCTTAAGCCTAAGCGCACTACGATTTTTGGTCGCGGTGGCAGTCGGATCTCTCTCACCAACAAGTATAGAGCGAGAGATCCGACTGTAGCTGCGACAAAAAATCGTAGTGCGCGCTTAGCGTAAAGTAGAGAGTCGCGTCAGGTAAAAAGAGCGCTGACGGCTATACTATTTATATGGCCAACGCTTTTTTACGTGATGCGAACCCTACCTAAATGGTAAATGGTGGTATGGTACCTGGTATAAATATATTTATCTGCGATTCCAAGTTCAATATGAAAATCACTTATTCAATGGACATAGATGTAGCGCAGGATTAATGATTGACCCACAGCACCAGACATTTAAAGGATTTTTTTTCATGGCAAACAAGAGTCAGATTAAAAAAGGTCATTATGAATAATAATAGGACATAGTGAGTGCAAGCAGCCTGCATACATATACACGAATAGCTTGGATCCATTACTAGGTATGTGGAACAAGGGTGATGGAATATAACAAGATCGTGGTTATATTATAATACTAGGTAATGAGAAAAAATGCGCCTTTGCATGCATAGGATAGTAAGACCACAAAATATAGTTCACTTTTACGCATAACTTTTTTTTGTGTTTATTTTGGTGCCTCCGAAGCTAGCATTCCCGGGTTCGATTCCCGGTAAAGGCAATTTGTGTGATGACCACTAATATTTGTTCCTGAGTCTTGAAGGTTACCTATGTATTAAACTTTTGACCGCCAAGCATGTCTGAGAAGTAACACGAATTTCAACTTTATCCGCTGACGGCTGCAGCCGACTGTGGCGGTCAAAAGGTTAAAGTATTTTCTTTATCCCTACAAGTATATATATCGTCGTCTAGTACCCATAACACAAGCTGTTAGCGCTTACTTTGGGACTAGATCGATTTGAGTAATGATTGTCCCGTGATTTATTTATTTATTCATAAATCATTCCACAGCGGGAAAGGCCTCCCCTTCATATTCGACCAGGTTTTGTTATTCGCTAGAGGCGTCCAAAGAGGGCCAGCGAATGTTTCAATGTCATCCTTCCACCTTGTGGCTGACGCCCTCCTTTCCTGATAGTGAACCTTGGATACTATGAGGTAATTTTAGTACTCCATTTTCCTTTAGTATTCCTTGTAAGTCCTGCCCATTTAGTTATTTTCGCTGCCTTAACTGTATCAATTACTTTTGTTTTATTTCTTTGTCATTTTGTCTCATAGTCTCACTTTTAAGATACTCCCTTTCTAATGCTTTTTGTACACTTTCAACCAGTTTAATATTTTTTTTAGTAATGGCCGTAATATTAAGTATTCTTAAAAAAATAAACAGAACTCAAAAAGTGTTATTTACTTATTTAAGCTTAATTGCACAAAAAAGTACAAATGGCGGACTTCATGCCCAATGTCATTCTCTACCAGTCAACCAACTTAAAAATGAGGAATATAACTATAGTATTAGTGGTTATTAGTGTATGAGTTATGAAATACATGCAACTAGTAAATTCAAGTAAAATTGTTCCTATAATATAAGCTTATAAATAAATAAGACCAAAACATTATACTTATCATCTTCTAGTCTGAATATCAAACCAGCAATAGTATGTTTCATATCTTTTATCATTTCTTTGTTAGTTGTATGATGCAATGCCCAATTGTGGATGACAAGAAATTGCAAACAGCACTTTTATATTATTTTAGCCCCACATGATGTAAGATAAACCGTAAACGTGTCATGCGCAAGACACTTGACGTTAAACTCTAAAAGAAAGCCCACATCAAAAAGAAACAACATGAGTTAGAATTGTGATACAAGAGAATGTGCTGGCTGTTGCAGACAGGCAAGTATACAGGACTCCATTTTGGGGAGCTGTGACTTTAATTATATTCCAGAAAATTTAGTCTAATCGACCGAGCGAGCGAAGCGTCTCCGTTTCAACTTGGGCAAAAATGCTTTCGTATGTCCAGCGGATGTCCGCCGGCTGTCCATTTGTTCTCGTCTACCGGTCGCAGTTCTCAGCCGATTCTCGTGAAATTTTGTGAGCAGGTTCGATAATTATATAGAATTTTTCTGTCTATTCGGTTTTTCGAAATTTTTCAAAATGGCGGAGATATGGGGGTTTTTGCGATTACAAACTTATTTGCGGTGTTGGTAAACTGACCCGACCTATATCGATGTATGGGGATATTACTTTTCCCACGGTGAATATAAATTTTTCGCGAGGTCTACAGCTCACGGAGCCACTAGTTAATTAAAATTGGTCAAAAATACGTGCTTTGTTTGTGACCCCTCTGTCTGTATCCGTGCCTGGTTGGGGAGAAACTCTACACTGTTGGTACACACAAGATAATTTTGTACAAGCAGATCCTAATGCTATTATGAAGAATGGTATACAGCAGTCTGCCATGCTAGCAACAAAGGTAGTAAGTATGATTCAGGGTTGATACGATTTAAATCGCAATTAAAATCAAGTGATTTTAGGAAGAAAAAAAACAATGATTTAAATCAATACTTGTTTACAATCAGCCAAAAAGTGTTAACTTTATTTTCCTTGTTCATATTTGTTAATAAATGAGAAGATATTGGATTTTAGAAGAACTTTTAACGAATAATATTTTTTGTAAACTGTTAAACAATAGGAATGATTGATTGAAATAATATATGTTTATTGTTAATTTTATTAATAATTAAGATATCCAAAAATCACATTGTGTTTTTAATATATAACTGACTACCGAATGAAATCAAATAAAGATCTGTTTTTTTTTTTGTTTGAAAAAAACATGATTTTTATCAACCCTGGACTTTGATGAAATTTAGTTAAGTATTTATATAGAATCAACATATTATGTTCATCCTGAATCAATACTTAACTCAATTTAGTCAGAAGTCATACTTACTGACTTTAATGCTAGTGTAGCCAAGGTTCGAAAGGATAATTATCAATGATAATTATCGATTGATAATAACAAAAAATTTCGCGCGTGAAAGTAAACGGTATTCGAAGTATTCGAACGTGTATTTCCGCACTTGCGTCTATGCGAAAAAAAAATCATAAAATGTACCTATTTGTCTTTATTTATTTTTTGTTAGAATTTGTTATGAAACAATATAACATCGGAATTTCTTATGAAATAATATAACAATTTCATTTCTTATACTGGTGATAATTGTCCGATAATTATCTGATAATTATCCGATAATTATCTGATAATTATCCGATAATTATCAAGAAGCGTAATTATCTTGATAATTTCGGACCCTGAGTGTAGCAGAGCCGTGGGCTCTTTCTTTCTTTCTTCTTCTTTCAAAAGTAAATTTAATTTATGTTATGTATATACCAAACAAGTGATGGAGCCATAGAGTGATGGTTGACATTGCCTAAGCAATACCGCAAATGATTTTGTACCAAAATCATACACAAACCATACATGTGATCACTTAGGCATTGTCAAATGGAGACCGAGCGCCCTCTTTGCGCTGTTGTCTATTACATTTAAACCTTCGTCAAGAAATTATTATAGATCTTCATCAGAAATACAGACTGGCTATGGATAGAAAGTAAGAAATTCACAACTCCTCATTTAAATCCCACAGTAGCATATCGTCGCTGCGCGTGCAATACCGCGGAAGAGCACTTTGTAAAAACCGCGTAAACGATATCTTTAAATTATTTAATAGTATGTCATTGAATTATGCCCAGTTCCTATACCAAAATACAATTCAGTCTGGTGAAAAATGTTTATAAAGATTTGATTTATTGTTATTATTATTATTATTTTATTTTCCTATGCATAATTTAGTCTTATTATTGTACATATAATTTAATTTAATTTCATTATGCATTTTTAAATTGACCTTAATGGATCTATTGTGGATTAATTTTATCATTGTCCATAATGTTTAGTTTTTATTAGTTATAAGATTGCTGTGCCCTAGCAGGGTTCATGTTTAGATACTCTGAATTTACCTTTAAGAACTTATGTAAACAACATGATATTCAATATATGAATATAACTTGACATATTCTGTAAGCAGAACATAACAAAATATAACCATTTTTAACCTAAAACCATTTGTTTTCTGAATATAGGAACATGTCATTAACTTTATTTACAAGGTAATTGTTATTTATGAGGTAGACTCAATTCCTACTGGATTTTCCAGCATGTTCCTAGCTTGTGATAATTGGTGGTAAGTATCAATGTAGGTACTCTATTCTTATTATCTTTATTTGTGTGTTGTATTATCATTATTATTATTGACCAATATGATATAATACAATAACAAAATTTGCAATCCTGAGCAGCCGATTAGATTTATATACTTCTCAAATTAAAATAAATTTTATTAAGTAATTTAATGTCGAAATATACCAATGTAAAGTTAAGATCATACAAAACAGTATGCAAAATAAGGAAGGATATGGTACTTGACAACCTTCTCAATGCAACTGTTGTAAGTCAAGGCAATTATTTCAAGGGTGAGCTAGATATATAGGATGTTATTGATATAAACAAGTTGTTAATCAAATTAACTCAGATAAAACAAAATGTTCTTGTTATTGAATATACAATAGAGATAGTCAGGGTCGGAGTACAACTTTATTACATTTCGTTAGTTCTATAGAATTTGATTAAGCTAAGAATTGTATAGGTTTTCCTTTGAGCATAAGGTAATATGTGATCTGTGCTTTGACCAAGTCCAAGATATTGAAAGTCTACCAGCAAAAACATTGCATACTGAAAATTTTATGCAACAAAATAGGTTTAAAGCCATATAAAAGTGAAATGTACTGTATGCACATTACAGCTAGATATGCATCTGTGCATGTCTTGTTTGTATGTGTAACATATGATTCACTATAAATGAGCGCTAATCTGGTATTGCTACTACGACTTCTATGTATGTGAAACACTCCCACAATAATATTTGACATTGGGGGAGTAACTTACCCAAAAACGTATTCTATCAAAATCATGCGAAGATAGGTAACACTTGTCCTATGCGTAGTATGAACAGTACTTAAGTAGCTTATACAACAAGAAACAACTGTCTTACCTCGCCGCTACGAGCCGCAGGAGAATTTTCTTCAATTTCGTATATAACGTGTGGCAAACCGGCTTCGCCTAGCAGTGAGAATCCGAAGCCCAAATTATCACTGCGATTTAGGACCACTAGTCTTTCGTCAGCCATATTCAGTGCACAGCAGCATTGATTACCATCCACCGTAAAACATCACTAGGAACACATTTATCGAACTGCAGAAGAATTTTAATTTAAGGATATTGTTATGTGTTAACGAAAATTCTTTATAAAATGTAAAACACGATAAACGGCAGCGCACCCAACCAACCAAAGCGAAGGAGACAGATAATTTCAATTTCACTCTTTCAACATTCATCAGTTACTTTTCTTTTTAGAACATAAAAATGTGCGGGATATTCTTTACGGCGTCTTAACAAGTGTCTTGAATGTCTTGAATACTATTTCAAACTTCACGGACTGGCATTTATGGCAACATTTTCATATCGGCCAATGATCTTCGTTTGGCACGCTTAATAGTGGTGTAATTTAACTACACACACTATCGATTTCAATATTACGTTAACAATTGATAATCTTTTATTTGATTACGACAATTGCCTTTCTTGTTCGGCTTGTGAATTACGATTGACGATTATTAAATAATGTGACTTATGTGAAAATCATAGTACCGTATTGAGTAGCGGTGATAATGAATTAAGTTTTCTTGTTTCGTTTGGGAGGGATCCCCCTACATCCCTATTTTTTTTGACGTTTTGCATTTGTCATGCTATGGTGTTGCCACTGTCATGCATGTGTCATGTGGTACACGGAGCAGAGGGCTTAGCACTAATTTTTATCACGCACTTAAAGCATTCGTCCCTTTCGCACCGAAAGTGCGCGATAAAAGCTAGTGTGCTAGGCACTCAGATACAGATATAATATGATCCAACCGCTTGGCCTTACTTACTTGGCCTCTTGGAATGGAATGCAAAAGGTTTCTTTCTTGCTTGCTGTCCGTCAAGTCAAAGTCACAAACGTCAAAGTCAGTCCCAAAGAGTAGAACAATCCCAACTCCGAGAGTTTATATTCTCTTTGGTCAATCCATTTATACTTACTATACTCTTTGGTCAATCCATTCACTTCGGTGCATCAGTGAACGCGTGTATCTGAAGTTTTTGAAGTTATAAAACTCGCTGGTGTTTTAGTAAAATAAAACCTTAAAAATGTATATTGTGTCCAGTTTTGTAAAGGAGACCGTCCCGAACTACTTAGCAGGATTGCCAATACCAGACTCTTTCGGTGGTTGGTTCCGATTAGGTGGTAAGTAAGGTCACTTTTCCTTATTTGAACAATGACTTTATCATGGAACCTTATGGGATCAAGCAAGATAAGTGTTACAATTCGTGTTAAGCCTGAAATAATAGTAATGGCCAAAAACTAGTTATCTACTTTCTAACTTTGTTAAACAATTATAATAAGCAAAGTAGTTCAGGACAAAAAAACGGCCAAGTGCAAGTTAAAATTCTTACACAGGGTTCAGTAGTTTTTTTTTTTTTTTTTTAATTATATAAATCCTTGAAATATTACTTAAATAAAATTAAGGAAAGACCGCTAATTTTCAAAATTAACTACATAACTTCTACTATTTGTTTACGCTGAGCTTTCATTCACATTTCATTAATCCATTCATTAAAATATGAACCGTATTTTTTTATTACAAAACTACCCAGAAAAATGATTGTTGTTTTCAGGGTTCATGTATTAGTATAAATATATATAAAAAAGTCTTAAAACTGCAGTCATGTGTTTTAAAAACTTGCTTTTCCCTGGTACCGGTTTCTAACCATAATAACCGGCTAAGTGCGCGTCTGGCTGGCGCGCCGAAGGTCTCGTACTTTATCTTTGAAATTAAATGCGATAGAACTATCCAAACTCCTATATCTTTATACAATGTCGAGTGTGATTTGACCTTGCAAAGGTTTTTCGGTTTTATTTTATTGTCTTGAAACTTGTAAATATTTGGAATTTAGCTTTATTTTCCCTGTAAAATATAGGTACATGTACCTATAACTTCTTCTCAGCATTTATTATTTTAGATTTTTGGGTTGGCAAGTTTCAGAGATAAGGTGGACAGTCATTTGTTGCACACATTTTCGTTAATTATTAAAACCTATGCAAAATATAATAATAGATTTGAAATTCTTTAACCAAGCCCTTGACCCTATTGCAAATGCAACCCTAAAACTAGTACTAAATATCAAGGAAACTGAGATGCCGATTGCGCTTGGGTGGGTGAAATATGGAATCCACCTAACAAGTAAAGTCAAGTACGAATGTAGGGAATCCTGACCAGTTTCTTAATTATAAACTGTTTTTAGGGCAGTTTTGCTTTTAATTATAATTGTTATTTTTTTCAGTGCGGGATTGGCTTGCCCTGATCCCTCCGACGGTTGTAATCGGTGGAATATCTTATTATTCTTACCAAACCGTCAAACAATTGCGAGCTCTTAAGAAAATTAACCCAATGATCAGGCTCGATGAGAAAAAAGTTGTCGACTTCGTGGAAATTGAAGACATTGGTGAGAAAATGTCCTTATGCCGATGCTGGAGAAGCAAAAAAGTAAGTTTATCTTCATTAGGTAATCATTACAGACGGTTATTACAGTGGTAGTGCAACTGCCTACCGTGCTAGAGGTCGCCAGTGCAAATCCCGCTAGGGGCAACTTTGTGTGATGAGCATCAATGTCTGTACCCGAGTCATTGATGTTGATTTTAAACATCTAAAAGTTATAACAAAAATTGTGCTATCATATGTGACCTAATTCTGTAATTCCTCAAATTATATCATGTTTCTCTGCTTTGATACGCTTATCAGATAACAAACGTAAATGTTCAGTGTTACGGAGATAAATACCTTGTTATACGTTGTGGAGATCAAACTGCACTTGGATTTAAACGAAAACTTGCCAATAGCATGCAGAAAACATCATCATAATATCGTTTGATTTGATACGCATTTGCCAGTTTGACCTTTAACGGCTTAAGGTGTACTTTCGAAGCAAGCGTCAGAGGCGTTAGTGGCGCCGCATCGGCGACGCCGTGACAGAGCTGCAGATTAATGTACTACGCGAATGTATGGAACGTCGTTCGAGTGGAGTGCCAGATTTCAGACGCGGTAGTATTACTGCGCTTGAATGATGTTCCATACATTTGGGTAGTACATTAATCTACAACTCCGTCGCGGCGTCGCGTACGCCACTAAGCTTGCTTCGAAAGTCCACCTTTAATACCAGGAGAATAAACGGATAGTATAGCATTAGTGTATATTATTATTTAGTTATAAATTACTGCTAACATGTTGCATTTACCGGTCTACCTAGGAATCCTATATGTTGAACGATTATTACATTTATTTAAAGTTATATTGTGAAGAGTAACAACTTGTAAATATTTTTGTTATTTTTTTATCTTGAATTAAAAACCTGATTTCAAACTTTTCTTTTGTTTTAGTGGCCGTTGTGTGATGGAGCCCATGGGCCCCACAACCGCGCTACAGGAGACAACACAGGCCCAGTTGTCATTCGTAGGGTCAAGCCAGAAGAGAAGTGAACTTTTTATTCAAGTTGGACCTCATAAATACAGGGTGATATGCTATTTGATTATATAAAAAACCGTACATATAATGTATAGGAGCAATTTGTTACCAATTAATTTGTATACAATTAGAGATAAGGCAATCCGTGTTATTGAATTTTGTTTACATAGTCGTGTACTTAACTTTCATTGCTTTAAAGATATTTTTTATCTACAATGAATATAATGTATTCCTTTTTTTATTAAGGATTATTTTTTTTATAATATTAGAGTATTATTCACTTCAAATCGATTTATAAAAAAGTACATGAGGCTGTGATAAACATGAGACCAAGTCTCAATGTATTAAATACATAGATAGGACTAAATACAAGTAAAACATAATAATATAATCATATAAACTTCTTATGAATTAAATTTATCATTGCTTTTAAGTTTCGTTTTTCTTTTAAATATTTTCCTGCTGTATACATATATAAGTACATACGTAAAAATTTAAATATTTGCATTAAAAGACTTACTTAGACCTGTACCTCTATTCGGGAACGTCCAAGCGATATTGTAGCGACGCGGTAGCGAGATTCTCATCCCACTCTTCCGCACGATGCGTAATGCGTAAGAGCGGGATGTGAGTCTCGCTCGTTCGCCGCAACAATATCGCTTGGACTTTCCCGAATAGAGGCCCTGAGTCGTTCGACACGCAGCTGCCATGTGATTTTCTAACATGCGCAAAAGCCGGCCAAGTACGTGTCAGACCACGCACAATGAAGCGTTCCGTAGTAGAGTGAACGTTCACGGTTAAAATATGTACGCATGCACAATATTCATTTAATCGGCAGCAAAACTAAGTCTGTACTAGGTACATAGTCCTCAAAAAACTAAAAAAAATATATCCTAACATTAATATCCTAAAAATATTATTCAAAAAAATTTTCGTCGAATGTGCTTTTTTAAGTTCTATCTTATTTTATAATTTGCCACCCATTGTTGAAACGCAGAAGGGACACACACACTTTTTACGACTTAAGAACATATCTCAAGAACTAGATGTTATGAAAGAAGTCATTTTGAAATCTCTATATAATTTTTGAACACATTTTTCATCCCTGAATGATGGACATTTTATATGGCCGTCAGCGCTCTTTTTGCATGAAGCGAACTATACATGGACTATGGAGTGCCAACCCTATTATTTTTCGTAATTTCCCTACTCCATTGTATAGCTGTTCATAGAAAACGAGGTCTACGAGTAAAAACCGGCCAAGTGCGAGTCGGACTCGCGCACGAAGGGTTCCGTACCATTATCTATAAAAACGGCAAAGAAATCAGGTTTGTTGTATGGGAGCCCCCTTAAATATTTATTTTATTCTGTTTTTTAGTACTTTTTGTTATAGCGGCAACAGAAATACATCTGTGAAAATTTCATCTGTCTATCTATCACGGTTCATGAGATTGCCTGGAGAGAGCCTGGTGACAGACGGACGGACAGCGGAGTCTTAGTAATAGGGTCCCGTTTTATCCTTTGGGTACGGAACCCTAAAAATGGACAGGGGACAAATTATAAGGGTTTTAATTGGCTACGGAACCCTAATAAAGGATAAGGGATACTTTTGTTACTTACTACCTTTTTTACTGTAATATTTAAATTTGGGTGGGGGTTTTTCCAATGTTTCCGTGAATCGAACAAGATTTTTTTAAAATGTACTTATGCATATTGCTTTATTGACGTGTGGGTTTCCTCACCCACGCAACAATTTTGGCAAAATATTTTCTTATGTGGGCTAATGTCGGGCCAACTATGTGTCTCAACTCGATTGATGCACGCACAAAAATAATGAAAGCGTGTTAAGCCCTGTCACATCTGCATTTAGTGCCGATTAACGCGTTAAAGGTTTATTACACCTTCCTAAATTAGTCACTTACGAGAGGGACGCCGCAATACGTTGGAATGAGATGGAGATATTACCTACCTACCTATTACCTACGGCTAGCGCCAATAATTAAAAGGCTTATTACGCCTTCCTAAATTAATCACTTACGTTTTAGATACGTATGTATCTAAAATTAGCCCGTGTAGCCCGACCATAACCAGAACTGAATAGGCTGTATGGACTAAAATCTTTTGCCCTTCCTGTTGGTGGCCCCTGTTCTTGAAATAAAAGTAAAAAAAAAAACTTCACCCACAATAATTTTACGTCACAAATTTTTTATATTGGTGTGTTTGCGTAATTGCTTGTTTTTCAGTATTTTGAAAAACATTTTCTGGGTTAAAGTGAATATAGTAGTTATAAGTGATAATTGAAAATGTATTTAATATCTAACTTTGTGAAAGTTATTATTCCAAACTACCTGGCGGGACTGCCGATCCCTGATTCTATCGGTGGTTGGTTTCATCTTGGAGGTAAGGCATCTCTATTTACTTTCTGTAGGTTTTGTTCCAATTAATATATATCTACCTTTAATGTGAAATAACTACAGAACCGAGATAATTACTCATAATCTTAACAATTGTGTCATTTGCTTCTTTATCAATGACATACTTTTATTATGTTTTAAACACCTGTTTTGAACACTTACGAATAAAAAACTAGCACGCTACGAAGTTAACAATTCAACAGAAATATTATGCTACTACAATGTTGTTTACAATGACTGATCACAGAATAAACGGAATAATTCATGAAAACTTATTTTATTTATGCAGTGTGTATTACTAATATCAATTTATTGAAACGTCTTATTTAACGTTACGCAAAAAACATTAGTTTAACATAAATAACCTTAAAAAATATAATAACTCAACTTCTATAATTATATTATTTCATTTCTAGTAAAAGATTGGCTTGCCCTGGTTCCTCCTACTGCGGTCATTGGTGGAATATCCTACTATTCCTATAAAACTATAAAGAAAGCACAGGCTGGCGGCAACGGTCATGTTAACCATTGTATACGGAAAGACACCGACAAAGTGGTTAACTTCATTGACATTGAGGACATCACTGACAAGGCTGTTCTCTGCAGATGCTGGAAGACAAAAAACGTAAGTAATAGATTAGTAGAAGAATTAGAACACTAGCTGTTAGAACACTATTGGTCCTTTTCTAACAAATGAGCATGTGGTTTGGTTTGGTTTCGGGGTTTGTTTTATAACTAAGACTAGTGTTGCATGCTGACAGGAAGTTCAGACTTTAATTGGACACAACATGGGTCGATAATTATTTTTTATGTGTGTGGCACCCCATACACTATGAGCAGTAGTGGATTTACACTTTTCCCAAGTATAGGCCGTAAAATTTTTGCCGCCTTTGTTTATTTTAAACATGACTGCATAGCATATTATTTATTAAATTGGTTCCTAAATTTGTCGCCCTAAATTCTGCCGTCCTAGACTCAAGCCTACTGGTAAATCTGCTACTGACTATGAGGTCTGTTTCATTATATCGTCTTAAAAAGTAGTAAGGTACACAAATCTACTAACAGAAGCACATTGTTTTCAATTCTTTACTTTGATGGGATATCACAAGGTCAGTCAGATATGTTTTTGGTCTGATGCGGTTTTGGTCCGTTTCAATATTCATCAGTCACTATTTTAACCAGACTCCAATAATCAGATCTTTTAAACGGGTCCGATGGAAAATGCATTTGGATTTGGTGAATAAATGATCTGACTATTGGAGAATCTGGAAACAGTAACTGACAATTATCAAAACAGTCCAAAACCACATCAGACTAAAAATGTATCTGACTGACCTTTCATGTTTCTAAAACTTTTAATGTGTGAACAATATGATTATGATGGTTGGAGGCACAACATTATGCTGAGCGGGAGTCGTTTTGGTGACACTTAGTCCCTTGTCAAGGGGCACAATGTGTTTTGTATCATCAAATAAATCTTATCTTATCTTATTTCTTGTAGAATGTCTTAAGCTGCCTCTCCCGCAGTGTAAATGATAATACTATCCAGTGTGCTATCTGGTAGAATGAAAATCAGCAATTGCATTTTTTTATTTTCAATGTACACTTCTTTTAATTCCTATAAATTTGCTACTCATGTAGTTTCTTCGAAAAATGTCCTGCATCATTGTTACTTTTAGGCATTGTTACTGATGTGTTATAGTCATACGTTATGAGGCAGTGGAATCTTTTGTCTAGGATAACAGTATTAACTTTAATTATTTATCTATGTATTCCAGTGGCCGTACTGCGATGGAGCACATGCTACCCACAACAAGGAAACTGGGGACAATGTCGGCCCGGCTATTATCAGGCATAAGGAGAAGAAGTAAACATAAGTCCTGCTTACATTGACATACATCTATGGTCATATAAACAACAAGTGGTCCCGCCACAGCTTCGCCCGCGGTATTTTCCATACAAAATTTATCACCTCTTTTCATCCCATTAGGAATGGAATTTCAAAAAATCCCTCCTTAGTGCACCTTTAGGGTGCTCGAGAAATATCTCCTGCAAACCTCTAGGACCATCCGTTTAGGCTGTGCATTATCTATAAGTGAGTCACAGTACTGTTTTATATGTATTGATAGGGCTGTCAAAATTGTCAAGGTTCAAGATTCATATTTGTTGTGTTATACCTATATAAGAGTATGTTAATTGAACTGCTTTGACTATACAAAGGGTGGGCATTACGCAAAAAACAGCCTTTATCTCCCAAGATAATGCTGGCTCACAATTTTGTTGTTGTTCCAAATTAAGTCATAATTTTTTTAATTTACTGTACAGTGGGCTAGTCAATAAGAAGTTTGACCCTGAAACTAATTCCTCTGTATTTGAAACTTTGCAGTATGATTAAGTAGAGTGAGACGATGTTTTTCATATCATCCAAAATGTGCCAACCAGCGCATTTGGATTATTTGATAAAAAAACTGTGTATCCTACCGATTCATACTGCAAAATTTCACAGAGGTATTCGTGTCAGGGTCTCCATACAAAATAACTCCCTATTCATTAGCCTACAGGGTACAATTTTGATTCAACTATAAAATGTTACATAGTACTTTGTAATGAGTAGTGAGCCAACAATATTAACCCAACATGAGCAATGTCATTTCTTGCCAATTTTGAGATACATGCTTAGTCAGACTTAACCCGTCTGGCTAATCTAATCATTTGATAAAATATGTGATTGCTGTTCTGTCGTACGGCATTTCTGTTATCAGCAAATGTTAACGCCACTTGGCGCCTTCAAAAATACTATAGTAATGCAAGTGCAATTGCTTATTTTTTTCTATTAGTGAATTGTCGCGAAATGTATAGATAAAGAGCCATTTATGTCAAATACAGGCCATTCATTACGAATTTAAACACTTTTTTAATAACATGATTTTGGAAATATTTCACATATAATCCTTTTGGTGTTGAGAAGTAGTTTCCATTAGATTTATCCACCTGTGACCCCTAGGCACGCGTATGTTGATTTGATCTGAGATTGAATCTCTTACACTTTAAATATTAGACAAATTTTTGGTGATAATCAAAGTAACCCCTTCACCAAATTACAGTTCACAATTTGCCTTTAGGTTGTGTTATTTTACAGAATAGACCAAAGGTGTTATGTCAATGTTTTTTTTTTGCAACGGGCTGTCGTACGCAAATTAAGTAACGCAATTGGGGGGTGGGATTCTGGCCAGGTGTTACGTTCCTGGTATGTGGGGAGGGGGAGTTCAGATTTGCATTACGTTCCAGGAATAGCATTGTTTAAAAACTTTTTTATTCATTATAATTATAATTATTGGGTACAAAAAAGTCTAATCACCAAAAATACATTACATAATGGAGGGAAGATAATTAATTATTTGCATTTTAAACTTTTGCTTCACGTAATTTGCGTACGCCCCTACTATTCAAGGTCATAAATAATGGGCTTTATAAGATGTCGTCTTATCCAAAAGTTGCTATTTCTAGCTTGTCCTAGCGTTTCTCAATGACAGCTCTCTCTGGACGTAATTCTTCTGCGAAGTAAATTTAGAAATGCGCGGACCAGTGTACAACATTATAATGGTATGATGCGACGCCTCTAAAGTCAAGTATGCTTCGATACAACAATGGTTATCGGAAACTTGCGATGCCAATATTCCGGTCCCCGGTGTTAGACTTCATTGTGGGACTCGCGCCGGCGTCACGTTCCTCCTTCGCGCGATGGGGCCCTTTGTTAACCTTAGTGCCCTCGATAGTACCACCAGTGGGACCACGGTTACTTTTACCTACTTTTAGGAATACTAAAGATAGGTAAAAGTAACCGTGGTCCCACTGGTGGTACTATCGAGGGTACTACGGTTAAGAAATCGATGGGGCACGTTGGTTCTATCTTCGTAGCTGGCGGCGTTGTCTGATGCTTCGGCGTGGTAGGTTCTTGCAGGACGTCGTTTTTGGGGGTCTCTCTGCTGGCGCAGACAGGAACTTTTCTGGAACTTATCCCTCTATGTCAAAATTGTTTAGTTCTCTGAGGATGGTAACTGTGATGTTCAGTAAATGCGATGTGAAGACGCAGATTTCGCGTGAATCCTCGGTGAGCTCGATGAGGATGAATTGAATAAAGACATTTTGACTTTCCGACTCCAATTCAAGCGCCATGCTCATTAGCACCTGTTGTTTTTTGATTCTTTCTTTTATAGGATGTTGACGGTGACGTCATGCGGAATCTGTCGAACTTGTAGAGTGCGGCGACGATTAATTTTTCATTGTAGGGGTTGCGGTAACCTATGCGTTTGTTGATTCAGCTGTTGCCGTCGCTCGCGTTGTCACGCCCGTCTTTGTTATCTCTTGAATCGAAGTGGCGGACGTTTGAGCTTCATTCTCTTCCAAAGTTGATCACCATGATAATTTTGTTTCTTTTGATCATCCGGCTCGAAGTTGAGCAGATGTACGGTACAAACTTGCTTTCTATAGCGTTAAATTAATAAGTTATAGAGATGAAGTGGAATTTGTTGACGAAACAGATAAACTATTTAGACAAAATGTATGTAGTAGTTTGTCGTTTTAACGCCGCGTATAATGGATGGCAATTTTTGGATTTGACGTTAGATAATTATGTTAGTACAAATATTATCCCTACCGACTATTTAGGAATTATTGTAGTAGTATGCAATAATGTTGCTTATATTAACTAATTTTTATTTGCAAACACTTGAGTCGCATTTTAAGACTTAGTTTACTGTTTTTATAGATTTCGTTCTGTTTCACTTTGGAATAAAGTACGGACTGTTATTGCTTTTACTGTTGTCTTGCATTGTTCAAATTAGACCCTTGTGTAAATAGAAATAAATACGCATTCTCTTAGAAAATATATTTAATACGCTTCCAAATGCGCTGGTTCCTTACATTAAGCACATCACAGACATGTATTGACTTTTAATTACAAATAAATAGCTCCCTCATATGCCAATCGAACTCACTCTAGATACATTTCACTCTGTATTATTATGGCACACTACGACAAGGGATCCCGGATTCAGGCCGGGAGGGAATGGCTCCAAAGAGTGGCCCTATGAGCCTCCTTGAGCCCCTCTGCGGCCCTAGCAAGGTTAACACGGAGATAAGTTAACCTTGTCTTATCTCTCTGACTGTCTCTTTCGTCAGCACTAGTGTGAGAGAGACGCGCTGAGAGATAAGACGGCCTTGCACCGCTAAGATATGAAGGTCAGTGTCGTATCCATTGAAGCATGTTACTAGTGTATAGTGTAACTAGTGTCTAGTGAACATACATCTCAAACAAATGACAGCGAGTACTTGACGGAGCGGGCATGCGCGCCGCGTCCGGCGGTGATCGTTTTCTTAAGGCGTTTGTGCCATTTGGCCTCAACAGGCTTTACAAAAAATCAAGTTGAGGCGTCCACTCTATTATACATAATTATAATAGTCGTATCAACCATAATTTAATAAAACACTTTATATTATTCGCATTCATAAACTAATTTGGGTTAGTAAGTATCCATCCATCTCGTCTAAAAAAGCAGCTGGTCTAAGAAGCAACTGGTCTAAAAAGCAGCTGGTCTAAGTAGCAACTGGTCTAAAAAGCAAATGGTCTAAGTAGCAACTCGTCTAAAAAGCACCAGCGGCACTACTTAGACCATTTGCTTTTTAGACCAGTTGCTACTTAGACCAGCTGCTTTTTTAGACGTGATGATACTAACCCACTAAATTAACTCTGCAAGAGTATAAGGCTGTCTCATCCAATAATATCTAATGTAAACAAGTCGTAATGGCACTGACATTAGCCACCATATTATCGTTTACATTTTTGGATTGAAATCGGCTTTAGATGACTTAACTAGTTTAGTACGCATATAAATATATCAAATGGAATAATTATCACTGCTCAAGTAACTTTAGAAAATTGTGTTAGACGTACAATAAAACAAATTCAGTCTTGAAGTATTTTCTCTTGGAAAAGTATTCTGCCGGCGCCGTCCATTCGTGCCTTCAGAGCTGAAAATAAAATAACGATAGGTATATTATAATTTGGGGCAATCGAGCGAGAATAAATACGAAGAAGGAGAATAAGTTATCCCAAACTTATCCCTCAGTGCATCTCTCTCATATTAGTATCGAAGAAAGAGATGCACTGATAGATAAAATGAGGATAACTTTTTCTAGTGTCAAGTTGCTAGGGCTACTGCGCCGATTGGGAACAAATCGGCTCTAAAAAATACCATTCGATATTATACTAAAGTTTATATGGGATGGTACATCCGGGGATAGATTTTATACACTGCGTTCCCGGTGGGAACGGAGGACTAGGCCCCCAATTCTCGCTGCATTCGAGATAATGTCGATTGTGAGATTAAACGTCAGATTCATACAGTTTTGTCAAACGAATGCAAAATCTATCGCAAATTATATTGCTACGGTAAAGGCAGCCACATTGTAAAACCATTGCGATATCTATCGCTTAGGCAATGTCAAATAGATGCCCTGTACCATTACCATGAGTTTATGCAAACCGTTCTCGTATTAGAAATCTATCGTTCGGTCCGTTTTATTTGTATCGGCAACAAGCAGTACCGATAGAGTTCGATAACGAGAACGGTTTGCATAAACTCATGGTAATAGTACTGCTCCTCCTACGTACAACCTGGAATGAGTTCACATACCTCTATTCTTGTCTCTGCAATGTTCTCCTCATTCCTCAGCAGCTCGTGTTTCAAACCGTTTCGTTTTCTGAAACAAAACATTTTGTTATAATTACCCAGGTCATGACGTTGAATTAACAATGTTGATGAGCGTGCTCAAACAATAGTGATTACTGATTATATTATTTGGATGAACCAGTTTCATATTTGCATCACAGATGTGTACATAAAGATAAAAGAATTATAACAATTTATTACCGTAAACCCATGCAGCTATGGTATTAAACATGCCTCTAGATAGGCCAAAATAATTTTGTTTAAATCCGTACATTTTCGACTACGGCTATTGTATCCTTGAATTAACTGTTTGTTTATAGATATATGAAATCATACAATTGTTCTTAATCATGCAACTGGTTGTTTTCGACTTGTACTAAAGTTGAATTATTGAATAATAGTTGTATGGTTTTACGGTAGGTACTTGATTGTAATGACGCAAAATCCTACCAAAATGAAGAGGACTGTGAACCAAAGGCAAAAATCACCCTTTTCATACAAAAGGCGATAACGATTTCCACCCCTTAAATGTTAACCGATTTTGATAGGTTGTCAGTCAGAACAAATACTAAGGTTTATACGTTTTTTGAATTTTGGCTAAAGATCAAGACAGTCAAATAATGCCGAAATTACTTTTGTATGAGAATACTGAAACCACAATAAAACTGAATTTATTGATTATAGTGAAAAATACAAAACGTATAGGTACACCTAGATTTTCTTCTGACTGACAATCTATCAAAAATTGGTGAACATCGGTTAACATTTAACTTTTGTATGTAATTCGTAGGTTCACACTCCTCTTAATAATTCCCACGCGTTTTCAGCTTTAAGAAAACTTAGTTTGGATCTATCTTGCGAACATATTTAGCTTAGGTACTTTTTAAATGACTCCACGAAACTTGTTCGATTTTTCAAGATTTCGTTTGGCAAGAAAAGGTTGCTCTCCAAATATGTTTAATTCATCATTTAAGTATTCCCTGAACGTTTCGGGGCATATCATGGTACCATTTGCTGGTAACAACAGACGCGCATCCACAATTTCCATAAAGCGCATCGCATATACGCGTATAAACCGGCTCCTTTGTTTGCTCGTCCTTTAGTTTCCACTGCCTGCTTCCGTTGCAGTTGACCGCTTCCTACGCCCGGGTGTCGGGTTACTCTCACAATAGCCTTAGACTCATATGAGGTCTGTGAAGTGAACCAACGGCAAATATCACCCTTTTCATACAAAAGGCGATTAACAATTTCCACCCCTTAAATGTTAACCGATTTTGACCCATTTTTGATAGGTTGTGAATCAGAATAAAATCTAGGTCTATACGTTTTTTGAATATTGATTAATTATCAACAAAGTCAAATAATCGCGAACATTAGTTTTGTGTGGGAATACTAAAACAACAATAAAACTGAATTTATTGATTATAGCGAAGATAACAAAACGTATAGACTAGATTATGTTCTGACTGACAACCTATCAAAAATTGGTAAACATCGGTTAAGATTTAATGGGTCAAAATCGTTATCGCCTTTTGTATGAAAAGCCGTGGGTTCACACTCCTCTTAAATACAGATTTTATTTTCATGCTGGTAGGTAGTTTTGGCAATTACATATTTTATTGTGATACGAGGAAGACAAAGTAATATTATTCGTGAAGGTTAGATGATCCTTGTTGCAGCTGGATCTATGAAATATTTTTTCTAAGCTGCTAAATATGTTTTTCTTTAAAAGGCGCGGTAAATATTTAAATTGATTGTAGAAAGTAGCAGACAATGGAGGCACTTGTCAAGATACGACTTGTGTTTACGGCGAGGATTTGTCACTGCAGTGACAGGTGTTCCGTATGTTTGTGGTATAGGTAGGTACTTAACTAAGAGATTATATAATGTAAAGGCAACTTTAAGAGAAAACATTCGTTGCAGCTGGCGTCCGAACTATCTATAAGTTATAATAAAATTAAATGAACCAAAGCCCTTTCATAATATCATCACACCATATCGCACCTTCGGTGGGACAAGGGCACAATTGTTGAAAAACCTAAAAATTTGTTAAGTATACCGAAATGTTCCACATTTCTGTATACTTAAAAAAAAGTTGTTTGTAATTTACATTTTAGTTGAAAATATGAATAGTAAGTAGTCTTCTCGGAGTGTGTGTGATGTGAAAATGCGCCGGATATCGGAAATATGCAGCCACGATTGCAACAAATAACTTGTTGCCAGAAAATATTGTTTCTGAACCCATCATGGAGGATTTATAATATGTGTGTAGATAAAGTTATGTATGCAACTCTGCATAATTTGGCCTTAAAACACACGTGCGATCTTATTATGAAACTCGCCTATCGGCTCGTTTCATGAAAACCGCACTAGTGTTTTAAGGCCTATCATTATGCAACCGTTGCATAAACTACTATTTCAGAATTTGGAAACTTATATCTGCTTAGAA
Source organism: Tortricodes alternella (assembly GCA_947859335.1). NCBI lineage: Eukaryota > Metazoa > Arthropoda > Insecta > Lepidoptera > Tortricidae > Tortricodes > Tortricodes alternella. The sequence continues at coordinate 12,058,128 of OX401979.1, read as the reverse complement.
TCATGGATATGACTGATTGTAGTAGGAGAAAAAAAGAGTCCCAAATTTTAAATAGTAATTTTCATAGTCAGGTTTGTTACATCACCGGCCCTAGCAAGGTGGACACAGGGATAAGTTAAACAGTCTCCGTCTCACACTAGTGCCGACGAAAGAGATAGAGAGATAAACGGGTTTAACTGTGGCATGCTAGAGCCGCAGTAAGTACATGAATACTATGCCAAGTAGCAAAACTGAACAGGGGATTTTTTTCCTCCTATTAGAATAAGTAGTATTCTTGAATCTGTGCAGCAATAACACAAAATTTCGAAATTCAAAAAGAGATGTACCTAAGTACATTTTTTTTCATGACAAATTGTATTAAAACAGGCTCTGTATCCTTCTGTACTTGCATCGATTTCTGGTTACCATTTTGGATGGTTGCGGCGTTGACTTGGTACGCAGAGGTGTATTTAAAGATTTGGCGGCCCGGGCCAGTTGGCTTTGCCGCCCCATTATGTTATTAAAAATATTGTAGGTAAGCTTGACAATAAAAGGCGCTCAAAGAAGGCCGCGAGGCTTAGCCGCCCCTCGCAGCCTGCCGCCCCGGGCCATGGCCCCCTTGGCCCTAGGGTAAATACGCCTCTGTTGGTACGTATAACTCACAAGTATATCCGCCTCCAGACGATGAGCAAGGTGTAGCCGAGGCAGGCGATGCTGCAGGTCACTAGCACCATGATGCCGGCCGCTGTGCCGATGGGCTGGGCCGCCAGCTGCTGCCGTGAATCCTTGCGGACTGGCTTGAGGGGCGCTGGAAAGGATAATCATCATTAAGTAGGAAGCCAATTTACTGATACTTCGTGCGTGTCAAGAAAAGGCTGAGCTGGCGTAACGTTTAGTTTTAGGTACTTCTGTTAAATAGGGCTGAGAAAATACTTGTTACGAAACTTAATAAGATCTATACACTCATTCACTCACACTATAAGAGGTGATCTATGCCTAGCTGTTGGACGTATGTATGATGATGAGATGCCATGGTCCATACCATAGTTAGTGATGCAACGAATACGAATATTCATTCATATTCGGCGAATAACACCACTAACCCGAATACTTACTCGTATTCGCCGAATACTGTGAAGACTTTCGTTAAATGAAACGTACCTAATAATTTCCGTTGAGACGCGTGTATCCAAACAAATTTTGTTGTGATTTTCCTAATTGCTATATTATTGAAATACATTGGTAAGTAGTCATGACAATAATTTGATACGAAACTAAGCTTTGCTATAATTTTCAAATGTTATGATTTTGATTGAAGTAGGCCGTAGACCTATAAGTTGATAACTCAGATTAAAATAATTAAGTAAAAAGTCATAATGCAACCTTCATAAAATAAATTAGTTAAAATTCCTAAAAAACGTATTTTTCTTGCCTTCTTTGGGAATGTGCAACAATTCGTATTTTTAAAACCGTACCCGCCGAATAACAGACATTCTATTCGTATTCGTAATCATTAAAGAGGTATTCGTTACATCCCTAATCACTACTTACGGGTGTAATGTATAGGCTGTCCAATGTCGTGTACGACACGCGACTATCGATTGTAATCCAATTTATTTAGTCTGTCTACACTACCCTTGTAAGGTTGTAGAAGGTAGCTCGTACTTTTTAAAATATTCTCAATAAGTGTAGGCGTTCGTTACGAATAGCAAAAACATAATAAGTTACGCGTGAATGCTCTTATGAATTTTACAATAACGCACATAGGTAGGTAGTTGCTTGAAATTTATTAGTGATAAAATTGTATGTTCATGTCGACGATGTCCCATTATTGTCCCACGGAGCGACAAGTATCTCGTGTGGGTGTCACGTGTTAAATATAACTGTAATGAATCATAAGTATTCTTAAGTTTAATAATAGCGATGGGTAAATATTTAGAAACGTGGAAAAAGCGTTTCTAACTGTAAATAAATATCAACGGTCAATTGTAAACGTGTAGGCGTCGACTTGACTAATGAAGCTTTTGTTTTCGTCAACATTATCTTAGGTATTCCAAATTCAAATTAAGTAGGTACTTTTTCGCTGCCACTGGTTTAATTTACGCGTCCTAACAACCCAATTAATGCCGGGTTTTATAAGGCTCCGTCAGACCTAATTTCAGATCAAATTTCTGTAAATCTGCGCGTCTACTCGGGAACGTTAAGTGATTTTGTGGAGACTCGTAAGCGAGAGTAAGAGAGATGAGAAATCTCGCTCACGAATCGCTACAGAGGCGCAGTAAAATGTTTGACATTCGTGATCTAAATTTGATCGAAAGGATCTTTTTAGAAAAACCCATTTTTAACTGCCGCCTGCGCCAAGGTTGAGCTCAAAGAAACTTATCTTATCGCAATATCCTAGTTAATTGATTATTTCTAGAGCGATACAGCGGCTCTAGCAAGGTTACGGGGACAACTTAGCCCCGTCTTGTCTCTCTGACTATCGTTCGTCGACACTAGAATGTCGGAACACAAGCCTTGTGGCACTAAAACTTAGTAGGTAGAGATAAAACTGTGTTAAGTTATCCTCGTGTCAACCTTGCTAGGTTCATTGCGTAATAAAATATGTACAAGCTAATAGTATTAGTAATTTTTATGGATTTTACTAATAATAAGTATGACTTAGAGCTGCAGCGGCGTATACGGCACACAAGGATAACTTAAAAAGTCTTATCTCTAATAGGGAAGGGAACATGCATGATTTTTATTTCATCTTATATTGGAAAGTACTGAGTAATACATAGAAACCAAACTGTGTTTGTAAAACATTGTGTTGTTTTTTTTTTTTTGAGATTTGACGCTTTGAAAAGACATACCACTCACAAAAACGCTCCATACAAAATGGCCCTGAACTATGAACAGTGTATAGCAGACCAATGTAAAAAGAGCCCTGACTGTCATACATTTTATATGGCCGTCAGGGCTCTTTTTACATTCGGCAAGGTATACAAAATAATATGAAACTTGCAATTATTTCCGAAAATACAATTTTTAGGCCAATATCTAACAAATTAAAAATTACAGAAATTGGATGAGGATGTCAAAAACTAGTAATTCAGAACTAAAAACACTATTTACTTTTCACTTATTTTGACTATTCTTGACCCTTAATAAAAGAAAAAGTAACAGTGAAAATGATCTTTTAAGCACCGTTCCACAGAAATGTATTAATATTTGTTACTATAGTCGAGTAGCCAATTGCGTCTCTCTCACACTAGTGCTGACGAAAGAGATAGTCAGAGAGATAAACGGGTTTAACCCGCCCGTATGGGACGCAAGACCTGTGCAATCTTATCCCTGAGGCTGGCTGCGTTTGAGAGATACTTACATACCTAAGTAAGGTAAACACTACAAAGGTACTTACATTCTTTTAAGTTCTGCGGATGTAGGTATGCAACATGTTCGAGATCAAATCAAACACAGCAACGCTTTCAGACCCGCGAGTTTAATAATAATAGCGTAAGGAGAGCTGAATGTAACTGCTGCGGCCCTAACGTGCATGCCACAAAGATAAATTAGAACCGTTTATCTCTATGAATATCTCTTTGGTCGGCACTAGTGTGAGAGAGACGCACTTAGAGATAAACGGTTCTAATTTATCTTTGTGCCATGCATGTTAGGGCCGCTGTAGCTATGTTGTCATCACTATGCCGTAAAATGCCTATGCCTTTGCTCTCTTGAAGTCGGGGTTTAGGGATTTTTTTCGAGTAGATATATGTAGTATTCTATTGAATTTACCTAGTAAGAACACTGTCTGCGAGTCCGGTGGCCCAGTGACGCCAGCACGCGCGTCTTCAGTGTCCTCAAGGAAGGGCGGCAGATCCAGATGCTGCTCGTGATGTATGATGATGTTTACCTTGTAAGAACTCAGCCTGCGAGTCAGGTGGCCCGGTGACGTCGGCACGCGCGTCTTCAGTGTCCTCAGGGAAGGACGGGAGGTCCATGTGCTGCTCGTTGTCGTCGCGCGAATGCAACATGTCGAACACCTCCGACCTGGCGGATAAATGTATAAACGTCAAGCTCCACAGGTATGCATCTCGAGTCGGTCTTATAAACAACCAGAGCCATTTACAGGTGGCGGCACGAAAGTCTAGCGGTGACTGTTATTGCGTAGAGGTCGAAAATTGGATATCGTGGGAGAGTGAGCGGGACGGTGACGGGAGTGGGAGTAATCGTACGCACATCTCGTTCACCACTAGACTATCGTGCCGCTATCTGTACATGACCGAAATATGAATGTGCAGGGCTTTTCCAGCCTTTCCCTTTTTTCAGGCCTGCAGCAGTATTTTTAACCGACTTCAAAAATTTCGAAGGAGGAGGTTCACAATTCGACGCGTATATATATATATATATATATATTTTATATGTATGTTCACCGATTACTCGGAGATGGCTGGACCGATTTGCATGATTATTTTTGTAACCGATAGGGTATTTCTCAAAATTGGTCCCGTTGTTATCAAAGTCAAGGTCTGATGAGAGGATCTATGAGGAATCGAAGGAACTCCTCAAATGTTATAGGCACGCATATAAAATTTTTGATATTTTCTTTATATAATATAATTTCTTCCTCACTTATGAGTTTAATAAAACTTAAAGGCATTAAACAAAAACAAGAAACGGTTATAATATTCAAAATCTTAGACAAAATGACTTGCACGCGTTCCAACTATAGCCGCCTACATAGAGATACAATGGAAATCAATAAACATGACATTTACAAACAGATTCTATTGAAACGTTTTTGTGTAATAGCATTCAAGCCGGGTCACGACGTCTTTATGTTTCGAATCCTAAAGTAATTAATTAGATTAAAACATGCGTAAGTAATGTACGGTCGAAGTACCGTTGCATCAGGGACAAGAGAAAGGACGCTTCCCAGAACGCTGATTAACTTGACCCACGTAACAATGTGCATAAATGCCCTGAGAACTTGCCTTTGTTGAAGCATCTACAAATAAGGAAGTCTCTCTTTTAATACATACATTGTAGTAAAATAATAATAACGTTAGAAACACTCTTAAGAGGAGTGTGAACCTACGGCTTTTCATACAAAAGGCGATAAAAATTTCCAACCCTTAAATGTTAACCGATATCGATATTCACCAATTTTTGATAGGTTGTCAGTCAGAACAAAATCTAGGTCTATACGTTTTGATTTTTTCACTTCAATATTCTCATACAAAACTAATTAAGGCATTATTTGATTTTCTTGATCTTTAATCAAAATTCAAAAAACGTTTAGACCTAGATTTTGTTCTGATTGACAACCTATCAAAAATTTGTAAAAATCGGTTAACATTTAAGGGCTGAAAACCGTTATCGCCGTTTGTATGAAAAGGGTAAGTTTTGCCTTTGGTTCACAGTCCTCTTAAGTCGTGTAGATAACTGATAATTCTACAAGAATTAAGTACCTACCTATTTTAGAGTTTGGAGCTATTGAATCGACCCTTACCTTACCACTGGGAAAAAAGTAGGAGGTGTTTTTTACCCACTTACTTATCCGCAACACGAACGCGTGACGTAAATAAATTAATTTTAAACATGGGGGCCACTTTTGGGGGGTACTTTCGAAAAGTAAAAAAAAAGTTATGCAAACTATATCGTGTGACATATCAAATGAAATGGCTTATTGTGAGGATCTTAAATATATATTTGTTAGAATTTTAAAATAAATATTTTGGAAGTTATTTAGGAAATTAGGCGAAAATTGACCATTCCCCCCCTTATCTCCGAAACAACTGGGCCTACAATTAAAAAAAAATACAGAAAATTGTTGTTTACAGATAGATTACAGGAAACCTATAAGAAGTCTATGGTATTTAAAGTAACATAGGAAATTTCAGATAATCATGTACAGAACGAGACCCGCTCCATGCGAGTGTAACTCGCTCTTGCCTGGTTTTTTCCATTTCATTTATTGGGCTCGTGATTTAGAAATATTGACAGGTTCTGTATATTTAACGTACTAGATATCCAAATAAGCTGTCATTGCCTAGAATTAACACAAAGCTATTTATCAGAAATTGTTTTCCCATGGCCATCCGGATACTTAATAAGCTTCCAAAACTCTATCAAGACTTGACAATCCAAGACTTTAAGCGTAAACTGTCTATGTGGCTAGTGGACAAAATGTTTCTATAGTACCTTGACAGTAAGACGTAAATACGTTACAAGGACATACATAATAATTTCAGGACTATAATTTTAATTTTTTACTTTAATTTTCCATTTAATTTTAATCTATTATCTGATTTTGACTTTAATAAAATGTATAATGTTTGTATGTCATAAAATTTGCATGTCATTGTATGACAAAACATGTGAGACTATCATATTATCCTGACCAAATTGTACACCGTGTTTTTACGCAAATAAATATTCTATTCTATTCTATTCTATTCTTAACACCTACAAAAATCAAGGAGTGAGATAGAATACAACGTTTTCGCACGCGCTTATTATTCAAAAAGTGACTATAATGCTTTATATGAGCCATAAACATTTTATATACCTAACCATCAAAACTCATTTTACGTGTGGCGAGTTATATACAAATAGACGATGGCTGCTGCAGGTCGGGAGTTGAGGTTGTCCCTTCGCTGCCCAAATCAGACCTTCGCTCCTGCTCAAAATGGAGTGTATACAATACTTAGTACTCGTAGTCTACAAAAATACTTGAATGCAGGCTAACCTGCTAACTCCATCTTTATCATTAACCAGCAGCTTGAGCAGAGTGGCGTTGGCTTCCAGCGTCTTGTACCGGCTATTGTCCTCCTCTTCCTTGGGCAGGTTGAGCAGATTACTGTCCTGGATCGCGGTGACGGCACTGCACAGAAGCGCTAGAAGAATGAAGTCGGTTAAAAAGGTAGTTAAAGTGATAACTTAAACCGAATTTAACTAGTCTATAAATATTTGCGTCTCGACGCGAATTCGAAACTCTTTCCGAGGCAGTGGTAGTCATTACAATATACAGCGGCCCTTGTATGAATAACACAGATTAACGATCCCTCAGTACGTTTCTCTCATACTATTATCGAAGAAAGGAGGATGAGAGATAATAGGATGGAGATAACTCAGCTTTATTATTCTTGCAAGGGCCAGTAATGTTAGGAACTTCGTATTCGGGAATAGGCCTTCTGATACACTCCTTCTGATAGGAGATGCTACATAACCCGCTTTAATGGATGCTCATGAATCTCTTCCATTCTCTATAGGGTTGCGTAGGAAATCATACACAAACAAATACACCAGATGGAGAATGTTACTAGACTACAGTTTCGAATTTCAGTCAATTTCACTTAAATAATTTTTAAAAACGCGAAAACTGCGGCGTTTCCTGCTCAACTTTGTAAAACGCCTCTTAAAAACGAGACAAATATACGAGTATGTGCCTTATAGATCGTATACTTACTTCGTAAAATGGTGAAAATTTTAGAAATAAGGGCACACATGATGTCCAACTATGGGCGCATTCTTATTTCATAAGGTGGAGAAACCAGTGTGATGTGGTATTTCCCCCACTCTATAAAATTTCGATAACCGTATGTGTAAATACAAACTGGGAGGGAATAACTTGCTTAGTACACGGAATTGAATCTACTTCCTTAAACATTTTGCAAGACTGCGTATGAACCTAGAGAGAGGTCAACTACTTGGTTATTTACAGGCTACGTATACACATGCATGTGGCACACACCCACACATATCTACAATCGCACGTGGAGCAAGCTACAAAACAAGCGAGCCTGAGGTAATTATCGTCTAAAGTTTTGAGTACAAGCAAACATGAACAAATGGCTAGGGAGCTGGGTGCCGAAATTTCTATATGATTTGTTCGCTTGGCAGATCTGAGTTTTTCGATTAATGACAGTGTAAAGAATCACAGAAAAATAGTCTGCCACCATGGTAGCGCTGCGTTTTCAATTGACAGCGGTTCAAATATTTAAACAAAAAACGGTGTGCTAAATCATTTGTTCGTGTCTGCATCTTGGACTGATGGTCAGAATCATCCTCAAAACGATGAACATCGAAGAGGCAGACGTGCAGGGCTCTGTCTTATAACGGGACGTAGTTGCAAAAATGTTAATGAAAAAAGCAATACTTAATCATTTGTTCGTCGTTCTCGTTGCGTCCATTCGGTTCATTAGGACTCCAAGAATAGAAAAAAAAGTTGCCAGACGTCTAGGTTGTTGATTTTTTTACGTACGATTTTTAAAGTTGTAATTCAAAAACCTAGGGACATACGACTTTCATTTACTGGACCAAATCGATTTGTATTGACATAAACTTTCATTCCTATCAATATGAAAGACGAACAAATCATATACCAAAAATGGCACCCAGCTCCCGAACTAAAACTTTGAACAGCCTTCCAGCTTATCGAAGTGCAAATATTTACCCCAATCAGTAGGCCATCTAGAGGCGAGCTTAACGGTAACCAGTTGAAATTGACCCGAGTTACATGTTTGACAGCACGTGAATCGCTAACGCGATGAATCATACGAACTCAATAAGACCTGTATTCGAAAGTAAAATGAGATGAAACTACATACTTCCAATACTTCTTACACTATAGTACGGCTGGTACTAATCTTTTATCTCCCGGGGCTGTCGTTAAGCGCAATGTCACACTATTATCAATAATGGTGCTCTACGTTACGTCGAATTTTTTTGATAGAATTTTCATTACGCAAATCGATTGGTTCTGTTAACCCTTTGAACGCCACGGCTAAATTGTTCGCTGTCGCTCGTGGTGTCACCTAGGGGCCACTGAAAATCAGCGCCGAGGCTCGCCACGGCATAACGCTGAGTGGCACCCTCTTTGGCACCGTTCGGCACAGCTTTTTATGGTCATTGTTTACTTTGCTTTCCTTGTCTGTGTCAAATTTGTGTTAAATGAATGTCTTTATCATTATTATTTAAATGGTTGGAACTATTTTTTTTAAATTGTTTTTGGTCTTCCACACGACCACAGTCTCACATGATCGAAAGGGATAACGCGGCTGAAGGTGGAACGCGACTTATAATATTCTATTTTCTGACAAATTGTTAGGTTTCCGTACCATTCCATAGATCCTTTGAAATATTGCACTCTTGTGAACCAATGATTATCGGCCGTACTATAGTGATCTCTAATTGATTTGTAGTGCAGTCTTAGCCAACATTACACTGCCGTGGCTTCCGTCATTTGCTTCACTTGGTGACACGCTGGGATCCGAGGTATTGCGGACATATTACGATGCGCTTTTTATAGCATTGCAGCGCGGGAAATTGAACGGGACTTTATTGTCTGACGTATAAAAGATTACAACAGAGTTGGTTAACCTTATCTGTGATCACTATTGTTTGCTCTAACTCGGGTAATGCAATAACCATAACTGGATTGGATAACCCAATCAAATTACATTTGTACCCATTATTTTGACGCTATCGTTGGTCTCTATAGCCATGGGCGTACGTACCCACGGTGGGGCAATATACATACATACCTACATAGCATCACGCCCGAAATCCCGAATGGGGTGGGCAGAGCCACAAGACTACTTGTGGCCACGTTTTCGATTAATTAGTCCTAAGATGGTATGATGAACCGTATGGTGACAGGTGATCAGCCCATCGCCCATACAGGTAGTCCACCATGTTGGAGAGGACCCGTCCCTTAGTCGACTTTTACGACATGCCAGGATGATAAGCATCTGCACGCATTCTATGCTATTTCTTCACTCCCAGTGCAGCAGAGGAGTAAGGTGAGGCAAGGTGGCGCATTTGCCTCCTTACCTCTTTGACCCGAAGCTAAGAATTTTTAGGCATAATTATATAATGACAAAATTAAATATTCATTTAGGTAATTTAAAAAACCGGCCAAGTGCGAGTCGGCAAATAAATCACGTTTGTTGTATGGGAGCCCCCTTGAATATTTGTTTTATTTTAATTTAATTATTTATTTTTAAAGTGAATATATAACTAAATATTATGTGAATATTTCAAACGTTTACCTGTTGCCGTTATCAATATCGAGCAAAAACGACCAAAAAAATCACGTTTGTTGCATGGGAGTACCCTTAAATATTTATGTTATTCCGTTTTTTAGTATTTGTTGTTATAGCGGCAACAGAAATACATCATTTGTGAAATTTTCAAATATCTAACTATCACGGTTCATGAGATACAGCCTGGTGACAGACGGACAGACAGACAGTCAGACAGACAGACGGATGGACGGACAGCGAAGCCTTAGTAATAGGATCCCCTTTTACCCTTTAGGTACGGAACCCCTTAAAATTACCGCGCGAAGCAATGCAATAGGTATCGATGAATCGAGCGCGCATGCACAGAGATCGAGTTAGTTTATTTACTTCTGCCCCACTCTTAAAAATGCTGGGTACGCCCATGTCTATAGCACTATAGTAATAAAAGTATTTTGTACAATATAAGTAAGTTGGCGTATCCTGACCTGATAAGTAGTAGCATGTACCCAGCCTCAATAGTGCGAGGTAAATACTTCTTTCTGCATTTCACGTTTTACGACATAATTGAATACTTTGTCGGCCAAGCGGCTTCGCAAAATAATTTGCTTTTGTACCTAACTGGTGTTTAGTTAGAAAAACTTGCTGCTGAGTTTCATGTGGCGTGTTTTTGCAACTGCGCTGGTACCTATGTAGGTTCATATTTAAGTTTTAAAGAGACAGGTTGGATATTTCAATTCAAAAAATCCTTACAAAGCACTCTTTATGATATGTCTAGGTTACTTAATCGTTGGGCCAGCCAGGGTATAAAATACATTTCAAAAAAAAACTTGTTTTGCGTGAATCCAGCCCTATTGTTTGATAGTTGCACGCCACCTGCCGGAAGGCGACAGCGTTTCCGCGTGCATCCGGATGGATGCGCCAAAGCCTTGCGCATAAACCTGATTCATGATATTGGTTTACGAAGGCTCTTGGCAACACGCATTGTTGCTTGTGGATTGTGTTCATATTAACTCCGTAATTATAATTAGTTCCGTTTTACAGATTGTTACTTTCCTGAACTTATGATGCTCAATAGGCATGCTCTTGGTGGAAAAAGGTCCGCTCTTTTGAAACACCAAATAGCAAATTCACTTATGTCCAATAATAATTTATTTGGAATGACAAACATTAAGTATTTTTCTTTGCTGTAAAAATAAATTAGTTAAAACGAATATCATATCAAACCTCTTATAATTATCATATAGTAAATTCCAAATTCTGAAGTGACGAAATCAAACTATAGCTTTTTTTTAATATAAGGGAAGGCAAACGAGCTTGCGAGTCACCTGATGGTAAGTGATCATCGCCGCCCATGAACATCACTAACCCCGAAGGAGTCATTGAGCCGTTGCCGACCTTTTAGAGAAAAATAAACTCTTCTCTTGAAGGCCCCAATGTCAAAACAGTCCGGGAACACCGCTGATGGAAGTTGGTTCCACAATTTCACCGTACGTGGCAGGAAGTGTCTTAAAAAACGCACAGTAGTAGATCGCCATTCGTCAAGATGGTGTTGGTGAAATTCTAGTTTTCGGCGAGTAGTACGATGGTGGAATACAGCGGCTGGTAACAAATTAAACAGTTCCTCTGAACACTCCCCATGATAAACCAATGAACAAGATATTAACTAAACCAGGCCTTGTTCACTGTTTTGTTCAGTCCCAAATACTGGCTAAGTAGGGTGCAATTGGCATGATGGTAATCTTTCTCTTAGAATTTATTAAGTGGCTTTGTTATGGTTACTTTCGAAAGCCCGTGATAAACTAAAGGGGTACTATCTTAAATTTGTTAGAAACGACGTAAACGTAATATTATTATTTGTTATTCATAGCGACATTATTATCTTGGTAAATAATAACATGCACAAAAATCAATTATGGCCGGGTGTTATAAAGGTCTGTCGGATCAAATGTTAGATCAAGATTTTAGTAAATCAGTACCTATAATTTTTGACATTCGTAACCGAAATTGGATCAATCGAATGATCTTTATTAAATCCAGCCCATTTTTACTTCCGTATGTTCTAGTGATAACAATTTAAGAGTGAAATAACCGTGAGACATTCGGAACTCAACGAAACTGAACCCATTATCATCAGATGATTGATATCACTAGAACATACGGAAGTAAAAATAGGCTGGATTTTAGATCATTCGATCGATCCAATTTCGGTTACTGATTTGTAAACTTGATCTAACATTTGGTCCAATAAACCTTTATAAAACCGGGCCATAATTGATTTCAGTGTATGTTATTATTTACCAAGATAATATTATATTGCGAACCAGAAATATATAGAAGTTATAGTTCACTCGTCGAAGTGGAACAGACGAGTAGGTGCGCCAGTCTGAACGAGGGAGAAAGTTAGTATTTTGTATTTTTTTTCAAGATAAGGCTTTTGTATGCAGGCGTTCCACTTTTTATTCATTCTACTGACCTAAAGACTTTAGGTAAATTAAGATGAGCTATTGTTTTGTTTGACTGTTAATTTATTTGCTTTCTTGGTTTCCAACCATATTATTACATATAAGAGCTTTGTAAACGACTAAGTAATATACGGCTTAAGACATTTTTGGCGATGGTATATCGAGTTTGCATAATTCACCAATGGTGCCATTGTTCAAAACGCAAGTGTATCTATACTAAAATTGTTTGCATTTTCGCATAACATCTTGTATTGCATACCTATAGCCGGCAGTGACGCGGGTAATTTATATTATACCAGCTAGAATATAGAGCCAACCTAAATTTACATGCAAATATAAATGCTACACTTGTTACTAGGTGCTTTACTAAGCTACAGATAGGTATAGTGAATAATATGTTTCCATGGGTAAAATTCGGATCTCAATCGGAAGACGACGGGACCCGAAGTGCCAATTAATTATTGTATTCAATGAGTGACATGTTTATACTCATTAATATGATACTTTATTATTTTCTGTCAAATGACAAAATGAAAAATGACAGCATGGTATGATGGCTAATGGCCCCCAATTCTCGGTGTTTACGAGATAATGTCGATTGCAAGATTAAACGTCAGATTCATACAGTTGTGTCAAATGACTGTATGCACTGACGTTTAATCTCGATTTTTAGATTATTTGGAATGCGCCGAGAATTGGAGACCTGCTAATTGAGAGAGCACGATAAATACGAACTTTTCCGATAAAACACGGTGGAAACTAATTATGCACTACATCTGTCGATACCTATGTAAGGGTATTTTTTAAAAGCAATTAAAAATGGAGTGAGAGAAGTTCCAATGACATATGATACATGACATGACATGACATGACAATGATACATGGCGTTGATGTTATTTTCATTGCAATTAAAGGTAGTCTTATTTTATACAATATGATGCGAATAACGTCCTAAACATCGACTTCCTAATTATACGCATTTTTAGGGTTCCGTAGCCAAATGGCAAGAAACGGAACCCTTATAGATTCGTCATGTCTGTCTCTCTGTCTGTCTGTTCGTCTGTCCGTCCATATGTCACAGCCACTTTTTTCCGAAACTATAAGAACTATGCTGTTGAAACTTGGTAAGTAGATGTATTCTGTGAACCGCATTAAGATTTTCAAACAAAAATAAAAATAAACCAATAAGTTCCCCAATAGGGGTTCCCCATACTTAGAACTGAAACTCAATAGTAGTTTATGCAACGGTTGCATAATGATAGGCCTTAAAACACTAGTGCGGTTTTCATGAAACGAGCCGATAGGCGAGTTTCATAATAAGATCGCACGTGTGTTTTAAGGCCAAATTATGCAGAGTTGCATACATAACTTTATCTACACACATATTATAAATCCTCCATGATGGGTTCAGAAACAATATTTTCTGGCAACAAGTTATTTGTTGCAATCGTGGCTGCATATTTCCGATATCCGGCGCATTTTCACATCACACACACTCCGAGAAGACTACTTACTATTCATATTTTCAACTAAAATGTAAATTACAAACAACTTTTTCTATTCAATTCAAAAACAATTCTACTTTCGTTCAGCAAAACGCCAACATGGCGATCCTCCGTCAAGACCATTTCTTTTTTAAATCATAGACAAACGGATGAAGTCTCTATTCTCACGTCACTCGAGATTAAATATTGTGCAGTTTATATTAAAAAAACATACTGAATTGACGTTTTGTATCAATAACTGTATTAATATCTATGGATACTAGAATAGAGACCACTTGAGTTTTGACAGCTGTTCCAAATTTAATCTCTTTTCTTTACTAAAAACGATAAAGAAGTCATGTTATTTCTTTATCGCAGCACTGGTTTTTCCTAATTGGTTGTCAAAATGGTGGTCATTTCCTAAGGTTTTTGATTAACCAATGGAGGTTTTATGATATGGGTGTAGATAAAAAAAATAATCATCAAACCCATACGTGTGGGATATCTATGGATAGGTCTTCAAAAATGATATTGTGGTTTTTAATATCATTTTTTTCTAAACTGAATAGTTTGCGCGAGAGACACTTCCAAAGTGGTAAAATGTGTGTGTATAATAAACGATAAATAATAAGCGATAAATACGAACTGATCACGTTTCCAGAAGGGGCAAGAAGCACGACAGAGGTAAGTTATACGAGCGGAGGTCACGTTTCACTCAATATAATGTACTTGAGTAAATACATACACATGCTTACTAGAAGAATATCGCTTTACACGGGTGCAAGGTCAGAGTGCGTTGTCCCTCTCACTATAAGAGGTGACCTGTGTCCAGTAAGACGTATATGAAAGAAAGCAAGTAAGAAAGAAACATTTATTCACTAACACAGAGTAACATAAATATAAATTAAAAACCTCGCATGGAAAGGGTTCCGTTCCGTAGATGATTATCTGAAATTTCCTATGTTACTTTAGATACCATAGACTTCTTATAGGTTTTCCTGTAATCTATAGCTAAAGATCTATTTTTTGTGTTTTTTTTCAAAATTTTAGGTCCAGTAGTTTCAGATATAAGGGGGGGGGGGGGGGGAATGGTCAATTTTCACCTATTTTCATAAATAACTTCCAAAATATTAATTTCAAAATTAAAAAAAATATATATGTAAAATCCTCACAATAGCTAACAGCCCTTTCATTTGATATGTCACACGATATAGGCTGCACAACTTTTTTTTAATTTTCGAATTTACAAGTGGCCCCCATGTTTAAAATTCATATATTTACGTCATGCGTCCGTGTTGCGGTCACCGACTTACATATGTATACCAAATTTCAACTCAATCGGTCCACTAGTTTCGGAGAAAATTGGCTGTGACAGACGGACAGACAGACAGACAGACAACGAGTGATCCTATAAGGGTTCCTTTTTTCCTTTTGAGGTACGGAACCCTAAAAACAATACAAAACAAAATGGTAGTGTGTGTGTCCTCGCAGCAGTGAACGGGACACTGGCTCAGCATAATGCTGAGGTGTAAGACACCTGCAGCGCTGATTTTCAGCCAGCACCGTCTGTGACTCACGGAGCGCTATACAAATACACTACATGCTAATAATTATTTATCAACTACTACTTAGATGGATTAGTCATACATATATAGTTAATATTGCGGTAATGTGTTCAGAATAATTACTACTAAATTACTTGATACAGCAGCATTAAGAGTAAAAAGTAAAAAAAGAAAAGAAAAAGATAACTAGTTATATAGGCTGATAGTGTTTTTAAAACCTCGCTGAGGACCATTCAGCCACCTTCAACGGCCCTAACATGCAAGACACAAAGATAAGTTATACCCGTTTATCTATATGACTATCTCTTTCGTCGGCACTAGTGTGAGAGAGATGCGCTTAGAGATAAGACGGTTTAACATATCCTTGTCTTGCATGTTAGGGCCGCAGGCCTTCACTTGGTATCCAAGTGCAGCTGGAGATGACGTCAGAGGCTACCAGCGTAGATCCGTCCGAAAAAAACGCTACATTCAAAGCGATATACTTATATAAACAGGGTGTACCTTACCTACGTACATTCGTTACAGAGTGCCTAAGATAAGTAAAGACTCATTCACGGCCGGCTGAGTCACCGCATTGTACTATTTACAACAGTTACGACAGACGAAAAGATATTATTCATTCTACGTTTTGTCCTGAGATATTAGCATATTCTTGATAAGTTTCCATTATGGAAATACACAGCGGTCAAATGGTTCTAACATCACCTTGAATATGTATCGTTAAGTTATAAATACAGCGGCCCTAACATGCATGCCACAAAGGTAAATTAGAACCGTCTATCTTTATGACTATCTCTTTCGTCGGCACTAGTGTGAGAGAGACGCACTTAGAGATAAACGGTTCTAATTTATCTTTGTGCCATGCATGTTAGGGCCGCTGAGATGGCGTTACTACTCGTATATATTAACCAAAATGTTGCATTGTGCATTTTTATTTCGTTTTCAGCCAAGAACCATTAATTTTCCATAACCGTTACATAATTGCTTAACCAAAAAATATAAATTAATCATAAAAAACCTAGCTTTAGCTTTCGTCCGGAAAAAAATCGATGATTATTAAAATGACTCGTTTGAAATTTCCGAAAGTCCACCCTGTGTCAAAAGTTACTAGTCACGAAGCAAATATTAACCCTTCGTATGCTTTTAACCTTTTGAACGCCAAGGCTAACGGTGAAAAAGCGTGCTACGAGCGCTCGACGACTGTAGACGACGAAAATGTATGGAAAACGGCATATCGTGGCGTGAGGGGCACGGAAATCTGCTGTCGGCTATAGCCGACTTGGGCGTTCAAAAGGTTAGTGCACGGAACCGTGCTTTTTCTTTATTACACTTTTTGCATTTTTCAGTAAAAAAAAATTGTATTTCGAGAATCAAATCAGACGCGAATACATTTTTTTACTCTACTACAGGGGTCACCAAATAGTTTCGCTCAGGGTCCGTTTTAAGAAATGAAATGACCAACACGGTCCCTACAACATTTTATAGAAAAAAATATTATACAAATGTAATTACGGAAATAACAAAGGTATTTTTTTACATATCAATGAGAAAAATGACATTTTGTGTTGCGGACTATCCGTTTGAAGTTTGGAGTAAAATTGGTACAAGCTATTGATATTAAATCCTTGCATTCTGTAGTGCAAGTTGCTTTGTTCTCACGGGCCGCACAAAATGGGTCGGCGGTCCGGATGCGGACCGCGGTCCGCCATTTGGTGACCCCTGCTGTACTATATAGGAGAGCTTAACCCGAGAATAATTAGAATACTTTCTGATTGTGTATTTCGATCTCCTTCTGTGCTTGGGTAGGAGAAGTAGGATTCTGTAGGATGATAGCTAGCTAGGTATAATAATATGTACAAGTAGGTAGAGCGGAGCCGACCAAAGTTCAAAAAATAATAGTAATCCTTTTTTGTTATAACGTTATCGTCATTTATAGGAAATGTTACTAATTCGTCTTTAAAACGCCAAAACCCGCTAACTTGTAGTTGTTTTCTATTTGCTTGCCGTTCGCATTCGCGGGTTAGGCATTTTAGTGCCGATATAGTAAATCATTTAGCAGTACCAAATAGAGGCTCAAGCCTTAAATGGACATCCAATAATACGCACTTCACATTAAAAATTATAGTCAGCGGTCCTAACATGCATGGCACAAAGATAAATTAGAACCGTTTATCTCTAAGTGCTCTCTCACACTAGTGCCGACGAAAGAGATAGTCATAGAGATAAACGGTTCTAATTTATCTTTGTGGCATGCGTGTTAGGGCCGCTGAAGACAGTAAAACTAACCCATTCAACTGATGTTGCGTGCCATCAGAGCTATAGTTAAAGGTTCCATGCCAATTACAACAATGGAATACAACTTTTTTGCCTTGTTTCAGCCAGCAATTTAGGCAATACTGCATCCTATTATACGGTACTAGTTCATATATTCCTGTGGGATTAAGCCGACAGCTGCCGTAGGGTTCAAGCTGGTTCGTCTAAGTCTGGCGATCGATTCAAGGTTTGTAAGGCACTCTTGTTAGATCTTAAATAAACTAGTAATTACTTTAATTCCTAAAAGTTTTATTTAAATCCATTTAACCGTTCCGGAGGCTATTCAGAACAAACATTCAGACGGACAGACAAACATTCTAAAAACCGTAATTTAGGCTTAGGCATCATGTAAATAGCATTTTCCGCTTAGAAAATGAAAATGAAAATATTTTGCAAGTACTTAGTCCACACGGGATCTTTCACATGTCTGAATCTACCAGCGCTTCGAAAGGTGACATCTGCTGAGAGGAAACGCCGTAAGAACTCAGCAGTAAATCCTTTTTGAACTTTGACATAAGAGTTAAGAGTTTAGATATTTCTATTAATTTTGAAATAACGTTCGTTTATTAATATGGTAGAGATATCAGACACTCTACATTGGAACTACTCTTACCCACCTTTTAAAGAGAAAAATAAATAGCGGATATATATTACTAAAAAAAATGTATGATTAAAGCTATAACTTTGCTAAATATACTTAAGTATAAAGATTGAAACTATTTAACTTTCCTACGATAAATAAGATACCGATTATAAAAATCCTATAATTGTTATTTGGTACTGACAAACAAACGTTTTTCTTAAATAAATTAGAATAATCTTCGCTAGCACCTCGCTTAAATAGCTAAGCCAGAAGGTAGCAATAATTCTACCATATACAGTCACCATTTTACACTGTAACCAATCGATTAAGATACCGGAAACGGCTGCTGTATGAATCACACCCACCTCTCGGAATTATAATAATTGCATGTCATTACTGCGGCAGAGCCTTAGCCACGTAGTCTACGATAAGGATGACGTCAGACCAGCGGCCAGCATGCCAGACACGGGGATAAATTAAACCCGTTTATCTCTCGATTATCTCTTTCATTAGAGCTAGTGTGAGAGAGACGCACTTAAAGATAACACGGTTAAACTTATTCCCGTTTTTGCGGCCCTAACATGCATGACACAAGGATAAGCGAAACCGTATTATCTCTGAGTGCATCTCTCTCATACTAGTGCCGACGACAGAAATAGTCATAGAGATAAACTGGTTTATTTATCTTTGTGGCATGCATGTTAGGGCTGCTGGCATGCTAGGGTCGCTGGTTGTGATTCTTTAACGTGCGAAGCGGCTGATCGGCTGATAAACAAACTATTAAATAAGACTGTAAGGACAATGTCATTCGGTTTATTTGTATGTGTCTGTCATCGCTGATCAGCCAATGTGCACGTTATTAAATCACATGGCTGTTGTGTTATTCTCTAAAAAATTAAACGACGGAGTTACTTAAAATGTTGTACAGCGATAGTCGGAGCAGGGCAAGGATTTCACACGGACGAAGTCGCGAGCAAAAGCATGTTATAGCGTATAAGAAAGACGGGACATCTGAAGAAATGACGAGCCTATGTATTAAAGATATTAACAAAGAAATGGTATCATTTATTAGCAAGGGGGACAAGCGGGATAGATAGAATCCAAAAATGTCGTTTATACATTATTGTCGGTTCGTTTGAAAGATTCTTTGCTTGGAAAATTCGTATTATGAGCACGCTAAAGAGGCCGGCTTTTGTGCACTCATAATAAGTACGAATTTTCCAGTCAGTTCAGTTTACGGCAGAAACTGCCTGGAATTAAGAACTCATAATCCGGCCCCAGCGGCCCTAACATGCATTCCACAAAGATAAATTAAACCCGTTTATCTCTATGACTATCTCTTTCGTCGGCACTAATGTGAGAGAGACGCACTTAGAGATAAGACGGTTTACCTTATCTTTGTGTCATGCATGTTAGGGCCGCAGTTATAATAGGAAAACTGTTGAAATAATTTTGATGGTATTTAAAAAAAACGTCCCAGGTAGCATCAAATTTTTGATTCCTCGAAATCGACTGACCACAAAAAAGATAGGTATAACAATTTTAAATTTGACCTTTTGAATGCTACGGTCGTTAGATACTTCTGACATTCTGACAACGTACCTAACGTGTGCGGTCATCTCTATTTCGCAAAGCTGCTGCCCTAACATGCAAAACACAGGGATAAGTTATCCCTAGTTATCCGTATTATCTCTGAGTGCGTCTCTCTCACACTAGTGCCGACAAAAGAGATAGTCATAGAGATAAACGGGTTTAACTTATCTTTGTGTCTTGCATGTTAGGGCCGCTGAGGTGGTCTATTCAAAATTCGAATTTCCAAAATAATTATTTTGCATTGCATTTCTTTCACATGTCTGAATCTACCAGCGCTTCGAAAGGTGACATCAGCTGAGAAGAAACGCCGCAGTAAAAACGTATCCGCGGCAGTAAAAATGCTTGATCTAAAAGTCGCAGAGATGGACGGGCTATTTAGTATTAAGAATTATTAAAAAATAAGAACCTGCGAAGATAAGGTACTAGGTGCTAAAGTAGGTAATCGTCAAATGGCCATGCTTTACTTGGGTCTAATGCCTGTGTGACTTGATAAGCGTATAATAAACTTAGTGTTTACGGTAGGCAGAGCAGAAGGCGGATCAAAATGTAGCACTTTTCAATCAAAAACTTACCGAATACAGCCACGCAGATCAAACAAAGAGACTGGGAGCGCGCCATCTCATCACAGACACTGAAAACAAATGAAACACTCGCTCAGTCGGGACCTAACATTGAATCGTTAGCGTCAAGTTGGCGTAACCGTCGAAGATATCCAGGATCTGATGAGTCCAAAAAATAGTTAGATACTATTTTTTGGACTCATCAGATCCTGGATATCTTCGACGTAGTAGTAGTACCCAATTACTACTACTAGGTACTAGATCTAGTAAAAAAACATATTATTTTGGAATTTCTGAGATATGAGCCCTGTTTGACGTCAAGTTAGCGTACCTGTGTAATAAATACTAATTGGGTACTACTTTTAGGTACTATTTTTAGGGTTCCGTACCTAAAAAGAAAAAACGAACCCTTATAGGATCACTCGTGTGTCTGTCTGTATGTATGTCTGTCTGTCTGTCTGTCTGTCTGTCTGTCTGTCCGTCTGTCACAGCCAATTTTCTCCGATATTACTGGACCGATTGAGTTCAAATTTGGTATCCATATGTAAGTCAGTGACCGCAACACGAACGCGTAACGAAAATTAATGAATTTTAAACAAGGGGGCCACTTTTGGGGGGTAAATTTGAAAATAAAATAAAAAAGTTATGAAAACAATATCGTGTGACATATCAAGTGAAAGGGCTTATTGTAAGGATAATAAATATATATTTTTTGGAATTTTAAAATAAATAGTTTTAGTAGATTTAGAAAATTGGCGAAAATTTACCATTTCCCCCCCTTATTTCCGAAACTACTGGGCCTAACATTTTGAAAAAAAAAACAGATAGTAGTCCTTTACCTATATATTATAGGAAAACCTATTAGAAGTCTATGGTATTTAAAGTAACACAGGAAATTTCAGATATTCCGAACGGAACCCTCTCCACGCGAGTTTAGCTCGCACTTGTACGGTTTTTTGGAATCCTCTGATCCTTGATATCTTCGAGGGGTACACCAACTTGACGCTCACCTTTAAATTATCGCTAAAATGTTAATTAGCGTTTTGGTACTTACGAAAGTACGTATTTATTTAATAGATTATAAGGTAATATAATTTGTATTTCAGAATGAGTTTAATGACCGATTTGAAAGATAAACTACTACATTAGTAAAGTAAGCGATAACTATAGAGTAGTTAATTACTAATTGGGTTAATTAATTACGTGATAGGCTATTTCATTAATGATTGTCGGTGATCCATTTATACGACTGCTTTTATTTTACTTCAATAATACTGCTACAGAACCTTGAGTTTTAAACCTTGCAAAAACCAATCCGAAAATGTATAAGTTCTTTCACTGGATGAGTTTTTCATGTTTGTAATAAAATCCAGTTCGACACACCTAAGGGTAATGCAAGGGCGCAGCAAAGGAGGCGCCAGGTGGGCCCGGCCCACCCCAGAACCTTTCTGGCACACCTAAGAATTTAAGAGGATCACTTCAATAAAGTACAAGAGGGCGTTCATTAATTACGCGAGGTGCTCAGGGGGGGGAGGGGATTGAGACGAATCTTACTAAATCTCACTTGGGGGAGAGGGGGGGGTCTTGGCAAATATCACGTAATTTTTTTCTAGCAGAAAACGGTGTGAAACTGCTTGAAAGTTAAGTTAAATTAAAGCTAAATGAAAGTAAAAACAGTGTCTTGAATAAATAAGGCATTTTTTTTTAAAAATAAATTCAACGGTTTTATACCCGAAATACAAATTTTTATAAAATCTCACGTGAGATTGGGGCAGCGGGGAGGGAGTCGAGAAAAAACTTACAACATCTCACCGAGGGGGCAGGGGGGGTAAAAAAATATTATAAAAAACTTCACGTAATTAATGGACGCCCCCCAACTACTATTACCTATATTGAGTGAAAAAAAATCATTGCTACGCCCGTAGCGTAATGTTAAAAACTCCATTAGCCCCAAATCTTTCAGACGGTCTTCAAATAACAGTTACCACTAAGTGACTGATAAGCCGAAAATGCTTCGTTTCCACGTTCGAAGATTGCATTAATGGGTTTATTGACAGCATTAACAGTGCTGTTAATCTAAAAGTTTAACTCCAGCTCGCTAAAAATAACCGGTTGTTTTGAGCACAGGATGGCGTTTTTCAGGATGCACGGACATGAAATAGAACGTTGATTTTCGCAATCACTTCTTTTTACGTTTGAAATGTCCACAGTTTTACCACGTTTTACATAGTAATGATCTAGTTTTTTTAATACATGCGTGAGACTGAACTTTCCGGTAAGTATTGCCAGCCAGCGTCACTTTCGCGATACAAAACCAGTTTGAAGTCTCAAAATACCTTTTGTGCGGGGTCCGATGGGAGCTCGTCACTTAGATCGAGTTAATTCGATGTGCACTTTTTTGTTCCGTATATCGAAGCGCGGGCGACAGCGCGAGACGTGCGCACGCGACGGTGGCCGGACATACTCTGAGAGAGAATTTCTTATAGTAAGTATAGATAGGTTCTGCTATACTCTCCGTCAAGCGTGAGGTGCCGCTGACCTCTGATCGATGCAGGAAACCCATGGATGCGGTAACATTGCCAAAACTTGGAAGAACATACATTTTAGTGCCCTTTATGCCTGAGAAGGATTTCTGTAGGTTTGTAACGTTGTACGGCTTAAACTCTAGCTCGATTTCCGGTGCGAAGGT
Organism: Tortricodes alternella; assembly: GCA_947859335.1. Classification (NCBI taxonomy): domain Eukaryota; kingdom Metazoa; phylum Arthropoda; class Insecta; order Lepidoptera; family Tortricidae; genus Tortricodes; species Tortricodes alternella. The sequence goes on along the minus strand of OX401979.1, from coordinate 12,034,890 downwards.
ACTGTAGTTGTCACGAATATAAGTTAGTGACCACACGCAGTTAGGAACTTCAAACATGCAAGTACGTGATGTGGTCCAGTATTGAATGAAAAAAGAAATCGCGGGTTCGATGCTCGGAACAATCCAGTAGTTATAGTCTGAGATACAGACTATCACAGAACAGAATAACGTGATAAGTACCTAGAAGGATTCTTAGTTTGGGGCGGTGCGAGTATTTAATTTAAGAATGATGAAGAAGAGGTCTCCGCCAATTATGGGGTAAAAGGATTCATGAACCCTACTTCCTATCCTACAAAATATGAAATGTGAAGTAGCACACAAGCTGTTTAAGACTTTATATCGCCATTATAACTTTCAAAGATTAAAAGATTTAGGTATTTGTCCAACATAGGTAAATTACATTGATGTTACATTTTATGATTTGTATCACTATGTGTAGGTAGGTTCATTACTCTATTTTGAGCGTTATCAGGGCTTTATAAGCTTGTGTGCTGCTGGGTAATCACATCTCAACGGCTGAACATATTTAGATGAAAATGTGTGCTTTAATTTATGTGTGATTAAAAAAAATACAGACTGACATTTAAAGTTCCCGTGGAAATCTAGTAAGTCATACCTATACAGAGTTATAGTTTAAGGGGCTCGTAAAGTAAACAGGCTAGTTTTCCTCAATTATTGCTGCAATTCGGGCTATCCTCAAAAGTTTTCAAACTTTTTGCTCTCATTAGTGATGTAATACTTATGTAATCGTTTTGGGGATAGCCCGAATTGCAGCAATGAATTGACGAAAAACTAGCGTTTACGAACCCCTTAAGGTTAGCAGTGGTTTCGGCCTTTACCCTCTAAGCAGTTGCTTTAGGTCTAAATATGACTCATCCAGCGTTTCATGCATTGCATCCGTGTCAGGAGACGAGCCAATATAGATATTCCCGTGGCCCCCGACCCCTCGCTGCTACCCGTGGGTGCCATGGGAACCAATACCTTCAGTAATTATTAACTATTAGGTAATAAATACCCTTTGGCTGGTCGTAGGTCGGTCAAATGTCAGTTTCCTTACAATGGAACAGTCAGAGAGTTGGTTAATTCTAGTTTACAATATACTGATTTAACTTAATTTATTTAAAACTGTGGACCCGCTACAGCTTCGCCCGCGGTATTTTCCATACAAACTTTATCACCCCTTTTCATCCCTTTGCGATGGAATTTTAAAAAATCCCTTATTATTTATTAATTCTAACTAATATGTGTGGTTTGTCTATTGCACTTTGTGTCAGTTTAAAACATATATTTTTTTGTTGAAACTGTAATGTTTTGTTTGAAAAAAGACTGACATTCTTGCGACGCTTCTGCTCCACAGATATCTTTGCAGATATCACCTTTCGAAGCGCTGCTGGTGTGCTGGTAGATTCAGACATGTGGCCTACTTTCAAAATAAATATTTTGAATGATTTTTTGACACGTTGATAGGTTATCCCCATCTTATCGCTCAGTGCATCTCTTTTTAGGGTTCCGTACCCAAAGGGTAAAAACGGGACCCTATTACTAAGGCTCCGCTGTCCGTCTGTCCGTCTGTCACCAGGCTGTATCTCATGAACCGTGATAGACAGTTAAAATTTTCACAGATGATGTATTTCTGTCGCCGCTATAACAACAAATACTATAAATTAGAACAAAATAAATATTTAAGGAAACTCCCATACAACAAACGTGATTTGCCGTTTTTATAGATAATGGTACGGAACCCTTCATGCGCGAGTCCGACTCGCACTTGTTTCATACTAGTATACTTCTCATCATATAAAAAGAGCGCTGTCCAGGCAGCACACAAGCTGCATTAGAGCTTATATAGCCATTATAACGCTAAAACTAGGGTTATAATGGCTGTATAAGCTCTTATACAGCTTGTGTGCTGCTTGGGTGATGGCTATATAAAATGTATGGCCGTCAGCACATCAGCGCTCTTTTTAAGTGACGCGACCTATATGAGAGAGGCGCACTGAGGGATAAATCGAGGTAACATAGCCTTGTGTCAACCTTGCTAGAGCTGCTGTAGGTATTTCTGTACCATTCGGCAGTTAAAATGATTGTTTTGGTCTTTATCGGGAAACAGTAAAAAAAAATTCAGACGCACCAAATTTGAAGTGTCAAATAAAATGTTTATTCATTCAAAACAATAAAAAATATGTAAAAATTAAAAAAGTGCAAAAAAATATTAAAAATCCTTAAATAATAATAAAAAAATCTCCAAAATATGGAAGCTATTTATTAGAAACTGTATCAAACATTTCTGAAAACTAATTCTCTTCGTGTACCTCGGATGTTCTTTGCAGATTGTCTCCAAATATCTCCACGAAATCATGGCAAAGGTCATTCCGTGTACCCCAGAGAACCCCCCCTGTCTAGTTAAGAAATCGTTCAATAAACAAGAAATCATTAAAAAATCGTACATTAAAGAAAACCACTCTGATAGCTATGGTAAAAGCTTCTTGGCTCTTCATATGAAAGAAATCGAGTTGAAACGGAAAGAAAAAGCAATAATGAGGAAAGAGAAGAACCTAAAAAAGAAGATCAAAAAATTTCAAAGAAAAATTGACCGCAGAGCACATGCGAACTTACGAGCTGCACACATGATGCAAGTGGCGAGGAAGAAGCTGCTCGCCGCCCATGATTCCAAGGGCAAAGTTTTGAAACGTAATAAACCAAAATTAATTAATAAATTACAAAAAAAGAGCAGTGCAAAGAAGTCCGCCTTTCATGGTCAAAAGGGTAAAGTCTTTAAACGTCATAAGAACAAAGCACGTACGCGCAAGAAGTCGAAGAAAGCGCATAAGAGTCACAAGAATCGGAAACACTCTGACCACTATTATAAATTAATATCCAAACTCCCTTGCATGGCGTGCCGAAATAAAAATCCAGCAGATAAAGAAAGGGGATCCTGCTTGGGGAGGCTGTTTGGTTTATCGAACCGTCCTCAAAGTACCCAGAATGCTCCACTCCCGTTTCCTTTCAGTTGTATGAGGAAGGCCGATGAAATGATGCGGAGTAGGAACATGCGCGAATGGACAACGGCGGGAGGCGACTGCCAACAGATGCTGCTCAGGAGACCGCCTATGCCCTGGGCCGCGCACCGCTGGCCACAGTTCTACCCCCAGAATCCAAGCATGAAGACGCTGTGGAAGAACCTGGGTGGTCTATGCCTCTGCCTCGCGGGAGTTTTATTTTGGGTCCCATGCTTTCTTTGTTTGGAAATGTGCTGGTGTTGTTGCTGCCAGGATTGCTGACTATGTTTTATAACCTCTGCCTTACCTTAAGGATTGATAAGTCTATTTTTATTTCGTGAAAATAAAATCATCCGTCTGTCTGTTTGTTTCGGCTAATCTCCGAAACGGCTAGACCAAATTTTGATGGGACTTTCACTATCCGATAGTAACTTGGGCTACTTTTATTTAGAGAAAGATAATTAGGGTTCTGCGCTAAATGTAAACTCTTCAAATTGTCAACAATTTGATCTACGTAGGTGAAACCGCGGGGGATAGCTAGTTTATTTCTATTTATATACATTTTAATGTATCTAAAAATAATATTGATTTAATCGAAACATTACAATAAAGTTGTATGTTTCAGTAAGTGGATGGAGCATATTAATGTCGAATAACTTTAAATACGTCATTTCCTCACGGATGAAAATTCGTAAGCTGATTGCTAATGCGATCCTGTAAATAATTAAAAAAAACACCTAGCAGTATGCCGAGGGAAAACGCGTCAGCTGGTGCATTTAAATAGGCGATAGCCGCTCCTACCTGGCTCCTGAATTACACCTTTCAGAGCATCAGCAGACGACCTTTCCACCGTGATACAGCCTGCTGACGTTTTTATTTATTCACAATAGCATATAAAATATCATCTGACAAAGTCTCAATCGGGAGGATAAGACAAAAAAAGAAAAATGTTCTGGTGACCAGCTGAGGTATAATCCACGACTTTATAGCATGCTGGCTTTTTTAGGGTTCCGTAACCCACCCACCGCTGCACAACCCACCCACGGAACCGCAGCTGACGTTCACCAGGCTTCATGATACATCATGATTTTAAAACTTAGGGGAATATCAATATGAGGCACCTATTAACAATCTTATTTGGATAGACCAAGGGGATAGACAGATGCGGCCGGTCTTTGTTCTTTTCTCGTGACTTGGACAAGTTTTTTATAATCTGGATTTCGTTTATGTCAATTTTTGAAAACATGAACGTGTTTATATTTATTTTATTCTAAGTAACTTTACTTTTTACGTAATGCATTCAATTTTAAATAACTCTTATTATTATAGCAGCCAATTCATAGTTATTTTTAAATATAACGGTACCTGAAATCCTGGCTATCATGAATGATGAGCGGTATTGTCGGTTCCGAGTATTAAAATTCGACGACAGTCCTAAAGGTTCAGCTCCACTAGTTAAAAGTCCCAATGCAGCAATAAAGCCAAAAACAGTGAAAGATTTACCAACTCGCACTCCAGAACGGTCCCGAGTTCACAAACCAATAGCCGCGAATGATATAAAAAGCAAGTCGAGCAGTGAGATAATTGTGAAACATATCCGGAGTACGTATATTTATTTATGTACTACTTATCCGTGCACAATCTGTAACTATTAATTTGCTGAAATAAGATATATTTATGCAGGAGAATTTTTAATTATACAACGTAATTAACATACAACAATAATAATACTAAATAAAGTTAATTTAATCTATATCATAATTAAATTAAATCTAAAAAAGGTCCCAGTGGAATTGTGCCGAAGATGCTGGTAGCGTTTCCTCGCTGTATCGCAATGCTATTAGCGTTGTGCGAGGAAGCTGCCAGCTCTTTGGTCCCCAATTGTTTCAACCAGCCTCTTCGAGATTTCCCCGAAGAGGCGTAGTGCGCAGGACCCCACGGACCGAGGGTCTCGACTCCGAAAGGAACAAAGTTATATTCGGAACAGAGACCCCTATACTTGTTGTTCTTGTTGTGTTCGGCCGCTTCAGCCGCCGCACCGGGTTTATTGGACGTTCCATGGAGATATGTCGGGGCCAGCGTGTCTACACAGGTTGCGTCCCACACCAGCACCCGACCCATTTTCCACGGAACTCACGTTATCCCATCCGGTCTCTTCCAATCCCAGATATATAACATTCATATTTCCCATTTGTTACAGATAAAGTCTCAAAGAAACACATACGCCATAGTAGAATAAGTGTCGAGGATTTAAAACGAGTTTTTTTATCAAAAAACAATAGCAATCTTATTAAAGATCATGGTTTTGTTCAGGACAGGAAAATTAAGGAAAAGGGTAATAGAAATCAAAGCATTTTACAAGATCATCATAAATGGCAGGATGACATTAAGGTGGTTTACACCACGGAAACAAGGAAGTTACCTCAAAGATCAAGGCACCTACCTCCACAGGACTATCGATGCGAGAACCATGACCCATATCAACGAAACTTTTTTGGTGGAAATGCAACCATCTTTTCCCAGTCCGGTGGTGACTGTAATAAACGTGTATGTTGTGGATATAAGAGATCTTTCAAAAGAAAACCCCTCGATTGCCGTCCCATCAAAGTCATCTCTTCTGTTTGTCTTGCGAAAAGACTAAGGAATAATTTTCATTCGCCTAACCACTTTAAGGTGATTAGATTTCCGTCAGATAACATAAGAATAATGGATACGAAGAAATGTTTGATGCATCGTGCCTGTTCACCGATTGTGATCCAAAGTCGTAGTGTACCGATTATTAGCCGTGGTGTACAGACCAAAGGCAGCATTGTTTCGGCTAAACTCCCAAATACTAGTGTCAATATTGGAACCAGTTGTGAGCTTTGCCTAAGTAACAAGTCATGCATGTGCGAAATGATGCCTAAGGAAGCACGTTTCCCAGAACAACCTTTTTATATTCAATATTTTATGCCGTGGCTAAAATACGCTAAAAATTATTTTAAATATTTATTTTTCGCCATAGCCCTAATAGTCTGTTTTCCCTGTGTTGCGATAATTTCATTCTACTGGCTAATAAAGCCACCTATTTCAACACTAGATATCCGACGAGTGATATTAGGTAAGTGTAAGTCGAAGGAATATCGTGCTGATGCAGAACAACCATGCGTGCTGTCCGAGAACTGCTATCAACCTAGATCGAGCGACTGCCAGAAGAAGAGAAAGAGGAAAAGCAAAAACAAATGCATAGGCACAAGCAGCTATCATCCAAAATACGACCGAAGTAGCTGCGAATGCAACTTGCATATGCCGATGAGATGGCGTTGGAAATGGTTTAAAAAAAGGTTTCGTAGGCTTAAGAAGGAACTTAACACAAAAGAAGAAACCATGTGGAGTAACACTTGTGGCGACTACGGCTTGAGGATGACTGACTGGGTTTGGATTGACAGTCGTCGTCCTCAAGCGAATCCCTTCGCTTTTGCGTGTTACAAGAGTTATAAGAACTGTGCTCACTGTTGTTTAATGGTATGTTCCTGTTTGTTTTGGTGCCCACTCATGTTATTCGTGAGTTTTTTGATTAATTTATCGTGCCGCGTTAGAAATTTAATGTAATATTGACTGTTAAAAATATTGAGTAAGTATGCGGCCCGATATTTTCTCTTCGGTTATGGATTAAAGAATTTTGAATAATGATGCCTACTTTATTTTGAGTTTACTTTTCGACTGATACCATTTCAGATTTTCCATCTTTATTTTATTAAATAGGTCTTAGGTGGCCTAACTGGGCCCCTGCCTGCCTGCTATGTTGAAACGTGTGAGCGCGGTCACAGCATGATTATGATTATACTGTGGCGCGGTGCTACCAGTGTTACAATTTAGCGAATTTGTCGCTAGAAATTGTGACTTTTGATTAAGTCTCAGCGACAAAAAAAAATTACGCGGCAAAAATGGTTTGGCGACTTATCTGGCGACTTTTGGGGTATAAATCAAAACAGTTTTAGGCCCCTGACCCCAATCGGCCCAATTCTGGCAGTAATAGATACATTTTTTGTTAATTCGACACAGACTTATACAGTGGCAAAAGATGCCACTTTATAAACATCTTAACCAGTATTCGATTATTGTTATTATATTAAATCAACATAACAAACTGATATAACATAAACATAATAAATAAATCTTAAACCAAAAACAAATCTGAAATTATAATTAATTAAAACTAAAACTACCCTACAAATAAAAATTGTTGTATTTTTGTTAATCTGAACGTATCTTAACGTGACATTGACAGTTGACAGACCGCTTGACATTCGAGTTGTCTCAGCTCAGTTGTCTGTCATTTATTTAGTACGTACAGATCAAATCGCGAATGAAATTGTTTTAAATTAATTTTTAGTTGAACAATCAATTTGTACCTCATATAGAGCAATAGTGTGATCAAACAATGCAGTCCGAGGAGAAGCGGCATAAGCATCACGTAGACTTAGCGTCTCTGGATCCAGCAGCTCGCGTTAAACAGCTAGCGGCCTACGGAGCCATGGTTGACGTGGATCCTAACGTGCCTCCGCGGAGGTAAGTCCTGGAAAATACTATCTGTGGATTCAGCTATGGCAAAATGACCCTCCTTGGGCTACTTGAGTCCCTGTGACCACTTTACCATGGGGCTCAGCTGGGTCGTTACTTATGATATTATTTTTACTATAAATCGTTTTTTGACAAAACATTCGTCCATTCTTAGAAATAAACAGTAAATATTAGAAGGTCATCGCAGTTGACAGCTTCTTTGAACATCACAATTAATAAATGGTAAATGATTTGCCCTTGTATTTCATTTGTTACATCATGTTGTTATGACTCACAAAAATGTTTGGGTTTATAATATTTTATTATCTTGTAGTTTTAATTCATCAACATAAATTCGAGTCTATTTAGGAATAAATTAAAAAAAATAGATTGCATGAGTTCCATGAAGGGGTGTAATTTCTTCAAGTTGTGGTGCTGGTTGTACTGCGCAGTGGAAATAGGCTGCCAGCAAAACTAAAAAATTCACATTCTCCATGTTCCCTTAATTCTTTTCTCACAGATAAAGATCTTAATAAATATGTCATATTCAATTCAATTGCAGGTATTACAGATCGGGCCTGGAAATGGTCAGAATGGCGAATGTATACTTAGCAGAAGGCAGCCTTGAAAATGCATACATATTGTATATGAAATTCATGACTTTGTTTCTGGAGAAAATGCGGAAACATCCAGAATATGCAACTGTGCCAGCACAGGTGAAGACGGTCAACCAAGTCAAGCTGAAGGAGGTGATGCCTAAAGCGGAGAAGTTAAAACAAAAGTTGTTGGATCAGTTTGCTAAGGAGCATAAGTCATATCAGGAAAATGAGGTTAGCTGTGATTATTCATTTAAAGTCAAAATAAGCCAACTGCATACAAAATTAGTTTGAACTCCCCTCATTTAAAGTTAAACAGGGTCTTTTGGCTGGCCTTTAAAGTATTACTGAAAACTCCACAGAGTTTTAATAGTTTAAATAAATGATTTTAAAAGACTAATATATTGTTCAAATAGGCACAAGTTTGGTTCCATTAGCAGCAAGCTAGTCTTTTTTAAATTGGCAACACTAAAGCATTGTTTATTAACATTGTTGTTTGTGTTGTTAACACAACTTATTACTTGGATTGCACGAAAGTCATAATTACATTACAAAATGTAAAATAAAAAGCTTAATTTTAAGCTATGAATGTCGGAACATCAATGTCAACTAAAAGTTGTGCGACATATTTTATGGGTTTGGCACATATGGTTCTACGTGCTTTGAGTGTCCTGATGGCTAAAACGTTAATTTAAACAGAACCATTTTATTTTGTGCTTATTAATAGTTCCTATATGGTAGCCATATCGACTGTGAAAATTTCAAATGTCGTAAGGGACATTTTGAGGAAATGTCAAAATGTCCATTACAACAATTGAAATAAGGTACATTTTGTCGAAATGTCAAAATGTCCATTACAACAATTGAAATAAGGTACATTTTGTCAAAATGTCAAAATGTCCCTTACGACATTTGAAATTTCCACAGTCGAATTTACTGATTGCTTATTTAAGCTTGCATATTTTTCAAACCCGTAGTTGCAAAAACCACCTTGACAGTATTACAACAAAGTTAAAATTTTGAGACAATGTAATAGCGACCTGTGAGTAAGAAAGTAATCCGTCAATAAAAATGAGATATCAGTGAAATGTTTGTATCAGGCGAAAAGACGCATAGCAGAGGAGCAGAGAAGGAAGCAGGAGATAGATGATGCCAAGCTAGCGGAGCGGCTGCAGGCCGACGAGGACAAACGAGAACACCCTACACCACATCTGAGGGGCGCGGTTAGTTAAACACCAAATAACCTTTGTAAAATGATAGCATCCAAGCAATGTTAATTGCTTTTGTGTACACAAGTACACAGTAAAGTGAGGTATTTATTAGTTTGTCAGAATAATCATCTGTTCATGTCCTCTGCTATTTACTTCATTTGTACTTTTATTCATAAAGATAGCCTTCACAATGAGATTCTGGAGATGTAGCATAGGTTCAAATTAATGGAGATGGTAGATTTATTTATTGAATTTATTACAACCGAGGATTAAGAGGGTCAAGCCCTTCATTTGATATAATTTAACAGACCATAATAGTTCACTTATCATAAACTTTCTTTAGGGCAGATGGGATTTCCCATTGGCAACACCTCATAATCAAAAATGACTCGCTTCCCTAATTCCCTTTTCTTGAAAACTTATCCCCTTTCCCTAATTAAGGGGATAAGTTTTCAAGAATCTTTTCTTGTGGTCATCTACGTGATATGAGCTCCTGTGTATAAATTCATGCTTCTAGATGCACCAGTTTAGGCTGAGGTTAGAGTTTTATTATTGAGTAGATAATCCAATTTTCTCTGATACTACGGTTTTTCGGTGTCTTGTAGTAATTGTGTTTTGCGTGGGCAGGATAAGTGGGCGGTGTCGCCGAGCGCGCCGCCCGTGGACGGCGTGCGCTACCCGGACGACTTCGCCAGCGAGCCGCCGCGCGCGCCGCCGCAGCACTACCAGCCCGCGCCGCCGCTCATACCGCCCGCCCTCCACCAGTCAGTAGCCATACTAATAGTCTATTTTTTATGTCTATAAAGTGAATACGAATTACTGGCTGAATACGACACGCTCATTAGTTCATTCAAATTAAGTACGCTATGGCATTGTCTTAAGGCATTGTCCTAATAGAACGCGACTGCGCGATCATCTCGATTTCGCGCGAATTTTGATGTTTGTGTCCTAATTGATCGCGCGAAAAATCAGGTCCCCTGTTCGATATCAGTATATTTGATGAACAAAATTCGCGCGAACTATCGCTGATCGCATAAATTTTGATTGTCATGTACATGTTGGGTACTCAGGGACAGCGGGCCGACGGAGTTCGGGGGGCCGCTGTCGTCGGGGCGGCTGCGGCCGGTGCGCGTGCCCGCGGCGCTGCTGGAGCGCTTCACGCGCCTCGCCGCGCCCAACACGGCGCGCGACGTCGAGACCTGCGGCATCCTCGCCGGCGTGCTGGTCAGTGCATTTATAGTTATTACCGTCAGCATCATCATGTCACCCGAACAAAGGTCCACTGGTGGACATGGGACTCTCTTAAAGGTTACAATGACCAAACCTGCAATGCTTGCACCCAATGGATTCCTGCGAACCAGGGCCGTGGCTTGGGGGCATTGTGGGGCAATGATACTACCTTGTAACCACCGCTGCCCTACCTTGTAACCACTGCTGCCCTCCCTTGTAACCACCGCTGCCCTACCTTGTAACCACCGCTGCCCTCCCTTGTAACCACCGCTGCCCTACCTTGGAACCACCGCTGCCCTACCTTGTAACCACCGCTGCCCTCCCTTGTAACCACCGCTGCCCTCCCTTAAATTCAACTCTAGCTACGGGCCTGCCCGGAGTTTGCAACTCCACCAACACGTCTTGGTTCACCTTGTGGGTGGTATGCTCCTGAATTACTAAACTGATTTTAATAAATTGGGTATCATATGATTCGTGGAGAACGTGCGAGTGGCACAGGGTATATAAGAATTCTAAGGGTGTAGCGTACTACGAACAGAAATGCTTTAAGGATGTGTATCACGTCAAATCCGCAGTACATTTATTTGATTTTTATAGTTTTTATTTCATTTGCACCAAATAACGGCAATGAGTAATTTCGTACGAATAATGATTTAAAATATACAAATTGTGTGATTATTAATAATTATTTAGTATGTGAAATAAAATCAGAACCTGATTTGACTACTCGAGTCATAATCAATCAAAATGCAGTATTTGAAACGGTCCGGACACATGGAAATTCAATCAAGAATATTTCCGTGGGAACAACGGTAACGACATTTTTTATCATCAAAAAATCGAGGAGAGTACAAAGTTATAGAAAATAGATTTTCTGATTATAAAAGTACTATGGGACGGAAACATTTTTCGCTTTTTCTTGTAATTTAATCAACTTCCGGTACAAATAACACAGGCTTGAATGTAATCTTAAATGTCATTTATCTCCTTTAAAAGAACGGTAAAGTGGTTTTTTTATTACACTTAATGCGAAACGACTAATATTACCATACTATTAAATTTCAGCGAAAAATATACAAATCGAAATATTGGGTACACATCCTTAAATTGCCAGTCAGGTATTATTATTTATTTGTTTAACAGGAGCGTGACCAGCTCAAGATCACGCACGTGATAGTGCCGCAGCAGTCGGGAACATCAGACTCGTGCAGCACCAACAATGAGGAGGACATCTTCCTGTACCAGGACCAGCAAAACCTGATCACCCTCGGCTGGATCCATGTAAGTGATGAATGAGGTTAAGGAGATGAATTCTGTTTACCGCTCTACCAAATAAAAACATGTCAAGAAATAACTGTCAAATTAGACGAAAATAGACCTCGTCGTGTTAAGTCATGCAAATTAAGTTCAACCATCAGGTAAACTTCTTTAAGTCCCATTTTACACTTCTAGAATGCTCCAATTAAGAACGATTTGATACGCATCCGACGAAGTTAAAATTAGGCGAAAATAGACTTTTCCGTGTGTAGACATACAAATGAACTTGAACCTTCGGGTAGACGTCCTTAAGTCCCATTTTGCTGTTCTCCAATGCTCCAATTGCGACTGTTTTCAGACGCACCCGACGCAGACGGCGTTCCTATCATCCGTGGATCTCCACACGCAGTGCTCGTATCAGCTCATGATGCCGGAGGCGATCGCCATCGTCTGCGCACCCAAATATAATGAGTGAGTAATTTTTTGAATCATTTTTCATACCGTGTTCATGAAGAACACCTGAATTCGAATTGCCATTTAAAAAAAAAACGGTCAAGTGCGAGTGAAACCCGCGTGGAGAGGGTTCCGTTCCATACATGATGAACTGAAATTTCCTATGTTACTTTAAATACCATAGAATTCTTATAGGTTTTCCTGTAATCTATAGGTAGAGAACTATTTTCTGTATTTTTTTCAAAATTTTAGGCCCGGTAGTTTCGGAGATAAGGGGGGGGGGAATGGTCAATTTTCACCTATTTTCCTAAATAACTTCTAAATTATTTTACTTAGAATTCAAAAAAAAAATACATTTAAGATCCCCACAATAAGCCCTTTCATTTGATATGTCACAACCCTTGTTTTTTAATTTTCTAATTTATCCCCCATAAGTGGGCCCCATGTTCAAAATTAATTAATTTACGTTACGCATCCCTGTTGCGGTTACCAATTTACATATATATACCAAATTTCAAATCAATCGGTCCAGTAGTTTCGGAGCAAATTGGCTGTGACAGAAGGACAGACAGACAGACAGACAGACAGACACACGAGTGATCCTATAAGGGTTCCTTTTTTCCTTTTGAGGTACGGAACCCTAAAAACGAAGCTATGTTTACTGGCTATATGAGCTTACTGGCGATTTAAGATCTTTTTGGAGTTGTGTAGTCAAACTAGGAGCTCTTAGTTTCGCCATGGTCGTCGCTCCGTCCGTATGTCACGGCGACTTTTTTTCAAAGACTATTAAAGTTTTGTACAACTATAGAAAATAGCCCCGCGCACACAGCCAACGTATAAAATAATTTGGAACTCTCATACTCCTTAAATGATTGCTGTTTGAAAAAGATAAGTATGTGTTTACCAATTTTTAAGGTTCAGAGGACCGTTTAGGAAATATTGAGCGCTAAAGAAGTAATTTCTGTTGGAGTTACGGTACCCCCAAAACTAAACTTCAAAATTTGCTTATTTATTAAGCACGACTAAAGACTTCAGTATAGTTCATGAGGCGATTAACCTACTGACAATCATGGAAAACAGCAACCAATAACTTTGAATAGAAAACTAGTTAAAGTTATGTTTTTGTAGTTATAAATGGCTACGAAACCCTACACTGAGCACGGCCCGACATGTTCTTGTTTATTTATGAAATGCTAATGGCCGAATTCAGAATCGCCATTTAAGCATTTGACTAGATATTAAGGAGTTAAATGTCCGTAAACTAGTTGTCAAACTATACAGAAACGTCACTTTAATTAAAGCTCAATTTGAGTGGCCTTTCTGAATTCGGCCATAAGATTGTAAGTGGCTCGGTGATTCCAGGACGGGTTACTTTGCCCTGACGCCGGATTACGGCATGCAGTTCATCACCAACTGTCGGCAAACTGGCTTCCACCCGCACCCGAACGATCCGCCGCTCTTTTACGTAAGTCTCCTTTCAGTCAATCTAGATGTTTGCAAAGTGCCATGGTACTGGGAGCTCAAATAGTCCGTCTTCCCAGGGGTAAGAAACGTAGTATACGAATTCCTATACTACGGTTTTATGGGTGATGCACTGGACCCACAGTGCTCGAATAAATACCAATTTTATACGCGCCGGCTAGGACGCTCTTGGAAGGTAGGCGGATCCAGAATATGAAATGCATGGAATTCGTAAAATTGCTGGACCCTAAAATTTCCATTTTCTCTATCCTGACGGCGCGTAACGTAAAGCCGGTGCATAATGTCTTATTTTAAATATATTACTCGTTATATATTGTATTCACGTAAAAAAATCGGTATGTAGATAGCTTATGTATGAGCGTAATTTTTATCTAGGGTACTTTTTATCCGACTTCGCGGGTGTAAAAAGGAAGGTTTAATAATGTACATTGGATTCATCCATACTTGTCTTATTTGGTAATCAAGTTTCTAACCTCGAAATGCACCTTTAATTATATATTTTTTTTAACTAAAGCAGCGGGCGAAAACTACGTACAGTTTATCTGTCGCTGTTTTCACTCAGTTATACTTTTAATTAATAAATATGACAAGATATTATAAGCTAATACATATTTTGCTAAGTATTCAATTCTTAGGTTCTTAATTGGACGCAATCTAGAAAGAACGATGCGGACCACAAAACTAATCAATTTTGGCCTGGATCTCCCTCGCTGCGTTCCGTTTCACTAAGGCGTACATAAGCAACAATAGCACTTAAATCTATTCGGAATGATTGTGAGCATCGTAAGCGTTGCGAGCGTGTTTCGGAAGATACCGATTGTGAATCACTAAACTGGGGGCTAGTTTTTCGGCAATCTATTGCTGCAATTCGGGCTATCCCCAAAAAGATTATATATTACATCACTAATGGGGACAAAAAGTTTGAATGTAAACTTTTGAGGATAGCGCGAATCGCAGCAATATATTGCCGAAAAAAGAGCCCGTTTACGAGCCCCTTAAGCAGTACCAAATATTGTTTTTTATCGTGTATGTATTATTTCAGAACGTCGACCATATTCGCATCGACAACGCCGCCCCCGTGGAAATGGTGGACCTGCGGAGATGAACTGTCACTAGAAACACTTAGAACTATGCCTACACAATTATCATTATCACGGGACTAGGCCCATACGTCCCACGTGGGCACAGGTCTCCTCTCAGTAGGAGGGACTGGGCAGTAGTCCCCACGCGGGCCCAGTGCGGATTGGGGACTACAACACCTTTGAATAATTTCGCAGATGTTTGCAGGTCACGATGTTTTCCTTCACCGAAATGCTCGTGATAAATATCAAGTCTAATTCGGTTCTTGACGATTTTTCGTAATGAATTTTTCACATTTTCAAGGAAAAGCATTAATAATGTTTTTCATTTTTAAATTTGCCGTTAAAACGCTGTCTTACTGTAAGCTGTCGCGTGTGACGTCAACTTAAATCGGTCGTAAACTTCAAAAAAAGCGTAATCTGTATGAGGTTGCGGTCCGAATAACACGGTGATACAACGATTAAGAGGATTCTGAACCAACGGCAAAAATCACCCTTTTCATACAAAAGGCGATAACGATTTTCACCCCTTAAATGTTAACCGATTTTGGCCAATTTTTTACAGGTTGTGAGTCAAAACAAACTCTAGGTCTATACGTTTTTGAATTTTGATTAAAGATCAAGAAGCCAAATAATGCCGAAATTAGTTTTGTATGAGAATACTGAAACCACAATAAAACTGAATTCATATTCATATTCATATTCATTTATTTCTTGCAATCATGGTGTTTTACAGATGTTCTTAAAATAAACCAGTGCGTACATTTTAAAGATTATAGTGAAAATATCAAAACGTATAGACCTAGATTTTGTTCTGACTGATAACATATCAAAAATTGGTGAACATCGGTTAAAATTTAAGGGTTGGAAATCGTTATCGCGTTTGGTATGAAAATCCGTAGATTCACACTCCTGTTAAGGTGGGCAGCATGATTCGGAACGCGACCGACCTACGCAAACGTCATACGTCATGACCGGTGTTTAAAGTCACGTGACTATGAAGTAAAAGTTGAAGAGTTTAAGTTAATATTTGTTACTAGTCAAGTAACCAATTCCGCACACGAGATCCGATAATCACAGAGGTGTGAGCGCGGGATTTGAACCCGTGACTTTCTGCATGAGAGGCCGCTCGTCAGACCACTGAGTACTGCTCTTTATTGCCTACACAACAAGTCGAAAGCACGTCGAAAGTCTTGTCGAAAGCATGGCCCAGTGGTCAACCAAAAATGTATGTGGTCTGGACCATATTCTTTGCCGCTTGGTTTGTTATAATTTTTGGGGAGAAGTAACACCAATACAATTGGGATTAGTTTGACAGTTTGGCCTAATTCAGGTTGATACTTTGAACTTTGTACCAAAATAAACTTTGATACAAGCGTGTTATAACACGCTTAACTACTATAGTAGTTTATGCAACGGTTGCATAATGATAGGCCTTAAAACACTAGTGCGGTTTTCATGAAACGTGCCGATAGGCGAGTTTCATAATAAGATCGCACGTGTGTTTTAAGGCCAAATTATGCAGAGTTGCATACATAACTTTATCTACACGCATATTATAAATCCTCCATGATGGGTTCAGAAACAATATTTTCTGGCAACAAGTTATTTGTTGCAATCGTGGCTGCATATTTCCGATATCCGGCGCATTTTCACATCACACACACTCCGAGAAGACTACTTACTATTCATATTTTCAACTAAAATGTAAATTACAAACAACTTTTTCTATTCAATTCAACAACAATTCTACTTTCGTTCAGCAAAACACCAACATGGCGGCGATTCAATCCTCCGTCAAGACCATTTTTTTTTAAATCATAGACAAACGGATGAAGTGTCTATTCTCACGTCACTCGAGATCAAATATTGTGCAGTTTATATTAAAAAAACATACTGAATTGACGTTTCGTATCAATAACTGTTTTAATATCTATGGATACTAGAATAGAGACCCACTTGAGTTTTGACAGCTGTTCCAAATTTAATCTCATTTCTTTACTAAAAACGATAAAGAAGTAATGTTATTTCTTTATCGCAGCACTGGTTTTTCCTAATTGGTTGTCAAAATGGTGGTCATTTCCTACGGTTTTTGATTAACCAATGGAGGTTTTTATGATATGGGTGTAGATAAAGTTTATTTTGCTACTTATCTATAATGACATTTGAGCTTTATCAAAGGTGTGTCAAATTGGCGTCAATTATTATAACCATCTGTAGTTTTTTGATGAGTTCCTTAGATATCGATATCAATACCTTATTTTATTAACAACAGAGAAAAACAGATAGGATGAAAGTAATTCAATTAAAATCATATTTAATTCTAAGTTATAAAAAAGGTACCTATTCTTTTCAATATTTCTTCATTCTTCAAAACGGCAATTATTTTGAGGTGTTTGCTAGTCTTCAAAGGCGTAGCCAGGATTCTGCTGCTGCTGAGCTCCCCCCGCCCCCCTGAAGATGCAGTAGATCTGGGGGGGGGGGGGGGGGGGCAGCTGCCTCGCTACGCCCATGCTAGTGTTAATAGTATTTTAGTAGATATAATACTTACAAATATCAGTTTACTCTTTCTAACACGTTCAAACACTTTATACTATCTATTGAATAGACAGAAGCGGGATCTCATTTGCCCGGAAGTTGTTTGGCCGGATGTTACGTTTCACCTAACTTTCATTTAACCTAATGCCATTTTTTGTGGAAAACGTTAACTTTCAGAATATCTGGGTTCTGATATATGACTATGCCAAAAGAAATAGAAACCATGCAGAACGGTTTTGGAGAAATAAAATTAGGAGAAACGAAAGGCAGGCGAAACAGAGGCGTTTGACGTAGTGCTAATTTACCTCCACGCAGTGAGCTTACTCGGCACTACGCTTCGTTGTTATAATAATACTAATTATAATAAGTAATTTATGGCAAACAACAAGACCCATAGATAGAGATTTTATTTACTTGTTCTATATTTATTTTATAAGATACAATACCTTAATGAACTAAACAAGAGTTGCTTTCACATTCGCATGTTATGTCAACTGTATTTTAGACCTATCTAAATAAAAATCGTGCAACATGAGTCTATTTATATTTTAGGACCTCATCCGGGTTCAAACCGGTGAGTTACTTGTGACGTCGAAATAGACGCTGCACACGGATGGATAGCTTCGAGTGATTTCACCGACGTTATAATACGAAACTAAGCTATCTAATGCGCAACGTGCAATTACTCAAAGCGGAGTACACAAAATGCGCAGAGCACCAGCCTTTATTGTGATAAGTGCCTCGAATGACAAATGCTGTCAGTATTTTTGACACAAATTGAAGCGTTAGAAAATACGTTGAAAAAAATGGTAATGCCATTGTAGGTAAATCCGCTCGCTCTCAAAATACTGGGTTCGACATTACTTAAACAATATCGAGAATTATTTTGTTACGATATGATAGCTCTTAAACTTGGCAGCAAAAGCGGCCGCATTTTAAAACCATCACGATTTCTATCGCTTAAGGTCTGTTCGGCGAGAGTTGATAAATATTATGATATCGTTTCGAAATAGCGACTGTCGCTTAACAATCGCAAACTGTATAACGGGCGTCGCTTGTCGCCGCGCGCACTGAGTTTCGTGGTACGAGGGACGCAGACGTTTTCAACTGCGGTGTCGCGTCTGGAGGACGGCGGCGAAAAAAATATATTTATAAAATAAAAAATTATTAGCGGCCGGGGCGGTAAAAATTATTAGCGGGCCGCTATTTGTAATGAGTTAAGAAGCCCTGCCTTTTTTTATGCACTCTCGCCGAACAGACCTTAGGTTAGCTTAATGTCGAATAGAGGCCCAGATAGCTGACATACTAGATTCTTGAAATAGCAGATTCCCAATACACCGGTTTTCTGATAATACCAGTTTCCCGAAATAACTGATTTAATTATACAGGTGACATCGAAGACTTGATCAGAAACCAGTTTTTCAGACTCGGTAATTGATGGCCATATTCAAGCAATATTAATTACAAGAAACAAAAGCAATTTTTTTTGTAAATTTTGCCCTACGAAGGGTGAGCTATGAATAGTCAGTAGGGGTAAATTAACAAAAAAAAATTGCTTTTGTTTCTTGTAACTAATATTGCTTGAAAATGGCCATCAATTACCGAGTCTGAAAAACTGGTTTCTGATCACGTCTTCGATGTCACCCTGTATAAATAAAATAATATCTCACATTATTTAACAGATCTGTTATTTTCGGAGTGTATATTAGAAATCTGGCATTTCATATCTTTTAAGGGTGAATTTCAAAAGTTTGTACGTAATTAAGGCGTAGTTGAAAAAGTTCCTGAATACAATACATAATACAGAGGAACTCTTCTTTTTTGAAATTCACCCGTAAATCAGTTTAAAATCAGCTAAATTCTGTTATTTTGGGATCGAGTGCAATTTTCGTAGTAGGTACGTTAAAAAAAGCTAATTTCGGTTAGTTGTTCATGTGGCGTAAGAGGCACAGCCCGAAGACTGAAGCTTATGCTAGAGTAGATTATATAATATAAATATTTATTTGCTGTTTTTTACTTTGCTTTTATTGTAAAGGTGAGTGTTAAGCAAAATAAGAACCTCGTCATTTCAAAGTACAATCCACATTGAAAGTTCTGCAATTTTGGTGGCCGATTGCAAGGTCGTCTTTTAAGTAGAATTAAATGGCATACAAAGCAGTAAGCGTCTCCAGAAAAGTCCGAACGCTTGGTACACATCTCATGGTACCCCAGAAATGGCAAAATACCACAGGAGGACCATATAAATCATGGGACGCTGACCTTCCTAATTTCGTTATCGATTGGATAGAGTCAATTCGACCAATGTGGAATATAGATCCTGGTTCTGTATAACATGGTATTATTAGTCCGCGATCAGCCATGTTTTTCTCTAATGTGCGCAGCAGCTGATCAGCGCTGACACATTCTAATTTAGATCGAATCACTTAGTCCTTAAAGTCCAAATTAACAGTTTCGTTCAGCTGATCCGCCACTGCGCACGTAAGAGAATCACACCACTGAATGGGAAAAAACAAGTAAACGCCCAATGTAAAAAGAGCGCTGACGGCTATACATTTTATATGGCAGTCAGCGTTCTTTTTACATTGGGCGAGGTATAGCAATTCGTCCGATACAGAAGAAACGTAAGATTGACACTATTACAGTACAGCGGCCTCAGCAAGGTTGACACGAGGATAAGTTATCCCCATCTTATCTCTCAGTGCATCTCTTTCTTCGATACTAGTATGAGAGAGATGCATTGATAAAGATGGGGATAGCTTACCCTCGCATCTCCCTTGCTAGGGCCGCTTTCATGAACATATGTCATGCCAACTGTACTTTGCACTCCCATTCCAATCGTGAATAAAACCATGTTTATCGGGAATATGGTACTTTTCAATTTTAGTGGTATTGAAAATGTGGGATGGGGGGGATTACTCCTCTGCTGCACTGGGAGTGAAGGAATAGCATAGAATGCGTGCAGATGCTTATCATCCTGGCATGTCGTAAAAGTCGACTAAGGGACGGGTCCTCTCCAACATGGTGGACTATCTGTATGGGCGATGGGCTGATCACCTGTCACCATACGGTTCATCATACCATCTTAGGACTAATTAATCAAACGTGGCCACAAGTAGGCTTGTGGCTCTGCCCACCCCGTTAGGGATTTCGGGCGTGATGCTATGTATGTATGAAAATGTGGGAAGCGGTCTAACGTCAATTAAAATATCTTTAGTGAGAATTTCTTAGGTATAATCGCAAATCTGTTATTGAGTCGATGCGTTGCATTTGTTTTCTTGCACTGAGTGTACTAACTTAGATTAATGATTGTTATTTTGTTAATATTTCCTCCATATTGTTTTATGCCACGAAGCACACTATTAATGTAAATATATTGTATTTAATTATATATAACGCAAATGTGATTGTTGTAAGCATTAATATTAATTCGCATTCGATTTATAGATGACTGAATGTGTGATTCAACTCGTATGGACCAAGAGAATAAAACGGCTATCGAATTATTTATCTTTTATTTATTACACAAATATACCTAAATAATTTGGGACAGGAGTTACAATATTACAGCTGCGGCCCTAACATGCAAGACACAAAGATAACTTAAACCCGTTTATTTCTATGACTATCTCTTTCGTCGGCACTAGTGTGAGAGAGACGCACTTGGAGATAAGACGGTTTAACTTATCCTTGTGTCTTGCATGTTAGGGCCGTTGGGAGTAAAATTCTTCTCGCTATACTTATAAGATTTACCAGCGTATTGGTTAGGTACTACATTCATATAATATAATATTTGAATATTTATAATTACCAAGGCCCAAAATGGTATTTTGATAAATAACTGAGTAGGAACTCTGCGGCCCTAACATGCATGCCGCAAAGATAAATTAGAACCGTTTATCTCTATGACTATCTCTTTCGTCGGCACTAGTGTGAGAGAGACGCACTTAGAGATAAACGGTTCTAATTTATCTTTGTGCCATGCATGCTTTGGGCCGCTGATGTATTAGAGTTTATTTTCTATAAAGATTTACACCTCTAAGACTAATATGCATTCTAGATCCAGTTACTTTTAAATTCTTAGCCATTGTTTTGTGCTGCCTTTGTCCAAAAGAGTCCAAGCGGTTAAGACATCCAAATATAAAGTCTGTTTTTATCTTATGTTATATAGCAATAATATAAACAAATCTGTATGGCACTGACGGTTGTGACCATTAATTTTTGTTTAGATTATCGCTATACTTGATTGAAATAGACTGAACCTATGTGTTTCCATTTGATATATGAGTCTTTAGAATATACTTAACGTAAAACATCGAATTACAATAATAATATTGCTATCATAAGTATGGAAGAGAAAATATTTAATTAACGATAACGATAATTAAAGTTTTAAGAAAAGGTGGTGCCGGTGCGTGCCATAACAGTTTTTGTCCTAAAGTATCGATTGTCCTAAAATAATGTACGATTATGCTAACGGTATTTATGGTGAAACCGTAAACTTTCAGTATTTCTTAAACATCTAACTTTATTTATTATTATTAATTAGGTTAGGTTTGTTTATAACAATCCTGAAAAGTTAATGGTAGTAGCGAAAATTCGGTTAGGACAATTGATAAATTAGAAGATCGGTATTTTAGGACAATTGATTTTATGTCTCCCGATAGGGATCGCAACAAAAGAAGTCTAGTAGAATGAACACAAAAGAAATTTAATTTCAAAACATATCCTCTACAGTGAGATAGGCATAGCTTGCTAAGGCTGAACCTTAGTTCTTTCCTTCCTTTTGGGATTAAATCGAGAAAAAATCCTTATATCAGTTTGGTTGAATCTGGCAAAAATATACTCAAATAAGTACACCAATGCTGAAGCCAAATAGTGACCGGAATAATATGTCTAGTGCTCATACAATCCTGCGCATTCATAGCTGAAGTTCCTACATTCCCTACTATTCTATAGGCTTATATACAGACTACAGGTTCAATAAGGCACTCGGTGCATGACATTATCATCAAATACTTATTCGGTACTTAAATTATGATAATTATATTTTTTAAAGCGATTATAACAATAATTCTAGTTACATATATTTTATGATATTAGCCCAACTCCATAGAAGTACTACTAAGTATGTAAAAATATACATTTATTAATTTTGGTAAACAAAACGAATATATATTTAATGTTAAAATAATGGACCTAAATGATTAACGCGAGAAATTTTACTTATGAATAATAGAGCTAAAAATGTTTTAAAGTGTACCCAAAAGTGACTCAAATGCTTTTTCTGAATAGATAGTGCATTTATTGAAACATATATTTATTTATTTATTTATTAACATATAAGCAAAATGTACATGTTTTCACTTAAAGCAGAATCCATAATTCGGGGGACTAAATTGACAGCTCAAAACGCATAAATGTCACAGTAAGGGTAGTGCTGTTCGTGTCTATATAAAGGACCACATACCGTTGCCCGGTAACAGTTTTTTTTAAATTTATTCATGCATGAGGTAGATCAGGCAAAATATAAATAGGCATTTTGATATTTTCTTTCATGACTCAAGCAGATACGTTTCAGAAAAAATATTTGGTGAAGTGGAACTTGATGTAGTAAATGTGTGTCGTTAAATTACATATGATAATCACTAAAAAAAATAAAAAATAAAAATTTTACAAATAGAAAAACCGTCCGAACCGTTTGAAATCGGTTTTTTATTTGTTAAATTTTTATAGCAGGTCTTAAGAGAATAACATAGCTGGCTTGGGGTATACAATACAAATACATTATATTATTTTTCTCTACATATATTCTCTGTATGTAACGTACAAACGTGCATTTAGGCACGTCAAAGGCACTCGTACTTTGTATCAATAATAAATCATTAAATAATTGAAGATATAACTTACATTACCTACATGAACTACAAATATTATTATATTGTTTAAGATTTGCTACTCAATAAGCTGATCAAAAACTACTTTAATTAACTTTAATAAATGTAAATCGTAAAACGATACTTTGTACATCTTAATAAGGTAGATATTAAAATTTGAAAGTAAACAACACGCCTATCTACGTAAAGTTATCGCAACTCTAATAATATTGCTATCTCCATTGCTAAATAGTTTATTTAATATTACGTAAATAAACAAAGCCTTTCAAAAGAAGTAAAAGGTTCACGTTCGTCTTAATTAAATTATACAAAAAAATGCCCATAAAAGTGCTACGAGATGAAATATTTTAATACCATTATGAATCTTTTCTTTCCATTGGGGCCAATTCGAAACTGTGTTCGCTAAATTTAAAGGTAACTAAATTTAAAATAAGCCACGTCCATACTTTGAAATACGCACAGCTCTACTGTCCCACAAAAGTTTAATTTGACTAAGACAACTTTATTTCGACAGTTTTGCGCTATACAAAATTGACTTCGACGTTTCTTATTATATGTTTAGGATTTTTTGAATTATGAGAACACCGTTCCGAATTGGACGCAATAGCTCGGTATAAACTCCAAATTTAAGGAGTTATGCCACGTCAAATCCGCAGTACATGTATTTTATATTTCAAGTTCTGTTTCATTTGCACCAAATAACGGCAATGAGTAATTTTGTACGAATAATGATTTAAAATGTACAAATTGTGTGATTATTAATAATTATTATTATGTGAAATAAAATCAGAACCCGATTTGACTACTCGAGTCATAACCAATCAATATGCAGTATTTGAAACGGTCCGGACACATGGAAATTCAATTAAGAATATTTCCGTGGGAACAACGGTAACGACATTATTTTTTTTATCAAAAAATCGAGGAAAGGACAAAGTTATAGAAAATACGTTTTTTGATTATAAAAGTACTATGGGACAGAAACATTATTCGCTTTTTCTTGTAATTTAATCAACTTCCGGTACAAATAACAGGGGCATAGCACATAACACATGTAATCTTAAATGTCATTTATCTCCGTTAAAAGAACGGTAAAGTGGTTTTATTTTTTAATACACTTATGCGAAACGACTAATACTACCAGACTATTCAATTTCAGCGAAAAATATACAAATCGATATATTGGGCATACGTCCTTAAACAGCATGATTCGTTTGTCTCTCCTTTCGTTTTTTTTTTATATTAAAGTTTTAACTTCATTGTTTGACGGCCAGCACGAGAGAGAGTAAAACAAGTGATGCGGCGCGGAGATTCTTTGCTGAGTTAGGTATGTTGCGACTCCGCTTAAGCGGGAGTTCGAAGGCGATAGTTTTGTTCATCATCCAGTAATACACGTCTGTGAGCCCCTGGTCCTTCAGTTCCGGCCCGACCACTTTGCGTATGCGCTGGTTGTAGGCGTTTAGCCAGATTATCTGAAGAAAAGGAATACAGATTAAATCACCTCCCAACACCCAAAGCCCAATTATGATTGTTGAATTTCGATTTTTTGTGTCAAGTCATAATAAATTTTTGTGTTGTACAAAATTTTGTACGGGGTCTTAGGAGTTTAAAATGAATGACGCACGATAAGTTATCTCCATCTTATCTCTGAGTGCATTCCTTTCTTTGACACTAGTATAAAAGAGATGCACACAAGGATAATGTTCTTGTGTCATTCGCGCCAGGCTAGGGCAGGTGCGTTAAGTTTGTTTGGATACGAAGTTTCCGAAGTTTACGAAGTTTTTTCAAAGTAAAGATGATAGGTATATCATAAATGATCCCCGTAATCAATCGAAGCAATAGGATATTTAATTTGACTTGATCCGATCACCCGGGGTCCGTTACTCAAAGCATACTCGTACTTATAATAGCATGTCTAGTTTAATAACTAGTGTTTTGTTTCGTTTTCTCTTTCTTATTACGAGTATTATTTACTATATTCTTTGAGAAATATCGTCGCACGAATAGAAAGGAACGTGCGTGTTCTGAACCAACCTCGTATTCGGTAAGGATAGATTTCTCGATCAGCTTCGGCTCGAAAGGTATTAACGTAGCTTCAAGGAAGCCAATATACCCGTTGGGCTTAGCGACCACCTCCAGAATGTTGCCCAGACGGACGCCAAACTTCTCAAACTCGTACCATGCAGGTTCTAAAAGGACCATTACAGTTATTATAGTGCTGTTGGAAAGTTTGACGAGTTAACAAAAACGCATAAAATTTGCTTACCGCTCGTGATAAAATATCCTTCTTTGAGTGTATACAAGTTAATATCTTGTTTATAATCGATGACTACTGGATCTGAAATGCATTATGTAAACATTAAGTATGTAGCCTTTTGAACGCCACAGTCGGTAGCAGATTATCGTGCCCCGGACGCCACGGCATGCCGTTTTTCATACATTTTGTCGGCTACAGCCGTCCCTCAGCGCCTGTAGCACGGTTTCTCGCATACAGTCGTGGCATTAAAAAGGTTTAATATTAAGACTAAGGCGTCTTTAACGATAACCCGCGGGCGCGGTGGCGGGCGCGGTCACGAAATATCAAACATATGGCGTTGTATGCAAGTGTTCACGTACGAAACGCACTGCGCGCCATTACAGGCCCCTAATTCTCGCTGCATTCGATAATGTCGATTGCGAGTTTAAACGTCAGATTCATACAGTTGTGTCAAACGATTGTATGCACTGACGTTTAATCTCGATTGTGTGATTATCTCGAATGCACCGAGAATTGGGGGCCAGGTCAGCGCGCCCGCCACCTCGCCCGCGCCCGCTAGTTGTACGTGAAAGACGCTTAAAGTTGGAGGTTAAAAATGCAGTATAGAAATGAGAAATAATTAATTATTGAACATCATCAATAGGTATGAAGCATGTAGGGTAACCTCTGAAAAAAGCGATAGACCAGCTCCGCAAGTATCTAAATATCTAGCTGAATAGCCATGTGATTCCCTTACGAGCGCAGCGGCTGATCAGTGATGAAGGACACATTCAAATTTGGACCAATTGACTTTAGCCTTAAAGTCCAAATTAATAGTTTCGTTTATCCGCTGATCAGCCGCTGCACACGATAGAGAAACCACTGTTTGGCGACAGAAAGCTTTTCCCTAACACGTGGCATCCTTATGT
Source organism: Tortricodes alternella (assembly GCA_947859335.1). NCBI lineage: Eukaryota > Metazoa > Arthropoda > Insecta > Lepidoptera > Tortricidae > Tortricodes > Tortricodes alternella. Next base: position 12,008,444 of record OX401979.1, on the reverse strand, counting down.
TACCTTCCCGCCGATTAAGCGCAGCTCCAACCCCATGTCCCGTGGGATGCGGGTAGTCCTGCCTGGCGGCCCACAGCGGCGCGCGCGCCACCGGGTCCGCGTGCGCGGCGGGCAGCGTCAGCGGCACCTGCAGCGTCGCCAGCGCAGCCAGCGAGCGCAGCGTCGTCGTGTAGGCCCGGCGCTCTTCCGTTGAGGGCTTAGCCCCGTAGTGCAGTGTGCGAGTTACCACTGTCGTGCCCTCTGGTTTCGAGATTGGTTGAAAATTAAGTTCTATTCCATTCAATACAAGGTTTTTTCCTATGATGCTAATACACTAGTGATTAGTGCGCTGTCAATTAGTTAACGAACAATCGGTGAATAAAAATATACATTATAAAAGAATAGTACATTGTGCATCTAGGGCCGTAAGAAGGGGATAACTAACAAGAGTCTGTTAGACGCCCGACGCCGAAGGCGGGAGAGGTTTTAATGACTCGAGTTTGTTATCCCCTTACTGCCCATGATACACACAATGTTTTTCATCACATTTGCGAAGAAATGAAATAAAAATTAGACAAAGAAAATGTATTCCTATTGTACACCGTGAATTACCATCAGCTGGGTAGAATAAAATGTACGTCGCGTCGGTTACGCGCTACTTGTATAAGAAAACGAACACCGCCGGAGCCGGCGCGCGCCCCGACCGGACCTGGCGCACGCCCCGCCGTCAGCGGGAGTTATAAACCATGCAAAATCTATAGTTCCCGTAGGCATTATGGATTTTGTATGGTTTTTATACACGTCGAATTGTGAACCTCCGTCTTCGGTATTTTAAAATCGTTTAAAAAGAGACAGTGATATAATGGCCGTGATTAAAGCTATTGGGATCCAATAATAAATAATGGTGATGGAGTAATTGATGCTAGTCGAATGCATGGTGCCGGCTAGGCTACCTGCAGCATACATTTTCATGGACTAGGTAACGTCTGACGGCACGGAGGAATGTCCTTACCAACGTACTGCCCCCCGGACTGTATGACGAGCGTGGAGTTCCGGTACACTTGTCGGTTGGTGGTCGGCGTGGCCTGGTAGTCGGGGTCGGCAGCGCTCGGTCCGAACGCCACGCGCGTGCGCACCGAGGGCCCCACGTAGTTCGCTTGGGTGGCGCGCGTCACGTCAACCTTCAGCGCCACTGAGATTTCGTTGAGCCCCGCCTTCACCTAAGGAAAGTGTTGTATATGTGTGTGTAGACACGCCATACTATATGAAATGTCACTTTAGGAATACTTATACGCCAGTGTGCTAATAGCAGGCAGTTGTTTCACTTGTCCTTGTCCCTCCCACGTATTTATCAGAAAGATGCCTTGGACAGAAGAGCATGCTAGGAGTAAAAAGGCCTATGATAAATGCAGACCATCTTTCAATCTTGCTAAGTCTCGATGTATTTTGACATCGTTGTGTATTATTGCTACCTAGTATAGTTAAATTGTTGTTTTACATTAAATTTATGCAATAACAATCCCTAGTGGAGACCGAATAATAATAAATTACTTATTTTCGCGAACATAGATCTAGCGTAGCGCATAGCGTATTACAAACTACAATAAAAATAATAAAAATAAAGTGAAAATATGACATCGTATTTCATTATTATTTCTTCAGTGTATGTGTAATATTATTTTGAATACATTGTTTGACGATCTCAAGGTAATTTATACTAATTTGATATGACATTAAATTAAAACTGTATATTATATTGACTAAACTACGGTGGAACATAATCCAGACATGACATAATATAGAGTCGTCCATAGGATTAACAGTATCTGTACCAGCTACAAGCTGTACAGCCTTACTAACATTTTCTAGCACCCAGTCCGCTTCCACACCACTAATTGTAACTGAATCCCCCAAAAACAGTTTACCATTCCCTCCATGTAGCTAAGCAGCGTACTCATAGCCACAGCGTCACGCAAATGCGCCGCCCTCATGCCTTTAACTTCTGCCGCGTTCTTCTGCGCCTTCAGGTAGATGATAGGCGATAGTGCGTACAGCCGCTTGGCTTGAGGCACGCTTTGCGCTATCGCGGCTGATGCCCCTCGCTGGAACGTGCCGCCAGTGGGGATGAGGATCTTGGCTTCAGTCGCGCGCCGAAGCTCGGCATAGATGTTGGTGTAATCAAGTACCCTGAAGGAAGTAAACACGTTGCATTGATAACGTGAAACTTTTCATGTGGCCCGAGCAACCGTCTTATCTTCAAGTGCGTCTCTCTCACACTAGTGCTGACGAAAGAGATAGTCATAGAAATAAACGGGTTTAACTTATCTTTGTGTCTTGCATGTTAGAGCCGCTGAACGTGTTTGCTCGGGCCGTTTGTTAGGGCCGCTGTATACATAGCCAGACAGTATTTGTAGAATACCTAATAGTAACTGCATCGTAGGTTTATAATTTAAGTGTTTTTCTGATATTAATTGCCCGACTACGTATAATGAAAATGAAAATGAAAATATTCATTTTGCAAGTAGCTACCAGCTAACTACCAGCTACCAGCGCTTCGAAAGGTGACATCTGCTGGGAAGAAACGCCGCAAGAAACTCAGTATATATTCAAAGCAAACCAACCTCGTGCAGTTATTGGTATTAGCAAAGCAGTTGTAGACCGACAGCGCCTCGCGCACCGGCATGGACAGCTTCCCCGGCGGTGCAAAGACCCTCAGGTCCCTCGTACTGATGATGACGAAGGCCTTCAGCAGCGGCGCATACGGCACGTCCCGGCCGCGGACGTTGAGGAGCCAGGCTACCTCGTCTAGAGCGGTCACCACCATGGCATCGGCGCCGTTCTGCCGGAGCTCGTTGCGGACGGCGGCGACTTTGTCGCGCCATAGTTGGCCTTCAGCAGACAAACAATAACATATTAAGGAAGTTTTATATTTGACATTAAATAAGGGACATTTGCAAATTATTGTAATGTTTTACTACCAAATTTCGATCGTGTAAATTTCGTGTTTACAATTTTGGACTCCTCGGTACAAACATGGTAACATGATCAGCCCCGTTAATTGAGTTAAGTATTATCTTTTTCACCTCTAACAATGAAAGTGCATGTAATTTTTGTCTTGTCATCGATCATCGCCTCTATTCGGGAACGCGAAGTTATTCTGTAGCGACTCGTGAGGAGTTTTCTCATCCCACTCTTCCGCACGACGCATAATGCGAAAGAGTGGGATAAGAAATCTCGCTCAAGAGTCGCTACAGAATCACTTAGCGTTCCCGAATAGAGGCGCATATCCTCATTCAGCATATTTATCTCTGATTGTATACATGCACTATGTTATATAAATTGACAGACCGGTGTACTCAGGGTGGTGCAGGCTCGCCACGATTCGTGAGAACTCGGGCCGCCTGCGCGTCGGGTCCTGCTCCTCGTTCCACAGCTTGTCGAGGAGTGTGGGCACGTGGATAAGCTGCAGACCCTCGTGCTGCAGTCCGTTGGCGATGAGCTGCCACTGGGTCATGGATGCCAGACGCGCATCCGCGCCGACGCGGCCCGTGTGGCTTAGCTGGCCCTGTTATGGAAGAAAAAAACTCAATGACCGATTTTTTTTAAGAACCTGATCTGTGGTATACACGTATACTGAAAACCACATGTTGTATAATTGGAGAGAGGTAGATATTTGTCTCTTCAGAAGCTTAGGGCACTGATTACATATACATAGTAGGTAAGTGGATAATGAAAAGGGAATGATTGGGATCTAATTTTGATAGGTCTGGAAAGAACAGGATATCATTAGCTTACTGCGATCCACTCGGACACGCTGGGCTGGCTGAGGTCGTCAGCATCCAGCACGAGCCAGGAGCAAGAGAGCACGGCGCGCGCGCGGCGCATGTCGCCGCCCGACACCCACACCGCTGCGCCGCCGGTGGCGAGCACAGCCGCCGTGCCAGCGCCGTCCCAGCCGCTGATGTACTCCAGTCGTCTCTCCTCTGCCGAAGGCTCCTCGCTCTAGAAGACAAATAGCTCATGTGTATCATTCTTCAGGCTGACCAATCCCAAAGACTGACTTAACAAGGACATTCCTGGGATGAAATATAAATGATGACAGCATAAGAGATGGGACGCAAACCAGCTTAACAATGAGATTTCTTTGGCAAAAGCAGAGTGGGGAATAGCATTTCAGCGGTACAATTTGATTTACACTAAGTACTGTTGAATCTCATTCATCTGCATCTGCACGATACACAGGCTGGGGTTGTTGCGTTTACGAGTCAGTCTGGATCGCTAATGTCGTCAAGGTTGTAGAAGATATGGGAGTGGCCACTTGACAGTAAATTCTGAGTCAACACGTACCAAATGCTCGTCACTGTAGAACACCAGGAAGGCATCAAAATAAGCATTCATCTGCGTGTAGATGTTGTCTCGCATGGCGGAGCGGAGGCGCTGCAGCGGGCTGGCAGTCAGAGAGTCCTCAGGGCAGGAGGTGACCTGGGGCGCTGATGGTACGGTTGGCAGCGGCGAGGAGTGGATCGCCATCGTTGGTAACATCTGAGTCGTCGATGTGACGTTGGGGACGATGCGCATAGTGTTGGTGGTACGCACGCCGTGGCATGCTGGGAAAAAGTATCAAATTTAAGATTGGGATAATAAATATAATACATTCTTAAGAGGCTTATTAAAAAACTGTGCTGGTGCTCGATTATTTAAGTAAAATTGAGTTAAATTCAAAATTTGTATGTACGCAATAAATATATATTTACATTAAATACACAGTGACATGCCTCGTCATGACAAAATATTGCATTACACACATAAAAATAAATACACAGATGGACAATGGTATATTAATAAAACATTGTTCATCTGTGTATTTTAAACTCGATGTCATTTAAATAAACATAAAAAACGCGAAACAGGCGACGTCGCTAGCTCAGCCCACAGTATATTATGGTTTTACGACGAATTACTCGTAGTGTAGCTTAGGTTTGTGAACGACGCTCAAACACACACAAAAATATTGAGCCAGCAACAAATTTTCATGACGAATTCTCTCTCGGAGTAAGTTTTCAGAGAGTTGTATCATGAAGCCTCGTGTCAGCTGTGGTTCCGTGGTCTGTTGATCAGCGGTGTCCTCCCAAGCAAATAGAAAAAACAACAATAACACAAAAACTTTCTGAGGCATTTCACTAGTTATCGTCCGAGAGGAAATGATTGACGAAAGTACCTTACTAATTTATTTATCTTGTTAGAGAATGAATAAAAGGTGAGATTATAATATCATCAATATAAACATAAGTTTGTGGTTATACTGCGGATCATCTGTATACATATATAACAGAAGAAGCTGAACAAGTGACTGACTGACTGAATAACGTATCAACGGACAGCAAAAATTACTTGAGATGGAGGTCTGAAGTTTGGCCCAGGTAGGTAAGGGTTCAAAGTTTCTATTTTATCGTTTCAGTGTTATTGTCTTAGTTCAGTGTAAGTTTTTACCTGACGCCCTTAAGTAGGCTAGTGGGAATATTGAGGGTATTAAAAACTTGTTAAAGTATGCTTAAGTACCTGTTCTTGGGCTGAATTTCTTCTGGCGTTCAACTACCTTCATTAATTTCATTATTATGTTACTCACTCTCACTCATTTACTCGAAACTAAAGTTAACGGAAACCATAAAAATCTCTTTTATTTTGTGGGTGAAAAATGTTCCATAGTCAGAAGGATAGACAATCGAACAATATAGAAATTTAGAAGAGTAGAGGAAAGCTATAAAAGTTCTAGAGAAGGAGAAAGCGGCTAGCGACAGCGGCGTTCCAGGCGCGGGAATCTACCAGGGGGCCATAAAATTAATAGAGCTTGCAAGGGGAAAGCTCTGCAAAAGCTCACGGGTGGGACAAGGATAACAGACGAGTCTTCCCGCTTTGACGGCGATACGCTCGACCGCTGATCCTTTTTTTTTGCTCCCCTACGGTACATGCGTGTTATATTTTTAGGGGCGTAACTGCGTTCGACGGCTGATTCTAAAATCTTAATAGGTAAACTGACGAGGCGTTAGTACTTTATTAATGATGATTTTTTTCTCGTTAAATAATGCATATAAATGTAGCAAGTATTATTTATATTATATCTCGTTTAATGTGGCTATGTATTGTTTGTGCAATTAAAATCACTGAAATCAATTTAGAACCTCATATTAATGTAACAATGAAGGAGTCATTTTACTTAAGATAAGAATATGAGTGTTTCGTAAGGGTACGATACGAACCCAAAATACAAGTTTGTTTTATATGGGAAGAAAGTTCATTGCCTGATGAGGTACCCAAGGGATGTGAATTCTATTGGAATGACGTCAACAACTAACAGGACTTCAGAGGTAACGAGGAGGCGTCGAGTCCTTTCCCTTACAACGTATACGCACCCACTCCTTTGTTACGTCGTAACTACATTGGATGCGAGAAAGGGGAATCATCCCATGCGGTTTGATCGAAACGAGCGACGTCGGTGTTCACCAAGTTTACATAAGCGTTAAGATATCGTTTTGATATTCATACAAATAATGTACTCATATGTAAGTTATTTGCAACGTTTTCTATAGGTAGATTCATAGTTATAAATATGCATATTGCGTTTCTGATATCAAATGGAATATGGAATTGATACGTTGCAACTGCAATGCAACTAAAGACCATGTATAAATTCTTAATAAAAGGAAATAAAAGCATTCGAACCAAGTAGGACATTATGGCCCTCAGGTCGGGACGGTATTCCCAAAGGGACGAAATATCCTGCGAGTTACTAAGGCATCATATTAATGTGAGAGGCTGACGTGGTTTCGTCCTGCCCCTCAAGGATACTCAAGGATGCGGGCAACGACCGCCCCTCGACATTGCAATGGCGGCGGCAGCGGCGGGGCGGACCGCGTCACTCAAATGCAAACAATACAAGAGTGCATCGAGGCCACGTCACGCTCAGAGCGAGATAGGAGACATTGTAATGATTTGCAAATAACTAAGTAAGAACACAATAAATTATTGATTGTGTCTCATATGTACATATATGTGTAAGTAACGGTAATAAAAGTAACGGTAACAATTTTTTTTTAAATGTACTATGTTTACGGGTGATGTTTATAGAGGTATGAAAATAAATATTTTTACAGGACTGCCCAAAAAAAGGAGTGTATTTTTTTCAGGGTTCATGTACAGGCAAGATCTAAAATGTCTACGCGGACAAAGTGGTAAAAAATACGTGAACACGACTTTATTATCAAGAGTTTAAGGTGCTCGGATTTTTTTGCCCCTTTGGTAACGTATATTTATGTCCTCGGCTGTACTATGTTTGTGAATGTTTTTAATCCATCCTAACTTCTTATGCCTGAACGTATTTCAAGGTATGGGGTTATCCCGGGTCTGGCCCATCCCAGAACCCCTCTGGCCCACCCTTGAATTTAAACGGATCACTTGATTAAATCTTGATACTTCTACTATTATTATACCTACTATACTTTTTTTGCCTGGCCCACCCCTAAACAAAAACATTGCTACACCTTTGATCCCGGATAACAAAGGTCTTGAACTTACAAAATCAATTGCTTGCGGTTTAAAAATATCAATGGTGTGGTGGTTTAAAAAGAACTCCCGCCCCATGGATGAGGGAGACGATGGCCGAGATACGCATCATACTCATGAACGGGTGCTGTCTGTCAGGTTTGGGTGGTTCCAGAGCCCTTACCATGAGTTCGCGCAAACCGTTCTCGCTATCGAAATCTATCGGAGATGCTGCTTGTTGCCGATACAAGTAAAAGGGACCGAGCGATAGATTACGCTAGCGAGAGCGGTTTGCGCAACTCATAGTAAAATGGTAGTGCTCGCAAGGACCAATGTAATTTATTATGTTAAAATTTAAGTAATAAATTATGTGCGATATCTGAACTTGACTTTAGACTTCATAGTATTCTCTATACTATATTTTATAGCTTTTCATTTGTTGATTATTCAGCCATGAATTAAATTGTTAATTAACCTTAATAATTATCATTTTTCTTTATTACTTTGTAATGATGGCCCTGTCCGAAGCGCTGGTAGATTCAACACATTTTAACGTTCTTATTCATATATGTTGATGGGTATAAGAGGGGATGTGATGAATAAACATTTTGAATTTTGAATATGCTGAATTTTGGAGCGGGTTCAGTGTGAACCACGAATACGCCCCCGATCCCTTAAATCTCTGCATTATATTTCTAGGTACTTTGTAAAATTTCTCAACAATGTTTCAGCATGTTTCATTATCATATATTTCTGTTATAGTATAGTATAGACGTCTCGATACGTCTGGTGTGCGAAAGAATGTTTTCAAAGTATTTATTTCATATTTACCACGGACTCATATCAAAAAAGTGCGGGCCACTTCTGCACTAAATGGCATCAGCCGCCGCTTTGAAATTGGTCAACGTGCCGGCCCGAACGGAGCCAACCGTCATGGCCAGAGATGATGGCAAGAGACCGGATGGATTGGCTTTTGGTTTCAACCTGTGTAGACACGTTGGCCCTGAACCATTTCCGTGGAGCGTCCACTAAACCTGGCGCAGCGGCTCAAGCAGCCAAACACAATCCAATTAATAAATATAGGGATCTCTGTCGGTGCTGAATTGAACTTTGTTGCATTTGGAGTAGAGACTTTCGGTCCGTAGGGTCCTAGCGCAGTTGGCCTCGTCAGAATTTTTTCCAAGAGGCAGTGGAAGAAATTGGGTACTAATTGAACCGAAGATGCTGGCCATAGAAATATACCTATAGTAAGGAACTGCCCGGCACAGCTTTGTTGCAAAATGCGAGTAAATATTCCGACATCGGAGTTCCAATTAAATAGAAAAAAAAAAACTATTATTGTTTGATTCATGTGTTTTGTTTTCGTAACTCCTAGCGAGCAGTGAAAGATTCAGGCACAATAAGACTGTAAATTTCATAATAATTCGGCGTCGGCAATAGAGCATCGGAGTTTATAAACTTGAAAATACAAAGATGGCATCACTGTACCGAACCTAGTGTCTTGTTCAACGCAGTTGTATTGAACGCCATATCCTTCTTTTGAGACCGTTGATCAGTGTCGGATTTGCAGTCTTGGCCGCATTGCCGTGTACTACCCAGCCGCCTCTTTTTCAGCTCCGATCATATGAGTCGTTTCTGTGTTTTTTGCCACGATTGGCAGCCCCTGGGCCTTAGGGCAAATCGACCACTGTCGTTAATGCTCGCAGCACAATTCATGTATTAACATGGCGATACAGCGAAGAAATGCTGCTAGCATTTTCAGCACAATGCCACGGCGACCTTTTTTAAATTTAGGTCCACTTGCACCAAAATGGCAAAATCTTACACATGTTTAAAGCGTTAAACGCGTTTAAGATCTGTCAAAATGTAAACAACTACCGTCTTAAACTTTAAACATTGAAATTTTGTATTATTTATGTATAGTTTGTATCATAATATTTTCAAATAAAAGTTGTATTCGTAATTTAAAAAAAAATCACAGTATATGGAGAACAGTAAAGCAGTAATTCAACCGAAAATAATGAGAGCTTTTTCGTCGATGAAAATCCTAATCGGGCACAACGAGTTTACGAAACCGAATGCCAATCCGACTTTCGTTTTGTAACTTTCCCGACTTTGTTACTAGGACAACATGTCCCGACAGGAATACCGTTTACATCGTATCCCTTGCATTATTACAAAGGGATATACGGCAAGCTTTTTGTATTTTCAATCCTAAATACTCAGTAATAAGTGCCATATTGGAATAGAAAACTATGTATGCTTAGGACCGCCGTATTCCCTTATTTTACTACCAAGTTACAATATAGCCCCGTCTCTTTCACGCTCCCACCCATTAGAGTTTAGAGATAACAGCCATACTTAGACTGAGTCGAGTGTCTCTTTCGCTCCCTTTTAAATTAAAAACAAAAGAAGCCTAAGCTTTGGTCATCCATCCTTTAAAAGCTCATATAACTCCGATTTTAAAAGCAAGCTTAGATAAATCTGTATAAGTAGTTTTGATAGACATGAGGATTTTTTCGGTTTGCCCTAATAACAAACTAGGCAAAGATTCAAGTGGCACTGTAATCAGACGAGATGACTAAAAAGATGGGTAAATAAAAAAAAGTGCGTGTGCGTGAGAACAATGGTTTGCCCCCTTTTTATACCAGGATAATATGGGCTGCGCAGAGATCGTTTTGGGAGGAGGACAATGACGCGGGGGTTACATTGTGTAGGCGGGCACCAAGTTGGATTCATTCACAATCCCTGACAATCTCAAAGGGAAAGGAGCTACAGATAGAGTGCAAGCAGGTTCTTAAACTGTTGGCTTTGTTTTAATCACTTTTTCTGTTTGTTTTTTCTGCGGAACGATCTTGGAGTCTGGGAGCTTGAGAATAGGCTGACTATCCATCCGACATGTGTGATGATGATCATGATGAAGATGATGATGATCTGTACCATTACCACCGTACTACGTGAAACCTTGTTAGGTTGATATTTCCAAAACTGTTACAGAAATGTCCTCTTTTAATTACTTAAATAAAATATAAAACAGCTAACACCATCTATAATACTTTGATATCTAATCTGATTGCTTTACTGTAAACTTCGTTATTGTTTCTCGAATATTTTTAGAAACAATTCATTATTAAAATCGAAAACAGTAATTTTAAGAAGCTTCCAAAAATCCGCGCTTGATGGGCCAACCAGTATCGTAGGTACGTACAATTTAATAAATAAAATGATAGCTAGTTGATTTATTGATGTAGCACCAAATTTAATTTTATCTAACCGACAATATGCTGTCACATACAGGCTGGGCCATAAGTTTTTGCACTTTTAGAAACATGATTGAGACAAAACTACGAATGCTATTTAATTCGGTATTTATTATAAGAAATTAGTATAAAATACATTTTTAATTAGTAAAAACACTGTCGTCTAAATGAGCTCCGTCTTGTTGCTGGCACTACTGCAACCAACTACGCTATTGTATGAAAAGATGCTGACAATCATCACTTCTGGTACGTAACCGCCCTGTTTGCTTAATATTCGTTCGTTTCTTTAAACTTTTCGACCCAAACTTTGATTAAATTGACGCTGGGACTTGAACACAATAACCACGTTGCTTTCCTGTGAAACGGTCCATCATCATAGTCAAAAATTTACAAAATGGCGTATAATATCCCGTGATCCTTTGTACCGCACAATTAATAGTTTAGAAAAAAATCTGTGTTGCTATTTGCAAAAACTTATGGCCCACCCTGTATAAATAAAATACCGATATTACGAGGTAGACCAACTACAGAGACAATTTTCCTTTGCCTTCTGAAAAGCGAAATGATCAGTAGCGCTCCCGGCGGCTGCAAACACGTTGCGTCATATGACGTCAGTTTCTACCAGGACTTCATGGCAGTGGCAGATGTTAAACCACCGGCATGGGGATATTAGTAACTATAGAATATACATAGTACAACCCGGTTCCATTAAATGTACCCCTGCTATATGACAGTTCGCGTGGGGTGTGCAGTCAACTCGACGGGTTGTATTGTAACTATGTACTTTGATCCCGTGTCTTGTTACAAAATATCTTGGTCCTGCTAAAAAAGGACACAAGAACAGTTATGTAAAAGTTATGTGTGGCAATAAATCGTGCATTAATAGTTCTGGGATCTATACGATTCAATTATGTAAATGAGATCTCCAATATCTACATATACTTCATATATATTTCAAAGATATTCCGATTTTTCATATCCGCTCTTTATACATTTTTCGAAATAAAAAAAGAATTACTCGTCAGTTCTCAAGATTTCATGGATAATAACAAGGATACTTTAAAAAAAATTATCCCTGAGTCCACTAGATTCGATTTTCAGCCAGCAGTGGGGCCAATTCCAAAGTCTGTAGTAGGTATGCTAAATTTAAAAGTCACTAAAGTTAAAATAAGAAACGTCGAACTTGATTTTGACAGCTTTGTGCTATACAAAAACAAGTTTGACGTTTCTTATTTTAAGTTTAGGAATTTTTAGATTAAGAAGATACGGATTCGGATACACTTCGATTTGCCACCACTTCTATGAATCGGATTTTGGAATGTGGTGGCACAGTCTGAATTTGCTTTTTTCTAGATCCAAAGGATCATTGAGGAGGAAGGGTCTTAGTCCGTCTGGCGAGATTGTGAGTTCTTCAATAAGGAATTTAGGACGCTGTAAAAATACTGCTGCGCCATATCTGCAAGTCAGTGAGGACTTATGGCACTGAGACGTGGTCGCTCACTATGGGCTTCGTCATAAGAAGGCGAAGAAGTTCACGTACCCAAAAGGGCCCTGGAGAGTTTCTCGGAATTTCACTGCGAGGTCGAATTAGAAATGAGAAGATGAACAAAAGAACTAGACTAATCGAAATAGTCCACAGCGGCCCTAACATGCATGGCACAAAGATAAATTAGAACCGTTTATCTCTAAGTGCGTCTCTCTCACACTAGTGCCGACGAAAGAGATAGTCATAGAGATAAACGGTTCTAATTTATCTTTGTGGCATGCATGTTAGGGCCGCTGAACTGCTAAACTTAAGAGGAGTGTGAACCTACAGCTTTTCATACAAAAAGCGATAACGATTTTCACCCCTTAAATGTTAACCGATGTTGACCAATTTTTGATAGATTGTCAGTCAGAACAAAATCTAGGTCTATACGTTTTTGTTATTTCTCTATAATTAATAAATTCAGTTTTATTGTTGTTTTAGTATTCTCATACAAAACTAATTTCAGCGAGTATTTGTGTTCGTTGATCTTTAAGCAATATTCAAAAACGTATAAACCTAGATTTTGTTCCGACTGGTAACCTATCAAAAATTGGTCAAAATCGGTTAACATTTAAGGGGTGGAAATCTTTATCGCCTTTTGTATGAAAAGGGTGGTTTTTGCCGTTGGTTCACAGTCCTCTTAAGTGGTAGTGGGCGGGGCACATTGCTCGCAGAACATAGCCGTTGGGGCCAAAGAGCTCTTGAGTGGCGTCCGTGTAATGAAAGATGCAGCTTGGGCAGAACACAAACAAGATTGCTGGTCCCCACCATCAAAACAGAAAATAAAGAAAATACCCTCAAATTAAAAGAGTCACGTCATACAACAATATCGTGTAATAGTAATTCCGAAGCAATAGCAACAACTCTGTCTTGACGTAACACGTTCGAAACGCCCGGTGTTTGGCTACCAGGCGCACCTAACCGAGCAGAAGGTAGACGATCGGCGAACTAAGTAATAGGTGCCTAGTCGACGCGAGAAGATATGCTAACACTACGCTTCACTCACACATTGCCGATGCACATGCGCATTCTACACAAGTATGTGTGCTTATTTGCTTCAGTACAAATCAAAAGGTATTATTATAGAGGTACTAAATGCCGGCTCAAGCCTAATTTCTTACCTGTACCTACATAATGTTTGCTCATAAAAATTAATACAAACGTTTAGTTTAAATGTTCTAAAACATTATTCGATTGTTAATAGATAATAAATAATATTAAATAAATTGCGGGACGATCTTTACACAAATCGATCTAGTCCCAATGTAAGCTCTAAAGGCTTGTGTTATGGGTACTAGACGACGAGCTGCATACTTATATAGATAAATAAATACTCAAATACATAGGAAACATCCAAGACTCAGGAACAAACATTCGTGCTCGTCACACAAATATTTGCCCTTACCGAGGATCGAACCCGGGACGCTAGCTTCGGAGGCAGGGTCACTACCAACTACGAGTAGGCTATCCGCGTCGTCTATATAGACATTGAGACATTTTTTTGTTTGAGTGTTAATAGGTCATAGAATGAAATACATCGAAGCATTAGTAACGGTTATAATTTCACAATGACTCGCTAAGACCACATAACTGTGACCTACGGCGTTATCTTACATTGTTTAACGTTAGTAACATGAGTTGCAACGAGCGGAGTTTATTTTTTGTGGTCGCTGCTATGCGAGTAGGTCGTCACACCGCCTCGCTCGGCTGCCGCCCTGGTGCAGCGGCCGGTGTTGACGCATGTCACTGCGTCATGGGCGTGTGCCGCGCTTGGGGTAAAGATAAAATGTTTACTCTATACACAATCATATGTGTTGGCTGGGTTCATCGGTGTGTTGTGTGATCATGATCACACGTGCGTGCACACACGTGGGTTCAATTAATGCACGATTTAAGGTGAAGATGTATGTCTACTTAACTATACTTGTGGTCGAGAAACACATCGATATATTATGTCCACATACACCTGACACGTGTGTCTGGCTGTTCGCATAGGCCACGTGTCAGAAAAGGGTTGCACATGTGGGCTAGTGCTACCAGAGTCGCATAGGGGGTGCGGAAGTCGAATGTCACATGTGCTACGGCAGTGTGTGATCCCCTTGCGTGAGGTCAGGGCGGGGTGTGAGCGACTGACACGTGTGTGTGTGCGTGAACGCAATGGCTTGATCATGTTTCCCTCTCTTAGCGAAAGTGATGTAGGTAAGGTATGCATGATTTTTCGTAGCAACTCGCTACGATTACGCGTTGATGTCGTGTATTCGGGTCAATTTTGATGCACCCTGGAATAAGGACACACAAAAAAACCGGACAAGTGCGAGTTAAACTCGCGTGGAGAGGTTTCTGTGATTTCCTATGTTACTTTAAATACCATAGACTTCTTGGAGATTTTCCTGTAATCTATAGATAAAGAACTATTTTCTGTAGTTTCTAGTCATAATTTTAGGTCCAGTAGTTTCGGAAATAATCGGGGAATGGTCAATTTTCACATATATTCCTAAGTAACTTCAACACTATATTTTATCTTAAAATTATTTAAAAAAAGATTCTCACAACGAGCCCTTGCATTTGATATACGTCACACGTCATAGTTTGTAAAACTATTTTTTTATTTTCAAATTTTCCTCCACCCCTTAAGTGGGCCCCATGTTTAAAATTCATTTATTTACGTTACTTATCCATGTTGCGGTCACCGACTTACATATGTGTACCAAATTTCAACTCAATCGGTCCAGTAGTTTCGACATACATTACAGACAGAGGGGTGGACAGACAGACACACGAGTGATCTTGGGTCCGGATCCAGGGTTCTGTTTTTTCCTTTTGAGGTACGGAACCCTAACAAGTAAAGTAATTGATATCTTGTTATTCATTTTATAAGCTTTCATATCTACAGCTGCGGCTCTATTCGGGAACGCTAAGTGATGTCGTAGCGACTCGTGAGCGAGATTTCTCATCCCACTCTTCCGCACGACGTGTAATGCCTAAGAGCGAGATGCGAGCTTCGCTCGTGGATCGCTGCAGTATCACTTAGACGTTTCCAAATAGACGCCCTATCCTGGTTACCCAATTGGGTCAGGTTCTATTCTATACTGTTTATTTACTCGACTGCGCGAAAGCAAAGAGAGGGTTAGTACAAACTTGTATTTAGTTTCCCCTGTCCCGGTGTCTGTAATCAAATTTTACAAGTTAAATTTGACCCACTTCCCGGTTTCCGATTAAGATAAAGATAAAGATGAAGATGATAAAGATAAAGATATGATTTAATCGATGACTCTGAAAACATTGTGCCCTTTAACAAAGGACACAATACGACCGAGTGTCACCGAAAGGACTCCCGCTCAGCATAATGTTGTGGCTCGTTAGCCACAACGCTGATTTGACGACAACGATTGAGCTGAAGTTTGGTATACCTACTTATCTTCTCTATATCTTTGGTATATCTACGTTTCTACGTATCTTCGGTGACAATGCAATAATATGGTACCGTGGAGCTGGTCTGATGATGCAGTCGGAAAGTGTCCATAGCAACTCCTCAACTACACAACATAACCCAGTCGTGTTTCGGTTCGTTGGATTGTTTTGACATGTACTATAAATAGCACGATGAAGTGCAATTACTATACAGATAAGGCACCATCTCGCATCTTCCTTCGTTTTTTATCTCGTTCTGTTTTTTCAATTTTATTACATAGATATGGCAAAAGTCTTACTCAAATTAATTTTTTAACAATTTGTAGATTGTTCCACTAAGCAGAAAGTGACTCATAATTGCACCGATTGTTAGTTTGGAGCCCGAGCGCAAGCGAGAGCTCTAAAAATACGAGTGCAATAAAACATGATGCATAATCTGTTTTTCTTTTGTAACTGCAAAAAGTTGGTCAAAAAAGTAAAAGAGAAGTTAAAAACTAAAAGTCAACTAGCGACGTAAAAAGCATTTTGGCTCGTGGTATATCGCACCCTTAGAAATTTTATATAGCCACTCCCACGTTCTCCCCGAAAACTTGCATCTGTTCCATTCATATTCATATTACGCATAGCCAAATAATGTTTCTGGAGTGTAATTCTCTACGTCTGCAGCGGCTGATCAGCGGATAAACGAAACTGTTAATTTAGACTGTAATTACAAAGTAATTCGGTCTAAATTTGAATGCACGATAGAGAATCACAAGTCAGGTCAAAGAAGGCCGAACTATGTATGTAAATAGATCCCAATTATTCCGTATTTCAATTGAACACAGAGCTTGCTATCTTCCTCTTTCATAGTATTGTGCGAAGAAAGCAGCCGCTTTCATTGAGTACATTCCATTCGATATCTTCGAGTTCATGTTCGCCTAGTATCCGGGATTCAAGTGAGGCCATCTTTGTTGGCTGTTGTTTTTTTTTGTAACATGGCGCATCACGACACGTTAAGTCAAAGGAATCCTAAACTGACAACATATTTGGATGTTTTTTTATGTTCAGCTTTGGGTGCAGGCCACATATTTTTTTGTACTTAGATAAAAATCTACGGGCTATTTTTGAAGCAATGTAAAACCATTTTTTTAAATTAAGAATTAAGAAGTCCTTTTTTTATTTTACTCTTTTCGTCATTTCTTTCCTTAAGAGGAGTGTGAACCTACGGCTTTTCATACAAAAGGCGATAATGATTTCCACCGATAAATGTTTACCGATTTTGACCAGTTTTTGATAGGTTGTCAGTCAGAACAAAATTTAGGTCTATACGTTTTGGTTTTTTCACTATAATCAATAAATTCAGTTTTGTTGTTGTTTCAATATTCTCATACAAAACGAATTTTAGCCATTATTTGACTTTGTTGATCTTTTATCAATATTCAAAAAACGTAAAGATATAGATTTTGTTTTGTCTGACAACCTATCAAAAATTGGTCAAAATCGGTTAACATTCGGGTAATCGGTGGAAATCGTTATCGCCATTTGTATGAAAAGCCATGTAGGTTCACACTGTTAATTAAAAAAACTAAAAAACACGCTTTAATAGCAAACCGAACTAAAAAGTTGAAAATAATTTATAAGTATGAAGAGTTTGTGTTACAGTAATGGAAATTCCAACAATCAATCACTTACTTATGACTAATCAATTTGAGATAAGATTAGAATATAAATTAAGTTATTAATAAATAATTCAATTACAGTACAAAAGCCTGGGGTGCTTGGAATTAAATTTTACAATTATTTCATTAGTAGCTATTTATAAAATTAGTCATTTTGAAAGTATAGTAAATTGCACCCCACGCTTTTTTACTATAATTGAATTATTTGTTAATAACTTAATTTATATTCTACATACATACATACATATTATCACGCCCGAAATCCCTAATAGGGTGGGCAGAGCCACAAGACTACTTGTGGCCACGTTCGATGAATTAGTCCTAAGATGGTATGATGAACCGTATGGTGACAGGTGATCAGCCCATCGCCCATACAGATAGTCCACCATGTTGGAGAGGACCCGTCCCTTAGTCGACTTTTACGACATGCCAGGATGATAAGCATCTGCACGCATTACATTCTAATCTTATCTCAAATTGATTAGTCATAAGTAATTGATTGTTGGAATTTCCATTACTGTAACACAAACTCTTCATACTTATAAATGATTTTCTACTTTTTAGTTCGGTTTGCTATTAAAGCGTGTTTTTTAGTTTTTTTAAAGTATAATTTACTCAAAAACTAAAAAAACACGCTCTTATCAGTAACGCACTAAAAGACCCTCATTACTAAGGTATACCTATTGGACTTGTCAAACCAAAGCAAATGAGCCCAAACAAGAGGGGTTTACTAGTAGTAATTGAAGAGTTCCACTATCCACCTCCTGGCTGACAAACTAGGTCAGATCAGCTCGATGGAACCAAATTATTGTATTGTCATCCGAACTGCAAACCAAATGAGCCTAAACTCGAGGGGTTTACTAGTGATAATTGAAGAGTTCCACTATCCACCTCCTGGCTGACAAACCAGGTCTGATCAGCTCGATGGAACCAAATTATTGTATTGTCATCCAAATTGCATACACTTGCAAAGTTTCAGATATTTACCACAACTAGAAGTTGGTTAAAATTACGCTGAAAGATTCCATTACATACATACATACATACAGGTGAAGCTAATAAAAAGCGTGTAAAAAGCATGTAAAAATGGACATTCTTGCTCTAATTGAATTGAGATATACAATTACAGATGTAGTGCATAATTAGTTTCCATCGTGTTTTATCGGAAAAAATCGTATTTATCGTGCTCTCTCAATTAGCTTCAGCAGGCCCCCAATTCTCGGTGCATTCGAGATAATCTCACAATCGAGATTAAACGTCAGTGCATACAGTCATTTGACACAACTGTATGAATCTGACGTTTAATCTCGCAATCGAAATTATCTCGCATGTACCCATCATACCATGCTGTCATTTTTCGTTTTGACATTTGACAGTAACTAATAAAGTTTCATAATAATGAATATAAACATGTCACTCATTTAATACAATTATGAATTGACACTTCGGGTCCCGTTGTCTTCCGATTGTGATCCGAGTTTTACCGATGGAAACATATTATTCACTATATCTGTAATAAATTATTGACTTTGACAGATGACATTGGTTTATCTTAGCAAGTATGACAATCTACTACTGCGCCTCTATTCGGGAACGCTAAGTGATTCTGTAGCGATTCGTGAGCGAGATTTCTCATCTCGCTCTTACGCATTACGCGTCGTGCGGAAGAGTGGGATGAGAAATCTCGCTTACGAATCGCTACAAAATCACTTAGCGTTCCCGAATAGAGGCGCTGGTTGTAGGGTGACAATACTAGGATTATCAACCAAATGCAGGGTAGGATGCATTCTACTTAACAAAGAAGTCAAATTTAATCTAATAGTAGCAATATTTATTTTGTTCTTAAGGGTGGAATTACCCTATTCAAAGAAGCTACCAGCTTTGAATTTGTGTAAGCGGTTTTGTATTTAATAAACTTATGTGTTTACAAACGACATGACAGCATTTTGGAAAACAGTTGAAAATTGAAGGTTTTACGTTGAGTCGTTTTGGCGTTTTTTATATACACATACATACATACATATTATCACGCCCGAAATCCCTATTGGGGTGGGCAGAGCCACAAGAGTACTTGTGGCCACGTTCGATTAATTAGTCCTAAGATGGTATGATGAACCGTATGGTGACAGGTGATCAGCCCATCGCCCATACAGATAGTCCACCGTGTTGGAGAGGACCCGTCCCTTAGTCGACTTTTACGACATGCCAGGATGATAAGCATCTGCACGCATTCTATGCTATTCCTTCACTCCCAGTGCAGCAGAGGAGTATATAGTAAGTAATAAGTTTTTTATATAGTAAGTAATTATTGTTTATTTGAAATATTTAACATAACAACATACTTATAAAGAGAAATAAATACTTAAATACATAGGCAACATCCAAGACTCAGGAACAAGCATTCGTGCTCATCACACCGGGTTCGAACCCGGGACCGCTAGCTTCGGAGATTATACATCAAATAGGTACGTGTAATATCTATTTTTATTAATTTTTCCTGTACGTTGCTAAAATAAAATCCATGAATTAAAGGGTTATTTTTTATTAAGTACCTAGATTAAATTACAGTTTTTTTTAGTGTCGAAGTTATTGCGTTATATTGGTTTTGCATTTATTTATGCGTTTTGTATTAAGTCACATAGTAGCTACCTTTACACATAGTTTAAATTTCCGTAGAAATAAAAAAAAATGTAATCTTATATATCATTAAAACCTATTTATTCTTATGACGGGAGCTACTTATAGGCATTCTTTATAAAAAAAACATTAATAGAATTAGAGAAAATTAAAATTATTTAGAGACTTAAATGTTCGAGAAACGCAAAGGTAGGTAGGTAAAGCGTACCTGCCCTACCGCGCCGCGCCTCTTTGAATTATCTGGTAGGTATCGCCTACAAAAAAACCTACGACGAACGTGACGTTTCTGGTACCTCGAAAACGCCCTTCGTCCAAAGTGTTCCTCCGAACATATGCGGCCCTGGTACCCAAAGTCATTGGGAGTGACATGCCCATTATTTCTTGCTCCAACGAAGCCCTTCGAATTCATTTACACCTTTGCCGAGCTTAGCCGAGTAGCGCCGAGCCCTTCATTTACATTTTTAATTACCGTTAATTAGGGTCTTAGAAACCAATTGTTTGTAAGGGACAAGATAACAATAAACGTCGAGACAAACACACACGAGTACACCTTGACTATTCTGACCAATATCATTAGATTACACAATAAAATATTGTATGTCAAATAATATTATTGACAAGCCCTTTTAAATTATTTATAATATAACACAGTTTACTAGGAAAGCAAAGAGTGCGAGGAGATAAAAAGGGCCGTCTAAGGGCCTGTCGAAACCCAAGGTTCGGCTACGCACAGGGCGTGGTTTCTTTGGCCAATGAGAGGAGAGCGTCTTACGCAAGAGCTACGCACTCTGTCGTGCGGTCCAAGCCCTTTGCCGGCCGGCCCGACCGGTCGCGGCCGCCGGCATACCACAACATAAACATCAAATATTATTAGCGTTAACAAAAAAAAAACTTCAAAACCCCTTTGAAAAGAAAGAATCATCATATCATAATCACAATTTAATTTTTTTTTCAAGTAGGTTACACGGGCTCCGTTTCGGAAGGTGACACCTGCTGAAAAAACACCGCAAGAAACTCAGCCTAGTGATTGGCCTTTGTTAGTCAATTACCTACAAACGTCAATTATATTGTTAATTATGTGATAAATTAAATACATCGAAATCGGTGTCAAGTAAATGAACACAGTGTACCACGCCCAATGAAAAAAGAGCGCTGACGGCGATATAAAATGTATGACCGTCAGCGCTATTTTTACATTGGTTGAGGTATATCAGGGATGTATACCTAATTTACTTGCCACCACTTTCCTAGACAATGGATTAACGAAGGGCAATCATTCTTTCTTTTCAAATGGGTTTTGAAATCAGTTAATATTTATTGTTTCTTCATTTTTATTTTTTCGCTGTTTAGTGATTTGATGACACGTAGACACTCGCCACATTCACTACATCCAGTTACAATTGCCTAATACCAATTGCTACTCACCCTTTACAAAATATTGCATCCCAGGGGCAAAGACGTTAATCGTTGAGGAGTTCTCCTGGTTCTTCACCATCGTTTCCACTTTATCACATGCATTTTTAGGAACATAAGTTGCTTACCGAACTTAGTGAAGAATCTAATCGCCACCCGTTAAATGCTTATCACTGAGGAGTTCCGTTGGTCATCTTTGGTCTTCATCATCAGTTCCACTTCACCAAATAAGGGTTTTGGAACGAACCTACTTGAGTTATTACCGAAAATACCAATATTACTATATGCGTAACAAAAATAAAGTAATGCATGTACAAACGCGATGAATTGAAATTCTCCTCCGTTTTTGAAGTCGGTTAAAAATGTATGAATATTAAAAATGATTTCATTATTTTTTTACGGCACTCATTGCCAGATAATGGGGCCAATTCAAAAGCGTATTCGCTAAATTTTATAGTAAATAAACTTTAAAAAAGAAACGTTAACTTGATTAACTATGTTAGCTCTGTGCTATAAAAATTTCTTCTCTCAAGTTTAGGAAATTTTAAATTAAGAAGACGCCATTTCGAATTGAACACAATTTATAAACAACCAACTTGTTCTTTTTTTCCAAAATTTCCATTCACTATCTGCACTGGTCCTTACCATACAAATAAGCCATTACCCGACTATTGGCCGAATTCAGAAAGGCCACTCAAATTGAGCTTTAATTAAAGTGACGTTTCAGTGACGTTTCTGTATAGGTTGACAACTAGTTGAGGGACATTTAACTACTTAATATCGAGTCAAATGCTTAAGTGGCGTTTCTGAATTCGGCCATATGAGTAGCGCGATAAATAATCCAGCTACTAAGGTGCCCTTAACTGCTACGCCGTAGCTCTCGTAGCATCCATATCAAAATAGGTTGCGAAAAGGGTAACTCGTCTATAACTCATAGTTAGATTTTCCGGGTTCCGTATAGTCAAGGTCCGTATACTTATAACATGTCCGTCTGTCTGTATTAGTTACAAACCTGAAATTCTGTACAACTATAGTAGCCCGCGGCACACGGAAAAAGTATAAAATTAGTTTTTTTTTAGGATAGCTCCCATTCTGGTAAGGCAAAGGTGATTTTTTTCTTTATATTTTCTTATGTAATGAAGTTAAAAGGTCAACTATCACGACTAAGTAGGCATTCATGTTGGTTCTTTCATGACTCATAGGCGACTAACTTGTTGGAACCTACTGAAACCCGTCGAAAATAGAACCAAATAACTTTTAATAGAAAACTAGGTAAAGTTATGGTTTTCGGAAACTGGGCCTATATTCGGGACTGCTAAGTGATTTACTATTATTATTATTATATATTTATTTTTCAGATAACAAAGATCCATTATTATTAAGGTCCGACCGAGACTGCTTTTTTAATCTCGGCCGAGACCGAGACCGAGACCGAGAATAAAATAAATTCTCGGCCGAGACCGAGACCGAGACCGAGACACGGAAAAATTGTATTTTTCTTCTACGTTAGTCTTTTTTATGGTTCCGTACCTCAAAAAGAAAAAACGGAGCCCTTGTAGGATTACTAGTGTGTCTGTCTGTCTGTCTATCCGTCTGTCACAGCCAATTTGCTCCGAAATAGTAAGTCGGTGACCGCAACACAGAAATGAATTTTAAACATGTGGACCACATTTGGCCGGTAAATTAGAAATTAAAAAAAAATATATGCAAACTATATCGTATGACAAATGAAATGTAAGGGCTTATTGTGAGTATTTTAAACACATAAATATATTTTTTTGGAATTTTAAAATGAATAGTTTGGAAGTTATTTATAATAATCGAAATAGGCACAAATTGACAATCCCCCCCCATATTTCCAAAAGTACTGGGCATAAAATTTAAAAAAAAACTTAAGTATAGAAGTCTGTGTTATTTAAAGGATAGGTTCTAGATAAACATATACGGAACGGAACCCTCTTCACGCGAGTTTCACACGCACTTGTCCGGTTTTTTAACTAAAAAAAAATACATCCCTTATGATAAAAAAAAAGGTTTTATTATGGTTTAAACGTTCTGCCGTGTATTACAAACAAACTTCATAGTCAAAAATTCAGAATTCGAATTCCAATTCGTTTTCGAAAAGAAATGAACGAGTTGTCACTAGATCGGGTGTCGGTAAAGTCGCACGACAAGAGCCCGGGCGGGGCGATAGGTCAAAATCGCAATAAAAGCCTTCGCCACCGCGGTTAACCGCGCGCTAAAATTTAAATTGATTGTCGCGGAGTCTCGGTCGCGGCCGAGAATCTCGGCCATTTTGGGCCGAGACCGAGACCGAGATCTCGGCCCGATTTTTGGCCGAGATTTGCCGAGACCGAGACCGAGACCGAGATCTCGGTCGGACCTTAATTATTATATAATAGCATAAGAGGCACAATTCAATAAAAATACAAATTACAATAATTAAGACAAAAGATTAAAATTACAGAATGAATAAATTAATTAATAAAATAAACTAAGTCCGCATGTGGGTTTATTAAGGCTGTGGCCCGGCGCCCTTGCAGAAAGCTGTCAGGTCGGTCAGCCAACACCCTGAGTATGTTGTTGGAACTACTCTGTATTCTGCTTCTGATGGACATATCGTCACTAAAATGCTACAACCGCGAATATATCGTTGTTCTGGCGCCTCATTCGGGAACGCTAAGTGATTCTGTAGCGACTCTTAAGCCAGATTTCTCATTCAACTCTTCCGCACGACGCCAAATGCGTAAGAGCGAGATGAGAGATTTGGCTTACGAGTCGCTACAGAATCACTTAGCGTTCCCGAATGAGGCGCCTGTACTTGTTTAACTTTCACATTACTATATCGTTAGGTACTAAAATGCCAAAACCGAACGCAACGTGTTTGTCTTTCATATTCGCGGTTTTGGCATTTTAGTGACGGCATAGTAAATCACTTATCCGTCCCGAATAGAGACCTAGTCATAATGGTTGAGTGAGGTGTACCCAGCGCTATAAACGTTAGAAAACCACGCCACTGGAGGCGAGTGCATCATACGGAATTTGATACAAGAATTGCTCTATAGTTGTTACAAAGCGTTTTTTTCGATTTAAGTGAAATTCAACAGACCATCAAAGAAACAATAAATTTAAATAATTCTATTCAGCGCGCGCACGCGATGAACAGGGGCTCTATTCGGAACTGCTAAGTGATTTAGTTACTATATCGTCACCAGAGGCGGAGTTTGCCTTAGACGGGCCCTGTGTCAAAATTTGTTTGGGGGGCCCTAATGAAGGGTAAAGATTTTTCACAAAAGAGCCTGTCGCCCGGGGGCCCCGTATCATTGATACGGCTGATACGGCGGTAGCTACGCCCTTAATCGTCACTAAAATGCTAAAACCGCGAATGTGAAAGTCAAACACGTACAGAACAACGACATATTCGCGGTTTTGGCATTTAAGTGACGATATAGTAAATCACTGCAGTCCCGAATAGAGGCCCTGATAAGTAAAATATTTCTTTACAGAAAGCGCAACGATAAATCACTAGATTGTGTTATAAGTTTTTTTAGGAAAAGGTACCGTTTAGTTAGTAGGTAAGAAAAGATTGGAAGGTTCCTAAAAGGGTCGAAGCTATCGAAGTGAATGGGGGCGGTTGGTAGGTATTTTACCATGTACCTACTCGCCCGGAATCTCCAGCAAGTTATGCGTTCCTGGTAGTATTGTGTGCGGTGTTGCTGCGGGTCCGCCTCCAGGGCAACCGGCGCCACAGACGCCAGGAATCCCTTGCAAATTCCCCGGAAAACCCCTAATATGAGCGAAAAATGCCTTTTTTGTATAGACGAAAAGGTCGAATTCGCATACATTAATGATACAACTTTTTTTAAAGAAAAGAAGAAACACCAACTCACCTGTAAAATTTTCCGGAAAAGCCGGATATGAAACCGGAAATGCTTTCAGTCGGTGCTAGGAAAACAGGAACGTGAGTGAGTTTTCTTATAAAATCAATATCCGGTCCGGAAGGAAGCCCTACCTAGGCGGAACAATATAGATAATATTCGGTTTGAATGTGTTGAGGTAATAAATTGACTCGAAGTCTTAATTTTATTTTATTAAAGACGGTATGTACTTATTTTAGTAAGAAAAAATGATAACATATTTAAAATAAGCGTTACTTATTACATTGTATTTCGTAAATTTTAAGTGTGCTACAATTAAGGGTGCACGCTATCGATATGTTGAGATTGTCGATAACTCACCATTTCGGTACAACCATCATCGAATCGGTATTGGAAGTGTATCGGCGATTGCCGATAATGTCGAACCGTTCGGAAAGCACCAAGGCTACATGAGTTGGGAGGAGGCGAGATGACCAGAAATCGATATCCCACTAATACGAATTCGAAGTTATAGGGCACGGTATATCGGTTCGGGAACAGGTGAACGGGAAATTGGGGATGCAGGATAGAGGCGGGACTGCGTTTGGTGCGTGCAGCGCGCTTGCGCCAAATGAGCACAGCCCTTCGCAATTAAGTACCATCCATGGGTGCGATTTATGAAATGCGTCAAAAATTCACCATGACATGGTATTTTTAGTAGGTAAATCTTTAACAAGGTTTCAAAGATAAGTCCATGAAAGTTTACGCTTGATTATTATAACTAGAAATACTTTAATGACGCACCATTATTATAGGGGCTAATTCGAAAGTGTGTTCGCAAAATTTAAAAATCGCTAAACTTGATTTTATAACGTCAAACTCGATTTCGACAGATAGGTGCCACACTAAATCGAATTTAACGTTTCCTATTTTAAGTTAAGGAACTTTTAAGGCGACACTGTTTCCAATTGGACACTATAATCTAAATATTTTTAATACGAAGCTATCATAATGTCGCTAATACTACAGTTTACCCAATAAAGTATAATATTTACAGGCATCCCGTTTTCAAGCGAGTCAAACAAAACAATGGAATAAATGTGACTCATCTCCTGACAACAAGGCATGGTAATGATATGCGTAATTAGACCGGAGAAGTATTAGGGTACCATATTCTGGAGAGGACGGTGTAGGGAATGAAGGGCCAAAAACTCAGAGACCAAATGCGCCTCGGACTGCGCACAATTTCCCTTCCTGAAAGCTTACAATCTGCTCTAATCGGGAGAGCATGAGTTGGGAAGGGGTGGGCATACCTCTCGAGGAACGTTCCTCCCCGTTGGCCCGGGGTAGGCGGAGAAATGAGCGCGCGTGGGTGTCGTTATGGATATGGCGTTGCCCATATACTAGCGCATTATGAAGCCGAGAAGGTCTGTTGATAGAGAAAGTTGCGATAAAGGGCACAATGCACTCAGCACTAAAATCGCTAGAACTGGGAGCGCTCGCTGCGGGATCGTATTTGAAATCACTGTAAGATGGCAAAAATCCAATCTATTTTAGAGTTTGGCTTTGCAAGAAGCTTAGTTTTATAGGTCTCCTATGTCCATATTGAAAAATTATCTTTGACTTAGTGGTATGTATTTCGCGTCTGACAGTTCTATACATTTTGAGAGTTCATAAATGCATAAGCAGCTACCAGTACCGAATTATCTTGACTTTGATTCAAAGGACTGTCACCGCAATGACATCAATTAGTTATTTTTAAGTGTAGAAACAGTAAAAAACAAACAAAAAATCCCATTAGATTAAAAATAAATTGCGTATTTCCGTAGCATTAATTTGTATGGAGATTCCAATATTTTAATCTTATCATGACGACCAATCAATTTTAAGAATCTGGCTCTTACGTTTATTGGGTTATTGGTCTTTTATTCAGATCTTTTTATTACTTATACCTATGTATATGTAGATAAACTATTTAATAAAGAAGTAGATACGAAAAATTTATTAATTTTATAAGGTTTGTTACGCAGTTTAAAAGAAACTAAAAATTATATCAAAATTCTGCCTCTTAAGAACCAACAGACTACATACGACCTGAAATTTATGAAAGATCGTCAACTTTGACAGGTATCCTCTTAAACATCAAGTTATTTTGAATATCTTACAAATTAATTAATTAAGAAAGTGTTGCCGTTTCACGGCAATCCGTTTCTCTACTAATATTATAAATATTTATAAATGCGAAAGTAGGTTTGTCGGTTTGTTGGTATATTGGGTTTAGGTTTATCCTTCTTTGCTGAGCAAAGGATCGACGATTTTTTGCATATAGATGTCATTGCAGTTTATGTCCTGGAAAGTGATATGTATTATTCCGGAAAAATGCACACGCGAAGTCGCACGTAAAGCAAGTAGGTACTTTATTAAATAAAGATAAATTTGTAACAGTTTCAATTATATATAAGGATCGTTGTACAGTGCTGTAAAGCAGGTAAGTATGCCAGGGGCGTGTGTGTTTGTCTGTCTGGTTGCCAAGTGGCCGGCGCGACGACCCGAGCCCGCCGGCCGCGGTACCAGGCGCGCAGAGCCGCCGGGTGGTGCAACTGCAGCCGCGAGTGCATTCACCGCGGTGCAGTGCGTTGCCTCCACTAATAGATGCACGTTGTCTGTTGCAATATTTATCATTCACAAGCGTGCTCTCGTTATGATGTTTACCCAAGTTTTCGCCAATTTAATAGTGATATAATTTTTTTGGATCTTACTTTGTTGTTGACGTTACATCCATCTAATTTACTACCAACGCCAACTGTACGAGGCTCATGGTAGCCCGTATAATTCTTGATATAATTGATAAGTGACAGGATTGATTTCTTGATAAATAATATTTTCTTGTTAAAGATGTGTGCACACTTTATTGATGATGAACGTGAACTAAAACTTAAATATACAATTTGCACGAAAGTAAAATTAGGTCAACCGCTGACGATGCGAGTTGACAATGTGCGATGTAATCGTACACCAACGTTTATTATTATTTATTTCAAACTATGGTTATGTAATTCTAATCATTTAAACACAAAAGCATAATATAAATAAAAATCATTATAAGCACTTATTGCAACCTAGTTTGTTATATATTTTTACGTTTGATGTTGAAGCGAACGCAATGTATGCTGCCTAGCAAAACCAGTCCATGGGTCCGCTGAAAACCAGCGTCGTATTCCCCCAAAAGGTGGTACGACACACAGCTGAGTGGATAGCATTGTCGCAGCAACATGTAACTTTTATTTAGATCACAAATATTGTTAGGTTTAAGTTCACGAAATGTACATCTACATTTAGCGAAATTAATATTTTCTATTTCTATTTCTATTTCTATCCTTATTATAAATGCGAAAGTGTGTTTATTGGTTCTTTTTCCACGTCGAAATGGGGCAACAAACTGCGCCTCTATTCGGGAACGCTAAGTGATGTTGTAGCGACTCGTGAGCGAGATTTCTCATCCCACTCTTCCGCAGGACGCGTAATGCGTAAGAGCGAGATGCGAGTCTCGCTCGCGGGTCGCTGCAGTATCACTTAGACGTTCCCTAATAGACGCCCTGATGTGATTTTTTGAACAGTGATAATTGAGGGCCGGATACGGATATATATGTACAAACATATACGACGAAAAAAAGGCCATCGCGGTAGGAGTAGCAAATATGTCAGTAGGTAATTAAAATCACCGATACTCTAATACTTCACTAAACATGTTTGTTACTTTGGTCTGTTTATCCCTCTAGTAGGTTTAGTTTAATATCCGGAACCCGTTAAACCAATCGAGTTGAAATGTGTGACACTTCTATTCCGTATTATATTATTGCAATGCAAGTAGAATTAGTACCTATATTGATTTTTTCGTATGGAGTAGGTTGCATTATATGCACTTCGGGTGATAATATACAAAATGTTACGAACAATATGAGCGATAAATTCACGATAATCTTCGACTTTTACGGGAATAAATTTTATTTTCACTTAATCTGTTTTTGTTTGGTTTAGCGTAAAACAGTATTCCTTTTAAATTAGGGCCGGTAGAGACGGACAGCATTTGAACTGCAAAATGGCAGTTCGAATGCAGTTCTGATGCAGTTGACTTACTCTTACTTTAACTCAACTGCATCAGAACTACAGTCGAACTGCCATTTTGCAGTTCAAACGCTGTCCGTCTGTACCGGCCCTTAAAGATTTGTACGTACAGTCGAGGTCACAAAAATATATACGTTATCAAAGGGGCTAAAATGTCTGAGCGCTCTTATGCCTTTGACAATAAAATCGTTTTGACATATTTTTGACTTCTCTGTCCGCGTTGATAGTTTTGACCACAACTGTACATTACAAATTACCTCCGAATCTGTAACCGAATACAGTACAATTAAAATAAGTTCACCATCCACGGTTATTATCGGTATCCCTCGTTTTTCACATAGAGTATATCAAATTACAGATATGACCTTTAAATATATTACCCGTTATCTTATTAAACAAAATACAACAGAAGGATATGAGCAACAAAACCTCCTACTAGCTCTAATTAGTTAGTGAGTGACAATTTTTTGACAGTATGACACGCATGACAAATATCGTACTGTTACCTTACGTAAAACAGTAACTATTGATTAATAAAGAATCATGAATATTTTTTATATTATAGTTACATTTATATACATCAATAAATAATGCATGTTCATATCGCTTCTGTAAACTTTTTAGGTCTACTGTTAAGTAATGTCATTAAGGTCCGACCGAGACTGCTTTTTTAATCTCGGCCGAGACCGAGACCGAGACCGAGAATAAAATAAATTCTCGGCCGAGACCGAGACCGAGACCGAGACACGGAAAAATTGTATTTTTCTTCTACGTTAGTCTTTTTTATGGTTCCGTACCTCAAAAAGAAAAAACGGAGCCCTTGTAGGATTACTAGTGTGTCTGTCTGTCTGTCTATCCGTCTGTCACAGCCAATTTGCTCCGAAATAGTAAGTCGGTGACCGCAACACAGAAATGAATTTTAAACATGTGGACCACATTTGGCCGGTAAATTAGAAATTAAAAAAAAATATATGCAAACTATATCGTATGACAAATGAAATGTAAGGGCTTATTGTGAGTATTTTAAACACATAAATATATTTTTTTGGAATTTTAAAATGAATAGTTTGGAAGTTATTTATAATAATCGAAATAGGCACAAATTGACAATCCCCCCCCATATTTCCAAAAGTACTGGGCATAAAATTTAAAAAAAAACTTAAGTATAGAAGTCTGTGTTATTTAAAGGATAGGTTCTAGATAAACATATACGGAACGGAACCCTCTTCACGCGAGTTTCACACGCACTTGTCCGGTTTTTTAACTAAAAAAAAATACATCCCTTATGATAAAAAAAAAGGTTTTATTATGGTTTAAACGTTCTGCCGTGTATTACAAACAAACTTCATAGTCAAAAATTCAGAATTCGAATTCCAATTCGTTTTCGAAAAGAAATGAACGAGTTGTCACTAGATCGGGTGTCGGTAAAGTCGCACGACAAGAGCCCGGGCGGGGCGATAGGTCAAAATCGCAATAAAAGCCTTCGCCACCGCGGTTAACCGCGCGCTAAAATTTAAATTGATTGTCGCGGAGTCTCGGTCGCGGCCGAGAATCTCGGCCATTTTGGGCCGAGACCGAGACCGAGATCTCGGCCCGATTTTTGGCCGAGATTTGCCGAGACCGAGACCGAGACCGAGATCTCGGTCGGACCTTAAATGTCATCATGGCAGGTGATATACATTGCGTTTACGATACTGTAAGTTGAATGCTACCTAACAAGAAATCGTAGCAATGTAACTTGTGTCATTTTTGTCTCCGGCTTTAGCCGATAATAGCCGTTCGTTCAAATCGTTAACTGATTTTAATCGTACTGCAAAACTCATCTGTTTATTGAAGATACTTACACTTAGATAGTAGGTATAATATGTACTTACTCATCATAAGTAGCTTTTGTTTTTATTTATTCAATAAAAATATTTTGTTTACCAACACGATTTTACGTTTTTAGGGTTCCGTACCTCAGAAGGAAAAAAGGAACCCTTATAGGATCACTCGTGTGTCTGTCTGTCTGTCTGTCTGTCTGTCTGTCTGTCCGTCTGTCACAGCCAATTTGCTCCGAAACTACTGGACCGATTGAATTGAAATTTGGTATTTATATGTAAGTTGGTGACCGTAACACGGACGCCTGACGTAAATATATGAATTTTAAACATAGGGGCCACTTTTTGGGGGTAAACTAGAAAATTAAAAAAAAAAGTTATGCCACTTATATCGTGTGACATATCAAATGAAAGGGCTTATTGCGAGGATCTTAAATATATATTTTTTTGAATTTTAAGTAAAACAGTTTAGAAGTTATTCAGGAAAATAGGCGAAAAATGATTATTCCCCCCCCCCTTATTTCCGAAACTATTGGGGCTAAAATTTTGAAAAAAATACAGAAAATAGATATTTGCCTATAGATTGCAGGAAAACCTATAAGAAGTCTATGGTATTTAAGGTAACCTAGTAAATTTCAGATAAACATGTTTGGAACGGAACCCTCTCCACGCGAGTTTAACTCGCACTTGTCCGGTTTTTTGCATATAACATTTCTTAATGTACCTAAGTACATAAAATCTTCTACATGAAACTGTTGGTGCATGATGTTTCACATTATATGATAATCTCATTGCACAATATTGGACAATACCAAATCAAAGTATCCCAAAGGGACCCATAAAAATCCTTACGAATACTGAAACGATTCCTGGTCGCTCATGTTTTCCTAATGAACAAGGAGCAACCATATCCCGGTTTCTCACGCTCGCACCTAGATCCCGGGATTCCATCTTACATCCCTTTTTAATCCCTGCAACATTCCACTCGCACGTAGCGACGGTCTTTAAGGACTGAGATAGGGCTAGTCTCTTTGAATATCAAAGGTTTCTTTGGTATAGAATGTATTGTATCTTACACATAATATAAGTTCATGCCCTAAGTGTTAGTTTGAATCATAAAAAAACGCACTCGAACGCTTTAATCGTTTCGTCCATTAGGGAATAGACTTTTACACAGTTCGTGACGTTTGCTATGATTTAAACATACACTAAGGGCTCTGTTCGTAGCGAGTTTTCGCTTCAAAAAAACCGGACAAGTGCGAGTTAAACTCGCGTGGAGAGGGTTCCGTTCCGTACATGATCATCTGAAATTTACTAGGTTACTTTAAATACCATAGACTTTTTATAGGTTTTCCTGTAATCTATAGGTAAAGATCTATTTTCTATTTTTTTTTCAAAATAGTAGCCCCAGTAGTTTCGGAAATAAGGGGGGGGGGGAATGGTCAATTTTCGCCTATTTTCCTAAATAACTTCTAAACTATTTTACTTGAAATTCAAAAGAAAATATATTTAAGATCCTCACAATAAGCCCTTTCATTTGATATGTCACACGATATAGGTAGCATAACTTTTTTTTAAATTTTCTAATTTACCCCCCAAAAGTGGCCCCCATGTTTAAAATTCATATATTTACGTAACGCGTCCGTGTTGCGGTCACTACTTACATATGTATACCAAATTTCAACTCAATCGGTCCAGTAGTTTCGGAGCAAATCGGCTGTGACAGACGGACAGACAGACAGACAGACAGACAGACACACGAGTGATCCTATAAGGGTTTCGTTTTTTCCTTTTTAGGTACGGAACCCTAAAAACACAAATAGGTAATTCCAAATTGGCATAAAAAACGATTTATTAGCATTTTATATACTTTCTCATTTGGTACACTCTTTAAATACTTAATACATCCAATAGCAAATTATTAACAAAACATTATTCGTCAGCTCTTGCAATAGCAAGAAGCGATAAAGCTTAATTTGCGAAAAAACGAAAGCAAATCCTCCATGTTAAAACTTGTAAATAACAGTACCTACGATGGTGGTATAAGCATATGTAAGAGGTATAGCGGTATAGAGGTATTTATAGCCAGCCCTTCAGTAATAAAGACAACGGGCATCATTTGTCAACCCCTCCCTCTGACTGACCCCGTTACCTCTGCCTCAGATTGCTGGCTGACCCTCGGACACAGCTGACATCATCGCTCTGGGTTTGAAAATAG
Source organism: Tortricodes alternella (assembly GCA_947859335.1). Classification (NCBI taxonomy): domain Eukaryota; kingdom Metazoa; phylum Arthropoda; class Insecta; order Lepidoptera; family Tortricidae; genus Tortricodes; species Tortricodes alternella. The sequence continues at coordinate 11,974,996 of OX401979.1, read as the reverse complement.
CCGTCTGTTTTCGCAAAGACAACATTTTCGCTCATGAAAACTTTTGGTAAGGTTTTGTTGAGGAGATAAATGGTGATAGATTTAAGATTAACGCAAAACGTAGTATAGATTTGCACAGATTTTCAATAAATCGATTACAGATTTTCGATTACGGTTATATCAATAATGATTGTATGTCTTAACCGATAGTAGGGGGAAGTCCCCTAGTGGCGGACACCTAAGGTATTCAGGAAATAAAATAAAAACTATTTTGAGAAATGTAACTTTATTCACAAATTATTTTAGTCAATAAACTACACAATCTAAATAAATTAACAACAAGGCCACTTCTTCATAAACATAATTTAAAAACAAATAATACTAAGGTGGAAAAAAACGCAATCACAACAGATGACACCTAATACCGGACAGACTTAACTTCGAGCCCCAAGCACCGGACATTTTCAAAACATCTGGCATCGATCACATATGTAGCCATCTGAACCTGACTTTACTGAGATGTTTAGAAAAACTAAACACAAAGCTGATCTTTTCAGGTGGTTTCCTGAGGAAGCGTCAAGTTACTCTAACTTATTTGAGCTTTTTCTTAACTACGCCTTAATAAGGTAATTTTTTTTTGAAATTCACCCATTTGTACACATGTATGCTGTTTGGGGACAGCTAAAGAAGGAGAGCTTATATCTAAGATGACATCTGTAAATTTACCCTTTTTTATGCAAATAAATGATGATTTGATTTGATTTGTAAGGTGCAGTGGTAGCCTAGTAACCGGACGCGCGCCTCTGAGTTTTTCGAAACATAGGTACCTACGGAATTCAAGTTGGTATTTACTGCTAGCATTTTGGTGAAGGAAAACATTGCGAGGCGAGGAAACCAGCTTGTTAAACTAATTCAATGATGTGTCTGAAGATTCCGACCCCAAAGGTACACTGTCCAGTCCCTCCCAAGAAGAGGCTTCTGCCCAGCAGTGGGACGTATATTAAGGCTGATACTGATGATTTTTAAGGTTGCCAACACTATAGACATGGTCATGGACGCTTCATCCACTTTTGGCGGTTGTTAGGGACACATTAAGGCTGGGTTTTATAAGGATCCGTTAATGTCAAAATGTTTGCCAAATGTCAGTAAAAAACCCGGCCTTAACCTTTTCAACGTAAACGACGGATATATACGATGGTATACAGGGTAAAAAAGCCCTTCATAAGCTTGGCGTAAAGTTCAAATTCGTATTACTTCTCAGACATGCTTGGCGTTGAAGAGGTTAAAACACCTAAATCGAATGTCAAAGTCAGATAAACATCAGGTTTATTTTATACCCATTTTATTTTACTAGCTTTTATGACGCACATAGAGCATATTGTCACTTCTTAATTAATTGGTTAGTGCAAAAGGGACGAATGCTTTATGTGCGCTATAAAAAATAATGTGTTACGGGGTCAGACATAGATAAAATGATCTAAGCACCTGTAATGGGGAGAGCAAATACGCCTCTGTAAAGAAAGAAGTCTTCTTGGGCCGTGGCGTTTACATGATTAAGAAATACGAATACATCATAAAATCATGATCATAATCGCGGTAATCATAAAAATCGAGCAACTACCCTTTGCTTAACGAACACAATTAAGCACTAATGTATGCAACTTGAATGCAGGTCAGTAGGCGTTATAGTGCCTCCGTTCCTGTTGAGTAAAACGGGGTTCGGGGCGCGGCGAGGCCTTTATAATGAGAGCCTTTGCTTGCTATGCTTCCCTGGTAGATATTTCTTTTTATGGGCTACGGATAAATGTCAGGGGAGTGCCGGGCGCGCCTAGAGGCCTCGTGCGTTATGGACTTTTGCTTTACGACACTGTTTTATGTAACGCGGGTGTATGTTAAATTTTTCTAGTATGCAGTGGAAATGAGCAAGCTGATTTAGTGAACGACGAAATATATGGCTTCGAAATATGCAATTCTTCTGCATAAACTTTTCACCGCTGCCGTAAGAACACTTTTAAACTTTAAACGGGATAGGATCACGGCGTCTAATTAGCAACTCTTATAAATCGCAACTCGTCTATGTCGCATTTGGTCTAAATATCTGCTGGTCTAAAAAGCAATAGGTCTACAATTTTTTTGAGTAGCATCTGGCGTAAGTAGCTACTTGACTAGGTACGTTACGTTTGTTGTATGGGAGCTCCCTTAAATATTAATTTTATTCTGTTTTTTTAGTATTTGTTGTTATACAGCAGAAATACATCATCTGTGAAAATTTCAACTTTCTAACTATTACGGTTCATGAGATACAGCCTGGTGACAGACGGACGGCCAGTTGCTACTCAAAAAAAATTGTAGACCAGTTGCTTTTTAGACCAGCAGATATTTAGACCAAATGCGACATAGACGAGTTGCGAAATATACGAGTTGCTAATTAGACCCCATGATCCTATCCCTTTTAAACCAGCGTATCGATAGGTGAAAAATCCCTTTGCACGAGTACGACCTTGAAATCGAACTCGCATCCCGTTTGTTCTTGTTCCGTCTTAACGTTACCCGGGCGCATTCCTTGGTCCTGGTACACCTCCTGGTTGTTCATGTTCCTCTAATGAATAAGGAACAGCGGCGCCCCCTTTTTCTCACGCTCGCACCAACGTGCCCCGGGATATCTTTTTCCGTCCCTCTCTTATCCCTGGGATGTGCTTCTCGCACTTGCTGGCTATATCGTGAGAACCTTCAACGACTTTTCTGATCGACATTTTTTTATAAAAAAAGGCCGGTCTTATTATAAATAGTTGATGCCGGTATGTTTGCATTAATTCTGACCAACGTTGCTTTATCTTTATCTTATATTATAATCTGGCCCTTTTTCAAGCCCTTTTTGTTAATCTCAGGGATATATTCAGATTTCCGTTTGTTAGGCCGATTACTAGTTTAACTTAATTTTAATTTGACTTAAAGTTCGCCCGCATCTAGGGCCGTAGCACTAGGTGCACAATGTACTATTTCATGTCTTTAAGACACAGTAATTCGGCATAATAGATTTGATGTAAGCAATCATACTTCACCTCAAACAGTACTTTTACTTATTTGTCAAAAACGTACAAAACATATTACACAAAAAAAATTACTCTCCAATCTGATATAATAGCTTTTTGCGAGATCCCGCTCAAACTAACCTTTTTTGCCATGTACCTAAGTAACTTAATCTTACACAAGTCTATATTCTAATAAAATATAAGAAATAACTTACTTAGAGGGGGTAAGGATAGGTACTCACACTAGTGGATAATTTGCCCTATGTGTTTTGCCCTATCCAAAAATATATTTTTTAAGGTTTCTTTCACTACATTTCTGCTTAATTCTTTTTCTTCACTTAATCAAACCTTAAACTACACTAATCTTCTAAAATTAACCGGTTTTAGGATGTTTCCTGGCAAAGATTGATCGCTATATGTAACGAAATACCTAAGCAACTATTGAATGCCGTCGATACCCATCCATTCGTTTTGTTTTAACATTTTACGTGGATATCGGAGTGTCGGTAAATCGGCCGTCGGAAGTGACCCAAAAGCTCGCGTCCGTTCGCGGACGAGCTTTATTTGACTCATCGCAGGATCACGTTATGTGGTATTAAAAGATGACGTCTAAATCAACACCTTACTTACTTCTAAAGCAGATTTTGAAACAGTGTGATTAGAAAAATGGAAAGAAAAATATATTATTTGTCTCACACCACCACCAACTTATGCTATACTATGACAAAAACTAAACTAATAAAATGTTGGTGCAATGTGACACCAAATAAGGGTCTTCACTCAGCATGTGCTGCAGAACTTATTCCTGCAACGCTGATATTCTGTGAAGCCCTACTTATAGATCGCACGTGACAGCAAGCGTCTTTACATTAGATTGACTTTTCTTTTGATTGAAATTGGTTAAACCAAAAGACAAAGATTTACTAGACCATTTTACGTAAGAATGGATGGAAGGTGGATGAAAAAGCTGACGATTTAGCTAAGCATGTCACAGTGGAACTTCCTGTGGAACTTTGCCTGATTATGTGATGGCATCAAATTAGTATAAAAACATGTGGAAATAATAATTATTTTGACGAAAGGTCGAAAGAAAGACGAATCTGGTATAAAAAGACCCAGCCTTAGGTACTCAATACTCCGTGGGTAGAGTGCTCACTAATTCACAATAATTTTTAATAATACGTTTGGTGTTAGAGACAAGGTTAAAACGAAAATAAGTAATCCCCATCTTAACATCATACAAGAAAGAGATGCGCTGAGAGATAAGATGGGGATATCTCATCATCGTGTCAACCTTGCCATATAGGGCCGCTAGACATTTCCCTTAAATAAGTTCGGGATCATGATGCGCAAGGTTCCCTCCCCGAATTGTCCAGGTATGGTATAGTGGAGGATGTGAACCATAACTTAATGGAGCGTGGGCGAACGAGTAATTTAAATATCAATTAAAATACATCATTAATATGTATATTTAGCGACGTAAGTACCTAGTTGGAATAGTACCTATGTGCTGGCTTTTCCTACGTCTAATAAGACCAGGAAATTCTGCCTCTACATGGACATGAATTAATATTTGATAAGACAAAAGTGAAATTGAAGATCCATTTAAGACTGGCCCCAATGATCGTTGGAGATATTGCCTTCGAAGTTGTCGACGAATACATTGACCTAGGACAGACGGTCCAGTTAGGTAGATCCAACTTCGACAAAGACGCCCGACGGCCGAATTCAACTCAGTTCGGCAACTTTCGGGAAGTTAATCCCGCAATGTTTTAAGACCAAGGTCTTTGACCAGTGTGTGTTGCCAGTAATGAGCTGTGGAGCAGAAACTTGGTCTCTCACTGAAGGCCTTTTGAACAAGCTCAGAGTCACTTAACTGCTATGGAGAGCAGTGGCGAAGTGTCAAATATTTGCTAAGGGAAGCCGGAAGAATTAGAACCATACTTGCAAGTCTGACATTTAGTTAGAGTAACATGGACTGGCCAACTGGACTGACAAATTGAACTGGCCACATAACTCAAAGAACTGATGGCCGATGGGGCGTAAAGGTTCTGGAGTGGAAAGCACGACCCGGAGGAAGCAGCGTAGTTCGGCCCCCCACAAGATGACCAAGAGGCCCATAAGGTCCTTAAGGTTGCTGCGGAATCCGCTGCACACAGATGACGTGCGATCGGTCGTTGTGGACGATAACGATTTCCACCCCTTAAATGTTAACCGATTTTGACTAATTTTTGATAAGTTGTCAGTCACAATAAAATCTAAGTCTATACGTTTTTTGAGTACTTATTGACGTATACTATAGACTTAGATTTTATTCTGACTGACGACGTATCAAAAATTGGTCAAAATTGGATATTATTTCAGGGGTGGAAATCGTTATTGCCTTTTGTATGAAAAGCCGAAAACACTCCTCTAATAAAAGAAAAAAATGCAATATGACCAAGCTTTACTTTGCTTGGGTATTTCGACAGATAATCTTCGAAAAGAACTACTCAACTAGATCTTGTGGTAATATCTAACATGATACTCGTAAGCGCGAATTTCACCTACTTTATTTTAAAATTGACTTCATCAACTTTGTTTAGAATTAAAAAGCTGTTTAATTCGTCGGTGAAAATGTCATATTAATAGCTAGCCATCTTTATTAAAGTGCCAACGAAAAAATTTCATTCATTTTAAACTTTTTTCGGTATAAGAATGCAACAAAGAAGAAATTACATACTCAAACAATCTGCACCAAGTTCAGAATGAGAGAAATTTTGAAAGCATTAACAAAGCAGGGAAAGGAAATTATTATTATTAAAATAATTGTCAGTATTTTTAGCTTTTTAGAAAAATTTCTCACATTCTATCTTTAATGTCGAGTACTAGATCTGGACGCCGGTTTTTGGACATAACCGAGCCATTTAAAATGTTAAAAATTAAGTATAAATAACAGGTAACAAAACTCTCAATTAAAACACTTAGGATTCAATGCAAAAGTTCTTGATAAGCATGATACAGTATTATGTACATAGGTACTTACCAGACACGCAGAGTGCCGCAACAAAATGTATCTTCCAAAAATGCATTTCAAAATATTTTCCGAATTCACGTTACAAACAGTCTGCTTCACCACATAGTTGTTACTTAATTAGGTAAAAAACCCGTCGAAACATATATAAGTTTAGCGTACCGATAGTTCTTATCAAAGTTCACTACGCAGTTTGAACTTGACTTAATTATTTTTTGCAAGTTTTTGCACGGTTGGTTGAAAAAGAATCAGTGCTAGGTGGCGGTTAGCTGTGTCAAGCTTGAAGGTGGGTTATAGTTTGAGGCGCGGAGGTTGTGTCGCCGTTTCAGCCATGAAAGACTGGCGCTGTGGCTCCAGCCCCACAAATAGGGTTGTCAACACGATGCAAAAGGTGGGTTTCTTTAAAAGTTAAAGTTCGCTGAATTCTACGGACCTCATGTGCGGAATTGATATTTAATTGACCATTTTGAGAGAAGGCTTGTGCCCTGCAGTGGGTTAAGGCTGCGGCCATAACATGCATGCCACAAAGATAAATTAAACCCGTATATCTCTATGACTATCTCTTTCGTCGGCACTAGTGTGAGAGAGACGCACTTAGAGATAAGACGGTCTATCTTATCTTTGTGTCATGCATGTTAGGGCCGCTGGTGACGATCGTATGAAGAAAGCTCGCTTATCATAAGTATATTATTTTTTGTGAGTTGACAAGGTGATTTGCTTGTGATCAAATGCAGTTTAATATCAAGAACTAGAGTAGATTTGTGGGGACATAATAGTTTTTGGATTGATAAGCCCCAGTGAACTTGAAAGCCTATGGAATGGACTCATGGAACATGTCACCTGCTGGACACGTCGGGGGCTATAAGCTTTTTACGGGATTTTTGGCAGCCCTAGTCCCATTCTCAACCCCACCACCCTTTGGCAGTGGTGCGCGAAACGGGGACAGGGAGCGTCCCGGCCCCGTAAAGAAAATTGTCTTCACTCCACTGATTGGAACAATATTTGTTTTCCTTGGAACTAAATTAGTCCGACAGTTAAAAACTGGTCTGTGAACATACGCGTGACATAACAGATTTAACAGGTTGATCTCAGGTTGTCCAGGTCGTAATATGACTAGATAGGTTGATTGACTACATCGCATAATGACTAGGTCGCATAATGCCCAGATCTTTATTTGACCACATCGCACAATGACTGCCCAAAATGCCCGAAATGCCCAGGTCAAATAAAGATCTGTGCATTTTGCGACCTAGTCATTATGCGATGTGGTCAAATAAAGATCTGGACATTTCTCGACCTAGTCATTATACAATGTGGTCAAATAAAGATCTGGGCATTTTACGACCTAGTCATTATACGATGTGGTCAAATAAAGATCTGGCCATTTTGCGACCTAGTCATTGTGCGGTGTAGTCAAATAATGATCTGGGCATTTTGCGACCTAGTCATTATGCGACCTGGATAACCTGAGATCAACCCTACTTGATCATCATTTGACAAATAATAGCATATTATTCCACGTAAAGACTTGAAAGGTAGCTAAGATTAAAATCTTACAAACTTACTTTCAAAAGTCATAAGTGAAACACTTATTAATGTCGTGACTATTAATATGCTTTCAGGTTCTATAGCCTAGGTCCTGACCGAAGTTCTTTTAATATAATATCGAACACGGCATTGTACTCCGTCCAGTAGTTTAAAAGTTTATCGTGCACTTACAATCAGATACACAGACAAACAGACTTGAAACTCAAAAACCATTGCGCTGTGTCGTGTTCCTCATTCTGACACCCCATAGCATTTTTTCATTGTTATCTTCATGTACAGACTTTTTCCACCTATTATTATATAGGTATGTATGTTATGTAGGTATGTAATCTAGTTATCATAATTATTGGTAAAGGTTCTACGGCGTTTATTAAATGTCATGCTAGCAACTGCAAAACATGCAGTAGACAAACAATCAAACTTTTATATCGTCTCCCTGCTTTTCTGCTCGTAAAACCCAAGGTTATCACAGCTAAGGTACACCACGGCCCGTCCTAATTGGATGGCTGAAATGTTAGCGCGCCGCGGCATTTACACGGTTATGGGCTCCGTTACCTTTCGCCTCCCCTTAGCCCGGATCGACTGGGTAACGATCTGCATGCTTGCCCGGTTTGTCATTCGATCGGTGTTAAGTGAAATATTTGTGGCCAATTAATTCAAGAAATGGGTCTTGTGCTCCCGCATTTTGGTATGGGTATTCAGGTCAAGTTCTCGGTATTAAAGAACTTTTAAATCAGTGGTAATTTCATATTTGTAGGTAAGTGTTATAAAAATAGAAACTGATTCTGTGCATGTTATTCCTAAAGAAACCCGGACAAGTGCGAGTCGGACTCGCGCAAGAAGGGTTCCGTACCATTATCTATAAATCCGGCAAAAAAAATCACGTTCGTTGTATGCCCCCTTAAATAGTTATTTTATTTTGTTTTTTAGTATTTGTTGTTATAGCGGCAACAGAAATACATCATCTGTGAAAATTTCAACTGTCTAACTATCACGGTTCATGAGATACAGCCTGGTGACAGACAGACAAGCGGACGGACGGACATTGGAGTCTTGCCCAAGACCAGCCGGAATTCTTTTTGTTTGCACCGAAATGCAAAAGAAGCAAAACGTATGATAATATACATGTAATAATCCTGTTCTTTCTCTTCCTTACATAGGTAACATGGGGAATGGGGTATGGGGCAAATTCCGGTTGATATTTCGCTGAGTTCGAAAACAATTAGTAATGCACGCATTGCGGCTTCATGGATCGTTTCTGCAACTAACTGTGTTTGTATTATAATACCTAATACGTAATGGATAACTCACTAACAAATGAATTTAAAAAAATGGTTCCACCCTCACTTCCGCAGTTGCTACATTTCCATTGACTATGCTACGGGGTTTAATTGATACAAATTTCCCTGCTATCAAATTACACTGCCTTCAGTTTTTTTCATTTTAGTCAAAACAAGCAGTAAGCTTTTACATCAACGGCAGTAAGGCATATTGTTTTGGCTCTAGTACGCGTCAAATGGTATTATTACTGTTGTGGACGAATAAAAAAATAGGAGATTGTTTCGCAGGAAAAAAATTTGGTATGTTTAGGATAAAATATTTGAATCATTAGTGCAACGAAGGATCTTTAACAAAGAATTGTAAGGTATTCAATCTAAGTATACAGCCCGAGATATAAATATTTTTCACTTCTCCTATGAGAAAACGTAGAAACACATGAATATTTAATTTACTACGTACTTAAAATGATGAACCTGTTTTTTTCAACAGCAGTAATCTAAATAACAGCTTTTTTCAAAGTAGTGACTAAGATTTAGCCTACAGTGTTATAATATTAACAAAAGAAAAAGTTTCATAAAGGAAACGCAATGTTAATAAGGAAACAACGTAATTTGTAAACATTTTTATTAATAACCAAAAATGTACAGTATTATTTTAAAATACTACAACTTCATACATAAATTATATAACTATAACAGATAATATTTCATCCAGTACAGAAACAGGCTGAGCGTAAACATGCACTTGGAACAGAAAATCACAAGCCACAAACACCTGCCCGATCCCTCTGTATAGGCTATAGTATACCTCGGCCGTTGTAAAAAGAGCGCTGACGGCCATACATTTTATATGGCCGTCAGCGCTCTCTTTAAAACGTTCGAGGTATATTGTCCGTCCACTTGGCATTCTCAAAATTATTCTTGGAACAGTTAATTGGCTAAGGCCTTTTTAATCATGGACCAATGTAATAATAACCATTTTTCTCAAACTCGATAGAGTTTAAGGGTGCTTTGTTGGGAACTGGCAGTGGATAAACCAAAATTTTAAACCACGGCTTTAAATTTATTTCATACTGCATGTGAAACGTTGTCGCCGACATCATATTGTTACAAGATATTATGAGAAAACCAATAACGATGTCGTAAATGACACAAAAATTTGTTTACAAATCTGGGTTTCGTTAAATTCGTTAGATAATTTGTTAGGTATGCTATCAAAACAACAATAAGTTATAGCTGAATCACTATGTAGAAGTATTTGTGTCTGTAGTGGTGTTGTGTTCCATATTTAAAACACAGACACAAACACGCACTCATTTATACTTTTCCATATCTACTCACACATAAGTAAATGCCTCCGCAATGTGTTTCAGCTATGGCGGCATAAATAAGTCACTCTTGAATGATAATAAAAAGTTGTAGAAATGTAGAAAATAAGTAGATGGCATAACTGGGTCTCTAGTCGACATTGGCTAAGCGATATGGTATATTATATCGCTTGGCTTGTCTTCTTACATTATGAAGATTATTTGAAAAAGAAAAAAAAATGCCAAAGCATCATTTCGTAACTATAGTAACGATCAGTATCTGTTTTACTTAGACCAACGCTGAATCCAGGCGCCCTATTCTCGGTGCATTCGAGATAATCTCACAATCGAGATTAATCTCGCAATCGACATTATCTCGAATGCAACGAGAATTGGGGGCCTGATCCGACCTCAGATCTGTAGGATTAAGTTGCATAATGTCATGCATCATGCATACGTGCATGTTAAATATATTCTGTAAAAATGCAATTCAGGGCACATCCGCGATTAAGAAGCTATATAAGCAAAAACTGGCAACGTCGCCAATATCTATCAAATAACTACAGTATTTAAATGTTTCGGACCATTTCTGAACGATAATCAGAAATGATGTCCGATATATTTTAGTATTTTTATTCATAGAATAGCTCAATTAATAGTTTATTTATCCCTAAAACTATCGCATTTGCAAAAAGTGAAGTTTTCAATTGAGATTTTACTCCAAACGAAATAGATTTAAGGGTACATTTATAAATTACATACATACATACATACATACATACATACATACATACATAGCATCACGCCCGAAATCCCTAATGGCAGAGCCACAAGACTACTTGTGGCCACGTTCGACTAATTAGTCCTAAGATGGTACGATGAACCGTATGGTGACAGGTGATCAGCCCATCGCCCATACAGATAGTCCACCATGTTGGAGAGGACCCGTCCCTTAGTCGACTTTTACGACATGCCAGGATGATAAGCATCTGCACGCATTCTATGCTATTTCTTCACTCCCAGTGCAGCAGAGGAGTAGTTTTATAAATTAATGAATATAATTTGAAATTATCATTCAGAAATAATATGGAATATTTCAATACTCTTGTTATTTGAAATATATTGGCACCGTTGCCAGCATATGCTGATTTACCCACTTACGAGTGAAAAAATTTGAGAATCAAGATAATTGTAAAGATGAATAAATGAAAAACAAAAGTTAATGTACATGATTAGAAACAATCCTATTCATAAAGTGGCAGTAGATGCACGGTAATGATAGTTTATATTGAAAGAAAGACATCCACCTAATCACAGTCACACCGGTTTTAAGTTAAAAAATAACAATATACCTACACACCGAATATCTAAAACTAAATAAACTAAATATTTCACCGTCTATGACTATTATATACATATTGTACACATATTTATCTAACCGTCTATCTCAGAGTACATGAGACGTCGTAAACGATTAGCCAATATTTTTTTGTAATTAGTTGAATCTAAGCATTGAATCATTCAAATATAATTCAATTAGGGAACTAATAATTTCGCACAACATGGAAATTAAGTAAATTATTAACAACAATGAAATAGTCGAAATGCTTTATTAACAGGTGCAGTAATATTTTATTACAATATGTTACTTTGCTTATAAATCAAAATATTATGGTGCGATACTGTTAAGAGCGATGAGCCGTCTAAGACAAGGACGTAAAAACCCAGAATTTAATATTACTGTCGATGTGGCAAAAAATGTGTATAGGGCCAGTTTTGAACCCCGACCTGGACGCAGGCGGTCGGGGCCCAACTGAACATTTCCACCAGAGCTTTGTGATCGAGGAAAATTCCACCAATAGGATAACTTCATATTTAAATGACCGCATTCCGGTGGATGTATTCCTCGCTCACTCTCAGTGTGGTGGAAACGCAGCCTTAGGTCGAAAGTTGCCTGTATATCGTACCACTATAAATAAGTGAGTATAAGCAAGTTAATTAAACGTAATTTACAGATATGTTTGGTATAACATCGAATTATTATGAAAAATAAACAATCTCAAATTTCAAAGCGCGAGATCCGACAAATTATAAAAACACCACAATAAATAAAATTAACAATGGATATATAAATAATAAAAAAAATACCTTACATTTATTAAGAAATATTCTTATAAAAAAATTGAATTAGATTTATTTTAGCCTAAGTTTTATACTAAGACTGATCGTAAGTTTATATTTTATATCAAAATTGTTACCGTATGGTTATACAATTATTCAAAATCACAAAAATATAAGTTATTGTGCTCGACGTTGTAAAAAATGCCCTGTACACACGGTGTTGGTGTATTCATTGCTGTCGTATGAGGTGAAGACAAGAAAACGTGCTAGTTTTTCGGCAATTTATTGCTGCAATTCAGGCTATCCCCAAAAGTGTATATGCAAACTTTTTGTTGCCATTAGTGATGTAATATGGAAACTTTTTGGGGATAGCATGAATCGCAGCAACAAATTGCCGAAAAACTAGCCCGTCTACGAGCCCCTTTCAGGACCAAAAAATCGCTCCTTTTTGTCTCAAATGGGACGCATACGATCTGCCCATATTAAATCGCGACAAATTATGATATACCTAGCTTAGCCCGCGACCTTGTTCGCGTGGATTCGGATTCACGAGAACTTTAAATCGGCAATTAAAATAGCCTATGTAATACAGGATATAAGCTATTTTCATTTAAAAAATTATCCAAATCCGTCCAAAAGGTGAAGCGTGAAGGAGTAACAAACATACTAACTCACACACACACTTTTTAGATTATAATATTAGTGTGATATATCTCGAATGTGAATCCATCTCTATTGGCGCGGGAATTTAGGGCTCATCTCGATAAGGGATTTCAACTACGCCAATATAAGTTACTATTTCACGAATATAACAAAATTGGGAAACACTACATTGAACTCTAATTGACTTGAGCAACATTACCAACCCAACTTACGCTTATTATAATATAATAGTTCAATTGCGATGGTTCTTTTGACGCCCCACGGACCGGCGACCCTAGCAAGGTTGACACAAGGATAAGTTAAAGCATCTTATCTCTAAGTACGTCTCTCTTACACTAGTGCCAACGAAAGATATAGAGAGATAAACGGGTTTAACATATTCCCTTCTCTGGCATGTTAGGGCCGCTGTGCTGCCAGTAGATTTTATAGTTATTCAGACATGCTTCGGAAGTTATACAAAGTTTACTTTCAGGATTTATCTTGGGGTATAAAACAGGGGTAAAAAAATAGAAACTTATAAAAATTCACCTCCTGAACATATGTAATTTTTATGACAGTTATGTTTTTTTTTGGTTTGTATCTAATTATACATGAGACTAAGAGGTTACAAAGAGGATATACATCACCATCCAATTATACAGTTTTTGTATCCAATTGTAGAATCTGGCAGCCATGTAACTGACTGTCATTACATTTTTGGGATATCAATAAATGATGAAAATTGCTTCTAAACCTAAAAATTTACGTAAATTGATTTCTAGTACGTTACACCCCGTGCGCTAGCATGGTGCGTAACACAGCTGTCATCTCAGTACATTTTTGCGTTTTAAGACTATACATTATAGTGAGATGAAAGCGTGCATCCGCACCATGCTACAGCGTACGTATTACAGTGTAATTTCTCTAAACTAAATTCGAAAATAATAGATGAATGTACAAATTTATTTACTAATATGAAGAGTGTATATTATATGGGTATTCGGATTAGTATACACACATGTACAGTACTAGGCACTGAGTAAGGTTGTTTCGGACACGAGAATGTTCGGATAATAAAGGCAAGAATAGTGAAGCTTGGTTCTCTGACCTCATTTCCTATTGGCTGATAGTCGCCATGTTTATTTTATTCGCTAAGCATACTAGCCAATGGCGCCTAAAGGCCTAGGACTTGTTTGTCGTGGACGAATATATGATCTGTCCCTTTTTAATTCGCCTAGAGCAAGAGAGACCGATGCTGCAATTAGCGCAAGTCTTCTAGGCGGAAGTAGTCATAATATCCACTTGTACATTGTAAGTTGATTTAGATCAAAAAGACATCCACTTTGTGAATTAATTTGAGGAGTGTAATAGGCCATATTTCCTCTCGCAGAACAACTCTAGACCGTATCATTATGGATATATAGTCCAAATTAAAAGTGTATCGAGATGGCGATGGGCCCTTTGAACACTCACTTCCCATTTCCCTTTTTGATTAAACATTGTAGAACCCTTTGACAAAGAAAAAAAAAACTTTTTATTAAAACAAATAATAATGCAAAAAGACCACCCCTCCGTATGAAAAATCTAAGTTAAGTAAGATGCGCTAAATATTTGTTTGGTCATAGTTTCTTAAAACTCAAATTATATTTATTTCAATATCATAAAAACATGTCTAGATGATTTTATGTCGGCAGTGCATCAAGTAAGTTCTTTCTTTTTATGAGAGAAATATTTACGAAAATCTACTTTAGTACGACAAATCAATCCCAGAGGGCTTTACAAAGCTTCATTTCCCCTCCAAAATATGCCGTAATATTTATTTTATTTTGAAATCAAATATATTAATTTTAATTCATCAGAATGGCAAAAACAGCTAGTAGATAGATGTCGCTATTAATACAGGCAGTAATAATTCAACTTAAGGGCTGATACAGAGGTATGTATCAGCACTTAACCAAATCTATCAGCGGATTGAATGGTTACAGCCATTAGTTGACAATACTGCCGGTCTGTATGCATCATTTTTATCATTGAAAAGCACTGTAATTAAAACAAAACGGACTTCATTGTGTAGTTTATTTTCTGAGATACACAGCTTTGAAAAGTCATTCATACTCCTCGATAATACTCCACTTTGAAGACAGTCTACATCCGAGTGCAACTGTACCTAAATTTATATTTTAATTTTACAAGGGAAGTTAAGTCAAAAATTCCGTTTTTTTTGCTTATGTGTTATCTCACTTTTTTATTTAGATTTTGTATGCACACACACTATTGCATTGTACCACGAAGACCGTGGACGCAAAATACAATGAAGCATTCCGAGGTTATTTCCTGTTGTACCCACCTGCTTTTTGTAACATGTGAGAAGTATTATTTATTACACGACAAAAAGTTAGATTTTGAGCGCTTTGCGCCAAGCCGATACCGCGAAGCAGAAGAACTGTGAAGAGCGCGTTTTCGAAAAAAAAAAAATCTCATCCTATCATTATTTCTAAAGAGATTTCCCCCTGAAACTGTCAGCTTCGTAGAATCTAAACGGGCAACCGCCCACGACGACTTTATGCTGCGATGCGTCGCGCGTTAACACATTCAGCGCCAACAGCCGATACGCGCGCGTAGCAGCATTTTTCCGGTTTGTAGCGAAAATACGCTACGAACGGTGAACCCGACTAGCGGGCTCTTGGCAATCAAAGTGTTAACATCTAAATGTGACAGCGATAGAATCGCTGCATAAAGTGACTGCATCGCTGCTTGAAGTCACTGCATTAATGCAAAATGTCGCGAGCGCCCTAAGATATGGGTCAGCGTGATTTACTCAATTAAAGAAACAAACCCGTTTAACCTTTTGAACGCCACGGCTGAATGGGAAAAAGCGTGCCACAGACGCCGAGTGACGGTTGTAGCCGACAAAATGTATGGGAAACTGCATGCCTTGGCGCCAGGGGTACGATCATCCGCTGTCGGCTACTGCCGACTGTGGCGTTCAAGAGGTTTTACCGTAAATCGAGAAAACAAAATGAAATACTCCACAAAGTGATTACCACAGCAATAGTATTTTTTTTCTACAAATGGTCTATTATATTCGATTGTCTATAAATCCATCATCTAACGTTTTTTGCGGACGCAACACGTACGTTACGCGATTTTCACGCACTAATTATTTAAATATATTATATTTATTAGTATAATAAATGTTACAATTAAAAGGTTATTTTTGTAACCCAATTGGGCATCAATAATGCATGAACATGATAATCAATACAGTCAACCAAATTATTTCATAGGGCACCATACAAACCAGAGGCGAAGCGTGAGGGTAAGCCGGTGCATAATTTCTTAACTCAAACATTATTATTATTATGAATTACTTCTTGTATTAACATAAAAAATCACATATTACATATTTTTTTAAGTAAATAGATAATTTAATGAGTTATTATATAATTTTTAGAACGAGAAATGATACACCGGATTACCCTCACGCTTCGCCTCTGGTAGAAACATCATTATCACAGTAAGTGTTTATTGACGTAATTTCTAATGATTTAAGGTCATATGGTGACTAAGAAGTAATCGGTTGACTGTACCTATAACAGCAACGCTATTTGAACGTATCTTTCAACAAAGTTAATCACAAAATTTCACTATAAAACACTCACTAAGTTCATCATCCCTTCCACTGGCACTGCAGTTTGACAGTTCTTTTATGATCTCAAGTGATTTTCAACCCAAAATCAAAAGCAATTAGTTTTATATTTGGTTGTCGTCGCTGGCGGGCTGCAGCGGTGCGAGCGCGGCGCGGTACAGAGGGTTTTTCGTTTTGACCGGCAGCGGGTGCGCTTCTGTGTTCAGCACCCACTCGTCCAGCGAGAGGAGGGAGTCGTCCGCGAACAGCAGGTACAGGTACTGCAACAATTAATACATATTAGTTACTAGCTGTGCCCGCGACTTCGTCCGCGTGGAATAGTGTCTTTGGGTGGCATTTTTTAATTATTTCTTCATTTTCACATTTTGTAATGACCCCGTAAATGTTACATCAGAATAGGTCTAATAAAACTTATAAAACATTCCATACATATTTCCATACAATCTTTCATCCCCTATTCCCTATTGTTATTTTACACCCTTGAGGGTTAAACTTTTACAAACTTTGAATGTCATATTTATTTATATTGATTTAATATAAATAAATATGACATGCAAAGTTTGTAAAAGTGCAGCCTAAAAAATAAGTTTCAAGTTTCTAGCTCTAAAAATGACGATACTTTCATACAACTTTTCATCCCCCGTTTACAACCCTTTTTCGCATTAAAAAGTCGCCTATGTCCTTTCTTAGGCTTTTAACTATCTGTGTACCAAATTTCATTTAAATCGGTTCAGTAGTTTTAGCGTGAAAGCACGACAGACAGACAGACAGAAATGCTTTCTCTAATATCTTTCTATAATATTAGTAAGGATAATTGACAGATTTTTAGCCGCAACATCGTCTGCGTGGATCGTCGGTGTATCTTTCAAATATGAACAAATATGACCAATTTTCATGTTAATGACTTTTAAATTTAGATATTTTCACTCAAATGACGGGCTATCATCGGACACGCACGATTATTATTTCTGTCCGTCGGCTGTCCATATGTTCTTCTCTACAGGTCGCATTTCTCAACCGATTCTCGTGAAATTTTATGAGCTACGAGTTCTTTTTGCTGGCAGTCTCAGACGACCGTTCCAGCATCACCAGGATTCATGCGAAGGCCGGAAGGGCCTTCGCATGTTCACCTGTTCATTACACTGTTGCGGTCGCCGCATGAAACATGTCGCGAACGACTCAGTGTAATTGCCGCTTAAGTTTGTCGCGAGATCTACAGCTCACGGAGCCACTAGTCTTAGTATGGGCTGTTGGGTGATGTATTGTTTTATTTAAACTAAATTTGTGATGATGAAAGATTACCTTGAGTGTCTCTGCGAGGAAGAAGCTCTGCTGCACGTCGTCGCCCTGCGGCTTGCTGTGGTACACGTTGACCAGGCCCGTGTACCCGCCCTCCACGCGGCAGTGCTTCTCGAGAGCCTGCAACCAAACGAAATGGTTATATTTATATCAAAAACGGCCGACTTCACAGGCACTTAAAGTGATTTGACGTTCATTTATATGTTAACAGCTGGTTGGCGGAGACTTTGACGTATCTCGGTTATTTTACAGGGTGGGACCCTGAAAAGCCGTGGCCGATAAAGCCAAAGCCCTATGTATAAAATACCACTATACGGCACATATGCATTACAATCGAATTTCTGGTATTCTTTTTAGGGTTCCGTACCTCAAAAGGAAAAATCGGAACCCTTATAGGATCACTCGTCTGTCTGTCTGTCTGTCTGTCCGTCTGTCACAGCCAATTTGCTACAACCGTGTGGTGTGCGCCGATTGAGTTGAAAGGTACGCATATGGAAGTCGGTGACCGCAACATGGACGTGTAACGTAAATAAACGAATTTTAAACATGGGGGGCACTTTTGGGGGGCTACTTAGAGAATTAAAATAAAGGTTTAATACATTTTTTTCATAATATTTAATGGTTTTGAAGTTATTTAGGAAAATAGGTGAAAGTTGACCATTGCCGAATCCGTATCTCCGAAACGAATAGGCCTAAAACATTTAAAAATATACAGAAAATAGTTCTTTACCTATAGATTACAGGAAAACCTATAAGAAGTCTATGGTATTTAAAAAACAGGAAATTTCAGATAATCACGGAACCCTCTCCACGCATGGTTAACTCGCACTTGTCCGGTTTTTTAAATCTTTGTCTTTATATTAATAATGCGGTGCCGCATGACCACCAACCAACTCCTATTTATTAGCAAATTCAATTTAGACCTTCCTGTACAGTCATAATGTTGCCAAAATATGCATACCTGCACGGCCTCCCAGCCCCAGTCGCGGTACTTCTGGTCCTTGGTGAGGCGCCACATGATGAAGTAGCTCTCGAAGGTCTCGGGTCGAAGGAGGAACACTTTCTCGTTGCTCTTCTGAGCGCGCGCCTCCACTGCACCGGAGAATCTGGACGAATTATTTACAGAATGAGCTTTATAGATAGAGCATGGTCGAATATTGAAGTGTGTGTCTTTATATAAAACTAGATTGTGTCACATGGGAGCAAAGTAGTACATTTCAATCATGAGCGCAACGAAGGATTCTAGAATAGAATCACGAGCGAAGCGAGGGATTCTCACGTAGGATCCAAAGTGTAGCGAGCTAGCAAGCTATACAGCCCGAGATATAAATGTTTTCGCTCCCAAGTGAAACACTGCTTTTCACATCTCCCATTAGAAAACAAATGAGATACACTCAATAGCAACATATTTTTTTTTATTTTAGTACTTTAAATCCAGACCATTTATTTACTGAGAAAAAATAATTAAGCTGGAATAAATCTTAATAAAAGTCTTTTTCTATATTATGATACGTACGTCCCGAAACATATTTGACTTGGGGTCAAGTCGTTTGTGGGTGTTTGTATTGTTCACAGACTTTACAGGTTTTCCTAGTTTAGGCCGTTGTGTGTGTTGTTTCATACCTGAACGCCTCCGGGCCGAGCTTGGTCTCCGAGCGCGCGTAGCTCTCGTGGCACGTGTGTGTCAGTTTCTTCGCCACGTCCATGTAGCGGTCGGACACAGAGTTCTTGAACGTGGTCGAGGCCAAGCCGAACATGCCGCCTGGAATATAAATAAAATGAATCCAGTAAATAGATTAAAAAATTGTAAAAATATACAGCAGACGTCGAAGACGTGATCAGAAACCAATTTTTCAGACTGTAATTGATGGCCATTTTCAAGCAATATTAGTTACAAGAAACAAAAGCTATTTTTTTTTGTTAATTCACCCCTTAATTAAAGCACCGATTCAGTAAATCATGGTTACCCATTTTTAGATGCATACGCTCTTTAGATCCTAAATAATATTGCTTGAAAATGGCTATGAATTACCGAGTCTGAAAAACTGGTTTCTGATCACGTCTTCGATGTCACCCTATAATAAATAAATATTTTTAATTTTTTAATTTTTTTTATGTATGAAAGAATGGTTTGTAGCGCTAGCTATTGGCTAGATCGACTCAAGATCGTAAAATGTAGAATTCAAACACCAATACCACCCTTTTAAAACTTGTATGACATTAATCCATTAACATCAAATTTAAAATATAATATTAGCATGTCAGGGTTGTCTTAACAAGTACAAGTTTGAATAATTGACCGAGCGAAGCGAGGGGGCGTTCATATAATGCATGCGATTCAACGCGAGGTGTGTGTCGGAGCGAACCACTACTTAATATGAGTTTAGCCTTTTGGCCGACAAGCATGTCTGAGGAGTAACACGAATTTCAACTTTAAGTCAAGGTGATAAAGGACTTTTTTACCCTGCATTCGCTGTCACGCATAGTCGACATCGGCGACCAAAAGGTTAAGAAACAAAAATGCAGATACGGTTAAGTAAGTTAGAATTTGTTTTATGTTAGTAGTAAGGTAAGTTTCTTCTTTCCTGTAAAGAAGCGATAGAATCTCCCAACCTTTCCTCTTGCATTAATGCAGTAATTTGATTTAGCAAATAAACTCGTGTTAAGTGCAACCGGTGGCTTCAATCGACCAGCAAAGAAACCTCCGCAGTATACGCTCGAAACAAAGTCCACTTACCAGCGAAGCATGACAAGTGGTCCATTTTCTCCTCCAATATCCTGCCATACTTGAGCTCGGCGAGATAGGACAGCCCCGAGGGCGACACGCGCAGCATCTTGTCTAGCGCCGCGGTCATGGCCTCGTCGAACATGATGCGCGCCTGCTGGTCGGTCTGGCCCGACACCAGCCACGCTTTCAGCAGGTACTCGTAGAAGGAGTCGCCTAACGCGCCCAGGGACATGTGCCCTGGAAAGAATGGAGGTTATGTAAGGACGTTGCTCGTCGTTAAAACTCGAACGGGAATCTACGGTTTCAAATAAGAACACTCGACTTATAAATTTTCACTATATATTTATTATCCATAGGTTAATACACGTTACTCTCACGATGGCGCTCCAAGATGTTACATCTGTTGAATGCTGATAGCTTTAATTAATTTTAAAATTTTAATAAAATATGATTGTGACCTTTAGACCGGCATCATCGTTCAACCAGTTACAATATCTAAGAAGCAACCTACTTGCGCTACAGTTATTAGAAAAATAGGGCTTTTACGAATGTTAAGAGCCCCGTTCCTGAGTAGCGCTTCATACAAACGCAGTTCAGTTGTGGTTTAGATATTTTTAACCAGATCGCATTGAAACTTTGCAAAGATATAGATAGAAATAAGGCAAATCAAGGTATGTACATTGCGCGATTGAAAAAAAATATATATTAAAAAACAGGGGATAAACAGGTTTGTGTGAAAATTTAAAATCATTAATTTATGAATTTTCATAGATTCCAGATCGCATCTAGTTTGTTGGCTCTTAAGATATAATTTCAACAAAACTTATCTGATGCTTCGATCTTTCCTTAAGAGCCCCGTTCCTGAAAAGCGCTTCATATAAATGTAGTACACTTGTGGTTTGTACATTTTTAGCTGGATCGAATAGAAACTTTGCATGAATATAGATAAAAGACAAATCTAGGTTTGCACATTACATATTTTGAGATAAAATTTAACAGGTGTATATACACCTGTTGAGCCAAGAGCCAACAAACTAGATCCGATCTGGAATCTATGAAAATTCATAAATTATGGTAGGTAGCCTTAGCCTTGTTGTTGGTTACTCACTCTGTCCCCACTGTCCGGTGCGAGGGTTGATGAAGTTGGGGTAAAGGCCACCCGGCTTATCGATGTTATTCAGTACTTCGCGAATGCGCTCCACTTTTTTCCTGTACACTGAAAACAAAGAAAAAAACAAGGATTATTTAAAAAGGTTTTATCTAGCTTCGTTCTTTGCTTCCTCATAAAAATTTCTTTAATAGCAATAGTACGAACATGGGGAGGCCTTTACCCATTAGAGGCATTCTCATCATGCCTCATTTAATCATATTTTTTTCCTTAATTTGAAATTGTTATATAAAAATTAATTACGCATGTTATTATTATCAAGTTACGTACTTTCAATTATCTTAATTACGCAATTTATTTATTTGCTCCTCATTATTTAATTTTTTTATTGTTTGATGTAAAATGCAAAGACTTTTTCTAATACGAAAATAATCTGACATTCTTCAGCCCCCATACTATTTTTCAGTCAGTGGTCCAAAAATTCCGAAATATCAGGAATTATGATAAATCGTATTTTGGCATTTTGACAACACCGATTTTTTGTACTGCGCAAATTCAGCTCAGGGGAAGGTGAGCTGAGGGGATGCAGATTGAAATTGTTATATAAAAATTAATTACGTATGTTATTATTATCAAGTTACCTACTTACAATAATCTTAATTATGAAATTTATTTATTTGCTATTGACTATTTACATTTTTTATTGTATGATGTGAAATGAAAAGGCTTTTTTAGTACTAAATTAAATCTGACGTTGTTCAGCCCCATACTATTTTTAAGTCAGTGGTCCAAAAATTCCGTTATACCAGGAATTATGATAAACCGTATTTTGACACACCGATTTTTTGTGACAAATGACCCGCGGTTTTGTTCAAGATAAAACTACTCTCTTAATAAACAGAATGTACATTAAAGATAAATGAATTGTAAATTTGTGAAATAATACGCATAAATACGACAGATAAAACATTGATATTGACCAAAGTGGGGAATTCTTAAGAAAACGTTACATATAATACGATTAAGATACCACGGTCACGGTAACAACGAGCGTAAAAACATATACCAAGTTAAAAGGTCACCTTTATCTAATAGGTCGGTAAAAACAGAAAACTATCTCTTCTCCTTTTAATATTCCGGGAAATTTATATCAATAAACCAATAGATATGGTCGCATATCGGTAACATTGGCATAATCAAAGATATAACATATGTAAATACGTGCATTCAGATTGATAAGAGTACAACCATATGGTCCTACTCAACCCCATTAGTTCAGTTAGGCCCGTATTAATAGTTTGCGCTCAAGACTGATACCGAACTCAAGTAGGCATTTCCACATAATAAAATCTTTTCTTGAGTACGGTATCAGTTTTGGGTGCGGACTATTAAAACGGCCGTTGAAGCATTTTGGTCCGCGAGCCAGCAACAGATTTTCATGACCAATTTCCTCTCGGGCGATAACTCGTAAAATGCTTCAGAGAGTTGTATTATGAAACCTCGTGAACATCAGCGGCGGTTCAGGTTCAACGCGCGTGGAAAAAAAAAATCTTTCCGTCCAAAATATTAATATAGCTAACCCAATATCTTGAAAAAGAAAAGTCGGCTTACTATAAAGTGTTGGATTATACGTCACCTTGCATGTTCTGGTGACCAGCTGACGAATAATCCACCTCTTTATAGTCAGCAGACTTTTTTTTTCTTCAAGATATTGGGTTATCTATAATGTGATACATTTTCGATCGGGAGGGAATAATTTAAAAAAAAACTACGTGCTTTTGAGGTTACCACTACTCAACCTACCCACGGAACCGTAACTGACGTTCAAGAGGCTTCATGATACAAATCTCCCAATCATTTTACGAGTTATCGCCCGGGAGGAAATGATGGACGAAATTTGTACCCGGCTCGTGGACTATTTGAAGTTCTCCGATTGTTTAATAAGCTATCTGGCATGTGCGCTTTGAGTATTCCGGTTATAATTAATTTAAGTTATAAACAATGATGCAATGCCATGCTAAAGAAAATAAAAAAGCCGGTCAAGTGCGAGTATGACTCGCGCGCCGAGGGTCCCGTACTTACCTATGAAAAACAGACAGTACCTTATAGGTACGGAACCCTAAAAATTAAAAAAATAATTGTTTTTAACAACGGGGTAACCAATTACAACCTACCACGAATTAGACAAAAAATTACTTTCGCAAGCTCCTATCTCCGGGCAATCGTAGAGTGTGATACGACCTTGCAAAGGTTATTCAGTTTAACAATATTTTTTATGTGATGTAATTACAATTTATGGTTTTCGGACTTTTTCCTTTACTTGTGCTGTAAGACACTGCCTCTTGCCAAATTTCATGATTCTAGGTCAACGGGAAGTACCCTATAGGTTTTGATGCCCTTTGGATTCCCTTGATAGTATCAAAATATGTGGCATAAACGGCCGTATCTTTTGATTGCGTTGACTTAGAAGAATGATTTTTTTACAGCTCCAAGAGATTGCAGACTTGAGTATTTGATATTAATTTCAACTTAATACATCCACGCGTTCCTGAGAAATAGGTCTTGACAGACAGACAGACAGACAGACAAATGATTGATCCTATAAGGGTTCCTGTTTTCCTTTTCAGGTACGGAACCCTAAAAATACCCGATTTAGATAACAAATACACTTATCTTACCATCACGCCCCGTAATGTCACTGAGGTAGGTGAATTCCAAGTGCAGTGTTCCAATCTCTGACAGAATGCTGTTGGGTCCCGCCCAGTGGTACTGCCGGCTCGCCTGAAATAACCACCGGTTAATCAATACCAGATAACATTATCCAGGTTCAATAAAGCCCCGTGAAAACCAGCACGCTTTCTGACCGCTATTTCTATAATACCTAATAAAATAATTATTCCGCTCCACAAGGCGAACCTTGGCAATTCGGTTCTTGACTGCTTTTCAAACAATATTTCAGGCTACTTGTTAACTAGATTTAAATATGAAAAAAAAACCTTATTAAATTTCCTCATTATCAAGGAAAAAGCGGTAAAAATATTTTGTATTTTTAAAAATGCCGTCAAGACGCTGAATAGAAAATTTTAACGGCTCTGCTACAACATCCAATTGCAATTTTACGAATTTCAAGTATTTTGCTATATTATAGCGTCCTATAGCGTCTTAGCCTGCGCGTAAGAAATAGGTATTGGAGCACTGTGGGTCTAATGCCAATCCCCATATAAGTCTATCCAAATTCATATACAACGGTTTTTTTTTTCCATCGTACTAGTATAATTCGCCTCACCACACGGCAATAATTACAAGAGATTTCACCGTCGGGCACTTGACCCAAACGGTCATTATCTTCAATCAGACAATTTAACCACTCCATTAATAATTAGCTTATAAATTATGCTGAATGTCAAAGGTACATAGCAAGCCGCTATTTTTAGCAGTAAGGCGACGAACTTTTATGAATTAGGTCGTTCATGGCATGACGCATACAATCGTTCTGTTAATAAATTGCTGTAAATTCCTGTACACATTACAAGCAACGGCACGAATTCAGGGTAACGACCTGTCACGCAATTACTTCGTATAGTAAATTTGTTTAGAATTCTTCGCCTATTTATCAAAGTCGATAGGTCATCAACGGTTATTTTATCAGCTTCTGTAATGCCAATAATATTTCGAATGAACAGCCAAAACAGTGTTCTCAGAACAATTTTCCTGGTAAATATTTGCAACTTGATTTTTAGACTTTATAGTTCACGTAATATTAAACGTAGGTAAAAAAATACGTATTCAAATAGTGAAACCGTAAAGAGTAAGTTGTAGGCAGAGATTTTACCAGACTGGTGCGAGGTAGCTGAGCGGTGTACGAGGAAAAATCCGCCAATAGGATGGTTGGATCTAGACAAATGAACACTGATTGGTGGGTATATTCTTCGCTGATCGCAACGCTACCTCGCACAGGTCTGGTGGAAACGGAGTCTTAAGACAACTGACTGTGGTATAGGAACACACCTATATTTTTTCTAATTCTTCATCGTAATAAAACTTCAATGTGTCCTTTGTCACTCTGGGGCGTGAACTAGGGCATGCAAACCAATTCCGGAATTGCATGCCCTAGCGTGAGCGTCTGACGATTTCAAATTATACGTATAATTCTAAAACCCATTCGTTCGTTTGATTCCCTCGATACATTGACACCCGAATATTGGTATGCTTTATATTTGCAGCGTCCAGTAAGGTTGATCTACCAGAACTCAGCCACACGGGAAAAATAACACCAGTTCTACCTACTTATCGTATAATTTAAAAGACATATCGAAATGTTAATCTCACTTTTCCATCATTATAAGAAATAAATAGCTTCCTGAATTGACTTTACTTTTCACTTTGATTTACTCACCTTAGTGGATGGGTTGATGAGGGCATAGGGCAGTCCGGTGGGGGTCTCGAACGCCGGTAGCAGCGCGTCCGCGACCTCTACCGCTTTGTCTCTGAAGAGTCCATCGCCGGTCAGGGCGTAGCATGACAACAAGCCGCCGATGAAACGGATTGTCGTCTCGAACACTGACAGTTCCGAATCCTAGGTGACAGAGAAATTGAAATCTTGAGTCAGTGATTCAATGAAGGAACGATCCCTCCCGTGAAGGAAGACGGTACGCTTGACTTCACACATGAGCTTGTTTCGGGTGCCGCTTTCTCCTTTTCAAGGAATCCCTAGACATGTACTGCCGTGATTCTTAAAAAGGCAGCCTTTTCACATTACTGGTGATGTTAGAAGGCTGCCTTTTAAAGAATCACGGCATTGTACAAAAGGTGATGTAAATAAAAACGTCGTGACTAACATCAAAATAATCTTTATCTACACCCATATCATAAAACCTCCATTGGTTAATCAAAAACGGTAGGAAATGACCACCATTTTGACAACCAATTAGGAAAAACCAGTGCTGCGATGAAGAAATAACATGACTTCTTTATCGTTTTTAGTAAAGAAATGAGATTAAATTTGGAACAGCTGTCAAACTCAAGTGGGTCTCTATTCTAGTATCCATAGATATTAAAACAGTTATTGATACGAAACGTCAATTCAGTATGTTTTTTTAATATAAACTGCACAATATTTGATCTCGAGTGACGTGAGAATAGAGACTTCATCCGTTTGTCTATGATTTAAAAAAAAATGGTCTTGACGAACGGCCGCCATTATGTTGACGTATTGCTGAACGAAAGTAGAATTTTGTTGAATTGAATAGAAAAAGTTGTTTGTAATTTACATTTTAGTTGAAAATATGAATAGTAAGTAGTCTTCTCGGAGTGTGTGTGATGTGAAAATGCGCCGGATATCGGAAATATGCAGCCACGATTGCAACAAATAACTTGTTGCCAGAAAATATTGTTTCTGAACCCATCATGGAGGATTTATAATATGTATGTAGATAAAGTTATGTATGCAACTCTGCATAATTTGGCTTTAAAATACACGTGCGATCTTATTATGAAACTCGCTAAAAGCTCGTCTCATAAAACCGCACTAGTGTTTTAAGGCCTATCATTATGCAACCGTTGCATAAACTACTATTGCGTGCAGAATGCGCACGTTTATAGGGGGTCATTAGTGAGTGATACTGATGATAGATATCACTCCTCATGCCTGTTATTAGGTTTAAGTTATATAAATGACTGCATTATAATTATTTGAACTACACTCTTTTATGGGCAACATGTATTCGCACGCGCAAAATACCTATTTAGTACTAATCTAAGTTCGAAGCTTGATCGAGTAGAGTAGAACCAATTAGACGGCACTTGGCGTTAAACTGATACAACGCGACAGCAGTGATTGGCCCGTTCATTAAACAGTCATTAGGCACTAGTTATCCATGTGACCCGTTCTGCTAAATTGGCGTGTTGTTCGGAATTACACGCGTTATGAGTAGATTAGAGAACGCAGTAAGAGCGCGCGCAACAAGTTAAACTGTTTTGCACATCAGCGTCATTTTAATTACTTATAGAAGCATCTGTTAGCGAAACAAATGCAGTTTAATATGCTCATTAAAGCCGCTGCAGCCGCACATTGGTTACGCTAAACAGATGTCTGCTTTAAGCGTTACAGAGCCGCAACTGCA
Organism: Tortricodes alternella; assembly: GCA_947859335.1. Classification (NCBI taxonomy): domain Eukaryota; kingdom Metazoa; phylum Arthropoda; class Insecta; order Lepidoptera; family Tortricidae; genus Tortricodes; species Tortricodes alternella. The sequence goes on along the minus strand of OX401979.1, from coordinate 11,947,168 downwards.
ACTTTTAACTAGTTCATCGCTGGATCGAAACTGGAACAATGTGATTATTGTTTACATTCCGGTGTTGCTCTGAGAAGTTGCCAGTGAATAACGTATCGTATCTGTAAGTGATTATTGCAGCCGGAATGTTGCTCACGTGATTTAAAGACGAATGTCAGGTATTTTACTTGTGCTAAAAGTGTGCTTTGGGCGGGCTCATAGCACGAAGGACTTATAGCCGATGGGGCGAAAAGGTACTAAAATTTAGAACATGTACGTCCCCCACAAGACAGACGGTGACCTGGTTAAAGCCGCCGGAAGTCAAAAGACACAGAGGCATGCGACCGTTCATTTTGAAAATCTTAAGGGGGGAACTTATCGTCCAGCAGTGGACGTTGCTAGGTGGAAATGATGACGATGATAATGATGAGAATAAAAATTGTGCTTACAATTTCGCTGATGTGTAGGTGGTCGGCGACCCACTCGCGGCCCTCTCGGAACTCCTCGCGCAGCCCCATCAGGTAGAGCGTGTCAAGTCCGTCGACGATGGTGGCGCCGAGCTCGCCGTTCCCGAACACGCTGGACAGGTGCGCGCGCTTCGACATCGGCTTCAGCTCGTTCTTGCCCCACGCGTACAGCTTGTAGTTGTTCCACGCGTGACGCATCATCTGTCAACAACATGCCATTGGTTTAAACACGCACATATTTTAATGACACAAAAGTATCTGCTGCATGATTAATCAGCCGTCTTAGTATGACGGTTGAAGGTTGGCCGTGAACGGCGTTCTTTTTAAAAGAGAGCTCGCAAAGTCTCGTTGGGAGCAAGTTTTAATCTCGGCCGCCCCGTGCGGCGACGGAACTAATGAAAGGATATCGGACTTTCGTCGGGGCCATTAATTATTATTAGGTCCCTGAAACTTTGCAAGAAAGTCCCCAATAACTTGGAAAAACTGGAGACTTTACCAATTACACTTTAAACAGTTGAAGGATAGATGGAAATTGGTGGAACGGGTCGATACATCTCGACATTAAAAATTAAGATAGATTGCACTGAAAACGAACTAAAGTAAGGGTAAACATTATCATCTTCGGTTATGTATAGGAGTATAATTCCGTTGAATGGTTCGAGGAGGAAGCTCACCTCGATGACTTGGAGCTGCCTCTTGCGAGGTTCTGTGACGTTTGAGAGATCTACAACCACGTCAGGTAGGGTGGAGGATGAGAGCTCCGCGTCGGCGGTGCGCCGGGCGGCGCGCGCCCTGCGGCCGGCGGGGTGCCCGCCCGCGCCCCCCGCACGCGCACCCACGTCCGACATGCGCATCAGCATACACATAGCGAATATAAACGTCACCCCCACTATCATCAAGCGCATAAGCAAACGCATTATTGCCTAAATACCGACGCTCTATCAAAAAAAACTTGCTCGATCCGCAGCAACGCAGGTTTTTTGATGACAGATTTTTCTGAACGACAACAGCCTGTATTATATTTGTAAAATCCCTTTGCTTGAATAAAGCAACACTGTTATTTTTAAATATTTAACGAAATATTATTTAATTTATTGTTTATTATGGTTAATTGTAATACGTGTTGCGTTGTCGAGATAAGATCGAGTGTGCGTCCGCGATGATCAGCTGCCGGCCGCGGCACTGGCGCGGCGTGCGTACAATATGCTTATTGTTATCAACTGCCACGCCGAGATAACAAACATATTTCAAGTGTAAAGGCCTAGTTACACATGCAACTTTTTACGGCAATTTATAACCGGCAACTCTAGCTGTCTTACTCTAAGTTCGTACGTTAGAGGAATACGCATCTAGTTGCCGTGCCGGCCACATATTGCCGGGAAAATGTTGCTCGGGTAACTGCACTTTAAGGCAGCGAACAAACCGACAAATATAGTAAGAAGACGCTTAAGATACGTATGCCTTAATTAAACTTTTATGAATTAGGTAGTATAGACGAAAATATTTTACTAGCTTTTACCTTTTTTTCTGTTATTTGCGTTTATTGAAAAATAAATAACAAGAAATGTAAAATGAAACTAAAATTATTATCAAAATACTAGCTTTTGCCTGAGATTTCGTTGGTCTGGAATTCGTTTGTAGCTATAATCTAGAGAACTGTCCATTTTCTGAAATAAAATGTAACCTATGTCACTATCAGACCCTCTCTCATGTCTCTGTGCAGAGAATAACGTTGACTGTACAACCGTGATTATCCAAAAGGGCGTATGTCAACTATCATGATGAGGAATTAAAACTGGGTTCTAAGGTCAATCAATGTATTTGAGCTCAATTTAATTTTGTGCTAAGCGTCAAGGCCCGTTTGGCTTATCACGGCAGTGTTACTCAGTTTTAACGTGAAAGAAGGACACACGAACATTTTCGCATATAAAATATTTGGATTCCATGTCGTTCATGTGTTCTTAGTAACTGACTCAAACTGACTTAAGATTATTTCATCTTATCGTCTGATTAAAACGAAACACTGATATCGGCTTAATCAAACTTTTGGAAAACCATTTCGCTACGTCAACGACCGTCTAGACGTCTGAAATCGATTTCGATCCAAGTGAAGCGTTTGACCGCCGGATCAGAGTTGTAGATACCACTGATTCTGTGTGCATACGTGCCTTGGACAACCGGCAAAATGTAAGGTATTGGGGATGTAGAGTATTTTTCATACAAGGTTTCATAGATTTACCTATTCACTAATAAATATCACTACAATTAATAGCAAAAATAGTCACGTTTTTTTGGAATTTTATTCTTTACGCCAGTTAGTAAAATTAAGGGGACAAAAACATTAGATTGACCCTTTTAATGAAAATAACACCAGGTACAGTAACTCCTCTGCTGCACTGGGAGTGAAGAAATAGCATAGAATGCGTGCAGATGCTTATCATACTGGCATGTCGTAAAAGTCGACTAAGGGACGGGTCCTCTCCAACATGTTGGACTATCTGTATGGGCGATGGGCTGATCACCTGTCACCATACGGTTCATCATACCATCTTAGGACTAATTAATCGGACGTGGCCACAGTAGTCTTGTGGCTCTGCCCACCCCATTAGGGATTTTGGGCGTGATGTGTGTATGTATGTATGTACAGTAAAAAAAACCTATTTGCAATCAGTAGCGGATATAATTATTTAATGATTTGACGAAATGATAAAACGTAATCATGTTTAGATAAAAATATAACAAATCTAATAATCATAACTCGTTTTAATAAACTAACAAAATACTCTTTCACTCGTTTAGTTTACCACAAGACAAAACATCCGCAGCCCATCTGTAAGCAATTCGGACATGGGCGGTTCAAGAGTTACAGTTAGGAAGGCAGCGTGTACGAACTAATCTCAGCGTTGGTAATTAAGTGTTGGCCCGCCAACCGGGGCAATCCGGGGCGTAAATCCGAGTGCCCCAGATTTACTGTTATGACCCGCGCGGGCCATCCGCACACGTTCTTGTTGACTTATATCACTCGCGCGGTCTTCGAGCCGCAAACTGACTCGACCGTGCTACACTGTTTATCAATACCGGAGTGTGCTGATAACATTTCTTAGTCTTTGTCTTTTGGGTGAATTACACTGCTCGGCTGGATCTCATTCATCGTCTAGGTGTAACATCGAGAAGGGTGAGTAAGGGACCTGTGAAACAAGACATGGAAAAATATGTTCTAAGGAACTATGCTGATTTTAGAGATAAGAAAAACTGCATTCATATACTTTCTAAAAAACTCACACACGACTCGGGAACTGAACCCAGTAATTGTCCAAAAAAAAACCGTGTTTTACTTTATAACGGAAATTGATATTTGGGTGAATCAACTTTTTTGTGTTGTTTACTTTGTCCCCGGTTGTCCAAGTGACACTTATATTCTGTTTCATAGAAAAATGCTTAGGTTGTCCAAGGGACAACATTTGTGGAACCATAGCAACGGGTGGCACTAAAAAGTTGATTCGTCCATTTAGTGTAGGTTGGTGTAGGAAAGTGCTGAATTTTATTACATTATACAATTCCAGAATTTTTCTGATTCATCTATCATATCAGTTCATATTCATACATAGATTTTCTTATATTAAAAACAACGACATGGTTCCTTAGAAGTAATTTCCCTATCCTCTATAGTTTCGGAGGTCCCCATACTGACCCTACACGATGTTACGACCTATATCTATGTATATATTGGTTAGAATAATGATAATAAGCGAATAATTAATTTAACAGATAGGTTTATGTATGATCGGTATTTCATTTTCCACCCGAGATGATTACTGTTGCCATTTATTTATGTATAGGGTAGGGTAGGCCAACAAGTTTGCATTTTTCCATATACTAATGAATACATACATACATACATAGCATCACGCCCGAAATCCCTAATGGGGTGGGATTAATTAGTGCTAAGATGGTATGATGAACCGTATGGTGACAAGTGATCAGCCCATCGCCCATACAGATAGTCCACCATGTTGGAGAGGACCCGTCCCTTAGTAGACTTTTACGACATGCCAGGATGATAAGCATCTGCGCGCATTCTATGCTATTTCTTCACTCCCAGTGCAGCAGAGAGTATACTAATATACGAAAGTGCAAAAGCTTTTGGCCTACCCTCTACAGGTCTCCGGTCAGGTCAACAAAGGCATGGGCGAAGGCGCAATAATCAAGTGAGTGTTTTTTCGTACTAATTCTCAAAATACTTGCAATTTAGTTAATAACATAAAATAGTTTACAAAGAGCTATGCAGCGACACTTCATTCAAGGCTATAAATAGAAGAAACACTTTTTTTACCTTAACTTTCATAGGAGGGTTTGAACGGTAAATATTAGTAATCGTACGATATCTCAACTTAGTAACTTAAATAGTACTTTTCGAGAAAAAGTGGCAGCTGGCAGTGACATAAAGACCGATAGACCATGGCGAAACTATCAGGGTTCCTAGTTCTACGGAACTCTAAAAAAGAGACCGATCAGTAATTTAAAAGCCCATCCATTTGAATTTAAGGTCTCAACTTCAGGCGTTTGAAAGGGCCGCGTAGGTATTTCCGTGTCCTGTCCGTCCCTGCGATGCGTCTGCGGTGTCAAATTGAAGCGTTGTCAGTGATCGATTGAGCCCGGCCCGGCTCTGCCCAACAATACAGAGCTGTACAGAACAGGAGAGAACGTTTATCTTGATTACGGTGACGTTGACGATACGAAATGCGAACGAGCAATCCGTTAAATTAAAATTTACGATGATAAAGAGAGCACGAGCCAAACGGAACTTGGGAAGGGCATAGATCATAAAGATACGAGTTACGAGTCTTGGTATTAGGAAAAGGGATTACATATATATATAATTTATTAGCATAAACAATTAGTCGACTTTTACGACATACCAAGATGATAAGCATCTGCACGCATTTATTGCTATTTCTTCACTCCCAGTGCAGCAGAGGAGTCCTCTCCAACATGGTGGACTATCTGTATGGGCGATGGGCTGATCACCTGTCACCATACGGTTCATCATACCATCTTAGGACTAATTAATTAATCGAACGTGGCCACAAGTAATCTTGTGGCTCTGCCCACCCCATTAGGGATTTCGGGCGTGATGCTATTTATGTATGTGTATGTATAAACAATTAGCGCCCTCGGTATTTTCTATAGGTAAGTACAAACTTTGAAACCTCATTTCACCACCGTATGCGTGGATTTTCGTAAAATACTTTCTAAAAGGAACCTACCTGCTCAACAAATTTTCAGATTTGGTTCCTGAGATTTCGCGAGCAGTCAGTGACTGATTAAGTGATATTCGCTTTTACGTTTTTAAAACCTAAACATCTCATGCGCGGCCTGAGAGCGACTTAATTAGTAGTGCGCGTTTAGCACAACCCGCCCGCCAGTGATTTGTCGCTCAGTGTGTCCTTACTAAATTAAATTCGAACGAATACACTCGCGGACTGAATGTGCCAGCCCACCTGCTGAAGATGCTGCTTTCCATTGATACAGAGCTATCATTTATCTGCTAGTTTTTTTCGGTTATGATCGAGTTGCCTACAAAGCAACATGCCTAACAAAGCAAGATGCCTCAAAAGCAAGATGGCCAAAAAGCAAGATGTCTCAGAAGCAAGATGCCTCAGAAGCAAGATGTCTAAAAAGCAAGATGCCTAACAAGCTGGATGTCTCAAAAGCAAGATATCTCAGAAGCAAGATAGCCAAAAAGCAGGATGTCTAAAAACTGGACAAGTGCGAGTTGAACTCGCGTGGCGGTCGCGTTTCGTAATTATATGAAATTTTCTATGTTACTTTGCATACCATAGACTTCTTATACGAGGGGTGATCCAAAAGTAATGATAACTGAATACTTATTGAATCGGATTAAAATAAATAGGTATGCAGTTACTGGCCATAAAGACTCCTTATTAAATAAAAAAAATAAAAATTAAAAAATATGTATCTGTCAGAGAGTTGCAGTTGTTTCTTCACGAGCAGTCGGAACAATAACGCAAAAATGGAGAAAACTGAGGTGAGAGCGGTTATTAAATACTTCTGTTTGAAAAAAATGTGTACTAAAGATATATACGCTGAATTAGTGGGCACACTGGGCGAGTCCGCTCCGCCGTATTCCACAGTGGCACGGTGGTCAAAGGAGTTTAACTTGGGAAGGACATCCACTCAAGATGAACATCGCGAAGGCCGTCCATCTGTCGCCATTACTGGAGAAAACGTCAAAAAATTCATGATCTCGTTTTAACAGATAGAAGGATGACTATCAGGCATCTAGTTGAGCTCACAGGCATCTCGTATGGCAGCATTCGAAGAATCTTAACTGATGAACTACACATGAAAAAAGTCTCCGCTCGTTGGGTGCCTAGAATGTTAACGGCTGAACAAAAGAAAATACGATGTGAGATTTCGAAGTCCAATCTTGACAAATATCAAACTGATCCCGAAACATTTTTGCATCGGTTTGTAACCATGGACGAGTCTTGGATCCACCATTTCGATCCTGAGACCAAACAGCAATCCATGACCTGGAAGCGAGCGTCTTCCCCTACACCGAAGAAATTCAAGGTAGCAAGCTCCGCTGGTAAGGTCATGGCTTCAGTGTTTTGGGATGCTGAGGGAGTCATAATGATTGAATACCTGGAAAAGGGTACCACTATTACGGGCTCCTACTACGCTGACCAAATACGCAGATTGAGACAGGCAATCAAAGAGAAGCGGCGGGGTAAACTTCGAGCTGGCATCCTGTTTCACCAGGACAACGCACCGCCCCACAAGGCCGGCGTTGCGATGGCTGCCATTCGTGATTCAGGGTTCGAATTGCTGGAACAATTGCCCCATATTCGCCAGACCTAGCCCCCAGCGACTTTTATCTCTTTCCACGGCTGAAGGAAGATCTTAGAGGCAACAAATTTTTGAATAATGGCGAGGTAATGGCCGCTGTGGAAGCATTTTTGGAGGGTCAAGAAAAAGATTTTTTTTAAAAAGGAATTCGTGGTCTGGAGAAACGATGGTCTAAGTGTGTAGACTTGGAAGGAGATTACGTAGAAAAATAAATTATTTTATTAAACATTTTATGTATCTTTCATACTGATTATCATCACTTTTGGATCACCCCTCGTAGGTTTTCCTGTAATCTATAGGTAAAAAACTTTGTTCTGTATTTATTTCAAATTTTTAGGCCAATTAGTTTCGGATATAACCAAGGGAGGAGAATGGTCAATTTTCGCCTATTTTCCTAAATAACTTAAAAACCATTTATTTTAAAATTTAAAAATACCAGGCAATTTGTCTTCAAGACATTCAACTACTTAGACAATTTGCTTGGTAGTCGTTTTAGCAAGTAGACCATTTGTCTAGACGACATTCAACCACTTAGACATTTTGCTTTGTAGGCATTATACTTAGGCATCTTGCTTTGTTAGGCATCTTACATTGTAGGCAACTCGTTCGTAACCGGTTTTTTTTTTGTAAAAAATCTTGGAAATCTATTATCAAGGTGTAAGGGTGGTAATATTTGAACTCTGAAGGCCCGAGCGCATCCTGCACAGGCGCGCGATAAGGCGCGGTGCGCGAAGGCTCTGTTTGAGTTTTCACTAATGGAAAATCTGCATAATGGGCCGCACCCCCAGTGATTCGATTTGCTCAGAGCACGTTACCCTCGATCCGCGCTTTAATGGACTGCCGCTATTTACCCGCCGAACGAAGACGACATTTTTTGTCGATCTCCTTTTGTAAAGTGTACCTACTCGGCAAGTGGGATTCCTTTGTGACTTTACTTTCTTTCACGGGGATAAAACGAGCCACCGGCGGCGCCTGTCTCGCAGACAAATACGAGGTCCCTTGTAAGCGATATCCAATAATGTCGGCCCTTAGAGACGAGTTTCGTGTCCAACAAGCCGCGCGGGGCAACGCGGCCCCGCGCGGACCAAATAAATCACCGTTAAAACAGAAATATTAAAAAAGGTGACGAGGCAAAAGCAATTAATTAATGCAAATGTGTAGGCTTATGTCTAAAACTTTATTCAGGAGATTAATATACAGGGTGGGCCATAAGTTTTTTGCACTTTTAGAAACATGATAAGAGGCAAAACTACAAATGCTATTTTATTTGTATTTATTATAAGTAATAAGCATAAAATATATTTAATATCCGAATAAACAATGTCGCCTAAATGAGCTCCGTCTTGTTGCTGGCACTCCTGCAACCTACTACGCAATTGTATGGAAAGATACTGACAATCATCATTTCTGGTAGGTACGTTTTGCAAAATTTGGCGTGTGACATATCAAATGAAAGTCTTATGTTATAAGACTCGTTATGAGGATCTTAAATCTATTTTTTTAATAATTTTAAAATTAACGGTTTCGAAGTTATTTAGGAAAATAGGCAAAAATTTACCATTCTGCCCCTCCCCCTCCTTATCGCCGAAACTACTGGACCTAAAATTTTGATAAATATATAAAAAAATAGCTAATTACCTAAAGATTACAGGAAAACCTTCAAAAAGTGTATGGTATTTAAAGTAACATAATAAATTTCATATAATCACGGAACCCTTTCCACAGGAGTTTAACTCGCATTTTTCCGTTTTTTTTTTTTGAAAAGTGTTTATCACAGTAACCACGTTGCATTCCTGTGAAACGGTGTATTGTAGTCAAAAATATACAAAATGGCGGTTAATTTCCCATCATCCTTTGTACCGCACAATTAATAGTTTAGAAAAAAATCTGTGTTGCTATTTGCAATAACTTATGGCCCACGCTGTATATATGTAGGTAATAATGCGAATTGTTTTTTATTCTTCTCTAAGCTCAACGGGAGTTGGGGCGGAATTGGAAAATATTTTATTTGATAGAGGGCAGTGGGCCTACATTTATCAATATCACATCGACGGACGTTGTGACAGCTCGCCGCACCTTTCGCCTGCCTAAATGGGGAAAGCTGTCTAGTGCTTTGATTTTTTGTGTCGAGTTATAAATTATGGTTTGCGAATCTCTTTTGTTACGTAGCCGCCTTTTTTATTAAATGACTTGAAACTCTTTGTTAACCATTATTTGATTCTTCTTTACAAAACAATACATCAAGCGAATACAAATAATTTGTTTTGTTTATGTTGTTGCAATTATTCGGAATGAAAACAGAACGGAACATGAGTGGCGCCTTATCATTTAGGCATAGCAAAGCATTCGATAAATAAATATCAGTATGATATTGTTCTTAACAGATGCCTAACAAAGTTGCGTTACGGGCATCAAAATGATTCAATAATAAAGTAACATGAATAAAAAAATTGATTTCCAGCGTTGTGAGCGAAGCAATCAGGAGTCACGCCGGCGGCCAGTCCGCGCCCGCGGCGTTCATTTCTTCCTTTGCCATTGGAACACTATATTTTGTATCAATACTGGTAATTTATTTTAATATCCGAGTAACGAAATATTTATAAACTGCGTATGCCGATAATAAACATGTAGCTCTTTGTAATGTTATTCACTTAGCGATTAATTATGCGGGTCAGCAACACCGGCGCAATTTCCTCGCCGTTTGGTTCTGTAGTAAACTTTAAGATCGCCTTCTGTTTAACTTGCACGAATAATTACCGTTTCACTTTCGCAAGTAATTATAACAATAGCACCTTCAACTCATTAAGAGGAGTGTGAACCTATGGCTTTTCATACAAAAGGCGATAACGATTTGCACATCTTAAATGTTAACCGATGTTGACCAATTTTTGATAGGTTGTCAGTCAGAAAAAGTCTAGGTCTATACGTTTTGGTTTTTTACATACATTACACACATACATAGCAACACGCCCGAAATCCCTAATGGGGTGGGCAGAGCCACAAGACTACTCGTGGCCACGTTCGATTAATTAGTCCTAAGATGGTATGATGAACCGTATGGTCACAGGCGATCAGCCCATCGCCCATACAGATGGTCCACCATGTTGGCGAGGATAAGGGACGGGTCCTTAGTCGACTTTTACGACATGCCAGGATGATAAGCATCTGCACGCATTCTATGCTATTTCTTCACTCGCAGTGCAGCAGAGGAGTAGGAGGAGGGTTTGGTTTTTTTCACTATAATTAATAATTAATTTTTTATTGTTGTTTTAGTATTGTCATACAAAACTAATTTCGGCGATTATTTGACTTAGTTGATCTTAAATTAATATTCAAAATACGTATAGACCTAGATTTTGTTCCGACTGATAACCTATCAAAAATTGGTCAAAATTGGGTAACATTAAAGGGGTGGAAATCGTTATCACGGTTTGTATGAAAAGGCCGATTTTTGCCGTTGGTTCACATTCCTCTTAAGCGTAATAACTATCATGTTATTAATATAAGTGCAGTATACTCGTAGTTGGCATGGTTCATAAAGACACGCGAAACGCTAATAAAAAAAGCAAGCGGCCTTTGTACACATAAAGTGTCAATAAAACGTCAGAATTTTACAAGGCACGTACGAAAAGAAACTGTGAACGGAGGGCATACAGGCTAGCGAGCAGCTAGCGTGGGAGCGAGCAGGTGCAATGCCTCCCTTGATACTCGACACTCGCTGTGAAAATGGTTACATGATAAATTTAGGGAAAACAAGAAAACTTCTCGAACCCTTGCAGGCCTGCAGGGCGATTCGCGATCGTTTATCAATTTCCGACGACAAGGATATCGAATTAAGGCAGGTACTTTGAACGGGGTTGGTACAAGAGTTTTTTTATGGCTATTTTCGTTGGAGTTTCGGAACGCAGCTGCGCGAGTATTGTCGATAAATCAGAGGAACAGCCGCGGAAGCCTTTAAGAAACATTTATACGCCATACAGAATTGGTGTTAACACGTGTGCAAAATCAATTTACCGAAAAAATATTTAAGATTTGTTTTATGACGCTTGAAATGCTACACGAAACGGCTTATAAATCAAATAGCCATTCACGACGAAGTTTGTACAGATTTTTATTTCTATTTGCCGTGTTGTGTAAGTTTTATGAAATCAATGCTTTATACGTATAACTACTAGAGATGCAACGGATATCCGGCTACTATCCGGTATCCGGCCTATCCGGCCATGATTTTACTATCCGGCCGGATACCGGATAGTGAGTCAGTATCCTGCCGGATACCGGATAGTAAAAACTTGGATCAGAAATACGATAAAAGAAATAAAAGCCATCAGAAATAAACAAAATCGATGTCAGTTATTAAATTAAAACTTAGTTTCCTTTTATTTTAAGTATAAAACTAACATGTCACATCACGTCGTGCACGTTCGAATATTCCTTACTGACGTAATAAGGCGCGTATTTAACCTCAAAGGGTCTCCCCGGCACTTACAATTCGTAACAAGTTAAAACTTGCTCGCCGCACGAGGGCCACGCAAGCTAACACAGCTTTAGAGATAGCTCGTGTGCGGCCGGATATCCGGTTGCCGGATATCCGGCTATCCGGCCAATGGCCATGCCGGATATCCGGTATCGGGTATCCGGCCAAACCACTATCCGTTGCATCTCTAATAACTACTGAACTGATTTATAGTAAAGTGCGGCACCAAATGCCGCAACATTAACCCTATCCCTTTCAACGGATTTTGTCAGCTCAAATATCCTATATAAAATAGCCTTTCTGAGGCGGTAGTTAGTCTTTGCTAAGGTACCCTCGGGAAAACTGAAACGGCACTTTCAGCATGTTGAAATACATACATACATACATATTATCACGCCCGAAATCCCTACTGGGGTGGGCAGAGCCACAAGACTACTTGTGGCCACGTTCGATTAATTAGTCCTAAGATGGTATGATGAACCGTATGGTGACAGGTGATCAGCCCATCGCCCATACAGATAGTCCAGCATGTTGGAGAGGACCCGTCCCTTAGTCGACTTTTACGACATGCCAGGATGATAAGCATCTGCACGCATTCTATGCAATTTCTTCACTCCCAGTGCAGCAGACGAGGAGGAGGATGTTGAAATACAGTTAGTTTAAATTCTAGCTTCTAACTCTAACGTGTATTATCAGCTTCATAGATCCCTGGTAGGTACTTGTTATGACGGTGTGTATGATACGCGCCCAAACCTCGCATTGTGTGGTGCCATCAACGCGTCCATTTGAATTTATGAATTGCGTGTAAGCGATGTAACAGGCATTCAGAACTCGTGCTCGTGTAAACCAGTCCAGTACCGCTCTATTTGTTCAGTGGTGCTATTCTGTAATGTAGTCGACGCTGCATAGACAGCCAGCATGGTATCGGTAATAAATGGTTTGTGATATTTTCGGGTCTAACGTCGATACGGACTTCAGGAACTACATGACCTGATCCCACCATCCACATTCTGCCACCGGACTACCAGACGTCGGGAGGGTTTTCATCCATATGTCATTGAATTTGCTAGGAGCCGTACTAAGCGGTGTGCGAAATCCTTTTTGGTTCGCACCGCTAAGGTGTGGAACACTCTCCCAGCGTCTGTATTTCCTGAATTAAAAAATCTTGGTGTCTTCAAGGTAAGAAGACTGGATAGGAAACTTCTGGGCAAGCGTGTTCTATCCTAGATCCTGTCTTCGCTTTCCATCACATGAGACTAGGGTCAAACGCATGCCTAGTCTTTCATAAAAAAAGATTCTACTTTTCTTCTTATATTTTTTGTATTTCCCCCTATCTTCCAAGAGCGTCCTAGCCGGCGTGTAAGAAATAGGTATTCAAGCACTGTGGGTTTAGTGCCACACAGTGCCCAGTGGGTCTCTATCTGAATTCATAAACTACAGTTTTTATCTCTGGGACGACGGACTATATGATATTCTAAATTACTGCCTGAGGGTATGACCATGTGATACTGGCACAAACCGGTTTTCTAGGTAGGCGAGTGTTCGTCGGCGAGTGAAGTGCTACGCGTAAGAGAATGATATGTCTGTTTGCTCAGAGAATAGGCACTGGGCAGCGTAGACGGAAGTTCGTGCGGGCGCGGATCGGTGCGCGCTTCCGTCCGCGATACACGATCGCGCCGTTCAATACACCGCACCGTCCATCATTGTACGGTTAAATACACAGCACTGTACCATTACCATGAGTTGCGCAAAACGTACTCGCTAGCGTAAACTATCGGAAATGCTGTTTGTTGCCGATACAAGTAAAAGGGACCGAGCGTTAGTTTACGTTAGCGAGAGCGGTTTGCGCAACTCATGGTAATGGTACTGGTACCAAGTTAAAAAAAGAGAATCATCGTCATTTAAAACCAATGTTCGCTACTTCCTTGTTAATTTTGTCATAATCAATTATTCACTTTATATTATTGTAAGTTTTAGTACAATAATAATAATGAGTTTTAGACATATCTTTTCTGAATTGCGCATATTTTTACTTATGTTCTTGGAGCTTGAATAGCGATCTTATTAAGCGATAAGACCGCCTACCGGTTGCTTTATTTTGTCATACTACAATTTTCATTTTTGATTTAATGTGTGGCGTTCAATAAATCTCTTGTAATATTCTTCGGAGTGATGCGGAGCGGAGCGCCCCGATCTTGTGGCGAAACTCGTAAGACTGTCTGTTCCCTTTGTCCAGAACTTGCCGTGCTAAGACCGCGAAGTTCTTGTCTTCTTGCAGTGCCAAGAGCGCGCACTGTTTCCCACAGGAGCTCACCTAATGTACGGGCACTGCGGATGCTCAATCTACTTCTGCTATCGGCACCTGATTGTGATGTATTTTGAAGTCGATGGTCGGTTATGTGCCGTGAATATCCGAGTTTTTGTGAGGCGATGTATGAATATAAATGCCAAGTAAAAATAATATTATAATTATAGTTTTTCCTCTTTTGTTTTGTGTTTCCTGTTACTTTGTATTTTTGTGTATTATTTGATTTTTCCAGCGTATTGGTGTAAGACTGTAATGTTGTGTAAATTATGTTTAATTGAATAAATAAATGAAATAAAGGGTATTTGTATTGTATTATAAATAAGTTCAGTTTAGAAAAGTTTAGAATAACACGCAACGACAACGTTCAAAATGAAAACAAATTGTTTACAATAAAGACTCCAGGTTTTAGTTAAGGTAGTCTAGTTTATATAGTAGTTTATGCAACGGTTGCATAATGATAGGCCTTAAAACACTAGTGCGGTTTTCATGAAACGAGCCGCAGGCGAGTTTCATAATAAGATCGCACGTGTGTTTTAAGGCCAAATTATGCAGAGTTGCATACATAACTTTATCTACACACATATTATAAATCCTCCATGATGGGTTCAGAAACATTATTTTGTGGCAACAAGTTATTTGTTGCAATCGTGGCTGCATATTTCCGATATCCGGCGCATTTTCACATCACACACACTCCGAGAAGACTACTTACTATTCATATTTTCAACTAAAATGTAAATTACAAACAACTTTTTCTATTCAATTCAACAACAATTCTACTTTCGTTCAGCAAAACGTCAACATGGCGGCAATTCGATCTTCCGTCAAGACCATTTTTTTTAAATCATAGACAAACGGATGAAGTCTCTATTCTCACGTCACTCGAGATCAAATATTGTGCAGTTTATATTAAAAAAACATACTGAATTGACGTTTCGTATCAATAACTTTTTAATATCTATGGATACTAGAATAGAGACCCACTTGAGTTTTGACAGCTGTTCCAGATTTAATCTCATTTCTTTACTAAAAACGATAAAGAAGTCATGTTATTTCTTTATCGCAGCACTGGTTTTTCCTAATTGGTTGTCAAAATGGTGGTCATTTCATACGGTTTTTGATTAACCAATGGAGGTTTTATGATATGGGTGTAGATAAAATTAGTTTAAATATTAATAGGCACATCGTTTTAAACAGATGCAACGACGTACGACGAGGACACTCGTTCCGCTTTTAATATTTGAATAAAACCAATAAATAAGGCAATGACAAAGCGTAATTTCGCGCTATAGTACACACAGGTGCTCAACACACAAATAGCACATATTTATGATAAAAGCGAAATTGTTATAGTATCGTTTGAATAACTTCACCGCGACGAAGAATAAACAAATTTTGAAAAACGTTCTTTGTTCTTGAAGAAGGGGCCGAGATAATAAAATACACGGGTCCTGTTTCAGAGGAATGTGAACCTACGGCTCTTCTTGCAAAAGGCGATAACGATTTCTACCCCTTAAATATTAACCGATTTTGACCAATTTTTAATAGGATGTCAGTCAAAACAAAAGCTAGGTCTATACGTTTTGATTTTTTCACTATATAATCAATTAATTCAGTTTTATTTTTGTTTTAGTATTTTGCAATACAATACAATACTCTTTATTGAACACCACAAAAAGAACAAAAAAAGCATACACTAACAAAATAAAGTAAGGGAACAATAGGCGGTCTTATCGCTAGATAGCGATCTCTTCCAGACAACCACAACAGAGAAAATAATGAGCAAAAAGTTTAACTTTGGCAGGTGGTGCAAAAATTTAAGTTAAAACATTTTCTAAATTTACAAGCACTCACAAATACGAATATATAAATATATATATATAAATAAATAAATACATATCTACATACATACATATATACAGCCAGATACATATACCTAAGTACATTATTTATGGATATGCAAATAATTCAGCCATAGTAGAGAATGAGAGATAAGTTACAGGAAAATAAAAAAAATAAAAAATAAATTATTACAGCGGAAGGGACAGATAATGCTCCTTAAGTCTGTTTTTAAAGATACAGAGAGATTTAGCTTGCCTTAAATCTAAAGGCAGAGTATTCCACAGCCGGATAGCGCGAAAAGTAAAGGAGTTTGAGAAGAATAATATGAATAATATGTTTGATATTTTACTTTGTTGATCTGTAATCAATATTCGAAAAACGTATAGACCTAGATTTAGTTCTGACTGACAACCTATTAAAAGTTGATCAAAATCGGTTTACATTTAAGGGGTGGAAAACGTTATCGCCTTTTGTTTTAAAAGGCTGATTTTTGCCGTTGGTTCACAGTCCTCTTAACTAGCTACAAAATAGATATACGCAAAGAAAATATGGAAGATGCATATTTTATTTTAACTTGTATTGAAAAGTGCTGTGTAATAGAAACCGATCTGTGTACGCAACATATTATTATATTGTTTATTTTATGAGTTATGCAGCTTTGAAAAGTCATTGTTCATACCACTCGCAAAAACACTCCATACAAAATGGACGACAACTATGACGTCACAGCATTCATTAGACTGTACAAAATGTATGGCGCTTAAACAAAATCTACAATTATTTCCGAAAATACTGTTTGTATAATAACGTCGTAGAAATAAAACATGACATAAATTTGATGAGGATATCCAAAAACCTAAAATCAGAGCTATAAACCAATATATATTTTTCAAAAATTTTGATTCTTAATAAAATAAAAATGAATAGTCAAAATGATCTGATATTTCTGTAATATGCTTTTGTTTACATTTACTTTCATAATATATCATTTATTTGATTTTCATGCATCTTCCCCATTGTCATTAGCTATAGCGAATACACTGTAAAGTACCTACCTGTATAAGGAAGGAAGGCGGTCAAACCGCAAACTACACTTTTGAGTTTTAATACCCATGCAGTCGTCAATACCGTGTCCAATTAAGAATGGGCTACGATCGGG
Organism: Tortricodes alternella; assembly: GCA_947859335.1. Lineage (NCBI taxonomy): Eukaryota > Metazoa > Arthropoda > Insecta > Lepidoptera > Tortricidae > Tortricodes > Tortricodes alternella. The sequence continues at coordinate 11,930,063 of OX401979.1, read as the reverse complement.
GACGTGAGTTGGTATTTCTCGGGTGTTACTCTCGCGACACCTGCCTCGGTCCGTAAATTGCGACGCGGCTGCAGTCCTTATACAGCTTATACTGAGTAATCGGCCTTACGAGCTCTGCAATAAAGGCTCCTTACAAATATTTCTACGGGAAAATGTTCCCAATGTAATATTTCGCGCGTAAAAAGCAACAAGCCTTTAAAAAGATTTTAAATGGCGCATGTAGGTGTGAAGAGTGTCTTAAATGCATTTCTAAGTCGACATTTAGATAAATTTGTAATAAGCAACCGACGTAAAAGAGTGCGACGAGTGTTTACAAACTGCCGTATTACAAGTTTCACTCACACTGTGAAATTGTAAAGGCGTCAAATAAGAAAGAAAAGCCAGCGGAGCAGCGAAGTAGTAAGCGTTGAACCGGAGGCGAGTTTATCTTTAGTGTAAACTTTCATTCGGGGGCGCTAAGCCGCAGGATTTAACGCCTAGACTGAAGGTGCTGACTCGTTTCAGGAAAAACTGCACTTGGTGCACTGATTTACACGATGCGTAATGATATAAATCTTTATCTACACAAATTTATTAGGAAATGCATAAAAAATTAACAATATAACTTTGTAGTATTTTCAATTTGTATTAGTTTTTATTCCAAATGAATGAATGCCCGATTTGTTAAGTGCTAAGATTGGAATGGGAATGAAAAGTAGAGTAGTTAAACCGTAATTTCTTGTCAATTGTGTAAACCTGACGTTTCTCCTATGGCGGACGAAATGAACGGTACTTGCCGATCCCATTCTGATCGCGGTCTAATAATAAAACTGTAAACTGGCCGTATTTATTTTACATCACAGCGGAATCGGATAGCACAGATCAGCCGAAACGGGAGATATTGGGAAAGTTTCAATGGCTCCCCGGCGCACCGTTGCGCGCATCCTGGCACCACGAGCATCAGATGCAGTCACAATTAATCAAGTTATCATCCAAAATAGCCGAGATATCTTAAGTTTAAAAAGAATCATTACTGCTACGAGACAATAGCAATAGCACACAAGGAATAAGAGGACTGAACCGTTGAAAAACAATCTTTAAAATTCGAAGCACAGTCAAAGCGAATGGCGACGTAAGCAATGGAAACTCGATTTATCCAAGTGGACGGCCCTAACGAGAGGGCCATCTCGGCTCGGCGGTCCTAATAGCCGCTGTACACGGAAAAGGCGGGATAAAGGATCCGCCGCAAAAATCATCTTTTGTTACGAGCAGTCCTCCAATAGGCGCCTCTATCCGCTACACCGAGCACGCATCTTTTAATGTTCTTGTATTTATGCCGCCGTAAAGTTCACGCTTTGAAACGTAAATCAAGTAGGTACGCGAAGATGACTAGCGGCAAAAACGATTTGCAAATTTACAAAGCACGCAGCAAAACCTTTCGACATGCCAACCGTGATATACGGAATTGTATCAAAACGCGGGTGGTAAGTATGGAATAAATTTGCACGATATAGAATCGAACTGCACTAGTGTGCGAATATTGTGGGGTGCGGGCGGGCGTGTTTTATATTGCTTCCTCCCGGCGCGGTGCATCGCCGCCCTCCCATCGCAGCCTCCGTGCACGAAATTGACTAACTTCGAAGAAACTGCTTTATTCATTACGGAAAACGACGGTTTAAGTACTGCTTGAGCTCGAAGAATGTTAAACTTGCGACTTTTGATCCAGGAAAAGGCGCTGCTAACTGAACTAGAGACAATGAGGTGAATAATTAAGCGCTTCAAGCCTTAAATCTAGGGTTCACATTGACTATAAACGTTGGGTTTATCGTAATGCCACCCAGGTTTTACTAAAGGGGTTGTAAAAAGGTTCTCTTTCTCTTCCTCTAAACTGAAAGCTTTTCTTGTTTTATTAAACAGAATCGGTTTTATCTGATATATTTAGCTTGCGCATAATTTTTGGCAACACAAGGGAATCTGCAGATACTTTAACATTGTTGTTGCTGTACCAGTCAATAAACCTACTTGTTGTTACAGGTAAAATATACACCATTCCAATTCAATACTCACTATCATAACAATGTTTGTGTATACATATCACATTAGTTTACAAAAACAATATGTATAAGTATGACGGCAAATATGCCAGTCAGCTACTTGCTGGGCTCTGGAAAAGTGAAACAACAGAATTCTGGTTAAAAACAAACCGGTCAACAATTATGCGGTCCTTTTATAAAGCTCTCGACTTGTTGAATTTTGTCTCTGGACCGGGGCCAGCACAATGTTCGTGCTTTGTTTTACATATCCGAATAAACTTCTACCTCTGCTTCTACTAGGTTTAGTAGACCAGACACAAAACAAAGCCGAGGTTGAATTACAAAACTTAATTCATGTAGACTGAATTCGGAATAAAATTAACAAGTTCAAATGCGAATGCCATGAAGAACCTTCCGCCCATATATGAATCGTGCACGAATTCAAGTTAAAAGAAAAGCCTTTAAGGTGCTTGTAAACCATCAATTTTTTTGGCAATTCATTGCTACTTAAACTTTTTTGTTCTCAGTAGTGATGTGTTATTTAATATTTTTGGGAATAGCCCGAATTGGAGCAATAAATTGTCAAAACTCTAGCCCGTTTCGAGCCGCATTAGAAGTTGTATTAATTCCTTACTCAGACAAAGGCGTGGAAAGAAAAATAGAGCATGACGTCGCGTCGGTGGCTTTTCTTGGGACGAAAGGCAATGTTACTTCAAAGTCGGCGGGGTCGGGTGTCGGCCGCCGGCGGCGGCTCACAAGTTAATGCGGCTTTACGACGCTCAAAGAAATCGCTGATTTGCTTCATGTAAGGTTCTCTACCCGACATTTTCCTTTGATACGACATCGAGGCTTAAACTTGGAAATTTATTTGCTGAAGAATGCTCTGTGAAGGGATAGCTGCGCTGTCACAGGAGGCAATAAAAATTAAGGATAACCATAATCAAGAACGACACGATTGGCGATTGTCTGTGTAGGGTGCATAAGAAACTAATTGCTTGTACAGAACGCGTCAAAGGGTCCGGCACGGCCTCGAATGTGGATTGCCAGCGCACATAATGACTGGTAGCTATTTAGTGGTGGGTGTATAACACAAAGATCTGGTTTTTAGATACAGATTCCTAACAATCCTGCAGGAGCTCACATACAAGCACATTAAATGCCGAGATCGTCGTCTGATCTTTGCGGAGAGACGTCTAATGCACTTTAATCATGATTTTATAAACAAGATAAAAGAAATCGGGCCGGTAATAACCTTATACATCATCATAATCTGTGTGAAGTGGTACCGACATTACTCGCATTCAGTTGGCAATCATTGTGGTTTAATTTCCTCATGTATATCGGAATTAACTATAATGATCACGTTTGAGTTTAATGGCAATTTTCAAGAGTGTAGCGGCGGAAAATAGAGAGCCGGTCGCCACAAGCGCGTCGCGCCGCATGCTCGATTGGCTAAGTTAGCATTTGGCACGGACATTACCCATTCCGCACCAATCAGGGCGCTTGAGTGTTGCTCTCAAACACTACTCTATCCTTGGCATTCAGTTATACAAGTAAGAAGCTTTTGTTTGTCTTCGCTGCAGTTAGTTGTTTGCGCCTCGTTCAAATGCATGTTTTCCTCTTATTGCCATCTCGCTTTGTGGGAATAACTTGCTTGTTCAGTAAAGCTGAGTAACAAACAACCCGCCACATGATTTAGCTAGGTGAACTTATTTTATCTACACCCATATCATAAAACCTCCATTGGTTAATCAAAAACCGGCTATGACCACCATTTTGACAACCAATTAGGAAAAACCAGTGCTGCGATAAAGAAATAACATGACTTCTTTATCGTTTTTAGTAAAGAAATGAGATTAAATTTGGAACAGCTGTCAAAACTCAAGTGGGTCTCTATTCTAGTATCCATAGATATTAAAACAGTTATTGATACGAAACGTCAATTCAGTATGTTTTTTTAATATAAACTGCACAATATTTGATCTCGAGTGACGTGAGAATAGAGACTTCATCCGTTTGTCTATGATTTTAAAAAAAATGGTCTTGACGGAGGATCGCCATGTTGGTGTTTAACGAAAGTAGAATTGTTTTTGAATTGAATAGAAAAAGTTGTTTGTAATTTACATTTTAGTTGAAAATATGAATAGTAAGTAGTCTTCTCGGAGTGTGTGTGATGTGAAAATGCGCCGGATATCGGAAATATGCAGCCACGATTGCAACAAATAACTTGTTGCCAGAAAATATTGTTTCTGAACCCATCATGGAGGATTTATAATATGTGTGTAGATAAAGTTATGTATGCAACTCTGCATAATTTGGCCTTAAAACACACGTGCGATCTTATTATGAAACTCGCCTATCGGCTCGTTTCATGAAAACCGCACTAGTGTTTTAAGGCCTATCATTATGCAACCGTTGCATAAACTACTATATCGTAGCGATAAACAATGTTGTTCATAAGTCTTTTGTTTAAAGCGCAAAAGAGCAGTGAAGTTTTCATAGGTAAGAAGATTTTAATTGAATTTTAGTAACTCTGATTAAATTTTCGAAAACGCATATAAAATCTATTGGTATTTTAGGGTCAAAACATTAGTTTAGAAGTTACACAAGTAAAAAGTCGGATCGCTAGATTCGCTTTCTCCATCGATGTAATAAATACAAGAGAATTTATGTCATTGTATTAATCTGGAGGTGGGATCGTGGGGCGAGTCACGAGCCGCATTGTTATGGGCCAATAGGGATTCACACGGCTCGCGTGCATTCATCGCTACCAATATCATAAAATATCCTTTACGTATTACAATAATTCTAGTTGATACTATGATAAAAGATAGAAATTGTTGCTCATGCAGAAATCGCTGTACGCTTAAGGTCATATTCTGAGACGGGAAGTCAATATTATTATTTCCGTTTTAGATTATTATTATTTGTTACCGTTGAAGTCAACGCATATGTAATATTTATTTGTTGCATAGCATGTACTTTTGTCTTTGTACTGAGGCCTGTATAATATTCCGCAACGAAGAGTCTTTCCGTTTTATAACGAAAATAAAAATTATTTATCTACACCCATATCATAAAACCTCCATAATGTATTAAAAAACCGTAGCCATATACCAGCATTATTACAACCAATTTTACTATACGCTGTGGTAGTAGGTAAAATCTATACTGTAATTGTATTACAGTATCAATTTTTTTAACGTTATGAGTTTAAATTTGGAACAGCTGCCAAAACTCAAGTGGGTCTCTATTCTAGTATCCTTAGACATTAAAACAGTTATCGATACGAAACATCAATTCAGTATGTTTTTTTTTTATATAAACCGCACGACATTTGATCTCGAGTGACATGAGAATAGCAGACGCGAAGCGTGAGGGTAAGCCGGTGCATAATTTCTTAACTCAATCATTATTATTAATATTAATTACTTCTTGTATTAACATAAAAATTACATATTTCATAATTTTTTAAGTAGGGGAGAAGTGGCATGAAGGAGCCAGGTTTTGAAAGAGCCACTTACATTATTTTGATAGTTTAGGAACGGATTTGGTTGGTAACTTGATTTTTAAGAGGCAATACTGATTTCCCGTCACCCACAAACATTTGATAGTTTGCCGAAACCAACGGACGCCGGCACATCAAGTCAAAGTTTTTGGCACTCAAAAGTAAGTATTTTGCTTCATTTCATTTGTTTTTTGGTATTTTATTGTAAACAAATATAGGTAAATGGCTTGCAGATTGAGTTTGTGCATATGTTTGGCCTTACAGCTGAGTAATGACTGATCCGCAAAAGTTTTGATATTGTTGTTATTTTAAAGGTTATATTTTTTTTAAGAATAAGTTATGAAAGAGCCGGGTAAATGGGCCTTGAAAGAGCTGGCTTTGGTTTATGTAAATAAAATAAAATAATAATAAATACGTATTTTTTTCATATATTATTAAATTATTTGCTTCAGATATTGTATTATAGAAAAGCCTGGTCCAAAATAACGAAAATGGTGATAATTGCGTAGTTTGCAGCAAATCATATGAAACCAGTGATGAAGATTGGTTTCAGTGCAAAATTTGTTCTGGTTGGGCTCATGAATCCTGTGGCATTAAGGGGAAATTTAATTTCATTTGCAAGACATGTTTCTAATTTGAAGAAAATTACCTTGTATATCCCAAAGTTCCTGATAAGTCTGAATCTTAAGCAAATAGATAGTTAAGACTTAGAAGTTCAAAGTGAACATTTTTTTTTTCAAGCTTTAGAGATTTAAAGATGTTGTTTTTGATATAGAAGATACTATTTGTTATTTTGTTTATTTTTCAAATTGTTATAAGGTAGTATAAAGTATCTTAACATATCCGCCTCCGATATGTTAAGATTATATTTATAATAGGTATGCCTGAATAATAAAAAGCGGTTTTTAGAATTACTTAAAATTACTGATAGAGTTAAAAATTTCTTAATTGTCTTGTCTTTTTGTTTTTTTTTTAATAGTGCAATAATTCTAATTATTCTGAAAATTATGCATATAATTATTATTTTTCATAATTTGCACAATAACACTTTTTAATACACACTGGCTCTTTCATAACTTTTAGTAGCTCTTTCAATACCGAAATGTTATGAAAGAGCCAAAAGACACATTTTTTTGAAATGAATGTTTCATTGTTTTTTTTCTAGTGTTCAAGGTTTTTTCCTATGAAATTACCTACTTTAATAAATAAAGTATATTCGAAGAAAAAAAAAGTTTCACTTTTTTCATTAGAAGTATATTTTTTTGCTCCGTTTAGTAAACTGGCTCTTTCATCCCACTTCTCCCCTAAATAGATATTTTAATGAGTAATAATATAATGTTTAGAACGAGAAATGATACACCGGCTTACCCTCACGCTTCGCCTCTGGAGAATACGGACTTCATTGGCGGAAATGGCGGTAAACTAGTAAGGATAAGGATAAAATCGATACGTTATCGCTACCCTAAACTATTGACTGGATCGATCGATCTCGATCTGCATCACGATCTATTGTCTGAAAAGAAAGGTCGGAGCTGATAAAATATATCTAACGTGCAGTATGGGCATTTCAGAATATGCGGTCTAGACAGAAATAGTTTATCGCTGACAACATCTGCGACTGTACTCTGACCTCAACGGTAAGTTTACACAGAATAAACAATAGGATCAGCTTATTTGAGAGACCTTCCTTTTGAGTCTACCACTTGCTGATCCGTGAATTGCTGGTCGCTATTACTTACAAGTAAGTATTTGTTTTTTTTTTAGTAATATTGTTTTTTAGGCTTCCGTACACAAAGGGTAAAACGGGACCCTATTCCTAAGACTCCGCTGTCCGTCTGTCCCCAGGCTGTATCTCATGAACCGTGATAGTTAGACAGTTGAAAATTTCACAGATGATGTATATCTGTTGCCGCTATAACAAAAACATACTAAAAGACAGAATAAAATAAATATTTAAGGGGGCTCCGATACAACAAACGTGATTTTTTTGCTCGTTTATGCTCGATATTGATAAAGGCAACAGTTAGATGCTTGAAATATTCACAGAATATGTATGTATGTTCAAAAATAAATAATTAAATTAAAATAACACAAATATTTAAGGGGGGCTATCATACAACAAACGTGTTTTTTTTTGCTTGGTTATAGATAATGGTACGGAACCCTTCGTGCGCGAGTCCGACTCGCACTTGGCCGGTTACTTTCTAAATACGAGGCCATGAACTTTCTGGTAAACTTTAGTTTCCGTACTGCTTCAGAAAAGCATTCATTTAGGTACTTACTTCTAATCAGCACTACTTAACATGCAAGACACAAGGATAGGTTAAACCATCTTATCTCTAAGTGCGTCTCTCACACTAGTGCCGACGAAAGAGATAGTCATAGAGATAAATGGGTTTAACTTATCTTTTTGTCTTGCATGTTAGGACCGCAGGGCAGTACACGTGTGTATTTTTTTGAAATAAATTATACATAAGTACACTACGCTTTTACATCATAGTGCCTAATAACACCCCCGTCATTATTCTAAAAGATCACATCTTGGAGTCTTTATTTTGATAAAACAACACTCAAGTCGCAAAACAAAACGTATCTCGTGCGACGACCAAATTATAAAGGCTGCCCATTCGTCGGCAAGCTCAAGTGACAGCGAGACAAACAATCAATAGTCTGTCTACAAAGTCCGCAAAGGTGATCGGGATGAAGCTGTGAAAAAGGCATCTCATTCGAGATCCAATCCGCGGGGGGAAACCGCACAAACCGTGTGCAGTTCAGTCGGCACCGCAAACAATTTATTTCAATTCCAATTCAATTGCACGCAAGTTCCGCTCTCTGTGGTTTACGCTGATAGGGATAGTTTGTTTTGTAATGTGGGCTGGGCATTACAATGGACATACAACAGGAATCAGTCTGTATTGCTACCTCGATGAATAAGCCATTCCCTGTATTTCTGAACGGCTTATCTTGAGAAGTCATCATAGACGAACTACGATTTGGCTAAATCAGAAACACTTAAGAGTAACCATACATTTTAAAGGTCATTTATCGACCGAGCGAGCGAAGCGTCTCCGTTTCAGCTTGGGCAAAATTGCTTTCGTATGTCCAGCGGATGTCCGTCGGCTGTCCATTTGTTCTCGTCTACAGGTGAACTTTTGTGGTAGGTTCGATAATTATATAGATTTTTTTTGTCGATTCAGTTATTCGAAATTTTTCAAAATGGCGGAGATACGGGGGTTTTTGCAATTACAAACTTATTTGCGGTGTTGGTAAACTGACCTGACTTATATCGATGTATGGGGATATCAGTCTTCTAACAGCAAAGTTAAGTTTGTCGCGAGGTCTACAGCTCACGGAGCCACTTGTTTACAATTATTTAGGTACTTGACGCGAAACATTTATTTTAAAATTAAATGTCGTTTTTTTTTAAGTTTTTTAAACCAACAATGGATCGACTACGAGATCGTAATTGTTTCAAGTAAATCATTATGGAGTTCTCTAATTATTAAAAACCAGGGATCCGTTTTTCCGACAACAGGCTGGGATCGGTTAGTTATTTAGTATTCTAATCTCGTCTTGAAACGAAACTCTCAGTCTCAGGATGGTGATTAAATCTGATCAACCATCAGACTTGTTTGATACAAAAAATCGAATTCGTAGTTTCTTGAATATCGGATGCATACCGATATCAACAAAATGCCTAAATATACTTGTGAAAAATTTTAAGTCAATTTTTCCAATCCACTTATCCGATAAGCTCTTTTAAATGGATGAAAAAATAATGAGGCCTGGTTTTTATAACTTTGAAATGAAATCAAAGTTCAAATTAAGTCATCAAAGTTTTTCTATACCGCACGGGGATTATGGTCTAAATTTCTTAATTTATAACTTTGATGCGGGCGAAAGTAAAAGTTTAAGAGATTTATTACGAAGTTTCGGCGAGAAAGTAAATGTGTTTAATACGAAGCATGTTCACAGAACTGGTAAAATAAATCATTACACGACTAATACTTCGTGTATAGCAACAATACGCCAAAATGGAGGCAACAAATATAAATTGCCATAGATATTTCGTACGTCCTAAGGTTAAATGAATTGGTATTTATACGAGACACAGGTGTAAGGTTTTATTTTCCGATATAACGGGGGTGTTACGTTTTATCGGCCTACGGCTAGCAAACACCTACGCCGCGGAGCGGACGAAATACTAAAATGATAGTCCCAAAGAGACATAATTTAAATATTACCGGAAACTTTGATCAAGGTATCTATAAAACGGTAAAAAAGAATTCTGAGAACTATTCCGGGACATAAGCACACTTGCTATTGTCTGAATAAGTTAATTATTTCTAGTCAAGTCATAATATCGGCAATGGTAGTTCTTTATTTTCAAACTTTTGGCGCGATCAAAGTTACTGGATCCTAAAGATTTTCGCAAACACTGGTAAAGAAAATAAAAAGCAAAATTTCCAACGTTTCGTTTAAAATCCGAGGGCACTTAATACCTAGCTGGCAGGCTAACAAAAGAGATTTTTCACAAAAATGATAGCGTAAAGTGGAATTGTTATAATGGTTATAGCCTCGGACTTAAATATCCTGACTTCTTTCAAAGAGAGAATGGAAAACAGGGTATTTGATCCAGCTTCAGACGGTCTGGGAGGCGAAGTTGCTCGTTTTATATGCAAATTTTTCACGTCCTTATGAATATGAAAATTTTCTATTAGAGCGTGTCGTTGTCAGCGCTCCCTTGATGTACTGCGAAGCTTTTCTCTCCATAATTTTTTGCCCTTTCAGCACTTTGCGATAGGCTTCTTTTTAGAATAAGGACTGTGCTTGTGCAATGTGGGATGGGGTTAAGTTTAGCGATTGAAAAATAAATGGTGAACATTCGCTTGGGAGACCTAGATGGTAATAGTCGATAGAGAATCGGTAGAAATGCTCGGGGCAGCGGGCTGCATGCGAGCACGTAATCACTCCCTCAGGACGCTGACGGTCGCTGAATACTTGCGTCGGCGGGCAGCGACGCCACGGCGACGTTGGCGACCGACCGATATATCGTCGGGATTGCAGGCATTATATAATTGTCAGATGTACATTATCGCTATAGATATAAACGTGGAATATAACGTACCTATTCAATACAAAATGACTTTGGCATAACTTCATCTTGGTCATGTGGGATGTTTTTGTTAATGTTTGTTACTCTGTAACTTTATAACCTCTGATAAAGAATACTTTGCATTTCAGACGCGCTGAAAGGCCAACCATTAAACGAAGTGTTAACATGCCTGTTATCCAGGGAAAAGAAAGCTTTAAGAGGACTGGGAACCAACGGCAAAAATTGGCCTTTTCATACAAAAGACGATAACGATTTCCACCCCTTAAATGTTAACCGATTTTGACCAATTTTTGACAGGTTGGTCAGTCAGAACAAAATCTAGGTCTATACGTTTTTTGAATATTGATTAAAGACCAAGAAAGTCAAATAATGCCGAAATTTGTTTTGTATGATCATACTGAAACCACAATAAAACTTAATTTATTGATTATAGTGAAAAAAACAAAACGTATAGGCCTAGATTTTGTTTTGACTGATGAGATGACCTATAAAAAATTGGTGAACATTGGTAACATTTAAGGGGTGAAAATCGTTATCGTCTTTTGTATGAAAAGCCGTTGGTTCACACTCCTCTTAAAAGTAAGTTTACTTGACATCCGGGTCTGTATGGTACGCGCAAATGCTGTTGGGTTGCGCGCAAAGGTTGTAGATAATGATTTACAAGTGCAAGTCAGTATAATGTCAGTCGAGTTTTGTTTCATACAACGGAGCCCACACGGGAATCGTTTTGTACTACGATATTCTATGACTGCAAAAGAAACTTAACGATTAAGGAATCTTATAACAATTGAATCGATGCATTTAGGGAGTCGGTTCCATCGTTAGCCACACCCAATGGTACCGCGAGTTTAAGCGGGTTAAGGAATTTATATCAAAGATTAGCCGAGACCTGAGTGCCTAGCATACTAGATTTTATCGCGTACATAAAGCATCTGTCACTTTTTAACTAATTTGTGGGTGCGAAAGGGACGAATGCTTTACGTGCGCAATAAAAATTAGTCAGGACGGCCAAAAGTGCTGTAACGTGATCAGAGCTGTGGTTAATTAAAGAACAGAGATATTATACATCGAGAAATAGAGCACGAACTTTGCATTGGATCACCCGTAGTTGCATGTATTTTACATGATCATCTTAGTGTCGGGAAAGTTGCTTCGCATTGGATACCGTATTTTCTGACAGAAGAGCAAAAAGCCAAGCCAGCGGATCGGTGTCTGTTAAGGTTGGGTTAGGTTAGGGTGTTAGATGAAGGTAAGTCCCAGCAGGCTTCACGATGAGTATATACTGGATATACCTACTGCTATGATCCCTAACGAAGCAACAATCAGTGCAGTGGGTGATTGAAGAAGATGTGCCGCCACTAAAAGTTGTTCGCGGCCGTGGGTAAAAGGGTAAAAGCTAGTATAGAATACCTATAATTTGTTTAGACCTAGGATGTGCATGGCTCCCCGGGCGCAACGCGTTGCATAAACAATTTACGTGTAGGTAGCTTTGTTATTTATCGTTTTGCAATTTGTACAAGAATATATTGGCACTGTGATATTACAACGCTATAAATTTGTAGACAAATAAAAGCAAAAAAATAAGGCAGGACTCGTCACGTCACACGTTAAGAAGACTAGATATGCCCATACAACACGGATGATGGCAAATATCCTGCATTCATGGATGGTTCACGCAACCAAAGCTATTAGAATTCATTGACAAATCAAAGGCATGAACAACTTTTTCATTTAGAACGAACGAAAATGTTTGATTCAAAAGCAGCGGGCGCAACACTGCATCGGAGGAATCGGCAGATGCAACGACCCTCGCACCAACAATCCCTCGGCACTCTGCCAACGGAACCAGACATATACGTTATTTTTTTAACATTACAACCTGCAGTTTATTGGTCTAATTTACCTAGTATTCCTGGAACATTACCACACGCTGGGAGCGTGTCCAAAATAGAAAAAGAAAAATAAGATAATTTATTTCTAAATCGGACGATGCTTTCAGTCCCATCATTCAGTTGGTATATCGCAGGGAAGTCAAGTTTAGGATTACCTATTCGAAAATCCTAACAATGGAATAACACATATATTATGACGATTTTGCTACAAATACCCCACTCGCTTTTATAATATTTTACAAGAGCTGTTTACAGTTGTATGGATATAATAATAATCTTTAACGGAACAAAATTAGCCTCACAGTAAGCACTTTAAACAAAAAAACAATCCTAACTTTTCAACGCACGTATGAAAGACGAACTTCGTCAATAAAAAGTGAAAAGAGGCTTCCCGCGGGCCATAGCTTTTACCAAGTAAGGAGCAAGTCAAAGTGGTGTGGGTTGGAGTGAAGTTTGAAATGGTCAATGCGTGTCGTCCCAATGAAATATGTCCTATCCCTTACGACCATAAGCAGACGTCTCTGGGAACGACAGCCTTGCGCATTCCAGTGCAAAGCGGAACTTGGGTCACCGAACAACAAAAAGACGAACAACCTACCTACCGTATAATTGAAACACTAACGAGCCGATTAACAAAACTCATTAAACTTTAATGTGTCTTAAATCACATATAGATAGGAGGAATGTTTTTGTCTGGTGGTTGTGAAAGTCAAATGCCAGTAAAAGCTAGACCGTAGCAGCGGATGTATTTGCATAGAATTCAATCGTCGCTGAGACGGCACTCCGGGCCATTCCTGAGGGGCTGCCGGCTCAACTTGCCCGCGAGTCTTTTGTCACTGAGTGCGTCACTGTCAAACTATTCAAAAATATAAGGGACGCACTGAGCGATAAACGACTCGCGGGCAGATTGTGCTAGATGTTCTGATGGTTCTTGAAAGTCGCCATACACTAAGTACGATACGCATTCACAAATAGTACGAAATTTCATTACCCTCGTCACAACGACTATATCTGGCGACGACATTTAAAACATGTAGCATTTATAAGAATGAAAATGAAAATGAAAATATTTATTTTGCAAGTAGGCCACATTGGCTCTTTTACATGTCTAAAGCTACCAGCGCTTCGAAAGGTGACATCTGCTGAGAAGAAACGCCGCAAGAAACTCAGCAGTAAGTCTTTTTTTCCCCAACTTTTACATTCGAGTTTTAACTAAAACTAACACATGAAAAGGGCAGCAAACAATCCTAATGAGTAAAAACTAATTCTAATAAATAACTAATAAGGGAGATATATAGTCTCCGCGTCTGGACAAGTTAAGTGACTTAGAGATGTATAAAGCCTCTAAAGGTCATAATAATAATAATTAAATAAAGAAATAAAGAAACATCTAAATTGATTACCTAATCTAGGTTAAATGGAGATGTAGACAGTCTCCACGGTCAAGTATAAAGAAGGAGATGTAAGGTCTCCAAATATCAAAATAATAATAAAAATTAGAAATAAAATTATTTCATGTGCTAATAATACTAAACGAAAACTATCTACATAGGTATAGCTTACGTTTAGTGTAATAGCTGCTCTAAAAGATGCATCACTATTCGACCCGGCTTCATTGTTTATTCTACGAGGGAATAAGCAACAATCATTGGTTATAAATTAAACTGCCAAACTAACATTCAATTACTTTAGTAACATCTTGAATGTTTTTCGCAAAGTTATTTCGTACTTCACTAACATGAGCGGTCATGTTAACTTTAAAACTGTACTATTTGTAAACAACCGTAATGGGCACCATCTCCACTGACCACGTTTATGTTCAGAATCCCGCGTATATGGGCGCTTAGGGGTTTGCGGCCGCAGCGGGAACGCGCCCGATCCCGACACCATAGGCTCATTAATTGAGCCATCAACATATCTACTGCAGCAATCAGCTTTTTATAACAAGCTTGTTTTCGTGCACATACATTTCAGGCTAGAAAACGGCCAAAAAAGGCAGCTTTTAACGTGAGAACGCTTCGTTAGGTCGCTTAAGTGCTATAAGCGGGAACTGTTTTATTCAACTTTTTAAAACATCTTGGGCAGCTATTGTAGATGCTTCATAGCTATTTATGTTGTTTACTTGGGTAATTAAATTATACGCTCCGAAAAATGGGAGCTTAACGTTTTGTAACGACATGAACTTAAGAGTGAACATTAACGTGTAGATATAATAAGTGTAAGTTCTCACATAGTTCAAACAACAGCTAAAAGAAATTGATGAAGAGAAGAAGCTCTATACATCGAAACAACTAACCTCCAAGTACATACATCGATGTCATTCCGAATGGATTTACTATGCCTGCAATATTTGCAGCCTTCACTAGAAAACCATGATAACCATAAACAGAACTCGAACTACCAGAATCAAATATGCAATTGCAATCGATTTATTTGATTTCGTAATATATCAGATTAGAAGCGCCTTTCATTAATTTAATGCTGGAAGAAGACAAATCGTCAATGAGACCTTTAATTTAATTAATTAATAACCTTGAAGGATGCAAAAAATAAAAAGAGAAGGTATTTTTACATAGGCACTTCAGTTTGTTTTTCAACATCACATCATCCAGAATTGAAATGACTTTATGGGTTTTTCTCTGGGGTACGTTATTTTACAGTAATCTCATTCAGTCCGTTCGTTCGGTTTACGGCGGTTCGTAAACAGCGAGCGCTAGGTGAATAAGAATAAAAACTGTTACGACTGCTCCCAGCGTCGGTGTGACAGAAACAATGTAAAATCCAATTTCCCGAATTCCCTGGGCGATCGGTCGTGGCGACGTAACGTGCCTTTACGGGTTTCTAGAGGTTTGCCAAGTTCCGTAGAACCCTCCGGTTTAGTTTAACTACACACAATCAATCAGTGGTTTGAAGTCGAGACCGATCACAACCGCAAACCTTGGAGAACCATATACTCGTAATTCCCACTAAAACACTAGCACTGTAATTGAATATGGCGCTTGTCGCAGGGCTCTTTGTAGCCTGACTTTAACACGAGCGTCACCTATCGAACAACATGCCAATGAAATTGTGCAATTCCACTGAATTGTTTTATTTCAATAAAACATCAAAAGTGCACAATGAACATTTCATTGTGAAAATAAAACGAAGAGTTTACGATTACCGATGGGTTTATGCGATAAGGCACTAATTATTGAATTATGTTTTGCAATGTTGAATAATAAGCGAGTTGGGAGTTAAGACAATGAGCGTGGTCGGCCGGAGGGACGCCGGAGGGACGTCGGAGCGGACAAAAAGCGCGACGGTGGACGTGTTACGGAGTTAGGAGCGTGTGTCATCTCCGACCACCGGCCAGCGGGGAACAACGCACAACATGATTAATGCTCGCTGAAACCAGGCTACGTATGATTCCACAATGCGACCACCGGCACAAAAAGACCGCGCGTTTATTTAATCCACACCGGGCATCAGAGCAAACCTGTGGGGGCTGTACGTGAAAAACATAATGTTTAACGAGGAGATAAAAGGCAAATTAGAAATGCAAACTTATTCGATAAAGATAAATGGGAATGGAAAGACGCGACGGGAGGTAATGTTTTATGTAAGGTTCCGTATTTCATTAGGCTTGTTGTCAAAGGCGCCGACGAGGCGAGATCAGAGTACGTCAAAAGCTCGCTCGAGACAAATTGGATAAATCCGGCCGAGATTCTAGTGACGTTTTCAAATGAATGTTTGTTTAAAACTGTTGCACGCCATGAAAATGTGAGGAGCGTGTAAAAAGGGCTTTATTATTTTCGGCGTGTACAGCCAAATGCAATGTTAAGCATGTAAAGATTTATCTGCTCGCATCGTCTGAGTGATGTACAATGAAATGCCTGCAAAAAGCGGGCGAGGCATCCGTCGCCGTCGAGGTAGGCATCCAGCCCGATGACGTATCGAGCCGCTCGCCGCGCGCAGATCCATCATCGGCTGCGTAGCCGCCCCCTCCCAGCACACGACATAAATGTTACTGTTATACTTTAAATATTTGACAAGCGACATACAAGTTCAGACCCGAATGTGGAACGTCATGCCGCGCGGCTATAAAAACTGAATAATCGCGCAATGTCGCATTATGACATTCTGTTTGACAAGCAAGAAGTGATAAAGGAACTCTCGAGCAAATCACTTCAAACTATCGTGCTCACAAGTGTTCAAAAG
Source organism: Tortricodes alternella (assembly GCA_947859335.1). NCBI lineage: Eukaryota > Metazoa > Arthropoda > Insecta > Lepidoptera > Tortricidae > Tortricodes > Tortricodes alternella. The sequence continues at coordinate 11,913,335 of OX401979.1, read as the reverse complement.
CCATGCATACACCGCGAAACTAACGCCAAGATTTACACGCGAGTGAAATAGAACATGATTGATTGGGCCACATGCGAGCCTATCTGCACAGTAACTTAGAAATTCCCTTTGTTGCCGAGAAGCCGTAAATTCCGAGACGCGTCGCATTTCACGCCGCGCCGCCCCCGCTACGGGTTAGCGGTGGATCAATGCCGGAAACTATGATAATGTTGAACGACTCCAAATGCATGGAAATGCTAAGCAAGACAAACTGCAGTTCAGATGCAGTCGCAGCAGCCGTATATGATTTCTGGTTTGTGAGGGTTTAGTAAAGGCTACCCTGGAAATAATTTAAAATAGTATCTAATTTTTTATCGGTACGTAGGATTAATTTGACACACTCTTTTTCTGGCGTGTTCGATAAAATCCTTCATGTGCTAATCAATGCATGCGCGTCATCGCTAATGGAATCATGCCGGTATATCGCGACCGCGAAAACATTAGCATAAATATCTTGAATTTAAAAACCAACCGAAAATTAGCGGGTACCACCCAAAATAACAGCTGTTGTAGAGTTAACCAAAAGCTGGAGATATCTTTATTACGATCTAGTTCATATAATAGCGGTCGGGCGAAATTAATTCATCGCACGGAGGCGGCATCGAGGCTATCTGCCGCGATAACTTCAGCGGGCCCCGGGCCGAACATGAAAACTATCGTAACGAGATCGGGATTTCTCGGAACGTTACGTTGAATCGTTGCGTCCGACAAAATACCCACCTACGTGTGCGTCGAAAATGCTTATCACGATTTTCGCGGCATCTTTCCACGAGAAGTGGGCGTTACGGCTAAAGGTAGCGGCCATATCACACATACTATGCGGCTATTTAGAACCGATTTATGCTCGGTTACGTAGTGAGAATTAACTGCTTATTACTGCCTCCAGTGATCGACTTTTTATGACTACCTATAGAAAGTCCTGTAAACAAAATCCTGTGGTATTTCCGGACCTTAAACCTTTGCAAAGGTTCAGGATAACTACGGAGGCTTGTTCCAAACATCGAAGTGGTATATTAGAAGTCATCACAAGGTTTATTTTAATGCAAATGAAGTAGACATTTCGTTCGCGAGCATTACTTGTAAGGGGAGGCAGGCGACGGCGGCAAAGTTACGAGTTTTAAAAGTCGATTAAAGAGGTTAAGCCGGGGTCCCTGAGACGTATTGTTTGCTTCCAGGGTACGCAGTTGTTTACGTTCCTCATGTTTGCCGAATCGAAAAAGCAAACAACATCCCGACGACGACGACTATTGCAGAGCTGCGATGCTTCCGTGCAAATATCAAATATTCATAACTCCGCCATTACGAATGAACATACCTACTCGAGTAACACAATGTCGTTGACGCGAAATTACAGAAATGTATAATCGCGAAGCTGCAACCGGTTCGTTACTCGTGTTCCAAATGGATAAAAAGTTCCGAATTACGCTTTCGCTGTGCACTGAATACAAATAGGTGATCAGTTCGTAATTAATAAACGCTAATTTTGGAACGGCAAACAATTTAAGTTACTTAAGTTTATTGCTTATATGGACATCCCAAAAAAGAGAGTGAAAATAAATTTCCAAGATGCAGTGCAGTAAGCATGCCAAATACTCCGGTGGCGGCGCCCACACTTTGACAGGACAATTGTCGATTTACGCTCACTGGATCCGCAGAGCTCAATTTATGAGCTCCCCGCCCGCCACTTTGGTTAGTGGCCCAAAATCCAAACTGAACCTCTCGATATTTACTTTACGGTTATATGCTTTATTCCTTTTTCTCCCAAGTTGATATTACATACATACATACATAGCATAACGCCCGAAATCCCCAATGGGGTGGGCAGAGCCACAAGACTACTTGTGGCCATGTTCGATTAATTAATTAATTAGTCCGCAGATGGTATGATGAACCGTATGGTGACAAGTGATCAGCCCATCACCCATACAGATAGTCCACCATGTTGGAGAGGACCAGTCCCTTAGTCGACTTTTACGACATGCCAGGATGATAAGCATCTGCACGCATTCTATGCTATTTCTTCACTCCCAGTGCAGCAGAGGAGTTGATATTAGCGACACCATTACCCGAACGACACTATACCAATGTAGTGAACGTCGTTTAAATGCCATTTGTCGTCCTGTTTGAGAACAATAAGGACAATTATGGCATCAGCAGTTACAAAGTAACAGTCTACAAAAAGCAAAGAAGGAAAAAGCGTGTAAGAGGCTACACTCCGCGATCAATTTGCGTTCCAACGTTTGCTCAGCGGATCCCGGCGGCTCGTGGGCTGTTCGTAAGCTCTCGATTATTTATGTGGACCAACTCCGACCCTCCGCGTGTCACTCCGTAAAGAGGAGTAATCGCTTGCGGCTGCTAGTTGAGTGAATTTTTCCATTCGGAAAATGGCCCGAGGAATTAGGTAACGCAGCGTTTCATATTTCAAGTGGAGCCAACCGTCCGTCCGCCCTTGTTTCCGGCTTTGTATCTGCGAGAAGCTACAGTTCCCGGGTTGTTTTTTATGTCACTCGTAAAAACGGCATACCAAAATACTGCCGGGAGCGAATCGGTAAATGCCTCAATTACGTCTGACGAAGCGTTGAAAATAATAGTAGGCGTAAAAGAATGAAACAATTTGCGTATCCAAAAACCTGGCTACTGCTGCGCTTACCTGAAACAAAACGATTTTTTATTTTAATTGATATTTTATAAACAAATCTTTTCACAATGCAATTGCATAATTACTCCTATCTATTCAAATAACCACGTTGATAATTAGCATGACATGATGATATGACAGCACACAAGCAAGACAGACGACAATACTTTAAGGGGACGTCTACTAGTTACGTTAGGCTTTTTAATTGTATCGTAATTGCTCTCACGTGAGATTTACCCAATAACTTTTTTGTTATGTTCATGTATTTTGCTTCATACCACTAGATACCTAAGCGTTATAATACTGATGTCTTCTATGTACAATTCTTTTTCTGTGAAATAAGAGTGTTATCTGTTCATAATGTATATTCTCTGTATAAAAAACTTGACATAAGAGTTTCATTGATCCCTTTAAAGGAGATTTTGTGAGATATTACCGGACCGCCTAAGTATTTTTAAAACCTATTTTACTACATTATCAAAAAAATATAATAAAAACGAAAATCTCGCTGTAAACCTGATCGCCCCGTATTTTGAACTCACGTTATTAATGGACGTCTTGTACGTAATGAACTTTCCCTTCAATCATTATTATAGTACCTGTAACTAATGCTTGAAGCATTTAGTTGGATAAAATATTGCTAGCAACATATAGGCGGAGGGTGTATGCTAGTGAATTTACTTGGGGTTTCAGCTCTATTGGTCGATTAATGTTGGGGCTAATAGGTCCGCCACGGATGGTCTGGCGGACGGTGCATTAACGAAATCGGCACCAGACCACGCTCGCACGAAGTATCTTAATATATCATAATAACGAGGTCATATGAGACGTTAAAGTAGGTTTAAATCGTAAAAATCATCTTGAATGCGTTAACGTTTCGTCCATAAAGAAATACAGACTTTACGCAAACGAGGTTGAGACGTTTGCTATGAATCCAATTAACACGAAGGGCTGCGAGGTCATCTGAAATGTTTTTAATTTTTAGCTCTACCTATTCAAGTTACGTTCCTTGGTGAGTACGGTACTAAGGACGGATTGTTCGAATCTTATCGCCTCAGGGGGTAAACCTTCGTACATCGAAATCCATGCGAAGTAAATGAACTCAGTATGAAGATGTAGGTATACTTAATTTACTTGCGGTGCCAATCTTCGATATATTTATTGATCTCCCATATGTTCGTAGCACCCATTCTCAATACAAAAAAGCAAACGTATCATTTTGTTAAAATACATACATACATATTATCACGCCCGAAATCCCTAATGGGGTGGGCAGAGCCACAAGACTACTTGTGGCCACGTTCGATTAATTAGTCCTAACTTTGTTAAAAAGTAATGTCATAATTGAATTTTGGCATTGATTGTTATTTTCCTTTTTCATAACTTCTTTGAAACATTATAATAGTAGTTAATGCAACGGTTGCATAATGATAGGCCTTAAAACACTAGTGTGGTTTTCATGAAACGAGCCGATAGGCGAGTTTCATAATAAGATCGCACGTGTGTTTTAAGGCCAAATTATGCAGAGTTGCATACATAACTTTATCTACACACATATTATAAATCCTCCATGATGGGTTCAGAAACAATATTTTCTGGCAACAAGTTATTTGTTGCAATCGTGGCTGCATATTTCCGATATCCGGCGCATTTTCACATCACACACACTCCGAGAAGACTACTTACTATTCATATTTTCAAGTAAAATGCAAATTACAAACAACTTTTGCTATTCAGGTCAACAACAATTCTACTTTCGTTCAGCAAAACGTCAACATGGCGGCAATTCGATCCTCCGTCAAGACCATTTTTTTTTTAAATCATAGACAAACGGATGAAGTCTCTATTCTCACGTCACTCGAGATCAAATATTGTGCAGTTTATATTAAAAAAACATACTGAATTGACGTTTCGTATCAATAACTGTTTTAATATCTATGGATACTAGAATAGAGACCCACTTGAGTTTTGACAGCTGTTCCAAATTTAATCTCATTTCTTAACTAAAAACGTTTCTTTATCGCAGCACTGGTTTTTCCGAATCAGTCAAAATGGTGGTCATTTCATACGGTTTTTGATTAACCAATGGAGGTTTTATGATATGGGTGTAGATAAACCTTATTTATTTGCCGATAGTACAAGGATAATGATATTTTAAATTTACACAAATACATAATTACTTTTAAGGTCTTAGGCATTGCCCGAACTCGAACAGGGAGCGAGAGTTTGCTTGCGCAATTGGGTCTCATTGATTCGAACATCGGTATCTTTAAATCGATTTTAGCATAGCCTGTGTCTGATGCAGCGACGGTGGTATTTGGTTTTTTGCGCAAGTGAGCTCTTATTACCCCTTACAATCGTTTATGTTAGTTTAAAGCATTTCTGTTGACCTAACGGGGCTGACATGTTCAGCAGTGATCAAATCCCCTAAATAAAATAAATAAAAAAAAGGTCTTAGGTATAAAGTTGCCTGTCAAAATCACAGTGAGCAATAAGCATCCAACCTATTTGACCGAACGAAAATATGTATAGGTAAAAAACTCAAGTAAAGCCCCTCTTGCATGTTTTAGTGAACTGTTCGGATAGGCAATTAGACATTCGATATTTGAAATTGGTCACAACCACATGCAAAAAGGGCTTTGCTTAGGTTTTTTACCTACACCAATTTAGGTTTGTTACAGGCGGAAATATTTTTCAACTCACTCAGACTGCCCTACTTATCTTTAAAACATGTTTTACTACATTATCAAAAAAGAATAATAAAATTAAAAACGAAAATCTCGCTGTAAACCTTTTTGCAGTGCATGTTATCTTGTATCGAAAATATTAAAAGCCCATTGACGGCTGAGCTCGGTCATATCGGCTAAAGAGTTTCTCGGGGGACAAACGAGCTAGATAAGACACTAAACTCCACCCAAAGTGCTAAGCGCCGGCCCGCCAGCTAAGGCCGCTCGGCCACGACGACTTTTTGTAGAGTACAGTCGCGCGTTTCGTGAGCTTATCGCGGCGCGTACCGAGTTTCGTGGTACGAGGCACGCAGTTGTTGTCAAGCGCGGCGCCGCGCCGGGCGGGCGAAGGCGCGCACGCGGCGGCCATATTGCCATTCCGTTGTGGAATACGCTTCGAGTGTTTCGTTTGAGTGTTCGTGTGTTGTTTTAGACGAAGCAATTGAACGTTTCATAATAAACGTCACCGACTCTGATTCTTCCCCCGACTCTGAGAATTCATCATGGTCGTCGTCCAATGATATAACAGCAATGGGACATATACAGGCTATTCAATAAAACATATAGATTTTCCCTTTAATTTTTTATTATCATCGGTAAAAATAATTAGCGGGCCGCTATTTGTAATGAGTTAAGAAGCCCTGATTTTTTACTTTTTATCAATTCTCGGCATACAAAAAAAAACCTAACTTCCAAGCCAAGTACGTTCTGAATCCCATAGATGCACGATGTCTTTGGTTTACTTGTAACTATGAGATTAAACAGTAATGTGCTTTCTCGTTAGCCATTCTGTCTATGCTAAAATAGATCTTATAACCAACAGTTAAGTTGCATGTGGTCCCTGAATATTTAAGTGAAAACCATAAGCTGTCTAATAAATGATCTTGTCATAAACAACGCTTTGTAAGCCAGCTTTCGTATTTTGCAAGCGTCTAAGGCGTCGTTTAACGAAATCTCCGTAATTGAGTTAAATTAAGTAAGGTTAATGAATATAAACAATAAATAATTTTTATTTCTTTATAAAAGTATATTTCAGATTCAAATTATTATAACCATCCTAACTAATATTATAAATGCGAAAGTGGGTTTGTTTGTTTGTTTGTTTGTTTGTTTGTTTGTTCCTCTTCCACATTAAATTTATTTGAGATTTTGCATATCGATAGTTCAAAGGCCGGAGAAGGACATATGCATACATTTTATCCCGGAAAACATCACAGTTCCTGAGGGAATAGCTATAAAATAATTCCACGCGGACTAAAGTTGCGGGCAAAAGCCAGTAATATATAAAATACATTATTTGAAAGGCTCAAAAACTCAGAAAGTACATGGTAGGTATATTTATTACACAAACAAATAAAGCAAACAGAACTCACAATATCTGAACCATTGCGGTTATATCGATCAAACCAAACGTGTCCACTACAAGTAGCTCTCATCTTAAGAAAACCGGACATGTGCGAGTTAAACTCGCGTGGAGAGGGTTCCGTTCTGTACATGATTATCTGAAATTTACTAGGTTACCTTAAATACCATAGACTTCTTATAGGTTTTCCTGTAATCTATAGGCAAAGATCTATTTCCTGTATTTTTTTCAAAATTTTAACCCCAGTAGTTTCGGAAATAAGGGGGGGGTGGTCATTTTTCGCTTATTTTCCTGAATAACTTCTAAACTATTTTACTTAAAATTCAAAAAAATATATATTTAAGATCCTCATAATAAGCCCTTTATTTGATATGTCACACGATATAGGTGGCATAACTTTTTTTTTTAATTTTCTAGTTTACTCCCAAAAAGTGGCCCCTATGTTTAAAATTCATATATTTACGTCACGCGTCCGTGGCCGTGTTGCGGTCTCCAACTTACATATGAATACCAAATTTCAACTCAATCGGTCCAGTAGTTTCGGAGCAAATTGGCTGTGACAGACGGACAGACAGACAGACAGACAGACAGACAGACAGACAGACAGACACACGAGTGATCCTATAAGGGTTCCTTTTTTCCTTTTGAGGTACGGAACCCTAAAAAATCGAAGTGTAATTTTATAACAAGTTTCCTTTCAATCCATCGACTATAAAACACGATTACCTACCTGCACACGTATTCTTATGTCACCGACGACCCCACTCATACACAACCGCGCGAGAGGCGGTCCTATAAATACGCGTCGGCGAAAGAAAACCTACAACTTCACGTCAATAAAATTTACCGATACTTTCGGCGAGACAGCTTGCTTGAGTATACAATTTTACTTATTTTATTGAATTTTAATAAATACTATATAAGCTAAACGCGAATTCACCAGCAATCCGCGAATACAAAACTTTAGCTTCGCCTGCGGTAATTTCCATATAAACTTTCATCCCCTATTTAACCCCTTAGGGGATGAATTTTCGAAAATCCTTTCTTAGTCACTTACGTTATAAAAGGAACTCCTCATGATACAAGACCCACCGGTAAAGGCTATCCGTCAGTCACAGTTAAGAGGCGTATTACAAAGCTGAACTGGCAACATCGCATCTTTCTCGATTATTTCAGTGAAATTGAGTAAAAACCAAAAATGTACTCTGTTGTCCAACTAACGTGTATATATATTATGTGTGTGTGTGCAATGCAAAATTTTGTCAAGATGATGATGAGGCATGTATAGTCAATTTATGCAAATGAAAATGAAAATATTAATTTTGCAAGTAGGCCACCTGGGCTCTTTTACATGTCTGAATCTACCAGCGCTTCGAAAGGTGACATCTGCTGAGAAGAAACGCCGCAAGAAATCAGAAAAAATAAGTATTTAATTGAGTAGAAGATATAACAGATCATCCTGACATTGTTCTGATGGAGCATGATAATGTGAAACTCGAGCATTACGTTAAAGATAAAAAAAGTATTAGTCTTCAAAATATATTTTAAGATACCAATATAAATAAGCCAAAACGTGAATGACGGATCTTGAATTTTATCGAGGAATATCTAACAATTTCTGAAGCGGGAACATCGAAGTCTGTTGCAATTTAAAAAGTAGTGTAGTTTTTAATAATTCACGAAGCCACGACAAAACGTGGGCAGTTTCACATATAATATCCATCAATCACGGCACATAGTACATATTCGCGAGACGTCACTAGACACGCTTACGCTGTAACCTAATTCCGCCAATCGTGACTCGCTCGCCAGAGGGAGAGAGCGGGATGACAGTGAAATTGTCGTTACTAACCCCCTATACATTATTACGCATTAGCCCAACATCAAAAGACGCAATCAGCAAGGGTAATGCCCCGGTATATGTATGACGGATGGGACTCGCCTCCTGTAATAGCTCGCCTAAGGACATTCAGAAGACACTTTGTACGCCACGACGAATGATACGTTTTCAAATTTGGGGAATTCGTTGATGCAGGATGGTTTATTACGTTTTCTTTCAATTGTTATTTTATTTTAAGTCGTTTTGAGTGAACTGTATCTCTTTAGCTGGTATAAGTTTACCGTCCACCGCAACAAAGAAGGATCTTGGTGCAAACCGCGGTTAGGTCAGGGGCGGAAGGCGCTCGTTACGGGATATCCTCCGATGGGCATTAACAATTACTTTTAATTTTCAATGAGCATTAACAGGCGTTGAATCCCCCGGACCAAACGTTCCCAATCGTGCTAAATTATCTATAGACTCGAAAGTAAACGGTTCTTGGAAGTTTGTCCGGTTAAATTTGTTAATTCATAATTTATTTGGACAGCCACTTCATAAAATAAAACAAAGGAATGAGGTTCTAGATATCGTTGTTCGAGCAATAAAAAATTCTGTGATAAGTGGTCGGAGAACTGAAATTCGACGTATACTGATTTTCTACAAAATAATAGGCACCCATTAGAGCCCCTAACCGGCGAGTAAGAAATAGCTATTCGAGTACTGTGGGTCTAGTGCATCAACCCCTATTAGGTATCTATCCAAATTCACATACTTAAGTTTTTTTATTTCGGGTACGACGGAAAACTCGTGATATGTCTAGACATGAGCGATGAGTAATCGCATAGCATTCGTCGCTAAAGACATTCCGCTCGCTTTAGAATGATCATTTTTACGAGGAACGGCCCAAATAGTCTTGACAAGCACATTAAACCCAATAAAAGAGTTCCGGGCGTTCGCGTGCGCGCTAATTACACTGCTCATTAGAACAGGGATGGCCATTTAAGTTGGTTCCCACCATAGTTACAAACTACATTTTTCACTTTAGTTATGCATAGTGCCTACGTATACAGGGTCCACTGCTGGGCTCATTTCACGATTAGTTGGGTATTTGACCCAACCCAGTTAATACAAGCAATAAGTAGTTATATCTAAGTATACTTACGTATATTTGAAGCGGAAGTATGCTCTGTCAAAGATAATTATTTTAGCTTTTAATTTTGAGTGGTATCTATAATTCATTTGAGTGTCAGAAAATAGGCCAAGCGCCGATCAATATATTTTTATCCATAAGACTTTTCAGCAATCAATTTCATCGCACGTTTTCTATTACGAAAATAGTTTTCTATTAAATATTTTACTACGCGTACGCGAACAATATGAAAGCTAAATGGAATAAATAAATTTGATTAAATATGAAGAAGATAATTCATATAGCCGAGACAATTATAAATTTATTTGCCGTACCGATGGAACAGAAGAGTTCGATTGGAGACAGCGTATCGTGAACCGAGTGTAACCCTTCCTCCAGCTAGATGGATTGACGATCTTCGAAGGGTATCAGAGATGGTTGGATGCTGAGGGAGAAAACCAAGCCACTTAGCGCCAATAGGGAGTATCAATATTCAACAGCGGATGATGAGAGGCTTTATGATGAACGTACTGTGCTTTGTTGGAGGGCCGGATTTTTTCGGACTTGCAAGTTTTGCCGTGAAAAAGGAACAAAAACACATAACATTTTCATAATATAATCAAAAAAAGAAAGAAAAGTCAACGATTTAAACAACAGTTAGGTACAACTCATCAATTTGTTTTAGTTTCCTTTTGAAACGAATTAATTATCGGGGCGTATTTTATACGCATCGTGCATGCAAGAATGAGTAGGATAATCCGTTTGCGGGTTTAATCTTGTTAACGACGGGCCTAGTTAACCTAACAACGGGTCACGCATGGAGAGGTTATTGTGTGACCGTCAAGGTAGCGTACACCAATAAGATATCCAGGATTTGATGATGCCAATAAATAGTACCCAAATAGTACCGAATTAGTACCTATTTAAAAAAAAATAGTACCCTTGTAGTTTTCGAGATATAAGGGGCAGTAGGTAGGTACGCCACCTTGACGTCAAGGTGGCGTACACCGAGTGAATCTCTGGATTGGCAGTGTTCCCGGAAATTCTGTATGAGCCAAAAATTAGTACCCAAATAGTACCCCTGGCCCTTAAAATCTCATCAGCGTAGCTATTGTAGAAGCTGAGATATTTGACTATTTAACTGAGTAAAAATTTGCGCACCGTCAAGGTGGCGTACACATCTTTTACAGCAAGATTTCACCCAGAAGGCCTTCGAATTTTTCAATTAGCTATATCCCAAAAAATACTACCCGAAATAGTACCCCTTTTACGATCAAAATAATACTGATAATATATGTGGAACTTAGAAAAAAAATCAACCAAACTTCTACGTAGTAAAAGTACAGACGCGTCGAAAAGCAATAAACCAATTTCATTTTTAATATTGTTGGTTGAATATCATTAAAACTTCAATATCATTGGATAAGCTAGTTGTCCTTGTTTAAATTTAACTAAATATGATCCAGCTTCCTCATAGTGGGTTCAGAAGAGTAGGTTTTAGTGGGCGCGTGTGTTTAGGCGAGCACTCACACACCATAAAATATTGGATTGTTCCCACGACTTTGTTACAGTTGAATACATTCTGGTCTAGGATTGTTTATTCCTAGTAGTAACCACAAAATAATTGATTCACTATACGTAACTATGTACTTGCAAATAGCTCATAACGCTGGAGCAGGTAAAAAGGGATGAATGTTTGGTGGGGCGGACTGACCGATTGTATTAAACGTAGTAATTTTAGTTTCACCCCTTCCGAACATTGCTTTTTAGCTGCTACAACAGTCACATATGAAAAAGTAACAGTCAACCAACTGTCACCTATGTCGAAATTAGATAAATTATATTTATAAGGGACGTGGGTCAGATTTACTTATTTAGTTTTTTATATTATTATTTATGTATTCTTAACATTTTACATATTTGCTGAATATTAACCCTTTCGGCGCGAGCATGTGATAGCGCGCTGCAATCCACCCGCGCGACCGCCTCAAAGCGCGCTGCAATGCACCTGCGCGAACAACTTCCAGCGCGGTGCAACGTGCCCGCGCGCACATACATAATTTTCTGTTCTAAAAGCCATGATGCACCCTGTGCATCATTGCGCGCTACGGTACCGCACGCATTTCGCCGCCGCGAGCAACAAGAGAATGAATGGTGTCATGCGCAATTTATAATAACCAGTTAGGTACAAAATGTTTATTTTGGATGAAATAAAAAACAATGGGTAAACAAACAGTCTAATTGAATTAATTTGACAATAACATTGGAAAATTTAATTAATTAATCCAAGTAGTTACCTAGCGGCATTGGCATATCGCTGATATCGGTCGGCAGTTGACCATTTGATAAAACGGCAACTATCGGGTCCATGAGGTGAGCAGGGTCATTCGTGGTGGAAGGCGTATAATCGGACTCCATTATGAAAGACGGGTCAATCGTAGAGTTAGCAGAGTTCGAGTACATAGAGAAGGCCGGGTCCATCGTTCTACGTGCAGTATTCGGGTCCATAAAGATAGCCGGGTTAGTGGTTAAAGATTCACAATCACAACCGATTATCACTCACAAGACGCAAGGAGACAAACGCACAGTAACAGGCCTAAATTAAGACTGTACGTATTTAATATGAATTACCCACCCTTTGTCGTCCCAGCTCAGCACGGCGACATTCGTGATTGGTCGCCTGCATTCCGTGAAAGTTTTCTTAACAATGGAAAAGATAAGAAGATAATAATTAGCGTATGACTCTAAGGAATGCAAGGTCACGGGACATGACAGGCCGCCGCCAGGTAGCTGAACGAGATAAGTAGCGTGATAAACCATTTCTTAGTCAAGTCAAGTGTACCGCCACTTTCTAGACTATACAAAAACGACTATTTGCTAAATTTATTCGCTGAGTAATATCTGTATCTACTATTGTATTTATCGCCGAAATATTGCATGTTTATATACATTACTTTAAAAAATTACAAATGAATGACTAACGTCAACGCCGCATGACACCGTCCAATGAGATTTTTTGTTGCGTACTTAAGAAAAATGTACTTTCATTCATGCGCAATAAAGTCTAATATTATACAACAAATACGGTACTTGTTGCATTTTAAAATTGCATGGTAATAAATGCGGTACGCTCTGGCGCAATGATGCACCGTGGTTATCATGACATTTTGGAGTGAAAATCGAAATATATAGATGATTAAATTAAATTAAAATGTACAATGATGACTACGCTAACGGTTTATCAAATAAATAAGAAAAATTTCTTACTTAATACAAGTAATATCGATTGTTAAAGTTCAAAGTAATTTTTCTCTGAAAATACAAAGGAAGAAAAAAATATATATATGACACTCAATTATTTATAGTCTTAATAATCTCAATCAACCTAAAAACTGTTCCAATTTGGACAAAATACTATGTTGTCATCAATCTTTGTCATGAAGCACATGTGCATCATGCGCGCCCAAGGGGCTGCAATCCCATGAAGCACATGTGCATCATGCGCGTGCGCGGGGCTGCAATCCCATGATGCACATGTGCATCATGCGCGTGCGCGAGGCTGCAATCCCATGATGCACATGTGCATCATGCGCGCCGAAAGGGTTAAGAATTCAATGAAAGTGGGAACAAAAATATGAATATTACCAGTGGTAACAGTTGGGAATATCTAAATAGTTTCTTTAATTCTTTGTTTCTAATTCCCAATCATCTAATTTCTGATTGGTCTTCTGCCGTTAACATTTTTTAGTTTAAAAATATAACCTAAAATATAAAATGTATCCTACGCTAAATCTAACTTCAGCATTACTAGTTCAAATTATTGTAATGAGTGACCGGCTTCAGAAATAGAATGAATTTCAGAATTTTGGTAATTCTGAATTATGATTATTCAATCAAAAGTTTTTCAGAATATTAGGGTGTTCGTGTGTGTGTGTGTGTGTTAAGTGGTTATCAAGGCTGTTGTACAAAATAGAACAAACTAAGGAAAATACTTTTTTGTTTTTTTAATAGTCTTGTTTCATAATACTTCTTTTACATGATAATGGTATCTATTTTAAAGAATATGTATTTTGAGTAAAACAAGCGTACCAACCATAAAACAGGTTTACAAAAGAACTTATTAAATTATAGCTATCATCAGTCACCTAGGTAGAGTCCGTCATCAATGAGTTTGCCGAGACCGACACAGGCTTTATGTGAATATCATCACGGATATGCCATACAAATATAAATAAGTATGTATGTCTTTCTAATGACGAATCAATACGAATAATATTTAAAACAATATGGCATAATAATCACCAAGCAACAGTAAATAATATAATTATCTTTAACATTTACTACATAACGTTTTAGACCATCTATTAAATGGCAAAATAATTCACTGACCTTTGTAAAAAATATTTTAAAAGTTAAGCGATTACGATTGTGCCCAAGTTTAATTTACAATTAACACTTACAATTGAGATCAGATATACAGTCATGGACTTACTAAATAAGCGTATCAACAATTAAACAACAAAATATGAACTTATGGTAGTCCGAGTTTGTTGAGACAAACTTCACGTGAATATCATCATGGATATAATATACAAATAAGTAAGATTCTTATTACTAATCACAATCACAATACAAAAATATAACATTAAAAATATTTTGGCATATATCAACAAGTAACAGTTAAAGACCACTATAATATACATAATGTTATATAAAATCAACACCGTATATTTTTTCTATACATTGCACTATATGGGTATAATATTGAATACGTATATAACTAAACTATTTATACCGTTCTAACTAAACGTATACTATAATTTTAAACTTACTTTATCAAGTAAATAAATTGTAGTGAGAACTTGATAGTGAAACTTGTGATGGGCTGTCGTTCTTTCGCAAGTAAATAAATTGCAGTGAGAACTTGATGGTGTAGCTTGTGTTGGGCTGTCGGTCATTCTCTTGCAGCACTTGCAGCGTTTTCGTTTTTATGTGCATCTCTGAAAAATATATGTTAGCGCTGTTACATATGGAAGATTGCATTCCTGATGTGAAAAGGAAATATTTTTATATACAATATGTTAAGAATCAGAGATAAGGGTCAAAATCAATAGTAGGTATATTACTAGATAGATATGTAGATGTCGAAACATCGAACATTAAATCGCATCAAAACTAGAGCTCTCGGTAGAGTCCGTGTTTCTAATTATAATTTTATTCTTCAATCAAGTTGTAGTTATTATTTTAATGTATAATATTAATTATTATTTATACTTTGATATTGATTTAAAATTTGATTTTATTGTATTCTAATTTGTTTTTTAATTTTTTTATTTATCCAAAATGTTTGAAAATACTCATGTTTGGTTTTTGGACATGGAAGTTATAAGTCAGAAACAGTGTTTAGAACAATACATGAATACTATGATAATTGGTAACGATGATTCTAATGAGTAATAAAATTATATTTTATGGTTAGCGCGATTATGGTAAATATTTACCACTTCCATGTCCAAAAGCCATACATGAGTATTTTCTAAAGTTTTAATAAACTACCTATCATATCGATGCTAATAATTGCTAAACCTAACAAATAAACACATAAAATAACGCACAAAGTAAGTACACATTTAGTGAAATTAGCTCTCTCCTCTACGTGGAATTCTCCTTTTTGCCGAAGCAAAATCTTTTGTCTTAAAATCCTTATCTATCTTTTAACTCGCCGACCGACGGCGCAAAGGCCGGGTTTTTACGAGTACCTACGTAGCTTGTTCCCGCGACTTCGTCTGCGTGAAATTCTTTTATCGCGATTACTTTGGAAAAGCGTAATAGGCAGATACACAGATATACGGTTACTTTTGCATTTATAATATTAGAGTGGATGTAATAAATAATTATTGATACTCACCTACTTGAATCTCATTTCAGTATTTTCAGCTTTCCTTAACGGAAGAAATCCCCTTCGTCAACACCAGTCGTTTGATCTCGTCACCTGGAAAAATGTATGTTTTTTTTTTATTTCAATTAAGAATCTACCTAAGTAATGTCTACTTACATTACTTGTATTGCATGGCAAAATTCATAAGAAATTAGTTGCGTGTCGATTTTTTTTTGTCAGAATTATCGCAAGTTCATAAGTTTTGTCAACTCTATTAGCAACTTTTATTGTTCAAACAGCAATAATAAAATATCTATACTTCTTTTCTAGCATTTGAATTTTAACGCATTTTGTATTTAACAATAACACAACAACAAACACAGTATTGAACAATGTGCAATAAATATAATCCAATATAGGTATACTGTGTTTTAATGGAAATTATGTTCAAATTTGATCTTTAAATACAAATGCTAAAAATCGAGGTGATAATGTAACTATCTGCTAGAAATTGATCTACCATCTTGTAGCTGTTTTATAAACAAAAAAATAAAAAAATATTATCATCCTTCATAATAATTTGAGTATAAGTAGGTACTGGGTAGGGAATATTAAAATCACAAAAAGAAACAGCTTGTAGGTACTTACATTTTTTGCTGTGCATCGTTAATCAAACGAATAATCGTAGAAAAACTGTAATTCAACTTTTCACCGCACGTAACAAATCACATCAAATATTTAAATATTTTCTTTAGTAGATCCGTCTAGTTCGATGGTCATCTTGACAATAATTTTTTTTTTTTTTTTTTTTCTTTATTTAAAGAGCTTTGTCTACATAAGACGATGTCGCTCTATTGTGCAACATTTTGGTAATACAATACAAGCCTTAGATGTTAACTATATTTAGTAGACTGGAGTATCCAGCAGACACTCGCAGGAGATTATTATCGCCTGCGGATGCCTACTAGAACCATTCTATACAGTGCCCTGGCTTCCGCCGATAAAGGCAAAGCCAGCACACTATTGCATCCCCCCATTTGTAAATTATGACCAAATTGTGAAAACCATTGTATTCTCCGATCTTCGTTCCGCACACATTCCACCATTATGTGATAACAGTCTTCCACAACTCCACATTCTGAGCAATTTGGTGATTGAACTTTCCTCATTAAAAACGCAAATTTATTTAGTGGAATGTGTCCAGAACGAAGTCTTAATGCAGTAACCAAATAAATTCTATTTAACTTACAGTCATCAAACCATGGACTTTTCCATGGTTCGGGCTGAATAGTTCTATACCACACACCCTTTTCTATTGACCTTTCGTCAAAGTATTCCTTCCACATAATATAACAGTTATGCTTAATGAAATGAGTGCATTCTGAAAAATAGGGAAGGATAGTTAATGGAACGCCTTCAGAAGAAGCTTCTTTAGCAAGAATATCTACAGTTTCATTTCCTAACAGTCCAATATGTGAAGGAATCCATTGCAGTATAACTACCTTTGATTTAGCTTGTAACAAGAAGATGGATTGTATTATCTTGTATGCAACTGAAGAACCTCTCTTGCCAGACAGGCACCTAATCAAATGTTGAAGTGAGCTTCGAGAATCTGTTAAAACTACAAACTTATCACACTCTATAGATTCTATATATGCTAGAGATTCTAAAATAGCGATGAGTTCAATGCTCATGATAGACACATCACTCTCAATTTTGAATTTAATATTAGTATTAGCCTGAGGGTCATAAAATGCTGCTCCCTTATGATCATTTTCTTTAGACCCATCTGTAAAAATTCTATAACATCCAACGTAATTACTTTCTAAGTAGTGCGTACAAGTATCTCTTATAGCTGATCTGTCATAACTACGTTTGGCATTACTAATTCCATGTATGTTGCATTTGATAATACTATATAAATCAAAAGAACTTATCCACGAGTCTAACATAAACATTTCCAGCTGAGGACTTGAATGCATTGGGATATCTTTCAAATTCTCGTGAATCGATATCAAAAGAGGGACTTTGCGCCTCCAAGACCTTCCCGTAATAGATACCCTAAGTTCCTCAAGTAAAGAAATTGTTAGGTTATCCGTAAATGATTTGGATTTCAGCCAGAACTTGCCGGCAAGATATCTACGACGAAGATGCAATGGTGGTAGACAAAGTTCACTCTCCATTGCGTGAATAGGTGTACTCTTTACAAAGCCGCCTATAATTCTTAATGATTGGTTTTGTATTTTTACCAGTTTAAATAGACTAGAATTACAGCAATTATCAAATAAAAAACTTGCATAGTCTAAGCGACTTCTAATAATAGAAATGTATAATCGTCTCAAGTGCTTAGGGTGGATGCCCCAACCCGGTCCCGCCAAAACTTTAAAGAGATTAAGGAACTTTGCCAATTTTTGCGATATTTCATTAATATGTTTGTTCCAGCAAAGTGCCCGATCCAACCAGAGGCCTAAATATTTATAGTATTTCACTTCCTCTAGAACCGTGCCATCAATAACAATATTCGTTGATATTCTATTGGGGCTCTTTTTAAAGATACAAATCCTGCTTTTTGCAGCGGACACCTGCAGGCCACAATCTCCTAAAGTTTTAACTATATAATTAAGAGATGATTGCAATCGCGATCTTGCACTATCCATATCGCTATCGGAAACGTACAGTACGAAATCATCCGCATATTGAGATATTTTCACTGCCTTGACCCTATTACATATGTTATGCGTTATTACATTAAATAAAAGTGGAGATAATGGGTCTCCCTGGGCCAGTCCTCGCCCAGTATTTCTACTAATATCGGTGTCATTTATTTTTATTTTTAAAATTCTCATGCTCAGGAATGACCATAAATAACTGCAAATCTTTGATCCAATGTTAAGATTGTCCAGCGTCTCCAAGACCCTATTTACTTCGACATTATTGTACGCATTATCGATATCTAGGAAACTGGCAAGTGTAAACTGATTTCTTGTAAAACCAATTTGAATCGATGATACTAGTCTGCTCAAGCTGTCTAAACAGGATCTTGATTTTCGAAAACCTACAGTATCAGTAGAAAAGATGCCATTTTTTTCCAGAGACCATTCCAGTCTTTTATTTAAGATAGTATGAAAGATTTTGCATATACAAGACATCAGCGAAATTGGTCTCCAGGATGAAACACAGGTAACATCACGGCCAGGTTTAGGGATAGGGACTACACAAATATCCCTCCACTGAGCAGGTATAAATGCAGAGTTAAGAGACTCATTAAGTAGTTCTAAGATCAGCATTTTACCATTACGTGGAAGACGCTTGATCATAGAAAATGAAATGCCATCAACTCCAGGAGCTGTATCCTTTGATTTAATGCATGTTTCAAGTTCATTTAAAGTTATTGGGGATTCTAAAGAGGTATTCGTGGAATAGAATGAAGGCTTGGGGGGTGATACAAAAGGGGGACATAATGAATTCAAAAGCAATTCTGCTGAGTCAATATTAATATGTGATCTTTCGGATCTATAACCCTTAATCCATTTCATTTTTTGCCACATTTCTTTATAAGATGAAACCTCATCCATGGAATCACAAAAGTTATGCCAATTATCATTAGCAGCTTTTCTTATAAGTTTTTGGGACTCGTTTATACATTTATTTAGATAAACCAAATTGGAAGGAGTTGGGTTTCGTCTGAATTTAGAGAGTGCCCGTCTACGGATTGCTACCGATTTAGATAGACAAGGATTCCAATAAGGTTTAGGAATGAATTTACTAGCCGGATTTGAACTTAGTTTAATAGTTGGGATAAACTTGTCTGCCGCTTTAATGATAATTTTTATAAATATATCATATAGTTCTTGTGGGTTATCTGGATATCTCAATTGGGAGAATTCATATTCTAGATATTGTCGGTATTTTTCCCAATCAGCTAATTTATAGTTTCTCTTTTTGGAAGTTGTGGCGTTCAAGTTCGTAGGAGTGGAGATTTTAATGGCTAAGTGATCACTCCCCAAAGACTCGTTTAACACTTTCCAGTCAACTTTGTACGAAATATCCGTAGAAGCTAGAGAAATATCCGGGGAACTACGTTGGCAATGATCAAGTACTAATTTAATACGAGTAAATGTACCATCATTAAGAGAGACATAATTGAATTCATCTTGTGCCTCATATATTTGTGACCCCCTTGAATCAGTTTTATATGACCAATTGGTATGGTGGCCATTGAAATCGCCTAATATCAACGTTCCCCTTGTGAATTGAGAGAATACACAGTCCCAGTCGCGTCGATTTGTGTGCACAGATTGTGGGCAATAAATACCAATAACACTCTGGATGAAGCTGCAATTAAATAATTTAACATGAATTAACTCGATACCTGGATTATTGTTATTACAGTTAAATAATTGCGCCTGAACAGATCTATGTGTTAAAATGGCAATTCCTCCATAATTGTCATCCCTATCTTTTCTAAATATGTTGTAATTGCTAATTGTTAGCCTGCTTCCCGGCTCTAACCAGGTTTCGCTTACTACAGCGACATGGATTTTCTCTTGGATTAATATTTGTTGGAATTCTAAGAGTTTTGGTCTTAGACTCTGTGCGTTCCACTGCAAAAAGTTAAGTTTAATAGTTTTGTTTACGTTGTTACTGGTCATTTTGTGAGTTAAATATACATCCAAACCACTTACTTAATATCGATACATCGGAGAAATTTGTCATAATTATTGATATAAGCCAGTCCAACACTAATTGTATACATTTACGAATTTTGTCCTTACAACTATCTCTGTTAGCTAATATGGCCTGTTTTATTCTACGCAGTAACTCTTCAAAAGAAATATTATCTTTTGTATTCGAGCGCTTCGATTCCCGTCTGACATGCGTGTGCGTGACCTCATGAATTCCAGTAGTCGCGTCAACTGATGAACCAGTGTTAGCGCAGGCGCCGGCCCGTTTGCACGCTTCCGGCTTTGATCGCTCCTTGCCAATATGTTCACTCTCTTCCGATGCTTGTGATGACACGTCCCAATCACAGATCGATTGATCCGACGAAAAATGTTGTTTTCTTTTCTTCGGTCGATTTTTCTGACTGGACTTATGCGTTTGCGAAGTCTGTTTTGGATGGTCAGCTGTTATTACTGCGGCATATGATTTAGATTGACCACCACTATCGTCCTGTTGAGTACTAAGAACGTTACATAGCATCGTATTATTATTGCACTTGCTTGTAACTTTCTGGATCGGTGAGAATGGCGGCACATACATAGTTAGGGCTTTGCGGTATGTACAGTTAAATTCAGACATAATTTCCCTTATTTTTCGTTCCTTTAAGTACGTAGGGCAATATTTCGCAAATGCCATATGATTGCCATGACAATTAGTGCATGAAAAAGTGATTGTATCACAATTGGAATGATATTTGCTACATTTAGGGCAAATAACTTTGTTAGACGGGCATAGTTTTATCGTGTGTCCAAAACGCCAACATCTTGAGCATTGTGTAACCGGAAAGACAAAAGGTTCGACTTTAATCCTCGTATTAAATAGGTATATATACTGCGGTAGATTATTACCTTTAAAACCAACACGAATCGTCTCACTTTCGACCCAGGCTCCATCCTCAGACGATTTCCGATTCAATCTTTTAAGGTCTGTTATTATACTGCCCATATTAGGGCATGTGATACTTGATCTCAGTTCTTCGTCGGATAGACCTATATCTATGTCTCTTATGATTCCATAGGAAATACTCACTTCCCACGATTTTTGCATTTTCCATCCACTAATTAGCGGTTCTGGGAGTGTAGTTAGCCGCTCCGAATTAGTCACATTATTGAAGGATAATAAAACTTTATAGGGATTGACATATTTAACTCGGTTGATGCCATGTATTTTATGTTCATGGAATAGTTTCGCGAGAGCGAACTGTTTGGGTAACTTCTCTTTGCTTGATATGCAAATATCAACTACTTCCGATCTATTTTGTTTTGTCTTTCCTACTACTGTCCAACTTGTGTCATTTTCATTTTCTTGTTCGTTCATTCTAGGCCCCATGTCCGGTACCTCCATAATGCTTTCCTCCTCTCGTAATTGTGTTATATCCTCTTCACATTGTTTGTCACTACTCATACTTTCACTATCCCGAATACTGTCCACATTATTTTCCTGTAGATCTTCGCTCATAGTGCATAAAGTATATAATCGTCTGTCTTACGCATCGAACGGAATTTCGATGCACCGCGCTTAGCGCAGTACAGAAACCCGTTTTGCAACACGCTGGTTTCTATGCAAACGAATACAATAGATGTTTACGATATCTGCGTCGCGCGTCTAGTTCGCTTGGATATCGAATAGACACTGACACTAATAATAACACGAACGCGCACCGCCGGCACCCGGCCCGCAAAACAGGTAAACAGCAAAAAAAATATTTTGTCTAATTGCGCTTAAAATGTTTTAAGTTAAGCAATTGTGCACCTTCATGCAGCTGTGTAAGAATCACTTTGCCTGAAAGCTTAGTACAACATACCACCATTCTAAATCGTTGATGTCAGTCATGGCAAGTAGTTTGCAACACATATTTGATCTTTATTTGCGACTGTACTAAAATGGATTTGTATGTAGAAGTTTGGTTGAATTTGTTTCTAAGTTCCACATATATTATCAGTATTGTTTTGATCGTAAAAGGGGTACTATTTCGGGTAGTATTTTTTGGGATATAGCTGATTGAAAAATTCGAAGGCCTTCTGGGTGAAATCTTGCTGTAAAAGATGTGTACGCCACCTTGACGGTGCGCAAATTTTTACTCAGTTAAATAGTCAAATATCTCAGCTTCTACAATAGCTACGCTGATGAGATTTTAAGGGCCAGGGGTACTATTTGGGTACTAATTTTTGGCTCATACAGAATTTCCGGGAACACTGCCAATCCAGAGATTCACTCGGTGTACGCCACCTTGACGTCAAGGTGGCGTACCTACCTACTGCCCCTTATATCTCGAAAACTACAAGGGTACTAATTTTTTTAAATAGGTACTAATTCGGTACTATTTGGGTACTATTTATTGGCATCATCAAATCCTGGATATCTTATTGGTGTACGCCACCTTGACGGTCACGTTATTGTTATAGTTAGAGAGCCCATGACACTAAACCTAGTATGATAAGATTCCCACATGCCATGTCATTAAGTGGGGAACACGAAATGGAGATACTGAAATGCAAAAATCCTGCCGAAGATACTTAAAAAAAAACAAAAAAATTCAAAAATTCGATTTCTAGTATGATAATATTCCCAGGTTTCGTTTGTTCCTCGAAATAGGGGAGGGGTAGGAGTATACGATAGTGCAGTGCTGCAAGCCCCCCTGACTGGCCTTATCAGGCTGCTGCCATGCATACCAGAATTCGATTTTTAAATTTTTTTCTTTATTTTTTTAAGTATCTTCGCCAGGATTTTTGCATTGCAGCATCTCCATTTCGTGTTCCCCACTTAATGACGCGTCTAATTATATATCTGGCATCTGGGAATCTTATCATACTAGGTTTAGTGTCATGGGCTCTTAAGCTATTACAGCAAGTATATTTATCATGTTTTGCAAAAAATTATAAATTAACAATACGCCTCAAAATCCTATGAATGCATCAAAGTCCGTTAACTAGTTTAGAAGTTTTAAGGGAATACACCGAACGTCATGTAAAAGCGACTTTATATACTATTTATTGGTTATACATACAACATCATTCTTTTTCTATCTAATATAATCTATATCATACCTTTAAGCGAGCAATTCTTCTATATATATATGTATATATATATAATCTGAATAAGTAAGCTAAGTCACTTAACTTGTCCAGACGCGGAGACTATACACCTCCCTTATTAGGTTTTTATGAGTTTTGAGATAAAACTCTAATGTCAAAGTTGAAAGAAGACTTACTGCTGAGTTTCTTGCGGCGTTTCTTCTCAGCAGATGTCACCTTTCGAAGCGCTGGTAGATTCAGACATGTAAAAGAGCCCAGGTGGCCTACTTGCAAAATAAATATTTTCATTTTCA
Organism: Tortricodes alternella; assembly: GCA_947859335.1. Taxonomy (NCBI): domain Eukaryota; kingdom Metazoa; phylum Arthropoda; class Insecta; order Lepidoptera; family Tortricidae; genus Tortricodes; species Tortricodes alternella. Next base: position 11,889,693 of record OX401979.1, on the reverse strand, counting down.
TTTTCGAATATCGGTAACGGCGCCAACGATTTCATGAAATATTGTATGCAGGGTGTTTCGGTGGCGATAAATCGATCTAGCTAGGTTTCATTATTAGAAAACGTCGTTTTATCCGTGTTTTCAGGCAATGAAAAACTGCTACAATATCATTAGAATACGAAGGTAAATTTCGCAACCATCTACAAGGTCAAAATAGCACAGATGGAAAATCGGACGGTCCCGAAACCAGAAGACCCGTTCGAATCAAGATGATTATTTTTTTCCAAGTTCCTCCGTTTGTGAAAAAAATCTATTATTGAGAGCCCTTTATCAACCCATTAAATTCGTATCTAAATATAATTTCCACAAAACACGATTTACCGAAAAAATTAAAAACCACGTAGGTATTAGGTCATCCAGGTACTATTATATAAAAAGAGGAACATTGTGTATGCATCAAAACAATGTTGTTAGGTTATGTATATGTATACAAAAAGTAAAATGGCAAAATATTAAAAAAAAAATCATCATCCAGTAGCCATTATATTACATAACACCAGTAAAACCTAGACTTTGGATTTATATCGTAGTCGTAATCGTAATATTATTTGTAAAACTCAAGTCACGACGAGCGATTTGATGCATTGTAAAAACCTGATAAAAATCGCACTTTCTCACGTTTTGGGGGTTCTGTACCTTGAAAATGGGAAACGGAACCATTATAACGCTCGTTTAAAATTAAAAAGAAATAATGTGAAATACAAATCCATTCCGAATTCAATTTTAACGCGTTTGAGTAAACTTTAAAACAAAAGTGAATTTCATTTTGACTTGTTCCCTTTTATTTTTAATCGTGCGATAAGATCCTCCTTGTGTCCGTCCGTCGCTTATGGACTTCTTTCTCAAAAACTGTGTGACATTGGAACTTGATATTTGGCACGACACTAGATCTTGGTAACGCAGACATAATTCAATAGTAAAATATGTACTATGAAATACTTTTGTAAATGTTTATTTATATGCATAAATGGAATTATACAATGATGCTACCAAATCGACGGGTCTCTGACTCAACCTCGTATATGTTACGAAATCCGAATATCCAGTTTAGGTATTCACGTCCTAAAGTAGATATTCTAATTTTATTAATTTTCATATACGAGGTTGAGTCAGAGACGCGTCGAAATAGGGAATTGTGCACCTGCAAATCATAAGCTTGGCACAATGCAATCTTGCGTCCTTCGCGGCTGGCTGCGTACACGTCGATTCTCAGATGTTATCTAGCACCAATAATATACAAATGTGCAATTTTCTATCTAAAAATAGCTTTTAATTTCACAAAATTGGACGATAAAATCTATGGGTTATTTTCCTAAATAACTTACTTTTTACATAGCTACCATTCAGTCTACTAACCAAAGACCTATCAAATGATATAAACGTGTTATCAGTATATGTCTCTTTGGTAATTTCTGCCAATTTGACTTACTAAATATTTGACTTTTAGAATGTATCATTATTATTATATATTAAAGTCGTTTTTAAAAGCCCGACAAGTGTTTCCTGAAATTAAATGAAATTTCCTGTTACTTTAAATACCATAGACTTTTTATAGGTTTTCCTGTAATCTATAGGTAAAGAACTAATTTCCGGATTTTTTTCAAAATTTTAAGCCCTGTAGTTTCGGAGATAAAGTGGGTGTTGTCAATTTTCGCCTATTTTCCTAAATAACTTCAAAATCATTTATCATAAAATTATTAAAATTAGATCCTCATAATGAGTCCTTTCATTTGATATGTCACATGCTATATAGATTGCAAAACTATTTTTTTTATTTTCTAATTTACCATGTTTAAAATTTATTTATTTACGTTAATTGCGTTGCGGTCACCGACTTAAATATTTGTACCAAATTTCAACTCAATCCAGTGGTTTGGGATAAAATTGGCTGTGACAGACGGACAGACAGACAGACAGACACACGAGTGTTCCTATAAGGGTTCCGTTTTTTCCTTTTAAGGTACGGAACCCAAAAACGATAACGATGGGAACAATGAGCAAACTGTGTTCATATTAAGCTTATCACATTAACATTCGCGGCGCTGGCAGTTAGTGATGTTTATTTTTAGCTATAAGTACCTATCACGTAAAAAAGCGGTTATATATATTGTATTCAGCGATGTACCGGTTTAGATTCGCGGCGCTCGCTAGACGTGAGCGACAACGCACAGCGCAGCCTGGCACAACATGCCCGCGAATCGTTTGTCGCTCAGTGAGGCACTGCCAAACTAGTCAAATAGGTATGTAACAGACGCACTGAGCGACAAATGAACGGGCAGGTCGTGGTAGCCGTGCAGGTTGGCTAGCACAACATGCCCGCGAGTAAATACCTAAGTAAGGGGCGCACTCAGCGACGAATGACTGGAGGGGCCGTGCTGTTGACGGTGCGTTTGTGAGGACCACGAAGAAATCCAGAGCAATTAGTTTACCCCGCGGAGACACCGTGGCTCAACCTACTTTGTTTTTATTTTGAAATGACGATCCCTAGAGGAGACCAATATGACATCCTACTTATATTGTTATTTCTTCATTATTGAATATCAAACTGTTAATCATTTAATTATTTTGAATGCTTATAATATGGATATCAAACTGTTAATCATTTAATTATTTTGAATGCACATAATATGGATTCTTATTATCTGAAATAAATAAATAAATAAATATGTACTTGCTTGACGATCTCAATGTAATTTCTTTTAATTTGACATGACATGTAATTTAAACTGTGTATTATATTGAGTAATAAACAAACTAACTAACTTTTTAGCAACAATGATGTTACAATGTAATTTTAATGTAATAGGTATATGTGTTATATATTTTATAAAAGCACTTTTCAATAAAACGGCTTGCCATAGCTAGGCATAGTAATAGGTACTTTAACTTATATTCTATTAGGGTTTATTAATTTCGCAAACACGATACATTCTCAAGTCAAATTAAAATTAAAAACCAATAATGAAAAAAAAAAACATAAATATTCAAGACATTTAAATCATTACAACAATAAAATAATAATTTATGAATATTAATTTACCGCATTATATTTCAATTTCATAATAAAAAAAACTTAAAGAACTTTTAACTCCTTCAATCCAGTGTTTCGCTCTTTCCTTCACGTTGTGCGTTAACGAGAAACACATTAGATCTATACATTACATTAATATTGCAAATATAAACGAGCGAAAGTTAAACCACGGGCAACCTATTAAATATTTACGACGCAGATGTAACCAACTGCAGATGATCGCGCCGCGAGTCGCGAGCGTTCCCACTTGCGTCGCAAATACCATAATGACTGTGATATAACCGATAATAACCATAATTTATAAAACAGCGAAGTCCGCATGGCATTCCCGATAACGAGAAATAGCAAGCGGCCCAGGCTTACGATTAGTACACGATTCTTCATACGGATACACTAAAATCGTATGTCTAATTGGAATGGTCTTACAAAGCTTATTCTTATTTTCAATAGGGATGTTTCCTGAACAAAATAGTAATTCTAATTAGTCCGTCAGTTAGATTATGAAAAAATATTGAACACGTATTTTTTGCTTTATCAAATCAATCAAAATTGACAAAGATAACCCTCATCAAAGTTCGGGAGGCCCCCCTAATGATGTACAAAGTCGTGACGTGTCACGCGGAACTTCAACGCACTATGTCTTCGCCATTTTTTGTTTAATTGACAAAAGAAAAAATAAGTGTTCAATATTTTTTTATTATGTAAATGACGGACTAATTAGAATTTTTCAGGAAACTGGGGGGCTAGCACGACATGCCCGCGAGTCGTTTGTCGCGCAGTGCGTCTCTGTCATACTAGTCAAATATGTAAGGGATGCACTGAGCGACAAACGACTCGCGGGCAGGTCGTGCTAGACGTGCTGGTCTATTACGTTTGAATTTTATAAAGGAACTAGGCTAGCTAGCGTTCGATCACCAGTTTACTATTTTTTTTTGCATTAATACACAATATTGCATTACACATAGAATACATCAAATGAACAATTTTAATACATACATACATACACACACATCACGCCCGAAATCCCTAATGGGGTGGGCAGAGCTAATTTTAATACACTACATAGGAATGAGAATTTCACTCAATTTCACTTAAATAATCAAGAAAAACCTGAAAAGTACGACATTGCCAGCTTAGCTTTGTAATACGCATCTTAATTTTTATTTTCGTACCTTTTATGTATTTTAATTCAATGAATTTGTTTTTCGGTAAAATTTACTTTTTTCTTTGTCTTAAAGCACTGCGCTCTGTATTGAGACTAGATAGATACCTACATTGCAGCGCTAAGAAAATAATCGGACCACGCCATTGGACCACGCCATATTTTTTATGAAGCAATTGAATGTTGATCGCCCGCTCACTCCTAAATTAGAAAAAAAAATAATCATTTGCCGCGACATTACATGGGAACTAACTACTTAGTAATTCAATACTCGATAGCTGCCATGTATTCATATTAGTGAAACTGTTGTCGTCACGCAACTCGAAAACGTTCTACTTTCTAGCAGACCAAGTGTACAATGACATTAGAAACAAAGGGAGGTCTTCGGGTACGTTTGGAATCAGAAAAACTAGTTGTTGGCGTTTTCGTAACGGAACTTAAGCGCCATACAGGACAAATACTATTATCTGAATATACCATTTTGCACAAACACAAGTTCCATGAAAGTTTATGTTTAAAATTATTGCATTTCTATCAGTCAATACAAATATCCTCCTCTGCTGCACTGGGAGTGAAGAAATAGCATAGAATGCGTGCAGATGCTTATCATTCTGGCATGTCGTAAAAGTCGAATAAGGGACGGGTCCTCTCCAACATGGTGGACTATCTGCATAGGCGATGGGCTGATCACCTGTCACCGTACGGTTCATCATAACATCTTAGGACTAATTAACCGAACGTGGCCAAAAGTGGTCTTGTGGCTCTGCCCACCCCATTTAAGGGATTTCGGGCGTGATGCTATGTATGTATGTAATACAAATATAGGTAGTCTGTAGGAAAACACATCGCCTTGATTGCACTGAATGTCGTTTATTTTATCCTTATTAATCATTATTTATGGTGTTTATTTTACTCGATGACAGTAAGCTGAAACCGAACGGATCCGATTTTGGGTTTCCTTTTGAGGATGCTGGTGGCTTTCCCCTCAAAAGAAATGTGAAATATTCAGCGTACTCTTTTTTCTTCGGTTATATTTCCGTAAGACTGTTGAACCAACCAGGGAACTTCAGTAGGGTAGATACTAAGAACACCCCAGTTGTTAAGACACTAATTAACATGAACATCCGAAAGTAGGGAACAGGAGGTATACGCAACTGAAAGTGTCGATACTTGTTGTAGCTACGAGCGGCGATCGCTCTCAACTTTTCGCGGTAATTCCTTGTTACCTTCTGAAACTCCTATCCTACTTTAAAGTGTTTGGCAAAAACATCTTTGTTGTCTGCAAGATAAAGATGGAATTCGAAGAGCCCACTAGTCTAAATGTGTGTCGAGCGGGTCACCGTCGCAAGACTCTCGAGACCGATGAGTGCCGTTAGGTTCCGTACTTATACGCCATTATGCGCCATTCAATACGGTAGAAACTGGGGCTTAGCACGGTAAAGTTTTACCTATTGAGGTATCCTGACACGGTTGTTACGCGACCGATTGATTGATTTTATCGACTATGCTATAGTGACAATTAAAATGTATAGTTTAATAACAATAAAAACTATTATTTTTATTTCAAGATACAACTAGGAGAAGGTTTAAAAAATCTATTAAAGGACGGGGGTCTCTTTTCACTCGCATGCGACAAAATCAAGGGAAATTAAAGATAGTTGTGTACAAATTAAACATAGAAACGCGGCTTTCCAACAAAAACTTATTATGTGTAGCTCCTTTGCCTCTTTTTAGGTAAACAAGCGTCGCGCCCGTATAACGGCGAACAAAGCACCAAAATGGAGCCCAACTTGTTTGTACACCGGCTTTGTCACCCATCAAATATTTACACATAAGCTATCGTGGCCCGAATAATACGTGACTGATTGGATGTTTGGTTAATGCTCACGGAGGTTGCAGGGCGGTGATGCCGACGGTTGTCTCAATCCAGTAGGGTTACCCGGATGCAAATTATGAAAGTCCTCATGAATTCCTGATTCATGAAAAATATCCTGACGGGCCCTGACGCGCTCCCTCCATGTGTTCGCGATATACTACCACGCGCGTGACTTTATGTCTTCGTTAAAGTTCGATCCGTGCATTACGGCGTCATGACGTCCCGAGTAAACGCCCGAGACTATGCAGTTTTACGGAGATTCTCTGATTAAAATATCCCTTCATGACATTACTTCTTTCCTCTTTTATGTGTACTATCGGAACTGATCATCCAGACTGCAATTAACTACGATTCTTTAATGAGTTTTTAGCACAGTAATAAAATAAGAGTACAACGAGTGACTTGAGATATTCTCTCCTAGGAGATTCAACCTTTGAGCAAAGCAGGATATTGAAATTACTAGGTATCTTTCCTATCTTATGGCATCATCATAAATACCACGGCCTATGCTGCAGGGAGTTCCAATTAGCAAAGAAATTTCACGATGCACTGTGGACACCACCGTAAAGTAATTTACGTCTACAATGACCATGATCACGATTCAAATTGTTATGTAGGTAGGTACCTACCTATCGTGAAGTATAATGATACATGCACGAACGCCTGCAAAAATACACACTCTAGGTAGGTATATAAAAAAATATTACGCTTATAATATACCTACTCATCATCCAACTTTCTAGTCTACAGGAGAATAATACTTTGGAAATCTAGATATATTAAATAAGTATAACGTGAAATAGGATAGTTTCCTGAAAAATTATAATTATTCCGTCATTTACATTATAAAAACAATATTGAACACATTTTTTCTTTTGTCAATTAAAAAAAATATGACGGAGATATACCTAGTGCGTTAAAGTTCCGCGTGACATCACGACTTTGCACAGTTTTTACCATTAAGTGACGTCATTAGCCCTCAGTCCCGAACTTTGATGCGCGTTATCTTTGTCAATTTTGATTAATTTGATAAAGCAAAAAATACTTACATGTTTAATATGTTTTTAATAATCTAACTGACGGACTAATTAGAATTATTATTTTTTTACCCAGGAAACATCCCTATTGTTACGGTGTCCACCGAAATGGATTTATGGTAGGTACCTACCTATGGGCCCATCGATTGCACGGGACGCGCATTCACACGTAGGAATGAGATATAGGTACCTAGATATAAATATCTTTGTCTCATTCTTACGTATGAATGCGTCTCGGTCGATGTTAGCTCATCGTGTAGTAAGTATTTAATAGCCGTACCTATAAGGTATACCTATGCACTATTATATGGCGCCACACGGGTCATTGGCAATGACGAAATTAGTCTCAATCCGCAAGGAAAGTAGCCTAAGAAAGCATTGACTTTGTACATAGTTTGGTTAGGTAGGTATGTGTACTTTGGCACGGCTACAACGAAACGACCGATTTATGAGTGTACCTAAACTGTTTCGTTAGACGCTGCGAGTCGGGGCAGACTGCATAAAATTCCCATGTTGGCTTTTAATCGAAATACCTACCTACTTCGTGTTAAGTTTTATTTATGATCGATGACAGAGCTAGCTAGTTTTCAAATAAAGGGATGTTGCCTGGGTAAAAAAAATCATTCTAATCAGTCCGTCAATTAGATTATCGAAAATACCTATTGAACATGTAGGTATTTTTTGCTTTATCACGGTTATCAAAATCAAAATTGACAAAGATAACGCGCATCAAAGTTCGGGAGTGGGGCTTATGAAGTCACTGAATGGTAAAAAGTGTGCAAAATCGGGACGTCAAGCGGAACGTCAACGCACTAGGTAGGTAAATCGTCGTTATTTTTTGTTTAATTGTCAAAAGAAAAATACCTAAGTGTTCTATCTTTATTTATAATGTAAATGATGAGCTAATTTGAATTTTTCAGGAAACACGCCTAGGCCTATTAGGGAAGCAATATTTACTTGTTTTTCTGGGTCCATATTGGCTCTCATAAAATTCTTACTCCTATTTTTTTTTTCACTACCGATTTGTATTCATAATAATCACTCTTCATAATTTTTTTCCTCATACTATTTTTGTTCATACATTTTTATTCCTACCATCGGAACTCATAACAGACAGTTATCATATTTTTTTTATTTATAATGTCATTACTAAGAACATGTTTGAAGTCATAATTTTTTTTTTCATAACATTTTGCTTCATATCAGACAGTGATCATATTTTTTTTATTCATAATTTCATTACCAAGAACGTACTTCAACTCATAATTTTGTTTTTCAGAATATTTTCCTTCATAACAGACAATAATCATATTCTTTTTATTAATAATGGCATTGCTAAGAAAGTATTTGAACTCATAATATTGGTTTTTATAACAGTAACTATTCAAAATAAGATTTAATCATATCGTTAATTATTCCTATTGAAGGTATATTCGTAAACGTATTAATAAAAAGTAGGTAGTGTTAAAATTGCGGGTAAGCAAACAGATCGTTTTGAATGCCTATCCAATTTCATCAGCCAGATTTGACCCAATATTACCTCGATCCCCAACGAAAGTGACGTTGTAGGTACGTCAGGGTACCTACAACTTTACTTTCAAGATGCATGGCATCCCTATGGATTCAAGCAAATTAATATAACAGCGTGAACCTATTTAGCATAAAATCTTACAAATAAGCAAGATTTTCTGAACTGTTACAAAAAAAAGACCTAACATCGAAGGTTAAGGCGGGAGCTTCGCTTCGCTTCGCTCCCGCCTTAACCTTCTGAACCTAACCTATCTGAGTCGCTTCTGCTCCGGCCCATTTTGCTCGCTCGCTTCGCTCGCTCGCTCAGAAGTCTTCTTAAGTACCTATTCAGTTTCATTTACACTTATGATTAAAAAATATATGAAAATAAATATTAGTATAAAACAGTTGTATGATTATTAACTTTATGAATTTCAATAATGCGGATAAATAATGCTTATGATTAAGAAATATATGAAAACAAATATTAGTATTAAAAAATATATGAATATTGACTTTATGAATTACAATGATTAGGAGTTTCGATCGGTAGTATAAGAAAATATATGAATACAAATATTAGTATTAACAAGTTGTATGATTAGCGATATTATGAATTCTGATGATTATGAGTTTCGATCGTTAGTATTAAAAAAAAATATGAAGAATGATCATTATAATGTAAAATGGTATGAGAAATATTTTCGGACTTCCGATAATAGGACTTAAAAAGTTATGTGAAAAAAGGCGCACCCTGTTTTTCTTCATTCACTATTATTTACGGTTCCAGCCTGATTAATATCCTAATGTCTGTCGCCTTTGTTGTGTAGGTACTTTATTTGCTAAGTGTTGAGGCTGAGATGAGTGGCGAGGAGAGACAAGCTCGCGAATGCATGAACAGAACCCTTATAGCAGGCGCTGATACAGTGGGCGCAATTCCCTCCCCGCCCCTGACTTACGACCGAAGCACTTTATTTTAACCAAATTTTATGTTCAGAACGAATTTTCTGTAAGATAAAAAATCAAACAAAATTTACCCTGTACTACATTGTACATGCATAATTTAATAATTATTTGAATTATTTTGAATAGGTGGGTATTAAGACGACTGTGAACCAATGGCAAAAATCACCCTTTTCATATAACAGGCGATAACAATTTCCACCCCTTAAATGTTTACCAATTTTGAACAATGTTTGACAGGTTGTCAGTCAGAACAAAATCTAGGTCTATATGTTTTTTGAATATCGATTAAAGATCAAGAAAGTCAAATAATGCCGAAATTTGTTTTGTATGAGAATACTGAAACCACAATAAACCTGAATTTATTGATTATAGTGAAACAATCAAAACATATAGACCTTGTTCTGACTGACAACCTATCAAAAATTGGTGAACATTTGTTAACATTTAAGGGGTGAAAATCGTTATCGCCTTTCGTATTGAAAGCCGTAGGTTCACACTCCCCTTAAGGCCATCTTATCTAATCTAGGCAGAGAAAATTTATTTTAAAATGTTTTTCAGGGCAGTGATCGCTTTATTAAATTTAACTAAACAATGGATGCAGCACTGTATTCAGCTTCTAAATACTGAACCTGAGGCACTGACAGAATGCTGAAGATTAAAAATTAATATGCCCTTTTATATGGTGCTTCAATGATCTAGTCAACATTTTGGCTGCAGCAGGATGAATGCAATTCTACCCACTACTTCTATTTTCGTCATCAAGTGTAAAGCTGACTTTTTTGCAGCATAGTTTGCTGAAATGGTGATCCTTCTTTCAATTGGTTATTATTTTATATCTAATACTAGGCTTAGGCCCTTTGAGTAATACTTACGAACTATACCATTTGTTTATTTTTATATCTTAAAGTAAATGGTAATAAAATATTTATATATTAGTATTTGTTTGAAAAATGGGACTTAACCATGATAATAAAGTATTATTCTCCTTGACGTTTGAGCCATATTGCAATGGCAGAGCACATGCAGAGCTTTGAGAAGTCTGCTAGTGACATTCACCATTTCAATATGGTTGAAACATTGAAGGTTTAAATCTAACTAGTAACCTGTCCTCTACCGGGCTCCGCTGGCGGTATCGGCATCTGACGTGCAGGCAGGTCAACGGTAGTGGACAGGTTTAAATAGGTATTTTACAACTTGTTTTTCATACACGGGAGCACAGCATTTCAAGAAGCTATTAGCTAAGAGTTTTATGTTTTTTGCAGAATTCACTGAACCAGATCTGCACTAAAATTGATTTAACACCAGGCTTTCACCCTGGTTGATAAGAGTTTCAACTCTGAATTGTCTTGTTTAAAGATTTCAAGATAATGATAGTAAACATTGTCTTTTTATTTACCAACCAGATTTGAGATGTTTGGATGTGCAAATTTCATTGAAAGCATGAATGCCCCCAAATTAAATATACATATCTATACATATAAAACAGTACCGTGTCTTACTTATAGATAACGCACAGCCTAAATGGGTGCTTCTAGAGGTTTGAAATTTGGAGAAGACATGCCTTGAGTACCCTAGAGGTACACTAAGGAGCGATTTTTTGAAATTCCATCCCTAAAGGGGTGATAAAGTTTGTATGGAAAATACTGTGGGCGTAGGTGTTGCGGGTCCCCTAGTTAAGAAATAAGCATAGATGCATTATACCTAATATTGTAAATCAAACACTTACCTCTTTCACTACTCCAAGTTTATGCTTCACATCTGGATCAACATTTGGCCCAAGAGCCACTACAGCAAATTCATTATCTGAGCTTTCAGCCTTAGGCCCTGATGGGGACACGTTTTTGCTGGCAGCATTGTTGCCTGCCACAGGCTCTTCTAATGCATCTACAGGGGGCTTACTGGGCCCTTTGGACGAAGACACTGCTGGCGCAACGTCGAATTGGGGCCTCTCTAAGACTTTCATGCCCATGTCTTCCTCTATCTTTGCCCGCAAGCGGTTCCTATCCTCGACGATGTGAGGGTCATCCTCCTCGCCGTGGCGCATCATCCCGGCCACGGGAAAGTCTCCGAGCTCGTTCTGCGCTAGCGGCGGCGGCATGAGCAGCTCTGGCCCCACCTTCTGAATCCGTTTGTACACATTATACACACTATCATTCACACTCGTAGAACTTTTGAACTCTGGCAGATAGAACAGTGCTCCTAGCCACACGATTCCGAATGTCAAAAGTACTGAAACAATCAAATACTTCTCCCGCAGGCGGAACGACCGCCGTGATATGGACGGCACAGGAACTCCATTCACAAAGCGCTGGTATGATGGTAAAATGCCCGTCATATTTACGTAAACAAATGTCCTAAGAATCTACGGTAAATAGTTCGTATATGACAGGTCATACAGACGACCCGTCACTAGTGGTCGCCATTAAACATCTGCCAAGCTGCCAACAGAGTTGAAGTAATACGGCAAGGTTTTCCAGTTGCGAAATTGTAGACACAGTACTTTGTACGTGTATACACAGACGCTTTGTATAGCAGCCCCAGTTGACAGAAAAGGTCCACAATAGAACACCGTGTCGAAACACGCGTTTTTGGTAGAAAATGTCACACAGATACCCAAAAGTTTAGCAGGATACCATTGACAATAACGTTTATTTCTACTATGATGGTGTTGATTTAATAGTATTGCAAAATATTCATACTTGAAGATGTATACCAACATGATAAGAAAAATAAAAGGAAGGAAATGCTGAGATTTTATGCGATTAGGGTTAAAATATATCACTATTAATACATTTTTATTTCTATACATTTAAAGCATCAAATATGACCTATACACATTAGACTTTAGAGACGAATATATTCTCACCGAAATCGATATTGTGTAACTTTTCCTTCATGACTATTTAAAGCTACTGTACGAAATTTTATATTTCATGTGGCAACATACCTTTCAAAAATATGACATCTATCATGTTCCCTATGTACTTGGTTGTAGGGTTCGGTTCAAATTTGACATTTCACTTACCTCGTCGTCTTTTTAAATAAGAGAAATAGCACTAGATGGCGCTCTGCAAAGCATAGGAAGCATAAAGTTTAAAAGCACAGATAACAGATGACGCTAGCTGTATTGGTGCTGTATAATATAGGTAGGTAAGAAAAAAGTTATTTTGAACTTAATTAATCTAAGTCATGGGGTCCCATCTCATACAGATTATCTTTTGTACAGGAAATGTATCATAGATGGCGCAACGATTCACTTATTTAAATTAACTTCGCAAATACAGCATATTTAATAGAATTCTGGTAATTAGAAACTAAAACTAGCATATTTAAAGAAAATAAATGCATGTTAACACTAATTCAAAACGTATTTAAGAATAACAAATATTATTTTATGATTTTTTGTTTAGGCACGTCACACTAGATGGCGCTTATCTATAAAAAGTACCTGGATGACCGATTTGTTGGTAAATCGTGTTTTTTGAAATTAAATTTCGGGAGAACTTTTATGCGACGATAAAGGGCTCCCAATAATAGGGAAAACTTGAAAAAAAAGGAGGAAAAAAAAATAATCGTCTGGACTTGAACCCGGGTCTTCTGGTCTTGGGACCGCCCGATTCTCCACCTATTTATTTTGTTTCATGGCACTGGGAGGATATTTATTTTGTTTAATGTATTAACACCAAAGTCTTAACCAAAGTATTATTACTTAGAACATTTTTTTTGGTTTATTAATTAGTAGACTTACCAGCGCGAATTAGAACCCTTTGACCGCCACAGTCGGCTGTGGCCGTCGGCAGTTTTCCGTGCCCCTGACGCCACGATATGCCGTTTTCCATACATTTGCGTCGGATACAGCCGTCGTCGAGCGCTCATGGCACACTTTTTAGCCGTTAGCCGAGGCGTTCAAAAGGTTAGATACTAGCTTCTGCCCGTGACTTTGTTCGCGTGGAATTTGATTATAACTATTTAAACTAACTCACACAGACACACACACACACACACTCACACACACACACACACACACACACACACACACACACACACAAACTTTCGCATTTATAATAATTATTAGTTTTTGTTCTGTGTTTTGACAAATTGGATGTCACTTTTTGGATCCAAGATGGCGGTTGACACTGTCATGTCAAAAATGGTCATTGGTATCGTTTTCAAGTTATTTAGGCATGACAAAACCAAATCCGATGTCACTTTTTGGATCCAAGATGACGGATGACACTGTCATGTCAAAAATGGTCATTGGTATCGTTTTCAAGGTATTTAGGCATGACAAAACCAAATCCGATGTCACTTTTTGGATCCAAGATGGTGGATGACACTGTCATATCAAAAACCATCATTGGTATCGTTTTGAATGTATTTAGGCACGGCAAAACCAAATCCGATGTCACTTTTTGGATCCAAGATGGCCGATGACACTGTCATGTCAAAAACCGTCATTGGTATCGTTTTTAAGGTATTTAGGCATGACAAAACCAAATCCGATGTCACTTTTTGGATCCAAGATGGCGGATGACACTGTCATGTCAAAAACCGTCATTGGTATCATGTCATCCGCCATCTTGGGTCCAAAAAGTGAGATTGGATTTGGTTTTGCCATGCCTAAATACCTTGAAAACGATACCAATGACGGTTTTTGACATGACACTGTCATCCGCCATCTTGGATCCAAAAAGTGACATCAGATTTGGTTTTGTCATGCCTAAATACATTGAAAACGATACCAATGACGGTTTTTGACATGACAGTGTCATCCGCCATCTTGGATCCAAAAAGTGACATCGGATTCGGCTTTGTCATGCCTAAATACATTGAAAACGATACCAATGACGGTTTCTGACATGACAGTGTCATCCGCCATCTTGGATCCAAAAAGTGACATCAGATTTGGTTTTGTCATGCCTAAATAGATTGAAAACGATACCAATGACGGTTTTTGACATGACAGTGTCATCCGCCATCTTGGATCCAAAAAGTGACATCGGATTTGGTTTTGTCATGCCTAAATACATTGAAAACGATACCAATGACGGTTTTTGACATGACAGTGTCATCCGCCATCTTGGATCCAAAAAGTGACATCGGATTCGGCTTTGTCATGCCTAAATACATTGAAAACGATACCAATGACGGTTTCTGACATCACAGTGTCATCCGCCATCTTGGATCCAAAAAGTGACATCGGATTCGGCTTTGTCATGCCTAAATACATTGAAAACGATACCAATGACGGTTTCTGACATGACAGTGTCATCCTCCATCTTGGATCCAAAAAGTGACATCGGATTTGGTTTTGTCATGCCTAAATACCTTGAAAACGATACCAATGACGGTTTTTAACATGACAGTGTCATCCGCCATCTTGGATCCAAAAAGTGACATCGGATTCGGTTTTGTCATGCTTAAATACATTGAAAACGATACCAATGACGGTTTTTGACATGACAGTGTCATCCGCCATCTTGGATCCAAAAAGTGACATCGGATTCGGTTTTGTCATGCCTAAATACATTGAAAACGATACCAATGACGGTTTTTAACATGACAGTGTCATCCGCCATCTTGGATCTAAAAAGTGACATCGGATTTGGTTTTGCCATGCCTAAATACCTTGAAAACGACACCAATGACGATTTTTGACATGACAGTTGCGTCGGCCATCTTGGATCCAAAAAGTGACATCGGATTTGGTTTTGGCATGCCTAAATACATTGAAAACGATACCCATGACGATTTTTTATATGACAGTGTAATCCGCCATCTTGGATCCAAAAAGTGACATCGGATTTGGTTTTGTCTTGCCTAAATACCTTGAAAACGATACCCATGACGATTTTTGACATGACAGTGGCATCCGCCTTCTTGGATCCAAAAAGTGACATCGGATTTGGTTTTGGCATGCCTAAATACATAGAAAACGATACCCATGACGATTTTTTTATATGAAAGTGTTATCCGCCATCTTGGAACCAAAAAGTGAATATCCAATTTGCTAAAACAGCGAACAAAAACTAATATAAATGTGAAAGTTTATCTCTCTGTGTGTGTGAGTTATTACGAATTCCACGCGAACAAAGTCATGGGCAGAAGCTTGTCTTTAATAATTCGCAGTGGTAGGTCTGATATTTAATAAACCAAAAAAAATGTACTAAATAATAATACTTTGGTTAAGACTTTGGCGTAAACACAATTAACTTTTTGAACGCCACGGTTAACGGCGAAAAAGCACGCGACGGCTGTATGTAGCCGACGCAAATGTATGGAAAAAGGCATATCGTGGCGTCATGTCAGGGCACAAAAGAGATAGGTACAGAAGTCAATCACATGTATGTACTTCACTTTTCATGCCTACGCTCGGCGGTCGCTCTAATGTTGTCAACTATAGCTTAAGCACAAAAAAATATCGTGGTAGTGGCACTCGTATCTAGTTGATTTATTGTTGAGAATGAAATGGGAAGAATGGAAATGTTAATTAATAATAACTAAAATAACATACCTACAAAATGTTACGTTTGTCAATTTTCAATAAGTATAAAAATCCCTAATAACTTCTAAACAGATTACCCTAGTTACATAATTTCCATTGCCCTGTCCGTTTTAGACCTAAACCTATCAAATGACTTTAAAAACCACACAATATCTACTCAAACAAAAATACATCTTTTCAACTTACGTAAGATATAGGTACCTACAGTTTCGTTCCTGACCTCACCAGCGAGCCTAACTTGACTCGCCAGTGCGTATAAATCACATGTTCGTGCGTGTCTTTCAACATTGGTCGTCCTTGTCCATTGACGTAGGTACCTAAATCCGCGTAAAGCTTACGAGTGCGTGGGTCAATTTATGTTTGCCTTTTGAAATTGAGAACCTTCAGCTACCGGATTATAATGTATCAATCGTTCCCCGCGAAATCATTAAAATGTAGACAAACGCCATCTAGTGACTCTACAAAGTAATATTAAGCTAGCAGCGAGCAAACTGTCGCCCTCTAGTATATAACAAGGGGAAAATAAAATAGCTCGGTGAATAGCACGGCTTATGCAGGTGCCATTTTCTTGTATGAGATTGTGTATCTGAGTATTATGTAATCTGTGGTAGCGTGGAGAAATAAACATATTTTAGTTAAGTACATATTTTATTACTATTCTATGGATACCTATGTACTGTGGGTTTTCGGTAGCTTTAACGATTTATTCCGATGATAAGTCGATGCTGTAGTAATCGCAACACCTACGTAACGTAGCAATGGGTCGTGTTATCTATTTTTATAAACTAGACATGTATATCTGTCGCTACTGTGAGGCCATAAATCATCATCCTGCTAGTGATAGGATGCAGCTGCAGGTGGCCTGCGTGGAATGCAAAAACCCGATAAGCACATAAGCAGGTAGTATCGTCATTGTGCGATTTATGGCCTATGGCCTCTGCGAACATAACAGTGTCCGCAAAGTGGTTAAGGAGCAGCTGCTAAAACAAAAGATATTTGTTTACCAATTAGCCATGTAGGGTGGGGGTGTTGAAAAATAAGTTGCACTATGATAGTGAGCTGCACAGTCTTGGTTTGGCTTCGATACTGTACTCTCGGTTTTGTGTTTTTACCTCTGTTTGGTGATATTTTATACGACTTGGCTTTCCTTATGGATTCAACCATGACCACGCTCAACATGAATAACCCTGCTTGCCCACCGGACCCGATGTCTCTGCATTCCATGTTTGACCCTGATTGCTGTACGGACCTGATGACTCTACTGAATATTGACGAAAACTCACCAGGACTAACTGCGTCGATACCACTTGGTAAGTCATTTAATTTTAATTGTGTTATTGTATATGTGATGGATTTGGCGCATTATAGCGCTTGTGAAGCCTATACATATAAATATTTTAAGACAATTCACAGAAATTCATCTATTATCAAACTAAGCATAGCTTGTTACGTCGTTGACTAGTACTTATGAACTAGACATCAATATATTTACTTAGATATATACCGACATCAATGTAGTATAACTTAGTAGTAGTTACTTTTAGTTCAAGTTATTATTGTAAGACATTTCATTGTGTTGATAATATATTAGTTCTATTATTTTTATTAATTGTTTTAGATGAAACAAACTACACGGACGAAGAACTTTTGCGGATTCTTGAAGGTTCTGATGCCGATCACTCTTGAGACGGGGTGCCATCTATTTGGCATAATTTTTAATGTCCGAAACTGATTAGGCATAACAAGTTTCGCATATTTTATTTTCGCCGAATCTTAAACATGCCGAAATTTTATTCGGCATAATTCGTTATTAGCCGAATGGTTGTTTTCCCGAATATTATATTAGCATAATATTGATATGGCCGAATTTTATTTTGCATAATGTTGTTTAGCATATATATATATTATTGCAGATTTTTGATAGCCCGAAATCCTGTCCGAATCTAGTTCCATTACATACGAAAAGGGGGGAAGGGGGGCGAAAAACGCCATAAGGGGGTTGTAATTAAAAGTAAAAATACCGTAACAATTGTATTATTGGTAGGTTAGGTTAGGGTTAACTTGTGTCCCTTACACCAAACCAATCTCTAGTTAATAGTTTCTATAATAAAAATAGATTGGATTAGGTTAGGTTAGTTTAAATAAAAAAATAACTAAAATTTTATAATCATGTTTTATAATCCATCCCGGCGAAACTAAATTATGCGAAAGTAACTTTCGGCGTAACTAATTTATGCGTAAGTCATTTTCTGCCTAAGCACTATTCGGACTTCGCAAATTACGCGTAAAAACATTCGGGTTAGGTTGGATATGGGTGACAGAAATATGCGAAATATAATTATGCGAGATTAGTTTCTGCGCATATACAATTATGCTTATACTGATTATGCAAAATATAATTATGACATAAAAAATTATGCGTAAACAAGGGGAACCCTTCAGACGACGTAACTGATTCAAGCGATTCAGAATCATCTGACACAGACTCTGAAAATTTGGGTGAAGAATGGAGTTCAAGCAGTGAAAACAGGACTTTCATTAATATGTGAATTTAATGAACACACCGGTTTAACGGAGCGTACTGACCAAAAAAACATGTTATTCACCGTGGAATTGTTCCGACAATTGGTGTCTAATATAAATAGGTACGCCAATAATCTTTTACGAGATAGTGGACACTCTGCTAGGATAGCTAGGTGGAAAGATATAAATATTAAAGAGTTTAAAGTGTTTTTGGGGCTCTTATTCCACATGGGAACGTATGTAACCAATGACATAAAAAATTATTGGAAAACAGACGACATTCATGGAATTGAGACATTAAAAAAAAATATGAGCAGGGACCGATTTTTATTAATAATGCGATGTTAAAATTTTGAAAATGAGGCAACAGAAACTACAGATGGCAATGATAACAGGCACCGAATGTCAAAAATTACCTATATTGCTAATTATTTTAATAATACTATGAAAAATATATTTAAACCCGACAAAATACTTTGTATCGACGAATCGCTAGTTTTATAAAAAGGAAGGTTGTGGATTCGCCAATATGTTAAAGTGAAAAAAAGCAAGTATGGTGTTAAGCTGTATTTACTAACTGACCAATTTGGACTAGTTCAAAAATTTTGGATTTACGGTGGTAAAAATGATAAGGACTTAGGAGGCAAAGACCTTGTTAATAAGGTTGTAAAAAAGTTACTGGAAGAGAGGTTAGATGTTGGCCATTCGGTATATATGGACAACTATTATAATTCAATTGGTCTTTCTGAGTATTTAATGCCTAGGAACACTCATTCAACTGGTACTTTGAGAGTAAACAGAAAAGGGATCCCAATATCAATAAAAAGTAAGCAACTTAAAAAAAAATGAGAAAATTACCAAGTATAATGTTAATGGAATTTCCATCACAAAATGGAAGGATCGACGCGAAATTGTAATGATTTCATTAGAGCACTCCGGCGAATGGCAAAACCACACAACACGGCGTAACCAAGTGACGACAAAACCGGCATGTGTATTAAAATATAATAAATACATGGGGGGCGTAGATCGTCATGATCAAATGATGTCGTATTATAACTGTGAGCATAAAACCGTCTGGTGGTATAAAAAACTAGGAATTCACTTTCTTCAAATAATGCTCGTTAATAGTCACAACCTATAGGTACAATAGGTACGGTGAAAATACTTTGCCTTTAGCAGATTATAGGACAGTTATAATACGTCATCTATTAACACAGCACGGGGCCCCGATTACCCCTCATTATATAGCGCCTATACATTCACTTATAAAAATAGTAAATAACGAAACTCGTAAAACGTCCCGCAAACGTTGTGTGGCATGTCACAAAAAAAAACAAAAGAACAACAATTCTCGTTGCATTCGAGATAATGTCGATTGCGAGATTAAACGTCAGATTCATACAGTTGTGTCAAACGACTGTACCTATGCACTGACGTTTAATCTCGATTGTGAGATTATCTCGAATGCACCGAGAATTGGGGTCCAGGACTTTGCATGGGAAGGTGTTTTGACGAATACCATGAAAATATAAGTAGGTTTTTTTTTAAATATAGTAATTTGTTTTTAATTGCATTTCTTTTTAATAACTTATCATAATTGTTTTATTTAGTTTTTATTATTATGCTGATCTGTTTATTGTGTAATAAAGAATTATACCTAATCAATTGGTTTCTATTCTTATTCCTAAAACATATTTGATAACCCAGTAAAATATAATTAATAATAAATGAATGTATTATTTGACGTGCTTGGTCTGCCGAAATAACGCATCAACCCATCCATTAAACGATTCGCACCCGTAGGCCGGTATGACGCCGCGCCGGCTCGGCGCATCGGGTTAACCGAACTTTTTGTTTGTTTAGCAGCAGAACCCAAGCCTAATACTGAAGTTCCTAATCATATAATAATATGCAATACAATTTTACAAGCAAAAACCGGCAGCATCGATGTCACGTCCAATAACCTATCTGACTTGCAATAGTTGCAATCTTCTTCTTCAAGTGTTAGTAAAATTATAATTTGTAACCTCGTGAAACGAGCCACTGTTCATGGTGGGTGATCTGATCAATCCAAATAGTTTCGCTACTTTTTCGTCGCATATTCGGTGGTAGTGGTTCCAAATTTGAAATGTCGTTAACGCTATCTCTTTTATTCGAGTCCTGCTGGTAGTCCCGACTGGTATCGGGAGTTGAGATTTAACCCTTTGAACGCCACGGCTAAGGCCCAATTTCAACCCGCGCGCGGCTGCCATTTCCAGCATTTCGGCATATCGTGGCGTCAGTGGCACGGAAAACTGCCGACGGCCACAGCCAACTGTGGCGGTCAAAGGGTTAATGAAGTTTCAGATTCGGTGTTTCGGATTTGATCTGGAATGGGGTGGTAAGAAAGTAAAACTGCGATCATAAGCTTTGAAATTGATTATTTTCATGGATTTTTAATTTCTTCGTAACAAAAATACACTTTTGTATATAGTTAAAAATATTCGCATTAACACGATAATCAAAATTAAGTTTATTAAGTACATCCTTTAATCTAGTTAAAATTAGGGATTTCATATTCTCAAGTGAGATCAGTCAATCTTATTTAAATATTACTAGTATTCGTTGATAATTTACATTATTTGATGACTTACGTGTATTAAATTCATTTGTTTATTCTGATGCTACGAGCGGGGTTTAAACCTCGACATGTAAAAATCGCAGTCAGGACAGTACATGGCCGGGGGGTTGACTGTCTTCTTGCGACACAAGTTACAAACTGACTTCTGGCCTACTAGGGCTTGGCTATCTCCGTAAGACATATTCCCGTTCATCTGAGAAGGGATCGGAGACTCGGTGCCACCCTTCGTTCCCGGCTCGAACGACACGGACTTTTTCTGCATCTGTTTCGGAGGCGGCAGGTGCTGGTAAGGGTTGTAGCCATTCTGAGGGTACTGGAACTGCCCCAGTTGCTCGGCACTGGTGGGAGCAGCGTCGGCGTTCATGGTGGGGTTGTACAAAGCTCTCTGCTGCTGCGTGTTGGCGTAGTGTCGCACATCTGGGCTTCGGTTCTGGTTAGAACTGTCCGGGTAGTAGTTGTTCCCCTTCTGATAGGCGTTGTAGTTGTCGAGCGGAGCGTCGCCGTGCGGCGGCGGCACGCGCTGGTAGGGCGACGCCGCGCTGTAGTAGTTTGTACTGTTCTGCGGGTATCGACTAGAATACTCGGAGCTAGCGTAGCTCGTCGGTGGGTTGTGATAGCTCTGGTAAGCCGGTGAGTTGGTGGGCACACTTTGGTATGGCGAGGCATTGTTGGCGGGAAGGCGGGTCGCGTAGCCAGGCGTGGGCGTGGGGGTTGTGGGATGCGGGGGCAGGCGGTGGTAATAAGCGTTCGGTGGTTGGTTCTGGTGGTTCGGTGGGTGCACGTACGTGTTGGGAATGGTTCGTGGCAGGTGCGGGTTGTGCTTAGGCGCGTAGGCGGGGTTGTGCGCGGTCGGCGTCAGTCTGTTCGCGGGGTTTTGACTAAAGTTCGGTGGGCTCGAGTTGCTGTGGTTCGCGTAGACTGCAGGTGGCTGGTTGTATGGTATCGGGCTTGTCGTGTTCTGTGTAGCGGCGTTCGGCAGAGCTTGGTATATCTGATTGGCGGAGATTTGTGTCGACGCCGGCGGCACTGGTGAGTTAGTTCGATAAACTCCCGTGCTCTTTTGAGTATTATACTGTTGTTGTGTCCTCGTCTGTGCTACTTGGTATGGTGGATAACCATTTTGTACCCTCATATAGTCTGCATGTACGTTGTCATTGGGCACAAATGAGTTTTGTGACAGAGACGATATCGTGGACCGAGAGGACTGGCTGTCGAAAGACTCTGTGCGTTGCAGCGATGGTTTTTCCATCTGTAATGGCATTGTTGTCAGTTCAGGCTTATTCATGGCAGATTTTAAAACGCGTTCCAGGATAGGATTGGGAATGTAGCTGTCGTCTTCTTGGTCTTCGGCAGTAGCAACTAAAATGACTTGATCACAGAATGATACAGATTTCTTCTTAGGTTTGGACCGATCACTGTAGATGCTGTTATTGTTTGCCTTCTGTTCACCGTAGTCATCTTCCATTTGTTTAGGGTCGATGGACGACGCTGACACCCGCCGATTGTACATTCCAGCATTAGATTGGTTAGAGCAGTTAATAACATCTCTATTGGCACTAATTCCTACGAATCCTACATGAGATCTTTCTCCGTCAGGAGAGTTTTGTGCGTTAATTTCAAATCGAGAGGCTATGTTTCTTACATTATTATTGTTCG
The DNA here is from genome assembly GCA_947859335.1 of Tortricodes alternella. Taxonomy (NCBI): domain Eukaryota; kingdom Metazoa; phylum Arthropoda; class Insecta; order Lepidoptera; family Tortricidae; genus Tortricodes; species Tortricodes alternella. The sequence continues at coordinate 11,866,766 of OX401979.1, read as the reverse complement.
GTGAAACGACTTCACTGGGGCTAGAAAGCTGACCCTCTAGTGAACCGGACCTCTTCAATTTCAGGGCTGCTTGTTTAGTTTGCAGTTCTTTAAGCCAAATATCAGCACTGCTGTTATTGTTCGCCTCAATCTGGTTTGTTATCATTAAGCTTTCTTCGTTTCTTAGGATCTGATTTCTTTTTTCTTGTAACTGAGCCAGAAGAGAACCCTCAGGGACGTCTCTTTCGTTATCAGATTGTGTGTAGGTCCCATTTCTATTGTTTTGAATGTTGTGAAGTTCATCTTGGAGGGGCGTCAAATCTATTGGAGGAGGGGGAGGTGGAAACTCTTCACTGGGTTGCCTCGAGTGATTAACCGAATTCATAGGGCTGGGGTATGGCGGCAGCTCGAACATTTGAGGAGATTTTCGCACTGGAAGCGCACAGTCGACTACATCGACGCCATTGTCAAAGGCGTGACTAAGATTTTGCATATTATTACGCGACGGCTGGATCGGCGGAATTGTTTCTCGCTTGATGGGGCTTTGTTCTTGATGAATCATCGCTTTCGTCACGACCGTGTGGAAGTTTTGTGAAGGGGAGTCGTCAAGTCGGTTATAATGCGAATTCCCGTCGTAAGAAGGCAAGAAGGGCAGTGATTGTGGCTCGTCCCCGTACTGTTCCGAGAAACCACCGTCTTCTTCGACGTCGTGAGGGTAAGGATATTCTCCACGGCCCGCCATCGGCACCGGATGCGGTGGCCTGGACTGTATTTTGTGCTCAATCACTTCGGACTCGAACTTAGGCCCGCTAAGCTGTGAAGTGGTTCGCAGCGGGGGCGGCGGGGGTACTTTGGCTGCGGTTAGCATCTTGCCAGCACTGCCGTGGAAACTCTTTCTCATCAACTTACTCCTCTCGAGGTTAGGGTTAGTGCCACTCGCTGCCGAATATTCTAAATGACCTTCGGACAAGTAACCGCTTAAATTTGATTTATCATCAGATTTCTTCCTTCCAACATCGCCATCGTCAATGGATGACACTCGCTTTTCCTTGTTCGCTGCTTCGTTGTTGCCATCAACGCTTTCAGTGAGGTCAGGCATCGATCGATTTTTCCTTCGAATCAATCCACCCATCAACAATTTTCTTCTAATCTTGTGTTGCTTTTTGTTTGCTTTCTTATCCTCAATAGGCTCTACCTTTTTCTCCGTAGCTACCGTTATTTCTTTTTTCGCGCGGCCGCGATCTTCGCTTCTTGATCGCTTTTCTCTCACTTTTTCCTCTTCCCGTGACTTATGTCTCGGCGGGCGCTCGCGCGGGGGATGGTCCAGGTCATCATCTATACATTTGGGTGATTTTTTCGAAGTGCCTTTCTTCTTGGGCAAGGTGGCATAGATTTCGATGGGCGTCGTAGTGCTTTCAAGCCCTCCTTTGGTATTTCGAATAGGGGCAGCTTGCGGGACTTCCGTAACTCGGGTCATCCCGGCCATTCGACGCTGGAGGCTACGAGTGCGCATAACGCAAGTATTGTGCTTCATTCGGGCAAACGTCATTGTATGCGGGTTGTTGTAGGGAGCATCCATGGCGGCTCGCGCTTTGGACGCGGCCGCATCGCACAGCACGAGAGCGGTCTCATAATCGGCCGCGTCCTCGGCATGGCGAGACTTTTCTAGGAGCCTATCGGCTTCTAAGCACAAGGCTTCACAGTCTCCGCGTGTCGTCAATTCGGGGATCTGCGCCAGCTGCAGATTATGTCGGAGACCTTGCTGGAGAGGTAAGCTGTCCGTCGATGAAAGGGAATAAGAGTCGTAGCCGGCGTCACACGAGCCGCCGCTGGATAACTCTCCTTTACGCGTCGGGCTGCCGGGGACGCTGCCGGCGCCGCGGCCGCGCGGGTACATGTAGGGGCTCTCCGCGGTGGACGACGACGCGGACGACGCGCTGTTGCGGTCGCCGCTCCAGTTGCCGGAGTCGCGCCTCGCCCGCGGCCGCTCCTGCGTGTCGGAGGCGGAGCCCGTGCTGAGGCTGCGCGCTAGCTGCGCTCGTCGGTTGGCCTGGACTTCGAGCATGTTCTCGACCGCTTTCCTGCTCACGTAGTCGGACTCGCTGTCGGGGCCCGGCGTGACGGCGCGGCGCGCGAAGCCGGCGCTGTTGCGCTCGGGCGCCGGCGTCACGGCGCGGCGCGGCTCGGGCGCGGGGAAGGGCACCACGTCCTTGGGGGCGTGGCGCGTGTCGCACGGCGTCCCGTCCACGGCCGCGTACAGCAGCAGCAGCGGCTGGAAGCGTCCCCTGCGGCACTTGTCGACGACGTGCGACCACTCCGGTCCGATCTCCTTGACGTCTGCGTCGTCGAAGTATATCCAGAGGCGGAGCTTGCTGTGGAAGAAGAAGGTGGAGTAGTGTTTGCCGTAGTAGGTGACGAGCCCGACGAGGCGGTGCGTGGCGCGCGCGGCCCAGGCGCGGTCGACGCAGGCGTGGAAGGCGTCGGTGGGGCGCAGCTCCGTGCCCAGCGCCGCGTACACCGCCGCCACGTGCTCCGCCGCCGGCCGGTCCGAGTCCCACACCATGCCGATCGACACCACCTCCGGCCGGTTCATAAGGGTCCGGCAGATTTGAATCTTCGCTCCGCACGCGTTCTGTAAACGAAAGACGAACGATCTGATGAGTTCAACATCCCGCAAATGGTGGAAATTATTTACCCATCTCAATTTCCGTTACATTTTTACATAGTTTATACTTACGGGACAGTCTCTGATGTCACCCATGCCACCAGCTTTCCTCAGCAGCAAGCCGAAGCTGTCACCGTGCTCGCCCAGAGCCGCCTGCGCTGTGAGTGCCGTCGCTGACACATAATGCACCATCTGTAAATAATAATCCTAAAATCAGACAACAGAGTCGAATTGTACCCGTGCACCATCATCTTCATCTGTGTCCAGCATCTTTTTTTGGGGGCACAATACCCTTACCAGCATTGTATAAAATCCGATCACGATCGCACTTTAGGCAAGTAATAGTCATGTATTAATCATGTAATTGTTATTTAACCTGCCTAATCTTTTGGGAACGTGTAAATTAGGTTCATTGTATAAAATCTCAAGAAAGAGACCTATTGCATGTAGTAAAGCGTCCGTATAGACAATTAAGACATTTGATATTTGAAAACCTAATTGACAGATTCCCAAAATATTGGATTTGTAAATAAATAAATAAGAGGAGACAAATAATCCAGGTATTTACCTGAGTAAATGGCAACGGTTCCGATGTAGCCTGGCACGCTCCGCAAACAGACTGCTCAACCAGCATCATGGCGAACTTCCTGTGCGGCACGCAGTGCGGCGCGCGGCAGGCGTCGTCGTCCCTCCGGTCTGCGCCCGCGGCGACATGAGCGTGGACCCTGAGGATAGGGATGCAACATTAATATCGATAAATTATATAACCGATAAGTGGTGTATCCATTGTAGAAAGCTGTAAGTATTGATATTGGCAAGTTTTGAGTCTGAGTTTTGAGTTGACTCGTAATTTTGGAAATGTCAAAACAAGATACAAATATTATAGCCTTATTGAAAGCTTCCGCTGCGCTCGTTCAAATATTTTCTCATTATCGATAATATTGGATACAGTTTCGGTTTCACGTTATACTATTGCAACCGTACCTGAGTAGCAGGTGCTCGAAGCACTCGCTGGCGTCGGCCATGCAGCCCAGCTGGAAGCGGGCGCCGCCGCCACCCAGCGCGCGGCGCAAGCTGTCCGCCGCTGGCGCACGCTCGGCCGACCATTGCAACTGCGCGAACAGTTCCTGTGGACAAGGGAGAGTAGGGTTAATGGTGCTTGCCCGGCAAATCACTGGGACCAATATGGCCGCCACTGAGCATATCCATAGCCACCTTGTACCGCAACACAGTTGATACCAGGGGCGTTTCCCAAAGCATACTAAGTCTAATAATATTAGTTGTTGTTTCATTTTCTATTTTAATTTACGATTACGATTTAAAACACTTATTATGAGACTAGTATGCTTTAAGAAACGGGTCCCTAAAGTTCGATGTTGCGCTGAATTTATTCACTTGTGAAGGTACTACCGGTTCGAATAAAATCTCTACTGAGAAAAAAACTCATCTTTATAGGCTGCTCTTAGTCACACACATGATTAAGAAACAACAATGTATTAATGGGATAGACAGGAATAATAAAAGGAATATTAGAGTTGACTGGGATAGTCGATATCTCCTGATAGAGTGGTATTTTCGAGATGAAAAACACGGAAACTTGTGTAGTGTAGGTAATTTATTTCAAGTTTATAACCAGTTTGGAGCGCACGTATCGATTAAACAATCGCAAAAATATGCAAATCGTTAAACAGTAAAATCATTTTATAAGCAAACTGTAACCCGAAATGTGTTAATATTGATTCTGCCAAAATGCTTTACGAATGCTAAAAAAAGAAGTTTATAACTGGCCTTACTTAAAGAAAGTTTTGACCGGCTGAGTGACAAGCGAATAGGGTTTAAATTATAGCCATTTAAGGTCGAATTTCAATTGTGTACCGTAAAGTTGTATCAAAACCGGTAAAGCACGAATACGAGAAGGCAACTATAGGTCACAAATACGCCGTGACCCGGCCGAGATGATGTTTTGATGTACTAACGCTAGCTGTTTTGTTTAACACTTTTTCGTAATCGTTTTGTTTTAACTTTCAAACTCAAGCCAAAAAGGTTAGACTTTTTGGAGTAGGTTAATTATGAAACCTACTGGGCGGGAAGTTTAATGTAACTCGTAAATCATATTTTCATTTTTGCACAATTTTTTAATTCGCTTCTGTCACAAAAGCTCAAAGAGTCACAATGACAAAAGATCGGATTATTTTTCGCTGTCATATTTAATAATAATCAACAACGAAAATATGTCTAATAATTTATACAGGTTTAGTCTCGGTTTCTTTATCTGTCGTTAAAGCAATAAGCGATATTTTATTACATATATAATAAGTTTATTGGTCCTACATCAAGAACTAAATAAAGGTTAGTTTTTATATATGTTTAACATCGGCATATAGAGGCTTTGACGTGAGATGACACGAAGATCTTCCGGCGGATGCAGCTTGCTCCAGCCTTCCGCTAGTAGCTACACACCGTGCCAATTTAGCGTAAAAAATAACATAAAATGGGATTGCTTACAACAATTTCGTTAACGAGCTGAACGGAAGGCGAATTCTACGGATTTTTACAAAGTTAATGAACCAGTGACTGGCCATGGCACTCTCAATTCCCATTTATGCGAACCTTTCAATGCTTATTTATTCGTATAAACTTCCCACTCGGATAATTATAGCTAACCTTTGCTTTTACCCGGGAAAGATTCCCATATATGCCAAGAATCCTAGCGATTTTTTATCCTCGTAATCGTTTGGGAGTGTTCAATTTAATTAAGCAGTAGAAACACCGGTCAACTGCGAGTCAGAGTCACACACGGAAGAGTTCCGTATCACCAAACTATATTATTTGTGTTAAATATTTACTAAGAAAATGTGTTTTCTTTATCGCGGTTTTTATTATTTGTTGTACTTAAGTGTTTGCACTATAATCAAACTAAGTTTTACGTTTGTATGAATTACCGTTTTAACGCAGGATATCAGCCATAATAATGCATATAATAATAATAATAATAATAATAATAATAAATCAGGGGACAATCTTTACACAAATCGTTCTCGTCCCAAAGTAAGCTCTAAAGGCTTGTGTTATGGGTACTAAACGACGATATACATACTTATATAGAGAAATAAATACTTAAATACATAGGAAACATCCAAGACTCAGGAACAAACATTCGTGCTCATCACACAAATATTTGCCCTTACCGGGGATCGAACCCGGCACGCTAGCTTCGGAGGTAGAGTCACTCCCAACTAGGCTAACCGCGTCGTCAAATATATATCGTCGGCATATATTCTGTGAAAACTTCAACCTGCTACCTATTATAAAAGATACATCCCTTATAAGGTAGGACACACAGACAGACGGTGTAAGGCTTAGTAATAGGGTCCCGTCAAGTCCCGTGTTACCCTTTGAGTACGGGTTTCTAAAGAATGAACTTGACTCAAGTTGATAATTCTGAATGGGGTCAATCGAAGCGCTTCGCCCATCACGTTCTACTTCCGCTAATTCAACAAAGGCTTGTTTGCGAGCAATTATCACGCTTACTATCACAAATCAAGCTCTCACACTATGTTATTGTTATAACATTTCATTGTGCGTGTTTATCGGATAGGCGGTGAAAATTGTCTCTGGCGGGAAGTTTCGATTACTTCGTGGGTTCTAAAAGAACGCTATGCAACACAGACTCGGAAAACACGAAGTGCCACCTAAGTATTTGTCTTGTCTACAATTTTATGGCTACATACAACAAAGACTTACTTATTTGAAAATAAATTACAGCTTTGTAAATTTGATTTGTTTGATTTTAGCAAAAAGCTTTGCAAGCTCTGTCCGAAATCAGTCGCTTGGTTGATATTAGCAATAATTTGTTTATTTCTAGCCCTCGCATTTTTTAGTGGACGTAATATCCTAAAAACATCGGATAGATATTGGATCACATTCTTTTAATCTGGATCATTTTTCTATAGCAGAATATCATGCTAATAATCATTGCTGCAATTTTCTAAGCGGCCTCCTATATATTTTAAAAAAGCATGCATGCCAGAGAAAAAAAGTTGCTAAGACCAGAGCTTATAAGTTTACTCATAATGATAACGAACCCGGAACCGCTTTAAGACAGTTGTGGAGCGGGTGTGAACCGTATTTAGAACCACCATACTCTCTGCAGCGTGCCAAGCAATACAAAACCTTATTTCAATACGATACGAACTTAACATTTTACAAAAAAATTGGTAGCTATAGCTATTGTTTTGTGGGAACACAGTACGCTCTCATGTACGGTTCTTGCGGTTCCAGAGACTGAGTTATACTGGGGCATAGACGAACTATAAAGTCGTCTATCAGTTTTAATACACTAAACAGACCCTTGTCTTTACAAAGCTACAAGTTGTAACCAATGACAGTTAGATCCCATACATTTGCCCGGCTGTTTTTTTTCTTAAGGATAATTGCCACCAAACAGCTCGCATCGCATAGGATAGAAACGGATGCGGGGACAACCGATCGCGTCCAGCAGTGCTGTGCGCGGCTAGACTTTAAATACTATGTACATAATTTAATATCGTTTAAAGATTGTAAATTCCGTTTCAATCCGATGCGATGCCCATGGCTTCGAGCGCACACGATGACGCCGAAAGGATCCGATCGGATACGACGACAGGTGAACGGAGCCGATTGCGCGTCTCAGCATACTTTCGGCTACGATCGCGTGTCGCGGAAGACGCCCGCGATCAAGCTGCAGTGCGCAGCTAAGTATATAGACTTTGAATACTGTGTACATGATTTAAAATCGTTTAAAGATTGGAAAATCCATTCCGATCCGATGCGATGTGACCCGTTTGGTGTAAATTATCTTTTAAGAAGTGTATTAAAACAGGGCCCAATTGGGACAGTAGTTGTTTAGCTACGCCAGAAGAAACGCGTTCTATTCCCTTCAGAGTCAATATACTGTATTATAATTAACTTGTGAACATTTTTATGACTTTGCATGGTGTTGACTATCGGATAATTTAAAAACACGACATGTTTCATGCACGCACGTTATTTATTGAATCGCATGAACCTTCGAATTGTTTACGAGTGATAAGGCTGCGTCTTCACCAAAGCTGTGCAAGGTAGCTGAGCGGTGAGCGAGGAGATAAGATTATCCACCAAAAAGCGTACAAGGCGGTATTCATTTATTTAGAATCAACCAATCCTATGGCGATTTTTTATCGTTCGTCGCTCAGCTACAGCACTGCTGGAAACGTAGCCTTAGAGTTTAATTTTAACCACAGTATTATATAGCACGTTCTTTGCCAACCATGCTGGTGTTAAGTTCAGAGTCGCTGCGGGTTTGCACAGCACTTAAGATGTGTTTGAAACGTTTTCTAGAAAACTAAGCGGTTAATTACTTGTCGTCTAAACTTTACATTCGGAGCGAAAAAAACTTAATACCTAGGTAATTGGTTTTTTTTTTGCTTCGACTTACCTAAGAAAATTATGCACCTTATTCTTTTATTAATTTATGCAACTGATTGTGACTGACAAGTAATAATAAATTAACTTAAGTAGGTATAAGTCGGGCAAAGTCCCTTGAAATTTTTGTCTAGTTTCTATTCGCTTTTTAATAAGAAGACATAGTTAATCTCAACGCTACTTGTATGGATAGGGCTTGGTATTGATCCAAAGTTAATAACTTGAAAGCGCAGAAGCTCATCAATACACGCTTAGCTGAATCATGAATATAAATTACACGCATAATATATAATCGTCACAAAATTTCCTTCTAGACAATGGCCGATTCAGGCCGGAGCTCTGCGTCCGCGCATGCCAAGTGGCTGGGCGTTTAGTATTCTCTACAAATTGCCTTATGGAGCTGCGACAATAGCCTTTGGGGGGTCAGCTACTTGCCATACATCACAAGTATTCTTTGTGTTTTGTACTTGTATTGCACAGGATTTTTTCCATGTTTGAGACGGTAAGTATATCCTTTTATATTACAGTGTATGATAGGTAGATGAGGACTTTTTTAAAGTTATTTATCTTTCTAAAGACGCTTTTTAGATTGATGGTGAAGAGAAATCAATTTACTTAGCTAGGTTCCATTTCATGTTTTCGTAACGAAGTAATATTAATAGGAGTCCGCGGCCTCTGGCACCTCTGGTGGTAGGAGGTTGCAATATCACTTCACCATCGAGTCAAGCAAAATAATAATATTCTTACGTTACAAAATTAGTCAATTTAACTACCAGTAGCCCGTATCTACATACAGGGTGAGGTGCAGAGGCAAATATAATTTTATCACCAACCTTATGAAGTTACAACAATATTTTTCTGTCCATAAAGGGACATACAAAACGGGCTACAATTGTATGAATTGTTAATCATTCAAACATTAAATCATTACATATACGTGCTATTCGATTACTAATGAGGCATTAAACAAGTCCAGAAGATAATGAAGTAACGACTTGTTTCAATGTATGCAAAGTGCGGATGCGTTGATGTCTTTCGTATAAGACGCGCGGCTTGCAGAAAATACGTTGTCTATTCAATGTACTCTTAGGATACAATCGGTTTTTTAGACAAGTCAAAGTGGTGTCCTGTTTTGACAGGCAATGATACAATGGAAAACTGACTAGCATTACTTTTAGTGACATTAGGGCACTCTACTTCATTCATTTGTTATCTCTATATAGGTGACATACGAAGTAATGCAAGCTATTGTTTTAGACATATCTCATTTAGGTTAATGCCTTCCTGCAGTGTTCGAATTAAGTAATCCACTTTTATTGATTTTACATTTATCCTAATTTTATTCCCTAAATATTGTCACCTCCGTTTAAGTTGTAAAGTTTGACAGGTGACATTGGTTAAACTAAGCAAGTGTGACAATCAAATACTGGTTGTAGAGGAGTGGCATTAGGAATACCTATCTTTATTAAGTAAATTAGCAACAGCGGCCCTAACATGAATGACACAAATATAAGATAGACTGTCTTATCTCTAAGTGCGTCTCTCTCACACTAGTGCCGACGAAAGAGATGGTCATAGAGATAAAAGGGTTTAATTTATCTTTGTGTCATTCATGTTAGAGCTGCAGTTAAATACCTAAGTTTTTTTATCGTCAGAGTTAAGGCCCGGACACACCAAACGCGGTTGCGGCGCGTTTGCGGCGCGAACGCGGGTCCGCGCCGTTGTTGAACAGCGCGAGCGAATTTACCATGCCACACCAAAGTAGCCGCGGGACCGCGGCGGTCCCGCGCCGCCGCGGTGTGGCATGGTATATTCGCCCGCCCCGTTCGACAACGGCGCGGACCCGCCTTCGCGCCGCAACCGCGTTTGCTTGGCCCGGCCTTTATTGCAGAGTTCAAAACATTGGTTATGCGTTACGTCTTAAATGTTACTCTGTAAAGGTTATATCTCTGTTTTTAACTTACTCGAAATAGCGCAATAGTAGTCTGACTCAGCGGCACCAGCTCAGGCGACTCCCTTCTCGGCCGTAACCTGGGCAGGGTGTTATGCCTGGGCATGGAACCCACGACCACCATGTCTTTAGGCGGCAGCAGCTCTCTATCCTTTAGGCCCTCAATCTTCTGCTTCTGTATCGCCGTCCCGCTCTTCCCATCGCTGGGCTCCTTACGCTTGTATCGGAACTTGATCATTTCGCACTACACATTGCGGATCATTTGGATTCAGTCGACGTAGCTGCTATATAACATACATGTCTACATGTACAATAAGAATACGGACCACGTATAGACTACGTTTATATTCAAATGAGGATACGTTTATATATGCTAGTTCTTTTTATAACGACTATTGTATTGTCTTCAAGAAGCTATGGATATGGGGAGGTAAATCTCTAAGTTGTCAATTTAGAAAACAGCGCGGTACAGACGCGAAAAGAAGGGTTGCTCTGCCCCAACCTGGAGGCGTTTTGTTCTCGTCGAAACTAAACTAGCCAACTTTCGGAAAGAGGCTGTAAAGCCCTAGAGTTAATTTTCCAGGCGGAAATCGTCGATGCACTACTCGAAAGGGAGTTTTAAGGAAGACTAGGAATGCGTTTTGGCGCGAATCATCGGCTCCTCCGACTGCGACAGACAACAGGTGGCTATTGAATTGAGTAGGTAACTGTCGTTAAATCACTGAACCAATTAGACCGCCATTAAGTCTACACAAATCACTCATAATGACTTTCCGTTATTAGTGGCTTTAACGTGACTTTTTAATTATTTAACTGTATATTTTACAATACGATCGCCGCGACGGAGGCTTCGGAACAGACTGGCGCGGGGGCGGGAACCCAAGCTAGCTCCAGGTAAACCTTTTTTTCGTAATCCATTGTCAGCGTAACTCACGTGAGTTATTGGCTATCTCCCTCACCCTCGCACCAGCACGATAACTACTTCTCACTTTTACGACGACACGAACCTTTGTTTATATTTCTATGGCGATAAGTAAAACAAGAAATGTGTAAAGTAGCGCTGTAAAATTAAAGACAATGTTTACACGAAACACGTGCTTTGAAGAAAAACGTGCTATGCACGTGCGGACCTCTCAGTTAATATTTTGTAATAGCTTATTTAAAATAACACGAATACAGTACGAAGGTCGTTGGCAAAGCCAATAAAATCGGACTGAAGATACTTATACTCTTACATTGTAAGAGAAGCATTGAATAAAATTTTACAATATCATTGTATTACCTCCCATATGAAATTGCATAAAAACGAGCACTTCAACTTGAGCTTTCAAAAGCTCAGATTGTCTGGAATGCGCTGTAAACTTCACTCATGACTCACGACTCACATATTCGAAGAATAGCCGAGGGATGAATGTGTAGTGTAATTAAGTGTAAACAAATTTGACAGATGACTCCGTCACCCCTTATTGCACATAACAATTATAAACAACAAACAAATAAAACTCTTCGCCCTTCATTTCGTTTATGAATTGACTTTCACGTGTTGACTCATAGTGGAAGTATGTCAAGTTATGAGACGGCGGTCAGTTTCCTCCTCGAGCTCGTGTGATACTTTTATAGTTCCGAGTAATACATGCGTCAATGGATAAAAAAATGTTAAGAGGACTGTGAACCAGCGACCAAAATCACCCTTTTCATACAAAAGACAATAACGATTTCCGACGAAATGTTAACCGATTTTGACAAATTTTTGATAGGTTATCAGTCAGAACAAAATCTAGGTTTATAGGTACGTTTTGAATCTATATATATAAAAATAAATTGCTGTTCGTTAGTCTCACTAAAACTCGAGAACGGCTGAACGGATTTATCTTATCTTAGTCTTGAAATGTTCGTGGAGGTCTAGGGAAGGTTTAAAAGTACATAGGTTACTTAAATTATTATTCTTCGCAGACGAAGTCGCGGGCACCAGCTAGTTTTGAATAAAGATCAACAAAGCCAAATAATGGCCTAAATTAGTTTTGTATGAGAATACTGAAAGAACAATAAAACTGAATTTATTGATTATAGTGAAAAAACCAAAACGTATAAACCTAGATTTTGTTTTGACTGACAACTTATCAGAAATCGGTCAACATCAATGTCGCCTTTGTATGTATGAAAAGCCGTAGATTCACACTCCTCTTAAGTAAGATACTCGTAACATTTTTACTACGGACTGACTGACTGAATTTTAGTTTAATGTTTTGTACACAGTTAAAAAAAAATAGGTAAGTAACTTCTCCTTTTCCTGAAATTGGTAAAATAATGCGACTGCTTAAAATGTTAGCAAAGATTCAACCCATCGAAAACTACGTTGCGGTTTTCTGTAGCGACCACAAGACTCATGTCATGAATGAGTCATGATGGTCTATTAATTGTTATATAAATAAATAAATAATTATCAATGCTTCGGTGCATATAATATGCTTTTGCATGCGATGGCAGCCTAGGAGTCTAAAACACGGCCGCTCATGGGTTCGCACTTCTGATTTTCGGATCGTGTGACCGTGTGTGTTGATATTAGCACGGACATTTCCTAGAAGGAAAAACATCGTGAGGAAACCTGCATACATTAGCAAATAAATTCAAAAATGCGTGCGAATTTTATTGGAATGTGTCCCGTGTGAGGAGTACTGCTCAGTCTTTCTCACTGTGGTATGTGCCCAGCAGTGGGACGCATATTGGCCGACGATAATAATACGTTACAGTCAAAAGAAAGTACTTTCAATAATCACATTCTGGTAAACCACGTCCTGAAGAACAATTTTCTTACCATTACAAAGCATAATCTACTGATCTGTGGTTTGTGGTGGTTAATGATCAGTTGACTGGTGACTTCAGATTACATAGTCATCGATCGAGACCCCTATAGCTGAGCTCCTAAAAACTTATAGCCGTGTTTCTCGGAACTACGCATCTCAACGAGATCGTTAAGGCCACCTCTTAAGGAAAACATTAAAGAACACCGGGAACACCCACGCACCACGAATCTGGGAACATTTTTGCACTTCCGTTCGTAAATCGATAAATTATCGGCATATTAAGTGAATGTATGGACAATTGTTTGTTAATTTAAGGCAATGAGAGTTTTTCGCAAAGTAACTATCCTTATGATTATGACCTTAACTAAAACTGCGACACTAATATTTTATAATGCACGTACTTTTGCAATGGCTGTGCACGGCTGTAATAAGATAGGAAATCTCGATAATTTGTATGAATTGAATCGTAACGTGAGACGTTCTCGTGTGAGAGGTTGCGATCTAGTTATAACCAGAAGCTGTAAAGGGTACCGTAGCTAGCAATTGGAATAATTATGTTTAAAAAGTATAATTAAGTTAACGATTACTTTCATCTCGTGTTTAAAAAGAGTTGTTAACGTTAAGTGGTGATTGCATCTTGAGTCTGAAATTATGTGACCCGCGAGTTTATGTAAAAAAAAATTGCATATAAATAATTTACAAATTATGTCATTTTTTTACAAATCAATCTTTAACAATAATATTTGGTCTTTGGGTTATGTACTTATTAGGGTTCCATAGCCAAATGGCAAAAAACGGAACCCTTATGGATTCGTCATGTCTGTCTGTCTGTCCGTCCGTATGTCACAGCCGCATTTCTAATATCATTTTTTTCTAAACTGAATAGTTTGCGCGAGAGAAACTTCGAAAGTGGTAAAATGTGTGTGTCCCTGTAACTTCTAAAATAAGAAACCGATAAAACTAAAAAAAATATACGATGTATTTTACCATTTAAACTTCCACCGAAAATTGGTTTGAACGAGATCTAGTAAGAAGATTTTTTTTAATACGTCATAAATCGTAAACCGCAATTTACCTTTCATTCAAGCAACTCAAATATAAAAAAAAAAAATATATTTCATAAACATAAACCGTGAACCATTATATAGATAATGGTACGGAACCCTTCGTGTGCGAGTCCGACTCGCACTTGGCCAGTTTTTTTAACACTAGATATGTTCTTTATACATAGTCATAGGAGCATCTTGATATATCCTTCTCCACCGGATGGGCGGCATTTCGCCACCTCCAGTTCCAAATACGAATGAATCAGACGGATCTCACGTCAGGCGGTTGCCTCACAGACCTTGTCCACATAACGCCATTTCTTTCCTAGAAACGGTTACAAAATGACAACTTACAGCTACCATTTAGGGAAACACGTTGCTTTTAAAGATAGCATCAACTATATATTAACGAAAATGGTTTGGTTAAATCTTAGAATCCGCCCGGATTATGTATGCCTATTTCAGTAAGTTTACGCAATGGTCTAATGGTCTATTTCGGAACTTATGATCGAAAGATTCATCATGAAGTCATAACATCCGTAAATGAAGTCTTAACAATGGCGCATCTTCCCGTTGAATCTCAAATGTGAATTGTGTGCGTAAAATCAATAGGCCATTTAATGTCGAAAGAAACTATACGAGAAGCAATCTTTACAACAGCCCTGGCAATGCCGTTTTAAACAATGCCAGTTGCACCATTTGGAACCCTTAATTATATGGAATTAAACATTGCAACAAAACTTATGGGCCAACTACCGAGATACCTACGTGTGAAGCTATCGCCGAAGATCTAATCAGATCCTATGCTATCGTTATTTACTGAATTGCAAAACCTTTAATTGCTTTACTGGTATAGACGCTTATTGAACGGATATCAGCAGGATTTCAATTATGCTGGTGAAAAATTCTTTCTCGTCTGGATTGTGAGTAAAAACGTTACGCGAAATGGAGAGCCATCAGATAAAATACGATAATAAAGTTGTCTTACGACGTAAAGTTGCCTTACAAAGTAATAAATCGAACTTTAGTTAAATGTCAAAATGCCGCCATTGCGTTCTACTGGCGGCTAGTCTAGACAGCATTTTGTGTAATGTTGCCTGCCCTACCAGCTGTTGCATTACGACTCGGCTGAAATTAAGCAATACCTTAGCAACCCTACGACTTAAGCAAATAGATATCAAACCTATGACGCGATGAAGTAAAAGTCAGTCTTATCGCTAATACAGTGTGATGAATGTTCGTAATGTGTATTTCGATGTTTCGATCGGTACGAATTATCAGCAGAACAATTGATTTGTTCTACGCACTATTCAATTATATTCCAGTAAACCATTGTGAAACTTGATAGCTTGAACAGTGAAGAGAAATATCGATGGTGATTTGATACAATATACCTACATACAACACAGAAATATATGTAAAACTGTCGACAGGGTTGATTTGCAGGGTTCGTGCAAGAGAAACCACGACGCGAACGAGAATCGGCTCCCCGCGCTCACACTTTGCAAATTGGTGCTTTCCAATTGGGTCGTAGTCGTAGCGTACCTCAAGAAAGTCGTCGTCGCCCGAAACGATGCAGGCACATGAGATACAAATACAAAACAAGTTGAACAAGTTATATGAAATTGTCAAAGCACCTAAGACATGTTCCATTCAGTGTGGGAGTAATTTGCAATTAGCCACGAGGACAATGAGAGCGCCTGACGAAGTTCGCGAGTGGGATGTTTGTTTGGCAAATACAGTTTACATGGCCACAAGTGCACATGCGGTGGGTGAACAATGGGGCCGAATAATGACGTCAATTAGTGCCACATTACACTAACTGCTCGAACTTCTAAAGGATTTAATGGGTTCAAATTGTTAAGCTTTGGGTATGTCGTAAGTGGAAGTAAACTAGACAAGATAAGATAACAAAGCACTTAAGGACAGAGCTCTTTAAGTTTCAGGTTAAGGCCCTTGAGGCTTTAGGAGCTGTAAAAGAATGAAGGAACGAAATGCTATATGATATCGTCTATGTAGAATTACAATGGTAAATATTGACCCTGACGCAGCAGTCCGTATTCTATTGCAATAACGAGCAGCAGCCACATTTAAATAAATTAATCGTGAGCTGACAAGTAATTCGGCCTGCTGTGGTAGCACACAAGGCTAACAAGGTACCAGTGAAGTCACTGCAGATTCCAATACACAGGCACTAAATACCGTTCACTTTCAACACTAATAACCTTTGACACTTCACTTACACATGATTAAGTTAGAACAAACACGAGTGTCCGAAATCCATACGAAGGCGGTACTGCCCACACTATGACAACAAATCGAGAGATAAATTCGATTGAATGTATCACGTATGATTGCGACGTCTACCCGCGGCGGTAGAGAGGCGGCGTGTACGCGCAGAAATCGCGCGGTGACAGGCGCCCTGCGCGTGCGACGGAGACGCAGAATGGAGGCTTTGGCGCCGGCGTCGACAGCCACGCGTGCGAGTGAGAAAGCAGAGAGGCTTACGCGGGAGTCAGGTTACGTAGTAAGCTTGTTGTGGGGAACATTAAGCTTTGTATGAAGAATTGAAATAAAGCCATCTATATCAGAGATAATTTATCTATTCTACCGTGACAGAAGCTAAGAGCCGAGTTTATACAATTAAAACTCTTAAGGATTCAATTTCAAAGCTCTTTTGAAGAACCAGGTTAGTGAATACAATTGGTATTTAAAATATAATGATGTTAATTCACTGAATAAAAGAGCATAAAGACTAATCATATTTGATAATGCAATTTTCTAAAATTAATGCAGACGGACACTAATAATAGCCGGTTATCCTAACGCTGATTAGAAGCGAGTACCGTAAGTAATTTAACCAGTGCAGCGTGGAGAGCTAATCATGGCCAGTCTAGATTTTATCCTTCTCGGACATTGAGAAATCAACCCAAAAGTTAAAACAGTTAAACCGAATTTGCAGTAAACGATCCGTTAAATTCAGCAAAACCAGTAATAATATTGATAAATCACAAGGGTCCATGAACGTTTATTTCATACGCTTGACAAAGTTGCTCTATCGTGACACGAAGTTAGTACATAAAGTAACGATAATATTACCTACTTTAACTTTTAACTATAATAGTAAATTTTAGTATATGAATGACATAGAAAACCTGTTCCAAGCTGCAGCTGCTAGCTGGTATCATAGTGGCTAAAGATAGGTACATGTAGGTATAACATTATGATAAACACTAAAACGTGTCTCCCAGTGCATGTACCGGTTATGCGACTCTGCACTCAAGTCTCACAACATCCTCATTTCGCATAATAACCATAACACTAACACCGTAACGCTACGTAACATGAGACCGTTCCATGTCTCAGCGGTTCAGCAAGCGATAATTATAAACTTTATTAATATCAAACTTCCACTTAAGGCACATATCGGGTTAAAGAAATGATACTTGTTAAACACTAGAAAGGACTTTTCTGAGGTCAGGCCGAATGCAATCGCTAAAGGCCCTGAACTTTCAGCTGTGCAAACAGTCGCTCAGTTCATTGTCGCTATACTATTCGTAGGTATAATGAAAAGCTTTATATGCTTAACCTTGTTAAAATTAGAATTAATTTTCTCTTGTTTATCATTAGCATATATTTGCCATTTCTAGGCAACTCAAATATGTATGTATCTGTATAATAAACTGACGTAAACAGAAATTGCACTTATCTTTATAACTATAATTTATTATAAAGACCTTCCCCTGCTTTGATTTGTAGTAAAAAGTCAAATTACTTTTGCGACAATAAAACGCTACATACTTACATTTGCAGTAACAAAATTTACATCCACTAGCGTCTTCATTGCCACCACAATGTCAAACTTTTTATCAGGCATCGTAATGATGTTGTAAATTGTGCATTTAAAAATTTCATTGTCCAATTATTTCCTAATTGATATGATGTTTATTGTAGCGTCTTCAAAGTCTTCATACGGTGAAGTTACAAACAAGTGGCTCGTTAGATCGCATAGTAACCGTTCCGCGGATATCATAAATGTCAGAAGTTGACGTCAATTGATGTGTGGCAGAATATTTGCCAATGCGCTTTAATCAATACCTTGGATTTAGACGTCTCAGTAATTGTATTCGAATGAAGCACATTTGTTTTTTTTTATCAATACTTCTTATTTAGCATCCCGAATTCATAACATGAAACCGAACTCCATAGATAACTATAAAAAAATTCAATATCACAGTCATAATCAAGTCTTATTTCCCTCGAAAGTTATTGCTGTAAAAACTACTACAGTGGCTTTTTATTATGACCCAATAGAAACCATGCTACTTTTCAGCATCTTAATTGGCTAGATTTCACATAAAGTCACACTGTAAGTAGAGCCATTGAAAGCAATTAACAACATATAATTCAACTTCTTTAAGATTTAAGAGTATAATAAGAGGTAAGATTTGAAAGCAACTCCATCGGTACACGCGTGCGAATTCTCGCACAATGCACTGGTTTTTACTTGCATTTCAGTGTGATTATAGTGTATCGAGTCACTGCAGTTTCCGTACATGTACCACTCAATCTGGTTCACATGGAGTCTGTCACGCGATTTAATCCCGAATTTCTAAATAAAGAAGCCTTAAAAAGTAAAAAACGACTTGCAAGTTACACAAAAACACGAAGCACAGCACATGTCCAGTTGCACAGTCGTGTTCAAAGCAAACTTTACCGTGATACCTCAATTAAAATCGAAGTTCTTTTTGTTCTTTTGTCGATAGCCAGGCGTCATGGTGTTTTCAATACACGAATATTAACCTGAACCAACAAAAGGCACCTGAGAGTTTCACACGGCAATAAAGTATGAGTTAAAGCAACAGTGGTCACTTCAAAAGATTTAAGACTGCCATCCTCGTTAAAAGTAACAGTTCTATGAAGACAATTTATCGAATCTCCACGCTATGAGATCATCGTCAAATCGTTATCATGATGTGATTTACTGCTGATTCTCGCACATTAGGCGATGCGTGCAATACATTACGATAAATTGGTTTCGACGTCTGGTGGCCATTTCTATGTCATTTGGTCAGTACCTGTACAAGTACGGTGTACACCTACTATATTATGTTGATGTTACTCTCGCCGTGGTGTCCTACTTTGCGTACACTTGTTCGTTTCACTTGCGACCAGTTCTTCTGACGCTAAAACCTCCCACCGAAACTTGTATTCATCTGGTAATTAATCTCGCCTGACATTTGTCAGTAATTGGACTGGTTTATCTCATTATCGCCTACATTTTGATTAGATAAGATGACTTCTTTATTAAACTTATAAAATGCCCCAATTTAATTCAAAGCAGTCCGTCCGGTCCTGATTCCTGAGGCCGTTGGGTCTTTACCTAGATTTCAAGCTGCGTTTAAAATCAAAGTATACCTAACTCCCGCATAACTGGCATAAACGAATTGTAATCGTCAGCTAAAACTTAGCAATGATAATGGAACAATCTCGCATTCCAAGCAAGGTGCTGCAACTGACCATTCGCTCCGACACGGGTTGAAGGCTGGCAGAACACACCGTTACATCTTATTGTTTCTCACACAATCAATATGCCATTGTAACTATGCCAAAAATAACAACAAGATACGATTAAATTATAACAAGGTAAATTTAAACAAATGTATACAACGAATGCGAGAAAAATGTGGACTCTGGCACACCTGCAAAAGATGTTCGAGCAAAAAATACTGGATGACGTTAACCGCGGCAAGAAATATCCAATACTATTCGATAGTGTACTCGGACAGTAATTATCACAGATATGCTAAGTCGAAGTTGCAGTGACACTGGTGTCCTTCGTTTCAAATGCCATTCCATAAGTTATTTACAGCTTGCTAGCTTTACATAAATTGGAATATTGGCTAGAATACGAACTTTATGAAATTAAATGCGGATGCTAAATATTTTTTTTTTTAGTAGTGGTAGAGCCAAACAGTAATCCTCACTAGATGATTACTGTTCGAATATGCCGGCTCGACCGGGGTAGTAGGTACCACACTCTCAGAATATCGGCGTAAAGTAATAGCTTGCTATTACGTTTCGTACGGTGAGTGATGATATCCGGAGGCCTATTCCCTCATCCTCATCCTATCCCCATTCCCCATCCTCCCTAGACTGGCAACGCATTGGCAGCACCTCTGGTGTTGCAGATGTCCATGGGCGGCGGTGACCACTTTCCATCAGGTGGGCCGTCAGCTCGTTTGTCAGTCAAATGACATTAAAAAAAAATGTGTTTGTATTTTTCATATTATTTATGGATCGTCAAAAAAGTAAAAAGATTAGAAACCAACTTTTAGAAAACATAATTATATGGATAAACTGGCTTTTCCTTGCGACTTCGTCGGCGTGGAATTCGTTTATCGCTATTCATCCGTTGCTCCATATTGACGTGACCAAAGAGGAACAAACAAAGATATGTTCGGCCATTTACGCGTTCGCTGACAACTTCCAATGACCTTAAGAGGACTTTTCATACAAAAGGCGATAACGATATCCACCCCTTAAATGTTAACTGATCTTGACCAATTTTTGATGGGTTGTCAGTCAGAACAAAATCTGGCCTATACGTTTTTTGCATATTGATTAAAGATCAAGAAAGTCGAATAATGCCCAAATTAGTTTTGTATGAGAATACTGAAACACAATAAAACTGAATTTATTGATTATATGGAAAAATCAAAACGCATAGACCTAGATTTGTTCTGACTATCAAACATTGGTGAGCATCGATTAACATTTAAGGGGTGGAAATCGTTATCACCTTTTCTTTGTTTGTTTCGTTTCACTCTGTCTGTTTGCACCGGAGTGAAAGAGAAGCACTCTACTATTTATATACGGAAAATCAGAAACTGATGAATAATATAAGGAAACACACTACACGTAGGTATAATATAAATTAGCAAACTTTTTAGTATGGGCACGATGTAATATTTACTTTTATTAATTAAGACCCATGAGTTAAATAAAATTAGGACATAGAACTGTTTACATAGGATTTCGGACGGAACATACAGTAAGTTTTTTCAATAATATACGGAATATTAACATATATTTTCTTCGCTTTGCAAAATCAAATAGTTTTTTGTAAAATACTGTTAAAGTAAAGCCGATTAAGGTCTTGTCAGCGTCTTAAGTAACGATTAGTCATATTTTGATGGAAATGGAAGTCATAAATCGGCTAATTGTAGACCAATATAGGATCGTAGAAACTTGGGTTTCCGGTCGACAAGATCAGTTGACAATAGACAGGCTAGACAACTACCTCGCAAAGTGGAATGAGAATATCTTTTACTCAGCAGAAAATAGCTTGAACAGGAGGAAATAAGGTTTAGTGTTTAAACACCAATGGCCAAATTCAGAACGCCCACTCAAATTGATCTTTAAATAAAGTGACGTTTTTGTATAGGATGACACCTAGATCAGGGACATTAAACTATTAAATCTCTAATCAAATGCTTAAGTGACGGTTCTGAATACGGCCACAAATGTTTTACTTCTACTAGTTATTAAAATTTAAATATACAAAATTATACATGTGCTTGTGTGTGTAGGTACTTATATGTATTGTAAAAACCTGGCGTCAAACCGCAGGTCGCTTGGGGCCGCGCGTGCGTCAGATGGCAATGACATGTGCAGCGATGAATGACATGCGCCTGAACACCATGATGATTATGATAACTATAAGACCGTTGCTTAAAGGAGATATGAAGTAAAACTGCGCTCAAAACTTAATTATGTTGAACCATTAGTTGGAAGCTATACGATATTACACCATACGCTATAATTTTCTGTGTACAAATGGCACCGTCATTAATATAATTTATTCACAGTAATCAAAGTATAATCAATCAGATACCATCTTATGACTTCGTGCGTTTGATGCCGCATTGACATTCGCCTTTTATAGTCTAACCACTAATCAAAAGTGCGTGTTTTAGGGAATATCTAATAAACAAGCAAGATAATAGTAGAAATCATCTATTTGAAGACACGTTGACCGCCCACAGCCGGCCTACGGTTATGAACTTTGACTGTCTCAAGCACCAGAAGCGGTTGATTATGCTATAAATCTGGCGGTATTAATGATGGTATTGTATGATGTAGATGTGTTGGTGGTTTATAGACTACGGAGACAGTTGCGGGGGCGCTGGCGGCGCCACGGTCACGCACGTGGTCGTCGCGCCGACTACCGCCTACCACATTCGTATACTTAAGAGGTAGGAAATTCGTCCAACGATTAGTAGGTGTACTAAACTGTGTGATCTGATTATCACCGTACTAATTGGCGAGCTGTGGGCGACAGCCTTGCTTCTTATAGCGGTGTGGGAGTCAAGAATATTATGCATTTTCCAATAAGTATTTAATTATTAGCGATTTTGTAACGGCATGTTTTGCTTACATATTTATTTATCAACTGGTAAATGCCTGTATCCAGCTAGTCTGTAATTAGGTGCTTCTTTTACGAATGTTGTAGTTGTCCAGTCTATTCTTGAACTGATTGGCATTCAGCGCTGAGAGCACTCCTTCTGGTAGTTGGTTCCACTATTTAACCACTCTGTTGCTTAAGAAGTGCTTGTGGGGATTATTGTGCGATATATCAGCAACAAGTTTTAGATGGTGCCCTCGCAGACGTTTGTTGTTGTTGCGTTTGAACATGTCGTGGAAGTTCTCATGGAAGTTGTCATGGATATTTGTAAAGGTAACTTGACCAAATGGCTAACCTTTACCGTTCACTGTCTTTGTGCATTTGATAAATGGACTATGGAATAACCTGATGGTGAAATAGTAAACAGCATGTTCTAAAAGCCTCTATTTCGTGTAACGATTGACAATGGCAGTATTGTAGAGACGGTGCATGTGCACAATGCAAAGGATGCTGTTCGTAATGCAGGTAGACGGGTTTTTTGTAACACTATAATAATGAGGGTGGACAAATCGAGAGCTTGGCATTGTGATCATTTTTAGATATGGGTAATTGCAGGCTGTGTTAGTTTGTGCGAACGAATGTAATTATCGCAAGGTGTTTGTTTTCAAAACAACGATCAATACTTATTAATGAAGCGGCCTAGTTGGTAGTGACACTGCCTCCGAAGCTAGCAGTCCCGGGTTCGATCCCCGGTAAGGGCAAATTTTTGCGATGATCACGAATGTTTGTTCCTGAGTCTTGGATGTTTCCTATATATACTTAAGTATTTATTTATCTATAATAAGTATGTATATCGTCGTCTAGCTTTTAGAGCTTACTTTGAGATTACATCGATTTGTGTAAAGATTGTCCCCTGATTTATTATTATTACTATTATTAAGTAAACTGAGTATGTAAGATTAAGAAAGGCCCCAAGCTTCTTAGGCTACGAGATTTTTATTTTTAATGTTGGTGTCAAATTTATTTTCATCGTACCGCAAGTTGATTTCAGTATCTACATCATCTATAGCATGACGCAAATCTAGTACCTATAGCTTTATAGCATACAATCTAGCAGTGAAGCACCTTTGTTCTATCTTAAAGGTTAAGCTCACTCAAATTCGATCATAAACTCTTAACGAAACATGACGCGGCAGTTCGTGGTGTAAACGAGAAGCCTAACCGGTCCTGCAGCTGCGCGCGCGCAACACGACTATAGCCCGGTGATCTACGCAGCATAATGTTGCCACGATCCATCCAAAAGCACGTGGCAATTGCGTGATCTACCCCCATTAACGGTCAATCAAATTTAATACAAAGGATGTAGTTGTTATGCATCGTTATTTATTCAGATCGAAGAGCTGTGATCGTTTTTAAATCATTTAAAGCTGAATTTATTTCATGGGAACTCTTAATTGGGATTCTTTTTAACATCGCCTTAGGAGTTTTTTTACAAAGCGCCTAAACAAAACGAATAGCAAACTGTTTTCTTTTGGATGTTGGATTATCCAAGGTGAGATTTGAAGTTACTTTATACATCTTAAAATTTGATTCTAAATTATGTGATTGTCAGCATTAACCATTATACAGTGATCAAGATCATATTCAACAAAGATACTACAAACTGTCGTTACAAAGGCTGGCTTAAAAAAATCGATTATAGAGTGTAAAGTGCTTTCAGTAAACTATGACATAGGTAGTCATAGCTCAAAATATTCTCTCTTCTAATTGTTAAGTGCTAAGAGAACAAAGATAGTATCTGAAATCGCTTGACCGTACAATCGCACACTCGATCGCCTCCGAGGCTGTAACGCGATACTTTCCTCCTATCTGGATGATCGGCCTTACGCGATCCAATTACGTGAGCGTGCTTCTAATTTGTAAGAAAATCGAACGTAGCGTTTTAAAACTCAGCGACATAATTTATCAGATCACTGATAGAAAGGACGAACTGTTAAATGAACGGAATATACCTATCTTTTTCTGGTAAATGTGCTTAGATAGCATTTCAATATAAAATGTACTCCTACAATTCAGATGTATAAAAAATATAGGTTGTTGAAATATATATCTTTCAACAACCTATATCAGTGTAATGGCCACATGAGCTTTCATGTAAATATATTAGATTCTACCAGCATTTTGGCAAATGAAACATTCAGAGCACGAAGCCGTCAAGATCACATAATATATACCTATATACCAAAAAGTACTAGAACTAAAAAGCAATAGTCCCGAATTTTGTAAGCCTTCATAGTAGCTAAAATTATGATATTGAAAACACTTCAAACAAACTGGTCAATTAAATAAAACAATCAATGTATGATTATGTTCGTGACTACCATTGACATATATAAACCAACATATAACACAAATATAACTGTTAAATTGCTCAACTCTGTTTCACGTAACGTGAACCGAACCAAACAAAGGCATTAAATTACTGACTTATATAGAGCGGCGCCGGCGTCAAAATATAGTCTGCAACCTACTACTATACATAGGAATATTTACTATTAGTTCTTCTTAATATGGGTTAATGCTACAACTAGAAACGAGACTTCATTTCAGTTTCCAATAATAACGGGTTCCCGCGAGCTGGTTATGAACGTGTCCGATGGACATAAAAAATCATTGAAATGGTGACGTTCTTTCCAGATTCATTTGACTAAAATATTTTAACCGTGTATTTAGCAATATCAAAGGAGAGTGAGGAACGGAGATAACTCCACCGACAGTAACATAGCTATGAAATCCTTACTATATTATATATGTGATAGTGTTTGGTTGTTTGTTTAAGATATGCTAATAATTGTCGAAATACTCCCGTTTATACCTTGCTAAAAAGTGCTGTCTGTCTGGCTTCCTATTAAAACGAGCAAAATCTGAAGCGTTCGGTTACTAAACTCTAATTATTTAATCTGTGGCAATGGATGAAGTGGAACGAACTCGTGCACAAAGAGATTGGCTTGGCTGCATGAATCGAAGCCTTCGCCTAGCTTGGCCAAAGTCCACCGAGCTGAGCAAATTGATTATGTAAACTACATTTATGTGCATGAAATTATAGATATTGCGACGAGCGCAATCACAAACATAATTGTAATAGGCTCGAAATTTACATCAAAATTTATATATTAATTTATTTATATGAGCTTTGAAATGAGTCTCATTTGTTTACTGGTTAACTGAATAATTAACAATGCCTAGTTAGTAATAATTAAACTTAAATTATTTCTTAAAAGTATATAAAAAAGCACGTGCCGTTCTGTGGTGCCGTATTAACCTGAATTATAGCAACCTTTTTTAAGAACCAATTCTATGGATTTGGAGTATATGTACTTACAAGTTCCATTCATAGATATATAGCATTATCAAAATTAAAACGGTGTACAGATGTTGTCACACGCTATACAACGGTGTAGTTTATTAATAAAATACAAATGAAAAACTGGATTTAAAAATAATTATAAATAAAGATTATTACGGATTATTTGTTTGACTATCCACGCGATTTGCACTAATATTCCTTTCTGTATAAGTAAGTAAAATAACATATTTACAAAACCCGCTTGTAAACCAAGAACTAGCTCTATATTCTTGTGTAAACTATATCTAAACATTGAAACAGTATATGGCGTAATGTCCCCTAGTAAGCTGGCCTAGTTGTAGGCAGTCTAAAGGCACGTACTGCCGACATGACTTACAAACGTGCCCAGATCATGGACACTTACTGTTGTATACAAATATGTACTGCAATTATCTGCAGATAAATCGTTAACCTTAGCAGAGACCGGTTCGTAGCATGCGATTAATACTTTTCCTGCATTCCTATTAATGTTTCATTCATAAATTATTGGTTATTTTCCTAAGAGAACTTTATAAAACTTGCAATAGGATAAAATATAAATAAATAAGATAAAGCTCTATGCTATTTATGGAAAAAGTATTCTAGTAAATTAACGAGGTAAAGAGATACGATATATTAATCCATTTAAAATAAGAAAGTAAACTGGCAATTATTAAGTCAGAAATTAAACTTTTTATTGTATTAATAAATGCGAAAGCGTATTTGTCTTTTTGTTGCTATGATCCTCAATCACGTTTAACGGTGCGACGGATTAAGTCAATATTTGAAAGCTAGTGACTATATAATTATCATCTTTTTCATGCAAATGCAAATGGAACATAAAGTGTGCAACTTAAAATCACCAGTTTATTAGGTATCTTGAATTGAATACGCGATTCAAATAATATTTCATCTTAACTCTGTCTACATCTTGAGCCATAATTCCAAATTAGTTATGTGTAGTGAAATTTAATTTTCATCTAAAAAGTAATGATCGATTGCACGTTTGCATGTTCCAACTTTATAAGAAATGTGTTATTAAAATTTATGTAGCGTAAAAGAAAGTAGCATAGAAAATGAATAAATGCGGGATCGGGACGAGATGGTGCAAAATATTTGCTATATTATTATAATTGTTTTATATTTAACCAGTGGCGTAGCAACGAAAGTGCTAGATAGTGCCGTGCACCGGGAGCTCCTAAGCTCAGGGGGCACTCGGACCCTGACCAGCAAACCTCTTATTGAACTACCTAGAAATTCTCCCACTTTTGGAACGTAATTAATATAGGTTGTGACCCGACCTTAATCATGACAACTCATTTGAAAGAATATAGTTAGGGCCCCGGTTTGTTTTTACACCAGGGCCTTTGGTTACCTAGGTAATGGCCGAATTCAGAAAGACCACTAAAGCATTTGATTAGATATTAAGTAGTTAAATGTCCCTCAACAAGTTGTCAACCTATACAGAAACGTCAATGAAACGTCACTTTAATTAAAGCTCAATTTGAGTAGCCTTTCTGAATTCGGCCATAAGTCTCTATACTATTTAACAAACTGAGTTTCTTGCGGCGTATCTTCTCAGCAGATGTCACCTTTCGAAGCGCTGGTAGATGCAGACGTGAAAGAGCCCGTGCGGCCTACTTGCTAAATAAAAATTTTCATTTTCAAACCATGTATAGAAACGTCAATGAAACGTCACTTTAATTAAAGCTCAACTTGAGTAGCCTTTCTGAATTCGGCCATAAGCCTCTATACTATTTAACAAACTGAGTTTCTTGCGGCGTATCTTCTCAGCAGATGTCACCTTTCGAAGCGCTGGTAGATGCAGACGTGAAAGAGCCCGTGCGGCCTACTTGCTAAATAAAAAATTTCATTTTCAAACCATGTATATATACATGATACATTCCTCTTGAGTCTTGACAAAAAGTGAACGTTGTTGCTTTTAATTGTATAAAGATTAACGAACGACTGACTTCCAAAATCCCATTATCAAAAACGACCCATAATTCTATCTAATGTTTCAATAAGTTGGATCACAGTCGAGTACCGAACCCTCTCAATCTAATTCCCCTTTTAAACGTACTCTATAATTTCCAAGTGGCCCTTAACTTCATTCTTCCGGAACTTTGATAAGCTTTGTTGATTCCAAATATTGGTTCAGATTAATTCTACGGTTTTGTGGCAGAGATAAGAAAATTGAATTGATAATCGAATTGATTGTGTTTAAAGAATGTTTTATACAATGTTTAAGCTTCAGTTTTAAGAATACATTATTTGTAACTATAACACTTTCTTTGTGAAATGCGTGATAATAATTATTTAAACTTTTAGCTGTAAATTTTTGTATTTTCCAATGTATAATAATTAAATAATGTCATTATCATTATCATATCTGTTCATGATTAATATGTTTCTCACATTTTAATGTAAATTTATTTTAAAAGTGGTACACAGTCAGTGTTACAAAACTGGTTAGTAGTGACATTTAAACTATACCGAAGATGTTAAACACTTACTTTTAACTTAGCATTAAATATTCAAGCCACATTTTTCATACAAACAAAGTTCTTACGCAACATAATGTTGGAACAACGAAGTTGTAAATTAACGGTATTTGTATGTAAAAGTATAACTAAACGGTGACGCCACCGCTTGGGTAACGAAGATTAGGGACGGCGACACTGTTCAGGGCGATGCGTCTGCGCATAGTGAAACTGATTAAAATTTAAATACCCAGCAATTAACAAATTAGACGGCTATTGGCTCGGTGATTTGTCTTGCGAAATGCAGAGTTCAATTCTTTTTGAATCAATTTCAAAACTCAAATTAAAACAAAAGGTATTCTGAGCAAACAACATCTCACGAGTTACCGATCATTTTTAACAGACTTCAAAAAAAGGGAGGAGGTTCTCAATTCAGTCGTATTTTTTTTTTTAGGTTTGTTACTTCAGAACTCCGTCATTTATAAACCGATTTTGAAAAGTATTTTTTTAATCGGTAGGGTATACCTCCAGTTTGGTCCCGTTGTCGTCAAAATCGAGTCATGATTAGAGGATCTATGAGGAATCGATGGAACTCTTCAAATATTATAGGCAAGCATAGAGCAATTTTAGTATTTTCTGTAATAACTCAAGCAGTTACGTTCCAAAAGCATTATTAGGTGAAGTGGAACTGTTGATGAAGACCATAGATGATCACCGATAAATGTTGAGTATTTCACGGTTGGCGATTAAATTGCTGTATAGAGTTCTGAAGCAACTTATGTCCAGGAAAATTCATGTAGTAAAACTGAAGAACCAGGAGAACTCAACGATTGACATCTTTGCACCGTGGATAGCAACAGTTTGTAAATGGTGACGAGCAATTGGCATTATGCTATTGTTACTTATGTAGTAAATGTGTGTCGTTAAATCACAGGATAATAAATAAAATGTGAACAAAAAACTTAGGTACTTTCAAAGTCTATTTGAAGTCGGTTTTTTTATTTTATAAATTATAGATTATTAATCCTCTGTTAAATAAAGACTCTAGAAGTATAATTCGAATAAAACATTAAATTAGCTTTACCAATGGATTCTTCATACTCTAAAAGCTCATGAACCCATGACAACAGTAACCAAGTAAGTGTCTATCAAAGTTAAAGTTTTGTTGGGCAACCAAAGCGCGGCGCACGCGCTTGGCGTCAACCAACGCCGACCAATCAGGTTCGAGGCCAAGAGTTCCACGAACTCTCGCGCGCACCCCATTGGTCAAAATGCGCGCCAACATCCAAAAACGTGATTTGAAAATGGAAACGTAAGCTCGCGCACGTGCTACGACGTAGTAGTACAAGTATATTATACCTATAGATGTGTTTTGGAATAGAAGAAAGTTTCGTTACGAATGTAACGAAGCTCTTGTACCTCAATTTTATAACTCATATGCTTTATGATTCAAATGATAAACCAACAATACCTTCAGTTTGTTCTCGCTTTTATGCTATATGAGTCTAGGAGGTAAGTTAGTTGATATTGATTGCCAAAGTTTAAATAAAGCTAAACGAGTTTGGGTCTTCGGCATCGCTTCAGTCAGGATAGTCTACGCGAATACTAACGCTACATCAGGTTATATTTTGTCTCTATTTCAACTAACATCATTACCGACTGTGCCATGCCATGACGGAAGCATCAGCTGTTCACAAAATACAAAGTACCATTAACTTTCACGTAGACCGCGACTGAATCGCAGACAATAACCTCGGTTTTGAAAGACAAAGAGCTATAAACCAGACCGTAACCTGCTATATAAGCCTAGCCAGATCTAGCTAGACTTAAATCACGACTGCGGCCTATTCTACAGGAACCAGTCGGGGCAGTACTAGGACAGCTTCATGAATCGCACCGCGTAATAGAGTAGCTATTTAAAGCGTGCAACACGTAGCTTGCTTTGCTGTAGTGTAGCATTTAGAAATTGTATTTTTACTACCAAGCCTGCTTGCTAAATTTTAAATGCGGTTGGTTCGCTTTAATGGTCTCGTCCGTTGTCGGTTACAAAGTTTAGGAACCGCTTGACCTTACCTGACCTCGTAAAATCACAGTCTTCTGGCTAACATTTTCTTAAGGAGAACATTGCGAATATATATCAGTAAGGTAAGCTATAAGCGCTAAGGCAAGAGGATATCTAGGTAGAAAAACGTCACATTACATTGGAACATTTGTTGGAGTTCCGTAGCTCGGTCCTCGGTTTAGCGACTGGTGGCTAAAATTCAGTCGCGATTTTCACCATATTGTATAAAACCTTTAATAGTAGTTACTTATATGATTTCAAGCAAGTGTATGCTTTTTATACGAGATTTGTTCCGTTCTTTCTCCCATACCGCTTTCAATTGATATTACTTATACGAGTTCAATATCGAGACGCGTCGAAAGCCCAGGCGCAGGGATTTGGGGCCTGAATAAGGCTGCCAATGGAGGCTATTGTTCGAAAAGGTCATGTCGGATCAACGCGGGCGCAGAGGCCGGCCTACTCTTATTGTAGCAGCTTTGATTTTTGGGATATTTTTCCTTTGCCGTAAGAAAGTTAATCGATTTTACGGACTCGTATGGTAAGTAATGTTTTTAATTATAACGTAGCTGCATTGAGATAAATAGTAATGTATTCTAAGAAACTACTTATATGAAAAGGAGTACACGTGATGTTAATTCAACATAGCAAATAACGAGTAAAAGTGTTCGCAATCAATTATGCATAGCTTATTCAAGACGTAAGTAATAGGCCATAAATATTTTTTATCTTCGGACCTTATTCTTAATTCACTTAACTTGTCAACATCGTCACAAGATTGCCCCTTTCTTCACTGCAGAGACATCAGCAGCTGCGAGGTAACTGAGGTAAATATTAAATGTACTTACCTTGAGTGCGCAAAAAATGCAGGACGGTCCGAGGCAAGCGTGGCCAGTGAGCTCGCGGAAGCTGCGACGGAATATGTCCAGATGCCACAGCACCTGCGAGACAAATTTATTAAGATTAACAGCTATACCTTGTTACAGTTAAGACATTGTCATAAAGATTAACGAGGTAGCAAAGCATTCTCTATTTTTTTTATAGGAGGAATGTGCCAAACGGGCTCACGATGCGGCCCGTGTGATGGTAAGCCAGCCTCAAACGTTATACCTCCAGCGGCCCTAGCAAAGTTAACACAAGGATTAGTTAAACCGTCTTATCTTTAAGTGCATCTCTCTCACGCTAGTGCCGGCGAAAGAGATAGTCAGAGATAATACAGGCTTAACTTAAGGCGAGACATAGGCTTTGCATAGCAGTTTTAAGTTCAAAAGATCTCGTAAAGTATTGGAAGTATAAGTTTAAGATTTTGGCATATGATTTTTGACCCTTTGTTTTCTTTACCTGTTAGATGAAAACACGATTGGAAGTGTCTGGCATGGGCCGCAGGAGTGTAAAGATTAACATAACTGAATCTTATTTTGGTATAGGTGCAATACAGCTTGTTCAGAACTGGTGTTCGTTTTGAGAGTTTTAATCATGAGCTAAATTGTAGTAAGGAAGTGTACATTAGCAGTCTTTTTCAGATACTTGAGCACCATGCTGGTTATATTGAAGAGTTCTTAATAGGTACTTTAAAACATATCTTGCCTATGAAATATACTACTGAATACCTACATGCTCGACTTGGATTACAAATCATTAATTGTGATATTTCTCTAGTATTGTTTGTGGATGTTTGGATAAAAACGGTAGACAAGTCACGAATCGCTACATAACCCGTTAATTGACTTCTTATAGGAGCATCTGTTGGGAAAATTAATGTGTAGGTATCTCGTTTTTATTCCAAGATATATTCAGCACCTAATTTAGTAGTCTTGGCGCATGCAATTGAAGCAGCTGCACACAATGTAAGTTTGAATCGCGCCTTATTATTTTATCTTTTCAACTTTTTGCTATAGCAATTTTATTTATTTTGCTATTACTAGACGAAGCAACATATGCCGATGCAAAGATAAACATATTGCAAGTAATAAAGATCATTGGTGATAGTTAAATTTGCATCACTAACGACAGTTGCACGTGTCTTTAAAAGACACAATCCATTTGCCATGCTTTTGGGATCGCATTGGTAGTGTCATGAGGTGTTTTTCTTGCTGATTATGACGTTAGATGCACCTCAGTGCGCGTGGCGCGTCAGGTGCCGGAAGACATGTGACGACGCAAAAAATGTCTAAGGTGTTCCGCCGGTAACCAAAAATAGGTTTAGTTATATAAAAAGGCAAACTATTTTAATTAATAAATTAGCACATTAATGCATTCATTGCAGCCAAACTTATTCCTAGATAAGTCGGTGCTCTGACTTATCTATGAATAAGTTCGGCTACAATCATAGCAACTAATTCTATTTATTACATTTCAATGACTAATTATTGACAAAATAAAACAAATTTTGCCACTCAAAATTGTATCAATCCATATGATTACTATTTAAGGAAAAACGTAACTAATCCGTGTAAAGAAATCAGAAATAATCTAGATTTATTAAAAAAAATAAAAATTATTTAGTATTCACACAAAAACCCAACCTATAAAATATTCTCGACGTGCTCTACATCGGAAGCAATTTGTTAATATTTTTATCGCTATGAACGTTCAATGGCAAAAGATTTCTACAAAGACCCGTTCGAGCGATATTTAGATAATCCAATCGAGATGAAGGCGAAGCTATCAGTTACAAAAATAATGATCAAATAACGCCAACACATTTCCGGTTGCAACCTACGAAACCGATGAACTCATGTTGTCATAATAGGGGAAAAATAAACCAATCTGGAAAGACTCTACTGCCTTAGATGAGGTGTGAACCTAAGGGGCACGGTGACTTGGTTGTCTGCATATATCATGGATGCTTGCTTATTATAGGAATGGTGAAAATGAAGCGATACCTAGTTTGAACTTACAGAGCGTAACTGGGCACCTACGATTTATAAGTAGTTACACTAATG
Organism: Tortricodes alternella; assembly: GCA_947859335.1. Classification (NCBI taxonomy): domain Eukaryota; kingdom Metazoa; phylum Arthropoda; class Insecta; order Lepidoptera; family Tortricidae; genus Tortricodes; species Tortricodes alternella. The sequence continues at coordinate 11,833,600 of OX401979.1, read as the reverse complement.
AGAGACTATTGAGAACTAGACAATGTACCTATATATATTCTTCATTTCATAAACAATTATTTGCATGTATAGCATAACCGTTAAAACTTCAGCTGTGAAGACTTGCCACGTTACATTATTCAGTAGCAAGCAATCTAATAAACTCCTTAAATCAAGCCAAGAACGTTGTCATTCCTGCAGCTATGCTTTCAAGAACCTTTATAGACCTAGGCAGTAGGTACCCATTTAGATCTCAACTCTCTTATCGGCGAGGCTGATAATCCTGTACTTAACATCTAACGAACTTGCCCCACACACTAATTCAGATTTTAAATTTTAGCGGAATCCATATTTAGCGAAGCTAAATTAATAGAGGGAAATTGTTCTCTATGGCAAAAATTGCGACATTTCTAGCAAAAGCCAAGCTGCCAGAATTCAATATCTAATAGATTATAAGAAGTTATTATAAACCCACCTGCAAAAACAACTGTTCATGGCACTAGCTCACTAATAATAATGTAAATTAATTCAACCAGATTAGGCTAATACCTCCCCCAATAGTATTATTAAGTTCACCTGTCACTATACTTATAATTCTACCACTTTAATAAGTTCCATAATTCAAGTAACAATCGCCTTGTTGCCATAGGCAGAGGGTCCTTTTTCGAGGGTAGGCACTGCCTAAATGCTGTTGCTAAGGCCATAAGAACTTTGATGCGAAACTTGTTTTTGTGGTTCAGGACCTATATTCGACATTTGGTCTAAGTAAGTAGGTAGTTACAATTCGTTACTAAGGCAACGCAACGCTTTGTTTCAGTTCCATGTAAACTTCACAAAGTAAGATAAAGACAAAGCAAGTAATATGATATATCATATCGTTTAGACAATGTCGAAAAGAGGCCCTTGGATATGCGATGCTTTTCGCGATTGTCTCGGCAGGTGCGCAGGCGCAGATGCGTCCACAATGCTCCTGATCCCATACAGCGCATCATTATTGTTTTTTAGCCGTTCGTGTTATTTTTAGTAAAAGGTCGGACAAATGAGAGCTTTTAAAAATTAACACGTGTAACGCTGTATGTTCTTGGTAAAAGTATTTAGTGTTATAGTATGTAATATTAGATTGCTAATGAATTAAACTATTAGCAAATCGATTCAAATGTAAAGTAACGAACATAAAATATACTTAATGCAATTTCATTAGATTCTAATGATGTATTTAATTTGCGGTTAATGCTTAGAGGTTCAAATAATTTTCCTAAGTTCCTAAATTAAATAAATTAGGTAATTAAGTAACCAATTTAATTTTTATTACTTACATATTAACACGATACCTCTTACCAATGGTCGTTTATTTACTGATGTCTTTATTCTACACAGTTCCTTGAAATAATAACAATTACTTACAAAGGCAAAGTTATAATGTTACATAGAAAGAGTAAATTGCCGTTTCAGACGATTTTCTCTTCTAAAAACATAAAATAGGTACATTTGATTAGTATTTAGAAATAAAGTAAACGAGTACTTCGTAGATATACCTACACTGTGGTAGCAAACTTTCATTTATTTCGTATAATATCCATCTTACGCGTACTAATATTATAAATGCGAAATTTTGTGTGTGGTGTGTGTATTTGTTACGGATTAATTTTCATGAACCTTGATATTTCGGTACCTTAGGTCCTGGCTTAGTAACATTTTATCCCGGATAATTTCAAATTCCCAAGGGAATAACTATAACACCACGCAGACGAAGTCCCGGGCAGATGCTAGTAGCCAATTTTTTTTAATTTAGTGCTTGTTTATTTGCCTGCCTTTTTTATAGCTATAAATAGAAATAGAAATAGTTTAATTTGTTCAACACAGGTGGGTACAAAAAATATACACATAAGGTCTTGTTCATAGAGGAAGTATCACTATGTTGCGCCGCGAGGCATACAAAATTGTTTATGCAGTTACTGTCTAAATATGTCATGTAGTTAAATATATCAATGATTAAACGAAATAAAATAAAGTTAATGTAATTTAATAAATGGTTATGTCGTGATTTAAAATTAAAAATAATTCTCATTCAAAAAGATAATCTGACAGTGAATAATAACATTTTTGTATCAAAAAATCCATAAGTGCTCGCTTAAATTCATTCATAGTTTTATTTTTTATAAAAACAGGGAGTTTATTATGTACTTTACTTGCCAAGCAAATTACACTTTTGCGCATCAAGGCAGTATGGGAGCGCACCGCGCGCAGGCGGTTATTGTTTTGCAGTCTTCTGCTCCGCCCAAGTGATGCTTTCTTAAACAGTGTGGGATTCGTTTGAACGAAAACAGCAATTTCAAAAATTAAGAGCGAGGGTACCGTTAGAATTTTCAACATTTTATAATATTGGGCGCAGCTTTCTGTAGGATTAAGACCACATAAACATCCATTTCCTATGTAATCTGCGTCGAGAACTGATTACGCGCGCGGAATGACAGATGCGACGCATGCGCGATGGCTACCGCCATTTGCTTATTCCGAGAAACGGATAAACGCTTTTTCGCTCACGTAACTAGGATACTGTTAGTTGTACAGTAGCGAAGAGACTTGTTTGCCTTCATTATGTGTATTTATATGAATACTCGTTTTGTGGGTATAAACCTTCCCGGGCAACTCTCCAAAGTTTCATCATAATCGAAATAATGGCATAGGAATGCATAAAAGACGAACAAACAAACATTTTATAAAGTAGATAAACGGTTTCAATACATCATTTCAAGAGTCAAATTAAAACTTTCGTGAGACATTATGAATACTTGAAAAACACACGGCTTTACTCACGATTTATTGTCAGAAATAGTCCGACATGTTTCGAACTCGATTGGAGTCCTTCTTCAGGGTTTGAGTGCGGTCCCGGTCAGATCAACCCGCGCACCCAAACGTCCGACATGTTTCGAGTTCGAAACATGTCGGACTATTTCTGACAATAAATCGTGAGTAAAGCCGTGTGTTTTTCAAGTAATTATTTCAAGAGTTTAGAATTTGTTACTTTACCCATACTAACTAACTCGTAATATTAAATTCGCATGTAAATCCGTGCAGAAGTCAAAAAAATCGTGCACGTACAATACAAAAAAAGACATTAAATTGTAAAACCATTATCGGGATGTGTTCTGCTGTTGCTCGTTCTGAAGCCCCCCATAGCATTTTCTCATCGTTATATCCAATATACAGACTTTTCTACTTCAAGATTTTATTATATTATGTATAGAAGATGAAATATGAAAGCGAAATACTACTCACTCACTGACTGACTGCACTCACGAAATCTCCGGAACTATAAAACCTACTAATTTCAAAATTGTCAGGTAGAGTTCCTTTTAGGGTGTAGAGATGCACTGGGAAAGGGTTTTACGAGAACCCACACTTAATGTAATTGGGGGTTCACTTTGAAAATACCGCGGGAGAGTTCCGCCAGTTTATATATAAAATGTAAATTGTGGCCGATTGAAGTTGCTCGCGTCCGTAGGTTTTAGTCTTGCGTCCCTACATTTCACGTGATCGCTGGGTGGTGCAAAACGAGCAACAGTACCGGTGGCAGGTTACGACTGTGGCTGGTCACCACCCCCTTGCTGCCAAGCCACTCCAATCGTGTTCCAATTATGATGCCTTGGGTAGCCATTTAGAGTTTGGGTCTGGAACTCTGGACACTTGCACCGAACAATCGAACGATCTTTAATTTCAAGCTTTGGTGCCTCGTCCAACTTCCTTCCTTTTCATGTCTATTTACCCTTAAAACCTCGAAAGCTCATCAGTAATAAAAAAGGCAAGGTTGTATTAAAATTTTACCACTTGAAAAAAAGTATATTAAATTAAACCAGACTTTCGTTTATCCGTAACTTAAAAAAGTGACTACAAAACTTAAGGCAATACCTTATTACATTCAGTTTTGTTCTTTATAGACAAACCATTTTGTTAAATCAAATTAACTTTAACCTTTTGGCCGCCAAGCATGTCTGAGAAGTAACACGAATTTCAACTTTAAGTCAAAGTAGTGAAGGACTTTTTTACCCTGTATACGCTGCCACGCATAGTCGGCAACGGCGGCCAAAAGGTTAATGACGCCTTACCAAATTACGGCTAATTCTGAAATAACAGAAGTGGTTTGATAATATTTTTCTTTTTCAGTGTAACCGACATTACTAGAGCGAAGTGAAGTTTTCTTTTCTGAGAGCTCCGAAAACTGTGAGTAAAGGGTAAATACATCGTTTTATTAAGTGTTGGAGAACTAGCAAACAGGATTGGCATTCTAGCATACATCAGCTTATTCTTGTTCGTGTTCACGGATCGGTTGAGCTTGCATCGCTCCTTGAATATACAAAACCTACAAAGGTTAAGGTTGTTTGAATTCCTATTTATTCGAACATACCTATGTCAATATTTGATATCTACATGATATTTCGTAACAATACAAACGTATCTTGACGTGGTGCCTTGATGCTTTATTATAATAAATAGCTTCTAAAGCTAGGCGCACACAAGCATTGTGAAATATTGAAGCCATTCTTAAGTGCTAAGTGACGGACAAAAACAGTGTAACCTTACATTTATTTCACTAGTTTCCAAAGAGACACAATTCAAAGGAACGTCATAGGATTCTCAATTTAAAAGAAATAGTATTTGGATTCCAAATGGAACAGCGCGTCGTTTATAGTTGTAATTTTTCCAGGGATTAAGGAATTTGGCTGTACAAAGTTGTCGCGTGACAAACAGATAACATTTCTCGCTAATGGAACAGGGACGAATCGTCTGGCGATAACGGGGACAATTTCGGAAACTTAAAGTCAATATTTGATAATATGATAAGTGCTTAGACATTTGCAGGTGCTTTAAAAAATGACGAGAACTTTTTAATTGCCTATTAACATTGGAATTTCACATTTAGCTTTTAAGTTGCTAATTAAAATTAGGATTATTGCCAGCACGAGTCTTTATAAATTCCCGCCCTCAATTAGTTTCTGAATAGGTTATAGCGACGTTTAAAAAGGATAATATTAATTGCAAGCCATCTACCGTCGGCATCATAAAATATTTAATCCTAAAGTAGGTACCTATATAAAAAAAACGAATGTACTCATTAGGTAGGGCACGTGTGCACGCAGTTAAGGCAGAAGCTCTCTGTGTATAAAAAAATCACGTAAAATAAGTACATAAATCAAGCCTTTATCGACTCTCTGCCGAAGCCGTAAGAACTTTGCCATATGCATTAGTTTCGTGGTTCTGCTGTTTAAATCAGTAGTGAATTCAGCTCCGAAGCCTTAACGAGTTGCGCCAGCACATAACGGGACGGCGGCCACAAGTTCATAAGTATTAGTTGTTCTATCTTCCTAAAGAAAAAACAAGGAAATTTAAACCTTAAAACGGGGTGATATAGGATCGGTTGTGACAGTCTTGAAGATACCTTGTTAGTAATAAGCACAGGGGGCCCTTTATGCTAAACAATTGTTGTTAATTGGCAAAATATAATAGAACAATGCCAATGTTAGGCAACTACTTGTGAACAGAGCAAAACACGCACCCTGTTTTTGTATGAAATTCATAGGAAAAATGGCGCTATGGCCACTTGAAACGCCACATTTAATGAACACATTGGGTCTCGAAGCTTAGAATGAAGCATTTTGAACTTGAACAACAGAAGTTCGACTGCGATGTAAAAAAAATACGGCGATATGTTATACAAAAAAATACAAAAGAATTTATTGCCAGACTGTGCGTAACGTAGAAGTTATTAATTAATTACAATAGTGCGCCATAATCGGCTTTCATAAGTCATACAATGTTCATATATCATTTATTTTAAGTACCTATATAATAAGGGGTCATCCATGAAGTACGTCACACCTTATGGGGGGGAGGTGGTCGACGAAGTGTGACATTGTGTGACAAGGGGTGGGAAAGGTCATAAGTTTTGTGACGTCACATTTCAAAATCTAATCCATCTAATAGTTAAAATGCCAAAATTGACGAAAAACTATTAACGAAAAACTTGAAAATATTTCCAACTCTACCTGTACGGACATAAGGTTTAAATTGTTTTGTTGGCGAGTTCACACTCTACTAGTGTAACGCGCGGGTCCCGTTTTTACAAATATTTCATTTGATGTTGGTTATATTAAAAAGTAATTTAAATGGAAATAAAACTAATTTCAAAATTGCTGTTTTAGTTTAATAATTTGTAGATGTAAAATTGCAAAAAATGTGACGTCACATTAGGGAGGGGGGGGTGTCTCAGAAATGTGACCAACTGTGACAAGGACGGGGGAGGGGTCAAAAAGTAGTGTGACGTACTTTATGGATGACCCCTAATATGTATTGCGAAATTAGAATTGAAAAGTAAACACATTTTATGTTATTCACATCTTAGGTACCGCTCAAGAAGCTCTCACTAATAAAGCATAGGTCTCATAGTCATCGCAAAAAATGTACCAATAAAACCTAGCATGAACATTTTAATAACCAGCTCAAGTGATTTCTATAAATTACCCTCGACTTAAATAGCTATTTACCGTGTAATCTGCGAGTGTGAGCACATTTTTTCAGCTCAATCGGTGCAAATGAATCACGTAAGAGTCAGATTACACACGTTTTTGTAACGTTACCCGAGGGAGAGCACTGATGCGTCCAACATGTTGAATTTATAATGCTATGTTAAAACTACGATTTGACGGCTTGTAACTTTCGTGGGAAACGAACGCTCGCACGATTCACCGTCTTAATCGGTCAGTAATCTGTTTTAAGCCAAACTAGACGTTTTCATCTTGAATCTTAATGATTCCTCTTCAGTGTAATGGTAGAGAAAACAGTATGTGATCGCCGCATTGCTTCTCTAGTTCACAAGTTGTTGTAGTTCTCTAGTCAACACTGCAAGCGCAAGCACCTTCGTCTTTGATCTTCATTGTAGAACTGCAACTTTTGGTTTTTTGGTACACAGTCCCCAATTAATTGGACTTTTTATTACGGAGACTACCGCGGAACGCTCAAACGGAAGTAGATTTGAATAAAAATATAGACTTCCCCTGCGGAAACGGCGCGCCTGCACTTTTACGTTCGATAGCACAGTTTTACGCGTAGTAAAATTACGTAACGTTAGATTTAGGTGAAAATATATGGATAGTATAGAGGCATGATTTTGGATGTAGATGTGGTTTTGCCAGTCTAATATACCTAATAGAACTTTGGTGGCCTTTGCTGATAATAACGCTACCGTATAGTACCAAAATAAATAAATAAATCAGGGGACAATCTTATTTTTACACAAATCGATCTATTCCCAAAGTCAGCTCTAAGAGCTTGTGTTATGGGTACTAGACGAAGACGACGATATACATACTTATATTGATAAATAAATACTTAAATACATAGGAAACATCCAAGACTCAGGAACAAACATTCGTGCTTATCACACAAATATTTTTCCTTACCGGGGATCGAACCCGGGACGCTAGCTTCGGAGGCAGGGTCACTCCTAACTAGGCTAACCGCGTCGTCAATTGATTTACGATATAGCTTAGTTAATATAGAATATGCCTAAAAGCTCAACAAATTACGGTCGCAATTTAGACTAGCCAGTATAGTTTACTATGAAAGACATAAGTCACTTTCAGCTTTGAAATAATATGAAGAGAGAGGATTAAGTGAATTTTGGACTACCTAGCTCCTGTATTGACGCTGACTACACGTTTTTAGGTAGCGATCGGACTTTGTCCTTTTTGCCTGCCAGATATGGTTATTTTTCATGCATTCGACGCATCCAGTTCCAGTCATACTTAAAATCCAGTGCAATCGCAAGCAACAACAGAGGTAACTTTAAACGTCCGTAATGAATGGTTGTTTGGCTAACAGTCGGCCATTTTGCCAGCTCCATCAAACCAATATTACCAGAGCCAACCCATTTAAATTTTACTTTTTATGAAACTAATTACATACAAAAAGGTACATAAATATAGCATACCTTAAACAGCGAGTAGTTTAAGATTTATGAACACGCTTTACAATAGAGTCAAGTGAACCAATTGTAAAGGTTTTTAATGTTAATTTATGATAGCAAAGTTTTCCAAAAAGAAAACAGAAGTTTATTACTATCTTGGTGGCCTGAAGCTCAAAACAACAAATGCCTGTTCAACTTCGCTTCTTGAGGTATGTTGCAATTTACTTACTTTTTTAAATAATTATAAAACTATAAGAAAGCTATCATCACAGTTATTCGACACGGTTACTTAACAGATCAGCTAATAAAGTCTTTATCGAATTGAATTACTTCGTTTCTTACTGTTACGATTATTAGGTGCGTTTGTTACGGAAGAAATGAAATAAACAAGTCTTTATCTACACCCATATCATAAAACCTCCATAGTGTAATCAAAAACCGTAGGAAATGACCACCATTTTGACAACCAATTAGGAAAAACCAGTGCTGCAATGTTATTCCCGTATCGTTTTTAGTATAGAAATGAGATTAAATTTGGAACAGCTGTCAAAACTCAAGTGGGTCTCTATTCTAGTACCTATTCATAGATATTAAAACAGTTATTGATACGAAACGTCAATTCAGTATGTTTTTTTAATATAAACTGCACAACATTTGATCTCGAGTGACATGAGAATAGAGACTTCATTCGTTTGTCTATGATTTAAAAAAAAAATGGTCTTGACGGAGGATCGAATTGCTGCCATTATGTTGGTGTTTTGCTGAACGAAAGTAGAATTGTTGTTGAATTGAATAGAAAAAGTTGTTTGTAATTTACATTTTAGTTGAAAATACGAATAGTAGTCTTCTTGGAGTGTGTGTGATGTGAAAATGCGCCGGATATCGGAAATATGCAGCCACTATTGCAACAAATAACTTGTTGCCAGAAAATATTGTTCCTGAACCCATCATGGAGGATTTATAATATGTGTGTAGATAAAGTTATGTATGCAACTCTGCATAATTTGGCCTTAAAACACACGTGCGATCTTATTATGAAACTCGCTAAAAGCTCGTTTCATAAAACCGCACTAGTGTTTTAAGGCCTATCATTATGCAACCGTTGCATAAACTACTATTGTGTAATTATTTTTAATCATTATTTTGTGCTTCATTCATGGATATCTCTTGCCCAATATCAGAGAGGAAATTCCCTTATCTATCTAGTTAAAAGGGTATACTCGTCAGTTTGTGCATTTGTAACTTAAAAATCATAACTGTCGTGTGGTGTTGAGTAAAGGGATATTATTACTATAGTTGCATAAGAGCGTATTTCCGTCCGAGATATTATTTATATTCAATTATGAAATAGAATATGATAAGTGTAATCGAGCTTGTCAAATTGTCAATCACGTGTGTGTCAAAGGTTATCGAGTTTTGGAAGTATAATTGGGTTAGTTGATAATTAACCCACGGGTAGTAAGACGACTTTTACTAATAGGATGAGTTCTAAGAAACCAACAATAGTATATTTCTGACTTGACACTTTAAGTGGAGAGTTACATGTACAAACTTTGAGAGAGATACGCTATATCTTATATGCATTCTTAATTTTTGACTTGATGGCGCAGTAGTGTAGCGTCGCCTGCACCGAAGGTCGAGGGTTCGGAGTCCCGCTAGGGACAAACTTGGATGTTTAGATTTTATAAATGTATGTATTTCATACCGGTTTATATTATTGGCTAGTACCTATAGTACAGGAAATTCTAGTTTCGTACTAGATCAATGTGTTTGAGTTCAAGTTATTATTATCAGAAATCAGCTACTTGACTCCGCGTTCTGTTCCAATAAATATTACCTATTCGAATTCCCAATATTTCTATATGGTATACCATAAAGTTTAGACTTTAATAAGGTACATTGCGTGTGTTTTAGTATAAACTTTTGACCGCAGAATAAAAGCCATCTCGTGCCAACTCCGAAAATCATATGCCACGGTGTATAATTTGCAAAAAATATAACAAGAAGAGAACCCCAAATCTTTGGACCGCATGCTCGCAATACATATGTATAAGGCCTCAATCAAAGAACCGCAAGGCGCGGTTCGTTTCGGCGATTCCACGAGGCCAATTTACTTTTTATAAGCTAATGCAATGAACGAGTTTCTATGTTCATTAAATTAGAATTAGTACCTTCCACAGGTCTGCTGATTCTAAGTAGTGATCATCATTTATGGCACGCAGGTTGTTAGAAGTGCTAACCTTTGGATGCTGTATTAGGCTCTATTACCCAGATTAAGCAAGAAGCGTTGGATTTCCAATCTTGATACTACAGGCCAAATATCCTAAAGACACCGCTTAGCCTAACTTTTACTAGCAAATAAAGCTGTCAACTTGAGGGCGAGCTCGGTTTTAAGAGCGCTGTGATTGGTGCGTTCGAGGTTATGCGCTCCCCGCGCTTTCCTGTAGCCCCGCTGCTTATGGCTTATTGCCTCTAACTGGCTTTGGCTATGCGGAGTGTATTGGATATATGGTCTGTGCTTAATACACACACAGCTAATTGCTTTCGAAGCAAAAAGAGATGAGGAAGTTCGTAACTAAATGTATCTATAATCACATTGTCATAAAGATAACCTCGAGAAAAAACAAGTTCTAACATCTTCAAAACATTAAAATCGATCGAGTGCTTAAAAGTTAACGAAAGGTCAAGAGTGTAATGAATCTCTTGCATTAAAGTCAAAGGAATCGTTCCATTCACGCACCATTAGTGGTCACCGTTCGTAACGAACTCTTCCCCATGCTATTTCAAACTATACATTTATACGCACTCTCAAAAATTGGCCCATTACTGAACATCCCCTGCTCAAAGTAGGGAGAGCGTCCATCCGTGGCGATGGTCACTACCTGCCAACGCTATATGTACCTGTATACGAATCCCTTTATTATTATATAGGTATAAACAATCGTCCGTCTCGCTCCCGCTCACGGTAAAACTGGGCTTGAAATCGTTTTCTCTTTTACTCGCGCGCGTTGATGTCGTTTGCACGGGACTTTTGAGTAGGATACGCAAAGTTCAGAGTAAACATTACTGGAAAAGTTTGTATCGACTTAATTTCCGTAATAAATGTTTTTGAATAGAGCGTGATAGAGCTGATTAAATCAACACTGTAGGCTTATACATATTTAACACGATGTTTTCAGTATATAGATAAGCTTAGGTTAACACATATTCGTATCGTCGGTTCATTGCAAGAAATTAGTAAGTGACCCAATTCTGTAATAATAATTAACGATTGCGTGCTTTAAGTAGGTAGTAAGTTAGACACAAGATTAGCCTACATTAGCTAAATTCAACAATGTAATTAGTGACATTTTGCGTTCAGATCACTGTTATGAGATGCGTAACGTAATATGTGAGTTACAAGTATCGTACAGTACCTACCGCGAACAATGGGGTCGAATGAATATTAAATCACACAGATATTTATCGTAAAATCTTAAACGACAGTCAGCAATAACCATAAAGTTGAATGGCACACACAGCAAACATCTTAATAAACGATACTGCAATTTCAATTTATTGATCGGGTACAGTATCTGAAAAGCATGTGTTTTCTTTCGGTATACTGTTTTGGATGCAGTCGTTTATTTTAAATCAAAGGTAAGGAAGGCTCGAGAGGGCTCGGGAGGAAAACGGGAGGGGGGATCAAGATCACGGCGCGGGCCCATAACCGGCTGGCATTTAAATAAAATATAAATATTCCAAACTAGACACTATCTCTACTTAAACTTAATAAAATGAAAGTTAAATGAATTGTTTATATTTCGAGATCACGAATGAAAACTGTCTAATTTACATAAATCACACGCTGACTGACATTGAAAGTCATTAATGCTATTATTTGCTTGTCTGAAATTGCTGGAATACAGATGATAATTTTTAAATTTTGCTGGCAAAATCTGTACCTTAGGTACCTATAAGGTTTTAGCCTCGAATCAATTAAAGTAAAAGGGCTCACCTTAGCGCTGTGGAACAAGGCGCTGTGCCGAGTCATCTTAGCTTTAGTCATTATAATCACAACACAGTTCTCACTACACTTGATAAACTTTCGTCATGTTGACGATCCTTTTATGTTCATGGGAAAATGTGAAACTTCGCGCGCGACCAGTGTTTACAATGGGAGCTCGGACGTGGGAGTGTAAAGTTTACGGTAAGCTGCGCGCGCGCACGCCGGCGCTCGCAGCGCTCCACGTGGACAAAACACGAACTTAGCCCATACTAGTTTAAAACCTCAGCAGTTTATCAGCGCCCCGCGCGGCTACGGACCGAAACCACCTTTTGTTTATAGCGGCCATCTTGTTTTGAGGAGACGCGGGAACGGCGATCACAAAAAAAGCAATTGCCTTTATTATGGGATAGGATGCGGCTAGATTGGGTTTTTTGTGTAAAGATGCACAGGATTTATGTGATTAGCGATGGCGTGCGTAATAATAATGATATAATAATGATGGTACACATTAATACAGAGTGTCTTATCCTAGCCCCACAGGATTCACTGTAAACACACTTTGGCTCAAAACTAGGATTTACATTTCGTTGCGTTATGGACATATTGATATCTATATATGTATATGTAGAGCTGTCGAGTGGCAATACTATAATTATAGTGCTCATCACACAAAATTAGCATCTAGCGAGATTCGAAACCACTATCACATACCTACCTAATTGGGAAACGTGTCACCGTGGTCCCCCCGTGGCCCCTAACAGGTAAGACACAAGGATAAGTTAAACCGTCTTATCTCTAAGTGCGTCTCTCTCACACTAGTGCTGAGGAAAGAGATAGTCATAGAGATAAACGGGTTTACCTTACCATTGTGTCTTGCATGTTAGGGCGGCAGGACAATGATGGGACAGTGTTTATTTTATTTTACATTCACTTGTAGATTTATACTAGTATATTATGTTATTATATATATACATATATACAAAATTCAGTATAAATACATATGCATATGTTTAGGTATCACGAAATAAAAACATAATCCATCTACCGTACGCGTCTAACAAAAGAAGTCCAGAGATCTTATTTTTTTGTGCAACGTATTCAATCAAAAATAATAATGGGAACTGTTTATTTTCGTAAGCTCATATCTAACTCGACATTATTACTGCTTAAAGAACCTTACAGGGAATATAATAAGTTTGTATTGGGATGCAATATAAAAGCGACTTACGGGCTTGGGGAATCAAGTAGTCGTATTTCGTACAACCTGCTCCGATAGTGTACTTTTTTTTGGTGCAGGAGCAGGTGGGCTGGTGAAAAAAGTTTCGTTTAAGTGTGAGGGAGGCAGGATAGCTTTGGTGATCGCTTATTTAAAAAGCCACGGTTAAGTCTCATGGAATAAGCCATGGATATTCTGAATACGGTAATTCTTTTAATTTTGTAATCTATTTTGAATACAAAGATTACATTATTGAAAAATAGAATTTCAATCACACTGGCTCGTAATTATTAGAATTACTTATATGCTAGAAAAACGGATCGTATGGCTAAAATATGATCGGCGAGGTTAACGGATTGTGTATAAGATGTTATGTCGCAGTGTCCCAGGTACAGCCGCCACCATTTGGAAACATAGCTATTAAAATAGTAAGCTTTACCATATAATTCAAAAAATCCTTGCAAGTGCTATGAAAAACATTGTGTGTAATGTAACACGAGAACGTCGTGCCATTAAAGTCCACGCTGTTTGCTCGGACTTTGAATGTCCCTTCGTTCATAATTGCTTCTTTACTGCCCTTACACAATGTACTATTACTAATTTACCTACGGTGTACAGACCCTGCCTGTGAATTGATGTCAATAGGCTCGAAGTTGTATATATATATATAAGTACATACATATTTTGTGTGCTGACGTGCTAAATAATATTCGATAGCCTTGACAGAGATTTAGCGTTCTTTGTCTCGCAGCACTCGTGCGCTTTCTGCAATAGGTACTCCACCTCTTTAACGATTGGTACTAAATGGTTGGAAGGAACAAGTGCTGACTTATATCAAGAGTAACTAAAAAATATCACAAACAAAAATAACGATTAAAAAAGCTTTGAAAACAAAAGTTTGAATGTATTCAAAAACATACGATAGAATATGAACTCATATTTCCATTTACGAAAAATACCACGAAGCTCAAGCTAAAGCTGAATCCCAACAGAATTATAATCTAATTTCACGCACATAATCCCGGGCTCCGGGAAAAAAATATAAAAAACGCCAAGGCCCCAGAGATTCCCGCCTAACTATAACTACCTACTATAAGTAGTGTGGTCTATTACTTATTTTCATTCCTGAGTAATTGCGTGGCCCAATTACAGCTCCTGCTGGTCCACCAACTTTTTTGTGGCTGTCAAAGTTCTTATCGCATTGGAATAAAGTGTGAAATTGCTTAGATAAGAACTTTGCCAGTCCATAGAAAAGTTGGTAGACTTTGTAGGTGAGAAATGGAGTGCAGTAACAAGATGTCGGTAAACTATTATTTAAATTATAGGCACGGCTTGCCGCTACGCAACGCAACTCCGATTGCAGATAACTGTGAGCTCGACAGATTTGTCGTAAGTTTTTTTTTTACAGAGTTTACATATAAAACGTGACGGTTCTTTTTCAAATAAGATCTTGTTCTCATATGGTACGAATGTTTGTAATTTTATTTTGTTCGAGTGTGTTTTCTTCCTTGTCTGTAAGAGCGAAGCTTAGAACTCCTTTGGCCATTATGTTGTCCATACTATCTCAAAAAACTCATATGGAATAGATATGTAAACCTTTCCTACCTTCGCACAAATTACATATCTTTTAAATAATTTTGCATAATATATTTAAAATGGCGGCAGTTCATTTCTGGCGTGTCTCGAAATTTCCACTGAAAGCATCGTCTTACAATTACTTAAGTTGTAAGTAACAAATGCATACTCTTGTTAACAAGAAATTAATCTGAAACCGTCTTGATTATTATGAATTCCTATAATTAATACAATAGGTGTTAATTAACAATAGGGAGCACGGAGCGTGAATCACGACATACGAAGCCTTACGTAAAATGTCCATAGTAATGTTCAAGTTCACGAGTCACATTGTGGCCCTTGCACAAGAATGCAGAAATGATAAAAAATCTCAGAGGAAGACGAAAGATTGCTTCATAATTAATAACTGCCGAGTAGGTAATTTAGGTTCCGATGGAGATCAGACACGGTCAGGATCTAGCAATTTTATTTTTTGCTGTTTACTATAGAAGAGGTTATGCATAAAACGGGATAGTTAAAATCCCACTTCTGAATAAAATAAATCGGGAGTTGAGGAGCTATTCCTCTGACAATTACAATCGAAGCGCACGGTAATGCGCAAAAGTCGAAGTTCGAAGATTTTAAATATGTATCGTTCTAACACCAACTGAAAGTGTGAATTTACAATATCACATCTTCGCGTTAACATAGATATAAAAGTCTTGCTAAGCAGTGGCTAAGACATTAAACACACTTTAACTTCTTTCCTCAATCACAATTCAATCTTAATCTTAACTTAAGAAACCTTCCCACCCACTGGTTTATATTATAATCTTTACCAAATAGTAACGGACCTAGTTAGTTATAAGAGCACTCTATTTTCTAAATCTCCACCATTATAAATACCATCAGGTGCGCGTGCGCTGACAAGCAATTTGGATTAGTAACTGGCACTTAAATGCAGCGGAGTATGTCATTAAAAGAATGTGTTAAAAACTACTTTGAAATTTAGATACTTGTCATATATAATTTCTGAAGTTAATAATGACTTAGCTCACAGGATTCCATGGTGAAATTATCCTGGAGATTGTAAGTTGAGTTTGTGGATACTAAAAAGAATAATAATATAATAACTATTATTTGTTACTAGCTTGTACCGCTTTGATCGCGTGGAATTCGGTTATAGTTAATTCCCGTGGTAACTTTTAAATCTTCCAGGATAAAAAGTAGCCTACCTATGTGATAAATTTACAGTTTATTCAGACAACTTTGGTTGTTGAAAATGAGAACCATGCAATGATGACACGGCAATGATAATGATTAAATATTTTAGCATCAATTTAAATAAATAATATCCGTAATAACACCGTCCAACTATTTACCTTTAACCAGTCAAAACAATAATTAATCATCTATGCAACCATTATTAATAGTCTCACGAGCGTTCTTTTATCACAATACAATGCTATATGAACTACATTAGTTTGTATAGTTGGCTAATTATACTATAAATCATACTATATAGTAGCCTTATTTTCTTGACATAATCTTTCAAACCAATCTTAGTAGACACAAAAGGTTTAACGCTAGCGCTACCCCTTTCTTCCCTTCAGATCACGAAGGAGATGCAGGTCGGTAGGTACTTTTTTTTTTCTTTATACATATCTTCACACCCCATAACAACAAAGATTCATTTTTTTCATTCTGATTTTAGTAAATTGGAGTCTCTGAATAAAACAATATTTTCATATTTTAATAGTCTTCTATCTTCTATCTTTACATATAAAAAATACCATGAATCACTTATAGACAACGCACTGCCTCCCTGCCGGTTTGAGGAGGAGACATTCCTCGAGTACCCTAAAGGTGCAAATAAACGAAACCCTCCTTAGGGTTTTGTTTATTAATTCCATCCCTAAAAGGGTGAAAAGATTCGAAAAAAGGGGAGACACAACATCCTAAAAAATGTTGATTCTCACAACGAGCCCTTTTATTTTATATATGTTACACTACATAGTTGGCAAAACTTTTTCTTTATATTTTCTAATTTACCCCCCAAAAGTGGCCAATTCATTTATTTACATTATGCGTCCGTGTTGCGGTCACCGACTTACATATGTGTACTAAATTTCAACTCAATCGGTCCAGTAGTTTCTGAGCAAATTGGCTGTGACAGACGGACAGACAGACAGACACACGAGTGATCCTATAAGGGTTCCATTTTTTCCTTTTGAGGTATGGAACCCTAAAATTAAGAAGACTACAAGAATTCAGAAACCATAGCTATCCTGCATCTAATCATGGACCGCTCCCTACAATAGCCGAAATGGTAATACTTAATCATGTGATAATTCTAATGTTGCCGGTGAAATGGGGAATAATCTAATTTTATGTAGGACTGGGCCTGCATTTGGCCCTAGATTTGCGTTCCCGGGATAATCCCAATCCCGGGATATTGCCAAGAATAGGCAATATTAGCAACGGCACATTATGACTTGCAACCAACTTCCGAGCAAGCGTCAATTTATCTACCTATGCTGCTCTACGACTATCACAGCCAGGAAGGTTCGTTAAATTAAGCATGAATGCGTTTCTTAAAACGATCAGGGTCAAGTACCTCCTCTAATGCCTATCGATAGATTGTCCATTAAAGCTGTATGTAGATATTTTTTGTTAACCAACACGATCTTTCCACACACGTGTGTTCATTTACAACTCCTACGACCGGTTTTGTATTTCGTACCAACACACGAATACTGCCTATCCAGCTATCTCCATAGCCGAGGGGTATGGTAAAAATATAACAGAGAATAGTTCTTAACTTGTCAATCATAAGACTGTATTTACATCAATTGTAACTGTCTGTTTAAGTTGTAGTAACTCGTAGTAAACTAAAAACGAGTTCTGCGCTAAGTGGAAGTGCTAAGTCTGCTCAAAAAGCAAGTAATTTCCCGTTACAAAGCTTCTAAATATAGGCACGAGTGCAAAATACGAAAATGAATCGCATTGAAAGAATTAAACTAAGCATATTTTATTAATTATATTATGTAATTTAATTAGGAGGTTTTTTAAACCGTCAGAAGTACTTTAGAGCAAGTACATAATTTTGAAAAAAGATGGAAGTCGAGTTTATTTTTGAACGAAGTGAATAAAGGCTTCTGAATAATAATATTTTATGATACAACTCACAAAATAATTTGCCAAAAGGCAAGACCTGGTGCGCCTGTAGAAAGTAAGCAGGCAATGATTATGCCGGCAGCAATGACATTGCCGGAGTTCTTTAGGAGGCGCTACATAATTGGTATGGTAGACTTCATTACATTACATTCCATCGAATATTTCTGCAGTTTTCGCCACCTTGTAACATTACTTTCAATTAATCGAAATGATGTCCATATAATGTTAATATAGGAATAGCTGTGGCCGCGACTATATTCGCAAAGCCTACGGGAAAGCATTATTGGAATAAATAGTATTCTTTGTTTTACTACAAGATATGGGACAAAGTTCATCCAAATCCATCCAGAAGTTTGCGCGTGATTGAGGAGCAAACACAAACATGTTTAGGTTTTTTCACATGCATTGTGTGAAGTCCCCAATCCGCACTGGGCCCGCGTGGCGACAACTGCCCAGTCCATTCCACTATAAGAGGAGGCTTGTGCCCAGCGGTGGGACATTTATTGGCTGATGGTGATGAAGATGAAGCGATGTAGGGAACATAATTCATTAATCGACTTGTTATAGGTAATTTTGATGGCTCAAGTGTCCAAGACTAGCACCAAATGTTTACACAACACTGTGCACCGCTCCATTGTTCTTATCGTTATAATTCTCGGTTTGTAAACTTTCTTCTGCTGAGTGAGGCTTAGCACGCGATTCTCACGCGATTCATAAACCCGCAATACTTACTATAAGTACTTACTGTAGGTAAGTTTCGTAATTATCACCAACATTAATCGTCTGTCGCCGGTTATCTGGTGTTGTGATCCGTATACGTGACTTTATTAAGTCTTTACGTATCTAATGCAAAACCAATGTTTCCGGCTCAATTGAAAACGGCCAATATAACGCATTAAAGCCGATGTTAAATATCGTATTAAACGGTAGCTAACATTATTAATAAAAATAAAAAATATTGCCCAACAAGTATTGTCACCCTACACCCAATTCAACCAATATCATCTGTCAAAGTAATAATTTTAGGTGTCAATTCAATTCAACTGGAGCGAGGGAGTCAATGTTTAAGGAAAGAAATTAGGATAAATGTAGAAGGAATTAAAAGTGGATTTCTTCATTCGTGGAGTTGTTAACCTAGCAGCCCTGAGTGCATATCATTCTAAGAAACTAGTATGAGAGCGACGCACTAATGGATAAGATAAAGATAGCTTGTCCTCGTGCCATCCTTACTAGGACCGCACGCAGGTGAGATGAAAGTACCTATCTATGCTATGGTTTTGCATTACGTCTTCAAAGTCACTAGTAATCTTCTGCAATAATGTGTTGTATGGTAGTTAGATAATAAGTATGATATGGATCTTACTTGTACGAAATAAAGAGTTATCTACTATATAAAAATAAGTCGGGTTTTCCTTCCTGACGCTATAACTCCAGAACGCACGAACCGATTTCCACGGTTATGCATTCGTTGGAAAGTTCTCGGGCTCCGTGAGGTTTATAGCAAAGAAAATTCAGGAAAAATTTCAACAGAAAAGCGGGAAAATCTTTTTTCACATACAGCGCCATCTCTGATACATAGCTACACCAAACGAAGCCATCTGGTGGCGAAACGGAGTTCGCCGGGTTTACTAGTTATTACTATTATTATTAATAACGTGAACAGAGGTTAATTTAACTGTTTTGTCATCGAGCGTTGTTTTCCATGATCTGAGCAATGAATACTATGTCGTCAGCAAACCGAAGCCGAGCCATATCAGTGTAACAAGTAGGTATAGGTATTTAAAACAGAATAAGAAACACAACGACTGAGAAAATGAGTGTCGATAAATAAAAAGATTGAAAGAACACCAAGTTAATTAAACAAAGCCTCCTTGAGTTATAATACCACGCAAATAACAAGTCACGCCTCAATTCGAAAGACTTTCGATTCGTGCTGATTGCACGATCACCTCGGCAATAATAGAACATCACAACAATTTACTTGTCATTGAGACAACAATTACAATATTAATAACATACGATTAAAAACACCCTTTGTACAAATGCGTGATTATCTGTCCAACAACAGCAAGAACTGTTTTTATAATTATTACCTTCATCACAAGATTCAGAAGGCAGCACCATTGTTGCCCCAACTAGATGAGAACAAAATTTGAATACCTAGCAAAATTCAATCCGAGCATTTTATCCGACGCTGTCAAACTAATAAACACACAAACGTCGTGAAGCTAATTTACTTCACTTCATTTGCATGATGCTCAGATTTGGTCCGCGCATAACTAGTAGATTTCTCCAAAATTCTACAACCTGTTCTGCGGCCGTGCCTTATGGTGCTTTCTCGTAACCGTTTAGATAATGAACCAGAATAGCTTGTGTCCCTTGATTAGCTCGGCTTCGTGTGGTGCCTATTTGGGGTTAATCGGTCAACAAAATAAATCCCGTTAAGGAGTTAAGAAGGGGAAATTTTAAAGGGTTGATTATTAGAGTTTGTCGATAACGTAAATAGCCCTGATTTATATGCGTCTTCTATCTTGGATTAATAGAAACTTCACTGCGGCCTAACATGATTGACACAAAGACAAATTAAACCCGTTTATCTCTATGACTACACTGAGAAAAAATTACTGTACCGACATACGTAATTCTGGATGCCACGTACGTAATTCTAGAGAAAAACGTACCTAACGTAAGTAGAGACTCGGCTACATGGATAATGTTGCGGACTACAAATGCGTGTATACGTTTTTTACATTATCACGTAACAATCGACATTATTTCGGATGCTTCGACATTATTCTGGCTTGGCTGCGAATACATTACGGTAATGCAGGTACAGCACCAAAATTTTTCTCGGTGTATCTCTTTCGTCGGCACTAGTGTGAGAGAGACGCACTTAGAGATAAGACGGTCTATCTTATGTTTGTGTTATTCATGTTATGGTCACTACTGCTTTCATAATTACAATGTTCCTATTTCTACCTTCAACGACGGGCTCGAACGCCGACACAAACATAATACCTACGTCATTACGTCAACTTTGATCGATAACGAAGTAAGTTATAGATATTTTTGATGTCAACTGTACCATCCTTGATTGCATTGCCGAGCATTGTAAGATGATTATTTAAATTCACAATTAAAAAAATCAGTATTTCAATATTTGCTAGTAGGCCACACGAGTTCTTTACATCACTGACTCTACCAAGTACCTACCAGCGCTTTGCAGGGTGATATCTGCTGAGAAGAAGCGCCACAAGAAAGCTCACTATTTGAACAATATGCACATAATAGATGATAGTGCTAACTTGTCGTCGCCTATTTAATTTTAATTACTTACTTATATGTTATTGTTTGTTAGTCGATATAGAGCACTGATGCCTGAAATAAATGGTTACTCTTAGGCTTGCTTTTTATAATATTCACGTATTAATATTACTAACGTCGAATAAGCACTGACTGTCAGTGGCGATGTCGAAGCGAGCCATAGAAGTCAACCCTGACTGCGGCTAGAATTGCACCAGTGGTCTGCCCGTAGGCTTTATTTTTTTACACTTGACGTGGCCATTCAAGGCGGTATCGCCAGCGTCCACAGTTACGACACTCACCAAGTTTAGTATTATTTATAGACTCCAAGTTTATGAGCGAGCGAGGACAGGTTAACGCCCAAACTATCGCCTGACCAAATAGCTTATTTGCATTTTATTGCCCCCTCTTTTATATGGTTGGTTCGTTCGTCAAATGTTTTATGCTAATCTATTGTTCTGAAAGCTTTTTATCAAATAGTAATTTCTACGTAATGGCCACGTTTGTCTTTCGAAAAAATAAGGTTATTTACCTAAGATGTTAATGTCTCGTTCTATTTTTGGAATTCGTAATTTGTATTGACTTGGAATGGCCTTACTACTACAAGATTTACAGCATTTATCATTATGAAATTATGAAATGTTAACCACTTGTTTTTCATTAAAAAGACGAAAAACTTTGTCACCAAATTACGAAAGTGTGCGTGAAGGAATGTCCCCACTACGGTATGTTTATTGGACAACCAAGTGCCGCCGTCTAATTTGTAGATGAGACATCTTGACAATAGCACTTGCGTTCGTCAACCTTCTTTCGGTAGTTTTTTTTTTGTAGAGTCTTGGACGATTCTGAATTTCTCAGCCCCAAGAAGTTGGTTTTTCAGTGTTCTTTATTTCAAAATTAATAATCGTGGTATATACCTAGTCACTTAACTGCGAAGAAAACAGCCAAATTACTATGTCTTACTGAGCGCCTACAAAAGTTTCACTAAAAGATAAATATTATATTACTAATTTAAAAAATACAATTGTTGACAATATTATTAAACAAGATGATCTTTATAATTTCTGTGAAATTATTAGACGTAAATCCACTTAACAAAATAAGATAACCAGTAACAAAATAACAATAACAGAAAAGCATTTACTTACAAGGATTGCCGGTAGACAAAATATTTAATTCTATCGATTAAGATACCAAGTTACTATGGACCGATACAGAAGTAAGGATTGGTTGTAATGTAGACAAAATGTGAATAGGTAATTTAACTGTAACATTGTAAGATAAGAATAAACCGCAGAAAACAGATACAATTACAAATCGATATTTATAGGCGATAGTTTGTACGTATTTGAAGTACTTAAGAATAATACCCAAACCTATAAACAAAACCAACTTGAACTAAATATACCATACAAACAAGGACATGAATCAAATTGAAAAAAGTCACTTCAGACAGAAACATCGCCATTTCGCTACATAAATTTGTCTTCAAATGAATCCAGTTAAAAAAACGTTATAACGTAATAAAACAATATATAACACTAGTCATGTACATATTAAGTCGCATTATAAATAAGAAGTCCATGAACCGCGACAGGAATATAATTCTCACGGCGATCGCGGGTCCACTGTTCGGCGCACACGCACGGTTGTGGTGTGGCGAAGAAAATCAAAGATGGCGGAACAATTGTGGGAGACGTAGGGATCTTATTGATATCATGACGTATTAGGAAACCGTGCCGTTAGTTTCCTATTTCATCCGTAATATGGTTTAAACATTTAATGTCCTACTGTGACCTCTCTCAATCTGTCATGGCATGTAGGTAGAAAGTCCGCTTCATTTTAGTCTCGCACTCGTCTTTGGATTATATTTGCCGTATAAGGTTACGGGAAAGGCAGCTATTGTAAAATATAAACCTATGGGCTACGCCTAATGTCGTAAACCCACGAGAAAGCTCGTGTATTCTTTTTGTAACCACAAAAACATAAAAATGGCTCCATGTTTCAGCGTAAGCGGGAAGCGTGAAGCCACCGCGGTCCCACACTCATCCCGCGTTGTTTGTGGCAATTGCCCCGAGATTCCCAATATCAATAAATTCTATTAGATATCTATTGTTTCAATTGCGCTGCTGGGAATAATTGAGCACGACTTTCTTAGGAGCCTGATCGAATAGCGAAGACGATAGCCAAATAAAACCCGATGTAAAGAGTTCTATTTTAGCGTCCCCAGCGTGACACGAGTATTAAGTTTTCCCCATCTTATCCCTCAGTGCGTCTCTTTCAAACGAGTATCGATGAAAGAGATGCACTGAAAGTCAAGATGAGGATAACTTATCGTCGTGTCAAACTTGCTAGGGCCACTGGGCGCGCATACTCAGCGTCCGTTAATTCTAATAACATGTTATTATTAAACAAATTCAGTCCACTTCCAAGATTACCTACAATCAGTGATGAAGACATCAGAAACAATGAAATTGCCCTTGACAAAAGCTGTTCAATGGACATTCGATTTGAGCTTCCTTATTGCAGCCTGCGCTTTCAGCGTGCGTACAATTACGCGCAATTGGTGGTTTCACCTTATTCATAACGCGGTTAACCTATGACCGTCCAGTTGTAAATGTAGTAATTAGATCGCTACCCAAGACAGGTCGGTCGTGCTCGGCTGGTGTTCCCACACGTCTCGACTGTATGCTAAGCTAAACCGAGGTCTGCTCGGTTCAGAAATTAAATATGTTTTTCTGGTGTAAAACAAATTATTCCGCATGAGGTAAATAATGTCGGGAATCAGAAATGTACGCGACAACATTATAAATCTACTGTGAATGAGTTAACCGTTTGAAGCTACGTTTGATGAGCATCAAGTTACCGAGAAACGTTGCGGTGTTAAGCAATAGCCAGCCGAAGTAAAGCGTCAATAAAAGTCACCAGTAATCAGTCTAACTATTTAAAGCTACCATAATTTAGGGAGCTATAAAACGAACGGGGAAATTGGAAGCGAGTTCGTTACAAATGTTTCACAATGGACAATGGCGGTTTTTTCTGGCAGTTAGTCACAGGAGGCCCGAATCCTTGAAGACGGTCAGGAAGGGTGACTCAGCGGGTCGGGTCATGGTTCAGAGAGCACTACAACCCGCGTGCTAACAATATAACCTCAATTACAGTTCAACTTTGTTCCAATCGCCCCCGGCCTGCAAACCTCGAACTCAAGAACTGAATTCTAAGAAATTGTAAATAACCCAGCAGGTAAATCCAGCGTTTTTAAACAGGTAAATATGTAATAAGTAACTACTTGGAAAGGAAATGATACGTGTAAACGGATATATGACACGCAAATTGAGTTATGAACATAAATAAAACGGATCATCGGACAAAGTTCTTACAATTATCATTAAGGTGGTCCGATGCGGACTCATAAACTAAATAAATGCCAGTTTGACCTGTGTGACACTTATTGAAGGAGTAGAATAACCGTAACGTATCGAAGCATGAGTTGGCACGCCACGTCGATTGATACTATTGATAGTCCAAGTGGTCTGTTCAATAGAGCGCGTAATGCGCCGTGATATTGTCGGGCAATAAGCACACGTCTTAATTTATTAGCAGTGTAATTAGCGAACAGTTGATTAAATTACCTAAGAACAAAAACTACAAACAACAAAAATTACAAATGATAGCTATGAGGCCATCTCAAGAAAAAAGAAGAGGTGAATTTGTGATTAAAAAAACTGTCACTTATTCTCAGCAGGTGTGTCGTTACGCTACTTTAAGTTTAATATTTGAGAACGCTCAAAAAATAATGTCCGATGTGAATCTTTCAAGCAAAATAACGCTTGTCCTCAAAAAGCTGTGGACCACTTAACATCTCATGAGACTACGGAATATAATTTAACGTTTCCATAATCTATTGTAAACATCGGAGGTGAAATTATGCTCTAAATTATTTAAGCATTAGAGTGTTTCCGGCTGACTTGGAAATGGTTTAATAGAAGGCAGCGCCGTGGAAACGCTTGATAGCACATTTCCGGACACACACGTAGATCCCGACGCCGAAATTGATATAAAATTATATGTGATGACGCAATTTTAGTCAAACAAATTGGCATGACGTGATCCTAGCATTTATTTTACCGTTCTTGATTTTAAACTGACCGTAGATAAAGATAAAAGAGCCCGTGTTTGCAAAACAAACGTAAAAACCAAGAAGAATTCTGATGCCTTCAACTCATTGAGTTCTTTCGCAATGTGAACAGCGGTAACAACAAACAAAACTGGCTTTTGATTTCTTCTTGTGCGAGTATTAACATTTCACCTTATTATTACTTAAGTCGGTATTGTCATCTGTTACATAGGCTAAAAAAAATAATTGGCAGCAGGTCAGTACTTTCAAAATGGTGTGGTCAGTCTGCCCCACAAACGGTACAGATCGCTGGCAATTTTAGGCGAATGCCAAGGGTTAGAAAGCTTTCAATAGCGTCATTATTCACGAGCAACAATAGACGTTCTGACCAACATAACATTTCATCTATCGTTACACAGCACAGTGAGTAAAACCAATGCAATATTTTAATTTAATTCGTTCCTATGCTTCTACAGCCAGAGAAACAATGATGTTGAGTTCCATCAATTTCTTAAGTCGTTGTGAATTAAACAATTGAATCATGAACCGTGACGGTAGCACCCACAAAAGTGCTTATTAAAAATGCAATAAAATGACCCACAATGTACAAAGCAGCGATTATGGCCGCCGTGGGATCTGGATTGATGCTCCACTGAAATAATTACGATTTCCAATCTGAGCTTCCATAAAAGCCTGTTTTGACCACCGAAACCGAAATCACAGTTCTGGTGTCAGCGATCGAGGAAATAAAGAAATCTAATAATGTATTATGTCACTTAAATAAATCTTTTGGTAAAGTGTCTCCATCAATTTAGCAACGTCCGTTCAGTCAAACTAGGAACTTAAGGATGGCCGGCCAATATCATTTAGGAGCGAGATTTCAAGAGGAACTTAGCAAAAAAGCGAAATTAGCTCAAAGTTATATGAAATAATGAGGAAGAGAATGTTGCTTATCTTATCTTGGTGGTTAAAACAATGCAGAAAAAATTAAGGTACTAAAAGACTACTCGTCAAGGATGAATAAATTCATTTTCCGCATTGCATAAGAGTCAGTACCAGAACAACTCTAGCTAAATATATTCTTCAGAATACAATAATGATTATTCATTAATTAAACAGCACACAGTCGCAGGTGGATATAAGAAGGGCGTCTAGTGTCTGTTCCCACAGGGTTCCCACGATAAGGTTCCTTCCGAAGGCGGCGACCCGTGTCGCTACCGTCTTGGGTGCCGCCGGGCGCCCACCTCGCGCCTCTATTGTTCCACCAACTTTTCTCTACATATTCACTCGAACATTTGATCCAATGTTGCTCTAACTTCTTCTAGCTGTAACTTCAAGGTGTTGGTTCCAAGTATTCGACCAATATGAGCGTCGCAAAGTGTTGCACGCTATTTGAATAACAGTTCAAGATCAACCGAGTGGAACGCTTACAAATTCGTATAATTATAATATTAAGTCGCATTTTACGAGATCGAAAAACACTCTGGTAGATGTTATATGAGCATTTTAGAAATGAGTTTTTATTTTTCGAACCGAACGCAGAAAATTTGATTTTATTACTTAAGTACCTTCGTTTCTTGATTGTGCGTTTTCTAATTCACAATGAACATCAAAACACAAATGTAAACATACTCGTAAATAATGCAGGTCCAGAATGCACTTCAAAAGCGGACTCAGGCAAGTAATTAAAGGTATATTAACTAAATAACGAACTCAAGCACTTAAGTAAATGCTACAATCTAGATTTTTGATGACAGTCATGAAACAACAACGTTGAGGCACGATGTGGTTTGTGTTGCAACAGCTTATATAGCAAGAACATTGTAGGTAATGTCTGTGCTAATTTGGTGGGACATTTTAAATTAAATCAGTCTGTATTTAAAATTGCTTTTGTGTTCATATTTGTATAATACAGCTATAAGTAAATATCCTACTAATATTATAAATGCGAAAGTTTGTGTGAGTGTGTGTGTATGTGTGTGTTTGTTACCTCTTCCCGTTAAAAAGGGCTGGACGGGTTTTGATGAAATTTGGAATGGAGATAGCTTATACCCTGGATTAACACATAGGCTACTTTTAATCCCGGAAAATTGAAAAGTTTCCGAGAGAATAACGATAATCAAACACTACGCGCACGAAGATGCGGGCACAGCTAGTATAATATAAGACTTGGATACTCATCAATGGGGAAATATACGACATGTCAGACGTATAAATATTTATTGTTACTGGAAGAATCAATGAAGAAGCGCGGTGCGGAAACGTCTTGGATATCGGCGCGCGACGGAATGTCGCTCTGCGCCTGCGCACCTGCGCGCCGAAAAACTACAAATACCTACTTATAGATAAACTTTTCTGTGGACTCTATTGGACTGACAAAGTTCTTGCTGCATTGGAATAAATTGCTCTTTTGCTTGGGTAAGAACTTTGACAGCCAGAATAAGTCTATAGATGTATACCTACTCGTACCCATTCGTCTGAATATATTAATGAGACGCTTAGCTGCGCCTCTATTCGGGAACGCTAAGTGATGTTTTAGCGACTCGCGAGCAAGATTTCTCATTCCACTCTTCCGCACCACGCTTAATGCGTAAGAGCGAGATGCGAGTCTCGCTCGCGGGTCGCTGCAGTATCGCTTAGATGTTCCCGTATAGACGCCCTGTATAGCGTTGAAGCTTCAATGTTTGACTGTGGATGCGGAAGGTTTCATTGGCGTTAAAAAATCACCGACTGCTATACTTATGACTCCCAAGATTTTGAAGAATCTGAAAATGGCAAGCTTATTTACATGAAAATTTCAGAACTTATTTATAAACAGGCGAAATACGATCCACTTGTTCACCCACTCGATGCGAAAGAGATGCTATTTCAACACACTTTGAGGCTCCTCAAGATAGTAGCAAACAAATTGTATAATGCACAGTTAGTGTTGTGTAATTGTAACTGGACGTATTCAAAAACATTTAAAATGAGACTTATGTCAATGAAAAGATAGAATGTCGATCTGTCACTAGAATTATACATTATTCGTACATGCTCTGAGTTCCTTTTATTTATTAATTTCAACATTAGTGGCGACCGTGACCGAAATGGAGCGATATCTTCGGGAAAGAAAGGAATTACGGCGAATTTTCACGCGCTCCGCCAATTTAATATAAAATAAGTTTGATGGAGCCGTAGCCGATCTGAAGAGCGACTAAGAATATTTAAGTGACGTGGCTGAAAGAATGCTCGCAATAGACCGGGACATCCACAACCTCGCCCTAGACTCGGAGGAATCATTCAACGAAACAGAATTCGAGAAATTAGTGGACGAGGCGGAGGCATATAAGAAGAGATGGATCTCGATTCGAACGAGATGCGAGCAAAAGATAGAAGAAGCCAGACGTGAAGAAGATAGACAGTCTCAGACAGGATCTGCCGTTACAGCCAGAAGCTGCCGAAATCTGAAGTTGCCAAAGCTCGAACTAAGGAAGTTCGACGATGACCCTAAAAATTGGCTCGGCTTCTGGGGGCAATTTAGAAAGATCCACGAAGACACTATGATAAGCGACGACGACAAGTACCAGTATCTCGTGCAAGCAATGACAGAACACTCCAACGCACGCGAGTTAGTTCAAAGCTTCCCCCCATCCGGAACGAGCTACCATAAGGCCTTGGACCATCTGAAGAGCCGTTTCGCCAGGGAGAAGGTGTTAGTGGAGACGTACGTGCGCGAACTGTTAAGATTAGTGTTGTGCCAAGCGAAAGGAGACTTTTTATTGGACACTAGGTCGTTGTATGATAAACTTATGACATATTTACAGGCTTTAGATTCGTTAGGTGTGACTAAAGATAAGTACGAGGCAATGCTTTTCCCATTAGTCGAATCTGCTTTACCTGAAAGTATTTTATTAGCGTGGGGTAGATCGCGAGTACAGAAACCGAAATGTTCTGATCTGCTTAACCAGCTTTTAACGTTTTTAAGGAACGAGGTTGAATCAGAAGAACGTATTCGGCTTTCCAGGTCAGAATTTAATACAGAGCCGACGTGTTCATCTTACGGCAGCCTTCGTGAAAGTGCGAGTAAGATAGCACCCACAGCAGCCTGCATCATATCAACCGAAGCAAAGGAAAGCAGGAAAACAGAAGGTATGGAGCAAATATGTTATTTCTGCGATAAAACTACGCACACAGTAATCGAATGTAACAAAGCGGGCAAAATGTCATTAGATGAAAAGATAGAATGTCGATCTGTCACTAGAATTATACATTATTCGTACATGCTCTGAGTTCCTTTTATTTATTAATTTCAACATTAGGATGTTGTGTAATTGTAACTGGACGTATTCAAAAACATTTAAAATGAGACTTATGTCAATGAAAAGATAGAATGTCGATCTGTCACTACAATTATATATTATTCGTACATGCTCTGAGTTCCTTTTATTAATTAATTTCAACATTAGTGGCGACCGTGACAGGACTTTTTTAGTTAAGGCAAATTAAATTTTATTTATTAAGCAATTGAAAAACTAGACAATTGCATTTATTTATGTATAAATTCATAAAACACAATTTTATTTCTGTCTATATATCTGTCTAAAGGGCGCACCTTTGCCACATTACAAATGTTAATGACGCGCTTGACATTTAATTAAAATTAAATTTAAATAACGCGCACGCGCCATTCTAATAAGTAGTAGCTGTTAGCAAGCTGCGTGAAATATTGAACCGATATCGACAGATGTTTAACAGGTGTTGTGGAAAAAACTGAACATACGAAAACATTGTATTTCTGTAGCTTATAACTTATGCTTATAGCTTCTGTACTATTAAATAATTGTAGTTGTAGAAATGGACGTGCAATTGGCTACTTGACTATAGTAACAAATATTTATGTGTGTGTATATATTTCTGTGGAACGGTAGCTAAACATAAATAAATGCATGTCAAAGAAACAAAAAGATCATTTTGACTGATACTTTTTTTTTCTATTAAGGGTCAAAAATTGACAAAATAAGTGAAAAATAAATTTATATTGCTTTTTAGTTCTGAATCCTCATCAAATTTGTGTCATTTTTTAATTCTACGATATTGGCCTAAAAACAATATTTTCGCAAATAATTGCGAATTTCATATATTTTGTATACCAAAACTAATGTAAAAAAAACCCTGACGGCCATATAAAATGTATGACCGTCTGGGCTCTTTTTACATTGGTCAGGTATACACTCTAACTGAAATGTGACGTCATATTTCAAAGCCATTTTGTATGGAGCGTTTTTGTGAGTGGTATGAACTAGGACTTTTCAAAGCGTCGTATCTCGAAACAAAAAACAACACAATAATGTTTTGCGAACACAGTTGGGTTTCTATGACTCAGTATTTTCCAAAATAAGATGAAATAAAAATCATGCAAGTAGCCAATTGTTAACTCAAATCGCATCATGTGATATTATACGTTCCCACCAAAATATATACGACATAGTTAGATTAGGCAATTTAAATTTACTCTAGGTGTGATGGGATCATTTAAAATTCAGCACTTGACACGATATGTAAAGTTATGTCCGAGTTTTATAACCCCAGACGTGCTCGAAATTGGAATCAAAATCAGATAATAATCTTGAATTATATCTAAGTAACTCGTAAATTATATTTTACGAGACTCAATCAACATAATTGCATTGATTTTTAATCGCAATAGCACTTGAGGATTGTTGCTAGAAACTCATAAATAAAAATATGTAATGAATTTTTCAATAATACTAACGCATATTAGTCGAAATCAAAACACATAAGAATATTGAAAACTTGTTAGATATTCAGTACCATTACCATGAGTTGCGCAAACCGTTCTCGCTAGCGTAAACTATCGCTCGGTCTCTTTTACTTGTTTCGGCAACAAGCAGTATTTCCGATAGTTTACGCTAGCACGTACGTTTTGCGCAACTCATGGTAATGGTACTGCACCATTAGATACCATGAGTTGCGCAACCCGCTCTCGCTAGCGTAAACTATCGCTCGTTCCCTTTTACTTGTATCGGCAACAAGCAGCATTTCCGATAGTTTACGCTAGCGAGTACGTTTTGCGCAACTCATGGTAATGGTACTGCACCATTAGATACCATGAGTTGCGCAACCCGCTCTCGCTAGCGTAAACTATCGCTCGGTCCCTTTTACTTGTATCGGCAACATTACGATAGATTTCGATAGTGAAAACGGTTTGCGCAAATTCATGGTAAGGGCTAGCTACGCCAGCGTACTGACTAGTGACTAGAAAATGGAATGACACTGTCCCTAATATTAATATAACGAAATATCCCGATTAAGATTTGATCCAAAACTAGAGATTAACGATGAGAGAGCAACTACCGTCACGCACGTGGATTGAAGTGTTGTGGACATTAATCTCTAAAGAATGCGCGGGCGCAGTCAGTCAAACTAACGAGCCTGCATTTATCACCGCAGCAGATTATTGTTTCTGAAATTACCTACTACCAAGACCGTTGTCGACATTTTTCATTTTGAATTTCTTGGTAGATAGCCAGCTTCATATGTAATAGACAAAAAAAGTGGTGTTGTACGACTTTTATATGAGATATTCATTACTTGGCCATTATTATTAGAAAAAGAAGAAAACATACAAAATGACAATTCCATGTAAGTAGCTTTTTCGCTAAATCATGCGATCTTTCAAGAAATATCATACTTCTGTTGTTTTGTATACATTTTACTAGCATTATCGACATCGATAATATCTCGACCATTATTTGTTTTGTTAGATCTCCTACCTGATTTTTTGTTAGGTAGTCGGCTTCGTTTTCGCAGATTACTGCAGACTGTCGATTACCTTCGAGAGCCCATCTATCTCGTGTATACAACTTGAGTAAAAGTAATTAATACCTATTAGATAGTTTTCATAAAAAGCCTTTTACATCGACGCCGTGAATGTGTAAACACCGCTTCGAACGTGAGGAGCATGCCCGATTGGTAAAATAACTTTTGTAAGCACACGTGCACCTGTTCAAAGAGAATCGTTTAGAAACTAACGACGTCTGGCCATCAAAACGTATCGATATTCTATCTTGCTCGCACTAATAGTATCCAAATTAGGTAGACAGCGAACGATCAGAACGTTTAGAATTCTATACATAGCTAAAACGGGGTACATCGAGTAACGGGGGCAAGTTGTCATAACAAAACTTTGTAGAGAGCAACAGTGACCAAAGCGAAGATAAACGGATGCATTGAACCGGGTTTAACTTACAAACGAGGAAATACCTGATTAGTAAATTGTAATCATACGGGGCTGTCGGGAATGGCTGTTTTTATTGGCATTAGGCTGGTTTCAGTGTCACGCGGACCGTCAGTACGGATCGCTCCGCACAGACCGATCTGTATTAAAGCTTAGGGAGCGTTTTAGAGTAATGCGGACGGACGGTCGTCCGTACGGACCCGTCCGCATTACATACAAATCGGTCTGTGCGGAGCGATCCGTACTGACGGTCCGCGTGACACTAAAACCAGCCTTACACAGGAAAACAGGACAGACAGCCTCCTTGCAAGGTTGACAAAAGGATAAGTTAAACTGTCTTATCTCTAAATGCATCTCTCTGACACTAGTGCGAAAGAGATAGTCAGAGACATAAACTAGTTTAACTTATCCCATGGCACGCTAGGGCCGGCTGCCTGATGAAACGTGGTCACCGCTGCCAATTCAATGTAGCAAGCAACTTACAATATAGTTCTCAATAAAGCTGTAAAAGTAGGGAAACAAATGACGCACACAATGTTTCGTAATCTAGTGGTTGGGCCATAAGGAAGAGATAAGGCCCCGGTAAACAATACGTAAAGGGCTGAGCTGAGAGCAGTGACGCGCGCGCAGGTGAGCAAACACGGGTTCATGCGCAAGTGTGGTAACACGAAAGCAGGCTACAGCAGAAACTATATTCTAAGCTAAAAAACACTTACCCAAGCTATAAAGCTACAGTTTTAATATAGCATTATTGGTAAAACATTAAATTCGGAAAACACATAGTGATTTCTGATTGTCGATAAAAATTCAATCAGATTTTAATCAAACGACAATTTACATAAAGATAAGCCTTATATATGCTGTCCAAAAGGTTTTTATGAAACTTGCTTTTACTGAGTAAAGATTTAGGGGGAAATTTCGAAATATGCTCGGTGCTAACTAATTAACCGACTTCAAAAAAATCGAAGGAAGAGGTTCTCAATTCGACGCGTATATTTGTTTTTTTTGTAATATGTATCTTCACCGCTTATTTTAGCATTATTTTCGCCGTCCGAGACGGGATGATTATTAAAAACAAATACCTATCATTTGAACAATTACGTTGTTCAACGTCTGCAGCGCAGACGCAGATTTGAGTTTTTTCGTGAAGTTCATCGCCCGTATAGTTTTAATTAAATCAGACACCTTGAGACCGGACAGTTACGATACAATGAAGCAATTTTTAATTCCTTTACGAGAGATTGATAGGCCTATCGCGTGCTCCAATTAGATTGTAGGAGTGACTTTTATGGGAATAAACCTGCTATTAAACGTATCAAACATAGTTTATCGGGTTCCCATGATTGTTTTTTTCTTTATTTTATTAATAACCAGCATTTGTTTTAGGATAGTTTAGAATAACAATAACCTCAGGATAAATTATTGCTCTTTGGAGATAGGCCCAGTGCATGGGACGTTTCAAAATTTTGATCTATTCCAAGATAAACCTAGGCATTAGCCCAGCTCAATGGCTAACTCTCTCGTGTAAAACAATCCGCTTTTTTAACCGACTTCAAAAAAACCGAAGGAGGAGGTTCACAATTCGACGCGTATAGGTATTTGTTTTAGTTTTTTAACTTAAGATGTACAAGAAATACAAGAATAGATCGGCAAAGCAAGGTGCAGCGAAACTGTCACCTTTTAAGTAGCGAACAATCTTTTCAGCATTAGAGGTAATCGTCCAAATGTCCAATGAGTAGTAATCTCGACAATGCGTCCGTTTCGATGATCCATCACCCGACGCAATCCTGCCGCCGCCGCCGTTCGCCGTGTCGTGTCGCCGGCAAATCGTTCCGACGTCACCGACGTTCAACTTTTTCCTGCATTCTTGGCACGCGTCAATTCACGTTTTACGTATTTAGACAAGCTTGGGCCTTGTAAGGGAACAATTAAGATTTTTTATAAGAGAATAATTATCCATTGGAAATTGCAAATCTTCGCATAACCTTTGAGAAGATGTTGATATTTCGCCTGTTCCCAAAGTTATAACAAACTTGACGTCTGACGCGTTGACGTAAAATTATGACAAACATTGTCGTTTACATTTATGGCAAATTGGATCAGGAAGGGCCTCTATCCGCATCATTAAGTAAAATACTATACACGATATCGCTAAGGCAATGTCGAATAGAAGCCCAGGTTATATTTTTACTTATGTATATGGTAGTCTTTAAGGCATATATGTTATGGGCCTTGCAGTAGTGAAGTGTGAAATATTTTCAAAGGAAAGCAGGAAGAATTAGAACTGTACTGTAGGTGCGAGTCTGACATTTAGTTAGAGTAACTTCAATGACAGCTAGCCGTAGCTTTCTAGCTTGGTAAAGCCGTCAGGAATCGGCTTGTAAGCAGACTTCACCACTGGGGCCTTGTTGCCTGAATTAAAAGATATTATTATTATAGATAACCACGCACATTCTTAAGTGCATGCTATTTTAGTAATCGATCTAACGCAATATTTTGTCATTACCCCACGCAACAAAAACAACTTAAGCATCAAGTCACCGCTAAGGTGCGTTGTACTTTTGTGGGATCCATTGTCCATCACCAAAGTATCATAGGTGCAGGTATTTTAATGAGAGTTTGATGCCACGCCATCGCCGAGACGTCCAATCGTTTTTTCCTCAACGTAATTACGTGTATGTAAATTGTATCAGATTTATCAAGTCTACATACAGGCGGAGGAATGTAAATCATGCGTGGACCGTGGTTACTATTTTTCTATGAAGCGTTTATATCTTGTTAGCATTCATTGCGGGTCTTAGCATTAAGCGACTTTGTAATTGCATTATTAAAACTACTTATGAGATAGCGAATAAGAACCTCATGGGTACACCCAGTTATGTTTGCGCGTTGCGAAAGTAGACCATAATAGTGTGGGAATTATTATAATGCTTTGTTTTGAAAGTTTCTAAGAAAGATGATGGAAGGTTTCTGCGCAAGTCGTAAAAAACTCTCAAACAGCGTAAACATTTGGAAATATCTAAATGCCGCCAAGAAAATGAGAAGAAATTAAGATTCCCAGACAATATTTTGACGGTGAGTACAAGAAACGAACAGTTGTAATATGAGTATTTTTTTCTAAGCAAACAGGTTGCATTGTACAGGTTCTAACAGATTTTATTGGTACAAAAGTCACGTCAACAAACGACCCCCATAAGCCTTCATAAGCTTCATCGTAACAAATGGCTGAATGAAATTGAACTCAAAAAGTATTGAATCAAATTTCATTTTAGAGCCGCGATAAAAGACTTAGCTCCGCGTAAATGAGTACGCACCGTTACGTGTGTCACCAAACTAAATTATCCACTCGGCAATAACCACTCTAGTGCTATTGAACATACAAAAATATTATCATTACTTATTGTGGTCGTGTCGTGTTGTTTATACAGGCGCGAATGCAAGTGGACCATACTCAGGTACTTTGATAAGGAGTGACGAGGAGTAGCGAGTTCACCGAGCTGAGCTCGGCTGTTATTATTTTATTAAAAATAATACTTCGAACTCGAAATACCATTAACAAACATCACTAATTGGAGTATCCAAATTGCCTATGTTTAAAAAAAAACAAGTGACAATACGATTTAAACATTTTAATACCTTCAATACGTTACATTTTTGCAGTTAAACATTTTAAAAACATTTACTTAAGAGGAGTGTGAACCTACGTCTTTTCATACAAAAGGCGATTACGATTTCCACCCCTTTAATATTAACCGACTTTGACCATTTTTTGATAGGTTGTCAGTCAAAACGAAATCTAGGTCTCTACGTTTTGGTTCTTTCACTATAATCAATAAATTCCGTTTTATTGTTGTTTCAGTATTCTCATAGAAGTATAATTTCGGCGATTATTTGACTTGGTTGATAGTTAATCAATATTCAAAAAACGTATAAACCTTGATTTTGATCTAACTCACAACCTATAAAAATTTTGTCAAATCGGTTAACATTTAAGCGGTGAAAATCCTCCTCTTAATAGTATTAAAGAAGTCAAAGAAAATAAAAAGATGACATCCTTCGTCATTATGCCAATATTTGTTTGCTTTCCATTCTGTAGACACATTACAACGCCACGCTCTTTCTTAGGATAAAGCGTGGGTTGACTATTTATACAAACGTACGTCATGCATGTAAGAAGTAATCATCAATGCTAATAGCTAATTATTTATTCAAGATGGCGACGGATTAGACACCCGGCTTACCCGATGATATTTGAATAATGCCCGTCGACGCCTCGAACGCCCAATTTATCCTCAGATTTATCACTGAGTATTACGGTAGAGGATTTTTGAGTTTTTTAAACCGGTCCTGGTTCAAGGGCCTGTTAAAACCTTTGAAAATCTTTTTACGATGCGTGCACTTCGCTGTAAACAGTTAAGTACATGTTTTTTGAACTTCGCTTCGGCTAAATATTCAATACTGGATACATTTTGTAGCATCAGGATCATATTTAAGAACTGGTAAGCTCTGGTCCGTGGAATAATCGTCATTCGAGCGGCCCTAACAATTTTATCTCTCAGTGCATCTCTTTTTACGATACTTGTATAAGAGAGACGCACTGAGGGATAAAATGTGTATAGCTTATCCTCATGTCAACCTTACTAAAGACGCTGTATTTTCTTTGCCAGCGCATAAATTGAGCATAAAGCTCCCTAATTAATGTTCCATATTTAATAATACACTTCACGGTTCTCAGCTAGTGTTTGGTTCTATTACTAAAGTAAGCTTACGAACGTGCCTTTTAAAGTGTGGCCTCAGTTTAAGCCACGTCCCGCCCACGTACACAGCCATTTCAGAAAGCAAACAATTTACGAATCCATTTAGGTATTCGCTTTAATCAACACCTCGAGGAATTTCGCGAGTGCCGAGCAAACACAATACGCCCAGTTTTTGTACGATGATTATGACTACGGAGTACGTTGGTACGAGTATGTCGGCTAACATGGGTACAGAGACCGTACATCCTAAAGATACCGCTTAGCCTAACTTGACTTAACTCCAGCAAATAAAGCTATGCCATACATGCGGGGCGCGCGGGGTTTTTAAAGCGCTGCGATTGGTGTATCCGCCGCTTATGGTTTTTTTGCCTCGTCGACCGGCTTTGCGTAGTCTTTTAGATAGTCTGTGCAGGGGTAAAACCTATACTAACACCTGTAAATTTTCTGTATAGGATATGAGACCGTTTACGATCTTTAAATTTGGCACAGACATTAACACGAGTGTGAACCTACGGCTTTTCCTACAAAAGGCGATAACGTTTTCCACCCCTTAAATGTTAACCGAAGTTGACCAATTTTTGATATGCTGTCAGTTAGAACAAAATTTTACGTGGCTTTTTCTCTATAATTCACAACTTGTTTTTTGTTGTTTCTGTATTCTCATACAAGACAAATTTCAGCGAAAAACGCAAAAAACGTATAACCTAGGTTTTGTTCTGTCAAAAACTGGTCAAAATCGGTTGACATTTCAGGTGTGGAAACCGTTATCGCCTTTTGTATGAAAAGGATTTTGGATTTTTGCCGTTCGTTCACAGTCTTCTTAAAACTATCTTAGTTACTTGATGGATTATGAGATACATCTCATAAAATGTTCCACTAGATGAATCCACTAGATGAAATTAGTTTGACATTTCTAAAATTAAATGCCAATGAGTAAATCGTAAATCCAGTTAAAGTTTATGGCGTGGTTCTAAAGGTCTAGATTTACGTGGTCTGACCGTACGAGCTTTAACGTTGTGAAAAATAATTTATACGATACGATTTATTGATAAATCCGACCGACGTTAAAATCGTATTTAATTGCAGTTAATTTTCCCAATAAAAAATGGTAGGTACTTATAGCCCTAATATTGTCACCCTACATCTAGTCGTTTGTTATAGCACAGAATAAATAATAATACTAACATACAGAAGAATCACTCTCTAACAAAAAGTTCCTAACTATAGTTCCTAAGTTTATCTAATGTCATCTGTCAAAGTAATAATTTTAGATGTCAATTCAATTCAATTCAACTGGAGCAAGGGTGTACATTTTTATGTAAAAACAAAAAAGTAGATTTGTTAATTCCCGCACAGCAGGGACGGCAAGCATTGTTAACCCTGCAGCCTAAGGAAGGTTGACAAGAGGATAAGTTAAGACCGTCTTATCTCTTAGTGCGTCTCTCTCACACTAGGGTCGACAAAAGAAATAGTCAGAGAAATAATACAGGCTTAAGTTATCTCCGTGCAAGGGCCGCTGATGTTACGCATTGCAGCAAGGCGAGATCACAAGAATAACAGAAACATGAGCACAAATGAGAGCAAAGGGCCTAGCACACCCATTTCTGCCGTAAGGTGTTGCGAAATGGGTAATGCTTTATTTGCGCGATAAAAGCTTGCCCACAGATGACAAATTGTATAATAAGTAAGCCTATTCCCTCATCCCCATCCCATCCCCATTCCCCATCCTCCCTAGACTGGACACGCATTGGCAGCACCTCTGGTGTTGCAGATGTCCATAGGCGGCGGTGACCGCTTTCCATCAGGTGGGTCGTCTGCCTGTTTGTCAGCCTACTCCTTCTATAAGGGCCGGCAACGCATCCGTGATTCCCCTGGTGTTGCGGGTATCCATGGGCGGCGGTGATTGCTTACTATCAGGTAACCCGCCAGCTCGTTTGCCTCCCTCTTACAAAAATAAATAAAAAATAAACTCGTTACGACAAAGAACTTACCTGAACAGCGCTGTTCAAAAAGCAATTGTTCAGTCCTGGAGCATTCCAGAGCCCTTTAGTAGTGTGGAAGATCCCAGAGTCCCTGGAGCCTTCTCTGGAGTGCTGGGGCCTCAGTTCGCCGTCGAGCGGGTACGCGTGCGCAGACGCCATTCCCGCCGCCATTGCTCACCGCTCCGCCATGATACCCGTTATGTCACCGGCGTATTTTGTGCGCTGAAAGAGAAACAGCGTTGAAGCGACAATAACAATAGCAATCGATGATGGCGGTAGTCAAAACCGATCTCATCTACCGGGATCTGTTTGTAAGTGCGTTTTTGTGTGTTCTTCACGGACTAAAGATAAATGTGTTCTATAGTTTATGCTGTTGAGTGTGTCATTTTTTTTTCGTTCTCGTTGACATTCTACAGGATCAAGATGTAGTTATAGTTAAGGCGGCTTCTGCCCGGTACAGGGGTGCGGGGAGGAGCTCATAGTCCACTATATTCGTATTCCGGGCTTAGTAGATAGAGACAATACAGCCAATATACCTTCAAATACCGAATATTTAACTGTGCTTAAACTAAACACAACCAAAGTGTAGGTATTACAGGAATTACAAAAAGTGTTTTTTACAGCGAACAAGGAATTGAAGTTGGCGTCCGGAAAGGAGAAATGTGACTTCCTAATAATTTCGCTAAGATTTCAAATTAAATGCACAATGATTCATTAGCGGATTCCTTTCGCTGTTCGAGTCAACCATTGTCATAGAGGATTGCGACAAACGACAACAATGAAATGTTTTGTGGCGTCTCACAATGAGCGCTAGAGCTAGCAGTCATTGCTATAATAATGCAGCGGTTCACTTGGCAATTGACGAACTGATTACAAGGCATTTCTTACAAGTTCGATAATTACTGATTAATCCAGCGATTCCTTTTTAATTAAAGCGTCTTATTTTCAATATATCGAACATGTTTCATGACACAAGTTCCTATATATTTATATGGACATCTAATATATAGGAAAGAATGTTTGTTTATTCGTTTGTTGGTTCATCTCCTATGCATTCCTATACCATTAATCCGATTGAATCTTTGGTGAGTTGTGGTTTGTGAACAGACATAATAATAATAATAAATAAATTCATCACAGTCAATTTCGACAGTTAGTGACACAAAAGTAGAATGCTTAAAAACGGTCATATGCAAAAAACAACATTCGAACTCCTGAGAGGATTTTTTTATGTGAATTTAAAATATCCCGCAGACAAAGCGGTCGCTAGTTATATACATTTAAGGCTATATAAACAACATACTTTCTTAATACAACAAACAGTTAAACGCTCGGAAGGCACGTAAGGAAGCAGAATCATTACCGACCGCATCCCACTTCTGAGTCGGGCTAATGGCTAGCAGCGTAATCATGCGCAAGGAATTACCACATTCCTGGCGCTGGCATCCCGATGACATGTTTTATTTTACTATTAAATATACCGTCACTTCTAGGAAAATATCATTGATTATTGAATATCAAACTGTTAATAATTTAATTATTTTGAATGCTTATATGTACTTGCTTGACGATCTCAATGTAATTTCTTTTAATTTGACATGACATGTAATTTAAACTGTATATTATATTGAGTAATAAACAAACTAAACTAAACTATTGAAATAGCTAACCTTGGCCGAATGTTGAAAATTTAATTTACAAGAAGCACCTATTTAATGGTCAGTAGAAATAATAACTGATATTCGTTTTTAATTCAATGAAAGTTTTGCATAAGTTTTATATATGTATACATACATTTTCGCATCAAAGAGTTGTGGTGATAATCCATCAGGAGTAATGTGCGACATGGATGGAGCGCATTAAATCCCTAAGGCCTTAAAAATGCGGTTACTTTCAACCAATGATTTATTGAAATAAAAACATTGACCTTTACAGGCGTGAAGTTATCCGGAGGCTTTACGCAGAAATGGTAAGCCCTGAATAAATATGGCAGTATTTATTGCTGTTTGGTTTCA
Source organism: Tortricodes alternella (assembly GCA_947859335.1). Classification (NCBI taxonomy): domain Eukaryota; kingdom Metazoa; phylum Arthropoda; class Insecta; order Lepidoptera; family Tortricidae; genus Tortricodes; species Tortricodes alternella. The sequence continues at coordinate 11,792,309 of OX401979.1, read as the reverse complement.
CACCTTTTTGTATTTTAACGCCTTATTTCGACTGGTGCAACTTTGTGGCGTGAGATAAACTTGGCAGTGGCGCCACGAAAAAGCATTATTTGTTAGTGGATAAAATACAGCGATCATGTTTCATCGTGACATCGCTCATTTTTCTTTACTGAAAAAGCACAAGAATTGTAAAATCAGATGCCTTGCGTTGTGACGTGGTTCCACGAACTGGTGTAGTAATGCATTAATTTCAGACATCGTGATTAACGGTTGCATATAGTATGTTTCTACGAAATGCACATCTGAAATTACTGTTTTGTAAATATTCTGAGAGTTGTTATTAATATTTTTAAAGAATGCTTTTCTTTCCGAGAACGGCGGCGGCGTTGCATTACATACAGACTTAAAATACTGAACGCAACATTAAGTTAGGATCTTCGACTTGTGACGATAAATTAGTGAAACCGTTAAACGTTAAAACGCTTTCATAAAGATTTGGTAAGAGGGAGACACCTATTGACTCTGAGAGAAAAGACGGACGCGAAAAGTAATTCTCAATATGATAAACTTACTCCTAACGCTATGTGCACATGTTTAAACGGTACCTATTTTAATATTCAATCACAGCGAGTTATTTCAGTGCGTCGGTGATTTCCGATTACGATCGATAATTTAACAAAATCGGGTTAATTCCTGGACAAGTTGCGTAAGCGAACTTTATTCTGGTCAGCATTGATTTTATTTCACGGATGCATTTGCAGCTCGTGTTTATAACGAGGAATGTTTACTATACACTTGTACGCGAACATAAATAGAAGGGCACGTGCACATATAATTAGAGTATTCCGAGATTTTTCTATTGCTGTAATGCACGATGACTGGGGAGGAGGGATTTTTTAGTGGTATTTATTATTATTTGTTGGTTAACTGGGCCATATACGTGCCGCTTCGACCATTGCTGATGGCAGCCCTTTTTTATAGTTCATTGCTTAATCCCGTTGCAGCCAGGAAGTTCCTGATGCTTTGGGCAGTGAGATCTTGTATCTCTCCGGGGTGGATACTTCTATTGCGCATGAATGGTCCACCGCCTTGAGCAGAGGATGGGCATAGCTGTTTCCTCTGTCTCTTAGCAGAATACTCATTGCGTCTTGACTCATGCCCATATTTAACAAGTGTTTGTTTAATTTGCAGTGACCAGTGACTATTCTTGTGGTATTATTATGGTGTTACCCACAACAATTAAATGTAGGCATAATGACAAATAAGGATGTTATCCGCATAAAATGTATGCAATTCCAATCCTTACATAGACATCAGCTGCTCAATAATACGAAACACAATTGGTATCGCTTGGGCTCGAAAATTAAACCAATTTGACCCTTATGTACATCGAGTGATGACTAAATTGGTTTACTTTTCGAGCCAAACCGATATCAATCGTGTTACGTAATTGCGCTGCGGGTAGGTAGGTACCTATAGTTTAAATAATAAGCGACTTGCAGTATAGTTATTTTGATATCAATAAATCAAATCAAAAATGTTTATTCAATCACTTGCAATATACATATAAAGTGGTTGGCGCCTCTTTTTAAGTATACGAAGATACCTTTGCTAAGAGGCATCCTGTGGTATCGAAAGTACAAGTGAATAATTGCAAACACAGCAGCTTCCTGTTTTATAAAGCTCCAAGTTTCAAATTTCCAGACAAATAATGGCAACCTGGCATAATGGGTTCGCCAGTTTCACCCGTAAAATGGTAATTTGCAGAGTTCTTCAACGCCAAGCATGTCTGAGAAGTAATAAGAATTTCAACCTTGCTCTAAACTTATGAAGGGCTTTTTTACCCCGCGGCCCTAACATGCATGGCACAAAGATAAATTAGAACCGTTTATCTCTAAGTGCGTCTTTCTCACACTAGTGCCGACGAAAGAGATAGTCATAGAGATAAACGGTTCTAATTTATCTTTGTGCCATGCATGTTAGGGCCGCTGCATTGTACCCTGACGGATATATCCGTCGTTGGCGTTGAAAAGGTTAAGACAGGACTCTGAACTTGTGTTAGAAACAAAATCGGTTCAGTTTTAACACTTCATATTAGTATTATAATCGCCACAACTCTGCTGTTATGTGGAAACAACTGAAGTCAACCGAGCGTCACGTGGACTATCTTATTCTTATTTCTCACAGTGTCGAGTTACATTAAACCGCGATATAAGCTTGCTGACCTAACTGTTACGTATTCCAAATGTTCAAGTTTCTTAAAATATTTGAATTTTCTCTTATTCATCGTTACGATGACTTTAATAATAACTCTTACGTCATTCCAAAATGTAGATCCCGGTCATAAGCTGTAGATAATTCATGTTTCTTTCTTGTATTGAAGCTAATAACTTAATAATAAAAATCGATCTCGTGTAGAAGGATTAGTCATAGCCTCTTATTATACGTGTTTTGCCATACCTAGGCTAGTAATAAATCATTGATTCTGATTCGATTTCGTAAAGTGTTCGAATATTCCCGATATTTTATGACGATGATAAGAATGACCAAATAGTCGTTAAATAATAATCGAATGAGAATGTCAGAGTTTCTTGTTTGTTTTGTCTTCATTATTTTCTACAAATGAATAATACCAGCAGCGTAACAGATCGGTTAATCAACTCAAGATAGTTATTTCGATTACTTTTACCACAAAAACCTCTGTATAAACCATTTTAAAAACGTATGATTACGTAAGTGTTCGTTAGCAATTATCTTCATGATCACATCGACCAATTTGCCGGCGATAAAATCAATTCGGTTCAATTACAATATAATATCAAGGCATAATCTGACCAAGCAAGGGTTCAATCCCATGAAAGCTGTTAATTTAAGAACAGTAGTTTGCATACCTTCACGCTCAAGAAATTGATTTCAAGTGGTTGCTTTAAAGGATACCTCCTTAAGTTTTTAACCATAATGCTCGAATAAATAAATTAGATGGTTTTAATAATTTGAATTGAAAAAACCACTTATAAAGGAAATATTTAAGGCAGCAGGCATAAATAGCATGCTACAATGACGCCATTTTTGCAAACTTCATTTTTTGTTTTTCATTCATAGTTTTACCGTTAGTTATTAATGTGCTGTCTAGTTATAAGTTCTTTCTTTTTTATATTGCCTATCTTTGTTTGCAAAAAAAACGTATTTCTTCTTCTAAAATAATCCTGAGAGCCGAGAAACTATTTCATGTTGTTACACCATTTGGACAACTTGTGTCCGCCATATTGATTCTAATGTAATGTCATAAACCTAAAAACACAGCTCATCACCCACTACCTACTTATCATGAGCACAATTCACAGATTCTGATGCTCATTTTAAGGTCTCACAATTCAACCCTGACAGAAACCAGGAATCCATTCGTGAACAATGTTTCATCGACTGCGTCGTTTTGCAGAATGTTGAATCATTTCATGCTGGCGCTCGAATTTATATGAGAAAGGTTAGGTTAAGATTCAGAAAAAGCACAACTAAGTGTCGATGAAATGAAAACCTTGTGATTAGATATATTTGATCAAACGTTTATCGATATTATAAAGGTTAAATCGAAAACTATATAAAAACAAAAAGTCGACTGAATAACCTGACTCTAAAAAAAAAGAAACAATAAATTGGTTCTGCCGTACCCATTGGGGTCGATATAGAAATAGCTGTCTGTGACTTCGAATAGCTATTATATGATTTGATGGTAGGTAAGTCACCGACATCTATTTCCACATTGACACCAATGGGTAGGTACGTATCAATTCCTTGTTTCTCTCTATTTTTTTGTTTTTTAAATCCTTCTCGGTTGACTTACTTATGCATGTTTCTCGCCCTACAAAACGGCCCAATAAAGCCATTATAATCTCTAAACTATGATTTATTCCTGTCCTCGATTAGCCACAGTTCACGCATGGCCATATTTCGTAATGGGTCAATAAGAAAGAATAGTGGTTTGACTCTAGCTAATTTACTTTTACGATAATCTTTGAACTAATTACTTATTACTGGTGGCTATAGACAGTTTGGTAAGGTGACTAATACGAGTACGTTGAATTTATAATTCCTTAGATAAACTAAACTTTTTTATACAAAAAATAACAATTAACGATTTCAACCGCATTCATTTCTAATCTAGGGCAAGCGCACAACCATCACACGGCAGAAATACGCCATTTCGCTTTTAATAAAATTAAAATGCTTCAACGAACAAATTTGGTGAAAAATAAAACAACATCACATAAGTCTATTTTGGTGCGCGTACACACTCATAATGTCAGGTAATGATCGTAATGATCGAAATGATCCGGCGACCACACACCGCATTCCTTGATACGCTCTAATTTCATTTTTTTCTTATAAGGACAGGTAGTTTGAGAATATCCGTTCGTTGATAACGTGGAGGAAAAGACGTCAAGAAAATGAGTATGGACGATACGGTGCGCCAGTATCCAGTATCCATACTTCCATACTAATGTATAAATGCGAAAGTAACTCAGTCTGTCTATCTGTAACTTTTTCACGGCTAAGCCTAAACCGGCGATAATTTGAGTCCTGGGAAAGGACATAGGTACGCTACCTTTTTTTTTTAAGAAAATAAGCCCCTTGAATGTTTAAAAGAAAATCAACGAGCTCTCATTGGGGCTATAAACTTGGTTTTAGGGAAGTTTGTGCGGCTCAATGAGAGCTCGTTGATTTTTTTTATGTATCTGCGTGATGTCTAGCTAAATCGCTGAACCGATTTTGATGTAATTTGGTACTGTCGAGCTGTAGCTCGACGCTAAGCAGAGAAGACGGGGATATATTACTGATGATTTTCAGAATTAAAACGCTTTCGTGGCGAACTGTGTTATATTTGCTATCAGAATCACATGGGAGAAGCCTCTTCAACGGCACGAATTGGAATGAGCATCTGGACAATCGCATCCGATGTTCTAATAATATTTAAATTTAAAAATATGAATAACAAATACATCGGTGATGCGCCTGTCCAGTTCCAATAAAATACTAGAGCAAAAAGAGGTTGCTCTACAGTACCGAGGTAATTTGAGCTCTCAGAAAGGACATAAGACACTTTTTTCTAAAGGATCAATCTCTAACTGGATGAAATAGGGTCGGGAAATTAATTAATGGTAAGTTTGCTCGTGCCCGATGCGAGCACGTAATTTAAGAGAAAAAAATCGAAATTTTAAAAGCTAGTTACATACATTTTAAAGGCAGGCGAAGTTGCGAGTTAAAGCTAGTCAAATATTATTAAGCGGTGAAAGTTATAAAAGTATATCTACACGTGCTCAAATTCTCTCCACAGTGATGCCGTGATCCGTTATTTTCAAGCACCTTTGGGCCGTGGACAACTAATAAAGCCTAGGTATAACTGTAGCTAGCTGTGCCTGCTATCTAATCTATATGTGTTTTATTTCAAGATACGGTCTTTCTGTCTGCCAAACTTCATCCAAATCTGTCTAGCCGTTTCCGCGGGATTGAGAAACAAATAAACATGCAAACACCCAAATATCTTCACATACTTTCACATTTATGATATTAGTAGGATAGGATGCCTTAGATCATGTGGTCGAGTCTAGTCAAGTAACCCAAATGATTCTGCGTTTGGAGGTCAGCTCAAGGCTCAAAGTGCTTTTATACATCATACCTTCCTCGCCCCTCTTTGGTGCCTGCCAACCTCACATATGTGGACCTTAACAGCTCTATAACATCTTATTTATAGTTTTTCTACCAGCGGCCCTAACATGCCAGACACAAGTATAAGTTAAACCGTCTTATCTTCAAGTGCGTCTCTTTATCTTTGTGTCTTGCATGTTAGGGCCGCTGGTGAATAAATACGAAATAAATCGTTTATTTTTCTGTCCTAAGCATTTCCAAACGTCCCGTTAATTAAATATGACAGCACACGTCTTGCGTCGAAAAGATGATGGCTTAATAGTTAATACTCAAGTTGTTGATAAAAAACGATTATTGGTGAATTAAGGGATTAAAAAGACACAAATCGTGATCTGTTTTGTCACTAAACGGTCTTTCAAAGCTTAATGACCATGTTTGGACGCTAATCGACTAATGGTTAGCTATTTACTTTCTGCCGCGTCATGGCTATATGTCGTGACTAGTGATTTTTGTTCAATGATGCTGTTCGTACCAATAATAGATGATTACAGAGTACTGGCGTTCAAATTGATTGGGACGGATTTATGGCTTTGGCCCAAACTTGTTATTATTAATGAATCTTATAATGTTACTTACTCATAAATCTAATTTAGAAATAACCTCATCAATCATCAACAGTCTATACTAGTCCACTGCTGGACATAGGCCTCTCCAACTGCACGCCACTGAGCACGATCCGTGCCTACTCTCATCCAGCTCTTGCCAGCCACCTTGCGGAGATCGTCGCTCCACTTAGTCTGAGGGCGTCCTACACTACGTTTGCCGATTCGCGGTCTCCACTCCAGAACACGTTTACCCCAGCGGCCATCGTTTCTGCGGCTAATATGGCCGGCCCACTGCCACTTCTGCAGGGTTAGGTTATTAATTTTAATTTCCTAATTTCGCATATTTATATAAAAATGTATACTTAACCATACGTAAGTATGCTAAAGGCATTTGTTTTTCAAAAATTATCTGGATAAGAATTTTGGTATACTTCCACTTTCACATACTTTATTACTACCAACGTGAGTGCTTATCATAAGATTTTACACTTTCAAGTGTCGCAAAAAAGACGCATTTAAGTGGTTCCATATTTGTCTGGGAACGGGACAGGTTGCGCCGTCGCTCAACACTCACCTAAAATAAAAAGAAGAGCCCGTTCCAAGTTCAAGAGCTCCATTAGTAATAAATAATTTTGAGTGATAACCGTAAAAGGTTCCGTCGCGACGGTTCAAGCACTGATCGACATCTGTCAGACGAATATACACCTTATCACCATCGAAGAAGACTTCAACGTTACTGCGACGGGTTTCATAGTGCACCTATTGAACCGAAAGTTCAAAGTTTTGTTTCAACATAATGACTTCATTATCTGCCGTCAAAGCATTATAACTTTCTACTGAAAGATACCATTTGACAATGAAATCCGTCATGGTTTCAATTAATACCACGATCGAGGAAAGTTCGTAGTAGTCGGCTTTTCATAAGAGAAACATCTCCGTTACCGTAGCAAAATGTCTCGGGCGGAACATGACCGGGTAATGCAGATGCTTTTTCCAAAAGTTCTGTAAAGCTAAATTATAGTTTAATTTTAGAATGGTCTTATACATTAAAATATTATTTTTATCATCTACTGAACATTACACGATTTCAAGTGTACCTAACCCTAAAAAAGGGCAGTGTAACAAGAGTTAGGGAGTAAGGATCCATACTACCAATATGCCCACCCTTGAAATAGGACACTTGAAATCGGATGGTGTAATAGTAACTCATTTTCGCGACACAAAGCTGAGTGGACGCCATTTTTGCAAACCTCAATTGTTTTTCTATCCTAGTTTTACTGTTAGTTATTAATGTGCTGTCTAGTTGTAAGTTCTTTCTTTTTATATTGTGTTTGCAAAATAAACGTTTTTCTATTCTATTCTATTCTATTTTACTTGGACAATAATTGTGGCCAGAATATAGCCCCTGGCCAAAATCGAACGGTCAAAAATTTCGTATATCGAGACATGCATGCGTCATTACAACCTAATTCAATCCACATTCGCGCTTACGGTCGACTACCGCAATAGTCATTAGCTTTTTAGGTTTAAACTATAAGCTATAACTTCTTCAACGTACTTAATAAAAATGCATATTATTAAGAAAATTCTAAGTAACCACACAGCACAGCGCTGTTTCCGGACATATTACAAATTTGGAAACATCATTGTCAAGGACAATTTTCGACGTTGTATTATACGCGATTACGCGCAATATTTATTTCTGATAGAACCGCAATTGTAGTTATAAGTACAAACATTTACTGAATGAATGTCTCGTTCAACTTCTACTTTCTTAGGAATCTAAATGGTTAGGTACTTTATAATCGCCTACGTTATATTCAAATCCATATAGGTAGTGTAGTGGGTCTTATACAGAGATTACATTATTTCTATTTTTAAATAGCCCAGCTATACAGCTAACCTTATACACTCAACAAAGTCTGTGCGAGCTTCACACATTCATACGTAAGCTGCACACATATACGGTTTGGATGTAAGGAGTGAGTTGTAACAGCACACTAGTAAAAGAACGCACATGTAAATAGCAGAACAACGATAATAAGTTACTCGCCAAAGTTCTTATTGCGTTAACAAAAAGGTTATAGTTGCTTGGACCATAATTTTCTTTTAAATGGTAGATCTGTATACGGCACGAAGTTGATTATACGTGACAAAAAAGGAGCAAGAGCGAAGGCTGCGCGTGCGCCGACCCGCGAGATGGCACGAGTCAAACCGCCCGCTATATGTACGTATTATTGCACCACTGTGTTCTGTATTTTGTTTTGAAAAGTTATGGTAAGTATGAATAGAATCTACTTCGACTTTAGAACACAAGTAGTTAGTTTACAAGGCAAATTGACAATTAGTCGAATATTTTTAATCCTATCCTTCAAAAGGAGAAGACAATACAGCGAAAACAGCAACACACGGAAACTCATTAATGTTGGGAATCTTGAGATTGAGACGGTTCGTTTTGCTACACTGTAACAGTGTAACCTAATCTAAGCAGATCGCAGCGAAGACCGATGATTAAAATAATACCAGATAAAGAATAATACCAAAGCCAAAGTAAACATAATCTTTCTTTCTAACTAAATAGATATCGGACCACCAACGCTCATACATCACATTAGTCTTATCCGAGAGAATTGAAATCACCGTACCAAAGTAAGCGTGGCTAACTAGCATGAAAATTACTGCTTTATACAGCAACTATACGCACATGTACACTGCAGCAGTGAAGTCATGGCGACAGTATGAACGGTCAACTTCTCATTAATGATTGTCATCCGTCAACGTCGAGAGTACAAAGAGTCCGAGCGTCGTCCAGCCTCACAATGCAGCCTTTCCCATCAAAGGTCATGACTGTGACACAACACTTTTAAAACCCGATATGCACAAAGCAAATCCCTCTGGCGACCAATACGCTAATGCGTTTTGAAATTAAAATCTCACAGAGCTTGTTGTTCAATCTCTCACAGAGAGGTTCACTGGTAACACCCCATTCACGTCACTACGCAAACGCATTTCTGTATGCTTTAAAATGTAAAATCTTTGCAATTCAGGTCTCAGTTATAAAACCGACCGAACTTATAAAAGTTCTTGTTGCTGATCGTCTGTTAAGAGCAGTATGACCCAATCATTTACATTAGTAAGGCGGTAGGTTAGATGAAGAAATGATCCTGATCCGGCAAAGTCACCGTTTGTCTCGCACCAATGAATTATTCCATGAAACCCAACTCTTGGAAAACAGATGACATTTGGCGTCACGCAAAGCCACGAAAAAAAATAGAATTGATTAGTTAGGTTTATCAAGTTCAAAGAGAAGTGCCAACTTGCGCGTTACCTAAAAAGAAGTTATGTTATATGAACGTAACGAAAGCTTCACCATACGTCAAGTATTTTCCCTGTACCCTATTGTCTCCTTCAATAGTAGATGGTAGATTAGACAGTCGTGATGTGAACCGTATCGCGATGAAAGCGATCACGATTATCGCCAGGGACAGTGTCGCACGAACGATATGAGTTCATGTTAAAAACTGTGCCAGATTTTCCGCGAGAGGACTTGTGGAGACAATAGGATATTTGCATCAAATCTGCGAACCGTTAGCTGTAACCGACGATGCGAGTTTGTGGCAGATGATATGCGATATCAAATAGAACTCTGCATAGATTTCCCCAAAAATGGCAAAACTCATTTTAAGTGTTACTTGGTTCCCGGAAAAAACTATGCGAGTCAATTGATTTTTCAGTGCAATAATGTACTTTGTATGAATGGTGTAATATTCATAATTGTTCGAAAATCAATTGACTCCCACCGTTTTTTCCGTGGACTCTTCATAGGTAGGCACTAGCGGCGTCGCCACAGCTTCGCCCGCTGTATTTACCATTCAACATTTGAACCTCCAATCACTCTCGTAGGAATCGATATTTGTAAAATCCTTTCACGATGTAGGGGTCTCTACAAGACCTATCCATCTAATTAGTAGTAGTTGTGAAGACTTCATAGTTTCTGAGGTTTTGTGATTAGACCGATGAGTGAGAAGTATTTCGCTTTTATGTATATAGATGAAAATAGTAATATTTTTACTGAGTTCATGTTGATTCTTTCTGCATCTGGCTTGACCCCGACTAACTTACTCTTAAATACACCTTTCCTAAGACAACCTGTATATAATATACCCATTATTCAATTAGAACCCGGTATGAAATCACTAAGCTTGATGTAGGTACACGTAACAGTGAAAAATGTATACTTAGCGATGTCAGCGTCAATTAGCCGCATATTTAGCTAACGGTGAAGCGTCCGCCAGTGCACAACGATGAGTCGTTGAGAAGCCTCATTCTCGACCGATTAATGCCTATAAGTATAATATTGGTTACAAGACACGTCAAATCCATAGGTACAGAAACAAGTAATTAATGAAAGAACTATCCAGTTGCTAGCTGAAACACAGTACAATTTGATTTAAGATTGTTGATTTCTTGGCAAAACAGTGTTGACTCATGAATGACAAGGGTTTACAAACAATGATTTTAGGACAAAACCACAATTGCTCGCGAAATACCATTGGAAGAGCTTAAGTAAAATTATGTGGATTTCATCATCATAACCGGCCGACTGCTGCCATGTGATTCGCTAACGTGCGAAGCGGCTGATCACTTCAGCCATGACCGACACATGCAAATTTAGACAACTTTGTCGTTACAGTCTTAATTGAAAGTATCGTATAGCCTATAGCCGCTGATCAGCAGTTGCGCATGTTAGGAAATCACACCTCAGAGCCCTGAACCATGAGTTTGCGCAAACCGTTCTTGCTATCGAAATCTATCGCAAATGCTGCTTCTTACCGATACAAGTATAAGGGACCGAGCGATAGTTTACGCTAGCGAGAGTTTGCGCAATTTCATGGTAATGGTACTGGACATAGGCCGCCTCTCCTAATAAAAGGTACTGAGTGGTAGTCCCCGCGTGGCCCATTGCAAACAGGCGTGGTCGCATCCTGAAATCATGGGGGGGTGCACTAACAATAAAATATGTCGAGTAAATTAGACTTTACTCTTAGACTAGACTTTGTTTTAGTTTGTACATTTTTAGAAGATTTTTCATTTTGACGTGTACGATTTTGGGGGGGGGGGGTCATGGGGAAGCCCCGTTCCCCCGGGCCGCGCCTGATTACAAATTGGGCTTCACTCGCATCGTTGAATTTATTTGTAGAATGTTGGCAGCTTTCGTTAATCATCACGACGACGCGACGACGCGGTTAGCCTAGTTGGTAGTGACCCTGCCTCCGACGCAAGCGTCCCGGGTTCGATCCCCGGTAAGGGCAAATATTTGTGTGATGAGCATGAATGTTTGTTCCTGAGTCTTGGATGTTTCCTATGTACTTAAGTATTTATTTCTCTATATAAGTATTTATATCGTCGTCTAGTACTCATAACACAAGTCTTTAGAGCTTACTTTGGGACTAGATCGATTTGTGTAAAGATTGTCCTCTGATTTATTTATTTATTTATTTATCACACTTGATTAGAAAACTGTACAGTTATAGGTACTTTGCGACTATCAAACATGAAGCTAGAAAAAAGCGACACTATAATAGACAATTTTAAATAGGTAGTCATTACACTCAATGTCCTAGTTTCAACTTGTAGCGTGAACACCATTTAATCTACATTGAGATAATTACAATTCAAATGGAAAAAAAGATGGCTGCCCACCTGGCATTGGCGCGTGCCGGATTCACCTGTCCCGTGTACTTGCACCTTAATAAATGGGTCTCAAGAGCACTCGTGTTCACCATGCCATTATTTATTTTCTACGATTGTAAGCGTAGCAACATACTAGTTAGTCTAACCAGTTATTTATTAGTAAGTAGATACGTATTCTAATAACGGGTTATTTTTTACGAGAATTTAGACCAAATAGCACTGTTTTACTCGTATGATGACCGACGTCTTTTTACTTACGGATTAGATTCTACAGTGGATAGAATAGATACTGTAATTGAAGTTACATTTTTGTTGGTTGTCAGTTTATATAATAATAATAATAAATGAAAGGGAAAACTATATGTTTTTCATAGAATATTATGACTGGATAGCCTGTAGATGTCCCGTTGCTGGCATATCATCGGACGACGACCATGACGAAGTCTCAGAGTCCGGGGAAGAATCAGATTCGGTGGCGTTTATTATGAAACATTCAATTACTTCGTGTAAAACAATATTACAATACACGCAAACCGAACGACACAATCGAAGCGTATTCCGGAACGAAATGGCGCCCAGTGCGGTGCCGCCATTGACAACAACTGCGTCCCTCGTACCACGAAAACTCAGTGCGCGCGCCGATAAGCGACGCCCGTCATACGATAGTCGCTATTTCGAGACGATATCATAATATTTATCAACTCTCGGCGAACAGACTATAAACTCCTTTGACGCCTCAAAACGTTTACTGCGACGCGACTAGTAGCTAGCTTCACAGACGCAAACTTACGTAGTGCGAATTGTAAGTGGTAACTCTCCTTGAAAGATATAAAAAAATGATCGTACCTATGTAACGTTGTAGTCTGTTTATCAACCGAGCGAGCGAAGCGTCTCCGTTTCAGCTTGGGCAAAAATGCTTTCGTATGTCCAGCGGATGTCCGGCGTCTGTCCATTTGTTCTCGTCTACAGCTCGCAGTTCTCAACCGATTCTCGTGAAAATTTGTGAGCAGGTTCAATAATTATAATTATATAGAATTTTTTGTCGATTCAGTTTTTCGAAATTTGTCAAAATGGCTGAGATATGGGGCTTTTGCAATTACAAACTTATTTGCGGTGTTGGTAAACTGACGCGACCTATGTCGATGTATGGGGACATCAGTTTTCGAACGGCAAAGTTAAGTTTGTCGCGAGGTCTACAGCTCACGGAGCCACTAGTAGATAATTATGAAGAGCTGAATAAAGATAGTGGTTGAATAATTTTATTTTTATTTGAGTATAATATTGGAAGGATTTTGGGAAAAAACCGGTAGTCTACGTAGGTCTTCAACGAATACATTAAAAAACAATTAAATCGGGGAACCAGATTTTATCGTTCATTGTCACTGAGCACAGCGGTAGCGGAGTGGTCGGAAGCGCGCCTCTCATACAGAAAGTAGCGGGTTCAATTCAAACCCCAACTCGCACCTCTTAACACCCTAGTAGCATTTTCCGTTGGCATCCATTGGCCAACAGTAGTAACGTTGGCCCAATGCAGTAAAATGTTCATGTCCACTTACCAACGTTGGGCCAATGCAACTTCTGCTACCGTTGGTTTAAAACTGTTAACATTTCTGCATTATATTGTTTCAGTTGGAAATTCTACAAAGGCCCTTGGTTGTTCGCCTAACCTCAAAACGACAGCCAAATCTAACCGTTGTCTAACTAACGACACCCATGTGGCCCGACCAAATGCCAACACTTAATGCTATTATAGGGCAGAACTTATACGTTCGCAATTCAATTAGACATGTTCCGCTAGCCTTTCTGTGATGCAAAACATCGCAAGGAAACCTGCACAAATCTACGAATTAACGATGTGTGACTTCCCCAATCGCGCTGGGCCCGCGTGGGTACTACTGCCCAGTTTCTCTCACTATGAGTGGCGACCGTGCCCAGCGATGGGACATATGTAGGCGGATGATGGTGATGATGGTGTCACTGAACTTGAACTCAAGCTGAGCCAGGCCCTGTTTGGCTGTTTCACAACGCTAAATGTTAAAAAATTACGGGTAGCAAAAGTTAAATTCATAGTTAAAAAGCCCCCGTAATATAGAGGGTTATTTTTTTTTATAATTCACCCAAATCGCTGGAGACGTTATTGAGATAATCGCGAAGTCATCAACGGTTTCTCAGCGAAATCCATCATCTTGGAAAAGAGCTGATAATCTTCAAACGGCTGAACGAATTGTCATCAAACATAGTTAAGAACGAACACAATTAAATCTGCCGCTCTGCGTTAGAGAGCTACGATGCGACAGACAGACACATACACACAGGCTTCAAACTTATGAAAACCCTCTTTTAGAGTTGGGGGTTAGAAACAAATGATTTATATCAGGGGACAATCTTTTAAATAAATTAGATTGTCCTTTGATGTGGAAGCTTGCTCAAAGGACAAAATCAATGTTAATTATAAAATACTAACGTAGAATAAGTGTAACTAGCACATTTTGTGGACTTATGTTGTCTGATTATAAATAAATAAATAAATCGATCTAGTCCCAAAGTAAGCCCTAAAGGCTTGTGTTATGGGTACTAGACGACGCGACGATATACATACTTACTAAATAGATAAATAAATACTTAAATAGGTACATAGAATATAAAGTTGTAGCTTTATTAATTTAAGCCCGAGGGGCAACGTCAACATGTAACACATTTTGAAACATAGCTTTGTAAGACATAAAAAATCTAGGCCGTGAGACGTAGAAAGCTTCGTACCACTACATCAAGAGCAGGTGCCTATTCCAAATTCACTTTTTTATTCTTTAATTTGGTCACGGTTTGTGAATGTCTCTTCCTAGCGCCTTTTCCCGTCTACGCTTACGCTACGGGGTACGCTTTGACCATGATCCCGGATTCGGCAGGTCGGGTTATTACTGTGGAGCGACTGCCCTCTGACCTCTGTAACCTGTGACAGGGGAACCTGACCAATTGAATCATGGTTACGCATTTAGTTACCCAAATGTGCAGGTTTCCTTACGACGTTTTCCCTCACCGCAAGAGCATCGGTTACCGCAATTCGCAGGCAGATAATGTAAATAAGTTAGAAAAACTCATCGGTACATGGCAACCGCTTGGATTCGAACCCGGACCTCACGATCACGAGTCAACATCCTTAGCCAATATCTTTTATTGAAGAATATACATACATACATATCTGCTTGAATCAAACGTTTAAAATAGTTTTAAAAACAGGCAGGTTAAACTGAAACTAACCTAGTTTCATGGGATGTGATGCAAATTGCTTATTTATCGGAGTGCGATAAGAATTTGCCTCACAGCAGGGGTTTTGATGATGGTTTGCACTTTGCAGTTCAGTACACATTTAGTATACTTCGCGTCACGTAAAAAGAGCGCTGACGGCCATATTAAATGTATGGCGGTCAGGGCTCTTTTTATGTGACGCGACCTATACACCTAGAAGTATAAATACACGCGGAATATAAATTTGTGCCCCACTTAGGCTAGGTTTTATAAAGATCCGTTCGGTTACATTCCGGACATGAATGTCAAAATTTTAACTGATTTACTAAAATTGTATCTGACATTCGATCTGACGGTCCTTTAAGTACATATATCGATAAGAGCCAGCCTTAGTAGTTACTATCTATAGCATGTCGGATCATGCACAATCCCTACATTGTGTTACAGGAAAATTAAAAATGACGTCGAATAAAATACTGAATGACTATTTTATTTTACGTCATCCGTGGTCATTTTTAATAACAACCTATCTTTTATTTCAGTATATTTTCACTATATTTTTCCTGTAACAAAACTTGTCATTTTCAGCTAATTAACTTGGACTGTAGGCACAGTCAATCAATTTAGGTTCATAGGTAGCTGTAGAAACTTATCTTATTACAGTAGGTAAAATAATATTTTGAGATGACAAGGGGGCGTCCATTAATTACGTGCGGTGCTCAGGGGGGGGGGGGAGGGGATTGAGACGAATCTTACTAAATCTCACTTGGGGGAGAGGGGGGTCTTGGTAAATAACACGATTTTTTTTTCTAGCAGAAAACGGTGTGAAACTGCGTGAAACTGTGATTTAAGATTACAGCAATATTCTCAAATACTAGTCTTTGCTAGTCTTAAATAAAAATAATTAAGCAAATTGTGTTTTTTATTTAATAAATTCAACGCTTTTAAAATACAATTTTTGAAAAATCTCACGTGAGATTGGGGCAGTGGGAGTCGAGAAAAATCTTACAACATCTCACCAAGGAGGAAAGGGGGGGTCAAAAATTTCAAAAAAATGCCTCACGTAAAAAATGTACGCCCACCAAGATGTAGACTTAGAAACTAAATTAGTTGACTGTACCTCCGAGATAAATGAAATAAGTTGCTTGTATGTACTAACCAAGGAGTAAGCACAGTGAGTTCAAATCTCCAACGTTCCTTTCTTTATCCAGGTAACAAAACCATGGTCGAGCTCAGCGTTCACACCTCCTGCATTGTTTGACTTTCGCACCTCAACGCTCAAGTCCCTGTTTAATCAGTTTATATGCCACCACAATGTAGACCAAAACACATTAAATAACACAATATTTCAGTCCCAGAAAAAATACAGTTTGAAAACGATCGATAAAAGTTCTTTACACTTCTTTCCAATAGGCAAAAATACACTATACGTGAAATAGCAAACACTGTAAAACACGTACGCACATGCGTCCACTGTCAAATTTATTTAAAAAGTTTTCCCGCCGAAACCGTTTTATTTTTAAAAGCCGGCAAAACAAAGTCAAGGCTTACGCAGCTGCATTCGAACGAAGCGTCCAACCGCGAGCGAGGCCGGTTGAGTGCTGTTGGTTTTATTTTGAACGCCACGAAGCGACGCGCGTTCCACCAGCCTCGGAAGAACACGAAGAAAAAACTAAACAGGACCGTAGAGGATCTCAGAAGAAATTAACCCCTAATCGAATGGGAGGCGATTCAAATAAAACTTAAAATTTAAATGAAGTATCCCCTCCTTTTTGCTTTGCTGCAGTCGGGTAAAAACAGAAGTAATTAATAATGAGAATACGTTACTCTAACATAAATGCCTCATTATAAGCAGCTGTCTGCATTACATTCGCTTGAATTCAATACATGGCCGGCCAATAGTCATAGACTTATTTTTCCTCATTTTGATAAGAGACAGTATGTTTTTTTTTTTTCATTTTCCTATTCAAGTGGCCATGTTTTAGCACAACAATTGAAATTAAATATCA
The DNA here is from genome assembly GCA_947859335.1 of Tortricodes alternella. Taxonomy (NCBI): domain Eukaryota; kingdom Metazoa; phylum Arthropoda; class Insecta; order Lepidoptera; family Tortricidae; genus Tortricodes; species Tortricodes alternella. Next base: position 11,775,133 of record OX401979.1, on the reverse strand, counting down.
GAAACACATATCTTCACATATCTTATTACTGAAACCAGTCTATCACGAATTTGTGCCACATACTGGGCAGTGGGTAATTGGGTATTTATAAGATTCCTTGAACATTCTTAGGGAATAAAAATATAAAAACTACCATAAGTACCTTTTTAGGGGAACCCTAAGGGTCCTATCACCGAGTCATCGATGTTTGTCTGTCCGTCGGTCTGTCGGAGCTCTCTATTTCAGGAGTGGTTGGGGTACTATACGCTACCACGTTAATCTGATTTACCTGGCATTTAACCTACCTATTTAATTATGGCAAATAAATTGTCAAAAATATTATAAGCTAGAAAGCTAACTTCACCCTATACCCTAGAAATTGCCTGATTTTAGAGCATTTTTAGGGTTCCGTAGTCAAAGTAGGAACCCTTCCAGTTATCGCTATGTCCGTCTGTCTATTTAAGTTACAAAGATAAAAAAAATATTATTGTGATTAATGTTGGTCCTGCGCATAAACATAAAGAATAAAAATAATAAATCGCAAAATACTAACTTTTACGTCTGCCGTGGAAGGCGCGGTGCTGCTGTCACCGGGTCAAATAACTTATACTGCCCGTGCCCTGCTAAGCCGAAAAGCGCTATCTGAATCAGAGAATGTTTGAGGAAATCGACCTTTTGTAAATTGTCATAAAGTCGATTACTCAAAACTTACTCTGATTGAGATAGAGCTTTTCGGCTTAGCAGGGCAGTATAATACTACATTGTTACACTACACTTAGCGCCTATATTAAAACCTTTAGCAAAGTTTTAGTAAACATTATTTACTATCCTTTAGATATCAGGGTAGGTTACCTATCTCAATGTCGACATTTGAAAACCCGAATATTAACATTAGGAGAAACAATAATATGGAAAACAAAAAAGGCATTTTGTTTCAGAATTCTAATATTCGAGATTACATTTTTCGATGGTTAGGTAGGTAATCCTGTAAATGTCATAGCTTAGGCAATTACGAGTATAAGATGGTAAAATGTGTAACGTTTACTCGAATTATTCAGCCAAAGTGTTATACAACTTTTTCTGTCTTATATAATACTAATGTGCAACTTTTAAAGGTTTTTTTATTTATTCATGAATATAATACAATACAATAATAACCTAAATAAACTAAATTAAATCTAAATATAAATTTAACATTAATTATAATAACATTTGCAACTTAGTGACGTCCAAATAACTTTTATACGACCGTTTTTAAACGTATAGTTGTAAACTCTTTATTTTATATGACAAATTAACTTTTTGGAATGATTTATAAATCAAAAGGAATTAAGTAGATAAAATCATTTGGTTTGTTCTTGTGTGTTTGGAAAACGATTAAAGTCCTCAAGATATAATTTTCAAACAAATATAAGTACCTACTTATCTGATTCTGCGATCTTCCCTTAACATTCTTAAGAGGACTGTGAACCAAAGGCGAAAATTACCGTTTTCATATAAAAGGCGATAAAGATTTCCACCCCTTAAATGTTAACCGATTATGACCAATTTTTGATAGGTTGTCAGTCAGTCAGAACAAAATCTAGGCCTATACGTTTTTTGAATTTTGATTAAAGATCAAGAAAGTCAAATAATGCGGAAATTAGTTTTGTATGAGAATACTGAAACCATAATAAAACTGAATTATTGATTAAAGTGAAAAAATCAAAGTATAGACCTAGATTTTGTTCTGACTATGACCGATCAAAAATTGGTGAACATCGATTAACATTTAAGGGATGTACGAGTATATCGTTATCGCCTTTTGTATGAAAAGCCGTTGGTTAACACTCCTCTTAAGAAGCAGAATTAAGGGGCTCGTAACGCCTCGTATACGGGCTTGTTTTTCGGCAATAATCTTTTTGGTAATAGCCCGAATTGCAGCAATAAATTGCCGAAAAAGTAGCCCATGTACGACCGCCTTTATTTAAGTATTATTCATTTATCGACATGCATATAAGTAACAATTCTAAGTAGTGCTACGTTTTAGGGGCCTTAACGGGTTATAATATAAACCAAGATGAAAGTTAAGACGTAGTATATTAGGCCCCAATAGTGAGCATGAAATAGGTAGTAGGTTCGAGTATATGTGACTGGTTCTAATAGACCAATAAACGTATAGACCTAAGCGCCTTCATACAAATTATTGGATTTTGTAACGCTTTCTATTGACGCGTTGCTTCGTTCGCGTACAATAGGTTTTAAAACCAGGCGCCTCATTCGGGAACGCTAAGTGATTCTGTAGCGACTCGTAAGCCAGATTTCTCATTCCACTCTTCCGCACGACGCCAAATGCGTAAGAGCGAGATGAGAGATCTGGCTTACGAGTCGCTACAGAATCACTTAGCGTTCCCGAATGAGGCGCCAGGAAAGCTTTTAAACTTTCAAGATTTTCAAATGAACGATTTTAAAATAACTACTTGTACATAAAGTGACACACGGATCAACAAATGAAATTAAACCAACAATATTAGTGTATTAGTAGAAAGTAGTATAGAACCCTCATCTGTGTGTGTGCAATGTGCAAAGTGCAGACTGCAATGGGGAACTAAATTAAAATGAATAAGCATATTTTATTATCTATGTATTATACATGATTCCTAAAATCGTTAAGTGGAAATAGTCTGTAGATTGAAGATAATAATGATGCATGCATGTTAGGGCCTTGCATGTTAATGCAAGGCCCTAACATGCAAGACACAAGGATAAGTTAAACCGTCTTATCTCTAAGTGCGTCTCTCTCACACTAGTGCCGACGAAAGAGATAAGTAGTCATAGAGATAAATGTGTTTAACTTATCTTTGTGTCTTGCATGTTAGGGCCGTAGGTTGGCTATTAATAGGTTAAAAATTCGAGTGTATGTTCTATTGATTGGATGTATTTCAATCCAACGAAACAGTTTACAGTAAAATTCATGTCAACTATGATTATCTGTTTTGTGGACGATGAAATCTCTTACACTATAAAAACAGAGATAGAGGAGCCATTTTCTTAAGGAAGTTTTAAATTGCATGCTTATAGGTAAATGCTAGTCCGACAGAGACGCTTATGAAGGAAATCTTTGTACCGATGAGATATGATATCATCAGGCTAATTGAAGTATGTTACTGATTATATTATCACGTTATGATTGTTTATCACGCTACCAATAACATTATACCTATTGTTAGGTATAATTTTTATTTACTCTTTTTAAACGAATCCAAAAAACCGAATAAGTGAACCACTACACTCCGTTGATTTTCGAAAATTTAGTTTTTCAATTTTCACGTTTCTTGCGTCAGTAAACTGTCATCGGCTCCTCGGCTGTCAGACAGCCGCAGCGCTGATATTTAGCCAGCAGCGTCTGTAGTAGATAATCGTAGTGCTATACAAAGACTATCTTATCTTTTAATGTAGTCCCGTAGAACGGTTACTGTAATTCCCCGATCACCAATCTATTTATAACCGATACGTTCCATTTAACGAATGACGCGTCGAGCAAGTCGGATAAATGGTGATTGGTGACACACACAGCTATTTTTTTACAGAATAAGTTGTTCAGGAATTTTTAATTATTATTTTTATTGATTTTCGAACACGGTGTTTACGTATATATAACGGAATTCAAACGAATGATTTTCACAGACTGTGTTTGCTCAACTTTAAGGACAATATCCAAAATGGAACGCAAAATGCATAAGTCGCCCGGTGCGTCGGCTGCGTAGCGCAGTATAAAAGCTGAGTAAGCTGATAAAATACTTAAGTCTATAAATATTTTAATTCGAATGGTTGGTATAGAGCTAGCAGAGCAAATAAAGACTTATTATACCTATAAAAAGTATATTCAGTGTATAATTAAGATTCTGTAATATCAACGAATCGTAAGTATTAATCATTCTGTTTCGATTCTTAAAATATCTTTCAATTGGAATTTGACTTCGAGATTTATGAAGTTCTGATAGTTCAAAAATGTACCTACCTAAAGCCTTTTTGGATATATTTATTTGAAATTATGAAATACAATGTGTAGGTAATAAAAGTGTGCAAGAACCCGAAACTCAGTGATATTCTCGTGAAGCTGAACAACTTTTCCTTTTGGGTTTCGGGTTCGTGCACAATTTTGTTACACGTTGTATATGTAAACGCCTTCGTGTCGAGGCATAGATATACGTATAAAAATGTCGGCAAGTTTTGTTAACTTTCGTTAACTGTTGTATTATAGACCCTTGATTATACTTCTTAAGACTGAGGCGTTAATATGAATATAAATGATTATAAGCACTTAGTGCAGAAAACGTGAGCACTTATTGCAACCTAGTTTATTATATATTTTTACGTTTGTTGTTGAAGCGAACGCAATGTATGCTGTCTAGCTAAACCAGTCCATGGGTCCACTGAAAATCAGCGTCGTACTCCCCCAATAGGTGATAAGAAACATAGCTGAGTGGCTACAATTTTCGCAGCTTGTAACTTTTATTTAGATAGATTTCACAAATTATTTACAATTGTTTATATTACAAATTTTGCGAAATAAATATTTTCTATTTCTATTCTATTTCTTTGAAAATATATTATCTGTACCTTCAGTTACTGACAATTATTAAAAGTATATGAAGACTTTAAACATTATTTTAAGGTATATAAAGTATGCCTTATCTTCATTCAGGTTACCAAAATGCGTATAAGAACATTCAACAAGCTGGTGGAGAGTAAAGAGCTGGAGCCGCTGGTGCTCCGCGATTCCGCCGTCGTGGTGGACGGACAAAACTTCTTCTTTAAAACTTATGAACAAAGCGGCCTCGCATATGCGTTTGGCTGTGAGAGCGACCGCTACGCGGCCTATCTGAGGGAACTTCTCGGCAAGTTCAAAAAAGCAAACGTCACATGCTACTTCTTGTTTAAAGGAGGTCATGAGAATATGAGCAAAAGGTTGGAGAAGCGCAGAGATATTAGTGACAATGTAATTATTCCAGTTTTCATGAAAGACATATATAAAGAGGTATTAGATGAAATGGGATTTCCCTATGCTGTATGCGAATATGAGAGCAAGAGGGACGTTATCGAATTGGCTCAAAAACTCAACTGTCCGCTGATAAGTTACGACATCGAATTCTGCTTCTCAGGAGTACAATACATACCGAGTAACGAACTTCAATTTAACGAAGACGATAATAGCTTTAAATGCCGTTATTTCTTATTAGAAAACTTCTTCAAAAAGTATAATTTGACCACAGAAAAAATTGCACTGTTCATAGTACTAACCGACGAGAAAATATTTCCTGAAGGCGTTTTCGAAAACCTTTTCAAATATTTGAAAATACCTCTCAGTTGTTTCACACGTAACGGGTATCTACTGAAATGGCTCTCAAAATTCAGCAGAAAACAGATCCTGTTAACTATTTTCAAATTTTTGTCTTCAAACGACAAAACTAAATTTTCGGAAGAAGAAGGTAAAGTGCTGGAGATGATCGGTCGGCGGGATGAGGGCAGGCTCGGTGCCGCTTGCGTGCTGCGGCACGACGACGCCTGCTTCGTGACGCGCGCCGACCCGCACTGGTTCACCAAGGGTGTCGCCGCAGGACACATCGCCATCGACTACGTCAACCTTTACCGCTCTAAACATTTCTATGGGTCTCTGAATTTAATTGCCTTTCCTGGCCAAGATGATGCAATGCTTCTATCTTTAGACATTGTTAAGTATGCGTACGATTTGTTGACTAACTTTGAAAACGATGGGTTTATGCTTGTACAAGACCCACAGGACATGAACGTAGATAGGTACATGGTAACCGTGGCCGAGACCCATTCCATCCGGAAACCAGATTACGAAGCGAATGTTTGCGTGTTTGAGAACGGGTGGAGCGAGTTGCGTGCGCTCGGATTGTTTGAGCACTTCGTGGCGCAGACGGGTGGTGCGGACTGGAGCCGCCTGGCGCGGCTGCCGGAGGACGCGCGCTTGCTCGTGCTCGCGCTCGTCTACTTCTCGCGCAAGCAGCGCGCTGACACTAGCGCTGCGGCCGCCTGCGTGTTGCTCTCATACGTCACGCTGAGCGTCGTGTTCGACAAGATTGACAGAAATGATCGTCCCAAGTTTCCGTTTGCTTTTAAACCTATTCTAGATGCTACAACTGACAAGAATGACGTCACCGCCGCTGATTGCAGCATTGCGGCGGCCATATTAGCGGATTACCACACGGTATCTGCAAGCGAGGTAGGCAAGATTAAGGATCGCGAGTTGCTGTACCCGCTGGTGCAGTTCCAGCACTGCCTGAGCGAGCTGGCGAGCCTGAACGCGCTGTGCGGCGCGCCGCTGCCGCCGCCCGCGCTGCGCCGCCTGTACAACGGCACGCTGGTGTACAAGCTGCTGCACGCGCTGCAGGCCGCCGGCGACACCACGCAGTTCCTCGACAAACTGCTGAGTCCTGCTCCTACAGTATACGCGTTTCTGAACGGGCTCATTGAAACTTATGAGAAGATGTTGTAACTTTCCATTATATTATGTCTATTATAATTATTTTTAATACAAAAGTTTTAAGTAATAAATATTGATAATTTTATTATGAAGTGGTTTTTCACTTTTTTATTTAAAAATATTAAACTGATGCGATAAAAAAGGATCACTGGCACACGTTATTTATCCCTAGGGATGCTGGGCATGACGCAGGGTCACCTCAGAACAGAGGAAATCCACTCTTGGTTTGAGCTTCCTGACCTTCCTGTTCAAGTTTATCAACATCTTCAATACAGATATCTCCAGGAAAATAATCTTTGTTGACATGGATAACATTGACAAGGATCGTTCCGTGCTTTGTAGGGGTAGTTTTAAGTAGATATCAGCATGGAATCGGTTCTTCTCATACACCCATTCAATACACCAAGGCATTTTATTTTAGGGGGAGGTTACATTTATTTCTTGAGCAGTTACCTAATTGTTTGTCTTGTGCTGCATTTATACAAAGTTTTAAGTTGATATACAAATGGAATCAGTTTTTCCAATACAAAGTTCAATTATTGATACCAAGTTTCCAGTTGATATTCTCATCAAAATAGTTCTTCCCATAATTAATAACTTCAACCCCCTTTTTACCTCCTTCCAGTTATATTTCCAAAAGTTTCTTTACTTAACATTATGTCCTGCTTGAAGTTTTCCGTAATCTAATAATCGAAAACCGCATTGAACTCCAGTAGTTTTAAAGTTTATCGTGCACCTACAATCAGACAAACAGACAAACAGACATGAAATTCAAAAAAACCATTGGGATGGGTTGTGTTGCTCAATCTGAAGCCCATAGCATTTTTTCATTATTATCTTCAATCTACAGACTATTTCCACTTAACGATTTTAGGAATCATGTATAATACATAGATAATAAAATATGCTTATTCATTTTAATTTAGTTCCCCATTGCAGTCTGCACTTTGCACATTGCACACACACAGATGAGGGTTCTATACTACTTTCTACTAATACACTAATAGAAACATGGCAGTATTATTTTTAACGTGGACCTGGACCAAAACTATTTGTTTTTGTGATGTAACTTCAAATTTATAAGACATTGCTTGTTGCCAAATTTCATGATTCTAGGTCAACGGGAAGTGCGAGTATCAAAATATGTGGTGTAGAAGGTTGATTTTTTCATAGTTCCAGGAGATTGCAGACCTGAGTAGGTATTTGATATTAATTTCAACTTGATACCTCCACGCGTTGAGAAAAAGGTCTTGACTTGACACACAGACAGACAGGCGGACAGCCAGACAGACGGACAGATAGACAGACAGACAAAGAAGTGATCCTATAAGGATTCCTTTTTTTCTTTTGAGCTACGGAACCCTAAAAACCAAGTGTCAAAATGTTACATTCCATGCCGTTCAGTAGGTAGTAAAATTAAAAAAAATTACTGGTCTACGAACGATGCCATATGATGTCGGTTCGTTCGGATTACTCCGAATACTAATTCGGCGACTCGATGGCCGCTGGGATACTGGGTGACGCTGCTCGCACCCAGAATAATAATTATACTAATACTAGTGGACCCGCCACAGCTTTGGCCGCGGTATTTTCCATACAAACTTTATCACCTCTTTTCATCCTTTTGGAATTTCGCAAAATCACTTATTACTACATCTCTAGGGTACTCGAGGAATGTTTGCTTCAAATTTCAAACCTCTAGGACCACCCGTTTAGGCTGTGCGTTGTCTATAAGTAAGGCACGGTAATGTTTTATACTATTAGGTATAGGTATGTATCACAGATTTATAATATGTATTGATTATACCTACTCCGTCCCGCTTTCACATTTCTACGTACAGATTATCATAGGTATTTTTGTTGTTTGTGCCTATGTAAAATTCCAAATACTTAATTCCAAATAAATTTACATACATTTTAACGACGTAGGTAATCATTTATAAATCATCTGCGATTTAAATATAGCAACATTATATTAGATAGATCATTAAATGATATAGAGCTAAGCGGGCGTCCATAAATTACGTGAGGTGCTCAGGGGGGGAGGGGATTGAGACGAATCTTACTAAATCTCACTTGGGGGAGAGGGGGGGGGTCTTGGCAAATACCTATCACGTATTTTTTTCTCGCAGAAAACGGTGTGAAACTGCGTGAAAGTTAAGTTAAATTAAAGCTAAATGAAAGTAAAAAGTGTCTAAATAAAAATATTTTAATAAATTCAACGCTTTTATTTATTTTTTATTTATTTATTTATTTATTTCAGATCTCCATATATAATGATCCATATACAATATTATTAGTAAACACTCAGAGCTTATACACTAAAAGTTAGTACATCTAGGACACAACACACACACAAAAAACAAAAGATAAAACAATAATAAATAATACTAAACTCGGGCACTGCAAGAGGAAAGAGGAAAGAGCTATTGGTAGGATAATTCAATGTCACTTACATTAACTTATCCTACCAATAGCAATGTGAATCCAAAACTTGACCACTGGGCAGTCGAGGCGTTCCGCCAACGTCCTCAGGAGGCTGTTACCGCTGTTCCGAACTCGTGTAAGCAGCGAGGCGACTCTCTTGCGCCGGATGGCGTGAAATCCGTCTGTTCGCGCCTCTGCGAACATTCCGGACGCGCTACAGTGCTTCGGCAGTTTCATCAGCATCCTGAAGACGTTGTTGTATTGAACACGCAGCGCATTGTAGGTACGCTGCGTATATCTCACCCACAGACTGCACGTGTAAAACGACACACCCCAATACAAACGTTATACCCAAAACACAAATTTTGAAAAAACTCACGTGAGATTGGGGCAGGGGGGAAGGAGTTGAGAAAAATCTTACAACATCTCACCAAGGGGGGAGGGGAGTCAAAAATTTAAAAAAAATGACTCACGTAAATAATGGACGCTCCCTAAGCGAGTAAAGGAGCCGTGATATAAATTAATCTATCAGACAGAGCCACTGCTGATAGTATTGATCTACGGAGCCCTTACCATGAATTTGCGCAAACTGTTCTCGCTATCGAAATCTATCGGAAATGAACCAAATGAAGCGAAATGAGCGAAACGAACCAAATATATGAAACAATCTTTCATTTCAAATTTCAGTGACACATTCTGCACATCTCTATGTCTCACTGCGAATTAAATAGATAATCGAAAAAACTTACATTAAATGCATAATACCTATTACAACATCGTGACGCAATCCTACACCCCCCTCTCCCAACATACCAGGACAGTACTTAACGATTGGCCAGAGGGTATTTATTTCATTTGGTGCAAATTGGACGGTTTGTTAAAAAAAATATAAAAAATATTGTTTTTAATCGCAATCTTCATTTTAGTTGAAAGTTTATAATTCAAGGATTATCAAAAAAATAAAGGCCTTCTTTTAGGATCCATATTAGTGAAGATATGGACCCACAAAGCTTTAAGCATCATGGTAATGACATTTTACACGTTTGGTAATATAAGAGGGACCAGGCGCCTCATTCGGGAACGCTAAGTGATTCTGTAGCGACTCGTAAGCCAGATTTCTCATCTCGCTCTTACGCATTACGCGTCGTGCGGAAGAGTGGGATGAGAAATCTGGCTTATGAGTCGCTACAGAATCACTTAGCGTTCCCGAATGAAGCGCCTGGATGTTCATCTGATGGTTTACTTTTAGATGAAAATGAAAGCATTTTAGGAAAACGATCACGAGATGGACCGAGAACTCCATCTAAAGGATTGTTTATAGGTATTTCTGAATGACTTTTAGGAGAGCAACCACGTGATGGACCAGAAGGTTCGTTTGATGGGTTGCTCTTAGATGAAGTTGAAAGCCTTTTGGAACAGCGATCACGAGATGGACCGGAAAGTCTTTCCAGAGGATTGCTTATAGGTGTTCCTGAATGCCTTTTAAGAGAGTGACCATGTGATGGACCAGGGAGATCATCTAATGGGTTGCTTTTGGATGAAGTTGAAAGCCTTTTAGAAAAACGATCGCGAGATGGACCGGGAAGTCCATCTAGAGGATTGCTCATTGGTGTCGCTGAATGCCTTTTGGGAGAGTGACCATATGATCGACCAGGAAGTTCATCTGATGAGTTGCTTTTAGATGTTGGTGCTGCAGCCAGGTTGCTGCTTAGGGAAGTGGCCATAAGATGGGCCAGGTTGTCCCTCGATACTTGTGGGGTCATCTTCGGGTTCAGATACAGGTGGCGTGTCTTTTTGCAACAGTTTTTTTAGTTTTAATTTCCTTGCTCTTAAGTTCTGTTGATTGGTTTAAGCAAGCTCTTAACACGATTAGTAGATATAGTCATTACCATGAAATCATTGTCATTACCGTGGATTGAGAAAGCCACGGCAATCCATGGTAATGACCACCGTGGTAATGACATGATTTTTGTATTGATGATGATTTTTGTATTATTGTACGTCTGTAGAAGGCAGATCATGGTGATACTAAATGTAATTATGTTCTTATCTGTAGTTTTTACCCATCATCAACAATAAATAATATTTGATTTGATTTGATTTGATTTGACAAAATCCAGAAATTTCTACTTTAGCAAGTATCGTATTACATATTCCAGAATATTCTACTGATTACGTCATAACAAATCAGTTAGGTTATAAGATAAAATACGATTAATAGAAACAATTCGTTTACTTATCGAGGAATGAGAACCACAAGAAAGACAATATTACTGTGACAAAAACCACGGTACGACATTGTAAAAAATATAAAAATTCTTAATTTTGTGCTACGCGACGTGCGTTCCCTCTGCCATCTGAATGGCGACAAGAGGCACGCGGGGGCAGCGGCGGGGTTTGTGCAAAGCTATTTAGTGAAGAGCTGCATGTCGCGTCACGGTGTGACACGGTGATGATGAGTTTAATAGGAACCAAAATGTACGATGTTGCTGTTCAGTGCGTTACACTACGTTTTAATTTGTGCAATCAATAATGTATGTCATAACTATTAAACTTTTTATGTAAATAGTAGTTTCTGCCGTAAACATGAATTTAATGGAACGTTTTGCTGAAGTTTTGCCAAAAACTGGAAAGCGGACACTCCTTGGTAATGACATTTTGGCCCTTTTGATTAAAATAACTTTCACATTACTTTATATAATATAAAATTTAAAAGAAGCGCCAGTTAGAAATCATTCTTTATTACAAGTTACTTAAATCCACGGTAAAAATCTAACTTTATTTAGATGGTGATATTATCGCGGACAACTGATTTACACCAAATGAAATAATTACCCCAGAGCTCCCCCCCCCCACTTCCGTCAAAATTGCATTTTACGTGATTTGTGGACGACCCCAAACGGAAACGTTTCGGGAATTCCCCGAACGCTAATCTATTTATAGCCGATACGTTCCATTTCACGATTGACGCGTCGAGTGAGTCCGATAAATGGAGACCGCGCACTAAATAAAATACCTAATTATTAAACGTAAAATACTTATTAAGATTTACCCACAGCTATTTTATATAGAGAATAAGTTGTTCAAGAACTTTTAATAATTACTTCCCATAAAACACATTATAATATTATAAGTAAAAGATAGTTTTAAATGCAAAACTCTTTTTTGTAACGCAGACATATATTTTTTTTTTGGATACGGTGTCGACGGCTTATATACTTATATAACATATCTAATTCAAACAATTGATTTAAAAAATTTAGTAGAGTACTTGATTAACTTTCAGGATTATATCCGAAATGGAACGCAAATTGCATAGGTCGCCCGGTCGTCCGGTGCTTCACTGGTGTGGGCGTAGCGCAGTAGGTATAAATGCTGAGTAAAGCTGATGAAATACGCAGTCCAGAAATACTTTAATTCAAATTAGTGGTTGATATTGAACTTGCAGCAAACAAAGGCTTATTAAATTAGTGATATATATAGTGTTGGATTCTGTATTGTCACCGAAGCGTAAGTACCTATTAATAATTCTGTTTCGATTCTTAAAATGTCCTTAAATTGGAATTTTACTTCTTTTGTATGAAGTTCTGATCGCTCTAAAATATTTATTTATCTGGAATTACAAAATATATATTTATAGAAAAGGGCGCGCGACTGTGGGCTGGAAATCGGCTTTCATAGCATAGAAATAGAAATCGAAATCGTAAATAGGTATTATATTTTTATTCTTGAAATAGCTTCTATTTGCCAGTCCCATATTAGGAAGTTTAACTACAGAAAATAAGTGATGAAAAAATTCTAATCGTAGCCATCTGCGAGGATATTACGGTTTGGCTCGCACTTTCAGAGAAATGTCGACTTTTCTTACAAACTCCATACTTTCAAGTTTTTATAAGAATATACAGGGCGTCCCACGGCTTTGCCACATGGAGGGAAAGTATATTGTAGATAGAACATACTGAAAGAACACTTCATTTTGATATTAAAATAATTTAAAATGCATTCAAGGATTTTGGAATAATCACCTGTCGGAATCGGGAATCGAACCCGCCAAATAGTAAAAAAAACCGTAATTTTACGATAACGATCAAAAGGCTCAACTGTAAGGATATTTTTTTTCCAAAGAACATAGAACATCTTAAATAAAAGGAAGACCTTCATGGTCTTCCTTTTATTTAAGATGTTCTATGTTCTATTTTACATTTATAATATCAGTAAAATTTATACTTAATAATAATAATAATAATAAATCAAGGGACAATCTTTACACAAATCGATCTAATCCCAAATAAGCTCTAAAGGCTTGACTTAGCCTTTTCTTTGACTTTGCCGTGCTTCTAACAACTGATTTTATCATTTTAAAGTAATACTAATAAAGTACCCCCTTGAGAAATACATATCATTTCCCTATTAAAAGAGCATGATAAAATAATAATCGTGATAAATAAATAAATTACTTAAATAAATTGTAGTTCCTAGTTCCATGCAGAAGTCTAATTTCAGTAAAATAGTCTATTTACAAGATTTAACTTTCCTTCCATGTGGCACAGCCGTGGGACGCCCTGTATATAATGAATTAATTACCAAACCAAATTATCTCGGGCTCATTTCCTATGGGAGTGGCAAATAGAAGTTATTTAATTCGAGAATAAAAATACCTATAACATTTACGATTTCGATTTCTATTGATGAAATTGTGGTCAAATCAGACAATTTTTTTTTTGGGGGTTAAGACCCATAGTTTGAAAAACACTGATCTAGTTGGTAAAGCCTTATTATAATAGTTCTGTAATTTCCGACAGATGGCGTTAGTAGTCACATATTATAACTGTTTTTTTTTGAAATATTTGATTGCAAAGTTATTTAATAATGATAGATAACACATCTAAACATGAATTAAAATTACTATGTTAAAGCCCAAACCAAAAGGTGTGATAGTTTTTCCATAGACTGTACTTACCACAAAAATGCACAGGTTCTGGGATATTATTAGGGCTGATTTCTTATACCAGATCTTAGAGCACTAGCTATTTTCTGAACATTCATTTACTGCCAATTATTTCAAGTATAAAAAGTATGCCTTATCGTTGTTCCAGGTTATCAAAATGCGTATAAGGACATTCAACAAGCTGGTGGAGATTCAAGAGCTGGAGCCGCTGGTGCTCCGCGATGCCACTGTAGTGGTGGATGGACAAAACTTCTTCTATAAAACTTACGAAACAAGCGGCCTCGCATATGCGTTTGGCTGTGAGAGCGACCGCTACGCGAACTATCTGAGGGAACTTCTCGGCAAGTTCAAAAAAGCAAACGTCACATGCTACTTTTTATTTAAAGGAGGTCATGAGAATATGAGCAAAAGGTTGGAGAAGCGCAGAGATGTTAGTGAATCGGCTCTTGTTCCAATTCTCATGAAAGATATATATAAAGAGGTATTAGATGAAATGGGATTTCACTACGCTGTTTGCGAATATGAGAGCAAAAGAGACCTTATCGAGTTAGCACAAAAACTCAACTGTCCGCTGATAAGTTACGACATCGAATTCTGCTTCTCAGGAGTACAATACATACCGAGTAACGAACTTCAATTTAATAAGGACGATAATAGCTTTAAATGCCGTTATTTCTTATTTGAAAACTTCTCAAAAAAGTATAATTTGACGGCAGAAAAAATTGCACTGTTCATAGTACTAACCGATGAGAAAATATTTCCTGAAGGATTTTTCGAAAAGCTATTCAAGCATTTGAAGCTACCTCTCGGCTGTTTCAAACGTAACTTGCTTCTACTGAAATGGCTGTCAAAGATCAGCAGAACACAGATTCTGTTAACAATTTTCAAATTTTTGTCTTCAGAAGACAAAACCAAATTTTCGGAAGAAGAAAGTAAAGTGCTGGAGATGATCGGTCGGCGGGATGAGGGCAGGCTCGGTGCCGCGTGCGCGCTGCGGCGCGACGAAGCCTGCCTCGTGACGCGCGCCGACCCGCGCTGGTTCACCAAGGGCGTCGCCGCTGGACACATCGCCATCGACTATATCAACCTCTACCATTCTAAACATTTCTTTGGGTCTCGGAATTTAATTCCCTTCCCAGGCCAAGATGATGCAATGCTTCTATCTTTAGACATTGTCAAGTATGCGTACGATCTGTTGAAAAACTTTGAAAACGACGGGTTTAAGCTTGTAGTAGAACCTCAGGACATGATCGGGGATAGGTACATGGTGACCGTGGCTGAGACCTATTCCATCCGGAAACCAGACAATGAAGGGAATCTCTGCGTTTTTGAGAACGGGTGGAGCGATTTGAGTGCTCTCGGACTGTTTGAGCACTTCGTTGCGCAGACGTGTGGTGCGGACTGGAGCCGCCTAGCGCGGCTGCCGGAGGACGCGCGCTTGCTCGTGCTCGCGCTCGTCTACTTCTCGCACAAGCAGCGCGCTGATACTAGCGCTGCGGCCGCCTGCGTGTTGCTCTCCTACGTAACGCTGAGCGTCGTTTTCGATAAGATTGACAAAGATGTTCGTCCCAAGTTTCCATTTGCTTTAAAACCTATTCTAGACGCTTCAACTGACAAGAATGACGTCACCGAGGCTGACTGCAGCATTGCGGCGGCCATATTGGCGCATTACCATACGGTATCTAAAAGGGAGTTCGAGGAAATTATGGATCGCGAGCTGCTGTACCCGCTGGTGCAGTTCCAGCACTGTCTGAAGGAGCTGACTAGCCTGAACGCGCTGTGCGGCGCACCGCTGCCGCCACCCGCGCTGCGCCGCCTGTACAACGGCACGCTGGTGTACAAGCTGCTGCGCGCGCTGCAGGCCGCCGGCGACACCACACTGTTCCTCGACAAACTGCTGAGTCCTGCTCCTACAGTCTACGCGTTTCTGAACGGGTTGATTGAAACGTATGAGAAGATGTTGTAAGTTTCTATTTTATTTATATTCAATATTACTGTTATAACATTAAAGGCCCGGGCACACCAAACGCGGTTGCGGCGCAAACGCGCCGCAACCGCGTATAGTTTGCCCCGGGCTTCAAAGTCTTTTAACATCTTAACAAAAAACCTTCGTTAGGTATTAGTTATGTTTCTAAGTTTATTGTTTTATTTTGTAATTCAAATATAATGGCTAATTGTGTATGTCTAATACTATTTTCTATTATATTATGTCTATTATAATTATTTTAAATACAATAAGAAGTTTGACGTAATAAATATTGATAATTTTAATTTGCCGTGTTTTTATTTCATGTCTCCCTCCCTGTGCCCCTCCCCTCCCCCTTATTTATTTTTATGTACGCGCAACTCCATCAAATATGAACCGATTGGGATGGTTTTTTTTTCTAATTGAAAGGGTTTTATATGCTATTTGGTCTCATTAAAGTCAAAACCAAGGTTTGATGATGGAATCCATGAGGAATCGATGGAACTCCTCAAATAGTATAAGTTAGCATATAGTAATGATGGATATAAAAATATCAAATTCAACTTTTTGTACCAGGCTAATTTTTGCACAGCTTATCATCGTCGAGTAGCCATTCACGAAAAGCACCATGACATACTGTTCCGACGGTTCCAAATGGCCGCCATAAGGAGTAAAGGAGTAAAGGAGGAGGAGTAATTTTGTTTGTTAAGCAAAACGATTTGTGCCACCCTATAATTTTTTTTACCAGTTTTCTGTATGATCATAAATGTAAGTTTGATAATGCCATACTTGTGGGAGGTGGCGAATGAGGTTCAAATTCTAAAATTTTATTCGTATTTCGAACAATTTGTACCAATATGGCGCGAATAAAATAATGGTCACATTGTATCATATAATTTCCAAAAATCCAAATGCCATACTGGTACAAATCATTTTGTTTAACAAGAAAAAAAAATACTCCTTTGGGGCGGTATGGCGGCCATTTGGAACCGTCGGAAAAGTATGGCATGGTGATTTTCGTGAATAGCTACTCGACGATGATAAGCTGTGCAAAAATTAGCCTGGTACAAATGGTTGAATTTGATATTTTTAAATTAACGTGTTCACGTCGGTATGGCGGGCTGTAAGTCACACCGGAGAGGTATGGGATTACGCTATCGCCTACTTCTTTTTTTATCGACTATCGGAAAATACAAGAATTTTTGTGGAACAAATCGTTCGACACTCGTAATTTATCCAACACGTTCGATTAACGCCCACGCGATTGGGCCGCCGGTACCAGCGCTATGACCATCATTTTCCTTTTTGTCCTTACGTAATGAGACCCCTATAAGACCGCCATACTGGTACTAATGACCTGATAATTTGTGTCATCATCTCCCGGTTTATACCTACGAGTAAGATAACATTATTGAGTCGAGTTGATAACATGCGCCGGAGTTCAACAGCAACGGATGCGAGCAGTCACGTCATGAACAAAATGAAGTTCGCGTAACTACCATTAATAAGATTATTTCTAAGCTGCCTAAAAAATAGTCACATATTTTTAAAAGATGTAAGTATGTATATAACGATACGTAAAATCCATATGTAGTTTGTGTATATAAAGGGGCTCGTAACGGGCTAGTTTTTCGGAAATTTACTGCTGCAATTCGGGCTATCCTCAAAAGTTAACAATCAAACTTTTTGTCCCCATTAGTGATGTAATATGTAATTTTTTGGGTATAGCCCGAATTGCAGCAATGAGTTGCCGAAAAACTAGCCCGTTTACGAGCCCCTTAAGGGAGAATTTCAAAAAAATTGTACGTAATTATATAATAATAATAATAATAAAGTGAAATAATAATAATAATAAATCAGGGGACAATCTTTTACACAAATCGATCTAGTCCCAAAGTAACCTCTAAAGGCTTGTGTTATGAGTAGGTACTAGACGACGATATAAATACTAATATAGAGAAATAAATACTTAAATAAACATCCAAGACTCAGGAACAAACATTCGTGCTCATCACACAAATATTTGCCCTTACTGGGGATCGAACCCGGGACGCTTGCGTCGGAGGCAGGGTCACTACCAACTAGGCTATCCGCGTCGTCAAATAAGTAAATTAAGGCGTTGTTAAGAAAAAGTTTAAAAAGTTCCTCTGAGTTACGAAAATTAACAATACAATTATATACCTTATTAATTGTAGCCATAAGGCATATAATTGTATTGCTAATTTTCGTAACGCAGAGGAACTTTTTTAACTTTTTCTTAACTACGCCTTAATTACGTACAATTTTTTTGAAATTCACCCTTAACAGAACGTAACCTCGCTGGGATTCAACATCCAACTTGCTCGCTTAGTTCAAAGCTTAAATTCGTTAACGTGGAGTGCAAACGAAAGTGAGTAACAATTGTATTGATCGCCAGTAGATGATATTGACCGCCAATATCAAATACAGTACAAATGATCAATATAATTGTGCAAAGAGTAATATTGTACAGTTACATTGTAGGTCAAGTGGAAGAAATTAAACAACAAAGCCTTAACTTAGCAAATGAGCGATAGGCCACGAGCGGGCCTAGCAAGGTTTATATAAGGATAAGTTCAACCGTCTTGTGTCACAAGTGCGTCTCTCTCACACTAGTGCGGATGAAAGAGATAGAGAGATAACCGGGTTTAACTTATCCCCGTGTCTGGCATGCTAGGGCAGCTGTACACAGCAAATCAATAATCGTGATTCAGATTGAATTGTGTATGCAACAGATTGACCATCAATGCTTTCGTACATGATCAATCTGGATCGCGTTCATTGATATTATTGATCACGGATCGCGATCCTGATCTCTATTGTGTACTAGTGACCATAGATATACAATAGAGCTCCAGCCCCTTTGGGATATTAATTTTTATCGCGCACTTAAAGCATTCGTCCTTTTCGCACTCGCACCCGCATGTTAGTCAAACAGTGACAGATGCCTCCTGTGCGCATAAAAGCTAGTGTGCTAGGCCCGCAGCCCCCTTAGCACATACATTTTTATCACGCATATTGAGCATTCGTCCCTTTCGCACCCGCATAATAGTTAAAAAGTGATAGGTGCTTCATGTGCGCGATAACAGCTAGTGTGCTAGGCCCTCTGTCTGCTTCACCAACCCTAAAAGAGAAAGGAGAGTGGTCTAAAAGAGAAAAGTATATGCTTCACGGGGCGTCGCCGTGTGAATGTAGGTCCGTATGTATCTGTCAAAGTCAAATTTATGATAGGTTTTTCTCGTGGAAACAGCAAAGTTTTGTCTATTCTGTCATACAAATGGGAAAATTGGGTCATAATTGGGCACACGCAAAACATTCGTCGGTTTCGCACCCGCATATTACTTAAAAACTATCAGATGCTTTATGCGTGCGATAAAAGCATTGGTCCTTTTCGCACCCCAATATTAGTTGAAAAGTGACAGATGTTTGATGTACACGATAAAAGCTAGTTTACTAGGCCTTCTGAGGGCTTAGCACACATTTTTTTATAGCGGAGCATAAAGCAATCGTCCCCTTCGCACCCGCAAATTAGTAAAATTGACAGATGCTTTATTTGCGCGATAAAAGCTAGTGTGCTAGGCTCTTTGGTACAATTAAGGTAGTTACCAGTACCAGATGGTTTATTTCAATCAATCAATCAATCATTTATTGCAATTTCATAATATTATACAGATGTTGCCTTAAGTTAAAGATCATTATGAAACCCTGTTGAGCGCTGCAACTTTAAGAGAGGAGGAACTACAGCTTTATTAAAATTTGTCTTCTAGGTATTCGCTGAGCGTGTAGTAAGATTTAGCTACAAGTAGCTGTTTTAGTTTACTAGTAAAGTGTTTATCGTTTGGTTCTTGTTTTAGTAAGTCTGGAAGTTTGTTGATAATTTAATGGACAAACTTCCAGACTTACTAAAACAAGAACCAAACGATAAACACTTTACTAGTAAACTAAAACTGACTATTTTCTTAAATAACGATAAAATAATTTAAATGAATATGTACCTATATTGACGTGTTCAACCAGGCATAATGGGCTTATTACACCTTCCTAAATTTAGTCACTTACGAGAGGGACGCCGCAATACATTGGAATGTGATTGAGATATCTCCATACGTATCTAACGTATTGCGGCGTCCCTCTCGTAAGTAACTAAATTTAGGAAGGTGTAAGCCTATAAATCTTTTGATTTCTATAGTAATTTAAACATGTCCAGAAAAATGAAATGCTATCCACAGTTTTATTTTTACTGATTTTCGGAAACGGTGTTAACAGAGATATAAAAAAAATCACGCAATTTCTTTTCTCAAACTTCAACACTAAAAAGGTTTTATACCTATCACACAAATTTTATCGCGCAAATACAGCATTCGTCCTTTACGCACCCGCATATCATTTAAAAAGTGACATTATGCTTTATATACGCGATAAAAGCTAGTGCGCTAGGCACTCTTATGTTTTAAATAGTCCCGTCGAAACGTTACCTCAGTCACAGATTATATAATACTACCTGAGTATAAATAAAACTACTACGTAACATTACGGTAATTCCCCGACCACAAACCTTTTCAAACCGATCCGTTCCATTTAGTGATTTAAGCATCGGGCAAGTCCGATAAATTATGACCGTGTGATTGATAAAACAATGACTTTGTCATTTTTTAATGTAAAATATTACAATTTGCACAGTTCCTTTGTTTAGCAGAATACGCAGTTTAAGAAATTGTAATTGTTTTGAGTAAAAGTGAATAGTTTTAGATGCAAGACTATTTTGTAAAGTAGAGACTTAATCGAAACCATTTTTTATGGAGTTTTGGACACGGTATTCACCGTATAGTTATATCAACAATCCGTGTAATTCTAACAATTATTTGATCAGACTTAAATAATGTTGTTCTCTAGTGTTTGATAAACTTTAAGCGTTATATCGAAAATGGAACGCGCATTGCATCAGCACCAGACATACTAGTCTGCCACAAAATTATATAGGCATATTATGTATATCAACACAAAGCTGAGTTTTAATTCGAATAAGTGGTTTGGTTGATATTAAGCTACTAAAGGCTTATTATAGAATAATATTCTATGTAAGATTCTGAATCATCGCCGTATCGTAAGTATTAATCTTTCTGTTCTGTTTCAATTCTTATGAAATTTCACTTGGATTTGTCATGTCAAATTGTTCATTAGCATTTTTATAATTCCTATTCAATACTCAGATATTTAATTGGAATTTTAAATTTTAATAAGTTTTAAAATCATACATTATAAATGCGGGCTGCGGCTCCGCCAAGTCTCAAACCATGCTTCTGATTAAAGTCAAACTTGTTAAGTCTTGCATTTGACCCAATTCTCGGTTTTTTTTTTCCGACTGACTTGTTCAGAAAAACGTATAGGCTCACCTTCAGTTACTGCCAATTCTTTCAAGTAAGTACAAAAATAATTCCTTATGCACATTTCAGGTTATCAAAATGCGTATAAGGACATTTAACAAGCTGGTGGAGAAAGAGCTGGAGCTGCTAGAGCTCCGTGATGCTACCGTAGTAGTGGATGGACAAAACTTCTTCTATAAATCTTATGAAGAAAGCAGCCTCACATATGCATTTGGCTGTGAGAGCGACCGCTATGCGACCTATCTGAGAAAACTTCTTGGCAAGTTCAAAAAAGCCAACGTCACATGCTACTTCTTGTTTAAAGGAGGTCATGAGAATATGAGCAAAAGGTTGGAGAAGCGCAAAGACATTAGTGATATGTCTATTATTCCAATTTTCATGAAAGATATATATAAAGAGGTTTTAGATGAAATGGGATTTCCCTATGCTGTATGTGAATATGACAGCACGAGGGACCTTATAGAGTTGGCCCAAAAACTCAATTGTCCTATAATAAGTTACGCCGTCAAGTTCTGCTTCTCAGGAGTGAAATACATACCAAGCAATGAATTTCAATTCATTGCAGATGATAAGAACTTTAAATGCCGTTACTTCTTATTAAAAAACTTCTTAAAAAAGTATAATTTGACCACAGAAAAAATTTCACTGTTCATAGTACTAACTGATGAGGACATATTTCCTGCAGGATTTTTCGAAAAGCTCTTCAAACATTTGAAAATACCTCTCAGTTGTTTCACACGTAATGAGGACCTACTGAAATGGCTCTCGAAAATCAGCAGAAAAGAAATTTTGAATAAAGTATTCAAATTTTTGTCTTCAAAGGACAGAATTATATTCTTAGAAGAAGAAGGTAAAGTGCTGGATATGATCAGTCGGCGGGATCAGGATGGCCTTGGCGCCGCGTGCGCGCTGCGGCGCGACGAAGCCTGTCTCGTGACGCGCGCCGACCCGCGCTGGTTCACCAAGGGCGTCGCTGCTGGACACATCGCCATTGACTATATCAACCTCTACCATTCTAAACATTTCTTTGGGTCTCGGAATTTAATTCCCTTCCCAGGCAAAGATGATGCAGTGCTACTATCTTTAGACATTCTTAAGTATGCGTACGATCTGTTGACTAATTTTGAAAACGACGGGTTTACACTTGTACTAGATTCACATGACATGACTGTGAATAAGGACATGGTGACTGTGGCTGAGACCCATTCCACCTGTAAACCGGATTACGAAGCAAATGTGTGCGTGTTTGAGAACGGGTGGAGTGAGTTGCGTGCACTCGGATTGTTTGAGCACTTCGTGGCACAGACGTGTGGTGCGGACTGGAGCCGCCTGGCGCGGCTGCCGGAGGACGCGCGCCTGCTTATGCTCGCACTCGTCTACTTCTCGCGCAAGCAGCGCATAAACACTAGCGCTGCGGCCGCTAGCGTGTTGCTCTCCTACGTCACGCTGAGCGTTGTGTTCGACAAGATTGACAGAAATGATCGTCCCAAGTTTCCATTTGCTTTAAAACCTATTCTAGATGCTACAACTGACAAGAATGACGTCACCGCCGCTGACTGCAGCATTGCGGCGGCCATATTGGCGGATTACCACGCGGTATCTGCAAGCGAGGTCGGCAAGATTAAGGATCGCGAGCTGCTGTACCCGCTAGTGCAGTTCCAGCACTGCCTGAGCGAACTGGCGAGCCTGAACGCGCTGTGCGGCGCGCCGCTGCCGCCGCCCGCGCTGCGCCGCCTGTACAACGGCACGCTGGTGTACAAGCTGCTGCGCGCGCTGCAGGCCGCCGGCGACACCACGCAGTTCCTCGACAAACTGCTGAGTCCTGCTCCTACAGTCTACGCGTTTCTGAACGGGCTCATTGAAACTTATGAGAAGATGTTGTAACTTTCCATTATATTACGTGTATTATAATTATTTTTAATACTTTTATATTGTTTGAAGTAATAAATATTGATAATTTTATTGTGCAAGGTTTTTATTTCACTTTTTTGCTTAAAAATATTACACAGATGCGATAAAAAAGGATCACTGGCACACGTTCGTTATTTGTCCCAAGGGATGATCGGCGTGAAGCAGGGTAACCTCAGAACAGACTACAACCTCATTCAATTCTCTAGGTTTTGAGCTTCCTGTTCAAGTTTATCAACATCTTCAATACTGATATCTCCAGAAAAATCATCTTTGTTGATATGGATGACATTGCCACTTTTAAGGAAAGGTTCGTGCAGTGCTTTGTATAGTCTTTTCGCTTTAGTGGCTCCGAACCCAGGACAGTCCGCCAACCTACTCTCGGTTGCTTTTATGATGTTGGCTAGAGTGCCAAACGTTGTTAACAACGTCATTGCGTCCGTCTTGTTGACAGGTTTTATCGAAGACAATGCATTCATTATCTAAAAAAAAAAGATATAAATTACAGAATGAGGGTATTTTACTACTTTCTACTAATACCCTAATAGAAACATGGATGTATTGTTTTAACGTGGACCTGGATCAAAACTATAATATACAATAACGTTCAAAATACGCTGAATCGCTTCGAAAAAGGATGACAGCACCTTTTGAACTCTTTGAAATACTTAGCGGAGACACTGCCAAGCCTCTCTTTTCCAGAATATAGAATAGCAGACCACTGGTTCTGCTAGTTTAACCCTTTCAACGCAACGTGTAGATGCGAAAAAGCGTGCCACCGACGCCGACAATGGCTGTAGCCGACGCAAATATGGAAAAAGGCATATCGTGGCGTCGTCAGGGCCACGAAAATCTGCTATTCTATTAAGTAGATGTACTAACATTATTTGTCTAAGTTCTATAATATAAAACCTTCATAACTTTCTAATACTATGGAATTATATTTACTTTTTGATGTGGATCATTTTCAATCTTCTCCATAATCCGGTCAGGAGGTTTGTTTTCATATATTTTGTAGTTTTCTATTATTTTCGCTGCCTCCTCAGGGCTCCAAGCCAGCATGAGCGTCATGTCTGTTAGGAGGCATATTCTAGTTAAATTCTTTAACGCCGAGTGTGGATCTTTCAAGTCAACCTGAAAATTAGTTAAATATATTTTATATATGTAATAATATAAAATAAAGACAATTTGATATTAATATTTATATCGTAAATTGATGTATGTACAACTTTTATTTATTTTTAACTTTACTACTTAACTTAACCCCTAAACAAAAGATATATTCTATATGGGAAAGCACACATTTCACTGAATTATTTTAATTGTAGTCTCTTTTAAAATTTTGGTAAACCAATACATATATAACAGTGCCGTGACTCACTTGTAGACAACGCACAGCCTAAACGGGTGGTTCTAGAGGTTTGAAATTTGGAGAAGATATTCCTGGAGTACCCTAGAGGTGCGCTATGGAGGGATTTTTTGAAGAGGTGATAAAGATTGTAAGGAAAATACCGCGGGCGAAGCTGTGGTGAGTCCACTAGTAATGGATAATATTCAAACATATGCTGTGTTATGGAAAAACACGCTGACATCTTACAGAAAGATATAATGACTTTATCAGTGCTTGTTCTTGTTTCCTTTGTTTGTAATTTTTTACTTATATAAGGTATTTTCTGTTGAGTTTATTTTATGCAATACTTTTTACCTGTACTAACAGAACTCTCAGCTCGTATTTTTTTCCTAACTCTTTCAATCGATTATTGATATAATCAGGGTTCAGGTTATGGTAGCGGACTGATAGAAAGAGCAAACAAATAGTTTTGCCAATCTCATAGTCTGGTATGATGTCATCATATTCCCATGGGACGCTGGTCACGAACTTTAGTAGAGGGTTGCCACGCTGAAACATTTAAAAATATGATTTTTAACTGTGTAGGTACTATTATGATTTTCAATTCAATGTGGATGACTTCGCATGTTTAACAAACAAGTGTCATTAAAGGTCACAGCTCATTAGAGCCACCGGCACCCGACCTCTACCCTGTAGCGTCACTAGATTGCCGCCGATGAGTGTGCGAATATCCATACAAGTCTATAATCATTATGAAATTAATTTTTTTCTCACCTGCTTTTGATTTACAAGCACGCAATGTGTTTTCGAAGACGCCGGTTTAGATGCACCATCGTTGGATGAACCTGAATTAGAGTTACACAAGTCATTATCGCCTAGATCAGTATACTATTTGCGTCTCATGTGATCCTTTGAGTACCTACTAAAAGAAATAGAGATTATATACTATAATATAAATTAAATCACGGACGTAGCTGAAGCTTGAATGGGGGGCCATAGTAAAAAAAAAACAGCTCTAAACGCCAATTTAATCAATTAAATTTGAGATACAAAACAAAATTATACCTGGCTCTTCTAGTCTCGGTTGCTTAGGAGAGGTTGGTTCATTAATCTCAGCCAATATATCATCAAAGCCATCCTCTAACTCCATATTGATTCAGCAATTTGGTTCGTAACTAGCGGAAGTTTCTGCTAATTTCATGATTTTTCGCAGGTATTTACAATTTTGCATTTTGATTGATCGAATTGACAAAACGTCAAAAAATGCATCCTCGGTCGGATCTGTGAATTCTGTGATCCTCTACTCGGCCTCTACGGTTTTTGACGTGTGCGATTAATGACATGTTGATTCGAAAACCATTATTTATATAAATAATAGTAGAGATGATTTTTTTTAAATTAATTATTTAAGTACAATTTTTGCATAACGTGATTGTCTTTTGATTTGGAGATACGCATTTAGTTCACAAAATAATATTAGGGGGGTTTATATTGTTTCACGCTACATTATTGATATACGTTCTAAACTAATATCATTCTGCTATACAATTCAGACTAGATATTTGAACACTTCTATATTCTAACCTTTTATTTTATATTTGAATCCATTTGATGTCATGACGATGTTTTGTTTGTTTGCAATTTATTTATTTGTTTCCAATAAAAATGATAATGTCGTTCCGTTGTTTACTATCTAATCATGCATAAATACAGTCGCCAATTACAATGAGTACTTTCAATCAACCGAATGTTGAACATGGTGAAGATGACGATTTATTTGACGAGTCGTCGCTTTTGGCGCATTTTGAAAACAGTTCCTTTAAAGATAAATCTATTGCCTCTAGGAGTGTGATTAATGATTCTCTAAATAATGGTAGTAGCAGTTTAAATGTGAGGTGAGTCAAAAAGCATTATTGTTAACACAGACTACTAATTTTTATACAATAAGGTTGTCATGCGGTGCGACGTTAAAGATATCAGTGTGGTTGAGGCAAGGCGCAGCATAGCAAAGTGACTAGCTTTATTAACTTACGAGACAGAGGAACTGCTAAAATAATTATCTACTCAGATCAACTTAATATTGGAAAGGGAAAACTTTATTTTACACAATTATTACAGCAGAAGCACACACGCGCAAACAAAACACTGAGACAACACATTTAGCTTTACTTATGAAAATTGTAATTCTAATTCTAGTTTCTCCTGTCATCTGCGCCTACACCATGCTCTGGTAATGATCTAGCGACCCCACGACACAGGCTAGCCTAGTGTGGGGACAAATGATAACAATGATGGTTTCTTGAACCCGCACTCTGCTAGGAGATAAGCGCAATATTTTTTAAATGTAAATTTTTGTACCTACTTATTACTTACCTTGTGCTTATTGTCAAATAAAAATATTTTCATTTTTCAATTAGTATTCTTGCTAATTCCCTGTAAAATCGGCACAACTTTTGCTTATAACATAGGCCAGTGTTTTTCAACCTTATTGAGTACGCGACCCCTTTAGAAGTAAAAACAACTCTGGTGAGCCCCAGAGACCGAATTAATACTATGTCAGTGGTTTCAACGATGAGGTATTTGAAAACCTGGCTTGCGCCCGCGACCCCTGAGCAAGGGCTCGCGACCCTCACGGGGGTCGCTATCCACCAGTTGAAAAGCACTGAAATAAGCCAACATGATTATGATTTGATCCTATTATCCCTTTTAAACATTAAGCATATTACTGAACTGGTATTTGGCAATTCAACTTCTTATTTTTTTAATGGCTGTGATTGGATTGATTCCTCAAGATTTGTAGGTCATAAAAGTGAAAATTGTGTCATAAAACTGGTTCCCAAGCTGCAAAGACTATTTTTTGGTTCTTTTACAAAGTTATATTTTAGTGCTCTATGCTGTGATGAAGAGATCAGTGGGTATGACAGGCTCACTGGTAAAACATGGATCTACCCCACCAACTACCCTGTCAGAGATTACCAGTTCAACATTATCAGAACTGCATTATTGAATAACACACTTGTAAGTCTGATTAGGGTATAAAATTATTATTTTGTACATAAGAAAGTAATTCAACTAGCTGCCAAGTTCATCCCTGATTTGTTATTTTTCTACATTGTCCACTCATGTAAAATTGATTGATTGGCTGATTTATTAATGTAATGAAAGTTATTAAATTAAAGATATTGGTATGTTTTGTTAAAATATTTTGTGATTGTTACATATTTTTACAGGTAAGTCTTCCAACTGGCTTGGGTAAGACATTCATTGCAGCGGTTATTATGTACAATTTTTACCGCTGGTATCCTCTCGGCAAGATTGTGTTCACAGCACCTACAAGGCCGTTGGTTGCTCAACAGATTGAAGCATGCTATAACATTATAGCCATACCACCAAAAGACACTATAGAAATGACAGGTAAAAATTTAAAATTATTATTAGACTGAATAACATTGTAGTTTGACTTGGTACACGCAATGTTGCAGAAACCATGAATTACATCAAGTCATACTTTGTTTATTTTTATTAACTTAGTTTAAATGGTATCTTTGCCAGAATCCTAAATAATAAAAGTTACATAAACAATCTCCTTAAACATGTTAATGATAATGTCAATATAACACATGCTAAAAATATATATTTCTAGGGCACATGCAAGTAAACACAAGAAAAGGCCACTGGCAAACAAAGAGGGTATTCTTCGCAACACCGCAAGTTATCTACAATGACATCAAGTCAGGCATATGTCCAGGGGACAAGATACGTTGTCTGGTGATCGACGAGGCGCATCGGGCGCGCGGGAACTATGCATACTGCCAGATTGTTTCCACATTGACAGAGATGAAACACAAGACCTACAGGCTGTTAGCTTTGTCGGCCACACCGGGCAGCAAAGTCGATGATGTCATCAATGTAAGATTTTAACTAGTGATGCAACGAATACGAATATTCGTATTCGCCGAATAGTAGACATTTACCGAATATTCGTATTCGGCGAATACTAATACGAATATTTAAAAACTGATATTTTTGTACGCAACTCTATTTACTGCAGATTTGAAAAACGCGCGTAAAAATTGCGGGTCCGCAAACTAAAAACGAGATAGATGCTTATCTAAAGCTCCCAAATTTATCGCTGACTGCTGATCCACTGGCCTTTTGGCGAGAAGATGTCCATTTTCCAAGTCTGAAAAAACTCGCCCAAAAATATTTTTCACTGAAGCCATGTACAGTCGCCTCGGAAAGACTTTTTTCAACGGCTGGGAACATCCAGACTGAAAAAAGAAATCACCTAAAACCAGAAAATTGCAAATTTTATGTTTTTTAAATAAAAGTTTGCCTGTTGTAAATTTTAATTATTAGAAGTGTAAAAATTCATCAAATAAATAAGTCTTTTATTACCATGGCGAGATATTCGTATTCGTATTCGTATTCGCCGAATAGTAGGTTTGATATTCGTATTCGTAAAAGTAGTATTCGTTGCATCACTGATTTTAACATTAAAGCAATCCAATGTTACTGGCAGAATTAAAATTGGGCAATAGCATCTGTTGATAATAAATGAGTATTTAGGTCATTTGAATTCTAGCCATTGAATTTTGTTAAGATTAACATTACAGGAGACCCAGTGTAAGTTAGATGACTGATATCATAAACACATTATGAGGTCCAATGGTTTATCATAGATGTGTGAAATGGTTTCAGGTAGTAAACAATCTGAACATAGCACACTTGGAGCTGCGTGCAGAGAACTGCATCGACGTGGCTCCATACAGCCACTCCCGGCAGATCAGCACGGTCGTGGTGCAGCTGGGGCCCAAACTGACGCAGCTCAGGGACCACTACATAGAGGTTAACCTTCAGGAATTAGTATCGGAGCTAAAACAAAATGTTAAAAACTAAAACCCGACTGGTGACGTAAAATCATTTTTTCTCCTAGTATGACGCACCCTTAGAATTCTTATATAGCCTATGACACTGCTCGTTTACATCCATACCGATATACATAGACTGTTAAACCCTGTACGCTCCTTTTGGCTTTGCTCATATTATGGTTGAACTTACGAGCTTTTGAAAATGAAAATCCCATCAAAAACATTCACATGTTAAAAAATGTGCCAACCCTCGCATCTTCTATCCTCCAACGCCTACGCCGTAAATAGTTGTGAGATCCTACGGTAGAGCCAAGTCTGAGATGTTCTTATCATTTTATCGGCAATTCAACTACATATTTCGTTTTTAATTATTTTTATTTTCTATCAAATAACCAATATTTTAAGCACATATCATTATTATACATCTTCGTTTAATATAAATAAAAAAACGTGACTTGGCACTTGGTTTACTTTCAATAACTGTTCACCAGCATTTGCCAATCCTATGACAATGGTCATGCAACAAACCATGTTAATGAAAATAAAAAAAAGCTAGTTTACGTCGTTTTAGTTTGGTAAAAATGACATGCTAGCAAGAATTATTCCTCCGATCTATTTAGAAACACTATTTATCTACACCCATATCATAAAACCTCCATAATGTAATCAAAAACCGTAGGAAATGACCAGCATTATGACAACCAATTAGGTAAAAGCAGTTCTGTAATGTTTTACAGTATCGATTTTAGTATCGTAATGAGATTAAATTTGGAACAGCTGTCAAAACTCTAGTTGGTCTCTATTCTAGTATCCATAGATATTAAAACAGTTATTGATACAAAACATCAATTCAGTATGTTTTTTTAATATAAACTGCACGACATTTAATTTCGAGTGACATGAGAATAGAGACTTCATTCGTTTGTCTACGATTAAAAAAAAAAATGGTCTTGACGGAGAA
The DNA here is from genome assembly GCA_947859335.1 of Tortricodes alternella. Classification (NCBI taxonomy): domain Eukaryota; kingdom Metazoa; phylum Arthropoda; class Insecta; order Lepidoptera; family Tortricidae; genus Tortricodes; species Tortricodes alternella. Next base: position 11,744,827 of record OX401979.1, on the reverse strand, counting down.
TCAAATTGCCGCCATTACTGTTTTATCATTCATGTTGGTTTTTTGCTGAACGAAAGTAGAATTGTAAAAAGTTATTTGTAATTTACATTATAGTTGAAAATATGAATAGTAGAGTAGTCTTCTCGGAGTGACTGTATGATGTGCAAATGCGCCGGATATCGTAAATGCAGCCACGATTGCAACAAATAACTTGTTGCCAGAAAATATTGTTTCTGAACACATCATGGAGGATTTATAATATGTGTGTAGATAAAGTTATGTATGCAACTCTGCATAATTTGGCCTTAAAACACACGCGCGATCTTATTATGAAACTCGCTAAAAGCTCGTTTCATAAAACCGCTCTAGTGTTTTAAGGCCTATCATTATGCAACCGTTGCATAAACTACAATTTTATTTTCTTTTTAGATTTTGGATGACTATGCGAGGAGACTGAAACAAATGAATATCTTACCACACAACCTTGGTAATTTATCGAAAGGCCGCATCGTGATGTTATATAAAGAATTCCAGGGCAAAGAGCGGGGATTAAGGTTTTTTTAAGCTTTTATTTACAATTATTTTGGTCTGGAAACAAACGTTAAATTCATCTGGCTTGAATAACATGCAACAATTTCTTCCTGTAATATAAAAAAAAAATGCGGCAGCTCGAGGATACGAGGATAAGTTAACACCGTCTCCAAGTGCGTCTCTCACACCGACGCCGACGAAAGAGATAGTGAGAGAGGTAAGACGGGGTTAAGTTATCCCCGTGTCAATCCTAGGGCTGAAGGTTAGATCAAAATAGACCTTCAATTACAAATGTGGAAACTTAAAAGATGGACGGAGATTGATGCTACAGTCAAGAACGATTTTATCAAAATATATCGACTAAATAATATTAAACAAAACAACTTTTTCGTGACGGTTTTGTTTAGGTTTCATTTAAATTTTCGAAATCCACTACGAGTTACACATACAATAGGGATAAAAAAAAGATTCCCACGAATTGAGGACCTCCTCCTTTTTTGAAGTCGGTAATATTTTTTATTGTTATTAGTCCGTCAGTTAACACGTATTTTTTTCTTTATGAAACCAATCAAAATTGACAAAGATAACGTGCATCAAAGTTCGGGAGTGGGAGCTAACGACGTCACTTAATAGTAAAAAGTGTACAAAGTCGTGACGTCACGCGGAACTTCAACACACTATATTATCTTCGTCATTTTTTGTTTAATTGTCAAAAGACAAAATATGTGTTCAATCTTTTTTTATAATATAAATGACGGACTAATTAGATGTTTTTATTATGATTTATTAAGATAAATAAACTTAAAATACAAATTAAAAACTAGAACAATTAACCTAAAACTAAAAACCTTAAAAAATATAATGTAATAACTAAAATATATTGTTAAAAGGAGTCCCTTTAGGCAAGGTTCCGAAGATACTGGCAGCGTTCCCCCTTTGAATAGCTAGACTAATTCTTTGTCCGAGGTAGCTGCCAGCTCTTCGGTCCCCTGTGATGTCGACTAACCTTTTTGCGATTTCCTTAAAAAGCCTTATAGCGCTAGGACCCCACGGACCAAGGGTCTCGACACCGAATGGGACAAAATCATATTCGGGGCCTAGACCCCTGTATTTGCCTAGTTTAGCTTTTTCAGCCGCCTCACCGGCCGCACCAGCTCTGTTGTTGGTTCCATGTAGATGGGAAGGGGCCAGCGTGTCTGAGCAGGTAGCATCCCATACCAGCACCCGGCCCATCTTCCATGGAATCAAACTCATACCGTCCGGTCTCTTGCCATCGTCTCTTGCGATGCCAGTCGGCTCAGGTAGACTTGGCACGTTGACGGTGGCAAGGGACCGGCGTATGATATCGTTAAGTGCGGCATGTCTCGAGAAGCGGCCTGCACTTTTTTGGCATGACAGTCCGTGATGTCCTAGCTTGTCGACATCGCTGCCACAGGGACATTTATGAGGAACTAATTAGATTATTTCAGGAAACGCAATTTTGCGAGAATCTGCAAAAGTAACCTTAACATCATAGCCATACCGCTGATTTTCATTCCGCAGGCATCCTCAGCATAACTACATAATGAAAGACTTCACTCTCCTAATAGCTTTGTACCATGGTCTGGAATTGCTGGTGAAGCATGGCTCTAGGGTGTTTCTGAACTTCTTTGATGAGCACCCGGAGAAGTCCTGGATTCAGGCGGATGATAGACTTACAGCGCTTCTGGAGAGACTGAGAGATGACCTCGGAGTCAACCCTATGTCACTGGACACAAGTATATTGCCTAATGGAACTATTCCACATGTGAGTATTGTGACATGATCGTGAAGATGGCCGCCCCATATCGTTTGCCCGCAAATAGCATATCTAAATCGTTAGTTCATCGTTAGTTCACGTTTGTTCACGCGATTAAATCGTAAGGACCCGACTCCTTCTATTATTTTTTTTAAAAACAAAATGTGGCGGGCCATCTTCACGCTAACCACCCCAAACATGTTTTTAGCACTTTTCTTGTTTTAGTCCGAAAGCTCTTCGTTAGTTCTCGTTTGTTCACGCAATTAAATCGTAAGGACCCGATAACTTCTATTTTTTTTTAATTTTTAAAGTGGGGAGGCTATCTTCACGCTAGCCACCCCACCCAGATATGAGCAAAAACAAAAATGTGTAGGGCTTGGGTGACGTTAGTTCCCGTTTGTTCAGGCATTATTTTCGTTAGGACCCGAATACTTTTCCTATAAAAAAATAAAAACCAACCCGTGCATAATCTCCTCCAAGTACGGTAACGAACTCGTGTAAAAAGTTAATACAAGGGATCCTAACGGTTTCAGCGCTTGAACTAACATCTACAGACGATAAAGAAGCGATCCAGATGCAAACCTTGCGGGCAAACACTACAAAACTACAGATTTAGTCACTTTAATTTTTTTAATACGACGGCGTGTCGGCTACCTTCACGCTTACCATCCCGAATCGAAATCACTATTGCAAAATATACATATGCATGAAGACGCGTTGGTTTACGTATGTTCAGGCAATATTATCGTTAGGACCTCAATAGTTTGGCCATAAAAAAATTAAAACCTCTCCGTGCATAAAGTTTTTCTAGTATGCAAAGAAAATCGTGTTCGTAACGTTTGCCCGCAAATAGCATATCTAAATCGTTACTTCATCGTTAGTCGATGTTTGTTCACGCGATAAAATCGTAAGGACCCGACTCCTTCTAATTTTTTTTTAAAAAACAAAATGTGGCGGGCCATCTTCACGCTAACCACCCCAAACATGTTTTTAGCACTTTTCTTGTTTTAGTCCGAAAGCTCTTCGTTAGTTCTCGTTTGTTCACGCAATTAAATCGTAAGGACCCGATAACTTCTATTTTTTTTTTATTTTTAAAGTGGGGAGGCTATCTTCACGCTAGCCACCCCACCCAGATATGAGCAAAAACAAAAATGTGTAGGGCTTGGGTGACGTTAGTTCCCGTTTGTTCAGGCATTGTTTTCGTTAGGACCCGAATACTTTTCCTATAAAAAAATAAAAACCAACCGTGCATAATCTCCTCCAAGTACGGTAACCAGCTCGTGTAAAAAGTTAATACAAGGGATCCTAACGGTTTCAGCGCTTGAACTAACATCTACAGACGATAAAGAAGCGATCCAGATGCAAACCTTACGGGCAAACACTACAAAACTACAGATTTAGTCACTTTAATTTTTTTAATACGACGGCGTGTCGGCTACCTTCACGCTTACCATCCCGAATCGAAATCACTATTGCAAAATATACAACTGCATGAAGACGCGTTGGTTTACGTATGTTCAGGCAATATTATCGTTAGGACCTCAATAGTTTGGCCATAAAAAAATTAAAACCTCTCCGTGCATAAAGTTTTTCTAGTATGCAAAGAAAATCGTGTTCGTAACGTTTGCCCGCAAATAGCATATCTAAATCGTTACTTCATCGTTAGTCGATGTTTGTTCACGCGATAAAATCGTAAGGACCCGACTCCTTCTAATTTTTTTTTAAAAAACAAAATGTGGCGGGCCATCTTCACGCTAACCACCCCAAACATGTTTTTAGCACTTTTCTTGTTTTAGTCCGAAAGCTCTTCGTTAGTTCTCGTTTGTTCACGCAATTAAATCGTAAGGACCCGATAACTTATATTTTTTTTTAATTTTTTAAGTGGGGAGGCTATCTTCACGCTAGCCACCCCACCCAGATATGAGCAAAAACAAAAATGTGTAGGGCTTGGGTGACGTTAGTTCCCGTTTGTTCAGGCATTGTTTTCGTTAGGACCCGAATACTTTTCCTATAAAAAAATAAAAACCAACCGTGCATAATCTCCTCCAAGTACGGTAACCAGCTCGTGTAAAAAGTTAATACAAGGGATCCTAACGGTTTCAGCGCTTGAACTAACATCTACAGACGATAAAGAAGCGATCCAGATGCAAACCTTACGGGCAAACACTACAAAACTACAGATTTAGTCACTTTAATTTTTTTAATACGACGGCGTGTCGGCTACCTTCACGCTTACCATCCCGAATCGAAATCACTATTGCAAAATATACATATGCATGAAGACGCGTTGGTTTACGTATGTTCAGGCAATATTATCGTTAGGACCTCAATAGTTTGGCCATAAAAAAATTAAAACCTCTCCGTGCATAAAGTTTTTCTAGTATGCAAAGAAAATCGTGTTCGTAACGTTTGCCCGCAAATAGCATATCTAAATCGTTACTTCATCGTTAGTCGATGTTTGTTCACGCGATAAAATCGTAAGGACCCGACTCCTTCTAATTTTTTTTTAAAAGACAAAATGTGGCGGGCCATCTTCACGCTAACCACCCCAAACATGTTTTTAGCACTTTTCTTGTTTTAGTCCGAAAGCTCTTCGTTAGTTCTCGTTTGTTCACGCAATTAAATCGTAAGGACCCGATAACTTCTATTTTTTTTTAATTTTTTAAGTGGGGTGGCTATCTTCACGCTAGCCACCCCACCCAGATATGAGCAAAAACAAAAATGTGTAGGGCTTGGGTGACGTTAGTTCCCGTTTGTTCAGGCATTATTTTCGTTAGGACCCGAATACTTTTCCTATAAAAAAATAAAAACCAACCCGTGCATAATCTCCTCCAAGTACGGTAACGAACTCGTGTAAAAAGTTAATACAAGGGATCCTAACGGTTTCAGCGCTTGAACTAACATCTACAGACGATAAAGAAGCGATCCAGATGCAAACCTTACGGGCAAACACTACAAAACTACAGATTTAGTCACTTTAATTTTTTTAATACGACGGCGTGTCGGCTACCTTCACGCTTACCATCCCGAATCGAAATCACTATTGCAAAATATACATATGCATGAAGACGCGTTGGTTTACGTATGTTCAGGCAATATTATCGTTAGGACCTCAATAGTTTGGCCATAAAAAAATTAAAACCTCTCCGTGCATAAAGTTTTTCTAGTATGCAAAGAAAATCGTGTTCGTAACGTTTGCCCGCAAATAGCATATCTAAATCGTTACTTCATCGTTAGTCGATGTTTGTTCACGCGATAAAATCGTAAGGACCCGACTCCTTCTAAATTTTTTTTAAAAAACAAAATGTGGCGGGCCATCTTCACGCTAACCACCCCAAACATGTTTTTAGCACTTTTCTTGTTTTAGTCCGAAAGCTCTTCGTTAGTTCTCGTTTGTTCACGCAATTAAATCGTAAGGACCCGATAACTTATATATTTTTTTAATTTTTTAAGTGGGGAGGCTATCTTCACGCTAGCCACCCCACCCAGATATGAGCAAAAACAAAAATGTGTAGGGCTTGGGTGACGTTAGTTCCCGTTTGTTCAGGCATTGTTTTCGTTAGGACCCGAATACTTTTCCTATAAAAAAATAAAAACCAACCGTGCATAATCTCCTCCAAGTACGGTAACCAGCTCGTGTAAAAAGTTAATACAAGGGATCCTAACGGTTTCAGCGCTTGAACTAACATCTACAGACGATAAAGAAGCGATCCAGATGCAAACCTTACGGGCAAACACTACAAAACTACAGATTTAGTCACTTTAATTTTTTTAATACGACGGCGTGTCGGCTACCTTCACGCTTACCATCCCGAATCGAAATCACTATTGCAAAATATACATATGCATGAAGACGCGTTGGTTTACGTATGTTCAGGCAATATTATCGTTAGGACCTCAATAGTTTGGCCATAAAAAAATTAAAACCTCTCCGTGCATAAAGTTTTTCTAGTATGCAAAGAAAATCGTGTTCGTAACGTTTGCCCGCAAATAGCATATCTAAATCGTTACTTCATCGTTAGTCGATGTTTGTTCACGCGATAAAATCGTAAGGACCCGACTCCTTCTAATTTTTTTTTAAAAAACAAAATGTGGCGGGCCATCTTCACGCTAACCACCCCAAACATGTTTTTAGCACTTTTCTTGTTTTAGTCCGAAAGCTCTTCGTTAGTTCTCGTTTGTTCACGCAATTAAATCGTAAGGACCCGATAACTTATATTTTTTTTTAATTTTTTAAGTGGGGAGGCTATCTTCACGCTAGCCACCCCACCCAGATATGAGCAAAAACAAAAATGTGTAGGGCTTGGGTGACGTTAGTTCCCGTTTGTTCAGGCATTGTTTTCGTTAGGACCCGAATACTTTTCCTATAAAAAAATAAAAACCAACCGTGCATAATCTCCTCCAAGTACGGTAACCAGCTCGTGTAAAAAGTTAATACAAGGGATCCTAACGGTTTCAGCGCTTGAACTAACATCTACAGACGATAAAGAAGCGATCCAGATGCAAACCTTACGGGCAAACACTACAAAACTACAGATTTAGTCACTTTAATTTTTTTAATACGACGGCGTGTCGGCTACCTTCACGCTTACCATCCCGAATCGAAATCACTATTGCAAAATATACATATGCATGAAGACGCGTTGGTTTACGTATGTTCAGGCAATATTATCGTTAGGACCTCAATAGTTTGGCCATAAAAAAATTAAAACCTCTCCGTGCATAAAGTTTTTCTAGTATGCAAAGAAAATCGTGTTCGTAACGTTTGCCCGCAAATAGCATATCTAAATCGTTACTTCATCGTTAGTCGATGTTTGTTCACGCGATAAAATCGTAAGGACCCGACTCCTTCTAATTTTTTTTTAAAAGACAAAATGTGGCGGGCCATCTTCACGCTAACCACCCCAAACATGTTTTTAGCACTTTTCTTGTTTTAGTCCGAAAGCTCTTCGTTAGTTCTCGTTTGTTCACGCAATTAAATCGTAAGGACCCGATAACTTCTATTTTTTTTTAATTTTTAAAGTGGGGAGGCTATCTTCACGCTAGCCACCCCACCCAGATATGAGCAAAAACAAAAATGTGTAGGGCTTGGGTGACGTTAGTTCCCGTTTGTTCAGGCATTATTTTCGTTAGGACCCGAATACTTTTCCTATAAAAAAATAAAAACCAACCCGTGCATAATCTCCTCCAAGTACGGTAACCAGCTCGTGTAAAAAGTTAATACAAGGGATCCTAACGGTTTCAGCGCTTGAACTAACATCTACAGACGATAAAGAAGCGATCCAGATGCAAACCTTGCGGGCAAACACTACAAAACTACAGATTTAGTCACTTTAATTTTTTTAATACGACGGCGTGTCGGCTACCTTCACGCTTACCATCCCGAATCGAAATCACTATTGCAAAATATACATATGCATGAAGACGCGTTGGTTTACGTATGTTCAGGCAATATTATCGTTAGGACCTCAATAGTTTGGCCATAAAAAAATTAAAACCTCTCCGTGCATAAAGTTTTTCTAGTATGCAAAGAAAATCGTGTTCGTAACGTTTGCCCGCAAATAGCATATCTAAATCGTTACTTCATCGTTAGTTGATGTTTGTTCACGCGATAAAATCGTAAGGACCCGACTCCTTCTATTTTTTTAAAAAAAAAACAAAATGTGGCGGGCCATCTTCACGCTAACCACCCCAAACATGTTTTTAGCACTTTTCTTGTTTTAGTCCGAAAGCTCTTCGTTGGTTCACGTTTGTTCACGCAATTAAATCGTAAGGACCCGATAACCTCTATTTTTTTTTTATTTTTTAAGTGGGGAGGCTATCTTCACGCTAGCCACCCCACCCAGATATGAGCAAAAACAAAAATGTGTAGGGCTTGGGTGACGTTAGTTCCCGTTTGTTCAGGCATTATTTTCGTTAGGACCCGAATACTTTTCCTATAAAAAAATAAAAACCAACCCATGCATAATCTCACAGCAAACCGGGCAAAAAATTAGATATTATTTTTTAATTATGAAGAGTTTGTGTTACAGTAATAGAAATTCCAATAATCAATAATGACTTGAATTATGAATTTGGGATAAGATTAAAATAAAAATTCGGTAATTATCATAGAATTCGATTATAGTAAAAAAGCGTGGTGTGCAATTTACTATATTTCCATAATGACCGTAATTTTATAAATAGCTACCAATGAAAGGATTAATCGAAGTTTATGCCATTATTGTTTCTTCCTATTCGCGATTCTGCACCATATGAATTCCACACAACTTCATTTGATCACATTCGGTATTCTTCACAGTCATTATTTTTATACATTTCCGTTTCTTCCTATTCGCGATTCTGCACAATATGAATTCCACACAACTTCATTTGATCACATTCGGTATTCTTCACAGTCTGATCATGTGTAGAGTTATATTGATCACATTATGATCAATATGGTTCTACACAACTGCATTTGACCATATTTATTTTTCTGTACAGTTTTTATTTATATTCCCATTTGAACTCTATATTTTCTCTTCTTCTATATTTCTCTAACCAAGCCAAGGCAGAATTGAAAACAAATAAGCAATTAACTGGTTTTTGCGTTTTAATTCATTTTTGATCCTTGGAAGATACCTCTTTCAGTAACAGATGTAAAGATGTTGATGAGATTAGTGAAATATTGCTTAAATGGTGATAACGAGAGAAGTTTTTGTCGTTGTTTAATTTATTTCTAATCTAATTTATATAAAAGAAAATAAAAAGATGCACATGCACAAACATATAAATGGACAAGTCGAAAATACGTCAAGTTAAGAGTTAAAATAGTAAGAATCATGAAGATTATATAAAAATAATGACTGTGAAGAATAACGAATGTAATCAAATAAAGTTGTGTGGAATTCATATTGTTCATAATGGCGAAAAGGAAGAAACGGTAATGTATAAACATAATTATTGTGAAGAATACCGAATGTGGTCAAATGAAGTTGTGAGGAACTCATATTGTGCAGAGTCGCGAATAGGAAGAAACCGGCTTGTATAAAAATAATGACTGTGAAGAATAACGAATGTGATCAAATGCAAATGTGTGGAATTCATATTGTGCAGAATCGCGACTAGGAAGAAACAATAATGGCATAAGCGTCGAAAGTTCGCAATGAAATAATTGTAACATTCAAAAGCGTCGCTTTTTAACTATAATTGAATTCTATGTTAATAACTTAATTTTTATTCTAATCTTATCCCAAATTGATTAGTCATGATTGATTGTTGGAATTTCTAATACTGTAACACAAACTCTTCATATTTAAAAAATATTTTCTACTTTTTAGTTCAGTTTGCTATTAAAGCCTGTTTTCTTTAGTTTTTTAAACTGTAATTTATTTTCATGGTGTACTAACTAATCTGGTGCTCTCAACCAATCAATACTGGACTTTATGATAATTGCATAAGAACTTTAACAGTTGCAAATAAGTTGGCAGATTTTTAAGCTTAAGGCGTACACATCTCGTTTTATTCCAAAATATTTGTCACATTTCTATAACAGAACACGATTAAATTGGTATTTGATTTTCAAGTATGGAGTATTAATTAAAATCAGGCCAAATTTGATAGCTGAAACTTAAGTCGTTTTGGAAATACAGTTGGAACAAAATTGGTCTAAAATCAGTAAATCATGTATGGGGAGCTTCTCAGGCTTAAAACTTTTTGTTATTTGCTATGATTCTTGCCATAACAACACATATTCTGTGAAAATTTCAACCTTATACCTTTTACCGTTGCTGAGCTAGAGGCTTCTGACAGACGGACGGACAGACGTTGTCCCGTCACTAATAGGGTCCCGTTCCGCAAAAGTTACGCAAACTATATCAAGTGACATATCAAATGAAAGGGCTTATTGTGAGGATCTTAAATATGTTTTTTTTTTGAATTTTAAAATAAATGGTTTGGAAGTTATTTAGGAAAATAGGCAAAAATTTACCATTCCCTCCCCTTATCTCCGAAACTACCGGGCCTAAAATTTTGAAAACAATACAAAATATAGTTCTTTACCTATAGATTACAGGAAAACCTATAAGAAGTCTACGGTATTTAAAGTAACCCAAATCAAAAGTAAATCAGTTATTCATGTATGGAACGGAACCCTCTCCACGCGGGGTTCACTCGCACTTGTCCGGTTTTTTTTTATTTTCCATTCAAGCAAACTGCTAGCTTCCAATTAAAACTATGAGCAGATCCAAAATAAATAGTACTTCTAGTAGCATGCACAAGACTTCTATAAAAAGTTCGCAATCACAAATTTTCAGGACAATCTGTACGAGGTTAGATATCTGTATGGGGTTACAAATCTGTATCGGGTTATTAATCTGTATGAGGCTAAGAGTAGTTATTTCAAACCTTTTACTCCGTTTAAAAACATATTTACAATTCGAGTCCCTAAGCTCATCGAGAAGTTAGTTTAAAATAATATATTGCAAAATTGTTCCCTACCTACTGCACAGACAAACAAACAAACACATAGGCAAGAAAACGAGTTAATATTGCACTGTCATACAATTCAGAGCTATTTTTTAAGCCTGTAGGAAAATTAGTTTAAAATCAGTTGCGAAATTTATACTGAACAGACAAACAAACAAGCAGACAGACAAGCAAGCTAGTTAATATCGCATTTATCCAAGATGCAAGGGCATCAATCTTTGAGGAGTTCTCCTGGTTTTTCACCACCGGTTCTATTTTACCACATGCATTTTCATGAGCATAAATTGCTTCTCAACCTGATACAGAAATCTAAACGCCACCTGTGAAATAATTATCATTGAGGAGTTCCGGTGGTTATATATGGCCTTCATCATCAGTTTCAGTGTACCCAATAATAATAATATAATATAATAATAATAATGTTTATTTCAGGCTGGTGCCCATAGAAATTGTTAGTACTCAACAGAGAATCTTAAGCTATGTTAGTAAATACAGTATAAATTAAATTAAATTACATTGAAATCTATTACAAAATATTAACTCAAGTTCGATTATATAAAACTAAATAAAGTCAAATTAAAATGAAAAACGATAAAATTACGCATTGAGATTAAATTATAAATATAATATATGGTAGGTATATAAGTCCTGAATAAGAACATAGGGTAAAGGGTAAAAGTTCCCGAGGGAATGACTAAAATTTAATTCCACGCGGACGAAGTCGCGGGCAGAATCAAGTGTAATATAAAATCATAAAATGACAATGAACATCTTCGAATCATCTTAAGGCGCTTCATCCGCAGAGGTGGCTCCGCCAACGAAAATAAAAAATTATTTCAATTAAAACGGCGAAATTAAAAAAAAGGCTGTACAAACTAGATTAAGGTAGGTATGTATTATTTAATATTGGCGCCACCTCTGCGGATAACACTACCACCACAAATAAGTATAATACTACCACCATTTAGCATTTTTTAATATTTTACCCTACTGCTGAAAGAGTATTCTGGTATCATATTGCCATTACTATAGTACAAACATCACTATAGCTAAGTAAGTGCGATATGCGTCCGTCCGTCCGTCCGTCCCTCCTTCCGTCATCAGGCTTGTATCTCAAGAACCGTGATAGTTAGACAGTTGAAATTTTCACAGATGATGTATTTCTGTTGCCGCTATAACTCGCGCATATTGCACTCACTTAGTGCTATAGTTAGACAGACAGACAGACAGACAGACAGACAGACAGACAGACAGACAGACGGACAGACAGACAGACAGACGGACGGACGGACGGACGGACGGACAGCGAAGCCTTAGTAATAGGGTCCCGTTTTACCCTTTGGGTACGGAACACACTATTAGAGATGTATAGTTATATACCTAATTTACTACCCACCGACTTCTATATATTTAATTTATTACTGAATTAACAAATATATCCGATGTTTGCAGGTAATTTACTAACGGCCAGTCTTTATTTCTTAGTTTTCAAAGGGTTTTTGGTGACGGTTTTGATTTTTGTTAAAATTAATTGAATTTTTAGCTTTTTAGTGAATATGATGTAATTTATAGTTTAATTATATACACTTGTATCAAATGACGATAGCATTATTTTAACAGCTTACCTACCTTTGTAACCTTTGCGTTCAGAATGCAAGGACTGTTGACCGTTAAGGAGTTCTTTTGCGCACCCCACTTTCAGTTCCAATTTACCAGCATGGCTAGCACGACCTGCCCGCGAGTCGTTTATCGCTCAGTGCATCCCTTACATACTTGACTAGTTTGACGGAGACGCACTGAGCGACAAACGACTCGCGGGCACATCGTGCTAGCCCCCCTGATGCGCTTTAACGAGATCAAGTTGCTTGGCAACAGAAACAAGGAAATTCTATTATTATTCGTTGACTGTCTATCATTGAAGAGTTCCAAGTAATAATCCGTGGATTCCATCATCACCCAGCTTGACCAAATGATGTTGTTATTATGCAAATGCATCAGTTATCTTAAAAAATGGCAAAAACGGTATATGCTTGCTTACAAAATTTGAGGAGTTCTGTTGATTCCTCATGGTTCCCATCATCAGATGCCGCCAATTTTTCTATGGGACCATTTCTGAACTATGAAAAAAAGAATCATAGAAATCGGTTCACGGGCTAAAAAGTTATGCGAGAACAAACATAAAAAAGATATATACGCGTCGAATAGATAGATAATAGGGTGGAACGATTATTTTTTTCGAATCTGAAAATTGAATAGCAAATAATCTATAATTTATAAAATAAAAAAAACGACTTCAAATAGCCTTTGAAAAGTACCTAAGTTTTTTTTTCGCATTTTATTTATTATCCACGCATGTTTTTGGTCAATAAAGATTTATTATCCTATGATTTAACGACACACATTTACTACATCAAGTAACAATAGCATAATGCCAATTGCACATCACCATTTACAAACTGTTGCTATCCACGATCCAAAGATGTCAATCGTTGAGGAGTTCTCCTGGTTCTTCAATTTTACTACATAAATTTTCATGGACATAAGTTGCTTCAGAACTTTATACAACAATTTAATCGCCAACCGTGAAATACTCAACATTTAGGAGTTCCGGTGATCATCTATGGTCTTCATCAACAGTTGAACTTCACCAAATAATGCTTTTGGAACGTAACTGCTTGAGTTATTACAGAAAATACTAAAATTGCTATATGCTTGCCTATAATATTTGAAGAGTTCCATCGATTCCTCATAGATCCTCTCATCAAAACTCGACTTTGACGACAACGGGACCAAACTGGAGGTATACCCTACCGATTAAAAAAAGAATTTCCAAAATCGGTTTATAAATGACGGAATTCTGAAGTAACAAACATAAAAACAGCAGACGAATTGAGAACCTCCTCCTTTTGTTTTTTGAAGTCGGTTAAAAAAGAATGTATTTGTGTATTATAATTACGAGAAAAATGTTTAAAAAAATATTAAATGTCTTTAGCCCTCTACCACCCTCCAAATGTATGAAAAAAGTATAATTTGCAAGCAAACCCGTTTTCTCCGCTGAAAATTCCAGAGAAAACAAGAACTGAACCTCGCCAGTTTATTGTTTCTGAACCTGAGTTGGACCAATTAGTTTTCGAGTAAGTCTATAAATCCATATCCTGCAACTTACATATGTGAAAACAAATAACCTTGACCTTCTTACTCGAGCCAGAGTGTGTGACCAATACGGCATCTCTGATCGTTCAGCAGCGGTGGTTGCAAGTGCACTAATGCAAGATTTTGGAATAGTTTCTTTTGATAGCACTATGTTCCCAAAATTCACATAACTTAAAGACTAGGGCCAAACGCATGCCTAGTCCTTTATAAAAAAGTCATATGTATGTACATATATTCTGCCTTCTGCCTATTTCTTTTTTACTGACTTAAAAAAAAAGGAGGAGGTTCTCAATTCGGTTGTATGTTTTTTTTTAATTTTTTTTTTTATGTTTGTTACTTCAGAACTCCGTCATATATAAACCGATTTGGAAAATTCTTTTTTAAATCGGTAGGGTATACTTCCAGTTAAGTCCCGTTGTAGTCAAAGTCGCGGTGTGATGAGAGGATCTATGAGGAATCGATGGAACTCTTTAAATATTATAGGCACGCATATAGCCTCTTCAATCTGTACATTAATGCGCTCATTGAGGGCCTCAGCAACACACATGTCGGATGTTATATTGACGGTATCAGTGTCAACAATATTAGTTACGCAGATGACATGGTGTTGCTGGCTCCCTCAGTGAGTGCTATAAGAAAGCTCCTAGCTCTGTGTGAGTCATACGCTGCGTCACACGGGTTGATATATAATGGTAAGAAAAGTGAACTCATGATCTTTAAGGCAGGTAGCAAGAGTCCTGTCGAAGTTCCTCCTGTGACCTTGAACGGAACTGCCCTCATTAGGGTTAAACAGTTTAAATATCTGGGACATTATGTTACTGAAGACCTTAAGGATGATGCTGACATGGAAAGGGAACGCAGGGCACTGTCGGTTAGGGCTAATATGTTGACTCGCAGATTCGCAAGGTGCTCAGACGCAGTGAAAGTCACTCTGTTCAAAGCATACTGCACTTCTTTGTATGCGGGTAGCCTGTGGATCAACTATACCCAGAAGTCACACAGTGCACTGCGCGTCCAATTCAATAATAGCTTCCGGGCGCTGTTACGGCTGCCCGGATTTTGCAGCGCCTCGGCCATGTTTGCTGAAGCCCGCACGGATGGCTTTCATGCTATCGTGCGGAAAAAAATAGCATCACTTCTGGACAGACTGAGGAGTAGCAGTAACAGCATCCTGAAGATGATTGCAAACAAGTTAGATTGTCCCATAGTGGTGGGCTTAATCAGACTTGTTAAATCTAATTTAGAGTTTAAATATTGAATTTTAATTTTAATGATTGAATTATTATTATTATGGTTATTATTATTATTATTTTTCATATTTTTCATATTTTGTATTGATTATTATTTTGTGCGTACTAACATTAGAAAATAGGTAATTAATGTACTAACAGATATGGATCTTGTAGTCCGAAATAAATACTTTGAATTTGAATTTGAATAGCAATTTTAGTATAATCTGTAATAACTCAAGCAGTTACGTTCCAAAAGCATTATTTGGTGAAGTAGAACTGTTGATGAAGACCATAGATGATCACCGGAACTCCTGAATGATAAGTATTTCACAGTTGGCGATTAAATTTCTTTATAAGGTTGTGAAGCAGTTTATGGTCATGAAAATGCATGTGGTATAAAATAGAACTGGGTTTGAAGAACCAGGAGAACTCCTCAAAGATTGATGCCCTTGCACCCTGGATAGCAACATTTTGTAAGTGTTGATGAGCAATTAGCATTATGCTGTTGTTGCTTGATGTAATAAATGTGTTTTATACGATAAGCACTCAAAAGTATAAAATAAAATAATAATTTAACAAATAAAAAAACCGACTCGAAAACCCCTCTAAAAAGTAAGAAATAATAGGTAATTGGCTTTCGTAAGTCATTTACCTAGAAATGGGAGATATACTCGTATTATTGGTTAAGTGAAGTCATAAATTAAATATATCAAAGTCGTGCCCGAACCCGAACCGGGAGGGAGAGTTTGCTTGCGCAATTGGGTCTCGTTGATTCGAACATCGGTATTTTTCAATCGATTTTGGCAGAGCCTTTGTCTGATGCAGCGAAGGTGGTATTTGGTTTTTTGCGCAAGTGAGCTCTATTACTTACCCCTTGCAATCGTTTTTGTTAATTAAGAGATTGACCTAACGGGGCTGACGTGTTCAGCAATGATCAAAGCCCCTAAATAAATAAAGATAAAAAAAAAAAAAAAAATATATCAAAGTCGGTGGCAAGTTAATAAGGTAATAGGTACATGGAATAAATGGTAATTTCTAATACATCCCTCATACTGTGTTCATTTACTTGTTAAGTTACCACCAACCACCAACTTGCCACCAACTTCGATATATTTAATTTATGACTTCACTTAACCAATAATATATCTCCCATTTCTAGGTAAATGACTTACGAAAGCCAATTACCTATTATTTCTTACTTTTCAGAGGGGTTTTGGAGTCGGTTTTTTTATTTGTTAAATTATTATTTTATTACAGTTTTAATGAATATAAAAAGTACTTTTAAACATTTTTTGCATTTTTATGATCGAGGTACATAAAACAAAATTATTGATAGCACCAGTAGGGTCACAGAATCTGCACTTCGTATGTGACAGGTAAAAATAAATTGACGCCACGCGACGTTAGAAATTTATTTTCTTCTATTTATTGTTGATAAAGGTATCTAAAATTTATATTTATTAGAATTTGCAATAAATAGGCTATATGAACATATTTTTTGTTAGTAAAAAGAAATTATAGTTTTATACTTATTGTATCTTAAAACAAAAAAAATGTGGTATAACTTTTTATTAATTGTGTAATTACTAAGAAACTGCTAAACAAATTATATATTTTTATATCAGTAATGAATTAATAGTAGTTTATGCAACGGTTGCATAATGATAGGCCTTAAAACACTAGTGCGGCTTTCATGAAACGAGCCGTAGGCGAGTTTCATAATAAGATCGCACGTGTGTTTTAAGGCCAAATTATGCAGAGTTGCATACATAACTTTATCTACACACATATTATAAATCCTCCATTATGGGTTCAGAAACAATATTTTCTGGCAACAAGTTATTTGTTGCAATCGTGGCTGCAAATTTCCGATATCCGGCGCATTTTCACATCACACACACTCCGAGAAGACTACTTACTATTCATATTTTCAACTAAAATGTAAATTACAAACAAATTTTTCTATTCAATTCAACGACAATTCTAATTACGTTCAGCAAAACGTCAACATGGCGGCAAATACGATCTTCCGTCAAGACCATTTTTTTTTAAATCATAGACAAACGGATGAAGTCTCTATTCTCATGTCACTCGAGATCAAATATTGTGCAGTTTATATTAAAAAAACATACTGAATTGACGTTTCGTATCAATAACTTTTTAATATCTATGGATACTAGAATAGAGACCCACTTGAGTTTTGACAGCTGTTCCAAATTTAATCTCATTTCTTTACTAAAAACGATAAAGAAGTCATGTTATTTCTTTATCGGAGCACTGGTTTTTCCTAATTGGTTGTCAAAATGGTGGTCATTTCATACGGTTTTTGATTAACCAATGGAGGTTTTATGATATGGGTGTAGATAAACGTTATTGTTTTATCCGAAAATGATACCAAACTTGACTTTTTAGCTATATGTTGATCGTTATAAATTTTAGAATGTAGCCGGGCGGAGCGTGTCTTGAGTGTACAAATGGCGGACTTAATGCCAAAAGGCATTCTCTACCAGTCAAATTTTATAAATAGATACCAATGAAATAATTGTAAAATTTAATACCAACTACACTTCTTTACTATAATTGAATTATTTGTTAATTACTTAATTTATATTCTAATCTTATCTCAAATTGGTTAGTCATAAGACTCATAAGTAATTGATTGTTGGAATTTCCATTATTGTAACACAAACTCTTCATACTTAAAAATTTTCTACTTTTTAGTTCGGTTTGCTATTGAAGCGTTTTTTAGTTTTTTTAATTTACTCAAAGACTAAAAAAACACGCTCTTGTCAGAAACGCAATAAAATACACTCATTACTAAGGTATACCTATTGGACTCGTCAAACCAAACCAAATGAGCCCAAACTCGAGGGGTTTACTAGTAGTAATTGAAGAGTTCCACTATCCACCTCCTGGCTCCATGGTCAGACCAGCTCAATGGTACCAAATTATTGTATTGTGATGCGAATAACATACACTTGCAAAATCTCAGATATTTACCACAATTAGAAGTAGGTTAAAATTTCGCTGAAAGATTCCATTACATACATACATACATACATACATACATACAGGTGAAGCTAATAAAAAGCGTGTAATAGTGATAGATTTGGCAATTAGGCAGTTAGGAGATGCCGAAACACCTTTAAAAAAAATTCTTTTCTGTCTGTCTGTCTGTCGGTTAATTTGAACGCCAATCACGCAAAAACTACAGGACAGATTTTCATGAAATTCGGTGTGTTTATAAATAAATAATAAATAAATAAATCAGGGGACAATCTCTACACAAATCGATCTAGTCCCAAAGTAAGCTCTAAAGTCTTGTGTTATGAGTACTAGGCGACGATATAAATACTTATATAGAGAAATACGAGTAAATACTTAAATACATAGGAAACATCCAAGACTCAGGAACAAACATTCGTGCTCATCACAGAAATATTTGCCCTTACCGGGGATCGAACCCGGGACGCTTGCGTCGGAGGCAGGGTCACTACCAACTAGGCTATCCGCGTCGTCAGATGTTTAAGCCCGGGGCAAACCAAACGCGGTTGCGGCGCGTTTGCGGCGCGAACGCGGGTCCGCGTCGTTGTCGAACGGCGCGGGCGGATATACCATGCCACACCGCGGCGGCGCGGGTCCGCCGCGGTCCCGCGGCTACTTTGGTGTGCCATGGTAAATCCGCCCGCGCCGTTCGACAACGACGCGGACCCGCGTTCGCGCCGCAAACGCGCCGCAACCGCGTTTGGTGTGCCCGGGCCTTTATAGTTTATGACTTGGAGTCACATATAGGATAATACACTTGGGAGCAAAGAAATATCGTAAGTGTTATCATGAAAATTCGAATGCCTTATGATAGGTAATTTTATCTTCTACCGAATGACACAATTTTTAGTGGTGGGGATGGGTCTTTCAAGTCATTGTGGGCAATAACAATACCCCCCCCTCTAATTAGCTCGTTAGTGCACATACTGATTGTGCCACATCATCCATATCCATACTATATACTATATATATATACTATTATACTATATATACTATATACTTGTATTCAATATAACTATATATACTATATTACTATATTTACTATATAATATTATAAATGCGAAAGTAACTCTGTCTGTCTGTCTGTCGCGCTTTCACGCCAAAACAACTGAAACCGATTTAAATGAAATTTGGTACACAGATAGTCTAGAGCAAAAACAATAAAACATTGAGACATATACGCATTTTACATAATAGATAATGCCAGCGGTCAGCTAACACGTCAGAATCCTGAGCCTCAGATACAAGCGAATTAAGAAGCGCTTCGGCTCTAGCCGTTGGTAAGTTGTTAACTCTACGTGTTCGTTCACCCTGTACGAAAAGGGCCTCCGCGGGGCGCGCGGATCACCCTCTTGGGGGAAACGGTACAGGTGGGGACCGAGATGAAGTATCTCGGTCTTACTATCGACGGGAGGTGGAAATTCGGGCGTCACTTTGCCAAACTGGCCCCGAAATTAGTGGGCGCTGCAGCGGCCTTGGGCAGACTGCTGCCAAATGTGGGAGGTCCGCAATCGCCGTGCAGACGCCTGTACTCTGGCATCGTCCGCAGCATGGCTCTGTACGGCGCACCCATTTGGGTGGACGCACTAACGCCTGGCAATAAGACCCTGCTGCGCAGACCGCAGAGGGTGATAGCAACGAGGGCATGCCGGGCGTATCGGACGGTTTCCTGGGCGGCGGCTACCTTGCTGGCGAGCGACCCTCCCTGGGAACTGCAGGCGGAGGTTCTTGCGGAGGTGTATCGCTACGGCGCGGACTTGAGGGCCCGGGGAGAATTCCCCAATGCCAGAGAGGTGGAAGCATTGAGAGAGGCCGGCCAGGCTGCTCTGCTTCCTCGGTGGAGGGAGGACCTCGAGGCGGCCACAGTTGGCCAAACCACGTTGGGGGCAATTTTGCCCCAGTTCGAGCGTTGGGTCGTCCGTAAGTGGGGACGGCTCGATTTCCAGCTGGTGCAGGTGCTGACCGGACACGGATGTTTCGGTGAGTACCTGCACCGAGTGGCGGGCCGTGAGGCCCATCCTGGCTGCCACGAGTGTGGCGCACCAGTTGATACAGTGCGCCACACCATCGAAGAATGTGCGGCATGGGGGCCACAGAGGCACACCCTGGCTGCCATCGTGGGTGGAGACCTCTCGCTGCCGACCATCGTGTTAAAGATGCTCGGCAGCGAGAGGTGCTGGGACGCTATGGCCTCCTTCTGTAAATCGGTGATAACACAGAAGGAGGCCGCGGAGCGCGGGCGGGAGGACGATCCTCTTGCCCCGCCAAACCGCAGACGGAGAGTGGGGCGGGCGCGGCGGCGCTACGCGCATATGCTCGCCCCGCCGTAGTGGAACGGGCGGCGGGGTCGGGGAACCCCAACCGTCCATCGTGGTCCACCGGAGTGGAAGCGCCCTGATTTCTCCCAGGGCGCTCCTCCTCCTATGTCATGGCCCGCAGTGAGCGGGCCTGCCGAGAGGGCCGCGGTCGAATGCGCAAGCGAACCCGCGACCCTCGCCAAACTCGGCTTGGAGGGAAAACGCTGGGTTTTTAGAGGGTAGTTCGGCCATTCTGGACGGGAGTCCCTCATACCCGTCCCGGTCCTCCACCGGGCGGGATGCGTAAATGCATTTTCCCAGCGTAAAGAAAAAAAAAAAAAAGGGTTTACTTGTGTCCCTTACACCAAACCAATCTCTAGTTAATAGTTTCTATAATAAAAATATATTGGATTAGATTAGGTTAGTTTAAATAGGAAAAAACTAAAATTTTATAATGATGTATTTGTTTTATAATCCATCCCGGCGAAACTAAATTATGCGAAAGTTACTTCCGGCGTAACTAATATATGCGTAAGTCATTTTCTGCCTAAGCACTATTCGGACTTCGCAAATTATGCGTTAAAAACATTCGGGTTAGGTTGGATATGCGTGACAGAAATATGCGTAATATAATTATGCGAGGTTAGTTTCTGCGCATATACAATTATGCTTATACTGATTATGTAATATAGAATTATGACATAAAAAATTATGCGTAAACAAGAGGAACCTTATAAAAATGTAAAGTGACTGAATCAAAGTTTTGTAGTGTTTGCCCGCAAGGTTTGCATCTGGATCGCTTCTTTATCGTCTGTAGATGTTAGTTCAAGCGCTGAAACCCTTAGGATCCCTTGTATTAACTTTTTACACGAGCTGGTTATCGTACTTGGAGGAGATTATGCACGGGCTGGTTTTTATTTTTTTATAGGAAAAGTATTCGGGTCCTATCGAAAATAATGCCTGAACAAACGGGAACTAACGTCTTATCTTATCTTATCTTAGAGGGTGGGGTCCTTGCGGATACACTTCGACCCTATGGGATCTTTTGTGTAATTACCCCGTTTTCCTAAGCACTATCCATAGCATTCTCCACCACTTCAATGAAGTGACTTGTGGAGCGCAGTGGTAGTGCCTTGAATTCCCCTGGTTCTGGATAACCATTGCCAAGTATTTTCATTCTTAGTCTGGCGAGGGCCTCGCATTCGCACATGATGTGTTTCATTGTTTCTTCCTCTTCGCCGCACATTCTACAGCTTGTGTTGTCAGACAGTCCCATCTTGGCTAAGATATACTTGAACCCGAAGTGACCCGTAAATACTCCGATTATGTATCTGAGCTGTTTACGGCTGAGTTTCCAAAGTTTATTGGTCCAGCTTGAGTCTACGCTCCCTGTAAAGAGCTTTGAATGCCTTAGGCCAGCCAAGGAATTCCACTCTAGGTGGTGGATGTCCCTGGTATGGTTGGTTAGGGCTGTTTTTATGGTTCCCTGTGAGAGTCCCACGAAGGGTTCCGGTCCAATGTGTTCGTTCATTGACCCTTCCCTTGCAAGCTCGTCCGCTGTCTCATTACCGGTGAAGCCTTCGTGTCCTGGGATCCATACCAGTGTCACCTTGTTCTGTCTACCAAGTTCGTTTAATGCTTGGACACCGTTATAGACCAGTCTTGAGTCCACTCTCGGCGACTTGAGCGCTTTGAGTGCTGCTTGGCTGTCACTCAGTATATAGAGATTTTCCTCTCGTGTTCTCCTGTTTATATTCTCCTGTGCACAGGCAATTATTGCATACATCTCTGCTTGAAAGACGGTGGCATAGTTGCCCATGCTTACGCTACTGTTGAACTAACGTCACCCAAGCCCTACACATTTTTGTTTTTGCTCATATCTGGGTGGGGTGGCTAGCGTGAAGATAGCCTCCTCACTTAAAAAATAAAAAATAAATAGAAGTTATCGGGTCCTTACGATTTAATTGCGCGACCAAACGTGAACCAACGAAGAGCTTTCGGACTAAAACAAGAAAAGTGCTAAAAACATGTTTGGGGTGGTTAGCGTGAAGATGGCCCGCCACATTTTGTTTTTAAAAAAAAAAATAGAAGGAGTCGGGTCCTTACGATTTTATCGCGTGAACAAACATCAACTAACGATGAAGTAACGATTTAGATATGCTATTTGCGGGCAAACGTTACGAACACGATTTTCTTTGCATACTAGAAAAACTTTATGCACGGAGAGGTTTTAATTTTTTTATGGCCAAACTATTGAGGTCCTAACGATAATATTGCCTGAACATACGTAAACCAACGCGTCTTCATGCATATGTATATTTTGCAATAGTGATTTCGATTCGGGATGGTAAGCGTGAAGGTAGCCGACACGCCGTCGTATTAAAAAAATTAAAGTGACTAAATCTGTAGTTTTGTAGTGTTTGCCCGCAAGGTTTGCATCTGGATCGCTTCTTTATCGTCTGTAGATGTTAGTTCAAGCGCTGAAACCGTTAGGATCCCTTGTATTAACTTTTTACACGAGCTGGTTACCGTACTTGGAGGAGATTATGCACGGGTTGGTTTTTATTTTTTTATAGGAAAATTATTCGGGTCCTAACGAAAATAATGCCTGAACAAACGGGAACTAACGTCACCCAAGCCCTACACATTTTTGTTTTTGCTCATATCTGGGTGGGGTGGCTAGCGTGAAGATAGCCTCCCCACTTTAAAAATTAAAAAAAAATAGAAGTTATCGGGTCCTTACGATTTAATTGCGTGAACAAACGAGAACTAACGAAGAGCTTTCGGACTAAAACAAGAAAAGTGCTAAAAACATGTTTGGGGTGGTTAGCGTGAAGATGGCCCGCCACATTTTGTTTTTTAAAAAAAAATTAGAAGGAGTCGGGTCCTTACGATTTTATCGCGTGAACAAACATCAACTAACGATGAAGTAACGATTTAGATATGCTATTTGCGGGCAAACGTTACGAACACGATTTTCTTTGCATACTAGAAAAACTTTATGCACGGAGAGGTTTTAATTTTTTTATGGCCAAACTATTGAGGTCCTAACGATAATATTGCCTGAACATACGTAAACCAACGCGTCTTCATGCATATGTATATTTTGCAATAGTGATTTCGATTCGGGATGGTAAGCGTGAAGGTAGCCGACACGCCGTCGTATTAAAAAAATTAAAGTGACTAAATCTGTAGTTTTGTAGTGTTTGCCCGCAAGGTTTGCATCTGGATCGCTTCTTTATCGTCTGTAGATGTTAGTTCAAGCGCTGAAACCGTTAGGATCCCTTGTATTAACTTTTTACACGAGCTGGTTACCGTACTTGGAGGAGATTATGCACGGTTGGTTTTTATTTTTTTATAGGAAAAGTATTCGGGTCCTAACGAAAACAATGCCTGAACAAACGGGAACTAACGTCACCCAAGCCCTACACATTTTTGTTTTTGCTCATATCTGGGTGGGGTGGCTAGCGTGAAGATAGCCTCCCCACTTTAAAAATTAAAAAAAAATAGAAGTTATCGGGTCCTTACGATTTAATTGCGTGAACAAACGAGAACTAACGAAGAGCTTTCGGACTAAAACAAGAAAAGTGCTAAAAACATGTTTGGGGTGGTTAGCGTGAAGATGGCCCGCCACATTTTGTTTTTTAAAAAAAAATTAGAAGGAGTTGGGTCCTTACGATTTTATCGCGTGAACAAACATCAACTAACGATGAAGTAACGATTTAGATATGCTATTTGCGGGCAAACGTTACGAACACGATTTTCTTTGCATACTAGAAAAACTTTATGCACGGAGAGGTTTTAATTTTTTTATGGCCAAACTATTGAGGTCCTAACGATAATATTGCCTGAACATACGTAAACCAACGCGTCTTCATGCATATGTATATTTTGCAATAGTGATTTCGATTCGGGATGGTAAGCGTGAAGGTAGCCGACACGCCGTCGTATTAAAAAAATTAAAGTGACTAAATCTGTAGTTTTGTAGTGTTTGCCCGCAAGGTTTGCATCTGGATCGCTTCTTTATCGTCTGTAGATGTTAGTTCAAGCGCTGAAACCGTTAGGATCCCTTGTATTAACTTTTTACACGAGCTGGTTACCGTACTTGGAGGAGATTATGCACGGTTGGTTTTTATTTTTTTATAGGAAAAGTATTCGGGTCCTAACGAAAACAATGCCTGAACAAACGGGAACTAACGTCACCCAAGCCCTACACATTTTTGTTTTTGCTCATATCTGGGTGGGGTGGCTAGCGTGAAGATAGCCTCCCCACTTTAAAAATAAAAAAAAATAGAAGTTATCGGGTCCTTACGATTTAATTGCGTGAACAAACGAGAACTAACGAAGAGCTTTCGGACTAAAACAAGAAAAGTGCTAAAAACATGTTTGGGGTGGTTAGCGTGAAGATGGCCCGCCACATTTTGTTTTTTAAAAAAAAATTAGAAGGAGTCGGGTCCTTACGATTTTATCGCGTGAACAAACATCGACTAACGATGAAGTAACGATTTAGATATGCTATTTGCGGGCAAACGTTACGAACACGATTTTCTTTGCATACTAGAAAAACTTTATGCACGGAGAGGTTTTAATTTTTTTATGGCCAAACTATTGAGGTCCTAACGATAATATTGCCTGAACATACGTAAACCAACGCGTCTTCATGCATATGTATATTTTGCAATAGTGATTTCGATTCGGGATGGTAAGCGTGAAGGTAGCCGACACGCCGTCGTATTAAAAAAATTAAAGTGACTAAATCTGTAGTTTTGTAGTGTTTGCCCGTAAGGTTTGCATCTGGATCGCTTCTTTATCGTCTGTAGATGTTAGTTCAAGCGCTGAAACCGTTAGGATCCCTTGTATTAACTTTTTACACGAGCTGGTTACCGTACTTGGAGGAGATTATGCACGGTTGGTTTTTATTTTTTTATAGGAAAAGTATTCGGGTCCTAACGAAAACAATTCCTGAACAAACGGGAACTAACGTCACCCAAGCCCTACACATTTTTGTTTTTGCTCATATCTGGGTGGGGTGGCTAGCGTGAAGATAGCCTCCCCACTTAAAAAATAAAAAATAAATAGAAGTTATCGGGTCCTTACGATTTAATTGCGTAACCAAACGTGAACCAACGAAGAGCTTTCGGACTAAAACAAGAAAAGTGCTAAAAACATGTTTGGGGTGGTTAGCGTGAAGATGGCCCGCCACATTTTGTTTTTTAAAAAAAAAATAGAAGGAGTCGGGTCCTTACGATTTTATCGCGTGAACAAACATCGACTAACGATGAAGTAACGATTTAGATATGCTATTTGCGGGCAAACGTTACGAACACGATTTTCTTTGCATACTAGAAAAACTTTATGCACGGAGAGGTTTTAATTTTTTTATGGCCAAACTATTGAGGTCCTAACGATAATATTGCCTGAACATACGTAAACCAACGCGTCTTCATGCATATGTATATTTTGCAATAGTGATTTCGATTCGGGATGGTAAGCGTGAAGGTAGCCGACACGCCGTCGTATTAAAAAAATTAAAGTGACTAAATCTGTAGTTTTGTAGTGTTTGCCCGCAAGGTTTGCATCTGGATCGCTTCTTTATCGTCTGTAGATGTTAGTTCAAGCGCTGAAACCGTTAGGATCCCTTGTATTAACTTTTTACACGAGTTGGTTACCGTACTTGGAGGAGATTATGCACGGGTTGGTTTTTATTTTTTTATAGGAAAAGTATTCGGGTCCTAACGAAAATAATGCCTGAACAAACGGGAACTAACGTCACCCAAGCCCTACACATTTTTGTTTTTGCTCATATCTGGGTGGGGTGGCTAGCGTGAAGATAGCCTCCCCACTTTAAAAATTAAAAAAAAATAGAAGTTATCGGGTCCTTACGATTTAATTGCGTGAACAAACGAGAACTAACGAAGAGCTTTCGGACTAAAACAAGAAAAGTGCTAAAAACATGTTTGGGGTGGTTAGCGTGAAGATGGCCCGCCACATTTTGTTTTTTAAAAAAAAATTAGAAGGAGTCGGGTCCTTACGATTTAATCGCGTGAACAAACGTGAACTAACGATGAACTAACGATTTAGATATGCTATTTGCGGGCAAACGATATGGGGCGGCCATCTTCACGATCATTATTGTGACAATATTTGGTTAGGATATGAAGTACCAATTTAATCCTTTCAATTCCGAGGGTATGTCAAGTCCGTCCAGCCGTTGAAGCGTGAAGGAGTAACAAACATACTAACTTACACACACACACTCACAAACGCATTTATAATATTAGTGTGATTCCAGATACCTAATGATTTGTGCTTCGGGCACCCAAAGTTCGACAAACTAAAGGAAATCATGTTGGAACATTTCAATGCAGCGAAGCGAAAGGCGCAAGATACTCGAGCTATAAGTAAATTACCCAAACTTAATTACGTTCAACCTTTTTTGCAAAATGAGTGAATTATCATTTTGTGACCGCCAAGCACTAGAAAAATGAACAATTATCAAAGATCTCAAAAGAAGGATAATGCCTATCAGTACAATTTCGTGTAACAAGTCTCATAGAAGGTTGTCAAACGCCAGCGTCATGGCTTAACCACACCCTACTGCTGATGTCTTAGTTCTTACGACATACACACAAAAGTCTAATATTGCTCGATTCACACGGTCACGCGGTGCTGTCTCACAACCGCACGATGCGGGAGGGCATTTTTTCAATTAAAGCAGTGTCATTTAAACGCGTGTCAAGGATGGTGGTTGACATGCCACTGAACCTGCGATGGTGTCAGATTCGCGTTCTGACACCTCAAAAGGAAGCATCGCGAGAATTGTTTTGAGCAGTTCCTTCTATATATTTCAATGACAATTATATACACATGAATGTTCTTTATACTGCTTGTCTAGTCCAATTTTTGCTAAGGCCCCGTTTACACTTTGATTAGTGATTAGTGCCTAAGTTTATAGTGATTAGTACGAAATGTATGCAGTCGCACTAATCACAAATTTAAGTGTAATCAACCCCTAAAGGGTCGGTAGCCCTTTATAACACACTTTTATTAGCTTCACTTGTAACCACCTTGTAACTCACTAACGAAGAATGTGATAAAATCTTAGATGTCAATTTTAACCTACTTCTAATTGTCGTAACGATTTGGAAGTTTGCAAGTGTATGCAATTCAGATGACAATTCAATAATTTGGTGCCATCGAGCTGATCTGACCATGGAGCCAGGAGGTGGATAGTTCATTTTATTTGTTGAACACAATAGTGGAACTTTTCAATGACTACTAGTAAACCCCTTGAGTTTGGGCTCATTTGGTTCGTTTTGACGAGTCCAACACATTACCTTGTTGATGAGGGTCTTTTGTACTTTTTAGTGCGAGACTGACAAAAGTGTGTTATTTTTAAATTTTTGAGAACTATAATTTTTGTGGGAATGTTTTATATTCTTCGAATTTACTTCCAGTATTTTGTGAATATCGTGAGAGCGTAAATTTGGTCCATTGCCTGTTGCTGCAGTGTCGGCCGCTCATCACGCCACAAATGTTCGTCGGGCAAGGAGCCTCTGGTAAGCACACCTGCTTCATACAACTTTAGAACAACGCAGGCAGCGTGGTGATTTGATCGAGACTTACAAGATACTGCAAGGATGCTATGATGTACCAGCATTGAATGAACTATTCATAAAGAATAAAAACGCAACCCTGAGAGGGCACTCTTTGAAGCTGTCACGCTCCTTGAGCACTAGCAACCCCAGGCGCCACTTCCTATCAAACCGCGTGGTGAAAGTGTGGAACAGTTTGCCCGAGACAGTGATAAGTGCACCCTCAGTTAACTCTTTTAAAAATAGACTTGATAAACATTTTAAATTAAAAAACACGAGTGGACACTGATTATGCACGTATCAGCTATAAGCTGCCTGTGCATAAAATCTATAATAATAATAATAATAATAATAATAAACGTGACATAGACACTTAACATGTGGTCACATTGTTGCTATGCCAGCTGAGTACTGCTATAGTTGAAGCTTATAGTTATAGAAAACATCTTGAGGGTATCAAAACAGCACAACTTTAACCAAACCTGCTGGTTATTGAAACAAGTGTTGCTAGTTGCATCTAATGTAATTGTATTCAATTAATATTCTGAATATATTTCTATAGCCACCTACTTATTAAAATTTGCACCTCATCATATGACAAATCACATGAAACCGATTGTACTACTTAATATCTAATTTGAACCGTGTCTTGTGCGAATATAAATTCTGATTCTGATTCTGATTATTCTAGAATCATGATGGACCTGAGGTCTCTTTTGTATATTGGCTTAATAACGATATTGTAACCGATCTATTTCGCCACTTCCTTAATAGCAAAAGAAGATAAGGACGAAGCGATATACAAACCGAACAATTTATATTATCAGATTTTTGTATGGAAACGGGACTTAACTGCGATGCTTAACTGTTTCCATACACATTTGAGTTTAATTCGCAATATTATCGCTTAAAAATTATTGAATATAGGCCATAAATAACTATGTATATACATCTATACAAATCACCAAAGTTGAAGTGTCTGTCTGTTGTTTCAAAATTAATACAAATATCCAAGTGGAAAATGCCATTTACAAGATGCCTAAGCCTAAATTACGGTATTTAGTTTTTTTATCGATCTGTCTATCTGAGGCTTGTTCCAAAACGATAGTTATGCAGGGTATTTTAACTTAGATAATAGCATTTAGTTTATTTACATTTACATACCGCTGTTTGTATGAAAAATCAACCCTTTCCCACGCGAACAAAGTCGGTACAAAATAAACCGCTAGGAGGAGGTTTTGACAGCTCATTGATCGATAACAGGCAAAGATGGCAAGACGGTGGTATCCCAGAAACAGCAGCTTCGGGTCATGAGACAGTTCCGGGAGGGCGCCTGCAACGCGCTGGTGGCCACCTGCGTGGCCGAGGAGGGGCTGGACGTGGGCTCCGTGGACCTCATCCTGTGCTTCGATATCTCCACCCGCTCGCCCGTCCGTCTCGTGCAGAGGTACATTATAATACAGATATAGTGAATAATGTTTCCATCGGTAAAACTCGGATCTCAATCGGAAGATGTCGGGACCCGAAGTGTCAATTAATTATTGTATTCAATATTATTATTTAGTGTCAAATGTCAAAATGAAAAATGACAGCATGGTATGATGGGTACTGGCCCCCAATTATCGATGCCTTCAAGATAATGTCGATTGCGAGATTAAACGTCAGAATCATACAGTTGCGTCAAATGACTGTATGCACTGACGTTTAATCTCGATTGTGAGATTATCTCGAATGCACCAAGAATTGGGGGGCCTGCTGAAGCTAATTGAGAGCACGATAATTACGAACTTTTCCGATAAAACACGATGGAAACTGATGATGCACTACATCTGTACGACATTATACATTATATGCGGATCAAGACAGGACTAAACCTGAGGGTTAAGCGGTTGGAATCCCGCCACAAGGTGAACTTCAACTCCATGGTGTGAGTACTGATGCAAGAACTATCGACATACATGATGCAAGATTTTAAACCGAAGGGTGTCATATTTCGGCGATTCCGCGGACGGCTCGCTGAATATGACTCCGTGAAATTGCGTTACACATCGCAGAATTAATGTTTTAGTTTTAAGTTATTTTGTTTGCTTATATGTTAGTCTTTGAAAATGAAAATGAAAATATTTTGCAAGTAGGTATGGGCTCTTTCACGTGTCTGAATCTGCCAGCGCTTCGAAAGGTGACATCTGGTGAGAAGAAACGCCGCAAGAAACTTTCCATCTATTTTCAACCATTATTTATTTATTTATTTAGCTTACAGATACTCGGTAACATCAGATAGGTACATAGTAGAAAATTACAAAAATATTATGTATAAAAAAATATTAAATATTATATACTTTTTATTATTATTAAGCAAATGTAGTTAAAAAGATGCGTAAGTAACAGTAAGCAACCCTCCGTACTAGTTTAAAACTGTATGACGGCTACATTAGAGTTTTATCTAAAACGAACACAAAAAGTGCAACAATCAAACCTAATGGGTACAAATTAATTCTAATAAATAACTATTAACGGAGATTTATAGTCTTCGCGTCTCGAAAAGTTAAGTGACTTAGAGATGTATAAAGCCTCTAAGGGTCATAAGGTATTTATGATATTTGGTATTTATGGTATTGGCCTTGTTGCCTGAATTAAAAGGTTATTATTATTATTAATAATCATCATCAACGATCACCCAGGCAAAGACGGAATGACGATGACTGGTTTTAAAAGCAGCAGCTGTGGTGACTTCATCCTTTGCTTCTGTCTATTTTTACTTTATTAGGGGATGTCTATTAATAACGTGAGCTCGAAATGGGAGGAGTCCGGCAAAAGCTCACCAAATCTTCTTGCAAATAATAATAACGAATAATAATGATCACTGTTTGTTTGTAGATGCGGGCGGACAGGGAGGGAACGGGGTGGACGAGTTTTTATTCTAGTCACAGAAGGAAGAGAGCATCAGGTAACAAGAAATACATACCTGTAGTATTTCTCACCCCGGCTGGAACAGTGATAGCCGGCGGTTTTTGTTAGTTCAAATCTTAGCCTGGGACTGTCTTTTTCCTTTGTTCGCTGGTTACCAGATTCGCAAAGGACCAGATTCTCAAAACACCGGTTTCTCAGAATACCAGATTCGCATAACACCAGATTCGCAAAACACCAGATTCTTAAAACACCGCATTCTCAGAATACCAGATTCGCAAAAGATCAGAATCGCAAAACACCAGATTCTCATAATACCAGATTCGCAAAACACCAGAAATACAATCATGCATAAAATTTGAAAACGAATATAATAAGTAAAACCTTTCTGTTTATCTACGAACCGAAAATACTAATTATAATGCGAAATATTTAAGGATTGGTAAAATATACAGTTAAAAACCAGTTTACAGTTCTGATCTTTTGCGAATCTGGTGTTTTGCGATCCTGATCTTTTGCGAATCTGGTATTCTGAGAATCCGGTGTTTTGAGAATCTGGTGTTTTGCGAATCTGGTGTTATTTATTTATTTATTTATTTATTTATTTGCAAATATATTTACACGGCATGACAGTGTGAACCAATTAACCGAGTAACTTAACTTATTAAAAACCATAAAAATCTAGAAAGATAACAATTAAATAACAAAAAAAAAATATATATAACATCAAGTAATACTAGAAGGCCCTATCATTCATCAACTCGCAAAATCTTAGACATTCATGGCACACAGCCGCCCATCGCCACGCGAACAAGTCACACTCAGGTGCTGACTCCAGGAGCGCATTCAGCAGCGCCAGGACGCGGAGCAAGGGCGAGTTCCTGCGCGACACTGTGCGCGCCGCCGGCACCGCCAACAAAGGGCGCACTCGTGGCCTCAGAGTTATCCTGGGGACATTCGGGACGAACATGCGTTATGCGAATCTGGTATTCTGAGAATCCAGTGTTTTGAGAATCTGGTCTTTTGCGAATCTGGTAACCAGCGAACAAAGGGTCTTTTTATGTAATGTATCCTTGTATATTCAGACACTGGTGGACTGTATGCGCCAAAGAGACGGCCTGAACGCAAAAATACTGCAATCCAAAGAGGTGGCAAATAATTTGTACAAATCAAATCCACGGATGATGCCTCACGACACAACTCCGGTGTGCCAGAAAATGTTCATAACTGTTGCCAAAAAAACTGACCCTAAGGACAAGAAAGAAGCGGCCGATAGAAGTAAAAAGGTATTTCTTACATTCTCAAGTCTTCTGGGCTTAATTGATGCTTGTTATTAGCGAACTTGAATTTAGTTAAGGTCTGTTCGGCGAGAGTTTATAAAAAAAAGTTAAAAGTCAGGGCTTCTTAACTCATTACAAATAGTGGCTCGCTTATTATTTTTACCGACGATAATAAAAAATTAAAGGGAAAAAATATTTTTTTTCCATAGAATATTATTATTGAATAGCCTAACTGTATAAACAGAAAGCAACACGCGAACAGAACACCCCAACGACACACTCGAAGCCAATGACATATTATACGTAGAAAGACACAAGACACGTCATATCCATACTCAACGCGTTTTAAACGTGTGCACTGAGAAATTTTTTGATGCTATACCTGCATTACCGTAATGTATTCGCAGCCAAGTCCAAATAATGTCGAAGCATCCGAAATAATGCTGATTGTTACGTGGCGTTTGTAGTCCGCAACATTATCTATGTGGCCCGCAACATTATCTATGTAGCCGAGTCTCTACTTACGTTAGGTACGTTTTTCTCCAGAATTACGTACGTGGCATCCAGAATTACGTATGTCGGTACAGTAATTTTTTCTCAGTGTGTCATAGATTTTTTTTCTTTTTCGTTTCTTTGGCCGAAGCCAATTTATGTGACGTATGACGCGCACATATAAGACATTAATTCGCAATATGGCGATTCGATCCGCCCGGCGCGACACCGCAGTGACGACATCTGCGTCCCTCGTACCACGAAACTCAGTGCACGCGGCGATAAGCGACGCCCGTCATACAGTTTGCGATAGTTAAGCGACAGTCGCTATTTCGAAACGATATCATAATATTCATAATATTTATCAACTCTCGCCGAACAGACTTTGAATATTCTAGATCTACTCCCACTTCTTTTAGTTCTCTGTAATATTAATTTATAATTTATTTCTGAAATGTGAAGTGGAAATTGAGAGCGTCTCAAACTGCTTAATATTCTTACTAATATTACAAAGGCGAAAGTTTGTTTGTTAAAAAACGGGCCAAGTGCGAGTCGGACTCGCGCACGCAGGGTTCCGTACCATTATTTTTGTTTTATGGGAGCCACCTTAAATATTTATTTTATTCTGTGTTTTAGTATTTGTTGTTATAGCGGCAACAGAAATACATCATCTGTGAAAATTTCAACTGTCTAACTATCACGGTTTATGTGATTCAGCCTGGTGTCAGACGGACAGACAGACAGAAAGACGGACGGTCAGCGGAGTCTTAGTAATAGGGTCCCGTTTTTCTCTTTACGTACGGAACCCTAAAAACGGTCAAAACGGAGGCAACGGATTAACTTGACTTTTAAGATAGCGATAGTTGGAAAGTCTGAGAAGGATACCTCTATAGAATACTTTTAATTCCGGAAAAATCAGATCGTGAGGAAATAGTGATAAACGAGTTTTACGCGGACGAACTCGCGGGCAGATGCCAGTGACTAAAAATAAGTTTTCAATTTAGAAATCAGATATAAGATGCTTGAGTTTAATTTGTTTTCTAGAAGTTGACTATAAATTACATTGTTATATATTTTTTTAAAGAATCAAAAGGATTTAAGGAGTATGTTAGTCCGCGGTTCAAGTTCATCCAAATGTGCGAACGCAGCGGACGGCGACAGTTTGATTACGGAGACAGAATTCAACGAAATCTTTCCCAGCGGTTATAAAAGCACTAACTATTTAACATCAAGTAAAGAGTATCTAGCTATGGATAAAGGTGAGTACTTACAAGAAAATATTCGTTGAAGAAAGGGAATCTCCAATTCTGATAGAATATTGTTGAGTTCTAAAGATTAACAGCATTTAACTTTTTTTTTATCCGTTTCAGAAGCATTCAAAGCACAGTCTATCGCGGAAGAGCAAGTCAATCTGTCAACTTGGTTGGAATGGCAAAGAAATCCACAAAAAACTGTAAAAATTGGACATTCACAAGACACTGAAATTTTAGCTTCGTTGTTGCAATATAGTGATGCTAAACGATTTGATTTGCCTGCTTCTACACAACTTCCAAGTAAGTATCAACTAAGTCATTGTGAGGCAATTTTTCTGAACAACTTTTACTTTTATTGTATGTTTTCAGCCTTTAACAGCCAACAGTTAGCGACGCAAAATTTCATTGCACCTACACCAGAAATAATGAAACCGCCAAAAAAGAAACAAAAAGTTGCACTAATCAAATCGCCCACCAAGAAATGTGGTGATATTAGGGCTTTGTTCAGCACTGCCACTAAGTCAACTAAAAGTTACACCAAACTCATAAACGACCTGGGTATTCAGGATGATGGCAGCATTCCCACTAGCCTCGTTAATTTACTTGTGGACTTGAGTATAGACAACACGGCTGTACGGAATTGCTACATTTGTCAAAATATTTGCGAGTGCGCGTTCATCGACAGCATAAAAAAGCACAGACGAAAACTGCCCAAACCATTTTTCTTGAGCAATCTGAACTTACCTAACATTGATTTAATAGATGACATGGATGTTGATTCAATAATTATGTGTAGGAAAAATGCCAACATCACTCAAGATATGTTTGAGGACTTTAAAGACAGCACGTTTGTTGAAGTTAGTAAAAATAATTGCAGCAACTTTGACTTGGAATTCGATTTCAATTCACTAAACGAGATTGTTTCACCGACAGAAAATATAGCAATGGCTGAAACTGATGTGGATCTGGACAAAAACTTTGATTTAGGTGATATTGAGGACTTATTTGATGACAGCAGCCCTGAAGAAGGGATTGTTAAAGATACGTCAATAGAAGCTCAAAATTCGAGTAATCCGAAAGAAGCCTTGGGTTTCTTTGGATTGGATAGTATTGAAGACATTTTTGTGGATTCAGATGATAGTAAGGCAGAAGCCCCTATGAAAAATGAAGAACAAATCGGAACTAATGATAATCATAATCACATAAAGGAAAATATAAACCGGTGCCATGAAAAAGATAAGGCATTTGATATATGTGGGCCCCTTAGCCCTTCGATTTTGTCAGGGCAAATAAAACTCTCAAGCAAAACTAAGTCACCTACCTCACCAATAATTTGCAGTCAAGTTCGTAAATTTCAGTTGACCACAAAAAGAAATCCGTTACAGAGTTCCACTCCAATGAGTAATGTCAAGAGACAGTTAATAGCGGAAAATACGAGTACTGGCAATGACGTAGTGACAAATAGTAATAATATACTGGTGTCCAATAAATCAAATATAAACCGTGACTCGGGTTTAGATAGAACGAATAAAAGTATGTTTACAATAACGCAGCTTGTTGATATGATCAATAAAACTGACAGATCATTATCGAAAGTTAATATTTCTAAAACCTTACAAATTTCTGAAGTGCAGAAAGACGACGAAAGAAGTACATCACCGATACTTTTAACACAAGCGTTGAGAAAAAAAACAGAAAATAGTTTAAACAATTCAATAAAAAGCAATAATTCCATTTCGCAAGATAAAAAGGTGGAAAGTCTGATTGTTCTCGACAGTGACAGTGATTCTAATGAAGCCACTCAAGTATATGACATCGAAGACATAGATCATGTTAATAATATAAAGCAATCTAAGGTTGAGATACCTTTTAGAAGTCCCTTAAGTAGCAAAAGAAAGTTTGAATCAGATGATGAAGCTGACTTCGTAAATGCCTCACCGTATTTTGGCAAGAAACCTAAATTGGATGATAATGATAAACCTAATAAACTTACACTGCAGGAAAAGGTTTTGGCAGCTCTCAACCGATCTTACAAACCCAGTGACAAAACCAACGATACTAGTATCAATTTTATGTTTCCGACACAAAAAGAGAACAAGGATCCTGCTTTTGAAGAAAATAAAGTTAGTCAAAAAAGTAATGAGGACGACAACGAAAACTATGTTAATAGGAAGAATTTAGAAATGCTACAGATGTTTAGACGGGATAGCAAAATCAGTAATCCTAAACAACAATTCCAAAATGGTACAAGTACAAGTAGAGTGAGCCCTCAAAAACGCAAAACAATAATGTTTGATGATAGTGATGACGACTTTGTTGACGACAAGCGAAAAAGTCAGAAGCTGGTGACAAATGATAATCAAAAATCAACAACGAATCACAAAGTAAGAAAAGTAAGTGGCGATCAATTTCTCTTCTCAAGTCTTCTACCCTAAAACCCGATTATCGATTGGATATCCGATTTCTCTATCTTATTCTGATTTCCAGAAGAAGCCAAAGAACTCGTTCCTAGAGCTAGAAGCCTCGGAATCGGGCGACGATTGCAGCGGCGACGAGCTCTCTGACGAAAGTGTCGGCAGCATTATAGACTTCATCTGTGACGACGAGCCAGTGCCGCACGAAGATATGCAGGCGCACTACTTGAGAGCCGTCACGTAAGTTAAACAAAATAATGGCAGGCCTGCTTAAAGGGGTTTTTGGGGGTGGTTCACGATTGGTTAGCAGTGGCGGCGCGTCAAATATTTCCTAAGGGAAGCCGGAAGAATTAGAACCGTACGTGCGAGTCTGACATTTAGTTAGGTTAACATGGACTTCACTGACAACTATTACTAGCTTGGTAAAACCGTCAGGAATCGGCTTGTAGGCAAGCTCCGCCACTGTTGGGCAGTATGGACCCTTACTCCCTAACTCTTATTATACTACGATTTTTTAGTTAGGGCCACTTGAAATCGTGTAATGTATTACCCCTTTTAGTTTTAGTAACTGTTGGAAGTTGTCGCAATCTAAGTAAATCCTTATCATCGATAAAAGAGACAAGGGCTGTTAGGAGGCGTGTCACATCAATAGCATTTTGCTCAAGTCGAGGCGAGGCTTCTTTTATCTATAATCCTTGTAAAATTTTAAACTTAAGTGTATAGTAAAGTGGCCGTTCACTAAACATACCATTAACTCTTCGAATGTACTTCGGAAATATTAATGTGGTTCATCTGCAGTGTCAACAGCTCGGCGTAATGTTGTTGTTAGTCATTATTTTGGTGATACTAACAATTTCACTTTGATGAAACGAAATCAGCACCGTCAGCACAACTTGCATTGCTTATTTCTCGTTCGTTAGTCGCAGCTTAGGGCATCACTTAAGCAAAGTAAAATTAACTATAAGTGTTATAGACATTTTATATCAATTATGTTTACAAAACGTTTTAGGGGTACTGTTCATGGCGCTTTCAAAATCCCTGAGCTACCGTCGAAATTTAAACGAGAGGAAGTACTATCGCAATTCGTCGAAGAGGACTCTTACGAAATGGTATGTTGCAACATTTGCTTAAATAAATATTTAAAAGTATGCTCAAATAACTTACATATATACATACATACACATCACGCCCGAAATCCCTAATGGGGCGGGCAGAGCCACAAGACTACTTGTGGCCACGTTCGATTAATTAGTCCTAAGATGGTATGATGAACCGTATGGTGACAGGTGATCAGCCCATCGCCCATACAGATAGTCCACCATGTTGGAGAGGACCCGTCCCTTATTCGACTTTTACGACATGCCAGGATTATAAGCATCTGCACGCATTCTATGCTATTTCTTCACTCCCAGTGCAGCAGAGGTGTCAAATAACTTTAACGAAATAAATATATTCTTTGATCTTTCAGGATAGTTTTTGCGTGGATTCTCATATCGGATTGACGCAAGTTAACGATGTGTCGGAGTTAGAGTTGGCGGAAATCATCCTTGAAGAAAGGAAAGCCAAGAAAAAGTCCAAACCATTCCCGTGTGAAGTTGGGACCAAGAATGACGATAGTCCATTGGTGTTACGTAGAAAGAGGAGTGCAAAGAGACAGATTCAGAGTGACTCCGATGATAGTAGCTAGTAATAATTTTGTCCAGCTGGTCTGGATTGTTATATTAACTGTGATATAATTTAATTGTGCTACAACGTATGTTTATTCAATTCATATTTCTAAGCTTCAAATGTTTGATAACTTTCAAAGGAAACAGGAGCTCATTATGAAAAAACTATTGGTCGCATTAAAAATGTATTTTTTTATAGAAATAATTATTGATGATTTGTTTCGTGGTTCAATATACATTACCTTAATTATGTCGCATCACAGACCATATATCCAATAGACCGCATAGCCGGGCGACCGCCGCTACCAGCATTAGAGGTAAAAAGCTATAAGCGGGGGGATATAGGCCGGCGCGGGAGCGAATAACCATGAACACACCAATCACAGCGTTCTAAATGCCCGCGCGCAAGTTTGGCAACTTTTACAAGTAAAAGTTAATCTAAGCAGTATCTTTAGGCTATATGGTCCGAGTGTCGCGTAAAGTCGTGAACAATAAAAACTGCATATGTATTCAATTTTTTATTTATAAAACTAATAGGAGAGTCAACTTGTGGCAGATACATGATTATCTTGTAGCAATAATCGGCGTATCGTTTATATGGACTACAACTATTTCTGGCTAAACATGTTAAATATTTGTTAGCTTTCTTAAAAGTCTGATATTGTGTGTTGAAAATGGCCTATCGAATTCGTCTACTTGGCCAACCAATTAACCAATCTGGTAGGATTCATGTGGCTAGCACTCCGTCGTGTTCTCCAAGTAAACGATAAGCCACAGTTCTAGCAATATTTTACTCATACGGCGTAATGTGTATAAAATTTTCTCATTTCACATTATTATACTCTGTTCATTTAGGAAGCTAACTAAATGTAAACATGTATGCATGTAATGTGTCTATCCACCCTGAACGGGGTGGATAATCGGAATTTACTTCTGATTGTTCATCCGACTTTTTGCCCTAAGTACAGTCTAATAACGTTTTCAACAAAAAAAAAACATACATTACTTCTTTACCACATAAAAAGAATAGGTACACCCATGCAAAGCTGGGGCGGGACAGGTAGTAGTTTATAAAGTCTGCAATATGCCCAGGAAATGACCAACACTAATTTCATCAGTGAGTAGACGTAATTGTGTATCCTGGATAAATTCGTCCCTTTTAATGTAAATTTGCAATCGTTTTTTTTTTAGTTTTTTTGTTGCATTTAGCATTTGTTCACTAAGTATCTTAGACTGGGAGTTTGTTTCGATGTAAATGACTGTACACAAGCGGGAGAAAAAATCGAAAGAGAGATATTATATTTAAAAAATCCGATTATCCACCCCGTTCAGGGTAGATAGACGGACGCGCGTTTCCGAGTATCCACCTTAGGGTGGCTGTTTTAGGGTGGATAAACGGAATAAGCCACGCGACGCAGCTAACCAGCCAATCCAATTTTTTTTAATCTATCGTCACGTGTCTTATTTTGTTTACATTTAGGTAAGTACCTAAATGAATAGGGTATACTTTTTGATTTAATACATTTCGTGCATTCATTAAGGCTATCAATTAACTATTTTGCAATGTGTGATATCATCTAATTATATATAATATATACATCTTCACTCCTCCATCATGACTCTCGGGGCGACTTCTTTGACTGCCCTGCCCTTCTGTAGGTCCTCTATTTCCGCTTGAAGTTCTGCGTATCGCTTCTGCAGTTGTTTCTCGCGGTCCGTTTGACGGTTAACGTCTTCGGTTAGTGACTAAAAAGAGAATGATGAGATTTAAATTATAACAGTATTAACTAGAGATGCAACGGATAGTGGTTTGGCCGGATACCGGATATCCGGCAAGGCCATTGGCCGGATAGCCGGATATCCGGCAACCGGATATCCGGCCGCACACGAGCTATCTCTAAAGCTGTGTTAGCTTGTGCGGCCTTCGCGCGGCGAGCAAGTTTCAACTTAGTACGAATTGTAAGTGCGCGGGGAGACCCTTTGAGGTTAAATACGCGCCTTAACACGTCAGTTGAGAATATTCGAACGTGCACGACGAGATGTTACATGTTTGTATACTTAAATAAAAAGAAACTAAGTATTAATTTAATAACTGACGTTGATTTTGTTTATTTCTGATGGCATTTATTTGTTTTATCATATTTCTGATCCAAGTTTTACTATCCGGTATCCGGCCGGATACTGAATCAATATCCGGTATCCGGCCGGATAGTAAAATCATGGCCGGATAGGCCGGATACCGGATAGTAGCCGGATATCCGTTGCATCTCTAGTATTAACATAATTATAGTCTAGGAGTTTGCATGGGTAATATAATGCCAGAAGAAATTGCGCAAATTGAATATGAATTTGCGCAATTTCATCCAACACGCTTGGTTGGTACGCAATTATATTGATCGGCATCGGACGATATTTACAGTCAATATCATCTACAGACGATCAATATAATTGTGCAATGGTGATATTGCACAGTTATATTGTAGGTCAGTACCTAATCTAAATGTATATTTGTCCAAGTCTAAACGTGTATGGCTGGCATATGTAAAAAGTGTGTGTGTGTCAGATCCGACGCACGACAGGAGTTTAGTCCTTACGAACGATTATAAAATAAACCAGTACCCATCATACCACGCTGTCATTTTTCATTTTGACATTTGACAGTAAATAATAAAGTTTCATATTAATGAATATAAACATGTCACTCATTGAATACAATAATTAATCGACACTTTGGGTCCCGTCGTCTTCCGATTGAGATCCGAGTTTTACCGATGGAAACATATTATTCACTATATCTGTATGCAATGCGAAGCGACCGACGCATCTTCGGCTAACATCGTGTGACTTCGTGTGACAGTGTGACATCGTAGTTTGATTTTACTCCCCATAATTTTTCATACCCCGGGCTTATATATGAAAATCGATTCTTAAGGAGTTAAACTCCAAAAACCCGAGTAATCAATAAGATTTAAAATTGAAAAAATAATGTTTGATTACCTCTATCCTACGTGGAATGGCTGCCTTCTCCTGTTCAGCTAAGAACTTGAACGTAGACAGCTCCAAGTTAGCTTGCTCTATTTGGTCCTGTAACTCTTGAAATTGCTTTATAAGCGAGGCCGCTCTGCTTTGGTATCCACCTACACAAAACAATAATTAATAAGTTCATATCAATTAAACTCCTTAAGTTAAAAGTGGCGGTGTAAGCTAGTGTTTTTATACAAAAGGTTTATTTTTAATAAAAAGAAAGATAAAGCAAATTGAGGCCGGAACATAGTTTTAGTTGAAAGAAAGTGACACAAAAATTAAAAATATACCATGACAAAAAATACACTATCAGCACGGAATAAAAAAGAAAATAAAAGAAAAAAATATTTATTTATAAGGCTAACCACTGGCCTACAATATAACTATGCAATATCACTGCTTGCACAATTATATTGACAGTCAATATCATCTACTGACGATCAATACAATTGTGCAACCAGTGATATTGCACAGTTATGTTGTAGGCCAGAGGCTAGCCTAACAGAGGAGCACAGAAAAAACATCATAACACGAAAAACTAGAAAAAGTAGAACAGTGCCAACTGTTACAAAAAGGCGACGCATTGACGTGCGCCAACACATTCTGCATGGGGGACATAAACGCCATGCATCAAATACAAAAGTAACTGACGTGAAGCATGTCTGACAAGTAACACGAGTTTAACCTTTTGGCCGCCAAGCATGTCTGAGAAGTAACACGAATTTCAACTTTAAGTCAAGGTAAGGAAGGACTTTTTTACCCTGTATACGCTGACGGCTGCAGCCGACTGTGGCGGTCAAAAGGTTTATATCTTATTTAGAATCGAAGAACACTAACTTTCTGGCGTTGTACGCACAGCTCTTGACAAAGATACTTTCGTGCAGTTCAAAAGGTTACCAAAAAAATATGAGTGTTCCATACCTGTGAGTACTCTGAGTTTCTTCTCCATTTTGGAGCACTTCTTGGCCTCCTTAGCCATGTGATTTCTGTTCTGTTCTAACCTCTTCTCA
The DNA here is from genome assembly GCA_947859335.1 of Tortricodes alternella. NCBI lineage: Eukaryota > Metazoa > Arthropoda > Insecta > Lepidoptera > Tortricidae > Tortricodes > Tortricodes alternella. Next base: position 11,702,702 of record OX401979.1, on the reverse strand, counting down.
GCTGATTCTAGTCTGTCCTTCTTACTCGCCAGATTGGCACGTGTATATCTGTTCTGGCCAGGCAAGAACAACACCTGGATGAAGATACAAATAAATACAAAATCACTTGTATGTTCAAATTCATATCGGTATACCAGTTTCATCAAAGGCCTATGTAAGTTCCACTGTTGGGTTACAGGCCTTAGCTCAAAGTGAGAAGGACGGGGCAGTAGTCCATATGCGTGCCCAGTGCGGATCGGGGACTTCACGCACATCTTTGAATCAGTTCGCAAATGCATGAAATGGTAGTTGTAAATATTAAATTCTCTAGCAAACTTATTTAATTAAAGGTAAAAGGGCGCGCTCCTTATTACAAGGATACGAAACAAATCTAAAGCAATCTCAAAATAACAGTTTCAGCAACATTTGCTTGCATACAGAACAACCCGTAAGGTGGGCTCTTGCCAGTGTAATTTTGTATGGAGGCATTTCTGTGGGCTATGGAGGATATTCTATGGGCTATGGAAGAAATTGTGTGGGCTATGGAGGATATTCTAGGGGCTATGGAAGAAATTCCGAGGGCTATGGAGGCAATTCTGTGGGCTATGGAGGATATTCTATGGGCTATGGAAGAAATTGTGTGGGCTATGGAGGCAATTCTGTGGGCTATGGAAGAAATTGTGTGGGCTATGCAGGCAATTCTGTGGGTTATGGAAGAAATTGTGTGGGCTATGGAGGCAATTCTGTGGGCTATGGAAGAAATTGTGTGGGCTATGGAGGACATACTATGGGCTATGGAAGAAATTGTGTGGGCTATGGAGGCAATTCTGTGGGCTATGGAAATCATTCTATGAGCTATGGAAGAAATTCCATGGGCTATGGAAGAAATTCCATGGGCTATGGAGGAAATTCTGTGGACTCTTAGGAAGGTATTAATGGTTCATTTGTTTACTTGTATTAAAACGCCGAACTTTGTTCGCATAATGAATTACGCAAAGGAAGTCTCAGGCAACTAGACTTTCATATTTACAAGATTAAGTACCGTAACACAAAATCAATACAACTGAAAATCACGTAAGTTCCAGTCATTACCACTTATACGTAACATCAATGAATACATATAAAACAGTACCGCGACTCACTTATAGACAACGCACAGCCTAAACGGGTGGTCCTAGAGGTTTGAAATTTGAAGGAGACATTCCTCGAGTACCCTAGAGGTGCAATAAGCAGGGATTTTTTGAAATTCCATCCCGAAAGGGGTGAAAAGGGGTGATAAAGTTTGTGTGGAAAAGAAACTGTGGCGGGTCTACTAGTTAATTCATAATAGCATTTCGGGAAATGCAATAAGAACTTATGAAACTTATTTTTTATGATTGTGAGCCACTTGCCTGTGCGAGACACTCCTCCCACACTTGTGTGTAGGCGTCGAGACTGAGGTCGCCGTGCCCCATCCCGGAGCGCACCACCTCCAGCTCCTTCTGTAGCTCCTGCTTGGCTGCTTCCAGCTCCGAAGCGCTGAAGTCTTCGTATGGGTGCTGTTCTAGGTAAGCCAAGTGTGATGCCTGCAGTTGCACTGCTCGTTTCTTATCTGTGCCTGGAATATTAGGGGATAATTAAGTTTAGGTGTTATGAAACAGTATGCCATGGCGCATACTGAGTTGTGTCAAATCAAATTACTTAACACGTAATTTGCGTCTTTATTATGTTCTCAAATTTAGTCAAATTAAAACTTTCGTGAGACGTTATGAATACTTGAAATACTCACGGCTTTATTCACGATTTATTGTCAGAAATAGTCCGACATTTTTCAAACTCTTATGGGGTCCTTCTTCGGGGGTTGAGTGCGGTCGCGGTCAAAGCAAACCGTGTCGGACTGTCGGACTATTTCTGACAATAAATGGTGACTAAAGCCGTGTGTATTTCAAGTATTCTCAAATGCAATTTATTAAACGAGACAAATGTCAATTAATCTAATTTCAACCGTAATGCTCGCGTATAATCGCTTTCCTGAGATAAAATGACGGTTGTGTATAATGTGCTTTGAAATAACAAGACAAGGACGCAGACACTGAAATAACAAGTATCTATGCAGATTAATTAAAACAATTGATTCATAATTTCACGCTGCAACGTAAGCTCCTCGCTAGCTCAGTGGCAGACAAAACAGATTCAATAACTATTAGCGGGCCAAGTAACCAAAGATCGATACCGAAATACGGTAACAAAGACAGACAACAGTTAATATGGAATTACGTGAAACGGACGGGCCACAGCTATTATAGCTATGGTTGCCCGTTTGGCAGGTGGTTTGGCTGCGTATTGAATATTAGTTGTAAGTAATCTAAGCTTTCTCTGACGCTGAATGTACAAGCATTTTTGCACCGAGTATGACGCGCACCCTTAGAATTCTTGTATAGTCTATGACACTCACGCATTATCCACAAATCATATGATATGTACCCCTATTTATAAAAATCGATCCAATAGTTCGGGAGCTAAAGTAAAAGATCAGATATTTTGTTACATACATATACATATGTAATAATAATTTATTATCGCTGTCAGAGGCGTAGCTAGGTAACCAAGGGTCCTGTTGCAAAAAAAATTGGGGTCCTAATCCTAACTGAACCGTTTAGGTTTTATCAAATAAAAATATATACAAATACTTCAAAGGTACAACATTTTTAGCTAGTTCATTTAATTATAAATGTGTTGTGTATTATTATATGGTTTGTTTTATGTCGTAGTATTAATGTATTTTCTTGTGTAGTTGTGATTTTAAATTGTAAACTGTAATGATTCTATGGACTCCTGTTGTCTGATAATAAATGAATATTATTATTATATATTATTTATTTATTTTTATTATTATTATTACGAGGTTTGCTGATCAGGGTCCACGGGCCCCCTGAGCTTAGGGGCTTCGGTGCACGGCACCGTCTAGACCTTCGGTAGCTACGCCACTGATCGCTGTTAAGTCCTGTCTCCATACGGGCGACTGATCGGGCCGTGCGGCCGCGGATCACGGTCGCGTTCACGTCGGCGGGCCGCTTCACGTATGTATAGGTATGAGGGCGACTGACCGGGCGGCGGGTCGTGCAGCGCGTCGTAGTGCAGCATGGTGACCATCTCGGCCTTGAGCAGCTCCTCGGCGCGCTGCAGGTGCGACAGCGGCGTCACGTCGGCGGGCCGCTTCACGTATGTATAGGTATGAGGGCGACTGACCGGGCGGCGGGTCGTGCAGCGCGTCGTAGTGCAGCATGGTGACCATCTCGGCCTTGAGCAGCTCCTCGGCGCGCTGCAGGTGCGACAGCGGCGTCACGTCGGCGGGCCGCTTCACGTATGTATAGGTATGAGGGCGACTGACCGGGCGGCGGGTCGTGCAGCGCGTCGTAGTGCAGCATGGTGACCATCTCGGCCTTGAGCAGCTCCTCGGCGCGCTGCAGGTGCGACAGCGGCGTCACGTCGGCGGGCCGCTTCACGTATGTATAGGTATGAGGGCGACTGACCGGGCGGCGGGTCGTGCAGCGCGTCGTAGTGCAGCATGGTGACCATCTCGGCCTTGAGCAGCTCCTCGGCGCGCTGCAGGTGCGACAGCGGCGTCACGTCGGCGGGCCGCTTCACGTATGTATAGGTATGAGGGCGACTGACCGGGCGGCGGGTCGTGCAGCGCGTCGTAGTGCAGCATGGTGACCATCTCGGCCTTGAGCAGCTCCTCGGCGCGCTGCAGGTGCGACAGCGGCGTCACGTCGGCGGGCCGCTTCACGTATGTATAGGTATGAGGGCGACTGACCGGGCGGCGGGTCGTGCAGCGCGTCGTAGTGCAGCATGGTGACCATCTCGGCCTTGAGCAGCTCCTCGGCGCGCTGCAGGTGCGACAGCGGCGTCACGTCGGCGGGCCGCTTCACGTATGTATAGGTATGAGGGCGACTGACCGGGCGGCGGGTCGTGCAGCGCGTCGTAGTGCAGCATGGTGACCATCTCGGCCTTGAGCAGCTCCTCGGCGCGCTGCAGGTGCGACAGCGGCGTCACGTCGGCGGGCCGCTTCACGTATGTATAGGTATGAGGGCGACTGACCGGGCGGCGGGTCGTGCAGCGCGTCGTAGTGCAGCATGGTGACCATCTCGGCCTTGAGCAGCTCCTCGGCGCGCTGCAGGTGCGACAGCGGCGTCACGTCGGCGGGCCGCTTCACGTATGTATAGGTATGAGGGCGACTGACCGGGCGGCGGGTCGTGCAGCGCGTCGTAGTGCAGCATGGTGACCATCTCGGCCTTGAGCAGCTCCTCGGCGCGCTGCAGGTGCGACAGCGGCGTCACGTCGGCGGGCCGCTTCACGTATGTATAGGTATGAGGGCGACTGACCGGGCGGCGGGTCGTGCAGCGCGTCGTAGTGCAGCATGGTGACCATCTCGGCCTTGAGCAGCTCCTCGGCGCGCTGCAGGTGCGACAGCGGCGCGCCGCCGCCGCGGCCGCGGATCACGGTCGCGTTCACGTCGGCGGGCCGCGCGCAGCCGCGCTTCACGGCCGTGGAGCGCAGCGTGAACGCCGCCGCGCCTTCGGTAACAAAAACAAACAGACAGACATTCTTTATGAGTAAATAGTATATAGTAGAGTATATTTTTCCTTAAGATAATTCCGTACAAAATAGCGGCCAAGTGCGAGTCGGACTCGCCCATGAAGGGTTCTGTGATTTATGACGTATTAAAAAACTACTTACTAGATCTCGTTCGAACCAATTTTCGGTGGAAGTTTACATGGTAATGTACATCATATTTTTTTTTTTACTTTTATCATTCTCGTATTTTAGAAGTTACAGGGGGGGGGACACATTTTACCACTTTGGAAGTGTCTCTCGCGCAAAATATTCAGTTTAGAAAAAAAAGATATTTGAAACCTCAATATCATTTTCGAAGACCTATCAATAGCCCACACGTATGAGTATAATGAAAAAAAAAATTGAGTTTCAGCACTGAAAATAATGAATCAGAGTATCAAAAACCAAAGTGCCATTATCTCGAAAACAATGACATTTTTATTAAGTTCAAAATTACTTAATCTAGTAGCTCTTGAGACGCCCTATCGGCTCCTTTCGTTTTATCGTTGGCTTTAGGGACAGCCTGTATATAATAGTTTCAATAAACTTATGCTGTTCCACATATAGACAAATTAGACTAGTAAATCCTACGCATGTGCCATGGACATACAAATTGTGTGTACATGTACACGCATAGACAAGCACTCATAATCTCATTAAAGTATTCATACGTATGTGTCTTATTTGTAAAATAATTAGTCTGAATAATTAAGACACTTTTCCATGCGGACGAAGTCGCGGGCACGGCCAGTAAAATAAATAAAAATCCGTGGTGCTTACGTATCTCGTCCTGCTCCATCATGGCGCGCGCGTCGGCGTCGGCCTGGTCCTCGACGGCGCGCGGCGCGGGCGCGGCCTCCGCGGGCTCGCCCTCGTGCGCCGGCACCACGATCTCGTAGTCGTTGCGCGGCGTCGGCAGCGTCTGCAGCGCGCTGCGCACCGACGACTTCAACTGCACACAAACACATCATCAGCCATAAAACATCCCCTGCAGGACAAAGGCCTCCCCCAAAAATGGGGGGATTTGCCATAGTCGCCACGCTTGGCAGGCGGGTTGGCGACCGCGGTTGGTCGTGATAGTGCTCGAAGGACGCCGCTGACCATCCTTCGGTTGGTCTCTCTGTCGCCTTTTACGACACCCACGGGAGGAGATGTGACAAACACATGGCCCACATGACACACGGGCTTTGCAACAAGTATAATAGGGAATAAGCATGAAAATCAAAATGAGGTTTAAATTATATATTTTGAAAGAAAATGTAAATAAATGCATGTAAAAGAAAAAGAAAGATCATTTAGACTGTTAATTTTTTAGGGTTCCGTACCCAAAGGGTAAAAACGGGACGCTGTTACTAAGGTCCGTCTGTCTCCAGGCTGTATCTCATGAACTGTGATAGGGGGCATCCATAAAGTACGTCACACTAATTTCATGATTTTTTGACCCCTCCCCCGTCCTTGTCACAGTAGGTCACATTTGTGAGACCCCCCCCTCCCTAGTGTGACGTCACATTTTTTGCTATTTTAAATCTACAAATTATGAAACTAAAACAGCAGTCCCGAAATTAGTTTTATTTCCATTTAAATTATTTTTTAATATAATCAACATCAAATGAAACATTTGTATAAACGGGACCCGCGCGATACACTAGTACAGAGAATGTGAAATCGCCAACAAAACAATTTAAACCTTATGTCGGTACAGATAAATTTGGAAATATTTTCAAGTTTTTCGTAAATAGTTCAATTTTGGCATTTTAACAGTTAGATGTATTACATTTTGAAATGTGACGTCACAAAACTTATGACCCCTCCTACCCCTTGTCACACGATGTCACACTTCGTCGAACCCCTCCCCCCCCATAAGGTGTGACGTACTTTATGGATGACCCCTAGTTAGACAGTTGAAATTTTCACAGATGATGTAGTTTCTGTTACCGCTATAACAACAAATACTAAAAAACGGAATAAATCAATATTGAAGGGGGCTCCCATACAACAAACGTGACTTTTTTGCCGTTTTTAGGGTTCCTCAAAAGGAAAAACGAAACCCTTATAGGATCACTCGTGTGTCTGTCTGTCTGTCTGTCTGTCCGTCTGTCACAGCCAATTTGCTCCGAAACTACTGGACCGATTAAGTTGAAATTTGGTATACATATATAAGTCGGTGACCGCAACCCGGACACGTGACGTCAATATATAAATTTAAAACACGGGGGCCACTTTTGGGGGTGAATTAGAAAATAAATATACTTTAGAAGTTATTTAGGAAAATAGGCAAAAATTGACCATCCCCCCCTTATTTCCGAAACTACTGGGGTTAACATTTTGAAAAAAATACAGAAAATAGTTCTTTACCTATGTTATGTGTATTAAAGTAACGTAGAAAATTCCAGATAATTATGTACGGAACGGAACCCTCTCCACGCGAGTTTAACTCGCACTTGTCCGGTTTTTATAGATAATGCTACGGAATCCTTCGTGCGCGAGTCCGAATCGCACTTGGCCGGTTTTTTTAATGTACCTAATTACCTGCAGATAACCAAGGTGAAGGTAGAGATACGATCTTATGCTGCAAAATACAAAAAGCGACTTCAGCATGATCCCAACAAATTGGCTGAGCAACTCACAATACCAGACCGCCTGTGACGACTCAAGAGGGAAACAATCCATGAATTGGATAACCTACATTAAATTAGAACCGTCAAAATATCATTTATCACGTTTTTTAAATCGTTTTTTTGTTCTAAATTATGAATTTTTGACATCCTTATCAAATTTATGTAATTTTTTATTAGTACGATATTGACCTAAAAACAGTAGTTTCGGAAATAATTGCACATTTAATATATTTTGTATACCTCGTCCAAAGTAAAAAGAGCGCTGACGGCCATAGAAAATGTGTGCCGTCAGCGCTCTTTTTACATTGGACTGGTATTCACTAACTGTACTGTGACGTCATAGTTCAGCGCCATTTTGTATGGAGCGTTTTTTGCGAGTAGTATAACGAAATTAAACCGATTTTATTAACTATATTAACCACTATTTTGAAACCGGTTCCAAACCCTGGCATGGCTAAGATTAAATTAGCAAATGTCACGTGTTTATATGACTAATTTGGGAACACGAATCGTACAGAAATGTGCAATGGAACTCTACGTTTTTAGGGTCCCTTAGCCTTATAGGATCACTCGTGTGTCTGTCTGTCTGTGTGTCCGTCTGTGACAGCCAATTTGCTTAAAAACTACTAGACCGATTTGAGTTGAAATTTAGTACACATATGTAAGTCGGTGACCGCAATACGGACGCGTAACGTAAATAAACGAATTTTGAACATGGGGGCCACATTGGGGGGGGTAAATTAGACAATTAAAAAAATATATGTTTTGCAACCTACATCGTGTGACATATCAAATGAAAGGGTTCCTTGTGACAACCTTATATATAGTTTTTTTTTTACAATTTTAAGATAAAAAGTTTGGAAGTTATTTAGAAAAATAGGTGAAAATTAACAAGTATCTCCGAAACTACTGTGCCTAAAATTTTCAAAAAAGTACTGAAAATAAGAACCGTCTCCACGCGAGTTTAACTCGCACTTGTCCGTTTTTTTTTCAGACGGAATGGCATACCTGTTTCTGTAACTGATTGGCTTGCTGCGGTGTGTCCCCGGCACTGAGTCGGTCTTCAGGGTTTATGCTCAGCTTATCGCGCAATCCTGGCGTCTGCACAAACATAACACTTATTAACCTTTTGACCGCCACAGTCGGCTGCAGCCGTCAGCGGATACAGGGTAAAAAAGTCCTTCATTACCTTGACTCAAAGTTGAAATTCGTGTTACTTCTCAGACATGCTTGGCGGCCAAAAGGTTAAACTTAAAATAGTTATATAGAAATTCGTGTCATTTTACGTAAATACTAAAGATCAAATTGACATATTCGCTGTCTAGAAATTGTTGATGCTACCGGGTAAAGGTTTCCACAAAACAAGCGGAGATGAGTGGAATTGCCCAATAGGATTACTCTATCGTATGTCATTGAAATATTTCGAGCTTATATATTGGTTAGCTGAGCTGAGATCATCTCCGCTCCCCTCCGCTTCAGTGGGTACGCACCTTAACCTTTTGAACGCCACAGTCGGCTATACGACGGCAGATTTTCGGGCTAATCCCAGTTGTCCGCATCCTGTGTTTCGCAGCTACTGGGTTTTATTTTCCGGTTGTCTGCAGTGCGAACAAATGGGAAAATAAATTCCCAGCAGTTCACACCTGTGGCAAGTGATATAGTTCGCACTGTTTAATTTTGACATAACTGTGTTTTTAACTAATATTTGATGCAAAGCAATTTTAAATACATGTGCGTAAAACTAAAATGATTTTTTTTATGCTCCTGATCCTTTAGTACCATATTAATCAAAGTTTTCAAATAAAACAGTGCAAACAATTGTTTTTTTTTTTCAGTTATCTGCAGTGCGAACAGATAGGAAGATAAAGTCTCATTTGTCCGCCACGGGTGCAAACTACGGGGAATTTATTTTCCCACTTGTTCGCACTGCGGACAACTGGGGGAAAAAACCTAGTAGTTCACATTGCGAACTACGTGGAGCGAACAACTGGTAATAGCCGGGTTTTTGGTGCCACTGACGCCATAATATGCCGTTTTGCATACATTTACGTCGGCTAATGACGTTGTTGGCGCCCGTGGCACGCTTTTTCGCATTTGACCGTTGCATTCAAAGGGTTAAAATTTTATAATGAATGAAAGGTTAAAGCTATATGGCTCTGGTGTTACTTACGATTAATCCGGACGGTGTGGGACCGCGGCCAGGGGTTGCGAAGCTTCCCGGGGTAGATATTTCACTGCGCGACGATCTACAATGGAAATTAATTGCATAAAGACAAATCGTAATTCTAAACTAATCTTTAATTATGATAAATTGAAATTGAAATCATTTATTCCAGACCATTGGTCCATAAATGTGTTAGTAAGACAATATTACTTAAGAACTAAAGTTAGAAACAGATATGTCATCACCGTGAGTGTTATTCGGACCGCACAGTCTTATAGACTATGCTTTTTTTTGACGTTTTCGACCGGTTTTAGTAAGATGACGTCACATGCGACAGCTGATAGTAAGATAGCGTTTTAGCGGCAAATTTAAAAATGATAAATGTTCTGAGTGCTTTTTCCTTGAAAATTTACTTTAGGTACACTTCCTTAAGTAGATAATATTCCAATTTCATACATTTTCATGTACGAGGTTGAGTCAGAGACCCGTCGATATAAGTGAACAATGATGTCTATAGTTTTATCGACCGAGCGAGCGAAGCGTCTCCGTTTCAGCTTGGGCAAAAATGCTTTCGTATATCCGCCGGCTGTCCATTTGTTCTCGTCTACAGGTCGCAGTTCTCGACCGATTCTCGTGAAATGTTGTGGGCAGGTTTGATAATTATATAGAATTTTTTTGTCCATTTAGTTTTTTGAAATGTTTTAAAATGGCAGAGATATGGGGGATTTTGCGATTACAAATTTATTTGCGGTGTCGGTAAACTGACCCGACCTATGTCGATGTATGGGGATAACAGTTATCCAACGGCAAAGTTAAGTTTGTTGCGAGCCACTAGTATTATAATAGTGGGTCCAATTCGAAATGGTGTTTTCTAAATTTAAACGTCGCTAAACTTAAAATAAGAAACGTCATACTCAATTATGTACGACACTAAGCTGTCAAAATCGAGTTGACGTTTCTTATTTCAAATTTAGCGACGTTTAAATTTAGCGAACACACTTTCGAATTGGCCCCAGTAGTGAGTTAGTTACCTAAAAGGCGTAGCCAGCACGGTGTTGGGCGTGGCGACGGGCTGCGCGGCGGGCAGCGCGCCCGAGAAGTCGCAGTGCGCCAGCGGCGTGTTGAGCCCGCCCTTCAGCGGCGTGTCCACGTGCGTCAGCGCCATCACGTTCTGCGCCTCCATCAGGATCCTGCGGGAGCCCGACACTACACACTACAGGCACGGATACGACAGCACAGTATTGTGCGCGTGTACAGGGTGGGCCATAAGTTTTTGCACTTTTAGATACATGATAGAGGCAAAACTACAAATGCTATTTTAGTAGGTATATTTATTATTTTTTTATTAGTATAAACACTGTCGTCTAATCGAGCTCCGTCTGTTGCTGGCACTCCTGCCACCGACTACGGAATTGTATGAAAATAACAAAAAAAAATCATCAATCTGCACTTTTGGTACGTACGATTTGCAAAATATGGCGTGTGACATATCAAATGAAAGGGCTCGTTATAAGGATCTTAAATTTTTTTAAATTATAATTTAACATAAACGGTTTTGAAGTTATTTAGGAAAATAGGCAAAAAATTACCATTCCCCCCTCCCCCTCCTTATCACCGAAACTACTGGACCTAAAATTTTGAAAAATTAGCAAAAAATAGTTCTTTACCTAAAGATTACCGGAAAACCTTCAAAAAGTGTATGATATTTAAAGTAACATAGTAAATTTCATATAATCACGGAACCCTCTCCCTGGAGTTTAACTCGCACTTTTCCTGTTTTTTTTTGGAAAGGGTTTATCACAATAACCATGTTGCTTTCCTGTGAAACGGTCCATCGTAGTCAAAAATATACAAAATGGCGTTTAATTAATTTCCTATCATCCTTTGTACCGCACAAATAATAGTTTAGAAAAAAATCTGTGTTGCTATTTGCAAAAACTTCTGGCGCACCCTGTACTCTAAGATGATACAAAAATCAGCGTCGACGCACATCGCAGCCCAAAAGATTAGGTCAAGCAATTATCATGATAATAATTTTTAACCGACTTCAAAAAAAAAGAAGGAGTTCTCAATTCGACGCGTATATATATATTTTTTATATATATCGAAGTCGGCGGCAAGTAAATTAGGTAATCCATCCCTCATACTGTGTTCATTTACTAGCCACAGATTTCGATGTATTTAATGTATCTCTGAATCAAAACTATATCTGACATTTCTAGGTAATTTACTTACGAAGGGCATTATTTCTTACTTTTCAAAAGGTTTTTTGAAGTCGGATTATTTATTTGTTAAATTTTATTTTATGACTATTTATGACAATTATCCATGCTGATTCTTAGTTTTGTCTGTAAATAAGAAATGTATAATTATTTATTAAATACAATGTAATAATGTCTTTAGTTTTCGGCATTTTCGTTTGGCATCCCGTATCCCTTCTTTACAATAGTAGTTTATGCAACGGTTGCATAATAAGGGATGATGCAGATACTAATTCTAAGGGTGCGTCATACCTAACAGGTGCAAAAATCCTTTTTACGTCGATAGTTGGGTTTAACTGTACCTTTACGTTTTTTTTACCAACTTTTTGCAGTAGTAGGAAGAAAAGCAGATTATGCACCTCGCATCAAGTGATGTATTATTTACACTCGGCGCAATAATGAATCACTTTCTGCTTGGTGCAACGATCTAGTATTGTTCCCTGCGCACAGTACCTGTCCTGGTGCGCGGCGGGCGTGCGCAGCGCCGCGGGCGCGGGCGCCAGCGCGTAGTCCGCGAGCAGCGCGTCCGTGGCGGCGCCCGCCTCGCCCGCCGACTCGCGCGCCGCCTCCGACGCGCGCCCTAGCTTCACCACTTGTTGCAGCTCCTGTCAATATGGATGTATCGATCAGCGCGAAGGGCGTTAATGTGCTATATTTCAACAATTAACGATGTTCATTTTGTTGCCATTACTTTTAACTGGAACCGTATGAGAAACTTATTTTTTGTTTATATCAGGTTTTCCCGATTTCCAAAAACTTTTCACTTTAGTTCTCAGTGAGAACTTAGCGAGTGAAAAAAAATAGGAATCGTCCAAATGGAGGCGGATAGAGGATGTTGTAAAGGCGGTAGAGAAGCGATAACAAACAGCCGGACGAAAATTCGAATGTTTCGTAGGCGAGGATTTTAGCACGACGGCTGTAATTGCCGTACCGCCAGTGTCTCGCTTGCTGGGAAAGCCAAAAACAAATGGAAAACTAACAATATTTTTCTACCGTAAATTTACCTTTAGCAAATTTTGGAAGTACATTACGTAAAAATACTGAGAAAAATGTCGCAATGTCAGTTTCTGACATTAATAATGTACATATTTTTTTAATCATACTTCAAAATTCGATGCCTAATCAATACATATAAAACAGTACCGTAACTCACTTATAGACAACGCACAGCCTAAACGGGTGGTCTTAGAGGTTTGAAATTTGGAGGAGACATTCCTTGAGTACCCTGGAGGTGCACTAAGGAAGGGTTGTGTGATAAAGTTTGTATGGAAACCACCGCGGGCGAAGCTGTGGCGGGTCCACTAGTACTTAATACTATGGCCATACCATGGTTTTTATTACAGTTTTGACAGTTTTGAAGCTTGCTCATTACTACGTAACTCAGTGGTGTTATTACCCGCGAGGTCGGTGACCTGGTCGGATGGCCGAGTTGTAGTACGCACCTGATCCGTGACCTGCGGCTCGGGCAGCACCAGCTTGCTGCGCTTGCGCGCGGGCTGCTCGCCCTGCAGCATGGCTTGTGGCACGTCGTTTTCTTTACGCTGCTTTAGCTTCTGCTTGTCTTTGCGCCGGTCCCTCTAAAATGTACAAGGCAAGAGTCAAAAAAAGGCTTCAGACACATTTTCTCATAATCATCTGGCAAGCACTAAAGTGTTAGTTTCCTGAAAATTTCTAATTAACCCGTCATTTACATTATAAAAAAATATTGAACACATTTTTTTTCTTTTGTCAATTAAAAAAAATGACGAAAACATAGTGCGTTGAAGTTCCGCGTGACGTCACGACTTTGTACACTTTTTACCATTAAGTGAATTCATTAGCCCCCACTCCCGAACTTTGATGCGCGTTATCTTTGTCAATTTTGATTGATTTGATAAAGCAAAAAATACGTGTTCAATGTTTTTTGATAATCTAACTGACGTACTGATTATAATTACTATTTTCTTACCCAGGAAACATCCCTATTGATTTCAGCGGTTTGGCATGCATGGAGATGCAGTGAGCGCTTCTGAATAACTAGAATGATTGAAATATCGAGACCAGCTTCTCAATATTTGGGAGGGTAGAGAATTGGATTGATTCAGTGTTAACGCACCCTAGGTAATGAAGAGCAACATTAGGTATTTTAGCTCCAGAAATGATGACAGCCAAGTGACTGCTCATCAAAGCGATTGCTACTCCATTGGTATCACTTGGAAATGGCGAGCCAAAGAAATATGCACAAAAATATATTAGAGGTACTATGAGAATTGGGCTACTAAGTTGTAACTAACTTCTTATAGCTTTATAACTTTTTGAAAAAGAGACTGCAACATACCTCTTCCTTCTCAGAAAGCAGCTCGCCGTCGAGATGCTGCTGGCGCAGGCGCGAGAAGTCCGGCGCCATGGGGTCCACCACCTCCGTGGAAGTGTCAAAGAATCCGGCCGCCGGACGCTTCTCGAACGGGATCTCAGAGTTGTAGTCCACGCCGCGCTTCTTTTTGCGTCTAAACAAAATAGACAAAATAGTAGATGAAACACCAACCTTTTTATAGACTTGGCAGTAAAAAGCCGTCTTTTGTGGTTTTGTTTCTGTTTGTTTGTAGATTTGGAATTACAGTAGTCTTTCATCATACTTTCTTCAAAAAACTGTAATGTCACTGCTCATTATCATTGAAATTGGTATCAACAGTTAAACAATGAAAACAACTCGAACAAGTGTTCATTAGGTCATGCTCAAACAGAGAACTTTCGCTCGAGGGCCATCATGGGATACCTATCCTAAAAGAGATGCAGTTCGAAGAGTAAGGTGGTATAAGTTGCAGGCAAAAGTATAAATAACCTCATGGGCACTGCGATGCCGGCGGCGGTCAGCTCCCTCCGCTTCTGCAGCGCCGCGAGCCGCCGCGCTTCCTCCAGCTGTTTCTCGCGCGCCTTCCTCTTGGCCTTCTTGCCCTGCGTGTTGGCGAGACGGGCGCGCGCTTCCGACAGCATTTCCAGTTCTGGAAGAAATATCATTATCAGCATCACTATTGTCATTTTAACCTGGTGACATCCATGGCTGGGCATAGGTCTATCCAAAGACATACACAACTAACAGTGGCACATGTTCCATGACCATCAGTTTCCTGCAACCTGAACCAGCAACATCAATCATTAGATATGATCAATACAATTTAAGATTTTTTTTAATGAGCCTTGGCCGGCTGCGATTTAATGAGATGCCAGTTTTATATAATTATGGAATTTAACACTGAGGATTATACACTTCTGAATAGTACCTATGATATACTGTCATCTTCAACTTATTCAGTTACCATATATTATTAAATTATGTATGTAACAAGGAAGTTAAAAAAAACATATTCAAATAAATCTTAATTCATACCATCTTCATCCATGTCTTTGGGGTCAGGTCGGGCAGGCTTTGTCTCAGGATTGGGATCAATTTCACCCGGCTTTAGCTTACGAGGGTCATCACCCATATCCTCACCCTCCTCTTTCTTCTGAGCCTGATCACTAAAATAAACATGTAACATATTATGATGCATCAGTTAGGAACGATAATGATGCAGATAATAAATAATAAATAAATCAGGGGACAATCTTTACACGAATCGATCTAGTCCCAAAGTAAGCTCTAAAGGCTTGTGTTATGGGTACTAGACTGTGATATTCATACTTATATAGAGAAATAAATACTTAAATACATAGGAAACATCCAAGACTCAGGAACAAACATTCGTGATTATCACACAAATATTTGCCCTTACCGGGGATCGAACCCAGGTCGCTAACTTCGGAGGCAGCGTCACTCCCAACTAGGCTAACCGCGTCATCAAGATACATAGATAAAACATCCTGTATCTTATAAATATTATAATATTGATTGAACAATTACAAATTATCATTTTGCAAGGTTCTTATTTTGCACTGAAGTTGTTCACTTCTCAAAATAAATTATGCCACAGTTAGGTTCGATTTCTGGCAATCCTGAAAAGTTAGGCTTTAATATGAAATAAGAAGTTCGTCAAGTGATAATTTGAAAAATTATACATTTGAGAAAAGTTGAGTTGCCAATAATTAGTGACCCTTTAAATGGCTATAAGTTATATTGAAATGTTACTGGTTGATTCTTGACTGTAATTCATCAGTTTAATAATAAATATCTTGTTATTAACTTATGTAGGAAGATGTAATTATTTAGGAGAAAGTTAATATCACCTAGTAGAAACTATTTGGTACTTACAGTAAATATTCATATCTTTCCAAACACTGGGCAGCAGTGCGGCCAATGATGGGAGCAATAGTCCTCCACTGTGTGGGCATCAGCTTAGCGAGGTGCAGCAGCTTCTCGTCCTCCTCGCGCGACCACTCTGTCTTCTTGATGCTTGGGTCCAACCATTCATACCATCGAGCCTTGCATTGTTTAGCGGACTTACGGTGCAGCAAAGAAGCGATACGAGACCACTGGTTTTTGCCATATTTCATCACAGCCGCTTTGAGGATTTCATCCTAAAATAAACAAGTATAAATTATAAATTGTAGATCTACGTAAGATACTTGTAATAAGACAGAAGGTATCAAAATTAAACAAACCTCTGTATTGCGCCAAACGCCGCCTTTTATCATAATACGCGGCATGATGCCGGATTATATGGTATGTTTTTAGTGAATAAACCAAATCAACTATTTAACAATAGTCCAAATAATCTGAGTATAGGGTAAATAACTCCAATAACATCAAAATTAACTAAATCGAATATCGAACACACTGCCGAAGAGTTGGTTGACATATCATGTGCGTTGACAGAAGAGAGAGACGCCATATTAAAAAGCACAGATATAATAAATATTATGTTTTACACCAGTAAAAAAGTACGGCCCGCCACATACATTCGTTTTCCTGATTCGATTTCGGAATCCGTTTTCCGCATTCGGACACCCCGAACGCAGGCATTTCATATGAATAGTTCAACATGGCACACACGTTCGTAATTTTTCCGTACGGAATTCGTTCGAACGAATGCTTGCGTTCGGGGTGTCCGCATACGGAAAACGAATTCGGAAATCGAATCAGGAAAACGAATGTATGTGGCGGGCCTATAAGTGGAAGAAAGACGAGAACTTTTTTGGGTATCCTAAGTAATATTATAAATGCGAAAGTAACTCTTTTTGTTACGTTTTCACGTCTAAACCACTGAACCAATTTTGATGAGTTTTGGTATAAAGATAACTTGGACCTTGGAGAAGGACATAGGCTACTTAAATAATTATTCTATGCAGACGAAGTCGCGGACGCCCGCTAGTACCTATATAAAATAAGTATAGCATAAAATTGCGCAATAAAAAAAAAGAATCAGATTTTTTTTCTATCATTGTCAAACATTAAAACTAAACTGGGCATTAGCCGCTTAGCATTCCTTCCCAATGGTAACACTCTACATAACTGTCAATGCAATTTGTCAATCAGCGTTGTAAAGACACTCCCTATTCTTAATTTTTTAATAAAAAGTAACGCTTCTAGTGAATAATGCCTTTCGTCGAGTGATTTTGTAGATAACATTCGATCATGCACAACTTTGGCTAGCACGTGTCAAGCAGTATCGTATTTACAGGTATGTAAACTAACTATACTATAATACCTATTATGCACATACTTAAATTGTTTATTGAACTATATCCGCTCCAGATATCGGTCTTCCGGAGCTCATGCGGATAAAACCAGTGATATCATCTATGATCTCATTGTGCCTAATACTCTGAGATATATAATATACCAATGCATTGTGTGTTCTAAATTCTACTAGCTTAGGTATTGTGTCATGCCATGAATGCAACTTCAATTCAAGACAGTTTAGTAAACAATTGGGATTGTACTAGTGTACTGTGATACAAACTAGTATCATTATGAACTAGTGACATCAAACCACAATCATTTCATCAATTTATTAACAAGATTTAAAAAATATTATAAGGTAGTGGTTGGTAACACTATATAATGATGGTGTCATCTCTTGTCAATTAGATGTGGTTGTAAACATACTCCGTTGAGTGAGACATCCTACTATTATTATTTATTTGTTGAACTGTACTGCATAATAAAGAATAGCAGTGGCGATGCGTGAAATATTTTCTGAGGGAAGCCGGAAGAATTGGAACTGTATGTGCGAGTCTGACATTTAGTTAGAGTAACATGGACTTCACTGACAGCTAGCCGTAGCTTTCTAGCTTGGTAAAGCTATCAGGAATCGGCTTGTAGGTATGCTGCACCACTGAAGAATAGTCCAAATTGATGATTAAATGCATAATTTTTTTTTTAATTTTATTTTTTTTATTTATTCATTTAATTCAGATTTCTCCATAATTTGTTAGCGAACAGTTAAGTAACTTAGTCTATTGTTAGTAACATACACAAAATAAATACCGTTGAATTTAAATATGATAAATAATGACATCCCATACTAGTCAACCATAAGGTCCAGTCCACACAGAGAATAGTACAAAGAAAAAACATTAAATACAATAAGCTTATCCGGCCATACTCAGTGTACGGTCCTGTAGCCGTTGGTAGCATATAACTCGTGAACCAATGAAGCCTACTTAGTTGTTATAGTTTACCTTTTAATTTCATTTTAATTATGAGCTTTCATTTAAGATATTTTTAGATTTTTATCAATTTATAGTTATGGCTGTGGAGCCATCAAAAATCACACCTTTAGAGCTCAATAGTTTTGAAATGGTACCCAAATCTAAACATTGCTTATAACACACTTATAATGTTTTTCAAAGAGCAATCAAACAACACCTGATTTGAGGTTGTATACAATTTTTTTTTTTACCTTTGTTGTAGGTGTATATTTTATCAGTATATGTGGGGCAGTCCTTTAGAGAAACAGTGGCTGTGACATACGGACAGACTGATGGACATTGCGACACTATAAAGGTGCTTAGTTTGACTATCGAACCCTAAGAAGACCTAAATCAATACTGTTTAATATTACTCATTCATCGTCTCTTAAGAACCCAAAAAAATTTAAGGCAAGAAGTTTGATAGCAATATTCAAATTAAATTATTGAAAGGACTGAAGATAAAACTGAATTGCTTCCCTCAGTAAATATGTTGCTTGGCTGCTTGTTACAATGTTTAAACTACCTATGTTGATGTAGTCATTAAGTGTCCTGATTCTACTGTGAGTCATGTTTATTTTAAACTAATTGTCCATTTGTGGAATTATTTGAAGTCAACTAACTATGTTGGAGTCCCAATAAAGATATGAGTCCATAACTTAAATATGTTTAATTAAGAAACAAATACATAATGAACCTCAATTTTCTGCTGATAAATCTAATAAAGTGCTCATTAACTTAAGCTATACTCGTTCTACTTGTAATGCAAGTTCTTTTTGTTTACAGCCAAAATGTCTACACTGTCGAGGTCAGTCCACATCAGCCAACAGAAGTTGGCTGAAAAGCTCATCATTCTCAATGATCGTGGTATTGGTATGTTGACACGCATCTACAATATCAAGAAAGCCTGTGGTGATGCTAAGTCTAAACCTGCATTTCTCTCCGAGAAGACTTTGGAATCTTCAATCAAACACATTGTGCGTAGATTCCCTAACATTGATGTAAAGGGGCTTCAACCCATCTCAAACATAAGAAATGATATCATAAAATCTCTTTCCTTGTACTATTACACCTTTGTAGATCTATTAGATTTTAAGGACAATGTTAATGAACTTCTGAACACCATAGCAGCTTGTCAGGTGACACTTGATTTGACACTAAATTTTGAGTTGACAAAGAACTACCTTGATTTAGTCACCACCTATGTGGCGTTGATGATTTTGCTGTCCCGCGTTGAAGACCGCAAGGCTGTATTAGGTCTTTTTAATGCGGCGCATGAAATGGTCCACAACCAGATAGACTCTAGCTTCCCACGTTTGGGAATGCTGATTGTTGACTACGATGCCCCACTGAAAAAACTTTCAGAGGAATTTGCGCCCCATCAAAAAATGTTAGCAAGCGCTTTAAACTCCTTGTGGCATGTGTACCCAGCGAGAAATCTGACTGCCGATCACTGGAGGTCAGAACAGAAATTGAGTTTAGTAAGCAATCCAGCACAACTCTTGAAGCCTTCTGAAACCAACACAATGTCTTGTGAATACACATCGCTGGAGTCCTTAGAGAGATGGGTTATATTTGGTTTTGCGATCTGCCATCAAATGCTGCAGCAGGATCACGCAAATAAGATGTGGGTGAGTGCCTTGGAGTCTGGCTGGGTTTTGGCATTGTTTCGCGATGAAGTCATCTATATACACAGCTACATTCAAAGCTTTTTTGACGGAATTAAAGGGTATGGAAAGAGAATATCTGAAGTAAAAGATTGTTATCACCATGCTGTGCAGAAAGCAGGGTATAAACACAGAGAGAGACGAAAGTTTTTGAGAACCGCTCTAAAAGAGCTTGGCCTAATTTTGACAGACCAACCAGGTTTATTAGGTCCCAAAGCATTGCTGATATTTATCGGACTTTGCTATGCACGAGATGAAGTGTTTTGGCTGCTGCGACACAATGACAATCCGCCTCAAAAAGTAAAGGGCAAAGCAGCAGAAGATTTAGTGGACCGTCAACTGCCTGAACTACTGTTTCATATGGAAGAGTTGAGGGCCTTAGTGCGCAAGTACAGTCAAGTCATGCAGAGATACTATGTCCAGTACTTGTCTGGGTTTGATGCAGTTGCTTTGAATCTAATGATAAAAAATCTACAGGTATGTCCAGAAGACGAAAGCATCATTCTGTCGTCTCTTTGCAATACTGCCGCGAATATGAATGTTAAGCAAGTGGAAGATAACGAAATGTTTGATTTCCGAGCCTTTAGACTGGACTGGTTCAGGTTGCAAACGTACACCTCTGTCGCTAAAACCCCTTTAAATCTGGTAGATCAGAGAGAACTGGCGCAATTCATAGACAAAATGGTGTTCCATACAAAAATGGTCGACAATCTAGACGAAATAATGGTAGAAACATCAGATTTGTCCCTGTTCTGTTTTTACAGCAAAATATTTGAAAGTCAATTTCACATGTGCCTAGAGTTCCCGGCTCAGAATCGGTACATTATTGCGTTTCCGTTGATCTGCAGCCATTTCCAGAACTGTACTCATGAGTTATGTCCTGAAGAAAGACACCACATCCGTGAACGCAGTCTGTCCGTCGTCAATATATTTTTGGATGAGATGGCAAAAGAAGCGAAAAATATTATCACTACAATTTGTGACGAACAATGCACGATGAGCGACAAGCTGCTTCCCAAGCACTGCGCACAAACAATTGCCCACTTAGCCAACAGAAAGAAGAAAGATAAAAATAAGAAAAATACTATTGAAATAGTAAAGCCTGGCGCCGAGAGTTACAGAAAGACAAGGGAAGAATTAACCACAATGGACAAATTGCATATGGCATTGACAGAGCTCTGTTTTGCCATTAATTACTGTACTACGGTAAATGTTTGGGAGTACACTTTCGCTCCTCGGGAATATTTACACCAACATTTAGAAAACAGATTCTCCAAAGCATTGGTGGGCATGGTAATGTTCAATCAGGATACCAGTGAAATTGCGAAGCCATCAGAACTGTTGGTCAGCGTCCGAGCGTACATGAATGTATTGCAAAGTGTCGAGAACTACGTACATATCGATATTACAAGAGTATTTAACAACTGCCTCCTGCAACAGACACAGAATACGGATAGTCATGGGGAAAAGTCTATAGCTTCATTATATACACAGTGGTACTCTGAAATCTTACTCAGAAGAGTTAGTGCCGGAAGCATTTGTTTCTCCATGAACCAAAAAGCTTTTGTAAGCTTGACTGCAGAAGGGGCAATACCGTTCAATGCTGAAGAATATTCCGATATCAATGAACTGAGAGCTCTAGCTGAACTTATTGGGCCCTACGGAATGAAATTGCTGAGTGAAACATTGATGTGGCATATTGCCAGCCAAGTACAGGAGTTGAAAAAATTAGTTGTTCAAAATAAAGAAGTGCTACAAATGCTACGAACAAATTTTGACAAACCCGAAATAATGAGAGAGCAATTCAAAAGGCTGCAGAATGTGGACAATGTTTTGCAAAGGATGACAATAATTGGGGTAATTCTGAGCTTCCGTCAAGTGGCGCAAGAGTCGCTGTTAGACGTATTAGAACGGCGGATTCCTTTCCTGATTAGCTCCATCAAGGACTTCCAGCAGCAGTTGCCGAGTGGCGATCCGACGCGTGTAATATCGGAGATGTACTCAGCTGCAGGGTTGCCGTGCAAAGTAGACCCAACTCTTGCGTCAGCTCTGCGACAGAATAAGGCAGAGTTGGAGGAAGAGGAGCACCTTGTTGTGTGCCTGTTGATGGTGTTCGTCGCAGTGTCGCTCCCGCGGCTCGCTCGCAGCGAGGGCTCTTTCTACAGACCATCTCTAGAAGGTCATGCCAACAACATCCACTGCATCGCTCCAGCGATCAATCATATCTTCGGAGCTTTATTCACAATCTGCGGGCAAGGCGACATAGAGGACCGCATGAAGGAATTCCTAGCTCTAGCATCTTCATCCCTTCTGAGACTAGGGCAGGAAACAGATAAAGAAGCTATTAAAAATCGAGAATCAGTATACTTGTTACTTGATCTAATAGTGCAGGAGTCTCCTTTCCTGACTATGGACCTTTTGGAATCTTGCTTCCCGTATGTACTAATACGTAATGCTTATCATGAAGTTTACAAACAAGAGCAATTGCTTTTGCATGCGTAAGATAGTTTATAAGGTATATGTAAAATGTGTATTAAATGACTATTAAAGCGCGTCATCATTTTCATAATTAAAATTGGCGTAGAACTTTTTAAATAATAATTTAATAAAAGAAGTGCCGCCTGTAATGCTCTTGTCTTGTCTTGAGATTGTTTATTATGTTAAGAACAATGCCAATTTCTCTATGAAATTGTGTTTATGGTTGGCAGTAAGATTTCATATTTTAAGTTGCACCTTAGTATGCTTATCCAACAGAATGAACTTTTCGTATCATACAATTGAATTATGCATTTCTTTATCCTTCCAAAATACTGAAACTTATAAAAATAGGTCTAATGTAAGGGCATTTACAATGTGGCAAAAATACAAGCAACAACTACGAATGTAATAAGCTAAAATTCATATATTGGAGTCATGATAGTTTAATATTGCGTAAGGTAAGATCACAGAATGTAAGATTGAAAACACTAATGAATTCAATAGAATTAATTGAACACCTGCATTATGCAAAAGATGCTTCTAACAAAATATATATAAATCCTTTTATTCCAACAATACATTCTGTTATAAAGACTGGTAAGAATATCCCTGTCATTGTCAATACGTTTCGTTTATAAGTAGGATTAGTTTATTATTTAAGCAGTTTGAATAAAAAGTTAAATTTTATACAGTTATTAAGTTATAAGATTATAAATATAAAGTTATTATTTATGATCTATTCAAACAAAAATATAGCCCACCTTCGTTTTTCATAAAAAAATGCATTTATCAGTAAACAGTTAGAATATTAGATTTTATTTTCCCCAATACTTTTGGGTGGGCGAAATTTTAAATTCGCTTCTATGGAATTGAATAATTTTTCATAATGAACTCTGATGCATGAGCATTGAAACAGTGCAGCATAGTTTTCCTATGAGTTTATTTATTGTTAAAACAGATTTAGAAATTGGGATTACACAACCTTATAAGAGAGTGATAAATTTCCTCCACGATCAAATGGGCCTTAAATAATTTAGCTCAGAAAATTATGTATTGATCTATTTAATATTTGGGGCTCATATTTTGTAAGGGTGTCTAATGGGAGGTACCAATTTACACTGTTTCTTAATCACCTATTACCTAATAGCTTGTATTTGAGCACCTGTGTTAGTTTACGTCACACAACTGATAGTTCAATCCTAAAATCTTATGACCTGAAAGTGTAATTATAATTCTGTATTTATTCGAGTGTTTATCTCGTTTTTTGATTGTAAGTAATTTTTTCACTAGGGCTTGATATCTTGGACTCGCAATGTAAGCCAAGGAGCCACCCAAGTAGTGTAAATTAAGCCCATGAAGCAGTTTTATACCTAGCGTGTAAATAGGACTACATTTAAAATTATTAAAAACGAAAGATACTAAAACCTTGTTTTATTTTTCTAAATGAGTAATACATATTTCAAGAAACAAAATTGTCCCTCCCGTGACCAAAACTTAACGAAAACGACTGCTTAATTTTACATTTTCTTCATACAGGCCAAAACTATGCCTGTAGGTTGACCGCTTAAAGGAGTCGTCGCCCGCGCGGCACAGGGGCGCGGGGGCAGGACGACAAAGGGGCCTGAGAGATGTGCGGGCGGCGTGAAATGAATGAAAACAAAAATGCGCCTGCCGCTCGCACCTCTCTCGGTCCCCTTTGTCGCCTGCCCCCGCGCCCCTGTGCCTCGCGCGCGAAGACTCATTTAAGCGGTAAACCTATAATGTCCTACATGCGGATATAGTCCAAGCAAGAAACTCAGGCCTCAGGGTCCTTTCGTGAACAGGAGGGGACAGTTCCGAACCTAAACGTGTGACCCAAATGTCGAATACAAAATGAAAATGCCATGTTTAATGTAAAATTTATTGTTTTTTTTTTTAATTATTTTGAAATCACATGTTGTAACATTCATCTCGTTAATTAAAAATATTCACATTGTCTTTTAAATAATCTATTACGGTTATCTAGCTTACACTTAGGAGAAATAATGCCATTGAGTACTACGACGATGGAGTTACACATTATCCATCATTACACAATTGGTCAAGTCGCTCTACGTCGGAAACATTACCCTCGGTTTACATACAAATATACAATGTTATAGTACAGTTATGAGAACTTGCATATTCTTTCCACGTTCTCTAATAAAATGGCATTACTATGGTATACTTATAAGAATGACCCTTAACATTAAATGTATAGAAAACATAAAAAATACATCATGCTCTTTGGCTTGCACGACGGAACGTTTAACTCTACGCGTAGTATGTATGACCATTAACAAATATCTATCAGAGAGATCAACTGAAACGACCGACGAAACAATCGTATTATACAGGTATTTATGTAGAATAAACATTATAATGTGATATGCAAGTTTGTATTTGCCAGTAAAACATTGAAGTATAAGCAACCAAACAACTAGAGTCGCGATCGAAATAATTTGAGCCACGTTGCGCAGCGCCCTACCGAATAACTGAGAACGCATCGCAAACATCATAACAAGATTGTAAGAATTTTCAGTCTAATTATATCATTTGATCATTTGGCAATACTGTAATTATCTTTTTATAATTTACAATCTACTTAAAAGTAACTTTAAATTAATACGAAAAGTACGAGTCCTTAGGAAGACTAAATGCAGAATTTGGAAATACTTGAGCGCGTAAGCTTTAATAATTTTAGGACCTGTAGGAATTTTAATACTTAGCTGGTGTTAACTGAATATTTGTGAGCCGCAAAATGCAGACCCACAGACTATATCGAGATAGAAGGAAACAGTTCGTCGATTTGTATGGAAACTGAGCGCGTAACATTTATGCGTAGTTACTTTGATATCACGAGTGTAATTTAGTGACGGGAAGCATAAGTCGCGCGAAAACGATGCGCACGCGGCACCGAGTCTAGGCGCCGCCACTCCCGCCGCCCCGCGCCGCGCCGCCGCCGTTGTTACACACAAAGATGATCTCATGACATCTTTTTGGCACGCGGGAACAATACACTCTTTCCTTCTATCCCGATACAGTTCTGTGTGCAGACCATTTTGATTCATTTACACAATCAATTTAATAATCATTGGGGCCAATTCGAAAGTAGAGGTATGTTTGCTAAATTTAAAAGTCACTAATCATAAAATAAGAAGTGTTAAACTTGATTTTGACAGCTTTGTGCAAAATCGAGTTTGACGTTTCTTATTTTAAGTTTAGGAAATTTTAAATTAAGAAGACACCGTTTCGAATTGAACCCGTTATACGCAACTAATAAATCTCAGCATCAATGGTGATTGATCGAATACTTGAGCATAAACTATATTTAATTACCGACCAAGTGTAAACTAAATATGTCCACCTGGGACCCATTGTATAATTACTTGTAACTTTGTGTCTTTCTAGTAAAGGAAGTTGAAAAGAGGGTTTCGCTTGTATTACAAGTTACAAATAGTTATGCAAAGGGCCCCTGCTTGTCAGAAGACTTGCTGGCCAGGGTACCGTTTCACAAAGCGTATTAGTCTATTATTAGTGTTTTGTTTCAATTAATCGTTTAATTTGTAATACAAAACACGTTACAAATAACAAATCCACAATTAACACATGCTAATTAGAATTTCCTACAGGCTGCCAGCATCGACGGCCGTCAGGGCGCAAGTCCTACAAGGCGAATCGTCGAACTTACACTTCTCACATACTTTGCACAATACATTCATATAACTCTTCACATTAATGATAGCAGCGTCGTAAGCAGCGATCCAATCGCGCGACGTATGAACCTTCAACGAGTTTTATGTAGCGTGACTTTGTGACTCAAATTGAATAATAAAAAAAAATGTATTATTAGACTAGTACACTTTGAGAAACGGGCACAGCTGCGGCGCTTGCCATATCGCCAGTTGAGCACTACGCTAATCTACCAGCTACGGTCAGTTTCTCGAACCATATTAGTCCAATAATATTAATGTTTTGTTTAATTTATCTCGTTTAATTTCCGAGACAACACTAGTATTATTAGACAATGGGTCCAATCCGAGACTGTCTTCTTAATTTAAAATTTCCTAAACTTAAAATAAGAAACGTCAAACTCGATTTTAACGCACAGAGCTGTCAAAATCAAGTTTGACGTCACTTATTTTAATTTTAGTGACTTCTAAATTTAGCGAACACACTTTCGAATTGGCCGCGATATGCCTAGAGAAACGGCCCGGTAGTGTCTAACTAAACACACATTGGGGCCAATTCGAATCTGTGTTCGCTAAATTTAAGTCGCTAAATTTGAATAAAGAAACGTCTTATTCGATTTTGACAACTTTGTGCCATACAACATCGAATTTGACGTTTCTTATTTTAAGTTTAGGGACTTTTAAATTTAGGCGACACCGTTTCCAATTACCCATTAACATTAACAATTTTCTACGAACTTTCATGTTCTAGGTATGTTCCTTATCACAGCGCTGAAGTAGACAAGACGTGAATAATGAATGGTATTATTTTAGTGGTGAAAGATGATGCTTTACATATTGGCTCGTAAATGGGCGTAATACTTGAGACTTGAATGAACTTAAATATCGAAAATAATAGTAAAGGAACGATTTATTAACGAATGGGATTACAAATTGCTATAATGGCACCTGCGCGTCCCTTACATTAGCATACAATAAAAATACATTATAAAATTACGCTTACGGAGATTCCAGTAAAACAAACATTAACTAGTATTGGTATTCAGTTTATAATTGTTTGATATTTTTTACATCGTAGCTTTATCTCTTCACTTTCACTTATATACAAAAATATACATAAATGTCTGTTGTAAAAGCAGCACTGACAATTATTTATTGTGTAGTTAAAGTATCACTGGCTTGTTAAGACATGCCTTTTGTCAAAAGATAATCTCATTCATACACAGAACATATATATATATGTTATAGACTCTGCATAGCTGGACGACCCCCACTGTCAATATAACAGTCTAAAAAGTATAAGAGGCGCTACAGACAGACAAGGGGAAACCAATCACAGCGTTATTAAAAACCCTCCCGCGCCCCGCAAGTTTGGCAGCTTTATTTGCTAGTAAAAGTAAGGCTATGCCATAGTATAAAGAGGGGGAAGTAAGTTATCTTCATACAAACGCACCGCGCGCGGCTTGTATGTGTGCGCCAAAGTATCTACGCGTCGCCGCACGCACACTTAAACAAATCTCGACCCGCTTAGTAAGGGGAAACGGGTCGAGATTTTGTTTAAGTGTGCGTGCGGCGATGCACAGATACTTTGGCGCACACATACAAGCCGCGCGCGGTGCGTTTGTATGAAGATAACTTACTTCCCTTCTCTTTATACTATGGCTATGCGGTGTCTTTAAGATATATGCCCTGTGCATTCATACAAATAATAATATTCGCCGTGACGTAGTATACAGATAATCAATTACATAATTTTTTTGATTGAGCAAACATAGTACTTAGCTTCTTACCAATTAAAACCAATATTGCGCTGTTTTTTATACTAACGGAATAATTCTTAAAATAGTTTTTTTTTGCTTTTGTAACGGAAATAAGCATTATACATAGGCAGTTAGAAATGTACTTAACGTGAGCGGATGACTTCGGATCGAGTCTATATGTTTTATACAACAGAACCTTGGGGCGTCTGCTTGCACCATAATAGTTGAGAACGACTAACCTCCCTGTCACAGTAGGGGTTCTTCTTATTCAATGTTCAAAAATCTACACAAACTCCTCACTAATTAATATTAGACGCAATGGTATATTATACAGTGTCTTTGAAAATGTATCGAAACAGAAGCGGTTTAGGAATGAAGACTTTTTCATAGAATATTTGTCTATGTGGAGGAAAATATTGGCTTTCGGTAACAAACTGACTTCTGTTATTGGTACAGTAACGTGCACAAGTGAACCAATGGTAGGGAGTTCTTTAAGATAAGTAATACTTTTACATCAAAATGGAATTATAATTCAAAACAAATTTGTCTTTTATGCAGTTTCTAGACATGTCAAGATTAATTTATAAAATATGTTTTATTAAGCGATTATCATCATAACTGTGGCCCTAGCATGCCAGACACGGGGATAAGGTAAACCCGTTTATCTCTCTATCTCTTTTGTCAGCACTAGTGTGAGAGAGACGCACTTAGAGATAAGACTGTTTAACTTATCCTTGTGTCACTTGCTAGCGCTGCTGAATATCGCATTTTTTAACACTGGCAAGTTTTTAAATTCCTTATCTGATTATTTGATAAATAAATAAATGGCTTGTGTTATGGGTACTAGACGACGATATACATAGTTATATATATTAATAAATACTTAAATACATAGGAAACATCCAAGACTCAGAAACAAACACTCGTGCTTATCACACAAATATTTGCCCTTTACTGGGGATCGACCCGGGATGCCAGCTTCGGAGGCAGGGTCACTCCCAACGAGGCTATCCGCGTCGTCGCAATATTAAAAAACTTTATGTAAAATATGATACGTTACCTCCCATTATGTAAAATTGGTATTGTTATGCAATTTTTTCACTTGTGCACCTAACTGTAGTCTTAAACCTTGCACTATTTATATGCAAGTCCAAGCAGCGATGCCTTGAATAAAACTCGGATCATTAACAGTATTCAGGGAAAATATCATCAGCATTTAGTCATTATTATGAAAAACAGGTATCTAAAAATCCACTCGTGGCAAACTCAACCTTGTTATAAGCACCTAGGATTTAAATTTTCTGATTTAAAGATACGAGCTTTTTGCGAAATATTGACACACATTACCGAATATAGTTGTATCACTATGGGAATGTATTTGCTTTGAAAATTAAAATGTATGCGTGTTTTGTGTGTGTGTGTGTGTTCTAAATATGGAACACTGAACGAACGCACTACAGTCGCAAATGCATCCTCGAAGTGTTTCAAGTATATTACTTCCGAACAGATACTGTATAATGAACCGACCAGACCTATGGTGATTGGAACAAGACTACGTAGCTCGCTTAGTTATAATGTTTCATTTAAAAATAGCCTTAAATAAATAATAATAAAATACTATGAAAAATAATAAGAAAATAACAGTAACACAAAGAAAAGAATAGTAATACTGAGAATGTCTTTTTACAACGTACTTAAATCTTTCATGAATAACTTGACAGTCTGCGCAAAACATATTGCTCACTTAATACTGAGTTCGCTCGTACTAAAATACCAGATAGCTGAAATACCAGATTCGAAAAGCTATCGCAGATTATTTTGCTACGATATGATAGCTATTATTAATTTGGCAGCAGAGGCGCGCAGGCAATGTCGAATATAGCCTCAGGGTCCCAGTTGTTTATTTAAAAAAAAAAACAGGTGTTTTGGGAAACTAGCATTATCAGGAAACGGGTATTTTGGGAATCTGGTATATCAGCTTACTGGTATGGGGTCGTCCACAAATTACGAAACGCAAAATTCTCAAATTTTTGACCCCCCCTCCCCCCATGTAACAGGACCGTAACGCTTAGCCAGGACCCCCCCTCCCTCTCCATTCCGTCACGTAACAGGTGCTTTGTAAAAAGTTTTTGCCTAATATTCAGGTAATTCGGCGCTCTTTTTACATTGGGCGAGGTATAATCATGTATGAACGTATTTCGGTTCCATTTCTTAATAATATAATTATAATTTCTTGAGTTTACATTAATTGTGCAATATTATAAAATCGTGACGTAACACCAACCGGACCGTAACGCTTGGCGAGACCCCCCCCTCGCTCCAAATTGCGTTACGTAATTTGTGGACGACCCCTATTTTGAGAACAAGCGTACTGAGTTATATGTGATATGCGCAGCCGTGCAACTCCAGAATGGGAAACTGTAAACCTGGATCTCTTGCAATTTCAGTGACAATGTTCAACTGCACAGCTTGAGTGACAACTAGCCAATAGCCATGAACGCTTATAGCTGCCCAGTCCCTCTCACTATGAGAGGCCTATGCCCAATGGGACGCAATCATATACATGGTGTCACAGAAAAAAGTGTCAAGCATAGATCCAGAGGAAGAGAACCTCAAGGGGTAAGGTTCCCACAGAAATGTTGTGTTTTTATAAAACGCCATCCAAAGTATCAGCACTGTTATAATTATAAACTACATTAATATAGTAAATTTGTTGAGAAAGAGCGGTGCCTCTTAACAGAGGTGTCATTGCACACTTAAAAAGAGGTTCCAAGCACTGTTACCTAATGTTATTTATGTTATTGAAATAAACATTATTATTATTATAGTCTCTACCGTATTTCATATTGTAGCACTTTATGGAACTTGAGAAAATCCCAAATGTTAAACTACAAAAAATCGTGGAATATCCATGGGGGAGAATCTGATCCCTTTAGGTGCTCTATCTCTGGACCTCTGATTGACACAATTTTCTTGGACACCCTGTATAGACCGGTGATGATGATGCTAAAGGAATGGCTAGTTATCGTTTTTGCCAAAAGCGTCGAATATTGTTAACGTCACAGGAGACCCAGCTTAACCTTTTCGCCACCAGTTAATTTGCATTTGCAGCGTGCCACGAACGACAGGTCGCTTAAAACAATGACACCCATCTTCTGGTCTACTTGGGAGAGTGAATTGTAATCCATCAAATAAGTAATTATTTGATTATTTTTTACTATAATGATAAATACCAAACAGAACATGATAAGTACTCATCTCAACCTTGTCGTCATAATAATTTGTGCTTGATAGCGTAGAGAAATTCAGCGTCTCGGTTAGGTGCCTCGTAGCGTCGCGGGTTCAAATCCGCCTAGGCGCTAATTTTTTCCGTGCTGGTTGGTAGTTATCATAATGGTAACCCTGGAAAACTTTAAGTTAATGGCGCTCATGGCACTGCTGACGTCATCTTATCATGAGACTAGCATTGAAAGGGTTAAGAAACGCGTCTTGTTCCATCACAGACCGTCGTCTATTCAGATGTCCGCCTGCCGCTGCGGATTGGTAACAGTAAGCGACTCGGGCGAATGCAGCGTTATCGTAGTCTGGGAGGCTACTGTGACTGTCTTATTGTCGGGGGGTACGGGAGCTCGGTATACGTACCCCAGGAGTAAGGGGACGCCGGGCGCGAGCGCCACGAGCTCTATGTCGGGCGCGCACTCGTACTGTCAGACCTTCTGCGCGGGCCGCATTTCGTAGGACTGGGGGTACGCGTTGGCGTAGGGCTCCGCGCGGCGCCCGCTCGGGCCGGGCGGCGCTGACGCTGGAATAACACAGGATTTTTTTGAAATTAGGCACATCCCTAAAGTACATCCCTAAAAACTTTATCACCCCTTTTCACCAAAGGGGTGATAAAGTTTGTATGGAAAATACCGCGGGCGAAGCTGTGGCGGGTCCACTAGTCTAAAATAAATTTAAAACTCCCTAAATCCCTTATGTCTTAGTGGGAACTGTTGAGGAGTTAAATGCTTGTTCTTTTTTATTTTAAGGTCTTTATCATTATGTATCCTTATGTACATTTAAACTCTGTTTATCCCCAAATAAAAAACATAAAACATAAGCTTAAAATAAGAAACGTCAAATTAAATATAGTATGGCATCGAGCGGTCAAAATTGAGATTGACGTTGCTTATTTCGAGTTTAACGAACACACTTTCGAATCGGCCTCAATATGTAATCTTTTTGGGGATAGCCCAAATTGCAGCAATAGATTGCCGAAAAACTAGCCAGTTTACGAGCTCCTTTATGGCCCTGCATCGCGATTCGCAAGCACGCCTTTATTCCTTGCGCAAGGGCGTTTGATAATGATGGATAATATTACTCCCGCGCATGAAAGAAAGGGATAGCGTAGCGTGTATTGGTAGAGCCAAACAGTAATCCTAACTAGATGATTACTGTTCGAACGGGCCGGCTCGACCGGGGTAGTACCACACTCTCACAGAATATCGGCGTAAAAGTAACAGCTTGCTATTGCGTTTCGTACGGTGAGTGACGAGATCCGGAGGCCTATTCCGTCATCCCATCCCCATTCCCCATCCTCCCTAGACTGGCAACGCATTGGCAGCACCTCTGTTGTTGCAGATGTCCATAGGCGGCGGTGACCGCTTTCCATCAAGGTGGTCAGTCTGCCTGTGTGTCAGCGTACTCCTTTCTGAAAGGGCTGGCAATGCATCCGTGATTCCCCTGGTGATTGCTTACCATCAAGTAACCCGTCTGCTCGTTTGCCCCCTTCTTACTATAAAAAAAGGCACGTAGTGCACTGCGGGTGAGTGTGTGGGTGGGGGGTGGGTACCTGGCGGGTGGTCGCGGGCCGCGTAGGCGGTGGGCGGCGTGTACTTGTGGCGCGCGCGGCGGTGGCCGGGGCGCGGCGCGCGCGCCTCGCGCTCGCGCGGCGCCTGCCCGTGCCGCATGCGCCGCAGCGTGTTCATCGGCCGCCGCAGCGTCTCCGACAGCCGTCTGCACGAATAACAACTTTATCGTAAACGTGATACAGACTATTTTACATTTTAAGGATGTATGCCACGTCAAATTCGCAGTACATGTATTTCATTTTTCAAGTTTTGTTTCATTTGCACCAAATAGCGGCAATGAGTAATTTTGTACGAATAATGATTTAAAATATACAAATTGTGTGATTATTAATAATTATTTAGTATGTGAAATAAAATCCTGATTTGACTACTCGAGTCATAACCAATCAATATGCAGTTTTTGAAACGGTCCGGACACATGGAAATTCAATCAAGAATATTTCCGTGGGAACAAAGCTAACGACATTTTTTTTGTCATCGAAAAATCGAGGACAGTACAAAGTTATAGAAAATACATTTTCTGATTATAAAAGTACTATGAGACCGAAACATTTTTCGCTTTTTCTTGTAATTTAATCAACTTCCGGTACAAATAACATAGGCACAGCACATAACACATGTAATCTTAAATGTCATTTATCTCCTTTAAACGAACGGTAAAGTGGTTTAATTTTTTATTACACTTATGCGAAACGACTAATATTACCATACTATTCAAATTCCGCGAAAAATATACAAATCGATATATTGGGTATACATCCTTAAATTTATCAAATATAGAAACCGAAAAAAATACTAATAATGTCAGCTAGAATAGGTAAGGTAACCCACTGGACTAAGAGTTTTAAAATATTAAGAAAAAGAGCTGAGAAAGTCGAGGTCCAATGTTATAACGACTTTATTTATTATTCTGAAAATAAAATTAAGACGCACCCGAAATTATTTTGGAAGTTTACAAAGTCCATGTTAACAAACAAAGGAATACGTCAAACCATGTATTATAAAGAGACTTCAGTCTCGGGCAGAGTTGGCATATGTAACATGTTTAGTGAATATTTTGAAGCAGTCTTCAAATTGTCAACGCAGCCACGGCTGGAAGTAAGTTGCTTATTACCAGCGTCAAACAGCATGTTTGATATCAGTACTCGAGCTGAACCATGAATTAGTTTTTAAATACTTAAAATCTGTACATGTGAGCAAGGGTGCCGGTCCAGATAAAATACATCCCTTATTCATGAACAAATGCGCTGCTACCCTAGTCTGTCCAATTACAATAATCTTCTTTAAATCTATTACTGCAGGTCGCTTCCCCATGATCTGGAAAAAAACTTGTATTTGACCAATTCCTATGCGAACAATTAATTAGCCATAATATAGACAAATATAGACCCATATCAAAACTCTGTCAATTTGGCAAAATTTTAGAAACTATTGTAACCAACCAAATGTCATATGTCGTGAATTACATACATACATACATATTATCACGCCCGAAATCCCTAATAAGGTGGGCAGAGCCACAAGACTACTTGTGGCCACGTTCGATTAATTAGTCCTAAGATGGTATGATGAATGATGTCGTGAATTGTGGAGAGTAATCTTATTTTGTTTGATCTTTTCAACGCCAATGACGGATATATCCGTGAAGGCATACACGGTAAAAGAGCCCTACATGGGTTT
Source organism: Tortricodes alternella (assembly GCA_947859335.1). Classification (NCBI taxonomy): domain Eukaryota; kingdom Metazoa; phylum Arthropoda; class Insecta; order Lepidoptera; family Tortricidae; genus Tortricodes; species Tortricodes alternella. The sequence continues at coordinate 11,668,330 of OX401979.1, read as the reverse complement.
GACGTAAGGTTGAAATTCGTGCTTCTTCACAGACATGCTTGGCGTCGAAGAGGTTAATGAAGTGGTTCGCGACGCGATGGATAATAACTTCCAAGTAGACGCCGTGTATACCGACTTTGCCATAGCTTTTGACAAAATATCTTTCAATACGCTCTTACTTAAATTTTGGGGTCTTGGTGTGCACGACGATTTGTTTCGCTGGGATAAAGTCCTACGTGGAAAATCGATCACAGGCTGTTGTACTGGGAGGGCATTCGTCTGAATATAGGGAAGCACAGTCAGCGGTATCACAAGGATCACATTTGGGACCTTTACTGTTTATCCTTTATATAAACAATATAACTAATGACATCAAATGTCCTACTTTACGCGGATGATACAAAAATATTTCGTTTTGTTAAAGATATTACAGATTGCGAGTCGCTACAAGCAGATTTAATTAATTTTTAGCAATATTCTAACAAAAGTAGATTATTTCTAAATTGTGACAAAATTCTCTGTTATTACTTTTACTAGGAAAAAGAAACCCATAAAGTACGAATATAAACTATGCAAATTCTAAGCGGCTTCGGACCGCTTAGAATTAGCTTCAAGCGTTTGGAACCTTTATTAATTTCGCTGGCAACACTGCCAAGCTCAAATGTCTAAATTAACACAGCTGTTTTAAATTTTAATTTTAATTAATTATATAGTATATTTAGTGGTGTATCTACTAAATTCTAAGAACATTAAGTGTCTAAAGTGATCTCGTTAAATTTTCTTCAAGAAATTCTGCGAATGATTCCAAATTCGGTTATATGTATCGTAACGGCAAAGTAACGGACAGTGTTTAAATTTACATCTGTAAAACAGGGGAGTATTGTAGTTTATTATACACATAGATCACAGTCGCACATTTAAACTAAATTGTTAATAACTATTTTTGTAAAAATACCCCACGTAAATGTAACAAAATCGTTAATATTGTAATAAATGAACATAACCTCAAAGGTCATTGTTCCCGGTCAGCTGTTTACACATCTGTATTTTAACTTAGACTTCCTTATTTCTTATGCACTTTTTTCTGCCTTTTGCCTTACTTTTCTCACTATTCACTAACACATTTTTAAACTTATGCTTTTTGCTTTTTGTTTACTTGCGTTGCGGCTGGTTTCAGGTGCCGTGGAGTGACTGTGGATAAATAAGGCTCAAAATGACTAGCTCAGTACTAACTCGCAGGGCCACGGCACGTGAACTTGATATCAAGCTGAGCGCAACACTCAGAGAGCTCAAGCAGTCTAAATCTCTGTGTGAACAGCTACTGCGGGAACGTGACGAATGTGAAGTGGAAGTCCAGAAAGTTGTATCAAAAAATACCGAACTTAAACGTGAACTGGCAGATTTAGACACTTTGTACAAAGACATTAAGGAAGAACGTGATCTACTGCTGACCAAGGCGAACTCATTCCAACAGTGTTATGACATTCATGAGCAGACCTTGCAGCGTGTCAACGAGCTCGACTACGAGCTATCCGATGCACACAAGGTAGTCCACCAGCTCCAGCAACAAATTGAATGTCAGGAATCCGTAAATACCCAGCGGCTTTACGATGAACTATTTCCAACGCCAAGCGCCTGTGATATGTGTCAGAGCAATACGTCGGTGCCGCAGATTGACAATAATAGTATATCGACGGACTCTAAAAAAGGTGAAAAAATAAAATTTAAAAGTCACAATAAACTGAAAAAATATCTTAGTTTAAGCAGATTTATTAGGAGGTCTAAGAAATTATGTAAACAACATCTTAGTGTACACAAAAAATGTATGTTGCGGAACAGTCGTCTGAGTTTATTAAATGAACTAGAAATTTGTAATCAAAATCTCGAACACAGTATGTACGCTTGTGACTCAGCGCGGAAACAGATAGACCGGTTAGAAAGTTCCCTCAGGGACTTAACTAATAAGTATTTAACATCACAGAAGCAAATCAGTGAACATGTCCTGGCGGCAAGCGAGTTAGTGGAACTGTGCCATTATAACGAACAACGTTTCGAGTCACTAGTTAACAAGCAAAATATGTGCGAATGTGAGTGCCAGTGCCAACATATCGACTCGTCGCCAGAGAATTTGCCTTGTCTGTCTGATTCCAGCGGCACAGTGGCCCATGTTATACCCGCACCTACTAAACCTGATATTTATAAAAATGTGACTGAAACTCTAGTGTTTTCTGATAGGATAGGAAAGGGGCTAGGCAAAATATTACATAATAATGTATTAAACAGCTGTGTTACTAATCATTGTATGCCTAATGCCTCGTTTAGTCAAATAATTGACAATATTATGCACACCCAAGTATCTAACCAAACAACAATTGTTTTGATGTTAGGTAATGGGTCCAAAGTACGATTCTCAGACGTTAAAGCTGGGTTCGACGCCCTGTCAAAACTAGGTGCCAAAAATATTGTTATAGGTGCGTTCCCCTACTATGCTTCTCCATGCGAGTTAAATAATAATTTGCATAGCTTAAACAAACTTATATTTAAGTTGACAAGCCGTCATAGCGACGATTTTTATTTTTTTGACACTAATAAGGTTATTAGTGATTATAAATTAACTCCTGACAAGCTTGCTAAATCTTTAGCATGTTTTATTAATTCCGTATTCGGAAACACCCCTTCCCCCCTCCCTGTTAGGACGACATCTCCGTGTTCGGATTTGTCTTTAAACTAGCGGTTAAGACAATGGAGAAGCAAAGTAGTTTAACCTTAACTCATCAAAACATAAATCGCTTCACTGGCAAAATACTAGACTTAGAATTATTTACTGAAAATGTCAATGGAGATATTATCTGCTTAACAGAAACTTGGCTTAAACAAGACAGGATGACATTTAATGTAAATAATTATGTAATGGCCAGCTCGTTCTGCAGGGTGTCCGCGGCAGGTGGCGGTTCTATTATATTATTTAAAGACGGTCTAAAATTTAAGGAGCGCAGGGACCTGTCCGGCCATTCTGTCGAGCGCATTTGCGAGATCGCCAGTGCAGAAACGGATCAGTATCTAATATTGTGTGTCTACAGGCCACCTACTGCAAACTTAGCTATTTTTATCAATACAATGGAAGATGTTCTCAGTAAAGCGATTAATAGTAAGAAATCAGTTGTGGTCTGCGGAGATTTCAATGTTGATACTTTAACACAGTCGGTTGAAAAACATCAATTTGTATCCCTTTTTAAATCCTTTAATTTAGATTGTTTATTTAACGAACCGACCAGGGTCACCCCCACTTCTGCCACTTGTCTAGATAATATTTGGATCAACTGTCAGTATCTGGAAAAATCGATTGTTAGTGGAGTGCGCTCGGATCATAAAGCTCAAATTGTCAAATTACCTTGTGCTAGGGTAAATCCAGATAAGGTAATAGAAATTAGACCATTGACTAAAAATAGACTTCAGTGCCTAAAATCAAACATCGCGTTTAAAATATCCACTTCTGAAGCCAAACCGAATGGTCCGAACGAACAGTTTAAAATGTTATTAGATACCGTGTGTACTGAATTTCACAGAACCTGCATTAAGAAACGTATTCAGATAGGGCTTAAAGTCACTTTTAATGAATGGGCTACAACTGGGATTCGTAAAAGTAGGGACAACTTGTACCAACTGTACGACAAGAGATCTTGTACTACTGATGAACGCTTCCACCAGTATGTTAGGGATTATTCTAAATTGTTTAAAATCGTATGCAATAAAGCTAAGTCAGCCCACCTCAACAGTAGAATTCAATCATCCAGCAATAGAGTTAAAACTGTTTGGAAAATTATAAATTCAGAAACCGGCCAGAAAAAGAACGCAGAGGCTTCTATTTCCTTAAAAATAAAAGACACGCTTATCACAGACGGGATTGACGTAGCAAATGAATTTAACACTTTCTTTTCTAGAATTCCCATTGAAACGACTAGATGTTTAGCTTCCTCTTCCAATACTGCCGGTCTACTACTAAATGAATACATTAGTCTTAGTAATATATCTCATTTTAAGTTCTCCCACGTTTCTGTCATAGACATTTTAAAGACGTTCAAATTGTTAAAGGTGAAGAAAACGGAAGACTTATGGGGCGTATCAGTTAAGGTTCTTGATTCTATTCTAGACGTCGTTGCGCCATCTTTAGCCCTTATATTCAATAGTTGCATAGATGAAGGCATCTTTCCCGACTTAATGAAATTCAGTAAAGTAGTACCCATTTTCAAATCGGGCAAAAAGGATAATCCTTCTGATTACCGCCCTGTGTCAATTTTGCCAGCGTTTAGCAAAATATTCGAAAAAATAATGCTAACGCAGATGTTACAACATTTCAACTCTAATAAAATTTTACATCCACAGCAGTTTGGATTTACTAAGGGTAGGTCTACCACCGACGCGGGTGCTAGCTTAGTTAAATTCATTTTAGAGGCTTGGGAAGACTCACACGATGCCATTGGTGTCTTCTGTGACCTTTCCAAAGCTTTTGATTGTGTAGATCATGACACTTTAATTCGAAAATTAAAATTCTATGGCATTTGCGGCGATGCCCTTCAACTCGTTAGATCTTATCTTACACAGAGATTGCAGAAGGTATCAGTTAACGGTGCAGTATCTGCAGAGACTGTGGTGGAAATGGGAGTGCCCCAAGGATCAATTCTTGGCCCTTTCCTGTTCCTTGTCTATGTAAATGACCTTCCTTACATGGTAAGCCAAACATCAGGCATAGTCATGTTTGCAGACGATACTTCTTTGCTGTTCAAGGTAAATAGGAAGGATACCGAGCTCACTGAACCAAACAACACTCTGTCCATGATTTCTAAATGGTTTGCTGCAAATAATTTGTTACTTAATCCTAAAAAGACCAAATGTATTAAATTTTCTTTAGTAAACACACCAGATGTTAATGCACACTTGAATATTAAATTAGACGGTCAAAACATTGAATTTGTAAAGTCAACTGTTTTTCTAGGATTAACACTTGACTCAAAACTGCAGTGGGGTTCCCATATTACAGCCATAGCGAGTAGGTTGAGCTCTGCTGCGTTTGCAGTCAGACAAATGAGGCAATTAACTGATGTAGCGACGGCAAGGTTGGTTTACTTCGCGTATTTCAAAAGTATTATTTCATACGGTTTAATTTTATGGGGATCAGCTGCTGACTTAGAGTCTATTTTTATTTTACAAAAAAGGGCCATCAGGGCCATATATAACATGGGCACCCGCGAGTCACTGAGGGAATTTTTTAAGGAAATTGAAATACTAACCCTGCCTTCGCTATACGTATTTGAAATAATAATGTATGTCAGAAAAAATATATACAATTTTCCTACAAATGTAGATAAGCCAAAGGCTACTAGAAATACCGGAAAGCTTAAAGTACCAACTTATAGACTGGCTAAAACTAAAAAATCATTTCTAGGAAATTGTACACGTTTTTACAATAAAATACCTAAAAACATAATAGAACAAACAGACACAATGTTCAAATCTACTGTAAAGCGAATTCTTATTTCTAGGGCATATTACTCAGTAAAAGACTACGTCATGGACAGGGACGTTTGGCTTAAATCGTGACCTGCACTGGCGATCCCTGGGTCTCGATGAGCGTACCTGCTGTGGTATATACTTAGATTTGTATAAAACTGTAGACATCATTGTTGACTTATATGTGTACTGATTTGAAAAAATGATACCTCACCGAGTTTCTTGCCGGCTCTTCTCAGTAGAGGTTTTTTTCCGAACCGGTGGTAGATTCATTCCTTGACCTTCATAAGAGCTTGTAAAAGCCTAAATTGAATAAAGATAGTTTGACTTTGACTTTGACTTTGACATTACCAGAAGCATAAGGACAGAATAGAAAATATGCACAAACACATACGTTTTAAGTTTAGATTTGTTTTTCAGGGCACCACTGAAAATCAGGCTCGGGGCTGGCTCCGGCATATCGCTATCCCTTTTAGTGCCCAGTGTTTAATTTTTTTTTTGTATTGTATCACGCGCTAAATAAATGATCCTAATTTTAATACTAAACATGATAGTACTAACCTGGCCGGCGGCCTCTTCGGGTTAGACGAGGGCGTGTGCACGGCGCAGCACTTGACGAAGGCGCCCATGAACACAATGAGCGCGACGCCGCCCAGCAGCACGGCCCACCACTTCTCCGTCACCCACGCCTGCACCGAGCGCAGCGTCGCCTGGTTGAGGAGGAGGTTCTTGAGGCGCGCGAGGGGACCCTCCGCGTCCACGGCGCGGCATTTCAGGAACACGTCGCAGTAGCCCTGGGGACAATAATAATGTGTCAGTTGACAATATTTCATATTTCTAACGGGGCTTATAAATGAGCAATTTTCTTAAAAAAATATTGTTGCAATTCGGGCTATAGCCAAAGATTTAATATTTTTGTTCCCGGTAGTGATGAACCATGTAACCTGTTTGGGACTGGGAGCGAAAATAGGGATATTTCCTGGGTAAAAAAATTATAATTCCTATTAGTCCGTCAGTTAGATTATCAAAAAATATTGAACATGTATTCTTTGCTTTATCAAATCAATCAAAATTGACAAAGATAACGCGCATCAAAGTTCGGGAGTGGTAAAAAGTGTGAAAAGTCGTGACGTCACGCGGAACTTCAACGCACTATATCCACGTCATTTTTTGTTCAATTAACAAAAAAAAACAATGTGCTCAATATTTTTTTATAAAGTAAATGACGGACTAATTAGAATTCTTCAAAAAAACACGCCTATTGCAGCAATAAACTAGCATAAAACTAGCCTGTTTACAAGCCCCTTAACACTATAATTTGAGCAAATTCAAAGACCAATATTTTGCTAATGTTTGCTAGGATTCATATTTAAATTATTTCTAAAACTACTTCATTTTAAAAGGTCGTAACTCGAATTGTACGATACAATAAAGCAATTTCTATGGACTGGTCTCTATAGATGTATCTATTCTGTCATACAAATGGGGAAATTGAGAGAGTCATTTTAGTTTCTTGTCCGGTTTTAAAAAATGTAAATATTAATTACTGACGAGGTGAATATCTTTTGATTTCTATGCCAGTTTTCACGTCTCAAGAAAAATTTAATGTTGTCCCTTGTAAGTACAGAAGTAAGTAATTCATTTACTCAGCCCGCTTTATAAGATGAGGTCGACAAACTATCACTCAACAGCTTATTTCGTTACGCTGAGCAATGCCTTTCCTATGTGTATTAAACGACTAAACAAATAAAACAACTCGGAGGATGGTCGAAGAGATTCTAGATGATTTTCTTGGTGTCAAATCTTATTTGGAAGCTGCAGGCCTGTAGCTGGAGTTGAATTTAAGGTATAGCTAGGGAACTGGGTGCCAAAATTTCTATATGACTTGTTCGCTTGGCAGACCTGAATTGTTCGATTAATGACAATGTAAAGAACCACAGAAAAACGATCTGCCACCATGGCAGCGCTGCGTTTTCAATTGACAGCATTTCAAAAATCGGTGTGTTAAATCATTTGTTCGCGTCTGCCTCTTGGACTGATGGTCAGAATCATCCTCAAAACGATGAACATCGAAGAGGCAGACGTGCAGGGCTCTGTTTTATAACGGGACGTAGTTGCAAAAATGTAAATGAAAAAAGCTATACTAAATCATTTGTTCGTCGTTCTCGTTGCGCCCATTCGATTCATTAGGACTCCCAGAATTGAAAAAAAAAAGTTGGCACACGTCTACGTCGCTGATTTTTTAAAAATTGTAATTCAAAAAACGCAGGGACAAACGACTTTCATTTACTGGACCAAATCGATTTGTATTGACATAAACTTTCATCCCTATGAAATATATCAATATGAAAGACGAACAAATCATATACCAAAATGGCACCCAGCTCCAACTAGTAGGGAAGCGGTGGTTACAAGGTAGTCATACTATGAAAATATAATTTTATTTGTATATTATCTTCGTTAATGGTATTTTTTGTTTAGTAGCTTTAGCTTTGGTAGCTGGCGCACCGCACCGTCGTCTCACCTGGAAGTTGTCGCAGGGCGAGCCGGGGCGCAGGCTGATGCCGCCGGGCGGCAGGCCGACGCGCTGCGCGAAGTCCGCCGTGCTCTGGCACGAGTCGGGGTCGGGGCCCGTCTGGCACGCCAGCTGGCACAGCGCGCGCCGGTCCACCACGGCCGTGACGCCGTCGGCGACCGTCGTCGGCGCCGACGACAGGAAGCACTCCTTCATGCCCCACGCTATGCAGATGCTCTCGCTGCAATCGCCCTTCTTGCACAGTTGGGTGCCTGACATGTACAAAATATAAAATATGGATTAAACTCATTTGATTCGATTTTGTCGAGTGTATAACCAAATACTTGGTGACGGAGACAAATTTATGGACCCATCCAACTGCCCGCTGTTGATCAAGTCTTGAGTCTTCAGTGTGACATTTTGTTCTAAATTAACTTTATCTTTAACACATTCAGTGCCGGATACCCTACTGTCGGGTATTTTATGATTTCTTTCGCACGCCGGATGACCCGATATCAGGATCGTAATACTATAGCTATAGATGACTAACGCCCACGCCAATATCGAGCTCTGTTTTTGACGAGCAGGGTTGTCGCTAAAAGATATAGGTTTTTTTAGGTAATTTTTTTTTACTTTTTAAACGCCAAGCTGCGAAACAAAACGCTGCCTATGTACCTGACGCCACAACAATAAAACAAAGGTTTACATCTGAAAACATAGAGATTGCAAAAAATAAAATATTAAAATTATTGAAATAAACCGACTTTGAAATGAAAATTATAGTAGATTCATTTCTAATAATTCAAGTGATACCCATATTTTACAGTTAAGTGATGAAGATTATTTATTTTAGTGTATATATTATCTCGTATTAAATAATAACCGAGAATAAAATATAAATTATAAGTGCCTACTGTAGGTACCTAATTCTGCTTAACGCGATGGCATAGTGAAAAACATAATTTAATTAACCAACGTTTTTAGCGCAACCCTGCCACGAGACATCGTGAACTCGATATCGGGATCTTGGCGTGTAGCGTCGATTCGTTCGACAAAAGTGTAAATATGCCCGACAATCGGGTTTTATTTATAATGAGATACGTTTCACCGGCGTGACAATATAGACTTGTTTTATGGGTTGCCAATGAATGTGTTCAGCTCAGCACACATGCGCTGTATTTCCCAGCAGCTACGCCACAGCGAGAGCGCTTTTAATGTCCCTACATACAATGTCAAACGATACAACTCCCCGCGCTCGGTGTGTCCACGGCTGTGTGATTACCGTTGTTGCAGGGCGTGTGGTCGGCCATGGGGCGCGACGGTGGGCACACGGCGGAGCGCCCCGAGCAGAAGGACGCGTGGCTGCACTCTGACGCCTCGCGGCACGTCTGGTTGGCGGCGTTCGCCACGAACAGGCATGTCTGGGAGTTGCAGCACGGGCCTTGCGACGGGCTGTTGACACAAACACATTCATGTTTTTATCTACACCCATATCATAAAACCTCCATAATGTAGTCAAAAACCGTAGGAAATTACCAGCATTATTACAACCAATTAGATATTAAAACAGTTATCGATACTAAACATTAATTCAGTTTTTTTTTTTTAATATAAACCGCACGACATTTGATCTCGAGTGACATGAGAATAGGGACTTCATTCGTTTGTCTATGATTTAAAAAAAAACATTCGTCTTGACGGAGGATCGAATTGGCGCCATTACTGTTTTCATTTGTTTGTTTGTTGGTTTTATGCTGTTAGGAAAGTAGAATTGTAGAAAGTTGTTTGTAATTTACATTTTAGTTGAAAATATGAATAGTAGTGACCCCGAAAACGATGTGAAAACTCCGCCGGGTATCGTAAATGCAGCCATGACTGCAACAAATAACTTGTTGCCAGAAAATATGTTTTCTCAACACATCATGGAGGATTTATAATGTGTGTGTAGATAAAGTTATGTATGCAACTGTACATAATTTGGCCTTAAGACACTCGTGCGATGTTATTATAAAACTCGCCTCTCAGCTCGTTTCATAAACCCACATTCGTATTTTAAGGCAGCTTTTCTCTTTTATATTTGTCGATCAGATTAACTGTTAAGATCAATGTATGCATGATGAATAAGACATCGTCTGACTTATCAGGCATCCGTAGTTTTATTACTATATTTGTTTAGTTGATTAACCAAATGTAAACAAACTAACCCACGTGATTGAGGTAACCAGCCAATCAAGACATAACGTAGATAAGAAAGATTAACTTGATTGGTTATCGGTTATTGCTTAGAGTATAGAATACTAATAGAGTAAACGTTGAAACCGTCAAGCCATGCCGCCTAAAACGTCAACTATACAGGCCACGGATTCATACAAAACATATGCGCATTTGTTTGGCCTGTAAGGTTATGATACTAAATAATATTGGCAATTAAGTGTTTATTTGTGACAGCATTATTACAATCTTCTTAATTTGGTCATACTGTCACTGGCTGACGTAAGGCGAAAAAACATATTTGAAATCAACGTACTAATAAAATACAGCCATCTTGTTTTTTCATTAGGGCGCTGATGTTTGCGGGAGCAGCGTAGCATTACAGTCGTAGGTTCAATTAATTTACAGCGTATCTTTTACTTCTATAATCTAAGGGTTATTGGCTGATCAGCTGAGTCACGTGGGATCGTTTGTTTACATTCAATCAACTACCTAAACAAATAGAGTAATGTTACAGACAACAACCGCACATATTTTCATTATGTTTGAAAGAGAAGGTACGGCAGTTTTATTTGCGGCATTCTAGCTATTTTATGGATCCTCTTGGTACAAGGTGGAATAACCGAAACTTTAGAACACCAATGACGGATATATCCGCACCATTGGTTCACCGCTATCTACGAATATACCCGTCAGAGTATCATCAATACAGTCATCAGTACCGTGACTCTCTTATATAGACAACGCACAGCCTAAACCGGTGGTTTGAAATTTGTAGGAGATATTCCTCGAGTACTCTCGAGGTGCACTAACGAGGGATCTTTGGAAATTCCATCTCTAAAGGGGTGAAAAGAGGTGTCAAAGATTGTATGGAAAATACCGCGGGAGAAGCTGTAGCGGATCCACTAGTACTGTATAAGAAACTTAAATAAACCCGGGTAGGGTTGAAAGTCGATTTACTCGTTACACATGGTGTGTGAATGACAACTTTTGTATTTCATGGTGCGTAAAAAGGTTAAATCGAGACGCTAACACTGGCTTCCGCAAAACAATGTAAAAGGACACGAACATACCTGCATTGCGTTTTGGCCCTCCTGGTACACCCTTTGGTGGTAAAGTTTATGCTGCGATCTAATTCGCTGATCACTCGCGGATAACAGCAGGCGTCCTTGCATTCTTTCTCGTCGTAACCTGTCGAAATAAAACGAGTAAAGTCTCTATCAATCGAGTCTCATTTGTCCTTGTGGTTTTGACCTCGACCCCATCTCCTCCCGTGGGCGTCGTAAAAAGCAACTGAAGGATGGGCAGCAGCGTCTTTCGAGTGCCATAATGATCAACGATCTCAAAAGAAGAATATGGCAATACAACTGCGTTGAACAAATAGCTTAGCTCGTCATGGTGACGCCATCTATTTACAAGTTTATAAACTACGAAGTTCTATTGCCGACGTCTTAGTTCTTATGACATTTACACAGAGTCTTATTTTGCCTGATTCATCGCTGTCTTTCATTGCTCGCTAGGAGCTACGAATCACAAAACCAAAACGCATGAATCAGCCAATAATGGACCTTTCCTCAATGTACTTTCCGGAGGCCTATTCCCTCGTCCCCATCCCATCCCCATTCCCCATCCTCCCTAGACTGGCAACGCATTGGCAGCACCTTCGGTGTTGCAGATGTCCATGGACGGCGGTAACCACTTTCCATCAGGTGGGCCGTCAGCTCGTTTGTCAGTCAAAGACATAAAAAAAAAAATGTAATAAGAACGCCGATGTCAGCAATATTTACCGAGTATGCGATGGTGTCATTTAACACCAAAAAGTGAGCATCGCGAAAATCGCGTTGGTCAGTTCCTTACTATAATAATGATGATATATTTCTATAATAATGATCAACCGCGGTCGCCAACCCGCCTGCCAAGCGTGGCGACTATGGCAAATCCCCCCATTTTTGGGCGAGGCCTATGTCCTGCAGTGGACGTTTGACGGCTGATAACGATGATGATGAAAGTTTTCATAACCTCAGGCGCAGATATAGGATATAGGACTTCGTTCGGGGTTTGCGGGGCTTTTTTATCTTATTCTACTTATCTTCCAGAACATTCGTTTTAATTCGTTAAAATTGGTCAATTAAGATGCTTTGGTCCATGCTCCTTGCTTTCATGCATGTATGTGTAAAACGGGCGGTACGGCAATTATGAACATCGTGCCATTTAGCCCACGCTGTTTGCTCAAACTTTGAATGTCACTTCGTTCATAATTACTTCTTTACTTTAATACACAATATACTATTTCTACATTATCAACCCATTTTAGATACGGAGAAGTCGTTTCGTCCTATCTCTTTCATTCCGTGGCCGGGCTGGTTGATAAACGAGAGTGGGAGTGGGAGAGGGATATATTTACCGCAATCGCACTGCTCGCCGTCCTCGACGATCTTGTTGCCGCAGAAGGCACCCTGGCTGGCGGAGAGGCAGTTCCTCTTCCGGCCGTCGCGCACGGCGTCCAGCACTTGGCTGATGTTGCCGATGGAGCAGTTCGAGAAGCGGCTGTTGTTTGGCCGGTCCCCGCTGGTCGCCGACGCGAACATGATGAAGTTGCCGTCCTGCCCACCCGGCCGGCAGTCTGATGGGTAGTCGTGCTACGGAAAATACGAAGTCAAAGTCAAAATCTCTTTATTCAATTTAAGCTCGTGCTCTTATGAAGGATAATGAGTGAATCCACCATCGGTTCGGAAAAACTTCTACTGAGAAGAGCCGGAAAGAAACACGGCGAGGTTGTTTTATAGGGTTCCGTACCCAAAGGGTAAAAATGGGACCCTATTACTAAGGCTCTGCCGTCCGTCTGTCCGTCTGTCTGTCGCCAGGCTGTATCTCATGAACCGTTATAGTTAGACAGTTGAAATTTTTACAGATTATATATTTCTGTTGCCGCTATACCACAAAAGACTAAAAAACAGAATAAAATAAATATTTAAGGGGGCTCCCACGCAACAGTGATTTTGTGCTGTTTTTATAGATAATGGTACGGAACCCTTCGTGCACGAGTCCGACTTGCACTTGGCCGGTTTTTTCAAAACAATATAAATACAGGTTAAACAATGTTATCTACAGATTTAATGTATAAAGTACGAAGACACATTTTATATCATTAGGCATATTAACGCTTCTCTTCCTATTAATATTGCAGGTGGAAAACTAGAATGCGCCAATGGTACGGATAAAAGAGTGTCATGACCTAACCAAACCAAAACCCCAGATGCCCAGTTCCCCGCTCCAAAAAAAATAATTACAAAAAGAATCATCACTTCTCAACTGCGTCTACTTTCATTTATTTATTTATTTATTTATATTGATACACCAATAGTGTTTACACAGAAACTTACATAAAAACATTAAAATGTGCTTATAAAGTTAATATATATGTAACACTAACAATAGGTATCAGTGGCGCAGCCTGCCTACACGCCGATTGCTGATGGCTTTACCAAGCTAGAAAGCTACGGCTAGCTGTCAGTGAATTCCATGTTACTCTAAATGTCAACTCGCACGTACAGTTCTAATTCTTCCGGCTTGCCTTAGGAAATATTTGACACTTCGCCACTGATAGGCATATACAGCATTCACATAGATTTTTATTTAACTACTCTAATATTAAAATCAAACATAACTTAGCTACTAAATTTACGGTTTGAAGTGTTATTGAAGTTTCGTTAAGTCTAAATAATTTTGTTTGATGTTGTTTGTTGTAAAGTAAGTGATCTGGGGGCACGGCAGTGCCTCTGCCAAGGCGAGGAAAAGTCGACAAAACAACGCGGGCACGGCCTACCATCCTTTTCTCGAAGCGATTAATTTTTTCCCAAACGATTTAAGTGAGTCGTTGAAGTTATCAATGTTATTGGAGGTATCAGTGCCCTACTCACCGGGGATCCAAAGTTATGCCCAATCTCGTGCGCCAGCGTTAACTGGCTGACCTTCGGCGGTACGCGGCTGTTGTAGTTGACGAAGGTGATGATGCCAGTATTGAGCGACCGCTTGGTGCTCTGGTACATGCCGCCGATGGTCTCCGTGTACGTTTTGTACTTTTCGCAGATGCCGCCGGACGCGCCGCTTGCGCTCGCCACCCACGCAAGACCTGTCAGAACATGTTTATCTTAAATAAAGTTTTCGAGTATATACTGTAGGGGATCTATCAGACCTAAAAGAAGTTCTAATTGGGCATATGCCGAACGCGACTAAATCGAACCGTGTGTAAGGCTGCCCGACGGAATAATGTCGGATCGACTGCCATACACACGTTTCGATTCAGTCCCGTCCAGCCTTCCGACGGTGGTCGGCTTCTGCCAAATCGGAGCGTCTGTTACGTCTCTTATGGCCGAATTCAGAAAAGCCACTTAAAGATTTGATTAGATATTAAATAGTTAAATGTCCCTCAACTAGTTGTCAACCTATACAGAAATGTCACTTTAATAAAAGATCAATTTGAGTGGCCTTTCTGAATTCCTCCTCTGCTGCACTGGGAGTGAAGAAATAGCATAGAATGCGTGCAGATGCTTATCATCCTGGCATGTCGTAAAAGTCGACTAAGGGACGGGTCCTCTCCAACATGGTGGACTATCTGTATGGGCGACGGGCTGATCACCTGTCACCATACGGTTCATCATACCATCTTAGGACTAATTAATCGAACGTGGCCACAAGTAGTCTTGTGGCTCTGCCCACCCCATAAGGGATTTCGGGCGTGATAATATGTATGTATGTATGTTTCTGAATTCGGCTATTAGTCTGTGCATACGATCACATTTTTGGACAAATACAAGGCGCATTTTGTATATAATAAGATAAAATAATCACATATTGGCGTGAAACTATGTCACTCTCCGGCCTATAAACTGTCTCTATGCAAAAAGACTCGTCTATCTGTTCCCCGTTTGCTAAGTGAAAGGACAAACCAACAAAAATACTTTCGCATTTTATAATAGTAGGGAGCGACAGCGAAGGTCCGTGTGGTGCCGGCTAAGAATAGCATCACCCCATCTCCTCCCGTGGGTGTCGTAAAAGGCGACAGAGGGACCAACCGAAGGATGGGCAGCAGCGTCCTTCGAGCACTATCACGACCAACTGCGGTCGCCAACCCGCCTGCCAAGCGTGGCGACTATGGCAAATCCCCCCAGTTTTGGGGGAGGCCTATGTCCTGCAGTGGATTTTTTACGGCTGATGATGATGATGATGACAGCGAAAGAACCCCCGCGCGTGGAATGCCCTAAGGTCGAGGGAACAGATAAACGAGATGTACCTATACATACTGCAAGCAATCTGATTCGTCAATTGTGCTATGTAAGAAATATACAAAATGTAAATAATATAATCGACGCAGGCGGAGTCGCTGAACAACGGCAGTTAAAAATAAATATATTATAACCAAATTAAGAGATAAGCACGCATATTTGGCCCGTGTACACAATCATACGCAAACTGTAACGGCCTTGGCAACAGAGATTATACGAAAAAACTATACTTTACTTTTTTCCGGAGCGTTTTTACGATTGGAGGCCTGTCGAACATTTAAAGGTTACTCAATTATAGCTGAGTCACTATGAGGAATCATTCGTGAATGTAGTGGTGGTGTGTTCTTTTAGTGTTCCATATTTAAAACACAGAGCAAATACGCACACATGAATAATTTTTTACAAAAAATCTTGCAAGTTTAATTTGACCCACTTCCCGGTCTCCGATCGAGCTGACATTTTGCATGTTGGTTCAGTTCGGATGACAATGCATTTTTACGGTAAGCATCACCTGAATCGACATCCAGGATTGGCTCCAGATAAAGGAACTCTTCAACGGTCAACAGCACAGACACGAAATTGTGTGCACGCATTTTATTGCAATTGGCAAAAAAGCTTGTTATAAAAACCCAATTTAAGTTATTATGCGAGCAAAACGTGATAATTAGAATACGCAGAAAGAAACAATGACGTTAACAGCACAATGAATATTTTTTTTTTGGAATTTCTGAGTAATGTGTGTGATTCATGATTTAATATAATGAGTATTCGGTCGTAAGTTTTACGAGGTAGCTTTATATCGAGGCAAAGGTATTTGTAGTCTACGTGAATAAATAAGTTAGATTATTAGATCTAAGTATTTTTTATAATAATACTAGTTTCCGCCCGCGACTATTGCCATACCTAATAAGTATACATTAAAAAATCATAAAAATCGGTCGAGCCGTTTCGGAGGAGTGCGACCCATAGCCTTTTTTGCGAGTTTTTTTTTTTATTTGCTGTTATCTAAAGGCCCGGGCACACCAAACGCGGTTGCGGCGCGTTTGCGGCGCGAACGCGGGCACGCGAAGTTGTATTTAATACGGCCGCCATGTCCAGAGGCACACCGAACGCGTCGCGAAAGCGGCGCGGAGCGTGCGCGAAGCGGCGGCGGCGGCGCGTGCGCTGGCACGCGAAGTTGTATTACGCGGCTGCGAGGCGGGGCGAACGCGGCGCGGGGCGTGAGCAACGCGGGCCCGCGTTCGAAACGCGTTGACGCCGCCGCCCGCGGTCGCACCGCAAACGCGCCGCACCGCGTTTGGTGTGCCCGGGGCTTTATCCTTTTTTAGTGAGATACAAAACCTGTTACCATACAGTATAGCTTTGCGATATTTTAGTTTTGGCCGTTTTCCCTATTTACTTTTAACATTATTGTAATTTAAACAGTACGTCGAAAGTCTTTACAACATATATTTTTCAATGATTGAACTTAAAAGTCGGATACAATGTTTTATTTTTGAAAAAACATCACTTACATCTTTTAATCCTATCTAAAGTGGCAAAGTTGCTAGATTTTACGGTACTGTACATTTTACTCCATGTAGATTTTGCGTATGCACATTTTGATTGTTCGCACATTATGCGTGCGTTTAGTATTTTGCGTATAGTAAATTTTCAGATGAAGCCACACGTTGTATATTACCTAGCAAAGTGCAGCGGTGGCCTAGCGCTTTAAGGCGCCGTGTATAAGGTCGCCGATTCGAATCCCCGCTCGCAACTCAGATTTTCGGATCTCATGTGCGGAATTGAAATTTATAATTACCACTAGCATATCATTGAAGGAAACCTGTGTACGAACCTGTGCGAAATTATTCAAAGATGCGTGTTGAAGTTCCCAATCCGAAATAGAACCGCGTGAGAACTACTGCCCAGGCGTGGTCCAGCAGTGGGACGTATATACGCCGACGATACGATAATCATGATGATATTACCTAGCGTGCCTCCAGTGAAGTCCCGGTAGGTGAACACGTAGGCGAGGCAGAAGTCTTCGTGGTTGAGCAGCGAGTGGAGGTTGAGGAAATTGGACACGTCGATGTTCTCCATACAGAACTGATTGGCCTCGCTGCCGTACGCGTGAGGGTGGCACTCGGAGTCGTCGATCTGGGGACAACTCATAACATGTACACTCGTATCCCAACCAGCACACAAGCTCCATCCCATCCCCATTCCCCATCCCCCCTAGACTGGCAACGCATTGGCAGCACTCTGGTGTTGCAGATGTCCATGGGTGGTGGGCACTTTCCATCAGGTGGGCCGTGTGCCGGTTTGTCAGTCAATTGACATAAAAGGCTGTATAAGTTCTTATCTGTATAACTTAAGGGTATTAAATGTAAGTTAACGATTCCGGGAGCGTTCTTCCGAAATTGTTAATAGTAGTTTATGCAACGGTTGCATAATGATAGGCTTAAAACACTAGTGCGGTTTTCATGCAACGAGCTTTAGCGAGTTTCATAATAAGATCGCACGTGTGTTTTAAGGCCTATCAT
This sequence comes from Tortricodes alternella, assembly GCA_947859335.1. Classification (NCBI taxonomy): domain Eukaryota; kingdom Metazoa; phylum Arthropoda; class Insecta; order Lepidoptera; family Tortricidae; genus Tortricodes; species Tortricodes alternella. The sequence continues at coordinate 11,650,307 of OX401979.1, read as the reverse complement.
TATGCAACCGTTGCATAAACTACTATTAACAATTTCAATATCCTTAAATTATATTTCTTTATCTATAACCAGCAGTCATTAAACCAATTTTCATGGGTCTTACTTAAAAAATGACGAATCTCTATTCAAACCTTCATCCCCTATATTACCACCTTAGGGGATGAATTTCGAAATAAATATTATCCTATATGTGACGCCAGATCATAAACTATAAATAACCACACCTCTCATCAAAATCTGTGAAGCACAAATTAACGATCAAGAAAAAAATAAAAGGTGTTTCTGCATGTTTTAAAAGCCCAATTGCAAAATCTATCATTATTTTTTAAATATCTTTCATGTACAACATGAACACCCCAACTAGAGTAATGCTAGCTGACCGTACGATCAATTGTGTATGCTGCCATTAAGAAATTCTATAAAAAAACTCAAACAATTTGTAAATAAGGCATTAAACTTAAACGGGGACCGTAATATACGAGCATTTCTCACGCAAGAATGGTTCAGTAAAATAGAGTCACTCCGTTAATTTTTGTAGTAAAGCATAAGAGCTAAATTGGCACAGTTCTACAAATATAGCGTGACGTCGGACGACAGTCCTGCTAACATAGTACTAGAAGTTGAAATGATGGCGATTAGCTAAGTTAATCGAGACGTTCTCTTGAAATAAGGGTCGCTCAGGTTTATATTTGAGTGGCTCGCTCTCACACGATCCTTACTGAGCTATTAACATCTAATTTTCTAAACTCCCTTAAATAACATGAGATCAGTTTAATCTTGAAAGAAATTCTCAAAATAATGTCGTAGAACACATCAAAATCCTTCAAGTATCTTAGAAGTTTTAATCTTTTGACCGCCAAGCATGTCTGAAAAGTAACACGAATTTCGACTTTAAGTCAAGGTAATGAAGGACTTTTTTGACCGCTGACGGCTGCAGCCGACTGGGGCGGTCAAAAGTTTAACAAATACAACGACAAACAAGGAAAAGCAACTTCATTGAGAATTATTTGTAATGCCCCATATGATTTTTAACAGGACAATCAAGCATTTTAACTCTTTGTTACCTCACCTCGAATGAGTAATTAGTAGTTTATGCAACGGTTGCATAATGATAGGCCTTAAAACACTAGTGCGGTTTTCATGAAACGAGCCGATAGGCGAGTTTCATAATAAGATCGCACGTGTGTTTTAAGGCCAAATTATGCAGAGTTGCATACATAACTTTATCTACACACACACATATTATAAATCCTCCATGATGGGTTCAGAAACAATATTTTCTGGCAACAAGTTATTTGTTGCAATCGTGGCTGCATATTTCCGATATCCGGCGCATTTTCACATCACACACACTCCGAGAAGACTACTTACTATTCATATTTTCAACTAAAATGTAAATTACAAACAACTTTTTCTATTCAATTCAACAACAATTCTACTTTCGTTCAGCAAAACGTCAACATGGCGGCAAATCGATCTTCCGTCAAGGTTTTTCCTAATTGGTTGTCAAAATGGTGGTCATTTCATACGGTTTTTGATTAACCAATGGCGGTTTTATGATATGGGTGTAGATAAAAATATGTACACTATTCATACGTGAAATTGAATGATTTCTACCTTAGTTCATAATAAATCAAACATGACCATGACGTTAATATGATCTGTCGTATTGGCGCCTTTGGCATATAATTCGATGGGGCAGCGTTCACCATCCAAGATCTAGTTATACAATGTATAAATCCAATTTCATCTCATCCCAAATTATTTAAAATTAACAGCGCGAATGTTAAGCACGCTAAGCTGGATCCAGTCCCAAATCAAGATTTCCTGTGGTATGGTATGGTATGGTAATACACAACGATACCACCACCACCACCACCACTTATTACTTTTGTGCGATATCTGAACCTGACTAGAGAGACTTCATAGTGTTCTCTATACTATATTAGATAGTTTTTCATATTCGTATATTTGTATTATTAGGACATGAAATGTTCTACTTCAAATTGTTTCTTTTTGATATTCGGAGACCTTACATCTCCATCTTTATACTTGACCGTGGAGACTGTCTACATCTCTATTTAACCTAGTTTAATCGATTTAGAGGTTTCCTTGTTTCAATTATTATTTGTATTATTATGACCCTTAGAGGCTTTATACATCTCTTAGTCACTTAACTTGTCCAGACGCAGAGACTATACATCTCCCTTACTAGTTATGTATTAGAATTACTTTGTAGCCATTAGGTTTGTTGCACTTTTTGTGTTAGTTTTTAGAGAAAACTCTAATGTCAAAGTTGAAAAAAGACACTGCAGCGTTTCTTGCGGCGTTTCTTCTCAGCAGATGTCACCTTTCGAAGCGCTGGGAGATTCAGACATGTGAAAGAGCCCATGTGGCTTTCTTCCAAAATAAATATTTTCATTTTCATTTTCCATCTGTGTTGTAACTGACCACCCACCTTTATCCTCTGAACCTCAAACTTGATGTTCCTGTGCTCCAAGCGGCCGTCGAACTTGGTGCGGTGGTAGATGTAGTTGACGGCCGTCACGTGGTGCGCAATCAGTGACAGCAACTCCTCGCGAGTTTTCATGTCCACTTCGTTCTTTTTACTTGGATCCTGATGCTAAAAATTAAAAAAATACGTTTCATGCAAAATTGCAACCATGTTTAATTCAATTTAAAGGTTGTTGTAACGAAATAATAGGAGTTAATTTATACAGACCCACTAACATGCAAGTCGCAAGACACAAAGATAAGTTAAACCTGTTTATCTCTATGACTATCTCTTTCGTCGGCACTCGTGTGAGAGAAACGCACTTAGAGATAAGGCGGTTTAAGTTATTCTTGTCTTGCATGTTAGGGCCGCAGATTGGATATTTACATATATTCTGGTGACCAGGGAGCGTTCAAGTAGTACGCAACGAATTTGGGGGGAGGGGGGGGGGGGGGTCTTGTAAAACGTTACGATGCGTTACAGGGGCGGGAGGGGGATTTGAACTACGCGTTACGTAACATTTTTTTAACCCTTCAGAACGGTCACGTATTCGTTCACGCATTTTTTTGAACGTTTTTTTCTCAAAATTTTAAATGGAATGACCACTTGAACATTTTTTTAGGTAAAAATGGTCACTTGGTGGTTACCATACTGCGCATACCCAAATTCGTTGCGTACTACTTGAACGCTCCCTGCGTTCAAGTAGTACGCAACGAATTTGGGGGGAGGGGGGGGGGGGGGTCTTGTAAAACGTTACGATGCGTTACAGGGGCGGGAGGGGGATTTGAACTACGCGTTACGTAACATTTTTTAACCCTTCAGAACGGTCACGTATTCGTTCACGCATTTTTTTGAACGTTTTTTTCTCAAAATTTTAAATGGAATGACCACTTGAACATTTTTTTAGGTAAAAATGGTCACTTGGTGGTTACGTAACGTTTTACTAGAGGGGAGGGGGGGGGGTACATAAGAACGTTACGGCGCGTTACATGTGGGGGTAGGGGGGGTGAAAAATCTCCAAAAATTGCGTTACATAATACTTGAACGCTCCCCCAGCTGACGTATAATCCACCTCTTTATAGTCAGCCGACGTCTTTTTCTTCAAGATATTGGTTTAGCTATAATCTGATAAGATTCCAATCGGCATGGAATGAATTAAAAAAAAGCTACCATCTTGGGAGGTTACCGCTGCTCAACCCACCCACGGAACCGCAGGTGACGTTCACGAGGCTTTATGATACAACTATCTGAAGCATTTTAAGGATGTATGCCACGTCAAATCCGCAGTACATTTATTTTATTTTTCAAGTTTTGTTTCATTTGCACCAAATAACGGCAATGAGTAATTTTGTACGAATAATGATTTATAATTAGAAATTGTGTGAGTATTAATAATTATTTAGTATGTGAAATAAAATTAGAACCTGGTTTGACTACTCGAGTGACAACAGCGCTAGCGGCCTTTCCCTACCGTTCGACGTTACGGTCCGGACACATGGAAATTCAATCAAGAATATTTCCGTGGGAACAACGGTAACGACATTTTTTTTGTCATCAAAAAATCGAGGAGAGTACAAAGTTATAGAAAGTACATTTTCTGATTATAAAAGTACTATGGGACAGAAACATTTTTCGCTTTTTCTTGTAATTTAATCAACTTCCAGTACAAATAACACAGGCACAGCACATAACACATTGTAATCTTAAATGTCATTTTTCTCCTTTAAAAGAACGGTAAAGTAGTTTTATTTTTTATTACACTTATGCGAAACGACTAATATTACCATACTATTCAATTTCAGCGAAAAATATACAAATCGATATACTGGGTATACATCCTTAAGAGTTTCCGCCCGAGAACTATGCTCGTGAACTAGCGTTACCGCTTTCGAACTAATTGCAACGTTGCGAATTTCGCCACCTTCACGAGTGACGTATTCCAGCGCGGTCACTGTATATCATGCCTTATCTAACGATTTTAATCTATTACAGGTAATAAAATAAACGTTATCTTAAAATTAAGATACTCACATCAGGAAACCCCTCCCTAACGTGCCGCCATATGAGCGGGTCAGTCTTGATATACAGCGAGCACGTGTTTTTGTTCTCGTTGATCGCCCGCCGCGAGCGCGCATGCGCGCTGTTCGCCGCACGCGAGTATTTGTCGTGGTACTGCGTATCCCAGAACCTGTGGAGCGTAGCGAGGTATTATGGTGCTGTACAAAAAGGGTTAATAGCCTGTAGCGATGTTTGCGTATCAGCGTTGCCTAAATTCAAAGCATAGTTGCAAACAGTTATCTTTTAAATCATACTCAAACATTACATATAACTGTTCGCAGTTTCATTCTTATGTGTTTAAATTAGACCTACTTATTAAGAGAACTAGATTTTGTATTCTAATTGTAATTTTGGAAATAAACGTGGAAGGGATTACAAGTTTAAGGTTGAAGTTAGTATGAGAAAAAATTTAAAAATCCGTAAGCCCTTCAAATTATGCATTTAAACCCTTTATCTACTATACAAATATATTAGTTTGATTGTTTGTTTGTTCGTTTCCTATGCGTTCTTATACAATTCATCCGATTACGATGAAACTTTGATGAGGTGTTTTGCGCGCCCGTGTGTGCGTGTTTGTAAATAAAGATTGGGCAAAAATGCTTTCGTATGTCCAGCGGATGTCCGTCGGCTGTCTGTCCATTTGTTCTCGTCTACAGGTCACAGTTCTCAACCGATTCTCGTGAAAAGATGAGGGTCCATAAGGGGTTTTTTTGGCCCTAAAAATTAAGAAAATGTCAGCTTTATCGCGCGTATGAAATTTCAGCTTTTTATTGTCATAGAACATATACTTATAGTTTAGGTTTTCATCAAAATTCTTTTTTTATTCTACTAAACATTTAGTTCCCAGTAGCCCCAAAAATTCACAATTTTTGGCTAAAACTGCAAAATTGTGAATTTTTGATTCACAATTTTGCAGTTTTAGCCAAAATTTCGCCGTTTTTAAAAAAAAATCTCCTGTTTTTATATGAGCGCAAGGGCGCAACACTTTCTAATTGAAATATATTATCAAGTACACTATGATACAAATTATACATAAAGATATATGTTCTACAACAATAAAATGCTGAAATTTCATACGCGCGATCAAGCTGACATTTTCTAAATTTTAAGGGCCAAAAAACCCCCTTATGGACCCCCATCCTTTTGTGAGCAGGTTCGATAATTATATAGATTTTTTTTGTAGATTCAGTTTTTCGAAATTTTTCCAAATGGCGGAGATATGGGTGTTTCTGCAATACAAACTTATTTGCGGTATTGGTAAACTTATTCGACCTATGTCGATGTATGGGGATATCAGTTTTCCAACGGCAAAGTTAACGTTGTCGCGAGGTTTACAGCTCACGGAGCCACTAGTATAATTTTTCTACAGCCATACCAAAATACGTTTTTTGTCCGTCGTTGTTCCGCATATTTACTAACTTAAGTACCAGGAGCGCATACTAACCTGGGACTGTCGTCCCGCAAGCTGTTAGGGTGCGGGGGCGGCGACGACGGCACGTGGTGCGGGTGGGGGTTGGCTGACGGCGAAGGCGCCGGCGACGAAACCGGCTCGTCGTCCACCCCCGAGTTCTGGATGCGCTCCATCCATTGGACGACCTCGTCGGTGATCCCGCAACCGCCCACATGACCTGACCAGTCGAAACGTTTAATTTTTTTTTTATGTCAATTGACTGACACACGAGCTGGCGGCCCACCTGATGGAAGTGGTCACCGCCGCCCATGGACATCTGCAACACCGGAAGTGCTGCCAATGCGTTGCCAGTCTAGGGAGGATGGGGAATGGGGATGAGAAGGGGATGAGGGAATAGGCCTCTGGATCTCGTCACTCACCGTACGAAACGCAATAGCAATTAGCAATGGGGCTATTACTATTAAATATTGAGTTAAGCGTGCTGCTTGTAATAGTACATTACTGAAGAGACCAGTAAGTAAGCCATACTGGACGAGTACCATATGGCAATTATTGGTCGAAGCTTGTATAAGTACTTTTCTCAAAAATGTATTTTCTATTTTAAATTATTTATTTTATTCCCATTGTACACCGTGAATTACCATCAGGTGGGTAGAATAAGCTGTATGTCGCGATCACGGCTGGAGCCAGCGCCGCGCAACCCGCCGGGCCTGGGGCACGTTTCATTCCGAATTTAAAACCTCTCTACTTACCGGACACTTTTGATCATTGTCTGGTATTTCTGGTGACTTTTCAAAGATGTTATGGCGACTTTACGAATGATTTTTGAGAAAACATTTACACGACAGTTTTTAGGCGTCTTCCCCTAACGTACGAAGTTAGAGTACGGCACCTACAGTTGCCGGCTATACAAGTAAATTACCGTGAAAAGTTGCTCGTTTACCAGCACCGTAACAATTAACACATTCTCCATTGTGACAATCTCATATTTCAAACGCAATGCCGACTCCAAATTAATGAAACAAGTGTATTCAAAATCAAATTATTATAATTGCCAACGAATCAGCATAATCTTATTTAATTAATTAAAACGGAACTTTCCCTAATGAATACTGTTTCAGTTCCCAATTTGTTTACCTATCAAATTAAAATGTTTTAATACGAGGTCGAACGCATTTTAAAAATGGGATCGAGTTTAACAACCGTGATCGTATTCGGGATTATAACTGATCCGCATCGGGTATCGCGTATTTGTGAACAGTTATGAATACGAATTTCGATATTTATACGAGAACAGTGTTGTGGACAAACACTATTTAATTATTACTGAACTATTATTATATTCAGTGCAGTGCAGCTTTAAACAATAGCAAATAAACGCAATCACGTATGTGATCGCGACACAATGAGCCGATATATACACCGTTAAACGTAACAGATATATATGGATTTGGTATTGTGTGCATCTTAGACTGGGCACCTTGTAGTATCCAAGTTAATAAATACATACATATTATCACGCCCGAAATCCCTAATGGGGTGGGCAGAGCCACAAGACTACTTTTGGCCACGTTCGATTAATTAGACCTAAGATTGTATGGTGGACCGTATGGTGACAGGTGATCAGCCCATCGCCCATACAGATAGTCCACCATGTTGGAGAGGACCCGTCCCTTAGTCGACTTTTACGACATGCCAGGATGATAAACATCTGCACGCATTGTATGCTATTTCTTCACTCCCAGTGCAGCAGAGGAGTAAGTAAATTAATGCAATGACAAAATAACATGAAAACGAAATGAAAAATACACAAAAGAAGAACTTTGTTAGTGTTTGATAATACAGTTGGTGCGGGTCGCGCTTTAATGTATTTTGGACAGCTCGCTAAATATAAACAAACAACATCGAAATGCAATCAATACACGTTAAACTTTACAGACGAGATATTTTCCAATAGGGCTAAGGTTCAGCGCATTATACGAAATATTTTAAATTATTCATAACGAATCTCAAGTTGGCGGACGGAGTTCGCAGTCGAGAGGAAAGAAAAATAAAGAGGACAGCGCCGCGTCGTAGCAAAATAAGCAGCGGAACACTGACATGAAAGTATTTTGTACGGATACAGGAAATTCCTCAGATTTATTAAACAAGTTTCCGCTGGAAATTATAATGGCCGAAACTGTTCTCGTGTGTTGTACACTCTTGTTTACCTCTTCCATAATTCATCCCTCTGTATTTCGATACCTCGAATTTAATTTTCTTCTTTGAAATGCCGACCGGGAATATCGACGGTCTTTCTACCCTAGACTTCAATTTGAAAACAAATCGCTAAATTTACTCCTGAAACGGGCGAACGCAGCGCAATAAGAACAAAAGCGTAGCGTGGATTTTGAAATTAAAAAACGCTGAATAGGTATGTAGTGGTGGTATTTTTCAGTCGCTGTGTCGTGTAAGCGCACATTGGCGTTTCGCATCCGGCGCGTTGCATTTTAACGAAGCTGCCTGCAGGCGCGGAGCAACGCCAGATAACGGAAATTACCGCGCGTACATCTCCCCGCTGCGCCTACGTACTCAAATCCGATATTTACCGCGTATCTGAGGAGGCCTCCCGATCACCCGACCATTAGTGCTGAGCTAACAATTATTTTTAGGCGACTAGAAAGCGTTTATTTTTCTTGTCCAATAATAGGTATGTTGTTGTATCAAATGTTCGATTGAGCATGACAAAATAACTCGTTATTACATACCAAAGATTCTCACTGTAATTTGTTTCAGTTATTTTGCAGATTTAAAAGGAAAGGTTAACTAACTGGTAAGTAAGAATTTCTGCTTCAACGTCTAAGGAAGGGTGGCGAGTGAACGACAACTTTTAACAAGGGCCTGATGAAATATTGCTTTAATTACTAACTTTTGTGCGTCGTGCACACACTCACAAAGTTTTCTATGGTTTCAAGTTAGTAAAACGAATAATGAATAAGAACAGTATTGATGCCTATATAGACGTGCTCCTCTGCTGCACTGGGAGTGAAGAAATAGCACAGAGTGCGTGCAGATGCTTATCATCCTGGCATGTCGTAAAAGTCGACTAAGGGACGGGTCCTCTCCAACATGGTGGACTATCTGTATGGGCGATGGGCTGATCACCTGTCACCATACGGTTCATCATACCATCTTAGGACTAATTAATCGAACGTGGCCACAAGTAGTCTTGTGGCTCTGCCCACCCCATTAGGGATTTCGGGCGTGATGCTATGTATGTATGTATGTATAGACGTTTTCCTCACGGCAACAGTGAATCACTGTACTCGGAACGCCGGGTTACTTTCAGCTGCAGTAACTATTGCACGAGCATTTTCATCGAGTAACGCAACTATGTAACTGTTACAAATATTTGTTAATTAGTATGAGATAACGTACTCGTTCGTTTTATTAACTCTAAGAACTAATGACGTTAGGTAAACCTGGTTACCGCCAGTATCGGTTCGAAACTTGTGTTGCGATAATTTAGCGATTTAATTGGGTTGACAGCTTTCCCACAGAGACATATTTTATTTTGATTATTTGTGAAAATGCACACAATTAATTTATAGGCTTCCCCAAGGCACTCACTATGCTAATCATAATTAATAATTACATAATTAATGTTGTCTATTCCACGTCAATCAAATCAATATACATACTTAATTCAATAAAACAATAGAAAAAGAAAAAAAAGAAAAATAACAAAATAAGAGCATTATAATATTATAGCATTATGTTCCAGTCAAAAATCATTTATTGGTCAAAACCCCTTTTGACTGAAAATCAGTTAAAAATAGTTTTGAGTAGAGAGCTTGGTTAATAATTAATATTGTTTATTTTTTAGGGAAGGGATATATTTTGCTTTAGTATGTTAGGATCCCTCCTCTGCTGCACTGGGAGTGAAGAAATAGCATAGAATGCGTGCAGATGCTTATCATCCAGGCATGTCGTAAAAGTCGACTAAGGGACGGGTCCTCTCCAACATGGTGGACTATCTGTATGGGCGATGGGCTGATCACCTGTCACCATACGGTTCATCATACCATCTTAGGACTAATTAATCGAACGTGGCCACAATTAGTCTTGTGGCTCTGCCCACCCCATTAGGGATTTCGGGCGTGATAATATGTATGTATGTATGTATGTTAGGATAGTTAACCAAGTGACTGTAACATAGTATAAAATTGCGTTGTCCTAGCAACAGAATGCAGAATCCAGATCTCAATTCCCCGTAATGGGAGTGTTGAAGGCAGAAAACCAAGCTACACTCTTGACAGTAAGTTACGTGGGTGTTTGCACAGAGCACACAGGCACTGTCGGGGAACCGCTCCCGGAACTACTTGTCGAACAAACAACCGCTAACAACGCCATTATATATTTCCTTCATGACGGCATAATTGTACTAACATAAAATAATAATAATAATATTAAATGCCACGCTCTACTGGGATCGATCTGTCATCACGGACAGGACTATTATTACCAATAAGCCTGATATCGTGCTGACAGATCGATCGCAGCGCCGGGCAGTGCTCGTCGACATCACCATCCCCCATGACGAGAACCTCGTGAACGCCGAGAAGGACAAACTCAGCAAGTACCTTGACTTGGCTCACGAGGTGACCGCCATGTGGGATGTTGACTCGACGATCATTGTGCCGATAGTTGTTTCTGCGAACGGGCTCATAGCGAAGAGTCTCGACCAACACCTCAAGAGACTCTCGCTTGATGGCTGGATCAAGGGTCAGATACAGAAGGCGGTACTCCTGGACACGGCGCGCATCGTCAGGAGGTTCCTCTCTCTGCGGCCCTAACCACCGGTAGCTCGAGCCCTGCCCCGCTACCGGCGGCACCCTAGGCTAGGTTTTTATAGTGTCTGTATTTTTATAGTGATATTGTATTTTACTTTTTATACAAATATTATAAAACCTAGCTTAAGATTCAAGATAAATAAAGAGAATAATAATAATAATAATAATGTTCCGATAGTCGTGTCAACCAACGGTCTAATCGCGAAAAGTCTCGACAAACACCTTGAGAGACTCTCGCTTGGCTGGTGGATCAAGGGAAAGATACAGAAAGCGGTGCTCCTTGACACAGCACGTATAGTCAGGAGGTTCCTCACCCTGGAGCTCTAACCACCGGTAGCCTGGGCCCGCGCCTCACTACCGGATGACGGCTGTTTTTTATATTTTAGAATTTATTTTTTGCATACCTTTGTTATATTTTAAAATGTAATTAGTTATCTATCTTTTATATTTTAAAATGTAATTTTTTTATAAATATTTTCTAAAATATAAATAATAAGAAATGTACTTAATAAAGATGGAATAATAATAATAAATCAGGGGACAATCTTTACACAAATCGATCTAGTCCCAAAGTAAGCTCTAAAGGCTTGTGATATCCGACAATTTTCAGAGTCATTTAGTCTAGACGCCAGGCTTGTTCTAAATTGCGATGGAGATGACATGAGTCATTCTTTATTTTAGTGCCTAATTTTGTTTTCGATATTTAACGAATTCGCAGATATTTTGCATTTATTTTAGGTTTGTCAAATGTCCTTCCCATGTCCTTTTTACTATTCACATCAATCTTTTCACAATAATTATTTCCGAAATGCTAAAATAACTAAATTGTTTTTGCACAATTACCACTGCGTTAGCAGTCTCGTACGCCCCTGCAAAGGACAACCACGTTACTAACAAAATTAATAATTAAACACAAATTTCATTTTTAAGCACAATATTTATTTACCTATTAAATATGATGATAAAGCCTGTGTCGTAATAATTAACACCTTAAGATCGTGTTAATACATAGAATAGCCCGAGTAATAGCTATATCCTATAAAATATACTTGTGGCGTATTTGAAGGCACTAAAAAGTTGAATGGCCCACTTAAATTCAGGTATAATAAATATGTAGTTACCGAAACCAAGCCGCACGCTTTTGTCTCTATTTAAACATAGTACTTGGGGGGCTAGCACGACATGCCCGCGAGTCGTTTGTCGCTCAGTGCGTCTCTGTCAAACTAGTCAAGTATGTAAGGGATGCACTGAGCGACAAACGACCCGCGGGCAGGTCGTGCTAGACGTGCTGGGCGACCGAGCTGTGCTTGGTGTCTTTCTTTCTTTCTTTCTTTCTTAGGGATGATACGTACGTAGATAAACTTGGAAAGTAAAACATTATACAAATACAAAATTTAATCCAACTTTGAGCTGTTTCCGAGGAACCAAGAAATCACACTTATCACACTAATATTATAAATGCGATAGTTTGAGAGTGCGCGTGTGAGGTAGTATGTTTGTTACTCCTTCACGCTTCCACGGCTAGACGGATTTGTATGAAATTTGGAATGGAGATAGCTTATACCCTGGATTATCACATAGGATACTTTTCATCTCAATCCCACGCGAACAACGCGAACGCGCAATCGTCGCGGTCACAGGGAGTAATTAATATATTACATTTCTTACATAACCTAGGTCAACAAAAAAAAACTTTTTGCCCTGTATACCTGCGGATTTCTCTAGTTTCAAGTACATAGTATACCGATATATTCATGAAAGTACTGAATTGGCTCATGTTTTTTTCATGATTTTGGTGTAACTATTTTTGTAACGTAGATAAAGAACTTTTGATTTAAAGAAAACCAGAGCCAATATTCCAATTCACTGTTTCATTAATTATTGGCATTAAATTACTCGAGATTATTGTAATATACAGGGCAACAAAACCACTTTTGACCAGAGTAATCAATCAATCACTTTTAATCGGACAGAAGCTAGTATACATTATACGTGGTGGGCCATAAGTTTTTGCAAATAGCTACACAGATTTTTTTTCTCAACTATTAATTGTGCGATGCAAAGTTTGACGGGAAATTAAACGCCATTTTGTACATTTTTGACTACGATGGACCGTTTCATAGTAAAGCAATGTGGTTATTGTGTTAAACACTTCTAAAAAAACCAGTCTTACGTTACTATACGATGCCTATTTAGGATTTAATTAATTATTTTTTAATTAATTCCCGGCATCAATTTAATCAAAGTTGTGGTCAGTAAGTTTAAAAAAAACTGGTTCAGCAACGAGTATTAAGCAAACAGGGCAGTCACGTACCAGAAGTGATGATTGTCAGCATCTTTTCATACAATAGCGTAGTCGGTTGCAGGAGTGCCAGCAACAAGACGGAGCTCGATTAGACGACAGTGTTTATACAAATTAAAGATTTATTTTATACTAATTACTTATAATGAATACCAAATAAAATAGCATTCGTAGTTTTGCCTCTATCCTGTTTCTAAAAGTGCAAAGACTTATGGTCCACCCTGTATATACAAGAATTGCTCGCATAAAGTAATAAGATCTATAAGTGTGTATAGCTAAGGCATTTCTGTATGAAGCGAGTAGACTTGCGAAAGTATCCTTGCGATCAATACGCGTTTCGATTGTATCCTGTCGTTTTTCATATTTGCGATCGTCTTTGTTTCGCGGAAATTTGATTTGGAGAGATTCTTAAGCAAACACTGAATAAAAATTATTTTGTCGCTTATGAGTAAATGTTTGGTTCCCTATTTTAGCGGAGAGCAATTAGGTAGATTGCTTTCGCGTTCAGTAATTGCTTTCACGGCACAAAGCCAATAATGGCGGCAAATTCGCACATTGATAAACGAAAACTCTCAAAAGATAAGCGAAGAAAATTATTTATTTATGGCACGAAATGATTTCATACTGCGAGAGTATAGACAATTGTCCGAATTCAGAAAGGTCCCTCGATTTGATCTTTGATAAAAGTGACGTTTATTTATAGGTTGAAGGCGATTAAACTAACTAATCCCGGATTAAATGCTTTGACCTAACATGACAATTATACTACAAAAAGTTGAAGACGAAAACGTGTCTGGCGGCCTAAAAACCTTTTTGCTCCTAGTCTAACGGACCCTTAGAATTCTTATATAGCCGACACTCGCACGTCCTCCAGGCCTCACTAAAAATACGCCATTTATTAAAATCGGTCCAGTAGTTCAGGAGGTAAAGGGGGACATACAATTTTTGGTCACATACATACATAGACTGTTAAACTCAATACCTTCCCTTTGGCTTCGCGCAAACGGGTAAAAATTTCAAAGTCGCCATATAATTTAACTCAAAACTTCAGGTAGTTTCAATGGCATATCCCATGTTATTATAAGAAAGTATAATCATGTTGCATTATAAAATACTACAGATCTTAATATCCTATAGACTCCGTTAAGCCGGCCCCCGCTGCCAGCGTTAGATGCAAAAAACCATAAGCGGTGGGGTTGCGGGCAAGCGCGGGAGCGCATAACCTTGAACGCACCAATCACAGCGCTCTAAAAACACCGCACGCCCTACAAGTTTGGCTACTTTATTTGCTTGTAAAAGTTAGGCTAAGCGATGTCTATGATATTTGTTCCGTCTAAAATACACATTTGCGTTACCAAATCAAACAGCTACATAGTATAGAAATATATAGTAAGGAACTGCCCAACGCGATTTTCGTGATGCTCATTCTTTTGGTGTCAAATGACACCATCGCATACTCGGTAAATAGTGCCTACCTCGGCGTTCTTATGACATTGAGGAAAGGTCCATTATTGGCTAATTCATGCGTTTTGTTTCCATGGTTCGTAGCTCCTAGCGAGCAATGAAAGACAGCGATGAATCAGGCAAAATAAAACTCTATGTAAATGTCATAAGAACTAAGACGTCGGCAATAGAGCTTCGTAGTTTATAAACTTGTAAATAGATGGGTACAATGACGAACTAAGTCATTTGTTCAACGCAGTTGTATTGAACGCCCCGTATCCTTCTTTTGAGATCGTTGCTACATAGTAATTGAATAACAGTCGAAAAGAAGAACAGCAGCTAGTTGGACTAACGAAGTAGGTACTTAATATTCACAAATGTTAAACAACTACACGCCGACGTTTGAACGAATCGCGAATAGAAACAGAATCATTCGGAACAGGACAAACATTGACTTTGAGTAAAGCACAACTTATTTATTTATTTATTTATTCATTCATAAGTCATGTTCATTACAATTATAGTTGATAAAGTGCATGGCAGTTGGTACATGACACCCTGTAAGGGCACATAATGTTATACTTAAAAACTAAATTATCCTTAGTTACAATTAATTTCCATATACATATTATTATAATTTAATTTAATTCATTAAAATCATTATTAAAAATCAATACCAAAGCCCGACTACCTACTTTTAAATTCTAAAATGTCAAACTTGCTGAGCAATAGTGGCTGTTCGACATTTATTGCTTTAGTTAGAGAGTCCACACTGAAATCACGTAATCACAAAAGCAATCTAACTATTTTGAAACATTATCATAGACTCACGCTGAACATATATTTCATGAACAGGTTCTTTGGTGACATAAAGTAAACCTAAACAATAGCCAAAAAACCGGACAAGTGCGAGTTAAACTCGCTTGGAGAGGGTTCCGTTCCGTACATGATTATCTGAAATTTACTAGGTTACTTTAAATACCATAGACTTCTTATAGGTTTTCCTGTAATCTATAGGTAAAGAACGATTGTCTGTATTTTTTTCAAAATTTTAGTCCCAGCAGTTTCGGAAATAAGGGGGGGGGGAATGGTCAATTTTCGCGTATTTTCCTAAATAACGTCTTAACTGTTTTACTTAAAATTCAAAAAAATATATATTTAAGATCCTCACAATAAGCCCTTTCATTTGATATGTCATACGATATAGGATGAATAACTTTTTTTTTTAAATTATCAATTAAACCCCCTAAAGTGGCCCCCAAGTTGAAAATTCATATATTTACGTCACGCGTCCGTGTTGCGGTCACCAATTTACATATGTATACCAAATTTCAACTTAATCGGTCCAGTACTTTCGGAGCAAATTGGCTGTGTCAGACGGACAGACACACACACGAGTGATCCTATAAGGGTTTCGTTTTTTCCTTTTTAGGTACGGAACCCTAAAAAAAAGCAAATAAAAATAAAACATAGGTAAATCCGGGGGTAAGCCTTTCAATAACTCTAATAGAAATAAATGTAGCTGACAGGACCTTCCTGTTTACCGAATAACCATTTAGGTACTTTCCATGGGTAAATAACTTACATTCGTAGAACTACAATGTTATTCACAGACGCAATTTCGTGAGAATGTACTTTAACGAACTCATTAGTTTGAACTGAATTCAACTTCTGTAACGTATTCCCTGTCAGACAGCGGTGAATTACTTCGCTGCGAAACGGTAACCAGTGACATTCTGTAAATGCACATTGCACAATTGTCATCGGATGTAACGGAATCCCTTCATTCCGGAACGTAGAAATGGAAGGGCGGGTTTGTGTTTCCGCATTCCACAGCATATTCGGGTTGGTCACGGTGGATTTGCAACTGCTACATTTTGAAGCGGCAAAAATTCATTCCCGGCGACCGTGTTGTTGACGCGACATTACCATTTCAGTTCAGGCCACGGCCGAATAAATATTGAACGTGGATTCGAAATTAGTTTTATCTACACCCATATCATAAAACCTCCATTGGTTAATCAAAAACCGTATGAAATGACCACCATTTTGACAACCAATTAGGAAAAACCAGTGCTGCGATAAAGAAATAACATGACTTCTTTATCGTTTTTAGTAAAGAAATGAGATTAAATTTGGAACAGCTGTCAAAACTCAAGTGGGTCTCTATTCTAGTATCCATAGATATTAAAACAGTTATTGATACGAAACGTCAATTCAGTATGTTTTTTTAATATAAACTGCACAATATTTGATCTCGAGTGACGTGAGAATAGAGACTTCATCCGTTTGTCTATGATTTTAAAAAAAAATGGTCTTGACGGAGGATCGAATTGCCGCCATGTTGACGTTTTGCTGAACGAAAGTAGAATTGTTGAATTGAATAGAAAAAGTTGTTTGTAATTTACATTTTAGTTGAAAATATGAATAGTAAGTAGTCTTCTCGGAGTGTGTGTGATGTGAAAATGCGCCGGATATCGGAAATATGCAGCCACGATTGCAACAAATAACTTGTTGCCAGAAAATATTGTTTCTGAACCCATCATGGAGGATTTATAATATGTGTGTAGATAAAGTTATGTATGCAACTCTACATAATTTGGCCTTAAAACACACGTGCGATCTTATTATGAAACTCGCCTATCGGCTCGTTTCATGAAAACCGCACTAGTGTTTTAAGGCCTGTCATTATGTAACCGTTGCATAAACTACTATTTCGCAGTATAAAACAATTCTGGATTTTGTGTACCTATTTAGTCACAATGTGTTTTTTGTGTTTCCTACTGTTAATTAAGCGTGGGTTACCTAACTATGCTGCAGGGTCGTAAGGAGTTAGTTATGCGTATCGCAGTGCGATCATTTAAGGTCCTGCATCGCGATGCGCAAGACACGCCCTAATTCCCGAGCGGGGTAGCGTTGGATAGTGATGGATTATATTACTCACGCGCATGAATGAAATAGCGTAGCAGTGGCGGAGCGAGGGTAAGCCGGTGTATACTTTCTTAACTAACATTATAATACAAATTGCTTACCCTCACGCTCCGCCACTGTAGCGTAGACATTGTGATGTAAGCGCCAAATGATTGAAATGTCTGTAAGGTAGTAACCAAGGAAGGAATTCCAAAAGCAAGCTACCAGAACACTTAATAGTACATTGTGCATCTAGGGCCGTAAGAAGGGGATAACTAACGAGAGTCTGTTAGAAGCCCGACGCCGATAGGCGAGGGCTTTTATGACTCGAGTTTGTTATCCCCTTACTGCCCGTGATACACACAATGTTTTTCATCACATTTGCGAGGAAATAAAATAAAAATTTGACAAAAAAAGTATATATATTAATTTTATTCCCATTTTACACCGTGAATTACCATCAGGTGGGTGTTCACTGTTCATAAACTGAGCGTACGTTGCGATCAGTGCGGGGCAGCTCCGCCGGCTTGCGGTCGCGCGCCCCGCCGGCTGCGGCTCCCGAGCAGCTCCGCCGACCTGGCGCACTTAACTTAACGTAGAGGAGCTAAATCGGTTATAGCTGCTCTATACGCCTGCGTATAATAACACCCTTTCCGAGCAAGTGTGATGAAAATGATAATTATCATTTTGCTAAACTAAAATCACCATGAAAGAACACCGTTTAGCAACGCAAAAGTAAAATGTGAAATATTAGAGGTGACTTTGAAAAGAAAAGTGACAAGGTTTGTTGATCTACATGTATTTTTGTACTGCAAGATTGTTGATTATATAGTGAAAACCAGTGGCGAAGCGTCAAATATTTCCTAAGGGAAGCCGGAAGAATAAGAACCGTACGTGCGTGTGTGACATTTAGTTAGAGTAGCATGGACTTCACTGACAGCTAACCGTAGCTTTCTAGCTTGGTAAAGCCGTCAGGAATCGGCTTGTAGGCAGGCTGCGCCACTGGTGAAAACTCCTTTGACTTCTATTATAGCCCGCGTAGCCACAATCGAACGAAGCAGCTTTTTTTTCTATGTAGCCCCTTAAACGGTGGGCGGATGCTTGGGCGACGAAATGAGTAACTTTTTGATACAAGCGTCGACCAGCCAGCCGCAATCAGCCGGTGACGGAGCGCCGGCGCCGGCCAAATGGCATTTAACTTTGTGAAACGACCTCCCGTCGCTAACGTGCCATGTAGTTGGGCTAACTAATGTTGCGAAGCTGAAATACCGCTACTCGGGAACCGCATCCACTCCTCTCCATTCATAAACTGCTTGTATCAAATCATTACAAATTTAAATTATGAGTTGCAATTACGGTGAAGACCTGTTTAACAAGATCTCCTTTGGAGACGGCTCATAAAGTAGATTAAGCGAATGTTTGTCACGGACACGCCAGTCTAAAACGCAATTAGTTTTTTGCAGAATTACTCGTGTCAAATCGCAAAAATTCTTGTACATATACACGAACCAGGCGGTTTTTAAAAAAATGTTTAATTATAATTAGTTACGACTCTATTTTCGAGGAAAAATACATCCCTAAGTATATTCAATATGGCAGATAAGAACGGTAATGGTGTCGTGTTTTCTTATTTGCCAGATAAATAAAAACTGTGTTTAACTACAGGAAAATAAGCAAGCGTCCGAGGTTTTAAGTAAAAATTCAGTAAGATTATCTTCCACATGAAAATACGAGATTTATTAGGGTTGCCAACCAAGATTCGTTTTCAACCAGAAATGCTTCTTAGCATATTTTTCACAACAACAGGATGTCTTCGTTGAAGACTCTTCAATATAAGACCAAGGCATCCAAGCTCCTCAATTATTGACTCGATTGCATCAGTCACTAACGCGAAGAATCCACCAAAACAGAAATACAAGATGAATCAAATATTATGTTCATGGCATCGTCCTCTTGGGTAGGGACGTACAATTCCTAAGAGATTCAAAAAAAGGTTGCACTCGGTGACAAACCAACACAGTTTTCGTTGGGTTATGAGTGAGTTGCCTACAAAGCAAGATGCCTAACAAAGTAAGATGCCTAAGTATTATGCCTACAAAGCAAAATGTCTAAGTGATTAAATGCCGTCTAGGCAAATGGCCTACTTGCTAAAACGACTATCAAGCAAAATGTCTAAGTAGTTGAATGTCTGGAAGACAAATTGCTTGGTGATTAAAAACCTGCAAAGCAAGACACCTAAAATGGTTTTTACTGTAGGTAAACGTAACAAATAAAATAAAGAAAGAAACAAATATACGAGGTCAACGTCCTGCTTTTTGGCTATCTTGTTTTTGAGACATCTAGCTTTTAGCCATCTTGCTTCTGAGACATCTTGCTTTTTGGCCATCTTGCTTTTGAGACATCCTGCCTGTAGGGCATCTTGCTTTGTAGGCAACTCGCTCATAATCGTTTTCGTTTCAGATTGGTCAGTCAATGTAAACTCACCGTGCCGCCTATGCGCGTAAGGGTCGCTGACGTCGCCCTCGCGGTATATGACGGAGTGCACGCGCGTGCGCGTGCCGTTGGGCGGGAAGTAGCGACGCGCATGCTCCACGTAGAACGCGCCGTCATTCGCGATGATTTTGCCCTCGAACACGCCATCCGTCACCGCCCCGAATACCTTCGAGTGGGGATCGTCTGGAAACAAAATGTTGGTTTGTACCAGGTAGATATCTAGATTCAAAGATGGTATGAGAAATTGGGAAAGTGTTCTTTTGTTCAGACATTGCCTTTACCATTGGGGGTACCAAAACGAATCTCTCGATTATTTATTACATAGTAGTATAAAAAGGGGGGAAGTAAGTTATCTTCATAAAAACGCACCGCGCGCGGCTTGTATGTGTGCGCCAAAGTATCTATGCGTCGCCGCACGCACACTTAAACAAAATCTCGACCCGTTTCTCAGTGCACCAGTCGGGGCTAACACCGCACGAGGTTCGCGCGTCACGGCTTATCGGCACCGCTAAATGAATGAAAAATGAGTGATAATCGCAGGAGAACGTATTGCTGTGTGTTTGAGTGCCTGAATAATTCATCGATTCCAGAATTGTCTCTGTTCAGATTACCTTTTGAACAGAGACAACCCTGAGATAGTAGGCAATTATATCGCGGATTGGGCCGGTGATAGCCTCTTTATACTATGATTATTAGCTGTAGATTTTTGACAGTCGTATCTATAGCAAAAAAGGCTTCGGTTCTGGCTTTTCCGTCTACTCGTCCAGAACATAGTTTAAGTTAAGCCAAAGATATTTATAACCTAGTTGGTCATAAACATGACTTTTCGCATTCGACTCTGGAACCGTCACGGAACGTCTAGACACTCTAGACTTGACATGGGCTACTATAGTTAGTGCAGGAGAATAGTGTCGAGTAGTTGTTTGAGAGCTCTCGATGTTTGATTGACACTGATTTACTGACTCTCCACTTGCTAGGTCACTCAAAAATTACATTGGTTAATTCACATCATTAAAACCTTATCTCCTTGCAAAGGAAACCGGTATTATTTATTCATAAACCGCAAAAGTAGATTACATTGTCAAATAAATGTAGGCAGCGTAGATACCTATCTATACAAATAATAAAATGATAGCCGCAGTTTATACATAAATAAAAAGGAATAAAGTTAGTTTGCTCATGAAACTTTTAGACAGGATAGTGGGGGGTCGCCTAAAGTTCATTGACTCATTCGCTAAGCTGAGGCGATTAAGCGATCTGTGGCCATCGCAATAAATTGTGCAATAAATTAACGGTGCCCCAGTGGCCCTTGTATACAACACTTGAGCGCACACAACACACAACTCGCCATTAAACTGATTCTATAAACATTTATATGCATGAACCCTGACATCACATTCCTTTTCCTGGAGATAATCGTGACAAAAGAACTAACAGAAACACAAAAACACAACGCTTATCCGTAGTTGTAAACATAATTATACAGAAAAATAACCACGAAAGGCCTTCAATGAACGGTAATGATTTAAAACCCAAATTAATTTAATAATAGATCATTAATAATCAGCTTAATTGGAGTCTGTTGAACTAGGGCAAAATTTGTTTTTATTGATTAGTGTTTCATTTGAATGCCGTTATTTCTTGATAAATTGATTAAATCCTTCATTCAAGTCACGTTTGATTGAATAATGCTGGCTGAACGGAATGCCAGAAAAAAATTGAAAGATGAAAGCAGGGAATACACGAACGAATCTCCAATAAAATACATACATACATAGCATCACGTCCGAAATCCCTAATGGGGTGGGCAGAGCCACAAGACTACTTGTGGCCACGTTTGATTTATTAGTCCTAATATGGTATGATGAACCGTATGGTGACGGGTGATCAGCCCATCGCCCATACAGATAGTCCACCGTGTTGGAGAGGACCCGTCCCTTAGTCGACTTTTACGACATGCCAGGATGATAAGCATCTGCACGCATTCTATGCTATATCTTCACTCCCAGTGCAGCAGAGGAGGGCCATAAATATAAAATCTCCAATAAAATACTATCAATTATTACTGCTTTTTTTCCCCTAGTCAGACAATATACAGTAACAGTAAATACTTGTTCGTTTCAGACATTTGTTTGTATGGGAGATGGGCATTATCCATTAAACAACGACATACAAACAATCATTTTATAAAAGGTTTGTCGTTTTGCAGGTTTTTAACAATACCGCGTATAAAAACATTAATTTCATGGATCAAACGTTTACAAAACTCTCTAATTTGTGATTTCGTTACACGCAAGTACTTCATTTTCTCACCAACCTGGCGAAAGTACTATGAAATTTAGTACACTCCCGATCGTCACGCAAGGGTTACCACGGCTAAATTTTAAAGACTACTTTCGTTCTAGACTACAATTCGCACGCTACCGGGTTACCTACGGTGACATTATGAAATCCATTACGCTCACTAGGTGAGTCAGTGCTGATGGGGCAGGGTATAGGGCCGATTGTATGCAATTAGACTGTACACGTGTAACGTATCTACACGAGGCGTACCGTGACGCCCGCAGTGGTGTGGCTAAATTGATATTATTGAACTGTTGTTACGGCACGGTTACGGAAATTAATTGTTGAACCACGTTTAGGCTTCATGTTTTATCGGATTGCAATTCACGTGATGCACAGTGCAACATATAATGATCATCATCATAATCTACATATATATATATACTGCTGGGAATAGGCCTCCTTTTCTAAGGAGAGGGAATATAATATAACAAGTATAAGTAAAGCAGGCGCTTATTCACGTCTGTGTCTTTACTACCCTACTTAAGAGGCGTATTACAAAGCTGAGCTGGCAATGTCGCATTTTTCGCTGTTTTTCTCGATTATTAGTGAAACTGAGTGAAAATCTAATATTTAATCTGTTAACATTGTCCATCTGTTGTACTAGACTTTTGAATTTCAGTCAATTTCACTTTATTCATCGAGAAAAACCGTGAAAAATGCTACGTTGTCAGCTCAGCTTTGTAATACGCCTCTGAACGGATTTCGATTCCTGGTTTTTACAGGAATGGCAAATAATAATAATATCTTGGAAACTAATACACATTGATCTAGTCCCAAACTAGGAATCCCCGTACTATGGGTACAAGACAACTATTCTAATACTTATATAGAATAAATACATGTAACAACCATGACTCGGGTACTGACATTCCTGTTCATCACACAGTTTGCTCTTAGCGACAAAAAATCCTAAACGGTATTTCAGCAAACGATATACTTGCCGACAAAGCTAGGTACCACCATCTCTTCCTTCACTTCGTTCAGGTAAAAAGAAGAAACAATATTGCTTACTTACTTTAGATGTTATTAAGAAGAATTCCCCAAAGTTTCAAGTTTCTATCTCCATTGAAAAGGCACTTCATAATGTATCATCTGTTCACTTAATAATGGTTTCAAAAGTTATTGATCTATTTAGCAAAATAATAGCATTACAAAGCGCTGTTCTGGGGCCCGTTTCTCAAAGCATACTAGTCTAATAATAAACACTAGTGTTTTGTTTCATTTTCTTTTTTAATTTATGAGACAAAACACTAGTTAGAATAGTATGTTTTGAGAAACGGCCCCGGGTTACTAGCATCGAGTTAAATTGCATTGTTGGCTAGTATTGGTGACGTAACCTAACCTAGGGTACCCTCACCCGTGTGAAATGTTCCCCCTAGCGCGACGGACTGTCACGCAACTTAACTAATACAGCTCACGGCAAGCCGCATTTGTTTCACGCTGACAATAACATTAGTTCGGTTAACTGCATCCATGCAAACAAGTCAAGGAGTTGTAGTGGTAGAGCCAAACAGTAATCCTCACTAGATGAATACTGTTCGAATGGGCCGGCGGCTCGACCGCTACACCACACAGTCTCACAGAATATCGGCGTAAAGTAATAGCTTGCTATTGCGTTTCGTACGGTGAGTGACGAGATCCGGAGGCCTATTCCCTCATCCCCATCCCATCCCCATTCCCCATCCTCCCTAGACTGGCAATGCATTGGCAGCACCTCTGGTGTTGCAGATGTCCAAGGGCGCCAGTTACCACTTTCCATCAAGTAAAGCAGGCCACTAGATCAGGTTCTATGAATGACAAACTGAGTCAAGAATGATTATCATATCAGCCAAAAGAAGTCCACAGCTAGTCATAGTCCTCCCCCTGCTGCTCACATCTAGCGGAGTCACGCAATCTTCACCAGATCAGTCCACCGCAGGGTGGTCTGCTCACGCTGAGTTGAAAGACGCGGTCGCCACTCAAGAAGACTTCGGCCTCCTTGGACATCTGTTCTAAAACGGATGGGCCCCTCCCATTGCCACTTAAGTTTAGCAATTCTGTAGGCTATGTCGGTCTCTCTAGTTCCTTTGCAGATCTCCTCATTTCATCTTCGATCTCGCAGTGATACTCCGAGCAGAGCCCTCTCCATCGTCCTTTGGGTGACCTTGAGCCTTCTAAAGAGACCAACAGTGAGCGAACACGTCTCAGTGCCGTAATTCATCACTGTTATATAGACACTGGTTCAAGACTTTCATCTTGAGATACTACAGTATATTGGACGAGAACATAATACATGTCAATAAGCGTCAAGAATGTACGTGAATAATTATGCTTTCTTTTCTATCTTACCGCGTAAGCTTCATTCTACTGCAGTTGTGAAGGGTTGAATTGAAAATCGCGGTATTCATAAGGGAAATGATGCACTAATGAATCAAAGGCATACTAATCCTAACCATACGTAACGCCCATAAAACTGACTGATACGCTGATAATCGTACCGAATACAGTACGTTTTTCATCAGGTCTATAAAATACTTCCATCGATATTACTGTTCTCGTTTATTAACACATTAATTGCCAAGAACCGAATTATCTATTACTTTATCGCCACACTGGACGAACCGCTAGTCGGGTTTTTGCTATAGTAATTTTGTATGGTGGAAATTGCGTGACCCCTGGGGTTTGAGATTGATTTTTGGGTCGGCAGTGAAAGGGTAGCAGCAAATCTATTTCAGAATTATTATAAAATAATATTAAACCTTTTCATACACAATAACACATGTGCCCTAATAATTATAACATTTTATTTTGCAAGTACATTCCCCTACACGAACTCAAAATCACGGAAAAATTACGAAGGTCTGAAAAGTAAATAGAAAAGAGATGCGAAATGCTTTCCACACAAACCGAACGGCAGGCACCAAAAATGTTTTCAGGAGAATTTAAGAGCTATGGCGGCAGAAGCATTTCCGTACATTTCCAAGCCGAGGCGTATTTTATTTATTTATCATAGAGTATTTTATTACATACCGGAATATATACCTGTTGGTATCCACTATTATGTATGTAGGAATAGGTATGGAAACGCCGTTTGCTTTCGACTCGGATAGGAAAAATATTAATTATATACAGTTACTGTTATCCTCTCCACAAAAGTAGTTTAATGGAATATAAAAATGGTTTAATGGATAATTAAAGAATGGAAGATAGGTAGTTACCATTTGACATTAAATTATAATTTTATGGCTGATAGTTATTAGTTTTTATTAATCAAGTCACGAAACTTTATTATTGTAATTTTTTTATTATTTTAATGCTAATGCTAATGTTGACATCCAATGTTAATTATTTTAAGTAATTAATTAATTTTGTATTTGTCTTATTGTGTTTATTTTCTAAGTAGGTTAAGTATTATATTCAGACACAAATTAATTTGTTAATTGAATAAATAAATAAAAAAAAAAAAAAAAATTACAGAAATAGATTAAAACTTTCGTGAGACATTAGTAAGACTAGAACATGTCGGACTATTTTTGACAATAAATCGTGAGTAAAGCCGTGCTTATTTCTAGTCTTAATTACAGAAAATTAAATTACTCTAACATGTTTTCGTTAGAAATTAATAACTTAGGTTTACCCCTACAAAAACATGCAATTTTATTGGGTTTTTCAATCTTCATATTTTACGTATTTATTTCACCGTTTACGTCAATTAAAAACAATACTTCATTTGAGTTTTCTTGAATTTTTAATATCAAAAAGAAAGAAACCAAGAAAAAGAACATTTAGAACGAAACAAATGGTTTCATTCGAACACATGTGCGCTGCTAACAGTATTAATTAATAGCATTCGGGTCCGCGCGTTGCTTGTTGCCAAGTAAGATTGCGCTCGGTCCGAAACGTTTCAAGTATAGCCTGAACCTGTCCGATAGCAGTCGCAATTGGACAGATATCTGTGTTTACAGCGGTTGTAGGGCCTGCATGCATAATCGCCAACTCGGTGGCTAAGTGCATAGCCGGTGTAAGTAGGGCGACGAACTGCGATCGATGCCGCACTGCCCTCGACACCAGTTTATCCATTCGCATTGTCCCAAACTTTCACGATCATAACCACCTCAGCGCAAATAACGAATCTGCCAGAAATAACTAATTCAGGCACAAAAAGAAGGATGATACAATTTCATAATATGCACCGGGATCAAATTTAATACTGATGGATCTTTTAATAAATGTCCTCTCAAGGGAATTAATAGTTTAATAGGAATAGTCAAGCCATAAACTGATCACCCCTATATGCCAATGGAACCGTGACAGCAGTCAAACGGTTATCAAGTTATCGATGAACGTTCAGTCCACCAACCCACTGGAGCGATGGGGGCCCTATCAACATCTAATTATTTCGATTTTAGATACGGCTTGCATGCTTTAGGTACGTTATTATAGGATCAAAACATTATTTATACATAATTCACGATACATTTCGCCGATGTCTCCTGTTCACGAATTCATAATGGTTTGAATTCCTTTAGGGAATTTGATAAATTTATCGGAATTAGGACAATGTCGGGGAAAATTTCCAACAAAGTACCTAATTATTAACATTGCATCCGTAGTAAAGGTAGGCTTGCGGAGCGCTGTCGGCGCCTATCGGCTCGCCGCACCGCTCGCCGTTCGCCAACATTAAAAATCTACTGGCCATCGAAAGCTCCAAAAGCTCCCAATTAGCCGGGACTTTGACGCCATCCCTACAGTAATTGCAAAAAGATTTATGTTTTTGTGCTTCCCAGCTATATTATTAATGTTCACAACGAGACATCGGCCCGCTCAATTATACACGGAGCGGGCAGATGCGAGGCGAGCGTTCATGTTTGACTCTTGTTTGATTAAAGAGAAACACAATCGCGGGCGACGTGCTCCGAGCAGGGACTTATTAAATTTTCTCCAGGGGTGAGTGCAAACAATGGCGTTATATCGGAGTGTCTAGATAACATTCGCGTTGTTCTCCAGCTGCCGTTTACAATGAGATCTGGGCTGCACCCGTCTACCGCACGCCATCTACAAACTTTGACTCAGTCTTATATAGTCATCAGCTTTACGGTGTTCACTGGATCTTGCACAAAGTTGTGGTAATTGTACCATCTATCACGAGTCGGTACACATGTTACGGCCACAATGTTACCGCCATGTGTAGTTAGGATTCTATACACGAGAGTTCGAGTCACGATAGTATATATTTTTGCTTTACTATTCTCAACAGTTTGAACTTACCAGCCAATTCCCCGTGATATATGTGCGACGTGTCGACATTGTGTTTCTGCCCCTGTGAACCCTCCACCTGAAACAACGTAAAATTCATTTAATTATTTACGGTAGAAGCCAAAATAGTCACAATATTATGTCCGAGAACAATTCTTACCACTATTTCCAAATCGAAAATCAGTCGCCGCAAAACAGTATTGTTATCATGTCTAAATATCGTCGCAGTTTATTAATGTATGTTTATTATAGAGTGTTTTCATTTAACCCTTAATTGAAATATCATCAGTCGTTGTCGTTGTCGATATATTGTCCATTTAATACTGCCGATAAAATAAGAATCTGCTTCGGAACCAAGTTCTGTGTATACATAAGAACGAAATCTTCATTCCTTTCACTGAAACGCGAGACGTGATTTCAGTCGGGCCGGTTGAAGGGGTGTGTAATGATCGGTATAACAACTTTTGATATATTTTCACTAGATATAACAACATTTGATACGAGTATACTAATTTCATAGAATTAAACCAATTAAGTGGCATAATAAACTTCTGATATAACAACAAAGTAGATATTTTCATGGTGTATAATGTTCATTAAGTATAATAGATGTTTGATATAATGTTTACCTAATAATGGAAGTATAGTATTACAAAAAAAACTCGGTTCTGGCGCTTCGCCGGCCGCTACCGCGGCACGGTCGGTACGCTCGCTCGGCTCGCGCGCTGTAGGATCGCAATTCTTCCTAACACTCCTCGATTCGCTCGTCGTCGTACCTAAAGGATGCCTTATCGCGGAATAGGTAGGTTATTATAATAGTAGTACGGATTCCTGATCATACCAGTACTACATTATACCCACTGAGCTGTTAGATTAATAGTTGTTACATTATAATGTAATACCGCCGCACTACTTTGGTGTGCCATGGTAACGAACGGTGCCAAAGAGGGTGCCACTCAGCGTTATGCCGTGGCGAGCCTCGGCGCTGATTTTCAGTGGCCCCTAGGTGACAGCACGAGCGACAGAGAACAATACGTTTGTATAGCACCACTTGAGCAAGTCAACCATTGAATGTTAACTACCATTACAACTTCATTATACAAAATATTGTTATACCCAAAGTGCATTATATCCCTTAATCGTTATATCGACCAATAATATATCAAAAGTTTTTATAGCGAAAGTTACGCTCCCCGGTTGAAGCGGTTAGAAATTCACCAAAGCCCGATTAATGTGTGTCTAGCCTACCGAGCTTCGTCAAACCATTATCGACTCCTGCGCTGTATAGGAGCGTTATGGACACAAAGAGTGATCAGCCACATTACCTCGAAGTCCTCGGTGAACGCCGAGAGGTCGCGGCGCAAACGCAGGTTGAACCTTCGGCCGTGCGCGCGGAAATTTAACCGCAGGTCGGCGGGCGCGTCGGTGGAACGCCGCGTGCGCACGTGCTGCTCGTGCAATGCGCCGGCGTCGTATTCCAGCGGCTCGTAGTGCGAAATATACTCGCTCAGCGTGCGACGAGATGCTGCAACAAAGGGAATACAAACTTTAATCCCGGCAAAGTAGCGACAGCCAAATTATAAATCTCTACAATCATTAGGTGTCGCTTCAGTATAGAATTATACAATCACGAAAAAGGAGTACTAGAGGTCAAGCTGTTAGAAGGTCAACGATGATAACTGCGAAAAGTATGCTACAAACAAAAAGCCGTTTCATTTTTCACAGGAATTCCATTCCGAAAAACAGGTATAGTTACAGGAGAAATAAAACACAAAAGGATGCCGCACCTAAGTAGATTTCAAAAGTTTTCGACTAAGTGTAGGATAATAGGGTGTAAAATATGAGCTTTTATATATATTAGTAGGATAATTAAAATGCCTAGAATCGAACAGCGATCTTATTTTTTTATTAAAGAAGGTCAATTTAAGCACCACTAAATCTGAATTGGCCGCCGCTTGCCCCACATTCCACCTCAATTGCCTAATAAAAAGTTTCTTTACTACCTTTAGGTACTCGAAATTTACAGAAATACATGTGTTTATATGTATGTATTTATATAGGTGTGAAAAAAGATCTTTTCTATTAAGAAACCTAAGTCATTCGTGTTAGATACAATCTAAAGTTAGTCGAGGAATTGCAAATTCAGTTAGCGAGGACAAACAGTACATTACAACTAATAGGTACTAATCGTAAAATAGATAAGTAACTCGTCTAATACAGTTATGGAATTTAGACGGTACAGCGAACTGGTGAAATAGCTTATCGCAGAAAGCCATCCTGCGGGACTCGGTTCACTTGCCCAAGTTGCCGGGTTTGATTTAATGACACTTGAGAATCGTTCGATTTAGCTTGCCGGTTTTTTCCGTTACATTAATTATCAACTTTTCGAGGGTCCTCAATGACAGGCAAAAGACAATAGACTCAGTCCCCGAGGAAAAGTAGTCTAAGTTAGAAGAAAAGTTCCGCAATAAGGTTTGCTTGTTAATTCATTACATCAGCAGCGACTTCCAGTTCAATTTTACCATTTATTTGAGATAAATATTCGTTAGTGTTGCAAAGTTAAACGTAATTTTGCTTTAAAGAAAAGTTGCGCGGTCCGAAAAACCGTTTAATTAGGAGACAAAAGTATGATATATGAAATCGATTTCCATTCCCGCCTCTTCACGAGGCGGAAGTCTCGCTACTTAATTATTATTCCCTTCGGGTCCAGCAAAGTGTCATAGAGGCGAACACCAATTGCATCCCGAATTTGAGACAGCCCGAAACGTACAACTTCGAGCGGAATAACGTCCATGAATATTGATTAATCAAGTGGCTACGCATGCGGGATAATTTCTGGAATACCAAGCATGTAAGGTAGGTAAAACATTAAACACAGTGCACTACGAAAAACAGCCCGACAATTTCCCGAAGACAAAGATTTAGGAGGAGATGGTTGCAGTTAAGACGGAACGAGAACCGCGGTTGCTCGTGGAACATTATTTACGACGCAGCTGCAGCAAATGCAATCCGGAGGCAGGCGGCATGAGACGGTGGATTTATTTAACGTACTATTTGGAATTGATTCTTCTGTGCCAGCAAGCCAATAAAATGCGCAACATGTTACCTCTACAACACGCCAACACTCGACATTTTCTTCTGAGAAATCTGTTCGAGGTTCGAGAACATTCTAGAAATTTTTATTCGTTCACTACTATTACGACCTTTTTAAACCCAATTGAGGCGAGCTCACTGTATCCGACATGCAGCGTTAGCCGGAAAATTACAGCGTAAGTAAAATTTACAAGTTGCATAAAAATGAGATCGACGGAATCTGTGTCAAGTTTCATAACAATGAATTGTGTCAAGGCCGTGGTACAATAACTAATTTAATTTACAGAAATTGCATTTATGGCCTGAATTTATAAACGTATCTGTGGATCCGTTTCGCAGTTCGCGTGGATCATATAAAACCGTTTAAAAATAAAGCATCGACCAATTTCAACCTCTCTTTGATACCAATTGCGGTCAGAATGAGTGTAATAAAGTGAGCTTGCTCAGAAGCACGAAGCAAACTGGGATCATACCTTCCTTTGTTGGTGCACGTTGCAAAATATCACGTAGCGTGCTTTTATGACCTACTTTCGTCAACGGCGTACGGGGTAGTTGCATTCGGGGTTGTAATATTTAAACATTCCCGTTTATTTGTTCAGTCGCACAGAGAGCAGTTTTTACTTTGGGCTGCGTGTCACTAGGTCAGTGGGGCAGGAGCGTCCCCGAAAGCTTGGGATGGAATCACAAAGCCAGGCAAATGTTCGTCACGGAACGGATACTTTTATCCAATACCTAGTTTATCAACTGTTTTTTACACCAACAGGAACGAAACCAATCTGTAATATAACTCATAAATCTCAATGATTAAGGTTTTATCTATTGATAAGTTTGTTCATATCTTTTGACATTTAAGGCTTTCACACACCAAAACGCGGAACGGAAGCGGATCGGGTCAGAAGCGGGCCCGCATAAGCAGTGCCACAGGAACTAAAATGGAAGCCTTCACATCAGTGAACGCGTAGCTACCGCGTCCAACCCGCTCCGCTTCAGTTACGCGTTTCCGTGTAAGGATGCCGTGTTTGTAATATTTGCGCGCAGATCCTAGGGACAGAATAGTAGCTCATTTCGAATCAAAACTTGGAAATGAAAACGAAGGCTCTTTCGAAAGTACGTTCACAAAATTTTCAGGTTCTAAATTACTTCTTAATCGAAAACAAGTTCAACGCACCTGTAATTAATATCTTCGGACAGCAAAAAATCTCTGGAAACGTTGAGAGGAAAAGTTTCGTAGAAGTTCTGATTGGGTAGTTGAATTAATTTCATCTATATATATAAGGTGTCCCCGTGAGGAGTTGAACGAATTCTTACGTCGCCATTCCAGGACAAACTCCTATAGTTAAATGAAGAAGTTTCCCAATTCACTCCTGCGATAACACTATAACTTTGCTTGACGGAGTTCGTGATTGTTACGGCGGGTAAAGAAGACCCGTGTGGTAAAGTTAGCAATAGTAGATAGAATAGACCGAACGTGCAGCTATCTGATATTAATTAGAACCACGAGGCACGAGTTAAATACCTTTAATTTTTTGTTACCCTTTGCCAACAGCGGGGTATTACGACGTGAAGACCAAGTGATTAATAACAGTCTAGCCTAATAAATATACCCTGTTACTCTCGCATGAGTTATATCATTAGTTCTGTAATTTATTAAATTTAGTACATACATACATAGCATCACGCCCGAAATCCCTAATGGGGTGGGCAGAGCCACAAGACTACTTGTGGCCACGTTCGATTAATTAGTCCTAAGATGGTATGATGAACCGTATGGTGACAGGTGATCAGCCCATCGCCCATACAGATAGTCCACCGTGTTGGAGAGGACCCGTCCCTTAGTCGACTTTTACGACATGCCAGGATGATAAGCATCTGCATGCATTCTATGCTATTTCTTCACTCCCAGTGCAGCAGAGGAGTATTAATATAAATTTAGTAGCTGATTGAAAATGAAAATATTTATTTTGCAAGTAGGCCACACGGTCTCTTTTACATGTCTGAATCTACCAGCGCTTCGAAAGGTGACATGTGCTGAGAAGAAACGCCGCAAGAAACTCAGCAGTAAGTCTTTTTTCCACTTTAAAATTACATATAACTAAAACTAACATAAAAAGTGCAACAAATAAACCTAATGAGCACAAATTAATTATAGTATACAACTAATAAGGGAGATGTATAGTCTCCGCGTCTGAACAAGTAAATTTAAGTGCCTTAGAGATGTATAAAGTCTCTAAGGGTCATAATAATAAGAATAATATTAAAACAGAAAACATCTAAATTGATTAGTCTAGGTTACATGGAGATGGAGATTAGAATACATAGTATGTATAACAAGCAAGTTAATTCAAATATGATTTCGCTATATTCATTACATGCCTATCTGAAAATAAATAAGAAGAATCGGTATTTGACGAACAACAAACAAATAGTAGCGTTCGAAAGTGGATAAAGAAATCCT
Organism: Tortricodes alternella; assembly: GCA_947859335.1. Taxonomy (NCBI): domain Eukaryota; kingdom Metazoa; phylum Arthropoda; class Insecta; order Lepidoptera; family Tortricidae; genus Tortricodes; species Tortricodes alternella. The sequence continues at coordinate 11,617,235 of OX401979.1, read as the reverse complement.
ATTAGTTAGAAGCGAACAGAAAGTGCTTTCGCCAACAGCACTAAACAAGCTAGAGCGGACGAATGCCCGAGGGACGAGGGACCAATTACTTAGTGGCCAGTTATGTCGAAACAAGCTTTCGCTCCAGCTTCGGCTGCACTGTGCGAACTTCCTAATAACTCTGCAATTTAATCACTTGAACGCACTACATAGCCGAAAACATAAACAAATTTAAATAAACGTTGTACTGCACATACATTTGCTAATGCTGCTTTCATTCAAGGAATCTCATTTCTAGAATGATATCATCTAATAGATTATTTCAATTTCCACATCATTCGCCGTATATTTGGATCACAATAAATTACGACGAATACTGTATCCTTTGAATAATACTGGGGGTTTTTTATTCTATTTGTTACACAAAAGAGTCTGTTGTATTGAATCCATCATGGAATAAACACTAATGGAAACTAAATTCCTTCTGTACTTTGCAATAGCGATACGAGCAAATTGATAAATTGTAGGCGGTCAATTCGAACTGTGGCTGTGCCAATTAAACTGGTTACAATCCCAACTCCATCTTGTCAGCTTTGTACGATTTTATTTACTATTTTAATACATATAGATAATTTATTTGCGGTATTAAATAAATATTGGACACATGTAGCGCTGAAAATAGACTTTAAGATTGTGCAATAATATCGAGTTGAGGAATGATACAGCTAGGTGCTTTTAGCCCAATCAATAGCACAGTCTATTCACAAGTAGATTTACTTCTGAACTCAGTTTATTAAAGAATCATTGATATATTCTTTGTAGTTGAAGTAAATAAAATCAGCCATTCTGAGTTTGGCAGCAACACCCAGGTGAAACGTTCAATGAACCCATTTAAGTTAAATATGTTTTAAGTCTGCGTATTTCGTTGAGACTTGGTTTGGAACAGTCTCTTTACGTGATAGAAATAAGGGAATCCGTAGAAGAATAAGGTCCGTACAGTTACTGTACTTTGTTGCGGAAACTATCGGTCCATTACTTGAAAACGGTCACGTCGTGATTAGTCATGCATAAAACATCTACTTATGGACATTCATAGGCATAGTAATCAAGGAAATGAACGATTTTGAAAATCATTAATTCATAATAGGCAGGATTTTGGTATATATTTTCAAAACATGTATTTAATATAGTGTTTACAAGTATCCAACGGAATTTACAACCAGTTTCTTTTCATTTTTGAATATAAAATAAAAAAAATGAGAGTGATAGCTATATTTTGAGTACAGGGTGGGCCAGAAGTTTTTGCACTTTTAGAAACATGATAGAGGCAAAACTACAAATGCTATTTTATTAGGTATTTATTATAAGTAATAAGCATAAAATATAATTTTTATTAGTATAAACACTGTCGCCTAAATGAGCTCCGTCTTGTTGCTGGCACTCCTGCAACCGACTACGGAATTGTATGAAAATATCAGTATTTTTTCATCAATCATCACTTCTGGTACGTACGATTTGCAATATATGGCGTGTGATATATCAAATGAAAGAGCTCGTTATAAGGATCTTAAATTTTTATAAATTATAATTTTAACATAAACGGTTTTCAAGTTATTTAGGAAAATAGGCAAAACATTACCATTCCCCCCCTCCCCCTCCTTATCACCGAAACTACTGGACCTAAAATTTTGAAAAATATACAAAAAATAGTGCTTTAACTAAAGATTACCGGAAAACCATCAAAAAGTGTATGGTATTTAAAGTAACATAGTAAATTACATATAATCACGGAACCCCCTCCACTGGAGTTTAACTCGCACTTTTCCAGTTTTTTTTGGAAAGGGTTTATCACAATAACCACGTTGCTTTCCTGTGAAACGGTCCATCGTAGTCAAAAATATACAAAATGGCGTTTAATTTCCCATCATCCTTTGTACCGCACAATTAATAGTTTAGAAAAAAATCTGTGTTGCTATTTGCAAAAACTTCTGGCCCACCCTGTATGTTACGATTTATTAAAACAATACCTAACGATCTATTTAAAAAACGGCTAATATTAATTATTTACATTTTAGCTGTTATTTATCACCATACCAGATAACTTTAGTTTCTTGAGCTGTAGTCCAATCTAGACGTAGTAGCATAGTGGAGCCGCGAAACTGAGACTAACCTACAAACTCACTTTCATAAAGGAAAAAGATATTTTTTATTACATTCAAGGACCTTTTTAAAAAAAGCAGTCAAGTGAGAGTTAAACTCGCGTATGTTAATACCATACTCTTCTTATAGGTTTTCCTGTCATCTATAGGTAACGCACTATTTTCTGTATTTAAAGTAGGTAAAGGAATTATAGGCCCAGTAGTTTTCGCCTTTTTCCTAAATAACTTCAAAACCATCTTAGAATTCTTTAAAAGAAATTAAGGTTCTCACAACGAGCCTTTTCATTTGATATGCCAAAGGCATTTGCAAAATTACCCCCCATAAAGTGGTCGCATGTTTAAAATTCATTTATTTACGTTACACATACGGGTTGCGCTCACGGACTTTTACATATGTGTACTAAATTTCAACTCAATCGGTCCAGCAGTTTCGGAGCAAATTAGCTGTGACACACGGACATACACAGGAGTGATCCTATAAGGGTGCCCTTTTTGTCCTTTTGAGGTACGCAACCCTAATAAGAGTCCGGTGTAATATTCTCTGTTCAATTCAGCACCATTCTTTGTACAGCCGGGTCATATCGCGTACGGAATGCAACGCGAGCGTCGGCATCCATTGGTAGCGCGATCCATCCATGCAAAAGTTTGTTTACGTTCTCCAAGCGCCTAATAGCTCGCCGCCTCGCCGCCCGCCCAGCGCGCGGGACTGTAGCTCGCTTGGGCGAGGTCGACGACCTCTGCACTGTTTGATTTCACGCATGCCCACCTTATGAAACGTTATTTAAATTCCAGATAAAACTAGCACAGATGACAAGACCTTTTTGCATTCCATTTAGCAAGTTTCTACAACAAGAAATTTTAGCGAATGAATCACGTACATATTCAAAATGCATTATTTTTATCGAGGGTATTTTCAAAAGTGTTATAGGATAAGTCAGTCGACCTTGATTCTAAAAGGAACGGGAGTTGGCACTCCTCTCGCCGAATCGTTTGATGTCAGGACGCCGCTGATTCACACGATACGCCTGCACAAGCTCAATGCGACTAATTTGCCACGGCTCCATTAGGAAACTGGACACATAGGCACAAAGAAACCAGTTATCAGGCGAATTTGTGGTCTTTATAAAGAGGGGAACGTCGCCTAATCCTTTCCAGGGAACACAGAGGTCGACTTAATTTTAATTGAGCTACTATTCTACTGATAAAGTTGTTCGCCAATATAGTAATACCTCCGTATGTATGCTTAGACGTATACCAAAATTAATAAATAAGAAATTATTTTATCACATCATCATTATTATGCATCAATAAACTGTCAAATATATTATTATTTTTGTAATACAATCGTCTGAACTAAATAAAAAAATCATAAGCAACACAAGTTGCTTGGAAAATAAAATTCTGTACGTAGTGCCCGCCTACAACTTCTGTAATATTCTTCTTAATTAACGTTATTTCTTTTCTTGTAAGAAATGAGTCGCAGACAACTCTTGGTTACAGATCTAAAAATACGAGTGCAACACATTTGAGACACGTGTTGACACGTATAAGTGAACATTAAATATAGCATAAACAGAACTCCTTGTTGTTCTATACGAGAAGTTCAACTCAATATATGCACGCACAGGAAGTGTATATAAAAAAGATGCCTCTCATATTTACTCGTGCATACTATCATGTTAACTTTATGACAATAAGCTCATTTAACAATGGTAGTCTTTTCATTTTGACTAAGCTACCGGTTACGGAAAGTATACCGTAGAGGGCCATTACAGTATTTCCTAAAAATGCAGTTGGACTACTTACTACTCCTAATGTTTACCACATTACCTACCGACCTAAAAGGCTACGAGGACGCCATCCATCCCAAGCTACATTTCTAAAGATAAAGCCAATATTAATACATTGTCTTTGTGCACCGATGATTTTCTAACAAGGCACCGGCACGGAGTATATTTTCGGAGAGCAGTGTATGTTACAGAGATAGGATCGTAAGCACAATAGATTAAAGATATTGGCGTTGGGCCGGGAGACCGCCGCGTCATGCTCGGCGAAGCATGGCCGGCCTCCAAGGCTGTAACACGATTTAAAGCCTCGCCACCGACTGTACTCCGGTGCAATACTTTTTCATAGCTTGTAACCATAGTTAGTGTTGTGAGTCATACCGCTGATTGAAATGGAAAACAATTTGGCATGCACCCGCTGCTTTAGCGTTATAATTAACCGTACAGCCAATAAATTCGGGTCAGAGGGATATTTATTGTTCTCAAATGAAATATAATGAGAAAGATAACATAAATAAATTATTGCCATTGAGCGTTTATCATGCTTTATATTAAATCTAAAATATTAACCATTATTTCTTCTTATTTAAACATCATGATAATATACATTCATAGATAAGATTAAATAACAAATCCCAATTATTGATTAAGAGTTGTTTCATTTATAATTTAGTAACATGGTAATTAAAATAAAATATTGTAAAAAAAAGGGTAGAACTAGGTACATTTTACTCTCGTCAGTGTAGATACTTACTTGCAAAGGCCAAGGGGGTAATTAGGTTACGCGAATTTTATTTAAAATATGGACTTTAAAGTTTACTAATGACCGTATTTCCTTAACCTTTTGACCGCCAAGCATGTCTGAGAAGTAACTCGAATTTCAATTTTAAGTCAAGGTAATGAAGGCCTTTTTTACCCAGGAGCCGCTGACGGCTGCAGCCGACTGTGGCGGTCAAAAGGTTAATGTTATTTAGAAATTGATATTACTATATGTGTAACAATGTCTTTTTATTTTCGACTATCGATGCAGAAGATCTAATGACCTTCACATGCTACGTTATTTAATGCTAGGACGCATACCCTTGCCTTTGTCATGCTCGTCACTCTCGTCTCATTAACTATCAACATTGTGATTTATTTACCTTCAGCATATTGTATCAATTTACCTGTCCAGTATAATAATACAATAGACCAACACACGTACTGAATAAATAACAGAATCTTGTGTCGCGTTCACTTTCTTTGGAGAAAGTTAATGAGACAAACTATGATTTGACTCAATTGGGAAACTTATAACAATTTTAATAACTAGTTCTAACGTCATATTAAATAATAAAGTGTACCTACTTGTTCAGAGGGTGTACTCAGGGGGGTTGTTCATAAACTATTTGAGCACTTAACTACTTGCCAGAACAGATTTTCTCCCCTCTTTTATGGTTTAATAACTGCTAACGAAATAGACCCAATTTACTTAAATGACATTGGTACAATATCACAAACGGTTTAATGGGGAACAATAGTCAATCAGAGTGACCTTCTTTCATTTTAAAGTACATATCTATAAAATAAAACGTACGTGTACACAAAGGCGTAGGTTTCTCGAAACAAGTGTAATCAACATCTAGATGGTCAGTATCCTGCAGTTATTGAATTTAAACGTTAATTTTAGATTTAGGCGAAGGAATGTCTAGAATCTAGTCTAGACAAGCTCTTGCTTAAATGAAATTGCGAATTATCCTAACATTCAGGTTGAGGTTTTTGATTGCAACGGTTTCATAATTAATGACGGAAATCTTGACGATAAATCGTTTATTTAAAGTTGCCATTCAACGTCGACCAACCTAATCTCGAAGGGGCAGAAAGTAAGGCAGGAACAAGTATTTTGCATTGTTAATTAATTGCATTTGTGCCTAGTGAGGGTTGGCTAAACACAAGACGAGTTTAATTGTCCGGAGGGTTGCAGCTAAGGGTTTAATAGACAAAAGCACAATGGGAGGGTTGGAATGGGTGGTAACAAAACAACAACACGTGCGCATAGTGAATGTCATTGCACCTCCCGACTCCCTGCATTACCTATTCAGGGATTACCGGCGGCTATGTGGCGCGACGGGGTGCTCTAAACGACGCGACACGGTGCCCATTTCGGCTGCTGGCCAGAGATATTGGACAATCCCTTGGCTGAAAGTACTCTGGTAGCCATCAGAGCCAGTTACCAGGATCCAGGCACAGCTTTAACTCGATTATGGTCCCTGAATATGTCGTTTGTGTGGTGTACTGCTCTTTGGGCAAAATATTTTTCGTCAAATTTCACTTCAAACAAAAACTTATCGCAGCAGTTTCATTTCCCAAACGAATCTTTAGCACATGTATTTACATTTCGCATTTTATTCATTTGGTCAAATTATCATTTGGCACAATTTTGCTTTGTCATCGGTAGGTTAGGTTAGGGTTAACTTGTGTCCCCTAGGTAAGTACTTAGGTAGGTTTGCTAACTGTAAAATTGCGATAAGCTGTTTTGACTAATGATTTTTTGCCAAATGATATTTTGAGTAAAATAGTTTGGGATGATACTAGGGAAAAGATTTTTGCCCATACATTAGTAATCCCGTTTGTGTTTATATGTAACCCTATTTTTTTTCACGCATAGCTTTCTACTAAACCAATAGAAAACGAATAAGCTGCTTAAAAATATTTAATCTTTTGAACGCCACAGTCGGTATATACGACAGCAAATTTCGTGCCAGTAACGCCACAATGCCATTTTCCATACATTTGGCGTCCGTGTCACGCTTTTTCGCATTTGGCCGTGGCGTAGGGTTAAGAAATTCTCTGAGAAGTTTTCAAAAGCTTTCATTGGTACCACAACATGAGTTGATAATTTGTTATTAGCCCACAAATGTTACCACGACCTTGACACACGAAGAATCTTACTTTACATGGAACATAATTTTTTTAGGCTCCAATAAGAATTTAAATCAAATTTAAGATTAGGTTTTTTATTTACTGTAGAAGGATTAAAAAGTGTAATTTCTAATTCTTCTGCGGATGTAATACATATACGTATTTAGTAATTGCCCATTTTCCTTGTGTTATTTCTGGCTGTATTTTGCAATTATAGGAAGATTTTCCGCTCCGATATCGTATTTAAAGGACTAGACATAAATAAAAACCTGTACGTATTATGTAATTGCCCATTTTCTTTGTGTTATTTCTGGCTTATTTGCAATTGTAGGAAGATTTTTCCGCTCAGATATCCTATTTATAGGACTAGACATAAATAAAGACAGATACGTAATATGTAAATGCCCATTTTATTTTCCTTGTGTTATTTCTGGCTGTATTTGCAATTATAGGAAGATTTTTCTACTCAGATATCCTATTTAAAGGGCTAGAACTAACTACGTTGAGGATAGAATGCCGGATAATTGCCAAAATATGATGATTATGCGGATAACCCAGTCAACACACTACCTAGTATTCAATGTGAACACATTGATTACCTCATTGTTCATAAGCATGATGTAAACGCGAGACGATGAAACTTGTAAAAGTTTAAAGCCTATACCTAAATATAAATATTATATAATTAAATATACATACATATAGGAGGTATATAAGGGAAATATATAAGGGAGAGCTACATAACCCTACCTATTTGAAACCTAACTAAGAGAACCTAAATGAGAGCCTACCTATAAGAGAAGTTAAGACCTATTAGGTTACCTAACTAATTAGTAAGAGCGCTCTTACACCTACCTAGCTATTTTGAGATATAAAAGACTACCTAACAGTTAAGAATAGTTATACCTAGCCAACTGTTGAGTACAGTTGCACCTAACTAGGAAAATTATTTCCTTAGCTAGCATATACAATAAAATGCTATGTTTTGGCCAAATAAAGTGATCATCTAGTCGGTAGGACTCATACGTTGTGAAAGTGCTGTAGCAACCTGCAAATTCTTTGACAAGGTAGGTACCGAACTGATTAGGGTTCTCCGGGGAGCGTGATAAAACCTTATTAAACTAAAATATTATAAAACACCTAAGTAAATGATAATTTGAAAGCAGTCTATAGACACAATGGATATAAATATTTATATAGAGTGTAATTTGTGTACAGTCAGTATGAATAAAATGTATGGAGGAGGAAAGGAGAAGGACAAGCTAAAGGGTAATATGACCGGGGTCTTTTGACCCCGGGGGTCACTCCAAAATCCTCCCCTCGACCCGTCTCCGAACACCGCCTTATAAAATAAGTGTTTATTATAATTAAATTTAATTAGATTAATAATCCAACATTTTCAGTAAAAACTGCTTGTCGGAGACTAGCAAATATGTACAACTAGCTATAAGTGATACTTTTAGCTCAAACATGGCAATCCCGGACGCGGTTATCACTCTGAAAGAGGACACAACCGTTATATAATCCTGCAGAATACCAGAATGAACCAAAGCACCCCATTCAATATTTATTTCAGAACACAGAGGCAATCCTGGGTTAAGTCATCACTCTAGGGCTTTCAACCTCAAGAGGACAAGACTACGAAGATTTACCCACAAGAATTACCTGTGTGGACCAAAACCATAAATATTACTCTCAATTCATACTCAATTCTGAATGGTGACAAGTAACATCAAACCTCGACCTTTTAGGCCACATGAGGGACAAGTTACATCAAACCAACAGAACTGATATGCTTATATGATAGATAATTAGACAGAGTATGAATTGTTTAACGCTTTGTACACATTAAACTCTGCCCGAACTCTAGCAGACAATTATGTTTATTATAATAAAATTCTGTTGAACCATTAATCCAATTTGTATAGCAAATATATGCCAAAATAATATGCAAATTTGGATTAGGATAAGGAAGGATAACATGGTAAAGAAGGTATGTAATATTTAGCTTATTCTAGTTTAATCTGGAATCAGGCCCGGCAGAGGCTCAAGCAAAACTGTCTTGGTACAATTTAGTCCAGAATACTATAAAGACAAGGTCGCTTATATGAAATAATGGAGAACCCCCACGCATTAGTGTCATACAAGCTTGGAAGGCTATGTAGAATGCAGTCCCACTGAAAGCAGGACTGCCCGGTGAGATTTTAGACAGGAACTAGCCAAATCCGCATGTTCTCACTCTAACTCTTTATTACCAAGAGAGAGATATTGAACATCAAACTGACAGAGTTACCTATCCAAGAAATCAATCCTCAAAAACTAGTGGACGAGTGCTAGTGAAATTCCAAACTATTAGACATATATTCTGGAATATAGAATAGTCAGAACGCCACTTCCACTCTCCGGTTTCTGACATCTGCGTCAAGGTGGTACAATAATCATATAGTATGACTCTTGGGCCACTGAGCATAGCGTGGACATTCAGTTTTCTACATATCCAATCACTTTATGTCCCCATTACAATCTTGAACAAACCATACTCTTTGACAGTAAAATATGACTCAGAGGAAATCACTGCCAGTACAACTTCTTCCAGCATCTTGCTCAATTAGCCAACACGAAAATCATACCATCTTCACCTTGAGTTTCTTGGCTATATTCTGTAATTAGATTCCAACAAACTCAAGACAAATTCCATGGAACTTAAACTAATAATATATGTATGAATGTAAATAATGTTTAGTGTTTATGTGGGCATTGTAAGCGTAAATATATAAGCGTATGTAATAATTATGTATATACACAATTTCACAAGACATGACAATATGAATAATAAAACAACATAGGCACAGCTATAATTCAAATAAGAGGAATTCGCACAGCCACACAAACATAAATACACCCTAGTCATCCTAGTTTCCTAATGGTCCCTAGTAATAATTTAAAAAGATCTTATCTGGCCAGCGTTAACGGAGGTTAAGCTGTAGGTCCCACGGTGGAATCCTCAGGGATTCACATTATACACATATATATATCACAACACAACACTTTGATAGATTTCACAAACACATCACCTATGCTACATTCCTAGCCCATGAATTCTCATCGCACGATATCCGAATACGCTTCGCACTCCCGCTTGGTCAGGGCTTATAAAACGAAGCCTGACCCTAACCACAAGCCTAAATTTATTTCTGTAGCCCTATGCTATCGCGATACGCTGGTAAGCTCCCCGCAGGCTTTTCGAACCAGCTCGAAGACGAGAGAACGCGGCGCAACCCATATCCCAACGTCGAACAGGGATTAGGGCTCTCTATTGGCCTATTGCAGAGTTTCCACTTGCACGATCAAAATAAGACTATCCTCAAAGTATCTCCAAGTATATCAAAAGTCTCCGCCTTTTATATCCCATCGAAATTATTTCTAGAAAACCTACGACTATTTCATTCTAATTTCCAGGAAGCACCCAAACCCAAAATCCTCATCGTCTCTCTAGAATTCTCTTTTCAATCTCCATTACAACTCCCTAAGAGTAAGCGAGATAACCAACCTCCCACTTACTGTAAGAATGTGACACCTATATGCATAAAAAATATGTTAGAGTAAGACACCAAATGGATTTCTAGATGGCAAACTCGTTCATGTTTTTCTTAGGTAAAATTCCATCTACATAGGGCAACACGTCAGAAACTTCCAAATCCCGCTATTAAATAAAGTGAAATAGGAAGATACGTGTACCGTCGTGCTAAAACGGGATAGAAGACTTTCTGGATTATTCCATACGGTCCATCTATTGTTGAGTAGCTAAACTAAATCGTTCTATCGAAGACTTCCATAGATTACTTAAAAGCCAGATCTCACACCACAGAGTACCAAACAAGGGAACTTTCGTTATAAATATGTAATGACGTGAAATATTATTACCGAAAATTGTAAATTATAGTAATTTACTGTTTGTTCTTTAATAAATTAATGTAAAATTATAGTTTTTAATAAAATACGTCGCAAACTTATTCAACGACGCAACGCCATCTGTCCGTGCTTACAAAGAGACATGAGGCATTAGTTAATACTTCTTAAAAAGGCCATCTATCGTCGAATAGAAAAAGGCACAGATAAGTTCTCGAAAATACCAGTATAAAAATTATTACGCAATTACTGTAATATTATGCCTAATGTTATGATATTAATAAATAAATAATTAAATTGAATTTTATGTGGTTTTACACGTTATTTAGCAACGTGTTCTGCTACAAACTGGTACAGTGTAATGGGCCAATGTAAATGTTGAGCATATGCATGCTTACAACCTTGTCACTCTCAAATCAACCCTCGTTCCATATTAGAAATTTTACTAAACCGAGCTTGTAGTTTACAAAGTCAAAAACTGCTCAACATTTTGGCTGGCCGACTGTACATACGTTTACTTGCAAAAAAAAATACATTTCATTGCATATTCCTCTAATGGCGTCTCGCGATGGAAGTTACTCAATTTACAAGTTTATTCGTAACTACTTTATTCCATACGGCTCGTTAGGTTGATTCACTCCGAGGCTATGCGTATGATCATTAAACAATCTTCGCACCTTTGGTTTCCCGCTTACTAACCCATAATTATTGCAGTATCGATTGATATCGTAAACTTGTGGGAAATCATTACGAGCACTTAAAATCAAGCAAATAACATACTTCATGTTTTTATTCTGAACCTTTTATCTAGAGACACCCACTTTAAACTTTTGATGGCACAATGCTCTTTTTGCTGGTTGCTGTTTGTGGTTCAAGTTGACTCATATCCGGCTGCGTAGATTATGCCTATGTTATGTATGCTCACGTTAAGCACGGTATCGCCGTAACCTAGCGACTTTTTAAAAGACAGACCGTGCTATTGTTTGAGACATCGCACAATCAATTGATTAATTTGCCTCAGAGCAGTGTTAAGAGCGGTGCATTAACGGAGCACGTCACGCTGATCGTGACCTCGGCGGTTCAACGAACGGACCCGTCACCGTCACAGCCCGCTCGCAACGCGATGCGTCAGCTCAGCCAGCAACACTCAGTGTCTAATGCGACTCATACGCGGAGAGATTATGAAATCTAAAATGGATCTGCAAAAACTCCTTCATTAAGGTTATTTCTGTCTGGCCTGGAACAACGTTCCAAAATACAAAGGCAAGTTGCACGAATCAATGGATACGTGCTATTAGAAAGGCACGATACCTGTTTAAAAGCTGCTCCGGGATTTAAGTGCATTGTAAGTGGCGCATCTAATTACCTTGTTAAGTAGAATAAAAGACTAGGAACAAACGACGGATTTACGCAATCGTAAGAAACAACAATGGCTATAGTTAGGTACGAATTAATCATTAGAAACATAACGATCTCGCCTGTATCGAAATGACATATCTTACACATGTGCATTCCTTGTTATCAGTACTTGGAGTTTGTTGCTATCTATGAGGCAAGTTGATTTTAAGCTGAGGCATCAAAATACATTTTTCAAGGAAGTCCCGATAATTGAACGTGATCGCTAGGTACACAACAATGATCATGATTCGTGAGTCATCAGCGAACTAACTTTATCATTAGATAATATTATATTGCGAAACTTAATTATCTGACAGAATAAAAATCGCAACATTTATGAGAATAACAAAATTAACAAATGCCATGTGTATACACAATACAAAAACACAATACATAAAATGGAAACGGACAGGACTACTCTAGGAAACGAAGAGAAAGAGAAAAATTTAATAAATTGGAACAGTAAACAGGCCTTTATCGAAATTTACTAAGTTATTTTGCACCGGTAAATGATTTAAGCTGCTACAAAGCAAAGCAGATGACATTTGGCTAATTTTATTTTTTATTTTTACAGGTATTTAGTATTTAGTAACAGCTTTCCGCATCTCCGCATGTCCATGGGCGGCGGTGACCACTTTCCATCAGGTGGGCCGTCAGCTCGTTTGTCAGTCAATTGACATAAAAATAAATTTAAAAAAATCTGCATGTATTAGGTACGTTTCCGATCAATGGTTTTCAGGCTGTGCAGTGATGGAGGTGATAGGATTGACACCGGTAGTCGACATGACTATTAGGACAATAAAAACTTGTTCTTTTTCCAGATTCAGGTCACTTCATCTTTAAGGTCGGTAATCGGTATATAAATGTATGTTTTTTTTTTCAGTTGTGGTTTTGTTTAGCAAGGTTATATCGTGAGGTTGGTTATAATGTGTATTACTTTCTAGGACAGGGCTGGAAGTTCTTTGTATTATGGTGTGTAGGTTTTCGATATGATATGAGCCTGTTTGAGTGCAAGTTTCTGATGTAGATATAATATTGGCTACCTGGTTGTGCCTGTGTTTGTGTGTAGTCTGTTTGCGTAAGATTAGGGCACTCTACATTAAAACATGTAGGATGGTTTCTGGGTGGCTATGGCATATTCGGCATGCATCGTCTGAAAGTGAGTGGAGTCTTTGATTATATGTTTTTTGTATTTTTTGTAGCTATCGTTTTTATTATATTGTATAAGCTGATGCTCCTCTGCTGCACTGGGAGTGAAGAAATAGCATAGAATGCGTGCAGATGCTTATCATCCTGGCATGTCGTAAAAGTCGACTAAGGGACGGGTCCTCTCCAACATGGTGGACTATCTGTATGGGCGATGGGCTGATCACCTGTCACCATACGGTTCATCATACCATCTTAGGACTAATTAATCGAACGTGGCCTCAAGCATTCTTGTGGCTCTGCCCACCCCATTAGGGATTTCGGGCGTGATGCTATGTATGTATGTATCTATAAGCCCGTGAGGTACTAAAATGGATATTTTTTTATCTGAATGACCGATAGATATTTCCGGAAAAAAAGAACATTTTTTCGCATCGCTGCCTGAAGCGATCTTTTGTCCCTGATAACTGTCAATGTCAATGGTGTCACGCCTCGCAATCTGTTGGACATCTGTCTCGCTCTAGGCGCTGTTTACGAAAAGGGCGGGAATAACGAGGTCCGGTACCTTCCACCTAGTTTGCTTTTCGAACGGTAACTGGGACAGGAATAAATCAAGCTCACCTGGCGGTCGTATCCAGTCGCGGCGCATTTAGGCGACGGCGCGTATTTTTGACACTGAACAACCCTTGTCAAAGTCTCGATTATCAGTAAAGGGATTTCGCGGGACAGTAAAAAAGGGTCACTATTCAAAGGGGGTCACGTTCTTTCAGATAATGGAAGGATATAGTTCTAGATGGAAGTTGACAGTTTAATGCTATTGAATGGTAACCGTTAGATAGATCTAGCGCACTTCTTATAGAGCTTTTATGAAGTGCGGCGTGTACCAAGTCTAGATAGACGTTATGCCAATCTTTACTGATGAATAGCTGGAAGCGCAGCCCAAAAAGGATGCACATAGATTTCAAATTGGATATTTCCTCCCCACTGCTCGTTAGCGTGTAATGCCGTAGTGACCCTTTCAGCACAGCCGGCTGGTACTATAATATATAGGCTCCTGGAGTTCGTCAATTTCATTTAGGAGAATCCTTGAAACTTTGGGTGGGGTGGGTTGGGCTCTCTAATAGGAAGCTGCTCTGGAATTTACCCACCATAGTAATATGATAAGGTTTCTAATCTAGGTAACATCACAAATCCACACAGAGATACACACTCACACCCGCACGGACGCATGCACGCACGCACGCACGCACGCACTCACGCAGAACTATACCTACCTACCAACATAATAAAGAAAATATACCAACATGATGAAGAAGCTAAGGTAGAATCTATCTAGATATTGCAGTTACTAATTTCACGTTCGTTCTGAACACAAGGCGACTAGCGTCGCAATCGCTAGGTATTATATACCCAGGTATTAAAGACCAAATTAAGTTACGGAGCAATTTCATAGAAGTTGATCATAGCTTGTGAGATTAGAACTATGAGAAATTCATACATAAAATCAAATACTGTATGGCAGCTAACTGTCAAATTCGAAGCCTAATTTAGCTACGCTCTATGCGTACCTAATTTATTAGCTTTGCTGTTCTAGAAGTCTAGCCAGATACCTGGGTGGTTTGATAAGTAATTTGGTTTGCATACCTATAGATTGCGTTAACGGCATCTGTGTATTTAGGTTAATTATCTAAAATATATTACTTAGCTGTGATCTAATGTCATTCTGGCGGGAAATTTGATTTTAAGTGGCGCATGTATCAAAATGAGGAAAACTGGAATTCGTGGTGTCATTTAATTCTGCTTTTTGGAAGATAAAACCAAAGAGATTGATGTCCTTCCTACGAAACTGTTAGACTTTGGGTAAATCAGTTTAAGCATGGCAGGTCAATCATAGAAGACGCACCTCTTTCTGGAGCTCCAAAATCGGTGGTAACACCCGAAATTATCGATAAAATCCAGGATTTGGTTTTAGCTGACAGACAAATGAAATTACGCGAATTAGCTGAAGCCAAAACCATCTCAAGTGAGCGGGTTCATTCAATCAGGTATAGTTAATATGCACATGAAAAATCTTTATCCGAGACGGGTGCCGCGTTTTATCACTTCAGCACCAAAACATATAGGTACGCACGCGGAAATATGCCGACAATTTTCAAGTATTTGAAAACAATCCCGTAGAGTTTATGCGTTGTTTTTTGACAACATACCTTTTTGTTTACCTATCGTCCAATAGACTATCTCAAAAAGGGCAAAACCATTAGTGGGGGATAATACGCGACACTTTTGGATATATTAAAGCTTATAATAGCCGAGCAACGTCTGGGGATAGCTAAGAAAAAATGTATTGTTTCACCACGACAATGCACCACTGCTGATGCAAGCCGTGTTGCTGTGCAAAAAACAGCCTAAGTAGCTACGATTTGAACTGCTTCCGCACCCTCCCTATTCACCAAATTTAGCTACCTCGGACTACCACTTAATCGAGAAACTCAAAAATTTCCTATCAGAACAAAAATTTAAGTAAAATGAAGAGGTCATATAGGATGTAAATGTGTATTTTGAGGGATTCAAAGAAACGCTTTTCGGCGAAGGATTCGCGATCTCCAGAAGCGTTGGAGCAAATGCATCGAGGCGAGGTTCGAGGACATGTAGAGAAACAGTTATTAATTACTTTTCTTACATATAGAAACCAAGTTACTTAGCAAACCACCCTCATAGGTATTACATGCTTCCAAAATTACGGGACTAACGGTCCGACCAGACGGATAATAGCAAGTCATAGACTGATAAATGATGTGTAGTTTTAACGCAGCACGACGCATATAAAAGTAAGTGGGTGGTACTGGTCTCCAGTCGGTTAGGTATGATTCAGAATTTTTAGTAACTGGTTTTAGCGCTGTAAAGTCGAACATTGCCGCTTTGAGATGACGGCGAAAGTAGAACGGAACATAGCCAATTAAAATTACCTAGTAACTGAATAACTATTAAATATTCATAAATATTTATTTGTTTTTAAAGACAAAAACACCATACTTCGGAAATTGACTGTTAATCGAGATAAGTAAGTTAGCACTGAGCAAATAATAATACTTACCAGTATTTTTTGTATAAATTCCGTTACTGTTGTAGAATTACTCACAGCCTTAAGTACATAAATCTATTCCAATAGAATAAACACTTTTTAACTTTGACTTACGATTTTTTTTTTCAAGTAATGAAATAGGTAGCCCATAAATATTTTAATCTAAATTCAAAGAGAGGCGTAAGTTCATTTACATTTCACATCCTAAGACCCTGCGCCTTGTGTAAAAAAAAAAAAACATATATATATATTTTTGACTGTGTCTTAATATGACGGGGTTTAAAATTCAAGTAATACCTAATAACGACACTCAGCTTGGCCTTGCTTGGTCTTTTTAGGCTATTTTGCTAATTTCTTATACTGTCCGTTTTTGAAATAAACCTCTACTCAGAAGAGCAATAAAATCAGTGTGGTATTATTTTGTCAAAACAGTATGCATATCTAACAATGATGTTTACAGTTTTATACAAATCCAAGTATATATAACACATATGAGCTGAGTTTCTTGTGGCGTTTCTTCTCAGCACATGTCACCTTTCGAAGCGCTGGTAGATTCAGAAATGTAAAAGAGCCTGTGTTGACGAAGCGTGTGGCGGAATTTATTAGCCAGTGATATTTGATTTGACGAAGCATGTTGCGGATATTTTAATTGTGATAATTAAATAAATGAATGTCTCATTAATAATATTATAATGTTTTGAGTTAAGAAAGTATGCACCGGCTTACCCTCACGCTTCGCCACTGCTAAGGATTCGTGTTTCTTACATTTTAGGAGCAACTAGAAAAACTCAACCAACTTATATGGCCAGCAGTGATCGAAGAAGCACAAAGACGTGTCCGAGCTTTAGGCGAGCAGGGCTACAGAGTGGTCGTGATGGAGGCCGCGGTGATGGTGCGGGCCAAGTGGTACACGCAGTGCCATCAGCTGTGGTCGGTCATCATCCCGCCGGAGGAGGTATGTAAAACAACGAGTATATATTTAAAGCCCGAGCTGAAGGAGAGCAGGACCATAGAGTGGTTGTGATGGAGGCCGCGGTGATGGTGCGGGCCAAGTGGTACACGCAGTGCCATCAGCTGTGGTCGGTCATCATCCCGCCGGAGTAGGTATGTAAAACAACGAGTATATATTTAAAGCCCGAGCTGAAGGAGAGCAGGGCCATAGAGTGGTGGTGATGGGCTACTTGCAAAATAAATATTTTCATTTTCATTTCATTTTCATTTTCACAGTAGGTACATCCATCAACACCCAGGGATGACCAGTGTAGGTCAGAATTGATTCCAAACTCAAACATCCCTGTTCATGATGTAATGATTTACAGTGTAATATGTAATATGTGCCCTAGAAATAAGAATTCACTATAGAGTACATTTCAACATCGTGTAGTTGAGTATACACTGCACTTAGGACTGCCATAAATCCAGCTTTCTATTGAATTGACTTAGTTTGGAGATCATCTTAGGTGCATTCAGGCTGGGTTTTCTACACAATCTGGATTTTAAACATTATCCCATATGTATGCATATTTACCAGAAATCCATATATGAAAGTAAGATATTGTTAAGAAATCTAATATTCAAGTACTTAAGTCCATGACACCTGAACATGTGGTTCTGATTATTTATTTTAACAAATGTCTAACAGCACTGCAAAATCAGGTATTTAAACAAGACCAAGCACATAACACAGTTAAAATTTTAATAAAGAATAAATTTGTTAATCATTCGCATTGTTATGTTATGTATTCCCATAGAAGATGGGAATGTAGTTTTTTAATTAAGTAATAGTGTCAAGAAATGTTTATTAATTGATTTTATTCAGTCAGATAAAACCCAGTGCTACATTTTTTCTTTTTAATTAAAGATTATAGTAAAATTATTATTTAAACAAACAAAGATGTAAACAAACAAAGGAAAGTGTCTAATATACTTATGAACTATAGAATTTATTCTAAAATGATTTATAGAAGTCAAAGCAAATGAGATTTAATTATACCCCTAAATATTGAAGTTTTTCTAGACACTGAGTCTTTGGAATTAATTATTAATTGGTGTTTATTTTAATTAAATTGCTTTAAGAACTGTAACATAGTCAATCTGTTAATACTGATCATTGTAAAAAGTAGGATTTTTTTTAGGTCAAGGTTAACTTTTGCACCAGGCATTTACTTGTAAAACAAAGGTGTTAGAGCCCAGAGAATTTTCAGAAATTTTTTACGTCAAAAAACGACACGGACCGAAAATTGATGTTAAAATAAATGTTTAATAAACAATGCAGAAGTGCAAAATTAATGATTGATCTAACAAATAATTTAAATCATTAAACTTGTCATGCATAACGTATTTCGGTACTGTAAGCAGTGATACTGTAGTCCAATAGCTATGTTTATATTATTGTAGGGTCGACAGAATAACGAGACAATAGCAGAGCACTTACCACTTTCAATATAAGGCAGGGCAAGGAGCAGAAACACTATGTATCCAATTTCACTGAACATTGTCACTTCTTCAAACACTTTTTGCCTTTACTAACTCATTGCACATTAAAATAATACAGCTGATTATCAAACTCCACAAAACCTTTGTCTGTTTTTCGCACCGACGCATGCGCGAGTTAACAATATTTTTTTATTTACATTACAATAATATAAATCCTGTACAATTTATACAATTAAACTACACTGTTGTCACCTAAATACATTACAGAATGGTTCGAACAGCGAGTGGAAACGTAAATCGTTTCCGTGTCTGTAAACGGACCAACCCAAAACCACCAACATTTAACAGTTACACCACAAAAAATTCAATAATAACGTTATGAATTTCATCGTTCCATTTTGAGATTCTCACAGTTTTATACTTAAACTAGCATTTACAATATAATACATTATAAAAATTAACAATAAAATATCAATCCCTAACGTTGACTGCAGAATTGATTGATTACACTGATTTTTTTTTCATTGCTGTCAAGTTGTACATGTCGAATGAATGAATGAAAATGTAACGCGTTGCGAATGAATGGTCGAATGAGTCATAGAGAAAAAATCTTTCTTATGTTGGATTAGCTGACCCCTTAGCACACTAGTTTTTATCGCGTACGCGCTTTCGCACCCGCATATTAGTTAAAAAGTGGCAGATGCTTTATGTGCGCGATAAAATCTAGTGTGCTAAGCCCTCAGAGGGCTTAGCACAATTTTTATAGCGCATATAAAGCATTTGTCCCTTTCGCACCCACATATTAGTTAAAAAGTGATAGATGCTTTATGTGCACGATAAAAAGTAGTGTGCTAGGCAGTCTGAGGGCTGAGGACACTAGTTTTTATCGCGGGTGCGAAAGGGACGAATGCTTTATATGCGCGATAAAAATTAGTGTGCTAAGCCCTCTGGTTGACTAAAAAAACGATGCTCCCTCTATACTAGTCTTTTAAATCTGTGGTGCCTCATTCCCTGCGATATGTCGCTACACGTAAAATGAGCGCTGATGGCCGTATAATTCTTATGGCCGTCAGCGCACATAGCGCGATAAAAACCAGTGTGTTCAGCCCTCTGCCAACGTATGGTGCAACTGCAATAAAAAATTCGTGGACGACGGAAATAAGTTGATTTTGAACCACATACATCTGGTTTAAATCCAAATTTCGTTAAGTTTACATCTCGACTTGTCAACTTATTCCCGCCATCCACGGAATTAGACTCGCCCAAACTTTTACCAAGCCACAGCGCAATTATCACTAATATCTACTGACGATCAATATAATTGTGCAGCCAGTGATATTTCAGTTATGTTGTTGGTCCTAAGGCTGAAACGACACCTACGGTTAACAGGCCGCGGTTTTTTTTCTTATTCGTTGGAGATAACCATGACCAGATAACTGGTTATATGTGATTTTTACTGCAATATAACTGTGCAACCAGTGGCATTGCACAGTTATATTGTAAGTCAGTGACTAGCCTTAGAGATAACTACACATCTTTGAAGAAAAAAAATCTTCACAGATAACCAGTTATCTGGTCCATGGTTATGGTTATCTCTAAGGAACAAGGGGGTTTTTTGCGAATCAAGGAAATCAAGACACGTACAGTCTGTTATGGTTGGTTTTATACCTGCACTTCATGCGCGCCGAGTGGAGGCGAGTGCAGGCGAGTGGCTACGTGAAGTGGGCCCGCTCGGCTCGACTCGTGTGCGCTCGCCTCGCCTCGTCTCCGCTCGCTATAGTTGTCGGTTTTTCGTGCAAGATCAAAGTGACGAGTGAAATTGCGAGCGGCCCGACCTCACGCGCGCGTACATTAGTGTGCCACAGGTTATAAAATACTTCACGTACGATTTTCCTTTAATACAATAAAACAAAATTAAAATGAAATAACCCTCTTCGGAATAGGACATAGGGTACTAATTATCCCGGAAAAATCAAAAGTTCTCGAGGGAATAACTATAACCGAATTCCGCCCGGAAAAAGCCACAGGCAAATGGTAGTTTTAGATATAGGTAATATTGATTTAATGAAACTCTTTTCTTTTACTATTTAGGTTCTGCTAACATCTAACAAAAGAATAAACAAAAAAGCATGTTCACGCACGTACCTCCATTAGGTACTTAATAAAGTAAAGAATCTTGATACGTATTTATATAAAAATATAAATTTCAAAGGGTAGATATGTTCTGACACTATTCTATTTTTATGTATAGTAAGCTAAGCATCCACCATCTCCTTTTCCTGCAAGGTTTTCGAATCTTTTTGTACAATATGTACGTAAAAAAGCATAATGCGCAAACGCGGACAAAGCTGTCGCGGCACGTCCATCGTCTTCTACGATTCAGCGGCAACTGAGCTATGCGCGCATGAAGTGCAGTGCCACTCGCCACCACTCGCCTCGGCACCACTCGCCGAGCGCCTCGCCCGAGCGCCTCGTACGAGCGTGAAGTGCAGCTATCACACACACGCACACACTGTTGAATGACAGGCGCGCTCATTGGTCAAATCAAATAGCGCGCGTTTCCCCGGCTTCCTGTTTCACGAAATCCCTCCCAACAGATTGCAGGAAAGCGAGAGGGATATTGACATCAAAAGAAATGAAAATATTTATTTCGGACATTAAGGGGATCCATAATCAAATCACATATGTAAGTAAGTATATAAAAGAATCCTTATTTGTTTGAGACCTATGCGTTCCTCTTCCATTCATCCGATTACGTTGATGTTGATACCTACTTTGATGGGTTGTTGTGAGCTAACTCGGGGAGGGTTGTGATAAAAATAAGAAGCACTTCAATGCATGCCGGGCAGTTTATAACAATAAATAACATTTAGGTGGCCCTCTGCGATTTCAAAATTGATACAATTTGAGTGGAAAATGCCACTTACATGATGTCTTAGCTTAAATTACAAGTTTAATTTCTTGTCTGTCTGAATGTGCGTTCCGAATAGGCTCCAAAATGGTTGAATGGATTTAAATGAAAGTTTCAGGGATAGGTAATGATTATTTTAATTTCGATATGGACATTTCATTTATTTTAATATCTCAAAGAGCTTCAGAGACACGACATATTGCTGTTAGTATGAAAGAAATTGAATTTACTGACTTCTGAAGACCGGTTCAGTAATGTGAGAGATATCCACAATACAAACAAGTACCTATAGAATATTAGTCTAGGATAGCAAAATAAGGTAAGAGCAGTAGTTTAAACAGTTGTTTATTCATATCAATCCGTAACAAATATAAAATTACGCAGCAATTATAATTATTTTAAGATACTAAGCATTAATGGTAAGACAGTAGGTATTTGAGCAGGGTTTGATTCCCGGGCAACGCTCAACGACTAGTTCCACGGCAAGGAATTTTAAGCGCATTGCGCGTTAAAAAATCGCGTGATAGGTAGGAAGCAACCTTTTCAACGCCAACGACGGATATATCCGTCAGGGTATACAGGGTAAAAATGCCCTTCAGTAGTTTGACGTAAGGTTGAAATTTGTGTTACTTCTCAGACATGCTTGGCGTTGAAGTGGTCAATAATCAAATTATTCGGTGTTGAGGAACCAGAAAGGGAATGATTAAGAAAGCGTTTACCTTATATTAACTAAGTATTATCTGGAAGATTATTTTGTTTCGTTATATACAAAAAGCATTTAAACGTATTATTCGGCTGAAAATAGTAGCAAATTACATGTTCTTAAACTATGTAGATAGTGCTAGCCAATAATGTTGCTATGCAAGATCATAAATTGGCTACGGAACCAGCTTTAGAAAAACAAAGCTAGTGTTTAGTTGAATATACTTTTGTGCTCAGATTTTTTCACTGTTTTCTTAGCAATTTCACTATTAGTATTGAAGGCACTGGAATAGAATCCGTATCCTGTGTAGTGTTACTTATACTCCTTTATTCTGTCAGGGGGGAAAACTCCTTTTTCCGTTATGATTCCAGTAATGAGGTTGGCGGGCGTTAGGTCGAAGGACGGGTTCCAGCAATTTATTCCTATAACAGAAACGTCAAAACTTGATGAAATAATTGACTTCATTTAAGTGTTTTTGTTTCAACAAACCCTTGAACCTATTGTTATGAAGGCTAAAATTCACACAAATTAACTAACTAAGTATGTATAATAGGGATGTTTCCTGAGTATAAAAATAATAATTCTAATTAGTCCGTTAGTTAGATTATCAAAAAAAGATTGAACACATATTTTTTTCTTTATCAAATCAATCAAAATTGACAAAGATGACGCGCATCAAAGTTCGGGAGTGAGGGCTCATGACGTCACTTAATGGTAAAAAGTGTGCAAAGTCGTGACGTCACGCGGAAGTTCAACGCACTATATCTTCGTCATTTCTTATTTAATGAAAAGAAAAAATATGTGTTCAATATTTTTTTACAATGAAAATGACGGACTCATTAGATTTTTTAGGAAACATGCCTATTGTTGCAATCTACTCTAAGAAACGCGCTCTAGGGCAAGCAAGAACAGCTTTGTCAACACTTTTGGAGAGATTTCAGACGATACAAAGTGATTTTCATTTTAACTCACCAGGGGCAGCGATCCTGTGCTCTCCGATGTGCGTCATCTCCCTGTCGGGTCGTTCCTCAATCTTGATCCGATCCCCTGAAGCCAGCGACAGGTCCACAGAAGTGAACGGCGCGGCAACGTAGAATGGAACGTCGTGGTACTTAGCGAGTATTGCTATTTGGTATGTACCGATTTTGTTTACTGTGTCACCATTTGCGGCCACCTGGAAGAGTAATCAAGTTGTAAAAGAATCGATCTCCACATGACATGGATGGTGATTAGGACTGTGTAGCAAATTTTTTTTTAAACCTTTGACCACAATTTCACCTGATACCTAAGTGACGATGAGGTCGAAGATGGAACATGCTTCATGCTAAATAGAGCCAACTATCTCTCTAATTGACAATCAAGTTAATAAAAAAACCGGCCAAGTGTGAGTTGGACTCGCGCACGAAGGCTTCCGTACCATTAACTATAATCAAGCACGTTTGTTGTATGGGAGCCCCCCTTAAATATTTGTTTTATTTTAATTTAATTATTTATTTTTAAAGTGAATATTATAATAAATATTCTGTGAATATTTCAAGCGTCTACCTGTTGCGTTATCAATATCGAGCAAAAACGAGCAAAAAAATCACGTTTGTTGTATGGGAGCTCCCTTAAATATTTATTTTATTGTATTTTAGTATTTGTTGTTATAGCGGCTACAGAAATACATCATCTGTAAAAATCTCAACTGTGTAACTATCACGGTTCATGAGATACACCCTGGTGACAGACAGACAGACGGACGGACAGCGGAGTCTTAGTAATAGGGTCCCGTTTTACCCTTAGGGTACAGAACCCTAAAAATCGAGTCAAGTTAGTTATACTGTTCAGGAAAATGGTAGGCAGTAAGAGAATTCCAGTTAGCAGCGTGCATGATGAAACTAGAGGCAAAACTTTTCAGGCAAATATTCAATTAAAATCAGAAAGTTTATATTAAAACGATTAATTGACCACACTGGAATGTGTCATTATCCTCCTTGCAGAGGCACGCTCTAAATATGTGTAAAATGATCGAATGAAATCGATTAAATTTGAATATCTAAATCCTCGAATAGACTTCATATTTTTCTATGTTGGTTAATTAATATTGTTATGTCCAGGCCCGCAGCTAGAGTTCAATTTAAGATAGGGCAGAGGTGGTTTAAGGTAGGGCAGCGGGGTGGTTACAGGTACTATCATACTATCAACAAACAAGTTAATGGTATATTTTAAGGTAGGGCATTGGTATTTCATGGTAGGGCATTGCCCCACAATCCCCCCCCCTAGCTCCGGCCCTGGTTATGTCCATTGAAGTTGAAATGATATTACAGAGTAATTGTTGGGAAAATAAACATGAGACATAAGTCCTTAAAACATATATATAAATAATCTATAACTTTTTAATAAGTACCCACTCTGTCAGCGCCGACGACGACCGCGCTTATTTGCCTGGCGCGCATCAGTGCTGCCACCATACTGTCTACGATCAGAGTGGAGGGAATCTTCTCATGCACTAACTCGTAGGCAGTCAGCCTAGCGCCTTGATTGTACGGACGGGTTTCTGTGCAGTACACCCGTTCTGAAAGTTACAGACATAAATCGGCTTATTACCAGTTCTGGTTGTACCGCGCTGACCATATTAGGTGCTATCTCAATAGCCTGGGGAAAAGCTGATAAAAGAAAAAGCTCGCTATACGGCTAACGACATTTATAAACAGGTGAATATGCAAAATATAGATTTCATGCTTATTCAAGATTTTTTTTAATTTTTATTGTACGATGGGGGGAAAACGAGCAGACGGGTTACCTGATGGTGAGCAATCACCGCCGCCCATGGACCGTAATACCAGCGGCCCTAACATGCATGCCACAAAGATAAATTAAACCCGTTTATCTCTATGACTATCTCTTTCGGCGGCACTAGTTAGAGAGACGCACTTAGAGATATGACAGTCTATCTTATCTTTGTTTCATGCATGTTAGGGCCGCAGGGGAATCACGGGAAAATTTGCATTAGCCTTTAAGCCTTCGGCTTTTTTACTATTTATTCAAGTTACGAACTTCCCTAGCTTGAAGCCATGTATATAGTAAGCTACTTGCTAGCTCTATATACATGGCGTCGGCAAATCACAACCACTAGTGGCACTAATTACGATTCACTTGCGCAATATGATATTAATTTATAATTTTCAACGCCAACGATGGATAGATGGCTAAAAGATAGGGATATATAGGATCCAAGAACCCTATATAAGTTCGACGGAAGGTTGAAATTCGTGTTAGACATGCCTCTCATGTGAGAGACAACTGATGTATTTAACGTTGTTAAAAATTTATTAAAAACTCACCTAATCTTTTCGATTTATGGAGTGACCTTATAACGCCCAGAGCTGTGCCGTACCCCGCAGTGGCCAAGGACCCAGTATTACAATGTGTCAGCACTCTAATTAGACCCTCTCCATCTACACTCTTCAAAATTGCTTCAGAGCCATATTTTCCTATAGCTTTATTGTCTTCAATGTCTTTACTAAGCATACCTTCTATGTTACTGATGAACCTAAGAAAATAAAGGAAACCATGGGTTAATAGATTGCTATTTCCTATCATATGGACTTGATGAAAATATATACCCACTTTTCTTTAAACTCTTCCGGTGAAATATCTTCATTGGCACTCAAAGTATTTGCTAAATTTATAAGTTCATCCGCTGCCAGTTTGATATTAACAGCTGTTGGACGAGCCGACACCAGGTAGTTTAGTTTACCTTCAATCTGAAAGTGGAAATGGTGCCAATTTCAAATTCTAATTTTGTGTTCTATTACACATGGCAATTTGTCAATTATAACTGAAAAGTGAGTCCCGTAAACGTATTAGGAGTAAATAGTTTAATGTTACTGAAAAGTAAATAATCATTATAATGGTACTTTTGAAATTTGCTAGTTAAAATACAGTGTATTATTAAGTTTACTCCAGAAATATAAAATACAAAGCCTTTTATATTTATTTACCTGCTCACTTATTTATTGAACTATTTCTTTTCGCTTCTGTTTTATATTATGTTAATAAGTGGTACAATATTGTTTATTTATGTACCAAATAAGTTAACCTTTTGAACGCCACGGCTGAATGTGAGATAGCATGCCCCGTACACCGAGTGACGGCTTTAGCAGACAAAATGTATTGAAAGCGGCATGCCGTGGCGTCAGGGGCACGGAAATCTGCTGTCGGCTACAGCCGACTGTGGTGTTCAAAAGGTTGATTGATAAAAATTAAACTCAACCTATACTCAAAATTTACTTAATTTCTATAATTGAACATGCCTGAATCAAATGAATTTCACTAAAAGTTCTAAATTAACGATTTAGCTCATGTTTTGAGATCCATTTAGGTACATTTTAGGTTTTCATAAAAAAAGTTAGTCGCTAGTTACCTCTTGCCTCATGATCTTTTTGTCCAGACTATTGTCTTTTAACAATTCTACTGCTAATGAAAGACAGCCAACAATTGCAATGGCAGGAGCTCCCCGCACCTGCAATTTGTTATAAATATATAAAATGGGATATTGATACATGATTCACAAATTACAAACAAATGGGACAATATGCATGTAATGGAATAAAAAATGTCATCTTTAGCTATTTTGTCTGTTTGTTTGAACAGGGATCACAGGAATACCACTAAAAGTGTTCTGATGGGAATTTAACAAGTGGATTGAGGAAGGTAGCAAACAGTAAATATGGATTTAGAACAGTATTTGTTCCTTTGAATCTGGCACAAAAATTAGAAGGGGTCTGACTAATATATGTCCCAATATTGCCCGACCTGATAATGCTCGACCAGATAATTCGTGGCAACCCCATACTAGTGGTCAGACCAGTAGCATTATCAGGTCGTACAATATAGGGACATACATTAACCAGACCCATTAGAAGAATATTAATTATTTTATAAGAGCATCATCATCATTTTATCATCTCATCATGTAAGGCTGTTTAAAAGTATTTTATATATTTATAATTAAAATATTTTACTAATAACAGCTTACTACAGATGCTAAAGTCAGCTCATACTTTATTTATTTATATATTGATATATAACGCCATGTCTGACTAACAGTTTGCACCAACACGTCGGTCATGATAATATGGATATTTTAGTCAATTATACAGTATGTCACAATTTGAATTACATTATTAATTGCAAATTAAAAATTAGAAAATTTAAATTTAGAAAAAAGAAGAGAAAAAGAGACACTTACACTTTCTATCTTCTGCTGACAAGATAAGAGTGTCTTTAAAAGCGTGTCATTTGAACATGCATGATAGATAAGATAAAGACTTGACAAACACTTATAAAATGTTTGATTTAATAGTGACATCTTAATTATAATTTTGTATAATAAGAATTAATAAAAACCATTATTGTCCAAAAAGCATTCACAAAAAAATACTTGCTTTTTGGGAAACATTAATTATCCTACTTAACCTCTTAAATAGATAGTAAAAAAATCAGCATTGTCAACTCATTTGCTTTGTGGAGTACTAAAAATACTTGAAAAAATTTCAAAAATGCTCTAAAAAAAGCATGGATCAATTAGAATTTATAAAATAAATACCTGCATTTTATTGATGACTCTCCACCCATCTTCTACCCCTCGTACTTTCACATATCTTGTCTGTAAGGGCAATAGCAGCTGATCCAGAATCTCCAGTTGCCCTCTCTCATACTTCACAGACTCCAAACTCATTTTAGAGGAAGATTAATATGAATATATCTGAAATTATAGTCCACTATTACCAAGCACGCCAATTCTTAATCAAGCTCTCAACTGATAAGAAATATTAACCGTTCATCTTAAACAAAAATAAGGGCAAAGAAGAGAGATAACCTTTTGGAACATGATTTATATTTTTACTAAGTATACTGACCTGTTGAATTACTTTTAATAGTCTGTCTAAAGTAATTATTTATTTCATTGTTGCCCTGTCAAAATTAAACAGACTTTTTGTTGCATTTGAACATAAACTGGACATAAAAACAACAAAATAAATACCTATATAATTTTATTGCTTAGCTTAACTGACAATGACAGACTGAATGACAGCGAGGCAACATCGCGACAGCGACAGCGACAGCTGGCCGCCAAAGAGTATAAAGCCCAGACTACATAATAAGAGAATAGCTACTACGTATAGATAGATTAGTACTATTAACTATTCTGTGGTATGGAATATACATATAGTAATATTATCAGGAGAAATAGATATACATGCTGGCTGCTGAGTGGTTACTTTTTGAATTTTTCGATGATATACGATTTGGGCCATGCCATGCAGTGCCCCAACCAAAGAGTAAAGTAAGTATATAGGTATATGGCCCCAACTATTCCGTTCCATAAAACACGCTTGGCGCCGTATGTTCGCGCCACGAGTTTGGTTACTCTGTGGTTTGGTGTTTACATTACCTATAGCTCGCCCGTTGTAAAAAATAAAGTTGTAAAATGTATAGCCGTCAGCGCTCTTTTTACAACGGGCGAGGTATACCGGGAACGGGACTAAGCGACCCGAGAAAACGTGCAGTGTAAGTCTTTCAGCCATTGCATAGGGCACATGCATTCATACGCAGGAATGAGATGGAGATCGTTTTCTCTTTCTAACTTATGAATCTGTCATGCAATGGCATCAATCGTGCAATGGCAGACGATGGCCCTTCTTGTAGGGGTCCATAAAGTTTATACCACCTATCAATATCCGTTTAGAAATGGCCCCTCTCCGCGATAAAGATATCTGCATCTCATTCTTACGTATGAATGCATCACCATTTAAGGATTTTTTTTGATACAGGAAAGTGTAAGAATGCTTAACATAAAATTTATGAAATGCGGATTTTGCGTAAACGGTTGAATACTTTACCTTGTCTATGCTCCATTCCTCTTCCGCCCGGCATTGACGAGGGACGCAACGGCACGCCATTGTGGTTATTCGAAGTGAAATAATTTAGTCGTTTTTGTGTAGAAAAACACGTAAAAATGGCTTTACCGCGAGTATTTTTCGATGTTGCTGCTGAAAATGCCTCAATGGGACGTATTGTTATCGAAGTAAGTAGAAATTATATATTTTAGTATTCCGGCCGGCATGATTGACACTGGCCACGCTTTTTCGGAACTTCTTTTCGTAGATTTTTGTGCTTCATCTTACTTCGTAAATCTTTTGATCGATCTCATATAAAAAAGTCTAGTACTTCTTCAAGATGCTTATATTCATTATTTTTACTAATGAACATGCGCGATCTTATAGGTATGCAGTCACCATAATTAATTCTCGTTCGACCGTTCCATTACCTTCACTGTCTGAAGGTCACTTAGAAGGCTTTTGTGTGAATATATATTTAATCGGCGTCTGTCTGTCTAGATTGATTGATACTTCCAAATATATTATCAAATAACTTGTTAATATGTATGATGTGAATAGCATGATGCAGCATTTTTGATAATTTATCGCATCATTGTTTAACAAATAGAATCCGCCTTTCTTTAGTTTTTGAAATGTTTTTGATTGGTAACTACATAATTTGATATTTATCTTGTTCCAGCTGAGAACCGATGTGACTCCCAAGACCTGTGAAAACTTCCGCGCCCTTTGCACTGGCGAGAAGGGCTTCGGTTACAAGGGCTCCACCTTCCACCGCGTCATCCCTAACTTTATGCTGCAGGGAGGTGACTTCACAAACCACAATGGTACTGGTGGAAAGTCTATCTACGGTGAGAAGTTTGCTGATGAGAACTTCGTCCTGAAGCACACTGGCCCTGGTGTTATGTCCATGGCCAATGCTGGCCCCAACACCAATGGATCCCAATTCTTCATCACCACTGTGAAGACTTCCTGGTTGGACGGCAGACACGTCGTCTTTGGAAATGTTGTCGAGGGCATGGATGTTGTTAAGAAAGTTGAAGCCCTTGGCTCTCAATCAGGCAAGCCATCGAAGAAAGTTGTTGTTGCTGACTGCGGGCAACTCTCCTAACTTGACTCCTCTAAAAATTATGTACTAAAATTTAATATGATATCTTAAGTTCTAACATAATGTCCTCCCAAATGTAATACCTTCCCAGTCATACAGAGAAATATGAAATAAAGTTAACTAATGGGTCATTCCAATTACGTTAAGAATTTATAGCTGTGTTTAGGTCGCAACGACTTTATTTCTGTGCATTGTCTATTCATAATAAATTAACTTATATATGAAAGTTTTTTTTGTATGCTCTTTATTGTGAAGAACCAGGTATCCCGTTGCACGTATTGTTTGCCGCGCCCGTAATTTGACACTCCATTGTACTAATCTTGTCAAGTCTCTTCTAAAACCACAGTCCATGCCAAACATAGTGTACCTGTTTCAATAGAACGACCTGCCGTTGTCCCAATACCTACAGAATCGACATGTAGTAAAGTCATTTAAGTTAATTCTAACAATTCAAAGTACAAGTCTACTTCCAGACATACTAAACAGATTTTGATAAATAAAACAGGTACTCTGAGAGACAAACAACTACAATGTCATTTTTATGCACTAGCGAAATCACATGCGGCTAGTCATTCCAAAATCATCGTAACGAAGTGTCACTTCGATAACGGCCTCGGCTGGGTGCTTGTGTATATTATTACATCACCACAGCAAGCTTATCACTTCTAACGTGAATTATTCCACTACAGACTAGGGCGTGGCAATGCAGACATAGGTACTATGCGACACCATTGGGTCATTTGAATTATCTTCGCGTCGGAATGAAGCTTGTAATAGATTTGGACGCCGCCAGTTAAAATAGTCGCGTACGGGTCAGCACCCTATATTTAGTTGATGCATCGGGTCTAAAAATAGTAACCAGGAAACTGATTAGGTACATACATGCATCTTTCCTCAAGCGAAAGATGTTTTGGATTGGCCATTCTTACAATGCTGTTTTCATGTAGGTTTTAATTATTTAACCTAATTATTTGAAGAGGTAGGTAACCAAAGTGGGCATCCTGGTTTAGTTACTCGTCATTTGCCCGTTTGGCCCTCTGTGCCATAAAACGACGTGGCCGTTACGATCGTGATTTTATAATTAGAACAGCTATAGGTACCGCGTTATCAAGGTCATGTCAATAACCGATTTTTTTTCGACGTTTTTCATTGCTCGATATTTTTTCAAGGCGCTTCAATTTGTATCATGTATGTAAGTATAACTTGATTTCAGAGAGTTAATAAAGCTTGTCACGGTCATTAAATGTGTCTGGAATGAAGAGGAAAAAAATATAGGAACTTACAAAATAATTCCTATGACTAAATAACATGTTAGATTTCCCTAACATGAGCCTCTGGGTTCAAATAAAGCAGTGTCCTAATTTGATTTCATAAATTTATTGCTTTTCTAGTCTAGGTACAGTCTGGAAAGATATTATTTGAATAGATTCGAATTTGCTAGCTACGACTTAAAATATAGGCATTGCGTACTAGTTCAGTAGGAATTGTGTTTGTAACTACACGACGTACTTATGCAGGTACCTTACTTCAGTTAGAGTTTTAATATCTACCGATAGCTGAAACAGTTCTATTGCGACTTAAAAATCATGGCATAGTACTCGTAAAGTGTTATGATGGATCATATACCTCTTACTGCGGCCCTAACATGCATGCCACAAAGATAAATTAAACCCGTTTATCTCTATGATTATCTCTTTCGTCGGCACTAGTGTGAGTGAGACGCACTTAGAGATAAGACGGTCTATCTTATCTTATCTCTATGTTAGGGCCGCTAGGTCACTTTATTATGACCAGGTTCTATGAAGCATCGCGATACAACGAAGCTCTAGCATACCAGACGCGGGGATAAGTTAAACCAGTTTATCTCTGACTATCTCTTTCGTCTGCATTAGTTTGAGAGAGACGCAATTAGGGATAAGACGGTTTGATTTATTCTTGTGGTCACCTTGCTAGGACTACTGGTTCAGCTATACCCATCTATTCAAGCGATTAAGGACCCACACAAATAAGGTTAGATATAGGATAGGTAGGTAAAATCAGTTAGGTAATATCAGTTGTTTGTACATAATACCTATACCTGCCTAATGCTTAGGAATTTATAGCTTTATAACATATGTTTATAACAATGTTATTAGTAGAGCCTTGGAACATGGCACAACGGCCCTAACAAGGTTGACACAAGGATAAGGGAACGTACCCATACTACGTGACCCAATTTTTACCCCCTCCCCCTCGGTGACCACCCGTAGTATATGCCAAGACCCCCCTCCCCCTCTAGCTTTCACGTAGTAATTCATTAATTAGCTTTACATAATTTTTGGAAGAAATGTAAGAAAAAGAATATAATTTGGCTCATATTTTTGCTTTATTAATACAGCGCTTGCCGCGTGACGCCAACAGTGCCGATAATTACAATTAAGCGCACTATTTAAGTAAACTAGCTCGAAATAGCGCGAGATTTCTCTAGAGGATATTGACTTCGTGCCGACAATCTAAGCCCCCCCCCCCGTTCCCTCCTATGACCAAGCGTGGTATTTTGAAGACCCCGTCCCCCCTGAATGAGTCACGTAGTATGGGTACGTTGTGCCGACGAAAGAGATAGTCTGAGAGATAAGACGGGGTTAAGTTATCCTCGTGTAAACCTCGCTAGGGCCGCTGAGCTTATAAATAGTTCAATTATTAAAAAACTCTACCTATAATTCAAATGTCCATAATTATTAGTAAGTGGAACTTATCTACCTACTGAAAAATTATAAAATGATGAGCTGTGCTATCTTAGAAAACTTAATTTAACCTTTGATCGCCACTGTTATATATACTGATAAATATATAAGTACTTAATCCCCGAAACGTCAGCGACGACCTACGTGGCGGTCAACCAAAAAAAGGATTTAAGGTGCTCGTCTTAATTATAATTTCTAAGAGGCAGGTTACACGCGCAGTATTTCATCAGTTCAGTTCAGTCCGTCAGTGTGGTCATAATTCCCGGAAAATGATCGTCTGAAGTCATTCGGGCGTGTAGCCTGACTCTAATAAAGTACCAAAATAAGCAAACCACGTCAGTTTGCGTCTATAAAATTAGCTTCAAGTCGGCGCAGGCTTACCAGCCAGCGCAGCCTACCTACAAGCCGATTCCTGACGGCTTTATCAAGCTAGAAAGCTATGGCTAGCTATCAGTGAAGTCCATGTTACTCTAACTAAATGTCGAACTCGCACGTGTACGGTTATAATTCTTCCGGCTTCCCTTAGGAAATATTTCACGCTTCGCCACTGGCAGGCAGGTACACTCATGCCGCTGCGTCCGTCGAACCCCTTTGATAACGAAAAACGCTCACTACGACGCTACTAGTAGCTAACGTCACAGACGCAAACTTACGTGGTGCGAATTATTAATATACTTAAACCTCTGTTTAACCTTTTGAACGCCACGGCTAACGGCAAAAAAGCGTGCCATCAGCGCTCGACGACGGCTGTAGCCGACGAAGAGGTATGGAAAATGGCATATCGTGGCGTCAGAGGCACGGAAAACTGTTGTCGGCTACAGCCGAATGGCGCGTTCAAAAGGTTAACAGTACATTTGACAGCCGCTAATCAATTTTATATGCACTCAATCTTGTTAAATTGTTGGTGAAATCCGCACAAAGTATAGCAGTCTTTGAAACCGTCACAAATCCAAAATGGATTATTCCGTCTGAATGCAAATAACTAAAAGCAATGCATTAACTCTTTATATTTAAAAAACGTGTAGCTATTTATTACCCTAGATGCATTGGAATTTATTTAAATTATCTAATCCTAAAATTGGTTCCTTTTAAATTCGTAGCACTATGTACAAGCGAATAACGAGGTGATCAAAGATAAACTTAACGTGTTAGTTGTAAGGTGATCATAAAGTTAGCCTGGTAAGAGTGGAGATGATGAGGAGAGTGGCTGATAAGAGTTTGAGCTGGAGAGTTCCCCGGCTGGCGCTAGAGCCGTAGTTGCAAAGAGAGGTGGTGCAGCAAGATGTGCAGGCGTATAGCTTCGTGCGCTCCCCAATGATGATGCAGCCTGGTTCGCAGTGCTTGGTGCAGTTGCGCTCGAGAGCCCACATCTTGAGGGCCGTAGTTGAGTTCTCTGTTGATGTTGTGTACGAAAAGCGTTTCACCTGTCGACAAATTGAGCTTGTTCAGTGAAGGAGTCACCTTGATGGTGGGGGGGAGGCTGGAGGTTATCACCATCTCTTAATGCGATTCTCTTTAGGTCCTCTGCGACTCTAGCAAGGTTGACATGAGAATAAGTTAACATCGTCTTATCTCTAAGTGCGTCTCTCTCACACTAATGCCAGCGAAAGAGATTGTCAGAGTGAAAAGAAGGGATTAAGTTATCCCCGTATCAACCATGCTAGGGCCGCTGGCCTTCTAATGTAATCAACTTGCTACCCGCGCTAATTGAATGTCTATTATTGAGTCAGATAGAGACACTTTGTATACCTACCCAACACACGGCATTTTCGATTAGCCTTTATCATTACCCCAGGCTTGAAGCTAGAGTTGAATTTAAGGTAGGTCAGCGGTGGATACAAGGAAGTATCATACTATGAACAAACAAATTTCGTAGCATAAAATTATCATCGTTAATGGTGTTTTTAAGGTAGTGCATTGGTATTTGTAATTACTAAGTAAGGCAATTAGTAGGATACATTTCCATCGAAGAAGTTCACCAGTCGCTGAACAACACCAGGAGACGCAGAGTGAGTCAGTGGGGTCGTCACAAGTACGACTCGACCCGACGGTTAGCGTCACCAAAAGTCGGGAGATGCAAAAGGCATGAGACCGCTCTTTGTGGAAATCTTTGGGCCTACGCGTTCCACAAAATGCGGTCTCATGAAAATATGTTCATCACTTTGACGTCCCGGGTGGAAGAAAAGAAGAAGCGTTTTGTAGTATACTAGCTTTAGAACTACCAGAGATGATCAAGTAAGATAAAATAGGTGAGCTAGATAAGGAATTACTATTAAGATTATTTTTCTTCTTGCATTCTTATTGGTTGATTGTAATTTAGGTGAGTAGAAATACGCCCTGATGAGGTTGATGATCTGGCTGATGGGCGAGCGTGCTTCCTATCGGTGGACGTCTTTCGGCTAAACTATTAACCTATAGAGTTACCGTCCCCGGACATCTCTAATGGCGTGTGATCCATACCATGCACATTCGGCGGTCGTTGTGGCATTTGCCAATCAGCGCGGAGTTGTTGTGCCGCAGGTCTGCGCACTTGTCCTCCGGGACGTCTGCGAGGCACTTGTAGCACCAGAGCTCGTTGTTGGGGCGCGCCGCCGCCGATGTCACGTGGACGCTGTCGCGGAGTAGGTCGCATTCGCTTTCTGGAACATTATGGCGCTTGGTCAGAAGCTGGCCTAGTAAAGACAGACTCAGGTCCAGCCATTTAAACCCGACTGGAGGTCTAACACACTAGCTTTATGCTTCTGCAGAGAAAACTTGCTTCACTTATTTTAGATCGTTATTTGTTATTTTGCTAGTCGAAACACCAAGAAAGCCTTCCGAATATGATTCTGTTGCTTATAGGCGATCCACTCAAAACCATTATGTATGTTGGAACGCGGTTTTATGTGCGGAATCGGATATGATATGTTCTTTTGGGAACCGTGAAATTTTCCGGGATAAAAAATAGCCTATGTCAATCGGGAATAGTGTTATTTTCTATTAGCGAAATCATTTTTAGATTCAGTAGTTTCAGAGATTACCCCCTACATACAAGCAAAGAAATACATTTTTATAATATTGTGTAGATGTTGTGTAGATTTGGTTGTCACTAAAATGCAAAGCCGCGAATGTGTCGTTGTTTTGTACTTGTTTGAAGTTTACATCTGCGGTTTTGGTGTTTTGGTGACGATGTAGTGAATCACTTAGCAGTACCAAATAGAGGACCTGTAAATGAAAACCTGGCGAGTTCCATTACAGTAGCTTAGATACAGTAATTTTTTGCATCTATCTATGCCCAAATTCATTGAGTTCTTTTAAGATAAACCTTATTTCCATGTGAAAACAGCTCAATTTTTTTTTTATTTGAACTCTACGTTTAAAATCGGAGGCAACTGTAATAATTGTGTATGGAATTCTACTCATACGGTTATTTAAATGGGTCTTAAGCTAAAAATCAACAAAGAGCTTTCACTCCATAGACAACACATTTTGACATATAGATTTTAAGGTTGCTCACGGTGTCCAAAGCTTACCATTGCATAAGAGAGTTCTTTGGTGGTTGTTAGAATGAATAGGGGGTAAGGTTGATGGGTAAATGTGGAATTATTTGTTGTGACATACCTGGTATTAGAAGTGACAGCCAGAGCAGCACCAGAGAGCGCATGGTGTTTGAAGTGAGCCGTGCGCATGCCTCAGCCTCCCTGCAGATATCGATCTCTCTGGACCTGTTGCTCTCCCGGCTGACTCCGCCCACCCCCTTCCCCCTCTCCCTTCCAAGGTTTCTCAAATACTTTGATCAAGGAAAACAATCTAAACTTTCGGCATTCTTTGAATATTAAAAAGTTTCAACCTGGGCTTACGATATATAGAGGAGATGCGTTCGTTGATAAAAACCGAATTAATTAGCTTATACGAAGATTTTTTATGATGGTGATTATACAAACTGGTACAGATATAGTACATAATTAGTTTCCATCGTGTTTTATCGGAAAAGTTCGTATTTATCGTGCTCTCTCAATTAGCTTCAGCAGGCCCCCAATTCTCGGTGCATTCGAGATAATCTCACAATCGACATTACACGTCAGTGCATACAGTCATTTGACACAACTGTATGAATCTGACGTTTAATCTCGCAATTGACATTATCTCGAATGCATCGAGAATTGGGGGCCAGTACCCATCATACCATGCTGTCATTTTTCATTTTGACATTTGACAGTAAATAATAAAGTTTCATATTAATTAATGTAAACATGGTCACTCATTGAATACAATAATTAATTGACACTTCGGGTCCGGTCGTCTTCCGATTGAGATCCGAGTTTTACCGATGGAAACATATTATTCACTATATCTGTAGACGAAATTATCTGGTTGTGAGAGTGAGTGACAGTGGCAAAACACTTTATTAAGAAACAAGAAAATAAATTGGGCATCCAGCGATTGCAAGATGTTACAAGAATAGAAAAGAAAATACTTGACCTCTGTTTATGACAAAGTAAGAGTTTTGCTACGCGATAAGGCGCGTTGTGCCCGCCTGGAAATGAGCATAAAAGAACCAGAAAGGAACAAGGTTAATTTATTTTGGTTTTGAACGTTGACAATAGACTAAAGTCTGTTCGTCGAGAGTTGATAAATATTATGATATCGTTTCGAAATATCGACTGTCGCTTACGTATCGCAAACTGTATGACGGGCGTCGCTTATCGCTGCACGCACTGAGTTTCGTGGTACGAGGGACGCAGATGTTGTCTAGTGCGGTGTCGCGCGGGGTGGAAGGCGGCAAAAAAAATATGTTTTGTTCATATACACAATCGCCATATTGCAAATTAATGTCTTATATGTGCGCGTCAAATGTCACATACTTAAATCTGCATTGGCCGAAAAGAAACCAAAAAGAAAAAAAAACTATGACATGTTTAAAACGCTTTGAGTATGAATATGACGTGTCTTGTGTCTTTCTATAATATGTCATTGGCTTCGAGTGTGTCGCGTGTTGCTTTCTGTTTATAAAGTTAGGCCATTCAATAATAATATTCTATGAAAAAAATATAATGTTTCCCTTTATTTTTTTATTATCATCGGTAAAAATTATTAGCGGGCCGCTATTTGTAAAGAGTTAAGAAGCCCTGACTTTTTACTTTTTTATCTACTCTCGGCGAACAAACCTTACAGGCGCAAAGTTGCAAGCACAATTCTATATTGGAGTTCAATTTTAAACGTTTCCATAAATATATCTTACGGTTATATCATCGGTAAATACCATCCGACCATGACCTCGATTTCATTAACACCAATTGTCTCCACACAATACGAGTACTTACAAACGAATTATATACCGATTCAACAAATATCATCATATTCATCCTTGATCCAAGAAACGGTTGAGTCATTTCCATTTAGTCCATTAGAACTAGGTAAATACGGCGGGAAGGTTTCCTTTGGATGTGTTTACAGAGGGCCCGGAGATTAGGGGTTTGTTGAGTACATGTGAGGGATGGAGGGCCTTTGTCAGGTGATAACTTACTTCACAAGTTCCAAACACTTTCCGCTTGACTCGGCTTGATGGCAACTAATAGCTATTTCCAATACGCAGACTTTGTTAATTACTAAGGCTGAGTTCAGCAAACAGGTGTAAGATTTATACTGAGTGGTATGGTAATAAGGCATTTTATACATACATACATACATACATAGCATCACGCCCGAAATCCCTAATGGGGTGGGCAGAGCCACAAGACAACTTGTGGCCACGTTCGATTAATTAGTCCTAAGATGGTATGATGAACCATTTTACATAGGATATAGTACGAGTAGTTTCGTGATTACGGGTAAGAATGGTATTTTTTACGACCCAGTAAAACAATAATTTGTCTTAAAATACTTTAGTAACTGTAAAATTGCGATAAGCTGTTTTGACTAATGATTTTCTGCCTAATGATAATTTGAGTAAAATAGTTTGGGACGTGATACTTTGGGAAAAGTTTTTTGCCCATACATTAGTAATTCAGGATGGTGGTGTGTCCTAACCTACCAATAATACAATTGTTACGATTATTTATTTTTTACTGCGGGGGGGCTTCGTCCTCTTAACCCCCCTGTGGTGGGCTTCGCCAAAATCTTTTCTTTATTTTTGTAATATAATAATTGCCAAAACATAACGTGTGCCTAATAAACGTTTGTCTTAATAAAACTTGACAAAGTAAAATGATGCCATATTATAATTAAACCAAATGAATAAAATGCGAAGTGTAAATATGCTAACGATTCGTTTGGGAAATGAAACTGCTGCGATAAGTTTTTTGGAAAGTGAAATTTGGAGAAAAATATTTTGCACAAACGGCAGTATACCGTCCTTATAGTATGTCATAGACAAAATTATCTCTTTGTACTGTATTTCGACGAAGAAAGCTGTAGTAGGTATGAATGAAGTAAAATAGCATTCTCTGCACGCCCATTGAGCCATTATCTTAACGCTCTGGTTTTTGCATCTCAACTTTGAGGTTGCTCGAATACAAACAAAGGAATGCGACAATTTCTTCCGAGTAAATATTTGATTTCAATTAAAAACGATACAAACTGAAATAACGAAATTCAAATTGCTTAAGCGCTCGTAATCTCAGTTAGGTTGGCGGCGGCAATTCGGAAGGAATTGAATTATGTTTTCGTCACTTCTAGAGGCGCTCGGAAAATACCCGGACAACAAATTGTCTGGAACTTTTTAGATTCGATTAACCGAGCGTCGAACGGAGTTAATTGGACTTGACGACTGAGCCTGTGGATCCAGCTTCAAATTGTAGTTAAAGAACAAACTTAACAATGGAGAAGATGCATAAAAATCAAAATGAGGTTTACTTTCATGATATACTTATCAATATTATGAAAGTAAACGTAAACAAAAGCATATTACAGAAAAAGCAAATCATTTTGACTATTCATTTTTATTTTATTACGGGTTTAAATTAGTAAAAAATTAATATTCGCTTTTAGTTCTTATTTTAGTTTATTGGACATCCTTATCAAATTTATGTCATGTTTTATTTCTACGATGTTGGTCTGAAAACAGTATTTTCGGAAATAATTGCAGATTTCGTTTAAACGCCATACATTTTGTACAGTCAACATATGCTGTGACGTCATAGTTGTCGTCCATTTTGTATGGAGTGTTTTTGCGAGTGGTATGAACAGTGACTTTTAAAAGCTTTATAACTCATAAATTAAACAAAATAATAATGTTTTGCGTACACAGATCGGTTTCTATTTCGCAGCACTTTCCAATACAAAATACAATATGAAAAAAATGCATCTTCCCTATTCTGATAATTTCGATGGGCACTCACGCGAAATTATTAGAATGGAAATATTAATCACTCTTGAAACCTTACACTTACAGGATCCGGCTCAGCAGAAGGGCGCGAATTTATATCTTTTGATTTCAAGAATCAGTGCGGGGATAAACGCGCATATCACGCACGTTTTGATGGCTAAGTAATGCTAAGTTATCTAGGGTACAGTGCAGTCACATCCAGACAAAATGGCCATCCCAAACAGCTATATTAAACCAAGGTACGTTCCATTACGACCAAACAACGCAGAGCAAGTGTTTCACTCTAAGTAATTAGTAGAGGGAAAGTAGAGTGCATACCTACATGGGGATGAATATTCTCATGTGTCGAGAAAATGCTTACGTTGAGCGTTTCCTACAGAGGGGCTTAAATTAAATTTCCGTGGGATTATTTACGCAAAGATACATAATATATATTTGGATGTCGAAAATAGGCCATCAAACCAAAAGAGATTGAAGCTGCAAGTCCTTAAAAATGTTTAAACAAACAATCACCACTTCACCATAGAGGTAGGTACCTGTTAACACTTTTAACACCATGTACCGCTACGCACTACGTTTGTACCGCCTAGTAAGTACCGTGTTTCCGTATAGTAGCGAATAAAGAACAGTCTACCGGCTACCGGGTTCTACGCAATAACCGTGTTAATACGCTGTGTAATAGTCCTCTAGAGTAGTCACGTACTGTTTGTATTCCTCTTTGAAATTAAAATGAAAATGAATGAAAATGAAAATGAAAGTGAAAATTATAATATTTATTTTGCATGTAGGCCACACCGGCTCTTTCACTTGTCTGAATCTACCAGCGCTTCGAAAGGTGACATCTGCTGAGAAGAAACGCCGCCGTAAGAAACGCAGCAGTAAGTCATTTATACACTTTATCATTAGATTTTTAACTAAAACTAACACATAAAAAGTGCAAAATACAAACCTAATTCGGCACAAATTAATTACAATAAATAACGAATTGGGGAGATGTATAGTCTCTCTGGACAAGTTAATTTAAGTGTCTGAGAGATGTATCATAATAATAAAAATAGTAATTAAAACACAGAAAGAACTTTTATTTTTGAACCCGACTTTACTCCTAAGTCGTAGGTATTGTTAATTAGCAAGAGAAAACTGACGTTTGCTGGATTGCAAATCTTTTTAATTTCTTTCAGCGAGAACCGTCCTTTGCTTGTTTTTAGTTCTAAATAGGAAAGTAACGAAGATTTACAATCTAACAAATCTCAATGTCACCTTACATTAGTTTATTAAGAAAAATACGACTCAATGGATATGAATTTGGTAAGTTGCAATATTGGCTTCGGAATGGGTAGGTAATGCACCTTTTTAGGGTTCCGTACCTTAAAAGAAAAAACGGAACCCTTATAGGATTCCTCGTGTGTCTGTCTGTCTGTCCATCTGTCACAGCCAATTCGCTCCGAAACTGCTAGACCGACTGAGTTGAAATTTGATACACATATGTAAGTTGGTGACCGCAACACTGACGTGTAACGTAAATAAATGAATTTTAAACATGGAAGCCACTTTTAGGGGGCTAATTAGAAAACTAAAAAGAAAAGTCTTGCAAACTATATCCTGTGACATATCAAATAAAAGGGCTCACTATGAGGATCTTTAATATGTTTTTTTCATTATTTTAAAATAGATGGTATTGATGTTATTTAGGAAAATAGGCGAAAATTGACCATTCCCCCCCCCCTTGTGTGCGAAACTAAAGGGCCTAACATTTTGAAAAAAAAAATACTTACAGAAAATAGTTCTTTACCTATCACGTGATTACAGGAAAAACTATAAGAAGTCTAATGTATTTAAAATAACATGGGAAA
Organism: Tortricodes alternella; assembly: GCA_947859335.1. Classification (NCBI taxonomy): domain Eukaryota; kingdom Metazoa; phylum Arthropoda; class Insecta; order Lepidoptera; family Tortricidae; genus Tortricodes; species Tortricodes alternella. The sequence goes on along the minus strand of OX401979.1, from coordinate 11,574,950 downwards.
TTTCATATAATCACGGAACCCTCGCATGAGTTTAACTCGCAATTGTCCGACTTGCACATTTTGATTTGCGTCTTCTATCGTTAATATTAGCAAATAAATTTTCGCTGACGTCTTCGGTTCGAGTTTGAACGGGTAACGAAATCATTTTACCCAATAGCCTATTTGTTTGATTTGGTTCCGGTTCTGCTTCCGGCCTTCGCAGAAGGGCCCTTGAGAATTTTGCACAAACGGGAGACTATAAAATTATAGTAGGTGAAAAAAAAGTCTGCCATAGGAACTGGATAGGTGGAAAACTAGCGTCGCATTGTCTTTGTTCGAACGCGGCAAATTATTCTCTTGCAATAAACAGAAAATCCAGCGGAAAATACTAAATCGGTTTCTGTAGCTGATTTGTTGATAAACGTTTGCCGAATCGGAGGTTTATTTATTCCAAGAATTTTAACCTTACTAGGTGAATTTCTTGAATGACAAACTTGTATTAGTATCAAATTTGGTACTAATGCAATCCGGTTGCAGCCCGCTTTGTCACTTAGGTAGCACAAAAGCAACTCGACACGCTGCGGCCCTAACATGCATGGCACAAAGATAAATAAGAACCGTTTATCTCTATGGCTATCTCTTTCGTCGGCACTAGTTTGAGAGAGACGCACTTAGAGATACACGGTTCTAATTTATCTTTGTGCCATGCATGTTAGGGCCGCTGGAGACATAAATCGTACAATATGAATTTAACATTGTAATGTAATTTTGGGTGTTATTGTAACTTTAAACTGACGTACACTTGGATGCTTTGTATTACCGGCTTGAGCGATACTAACATGACAATTTATCCACATTTATTGGTATTTTATCCACTTTTGGCAGTTATCGACAAATTTCACTTAGATCGAATGTCAAAGTCAGATAAAACCGGGTTTTTTATCCCGCGTCATTGGGCTAAAGGTTGTTTTTGAGAAGTTATCACAAATGATAAGACACGGTTAAAAATTAAAATGGGATTATAATAGCATGTATTGTTACTATTATATTGGCAAAATTATTTCTGACTAGCTTTTACCCGCAACTTCGTCAACGTGGCAATTTATCAATATAAGTAATGAATTTTCGTCGGCGAGTGAAGCTGTTTGTTTGCGCGTTATGGCTCTACACGATGGTCCATCTTCGTCCATCGCACAGAACGCATTTATACGTAAGAATGAGATAGATATCTTTATCGTGTAGAGGGTTCATTTAGACAATCACATGGCTGATATCATAAGCCATAGTCCCGAGGCGTCGCCGCCGGCCGGCGCGGCACGTACATACGTGTAGTGCGCGCCAACCGCTCGGTAACGCGATTTGGCCCATCACAATCGCGCCATTACTACGCCCGAGGGATTCCAATTCGCTATATTGTCTGCACATTTTCTCTATTTTCTTTGATTCCCTTCGAAATCGGCTTCCTTTACCTTATTTGCGAAAAAAGGCTTATGATAGATGCTCATTGTCGCCCCAAATTTGATTCGTGAACGCAACACGTTCAATGAGTTTATCAGTCTGGATTTACGATGTTTTGTTAAGTTGTCATGTCACGACTTTATTTGAAAGTTACTGATTAGATTTAAGCACTGAATTTAACCTGTGCATGTCTGCACCCGCTGACCCCGACACATCGCCACGGAACATCTTTAGATATATTTTAGATTTATTTAGTACTATGAGTTGTATTAGTTCATTATGTTGTTGATTTATTGAATAAATATTATCTATATATATATATTCAACGCAGACTTTTGCTGACTTGGTACTTGCGATCTCATTTATTTATATAGTCTAGTGCGATTCGCGAAAAGAAGAGGGTTGTCACTGTAATGTTCTTAGTTCGTGTAAGTACTTACTATTGGGTATCTTACGCCTGATTAAATTTTTTAATTAATTCCACTGTGAAAAAAAATACAGTTTGTTGGCGATTTACTACACAACTTCACTGCACTTGTGCACAAAAGATACATACAATGATTACAACATTCAGACTCAACAGACAGATAATGATGGATAGGCGGTGCTGTTAACAGCCACCAGATTCCTTTTTTTTTTTAAATATGTATACATATAAATATACACGCCTATACGTATATATATATATACACACACATACATACATACATATACACATACCTATTCATTTTTTACTTATTTAGCATTCCTTAATTAGGTACTCTTTTCGTTGAAGGTATCTATCAACCACGACTTCAATTTGTTTTTGTAAATGTTTTTTTATTGACACTCGTCTTCCGAAAATCTTTCATTGTTCTCGTTTATATTATACGGATGCTTAAGTACCAACATGGCCTCATTTCTTTATGATAACATTGTTAGGGTATGATAATTAAAAACCAACAAAGTGGAAACTTTATTCTAAATTTAAATAAAATTTAATTCATATTTGTTTCTTGTGCTTTCATCCAGAAGCACCCTCATCATTCAGTGTTATCGTTTTCTATGTATATGTATCATTCCTTATTTTGCACCTGTAGTTTTCAAATACTTTAGTTTATAGAAAATACACTGATGAGGCCGCACGCTACAGGTTTAAAAAAAACCATACAATCTCTCTTAACAAAGATCTCAAAGGAAGGTTTTTTTTTAATGTCAATTGACTGACAAACGAGCTGACGGCCCACCTGATGGAAAGTGGTCACCGCCGCCCATGGACATCTGCAACACCAGAGGTGCTGCCAATGCGTTGCCAGTCTAGGGAGGATGAGGAATGGGGATGGGATGGGGATGAGGGAATAGGCCTCCGGATCTCGTCACTCACCGTACGAAACGCAATAGCAAGCTATTACTTTACACCGATATTCTGTGAGAGTGTGGTACTACCCCGGTCGAGCCGGCCCATTCGAACAGTAATCATCTAGTGAGGATTACTGTTTGGCTCTACCACTACAGCCTATCAGTACAATTTCATGTAACAAGTCTCATAGAAGGTTGTCAAATGCCGTCATGGATGGTGGTTGACATGCGACTGAACCTGCGATGGTGTCAGATTCGCGTTCTGACACCTCAAAAGTAAGCATCGCGAGAATTGCTTTGAGCAGTTCCTTACTATATATTTCAATGCTCTTAATAGAATCAAAACAAAGAATACATTTACAACTGTCAAACACTGATTTCTCATCTTATCTCGTCCTAAATGATTAGAGCTAAAAGCCACTTTGATTTGGCATTCCCTAGCAGCCTAATGGGCAATCAGGGGCAAGCTCGGGCAAACGTCGTTACGGCCGTCGTCGCAGGGCTGAGGGCAAACAATGCTTGAACTGAGATGTCTCGACCTTCCAACATAATGAAATTGTCCTGTAATTTATGCTTAATACGGTGCTTGCTCTATGTAAGTGGTTTTAAGCGACGGTGTTATTTGAGTGTGTTTAAGTTTCTATAAGCAGTGGTAGCACAGAACAATATCGAGATAGAAGGAAAGAGTTCGTCGATTTGTGTGGAAACTGAGCGTGTAATATTTATGCGTAGTTAATTTGATATCACGAGTGTAATTTAGTGACCGAGCCTAGGCACCGCCACTCCCGCCGCTCCTCGCCTTGCCGCCGCCATTGTTACACACAACGATGATCTCATGACATCTTTTTGGCACGCGGGAACACTCTTTCCTTCTACCTCGATATAGTTCTGTGAGTGATAGCCTAGTGGGTTCAAATTTCGGCTCGCACTTCTGAGATTTTCGTGCGGAATTGAATTTGATATTAAGAGCATTTCGGTGAAGTAAAATATCATGAGAATACCTGTATACATCTGCGAAATAATTAAAAGATGTGTGTTAAGTCCCCAATTCGCTCTGGGCCCGCGTGGGCCTGTCCAGTCCCTCTCACTATCAGAGGAGGTCTGTCCCTAGCAATGCTTAAGTATGATGAATATGATGACAAGCAAACATGTCGACGCGGCCTATCTGAAGGAAAGTCACCGGCGCCTAAGGACATTTACAACACCAGTGGTTTAAAGTCTCCCAAATATTATATAAACCAATAAGGAATTACTCGTACATACATCGAGGCAACAGATCAACTGGGATAAGCTGATTGATTCCTCGAGTTCAATTCGTGAATTGAGCTAACGTGTTTACCGACCAATTCGCAATTACGGACCTTTATGGCCGCGGGTTGTTATTTTATTTCAGAGCCGTCTGAATTAAATTGATGTTTGCTTTTTAAAGGATATTGTAGATTTTAAAATATGTGTATTTACCTCTTACAAGATACACTTTCTTATCTGTATTCAACGATTATAATTTTTTCATCACACTTGCTCAGAAAGGGTGTTATTACACGCAGGCGTATAGAGCAGCTATAGCCGATATACCTCCCGCGGGAGTTATGGAATTTTATAACTCCCGAGGGAGTTATGAGTTTAGTTTTGAAATATAGTCACCCACTCGTACGTCATTTCAGACTAAGGAGGTATTTTTTTACCTGTACCTTTATTGTTTTTATAGACATAAAAGGTATTATTTTGAAGACGCTCAAGATCTCCGTTAATTGTTTTCCAAAATTAATGATCTAAACGTCATTTAAAAGATTTTGTTCTCCGATTCGTCTTAATAATACAAAAATAGATTAAAATTAAAGTTTTCGTTAAAAAATAAATAAAAAACCACGCGATTTGCAAGCGCCATCTATTGACAGTCTGTTTAACTAAGTTGTGATGGCCACAAACTACTTAGAAGATACTACGTATGTGATGGCTTTTTGCATATGCTGACAACAGATGGCGCTGCGCGTCGGGTAGGCTACGTACTGACCTACATTATTTGATACGATCTAATGACGATCAATATATTGTACAATCAGTGATTTTGCACGGTTGTATTTATTGGTCGTTAATGGATGATATCAGCCGTCGATATAGTCTACTCACGATCGCGCAAGCGCCATCTATTGACAAACAGTTTAACTAACTAACAATTGTTTTTTCGCATGGACAATTATATGTGGCTTTTTCACGAGTTCGTAAATTCAGTAATATTTATGTTTGTGTTAAAGACACCTACGGTCAAACAGTCAACGATGATCACATTGTAAGTGCTAACATTGTTTTTAAAGAAGTTTTGTAGCATGGGAAAGTTAAAAAAATATTAAGGTGCGTCCACATCTGACGAATACGCCGATCGCGCGCTGGTCGCGAACCACTCGCGCGAAGCTGCGTGCATCCCACGTGTATTATGCAGCGAGCGGTTCGCGACCGGCGCGCGATCGTCGCATTCGTCAGATGTGGACGCACCATAACAGTATCAATTCCCATATCTATATCTATTTTATTAACTGTCTACTTTTTGAATCTGTCATGCATATCTTATACCTTTAAACGAGCAATTCTTATTAATATATATATAATCTGAATCACGGAAACGGCTCCAACGATTTTCATGAAATTTTGTATGCAGGAGGTTTTGGGAGCGATAAATCGATATAGCTAGGTATCATTTTAAGAAAACGTTGTTTTATCCGTGTTTTCCGGTGAACATGAACATGGTGAATGAAAAACTGCTACAATATCATTTGAATACGAAGGTTAATTTCGTTACTATTCACAAAGTTGTAATTAGTGTTATGTATGTATGCATCAACGCGCCCGCCCCTCTGTCTTTAATAAAGCAGTGTGTGTATAACCATTGGCTGTTTCACTTGTCCCGTCCGATATCTAACACTGGCGGCGAGGTACCCACATTTAGAACGATAAAAATGACTACGCATTTTGGAATTTTGCCGACGTTTGACCACAATTCGCAAGCCTGGAAGACTTTTAAAGGGCGTCTATCGCAGTGGTTTGTGGCAAATAACATAAATGCAACAACGGATACGACGGGGGAGAAACGACGGGCCATTTTTTTGAGCACACTCAGCGACGGTACTTATAAGCTTGCATCGGACTTGCCAAAGGATTTGCTACAAGTACCATATGAAGACATTCTCGAGCTGTTGGGAAGCCATTTCATACCGAAGACTTTTGGTTTCACGGAGCGATTCAAGTTTTACTCGGCTATCCAACAACAAGGAGAATCGTATACCCAATGGGCTGCAAGATTGCGTGGTCTGACAGCAGAGTGTGACTTCGGTAACATCGAAGAAGCACTACGTGATAGATTCGTCATGGGAATGTTGCAAGGCCCGGAGCGCGATAAACTTTTTTCACAGAATCTCAAAGACCTTACTTTAACAAAGGCGGTGGAACTGGCGAGCGCCGTGCGCTGCGCGCGAGACAGCGCGACTGCGGGCGCGACGCAGGCGTCGTTCATGCCGCAGGAGCAGCTCTTCAAGATCGTGCAAAGTGTTAATAGTAAGGATACGGGCAGTGAAAAATGTGCAGTTTGCGGGTATTCGAATCACAAAACGTCTGATTGTCGTTTTACAAATCATAAGTGTAAGAAATGCCACGTAAAAGGCCACTTAAAAAGGATGTGTAAAAGTGTCAAATACGTTGTGGCCAATGACGTGAGCGAGGGCGATGATGGTAAGTTATTTAATATTCGTTCCGAACGCGGCGAACCAATGTCAGAGTTAGTTTCAATTTTGGGTGTGTCACTTAAGTTTGAGATTGATAGCGGGTCGGCGATCACAGCGATGTCGGAGCGAACATTTAACAAACATTTTTCTTACGTACCGTTAGGTACTAGTAAGAAAAAACTCTTATCATACACGGGCGATAACATTGAATGTATAGGCATGGTGCCGCTGCCGATTGCGTACGCGGACCGTACTCAGCTGTTAGATATATACATTGTCCGAAACGGCGGCCCACCCATTTTAGGTCGCGATTTTATTTCATTATTCAAACTAGAAATGACAACTATTCAATATTTTACTGAAAATCAGAATGAAGCCGGACAACTACCGATACTTTATCCTTCAGTATTTTCTGATAAGTTAGGGCTTTTTAATAAGTATAAGGTAGATTTGCAACTTAAAGAAGGTTCAAAACCGATTTTTTGCAAGGCACGCTCAATAGCATTCGCACTAAAGGATAAAGTGGACAAAGAACTCGACCGGCTGGTAAATTTAGGAGTCTTAAAACCAGTGGAGTATTCAGAATTCGCATCACCAATTGTACCAGTACTAAAAAATAACGGTACAATACGTATGTGTGCAGACTATTCGATCAGTATTAATAAACAGCTCGTTGTAGAACAGTATCCATTGCCTACCGTAAAGGAATTATTTGCAAAACTCCATGGAGGGGTACACTTTACGAAATTAGACCTATCGTCAGCATATACACAATTAGAGCTAAAACCTGAATCGCAAAATTTAACATGCATAAATACGCATCGTGGCTTATTTAATTATACCCGCTTAGTGTTTGGCTTAGCGAGCGCGCCGGCGATCTTCCAGCGAGCGATAGATAGTTTGTTAACCGGCATGGACGGAGTTCTATGTCTACTCGATGATATCCTGATAACCGGAAAGGATAAAGACGAACATTTACAGAGATTGAAGGCGGTGTTGCAAAGGCTAGAAAATGCAGGTTTAACATTGCAAAAAGAAAAATGTGTTTTCTTCCAAAATCAAGTTAATTATCTAGGTTACGTCATTGATAAACACGGACTCCACAAGTCACCAGACAAAGTTAAAGCTATTGTAGAAGCACCGATCCCTACAACCGTGACACAATTGCAATCGTTTTTAGGTCTGGTTAACTATTACCGCAATTTTGTACAAGGGGCATCTAGCATTCTTAGCCCGATGTATGAATTGTTAAAAAAAGGAGTTAAATGGTGTTGGACCAAAGAACATAATGAGGCATTTATTAAAATAAAGGAATGCCTAGCGTCGGATCTAGTTTTGGCGCATTTTGACCCTAACGCGAAGTTAATACTTACTGTGGACGCGTCCCCGTACGGTTTAGGGTGTATTTTGTCGACAGTACAGTCGGACAACTGCGAACGACCAATTTTTTTTTTCCTCGCGGACCCTCAATGCAGCCGAAAAGCGGTATTCGCAAGTCCAAAAAGAGGCAACTGCTATTATTTTCGGTGTGAAGCGATACCATCAATATTTATTCGGTAGATCGGTACCCTTCATTCTTCGTACGGATCATAAACCTCTGATTTCGATTTTCGGGCCGTACAAAGGTATCCCAGAAGTGTCGGCTAACCGTCTGCAGAGGTATGCGATATTTTTGAGTGCATATAATTATAAAATTGAATATATTCGCAGTGCATTGAATAGCGCTGATTATCTGTCGCGCGCTTGTTTACCTGACGAGGGAAGCAGCGGGGAGACGGCGCGGGCGCGCGGGGACTCGCAGTACGATTCATTATCAGAGGATCGAGCGTCATACGTCAATTTTGTTATTGAGGGTTGCATGCCGATAACGATCGACGAATTACGTAATGAGACAAAGAAAGATAAGATTTTAAGTGAAGTCATTAGTTTTGTTGTAAACGGCTGGCCTAGAAAAGTTAGTGATAATAATATGAAACCTTATTTCCTGTGCAAGTTGCAGTTGTCATTCGAAAATGGATGCTTAATGAGAGGCCATAAGGTTGTTATTCCAGCAACACTGCAGCTCAAAGTATTAGCAGAATTACATAACTCTCACTTAGGCATAGTGAAGACTAAAGCAGAAGCTCGATCAAAATTTTGGTTTCCTAATGTAGATGCAAAAATTGAGAAAATGATTGGTTCGTGTGAGATTTGCATTAAATTAAGACCCGCGCCCCCGCGCGCGCCTCTTACGCCGTGGAAGTTCCCTTCTCAGCCATTTACTAGGATACATTTAGACTTCTTAGGCCCGATTAACGGAAATTCTTATTTAGTGATCGTCGATGCTCACACCAAATGGGTGGAGGTGTATAATATGAAAAGCGGCACCACTTCCTCTGCAGTCATAGAGAAGCTGTACGAATTCATGGCTAGGTTCGGGTTACCAAAAACAATAGGCACCGACAACGGATGTGCGTTTACGTCTCAAGAATTTAAGGCATTTTGTTTGTTAAATGGGATCGCTCATATGACGTCACCCGCCTATCACCCGGCTAGCAACGGGCAGGCCGAGAGTTCCGTAAAGGTAGTCAAAAAAGGTATTAAGTCTTGTTTGCTTAACAGTGCCGGCGTTAAGGATTGCAAAAATAAATTACAGAAATTTCTTTTTGATTATAGAAATTCAGTACATTCAACCACAGGATTCTCGCCGGCCCAGCTAGTGTTCGGGCGAAAGCTTAGGTCGCGCCTCGATTTAATAAATCCTTTGGTTCCGTCGCCCTCTTCCACGGCATTGGCCGATTACGTAAAAAATAAACAGTGTTTACAGAGTGACTCATACAGTGGGAAAAATATACAATCATTCAAAACAAACGATAAAGTATTATATAAAAAAAATTTGAGCAATAATAAATACATTTGGTGTAAAGGAACTATAGTGAAGAAAGTTGGAAAAGTTGTTTATTTAGTTAAAGATTGTGAACATTCAGTAATTTGCAAAAAACACAAAAATCAAATAGTTTTGTATAAAGGTACTGATGAAAATTTTACATTGGACACTTTCAACTTGAATGACTTGTTCTCACCAATTCTTGGGGAGCCATCATCGCCAGACGGTGAATTTCAGGGCAATAATGATGAAGGGGAAGAGGAACGAGGTGCAATTCTAAACTCGCAAAATGAAGTGAGAAATGCATCCCCAGTAGTCCCAGCCACTTCATCAGATCCACAGGAGGAATTCCTAGACGCTCAGTCGGAGGAAGTACCGGGGGAGGAAACTGTCGAGCAATCAGATCATTTAACTACGAACAGAACAAAGCGAAATCGTCCAAAAGTAAACTACAAACAGTTCTTTTAATTTATTGGTTGGCTTACTAGTTTGCTTCCCTAGTTTGAACTAAGGGGAGGATTGTTATGTATGTATGCATCAACGCGCCCGCCCCTCTGTCTTTAATAAAGCAGTGTGTGTATAACCATTGGCTGTTTCACTTGTCCCGTCCGATATCTAACAATTAGCTTGGTTGAGAAGTCGAACGGTTCCGAAGCCAGAAGACCCCGGTTCGAGTCCAGGTGGCCTCCGCCTTTGGCGTCGGTCTTCTAATAGACTCTCGTTAGTTATCCCCTTCTTACGGCCCTAGATGCACAAAACAACGTACTATTTCATAAGCCCTAGATTTATACCAATATTATTGGTATTGATGTCATTTGTTACTTTTTAATATCTTAACTTTACAATACTTACCTATCCATTATCTGCGCCTCTATTCGGGAACGCTAAGTGAATCTGTAGCGACTCGTGAGCGAGATTTCTCATTTTCCGATTTCCCACTCTTTTGCATTACGCGTCGTGCGGAAGAGTGGGATGAGAAGTCTCGCTCGCGAGTCGCTACAGAATCACTTAGCGTTCCCGAATAGAGGCGCAGATTTTCCAAAATGTCCACTATTAAATGGCTGATCGAATGATATCACTTTTTGCCATAAAGCTGCCTGTTGTTTGCCTGCTCTTTTGCACTCCTCTGCTGCACTGGGAGTGAAGAAATAGCATAGAATGCGTGTAGATGTTTATCATCCTGGCATGTCGTAAAAGTCGACTAAGGGACGGGTCCTCTCCAACATGGTGGACTATCTGTATGGGCGATGGGCTCATCACCTGTCACCATACAGTTCATCATACCATCTTAGGACTTATTAATCGAACGTGGCCACAAGTAGTCTTGTGTTCTGCCCACCCCATTAGGGATTTAGGGCGTGATAATATGTATTGTAGTCTATAGAAAGTATTGTAGTCTAACGTTATATCTTCCCCATCTGTTGTGTCTGATGATGAGTAATTAATAACTTCTTGAAGTTCCATCCGGCTTTGGTTGGGTCATAAACAGCCAAAATTATTATAAACAGATTTCTGGACGTTCGCGCTGGAATAATCCAGCTTCATTTTCCAAAACCACATTTCAAAAAAGAGTGAAAAAGTTTCACCGCCGTGAGACGGCGAAAGTTACTGGAATACTTATGTCAACGATCGCTTCCACCTTGCGAGGCAATAACTTACCTTACCTTCAACTTTCGGCGTTATTATTCCATGAAAGACATAAAATATTCAATTACTTTCGCGGGTGTTGGCCTCTACCGAATTTAGAAATTATATCCGACCAGTAACCGCCTGCGATATTATTTTAAACAATAAAGAACACAGGTTTTCGACTGAATGCAAGAATGAGTAATCAATCGAAATGTGGAATGTGGTCTGGTGGATTTGTGTTGCTGTTACGTCGTCCAAGTTAACGACGGGCTTTACTTTAACCGTCATTTCACCACCGAAGAGTCAATACATCGTTAACCGAAACACTCCTGATTTGCGACTCCGTGTTTGCTGACAAATCTGAATAGAAAACCATAGGATGGATTTTATTCGACGCAAAACCTCTTTATTATTTCTAGCATACAATAATGAAAAGACTTTAGAAATACCATCCATATCTGAGGCTTATTCTGTTATTACTCAGCCAAAATTATCGATGATCGATCACATAGCAATCAGTGAGATTCATTGCAATGTGTTGGTGAATACATATATTTCCATTAATCCCTGAATATTCATGGATGTATCACGATATTACTTCGAAAGCTAGTTCGATTTGCAAAGCCAAATTGGTCACAATCACTGTGAGTTGCAATGTACATTTTGCATACGTTTTGAAAAATTTTTTTTATCAAACCTGTGTACCATGTATCCGATGCTTTGCGTTTAGTCGTAAACCATAATTATCAAATAATCGTATACACATGTTTTTGGGGTATTCAATCATGAATTTGTAATGAATTTCCAGTAAGGAATTTCCACTACAAATTTTTGACAGCGTCGAAAAAAATGGCTCTAAAAGATCTATAAGAAATGTATGTCCAGTTTAAAGGAATTCCTGGATTGACCTCTCTCAATCTACAACAGTGTGAGCTGACACGGTGTGAGAAGAGAACGGTGTTAATTGCCTCGTGCACTTTTGCAGGCTGTGTCAAGAGCTTAGCTAGCTCTAAAACAAGTTTGTGCTATCCCTTTCATGCTACAGTCGAGACGGATTCGAGTGGAAGAGACAAAAACGAAGGTTCTGTTTTCATGTTACTGAGTGCGCCGGTTTGCCCCAGGCTTTTAACTCTGTTATTGGTAAATTCCCATTTCGAATAGCATTAAGCGGAATATGCGCGTCCTCAAATTTATGGACATAGTGTAGAATATGTTCACGCTTTCATGCCAAAGTAAAGCGGTTAATGCTAGTGTTAATTGACTATTATTGAAAAAAAAACAAATTAATAATTTCAATGATCTTGTGCAGGATTTGAATCTCATCTGGCAATGCTGGCTAATGCAGAGGATTCTCTTGAGATATTATTATTGAGCCTAAATTACAAAATGCCATCGCAGGATTTTCTTTTTTAGGAAAGACGCATTTTAGATTTGTTCTTAGTAAAACGATTGATAGATATGCCATTGATATTATCAGTATCTGGACGTCTAGAAGTCACAAGTATAGATTTATCAGATGAGGGATGACTTTGCATATGTGTGAGTATGGAAAAGTGTAAATGTGTGCGTGTTTTGTGCCTGTTTTCAGTATGGAATACTACACGAGCATAACACCACAATCACAATTGCATCTTTTATCTGATATAGTTGTAGTCTCTTTGGAAATAGAAAGTACAACGGCCCTGCGATCTTTAGTCTCATTTAATCGAAATGAAGTAGGTTTTCCTTTCATTTGTGCACGCGCAAAGGAAAATAAATACTAATTCTACCATGAACCAGCTTTAGCCTAATCCCTTAAATTTGGTGAATGCAAGGCTGATATACACACCCTTGTCTAATTTAATGACCGTGTTGCTGGCCAGCTAAGCTCAGAAATCCTCACAAATAGATAAGAGATTCAATTTCCGTCATGCCCGTTTAATAATAGCCGGATAAGCTAAACTCTGTGCCCAATATCAACCGGTTATTTATTGGTGGTTCGACTTAATTATTTTCAGGAATTAAACTTTATGAATTTATCTTTATTAAGGACGAATAAAACAGAAAGACGGCTATTGCCGATCGAGCGTATCTACCTCCGATCCGTTTATATGTTTAAAAGTAGTAAAACAAGATAGCATCTTTTTTATTAAATATTTAAAACAAAACAACAATGCGATGCCCATGGGGTTGATATGAAACTAGCACTCGATGACTCTCCATAATCCTATAATCTATTCGAAGTAATCAACAAGTATTTCCATATAGACGCCATGGACACGGCATAATCAATTTTTTTGTTCTCTATTTTTTAGATGATATGCGGTCGGGTTCTCGAAGGCATCGTACTGGTTGATATTCAGAGGTGGTCGTGGTATGTTAAGGCCAAGTTTGTTGGCAATTTATTGCTACAATTGGGGCTATTCCAAGAAAGATTTCCTATGTCATCATTACTGGGAGCAAAAAGTTTTCTTGTAAGTTTTTTGGGATAGCCCGAATTGCAGCAATAAATTGCTCAAAAACTAGTCCAAACGGGCGCTTGTATTTTTTTATTTTTTTTATTTAAAGATTCATTTTACATTATTTGCATATTTTAAGTGCATTTATGACTGCAGAAGCCAGGGTGGCTTAAGCGCAGTCAGAGAGTTCCTGGTTGTTACAGTTTATACATAAATTTAACTTAGATTAACTAGTTAACGTTATACATATAGAGGTAAGGATTTACAATATATATTCTATGTATTTACAGGACAAGAAATATTTCTTGATATTTTTTATTGCTTTAATGTTACACAGATATAGGTCTTGTTTGTCTTTTGGAAGGCTATTTATCAATTTAGGTAAAATATAATGATACATTCTCTTGCCATATGCATTGTTACATTTGGGAAGTACAAATAAATTCATGCTATTTAGCGTTCTTAATTTACTGTTACGATGATTTTTTTGTAGGTTTACAATGTTCTTAAATTCATCTTTAAGAATAGACAGTTTTATCATGTTTTGCACGGGAAGTATACCACAGTATTGAAACAAAAGGGAATAGTCTTCTTTGTGTTTTGCTTTGATGTTTCTAGGAACGATGGTTTTTTATACAAATAGGATTAAAATAAAACTCTGAGGTTTGAAATAAATCTTACGGCTTTTATAATGACGAGGTAAGTTTGCTTTAGTTACCTAATTAATATTATATCAACGTCACAAGTTTGTACCCACGGCGCTGACTGGCTAGCAGCCGGCGGCTACGACCCGTAGCTCGTAGCTCCCGCTACGAGGTCTTAAGGGAATACTCATTCCAAAGAAAATAGCGAAGATATTATTCACTGGTTACTCGGCATAAATCTGATCCCATATTGTAGGGTTATTTAATGAGTTTTTAAACTAAACATTTACAATTTAAATAATAACTAACTATTGTTTAACGAAATTTAATTTAGTATAAGTTTTCACTTCTGTTATGAGGTCAAACTAGGAACCAGCAGCAGCAGTCTGATCACCGTATTTAACGTCTCACATTTTTTTATATATAACTCGTGGTGAAATTAAAAAGAGCACCACTATTACAACTAAATAGATTTTTAGGTCAGCAGAAAAACTTGACACAGTAAATTCGTCACTACGAATTAATATAAAATAAATCATACACATCGCTGTGACATGTTCTACAGTTTTCCAGAAAACCATTAGGGTAACTTTACATAATGGTTACGAATCTGACTTAAACAGGGACTTCTTAGTTTGGCGGCATAACAAGGTTTTAAGGCCGTTAAATGTCGGTCTTAACCGTACCCGACCCTTTAAGTCAAAATTTGTGCTTACGAGACGGGACATAATTAAGACTTTGTCTTTGTAAGCAGTAATTAATCAGAATTAATCTTCATAATTTCAAACAGATTTAACCATTATTATCCTTGGCGTTCGTAATCCTGGAAGCTGACGAGTTTAGCGACGCCAAAGCACTTTTATGTTGCGACAGTAATTTCTTTATGGTTGGACTTCTCTTTCTATTTGGGGCTTTTATATATGTTTAGCAAAGCTACCTGTTGAGTAAGCAAAGTAATGGAAAATGGATCTACGTTCATACTAAACGTTTTTTTGCCGTTACATTAGCTAACAGCGCCATCCTTGTAAATGTACAGATAAGTGTTGGCACTATAATTAGGACTTGGGTAAATGACTTGCTCAAGACGATAGACTGGCGACGTCCTTCGTCACTAATCATATTATTATCAATCCATTGAAGTATTATGTACAGATGTAATGAATAATCCGTTCCCATCGTATTTTCTCGGAAACGTTCGTATTTGTCATGCTATTTCAATCAGCCTCAGTACCCACCAAGACAGCGTAGGGGAAGCTCGCATTGCGAGATAAATAATCGATATAGGTTAATAACGATAAGTGATTAATAACTAAGTCAAATTTTTTATTCTTTTAAGTTGGTTTTCAGTTATTTTTAATAGTCATGCTGAAAACAATAGGTTCTGGGAAACGTTTAGATTGACAAGCATGTGAAATTATTTTCAACATTTATTTATATACTACACATATTTATTTTACTTAGTATACTACATTATCTATATAATTTGATCGTGGTAGTTATAACATCTCAGTGTGATATACTTCAAAGTGGTGGTTTGACATTCATGACTGATAAATAAAGTACCCTATTTATTTAATATAAATGTCACTTATTAATACAATAATTCATAGACACGTCGGCAGCATTTGGAAGTAGTCGTGTGTTCCGAGTTTTCACAATGGGAACGGATTATTCTCTACATCTGTACTAACATACTAAAACCGACGACGCGAATGAAATTTGTGCACCGGCCGAGAGCGCGAAGTAGGAATGCGGGCGCGGGGAGAGGGGCTAAGTCGGCAAAGATTATAATTTATCGACTAGAGTGACATTTAGCTTATCCTGCCTAATTGACCGAGCGAGCGCGAAGCGTCTCGGTTTCACCTTGGGCAAAACCTGCTTTCGAATGTTACTGTTCTCCTGTGCAGATCGCATTTCTCAATCGATTCTCGTGAAATTTGTGAGGAATCGATGGAACTTTTCAAATATTATACGCATGCATATAGCAATTTTAGTATTTTCTGTAATAACTCAAGTAGTTACGTTCCAAAAGCATTATTAGGTGAAGTGGAACTGTTGATGAAGACCATAGATGATCACTAGAACTACTAAATGATAACTATTTCACGGGTGGCAATTAGATTGCTGTATAAGGTTCGGAAGTAGCTTACATACGTAGCCTAAACTGGAAGAAGCATGTTGCAAAACTTAAAACTAAATTATCATCGTTCCTCTTCGCCTTCAGCATTCTTAAAGCAAACACAAACACGAAGTGTGCGCTTTCTGCGTACTATGCCTACGTCTATGCCTGGTTGCGTTACGGGGTCCTGCTGTGGGGCCATAGTGTGGATGCGCAGGATCTTTTTGTAATGCAAAAGAAATGTGTTAGAATTTTAATACATATCCAGCAAACGGAGAGTTGTAGAGCACATTTTATGAATCTACATTTGCTAACACTCCCCTCTTTATATATTCTTGAAGTAGTCACATTTGTAAGGAAAAATATTCAAATCTTTAAATTCGTCCAAAGTGCCCGTCGAAACCACCTTTTAGCCCTCCCCGAACCTAAATTAGATCTTTTTAGAAAAGGACCTTATTACCGAGCCATTAAAATTTATAATAAAATTCCTGAGACTTTTAAAGCCGAAGAAAAAGACAATATATTTATTAAGAAAATAAAGACGATGTTAGAAAATAAGTGTTACTACTCTATACAAGAGTTTATGGCAGACGACTTCTAAAATTCAAATAAGTGTATAGTCATTGTTTATGTTTAGCCCTAAGTTACTGTATTTGCTCCGCCCTAACAGGGTACATGTGTTCATACCTTAAATGTAAGACCTGTAAAATACCATGTTTGCAATAAAGATATTCTATTCTATTCTATTCTATTCTACATATGTTCATGAAAATCCATGTGGTAAAATAAAACCGGTTATGAAGAACCAGGAGTACTTTTCAACGATTGACATCCTTGCACCTTGGTTTGCAACAGTTTGTAACTGGTGATGAGCAATTGGCTTTATGTTACTTGATGTAGTAAATGTGTGTCGTTAAATCACATGATAATTCAATTTTTATTTTCATTATTATGACCCTTAGAGACTTTATACATCTCTAAGTCACTTAACTTGTCCAGACGCGGTGACTATACATCTCCCTTATTAGTTATTTATTAGAATTAATTTATACCCATTAGGTTTTTATGTTGCACATTTTGTGTTAGTTTTTAGATAGAACTGTACTGCCAAAGTTGAAAAAAGACTTACTGCTGAGTTTCTTGCGGCGTTTCTTCTCAGCAGATGTCACCTTTCGAAGCGCTGGTAGATTCAGACATGTAAAAGGGCCCAGGTGTCCTACATGCAAAAATAATATTACCATTTTCATATTTCATTTCAATAACTAAAATGAAAAAAATAATCTTACTTTTCAAAGCTTAAATGAAGACGGTTTTTTTTAACATGCTTTTTTATTATATAAATTACTAGCGGACCCGTCAGACGTTGTCCTGCAGCGCCATCTGCCGGGCTGATCATCATCGGGCATCTAAACCATCCAAGGCGCCACTCAAACGCATACAAAAAAAAAACATTCAAATCGATCCAGCCGTTTAGGAGGAGTTCAGTGACATACACACGTACAGTAGAATTATATATGTATATAAAAAGAGATAATACGTCAATGGAAAATTCCCATAGTGCCTGCAATGGACAACGGTCATGAACATGCCTGAATTCGATTTATCACAGAACATTAATAGTCAGAATACATTTAAGGTCTTGTATAACTTGGAAGAAGTGCAACAAATATAATATTTTGCTGGCACATGCGTCGTCTGTACTATGTCCCCAGTCACTCACAGACTATTATCCTATATCCATTCCTATAATATATCCTTTGAGATCACGGCTCAACAGAAAGTAAGACAACTCGGAGATTTTATAACATCTATACAAAAAGCGATTTCGTACTTATTTTTGTTACTTCCTTAATTGATAACAGGTTTTCCGATCAATCAACGGTAGGCATCTTTAATGACGCCGATAGTACACAAATAAATTTGTAGGTTAGGTTAGTTATTAACTAACGCACGTGTAAATTTGATAAAAAAAATTATAAGAAATATACTCACTTCGATTCTGCACTAAATTCGCAAAATGTATAGTTTTTTAGGCACACTTCAAAACTCTTCTCAAAACACTCAGTACCTTTTAATTTAATATTTGATCCAGCACATGGTCTACAATAACACAATGATAACAAAACTTTTTTTTAATTTGATCGCAGCGCTAACTGTCGGGACAGACTAAAATTAAAATTCGAATATTATTTAAAATTTGACACTGCGATGGTAGCGCCGTGTAAAACATTCCAAAATCAACAACTACTAATAAATTAAAAATTAATTAAAAAAACATTGTCCAGCGGACAAAATTGTGAATCTAAACCATTCCCAGATCCCCTTGAACACACACAAAAAATTTCATCAAAATCGGTCCAGTCGTTTGAGAGAAGTTCAGTGACATACACACTCACAGAAGAATTATATATATAAAGATAGGATTATTTTGCTATGTGAGCTCACAGAGCCAAATAAAAGAACGAACGAACGATTCAAAATGAAAGACATACTTAATGTGTCCGCATCTTTCTTGCCGCCGTACTCCATCTTAGCTTTGCCGAAAAATGGTATATTACACTTAGAAGTATGACATTTAAAAAAAAACCGATATACCTAGGAATACCAACACATCGTACATGTAGTTTATTCACCCCGACCCACATTACTAAATTAAACTTTGTTTTAAACAACCATTTTACGGTGTCATAATAAACCGCGAATCTTTACGAGTGCGACTATAAATAAAAGCCAGGTGAGGTGTATTGCGTTGTGGGCGTTAATGGCCGACCATAGACCAATAAAATCCACTCATTGTTTCATTGCGTAGTAATGATTTATGAATTACGCCTTACAAAGTACGTGTAATTTAGTATTGATTTACCCTACGCACTTGGGATAATCAAATAGATTGTTAGAATAAACCAGAATCCTTAAATTAAAACTCATGAGGCATTATGAACACTGGAACTAAACGGCTTACTTACGATACAGGGGTGTGATTCTCTTATTTTCGTTTATGAACTCGCCGGCGAGCCTTACTTGACCCGTCAGGGCGTATAAGCTATAAGTTCGGGCGTGTCTTGGACTTTCGTCGTTTTCGACGCAAGCGGCCACGGAAGTAGCAACGTAACTCAACATAATGCCTGCGAGCGTGCGGGTCAAGTTATGATTGTCGGATGAAACGAGAGACGAATTGGGTAGTTGACTATAGTAACAAATATTAAAATATTTCTGTGGCATGATAGCTTAACCCTCAATAATACACATAGAACAGGCGCCTCATTCGGGAACGCTAAGTGATTCTGTAGCGACTCGTAAGCCAGATCTCTCATCTCGCTCTTACGCATTTCGCGTCGTGCGGAAGAGTGGAATGAGAAATCTGTCTTACGAGTCGCTACAGAATCACTTAGCGTTCCCGAATGAGGCGCCAGAAGTCGTGTAACAATAAATCAAGATTATTTATATTTTAATACGTACATACACATACATTATAGCATCACGCCCGAAGTCCCTAATGGGGTGGGCAGAGCCACAAGATTACTTGTGGCCACGTTCGATTAATTAGTCCTAAGATGGTATGATGAACCGTATGGTGACAGGTGATCAGCCCATCGCCCATACAGATAGTCCACCATGTTGGAGAGGACCCGTCCCTTAGTCGACTTTTACGACATGCCAGAAATTAAGCATCTGCACGCATTCTATGCTATTTCTTCACTCCCAGTGCAGCAGAGGAGGGATTTTAATAATTGAATACCATAATTTTTTACTTCTAAGTCACGTGACATAAAACACTAACCACGATGCCATAAAGTCATAGCAATCGGGTGCGTTCCGACCCACAGCGCCAGATCGCGCTGGCGCTCATACCGATATATCGGGTCGTGCATTACCTGTTAGCACATTATTGGCTCCCGCTTCTTTACATTTGCCAGTGCAATGACGTCACATGCGAGAGATGACAGTGGAGTGGAGTGGAGTGGAGTGGAGTGGGTGGTGCGTTTTGCGGCATATTTAAAAATGCTAAATATTTTTAGTATTTTTTCCTTGAAAATGAGGAAAATTAATGACGAAAATATTTTTTTCACATTCATATACAGTTAACAAGCAGGTTGAAATATTGTTTGAAAAGCAGTCAAGAACCGAATTGACTACTGACTACATTTGTTACAGATAACATAGCAGGAATGCCATTCCTGAGAACAAGCCGTGTTTATTTCAAGTATCCTTACTAGTATTGTAATTGTGAAAGACTTAGGTTTCCCTCTTTGCGAGTTACATCGATAAAAGCCAATTTTCCATTAAAAACCGGTCAAGTGCGAGTATGATTCTCGCGCCGAGGGTTCCGTACTTACTTATAAAATAGAAACAGTACCTTGAAAGTATGGAACCCTATAAATGAAAACAAAAAAATGCTTTTATCAACGGGCAAACCATTTACAACCTACCTATGAAATAAGACAAAAAATAACTTTCGCAAGCTTCTATCTCCGTGCAATCGTTGAGTGTGATACGTATTAACTTTTTTTTTATGTGATGTAATTACAAATTTACGGTATTCGGACTTTTTCCTTTACGTGTGCTGTAAGACCTCTTGCCAAATTTCATGATTCTAGGTCAACGGGAAGTACCCTATAGGTTTTGATTGCCTTTGGATTCCCTTAAAAGTATCCAAATATGTGGCATAAACGGTCGTATCTTTTGATTGCGGTGACATAGAAGGTTGATTTTTTATACCTTCAAGATAATGCAGACCTTACCTGAGTATTTGATATTAATTTCAACTTGATACCTCCACGTGTTCCTGAGAAAAGGGTCTTGACACACAGACAGAAAGAGAGACAGACTGATGGACAAACAAGTGATCCTATAAAGGTTCCGTTTTTCCTTCCAGGTACCTAAACCTAAACACAAAGTGCAACTTTGTAGCATGCAAACTTTGAAATTGCATACCTTATCTCATAACGAATTTCGGAAATGCTAAGGTTTTATGACGCGGGAAAAGCTAGCCTTTTTAATTAAACCAAGCACGAGAAATAAAATACTCTACCCTCGTTTATACTAAACTTTTGACAGTGCGCGCCCCAAACCTAGAAAAGCAACTGTTTAATTCCGCAGTCCCCGGTCGAAATTAGAAAGCCTCGTAAATATTTAGGGATGGCTTATTTTATTACTGTAGGAAGCAAATATAGGGGAAGAGCAAAAACCGTTTAGTTATTTCAATGGCAGGCGTTCTTATTTTATTTCGTCTCTTGGCTAAAACAAATGAATGGCAAGCTCTGCAAGTAATAACTGAGATTTTGAAACAAAACGGGAGTGAGATCATGATTATCTTTATTGTAATTTGCGAGACGAATTCTTTTATTTTAGAGCAAATCGTTAGAGCTGAACGTTACATTTTATCCAATAATTAAGTTAATTTTACTCATTACAAAGGCATTTTTTTTCTCACAAAAATGCTGTATGAAAAAGAGCCATTCTTTTGTACAGGGTTGAGTGACACTTGCACCCGTCCTCGTTATTTCGAAAGTTACTGGCGTCAAAGTTAACTAATTGGTTGATGTCTGGCAACTTTGTCATTGTCCCTCCCGGCGGCCTCGAGCAGCATCCGAAGGGCAGCAAGAGGTTGTTTTGAGGCTTGTCAACTTTACCCATCATCATCATCATCATTTCAGCCGGAAGACGTCCACTGCTGGACATAGGCCTCCCCCAATGATCTCTACAACGACCGATTCTGTGCAGCTCGCATCCAGCGGAGACCCGCAATTTTCATCAGGTCGTCAGTCCACCGTGTGGGTGGTCTGCCCACGCTGCGCCTTCCGGTACGTGGTCGCCGCTCAAGAACTCTGCGACCCCATCGGCCATCTGTTCTACGAGCTTTACCCAGCATGCATTAAATTCCCTGCTATAACTTACTTCACTTTAGAAGACCTCGACGTTTATTGAGGAGGAGAGGATTCATACAGCCAAATAAAATATCGTGTAACATCGATAAAAACTTTTATTGATAAGAGTCGACCGACAGTCAGTCACTTTCTTCTATTAAGCGTACATTTCTCCCGAAATCTCCATAATTTTGTCTGCTATATGATTAAGTTGAATCGTTAATGTTACAGTGGATACAAGACACAGATGTCGAGCGACACGGGGCGGGGACGGGCGCGCGGCGGGAGACCGACGGAGCGGCGGAAAACGCGCGCCCGCTCATCACAAATATATTTCTCTATCTAACAATAAGTCCATATTTTGATCGCTAATATTAAAAATTTACAATGAAAATAGAATTCACTCTAAAAATAATGGCACGCGAAGCGGGCGTCGGTCGCGGATCTAAGCCTGGTCCGATCTTGTTCGAATGCATAGGTTTCCCCTTTGATCTGCGGATTTGCGATTATATCGTTTAGTGTTCATGCATTCGCACATGTAAAGGAAGAGCTTAACCGGGACGACCGGCGCCCGGCTCAACGCGCTGACTATCACATTGAAAGATTCATAAAGTACAAAAGATACATCCACGCGACGATGGGTTATGGCCAGGGTACGGCGGGCCGTGCCTCTAGACCGTGAGCCATTCGCACCTCTCTCTTCCCTTAAGAAATTAATCAGTAACGACTAAGTAATTTACAAGAGTTGACTGCACAATTTGCCCTACACGAAAAGGTCTTTTATTGATGAGCACAGGGTTGCGTCGCAGCCCTGCGCCGCGTCGTCGTCGTCGGGCCGGGCGCCGGTCCAGCGCTCCCCGGCGCGGCCCGGCGGCGGCGCCTGGCTCACGCCTGCCGCTTCACGGCTCTTGACGCGCCCATCACCACTGCCCTTTGCTGTCTCCTTTATGGTGGTGGCAGTTGCAGAGGTTTGGCCAGCATCGCCCACCCCGCTCTTCCTTAAAAATACTTCGATAGCACTGCCGAGGGCGCTCGCATCCACAATGGATCCGGACGGCTGATCCCACACGACGGCAGCTACGTCTCCAGGGGCATGTTTAGAATCCGGAGCAAAAGTGACTTTACCTTTCTTGGGTTCGTTTATTTTCTTCTTGGTTGCGAGTGTCTGATGTCGTCGCGTAAACCAAGTGGTGCCAGATTCCGCAGGCTTGTCGCGTAGAGAAGACGCATCAAAACTGCTGGAGCGCGTGTCGGCGAGACGCCGCACTCGTTCGGGCTTGCCGCAGAGGTCTATCTCGGTCGCGGAGGAGGTGAGAGCGGTAAGCATGTGGTGGAGATCGGTGTCGGTGCAGACGACGCCGGCGCCGGTCCGCGGCGGGATGGGGGGCGGCGGCGGCATCTCGGAGGCGCGGCGGCGTGCGGGGAGCGGCGGCAAGGGTGCACCCACGAAGTCCGAGTGCCGTCGCCCGCGGTTCGTGTAGCGCACGGACCCGCCTATCGGCGAACGCTCGTCCATCGGTTGCACTTCACACACGCGTTCACTTGAGGTGTTCCATAGCCGCATGCGTACTTTGCGTGCTTGTACGATGTCGTCCATTATGTCGAGTTGTAAATTGTGGGTGCTGCCTAAGGTTTCGGTTGCTGGATGACCTGAAACAGGCCCAGTGATTAGATCCTGAACTTGGAACGGCTAGGAAGGCGTGTTTCAGGTTTACTTTACGACGACATGGTGCTATTGGGGCCCTCTGCCTGTGCCATCGCGACACTGCTTAATAAATGTGAGGCGTATGCCGGGGCCCATGGACTCAAGTACAATGCGAACAAGAGCGAAGTCATGGTATTTCAGTCGCGTGAGTTTAAGGCGGAGAGGGTACCAGCAATATTACTCAGGGGAATCCCTCTAAACCGAGCTACTAAATTCAAGTACTTGGGTCACTGGGTCACGGAGTATCTGTCGGATGACATTGACATTGAGAGGGAGCGCAGGGCGTTGGCTGTCAGGGGTAATATGTTGGCACGCAGGTTTGCACGCTGTACGAAAAAAGTAAAGGTAACTTTGTTCAAGGCCTACTGCCAGTCCTTTTATACGTGCAGCCTGTGGATCAGCTATACCCAGAAGGCAATTAACGCCCTGCGCGTTCAGTACAACAACGCACTTAGGATGCTGTTGGGTTTGCCAAGATACTGCAGTGCCTCGGGCATGTTCGCGGAGGCGAGTGTTGACGGCTTTCACGCCATCATGCGCAAGCGGGCGGCCGCTATAGCGCAGCGCGTACAAAGCAGTGCCAACAGCATCCTGGGCGTGATAGCATGTAGACTAGACTGCCCCTTTGCCAAGCATTGGGACAGTCTCCATGCTGTTATTTCGTAAAAATATTATTATTATTAATTTTAATTGTATCAGTATTATTGTTATTATTACTAATTTTAATTTTTGTATTTTATATTTTATTTTGATTATTGTTGTGATTGTATTTACTGTTCTGTATGGATCATAGTTATCCGAAATAAAGGTTTTATTATTATTATTATTATTTACTTTACGTATGAGCCAAACCCCCTGATACTAACATTTTTTGATGGAGTCCCGGCGGCGGCCGAGCGCTGGGAATGCTGCAATGGATTCGCGCCGGCCTCGGCCAAATAGTGCTTGCGGTACCCGCGATATTGTCACAACGGAATGTCTGAAAATTAAACAAAATTGAGTTCTACCTCTTTCACTCGGGTGACACCATACCAACATAACACAAAAGTAACACGAATCCACCTTTCAGATTTGAGAGAGTTCATGTCGGTTGCATTTCGTGTTGCTGTTGTGTTGTCTAAGTCCACGATGGCCCTACGATCTCGCTCATTTAAAAACTTCCGTAAATAATCCTTTGGATACGGCTTTAGCTTTAGTTTAGCTTTTAAGGTGAATAAGTGTGACGTTCATATCTAATTTTGTAAATGTATACCTTCGACCACCTGGCGCTGCCGGAGGGGCCTGGCTTAGCGTAGCAAGGAAAGCTGCTTCTCGGGCCTCACGAGCCGCTCCTTCACCTCGTTCAGATAGTCGGCGAACCTATAACCAACACATGCTCAGTGGCTCAGTCTTACAGTCAAATAGAGCGCTACTCTAATATGCGCTAAGTTTGGCAGTCCACGTGTCACTTTATGGTATTGCCGGTTGTGTTTAGACCCTTCCTGTAACCGCTACAACTTAAGTATATTTTAGATATGTCAGCATTAATCAACTGAAGCGATGGTGAAAATATGCTTTAACGTGGTTCATCTATTCGAATTGAAAAGCACGGCCGGGCTTATCAAGTCATCACCGGGCTAAATAATCCATAAAATGTCCTCGATTACACTGCCGCCACATTACCCTGGTTCCAGTAAATGTTTCAGTGATCAGTTACAGCCTTACTATTTAAAATGAGGAACTAACCTGACGACAATCCCTAGAGGTAATTTGGGGTCGGACGGATATTCTTAGTCGATGGAGAGGCCATGCGTGGGGTGTAATACGACTTACCTGACTAGCAGTAGGGCCAGTAGTGCAAGATGGTGTAGGCAGCGAGTGTTTGCGCGTATCGCGCCACGGCGAGAGGTGGTATGGGTCGGGCGGAGACTCTTGGTCGATGGAGAGACCGCGTGCGGGCACGGGGCAGCGGTAAACGGCCTCTTCTTCTGCGCCGCTCTCTTCCACCACGATCAACGGTTCACCACCGCCCAGGATGGCCATTGAGCCGCGCCGCATCATACCTGGACAAAACGTACTGTTAAGGAAATTGCTGAAAATGTATACAATATCAAATCCTAAACAATGCAGTTACAGTGCTTGAGGCGTCATCCCAATTAGCAAGTGTAGCATACAAAAGATCGCATTATATCAACATCATACTAATAATTTTGTAGTGTCTTAATTGACGTTCACGTGATTAATTTGCTTATCAAAGGACATCGTCACATCATAGTATAAAGAGGGGGAAGTAAGTTATCTTCATACAAACGCATCGCGCGCGGCTTGTATGTGTGCGCCAAAGTACCTATCTATGCGTCGCCGCACGCACACATAAACAAAATCTCGACCCGTTTCTCAGTGCGCCAGTCGGGGCTAACACCGCACGAGGTTCGGGCGTCACGGCTTTTCGGCACCGCTAAATGAATGAAAAATGTGTGATAATTGCAGGAGAACGTATATTGCTGTGTGTTTGGGCGTCTTAATAATTCACTGATTCCAGAATTGTCTCTGTTCAGATTACCTATTGAACAGAGACAACCCTGAGACAGTAGGCGATATCGCGGATTGGGCCGGAGATAGCCTACTTCCCCTCTTTATACTATGATCACAAAGATCACATCGCAGCGCGCACAAATGAATGTTAATTACAACGACGCCATTATAGCCAGAAGATGCGAAGCTCACATCCTTAATCTATCCCCAAAAATATTACAAATTACATCGCTAATGGGGACAAAAAGTGTGCATGTAAACTTTTGAGGATATCCCGAATTGCAGCAATAAATTGCCGAAAAACTAGCCCGTTAACGAGCCCCTTTACAGATAAGATACATTTCATTGCTTTTGTAACGGAATATCGCAGGATCATTTGACACATACGTCATTTAATTTCACACACCCGCGTGGTTAACCGTTGAAATATAACTTTCAAGTAATACCAAGGCTACTTGAAAAGATTCATAGAGTAGGTAATATTAACCCTTAATGTATATTTATTGATTTCAGTGCTACGTTCATAGTTCATTGAGAGCCATAAAGGAGGCTTGGTAGGTAAGGGAGCGTTCAAGTATTACGTAACGCAATTTTCGGAGATTTTTGACCCCCCCCACCCCCACATGTAACGCGCCGAAACGTTCCTATGTACCCCCCCTCCCCCCTAGTAAAACGTTACGTAACCACTTTTACATTTTTACCTAAAAAAATGTTCAAGTGATCATTCCATTTAAAATCTTGAGAAAAAAAAAACGTTTAAAAAAATGCGTGAACGAATACGCGACCGTTCCGAAGGTTATATAACGTAACGCGTAGTTCAAATCCCCCTCCCGCCCCTGTTACGCATCGTAACGTTTTACAAGACCCCCCCCTCCCCCAAATTCGTTACGTAATACTTGAACGCTCCCTAATCAATGTTATTGATATTTTCGTTAAAAGGAAAATCAGAGAGGATTTGAGGCTATTTTCATTCAGCACAATGGAAGATAGTTTTATAGCGCTATCAAAGCGTTTTATTACCCGCAACGAATAAAAATATAATTTAATGATAATATCAAGATTGGAGCAATTCACCTCTACATATAAGTTTGATATTTGATAACAATTAAAAAGATTTAAGACATGTTTGTAAAAATAGGACGTTTTAATTACTGAGTTTATTAAATTATTCTTTGCGGGCTCATAAAAACATTGCTATTATTACGGAATGTGGGGGTAGATTAACCCTGACACGCATCGCCAACGTAATATTTTTGTCACCTTATTAGATTAGATACTGGGTCCAAATCGAAACGGGCGTTTTCTGAATTTAAAATTTCCCAGATTTAAAATAAATAAGAAACCACAAACTCGATTTTAAATAGCACAAAGTTGTCAAAATCAAGTTCTACATTTCTTATTTTAAGCTTAGTGACTTTTAAATTTAGCGAACCCACTTTCGAACTGGTCCGATTGTATATTTTAAAATAAGTGGATATTTAAAATAAATATGAGTGAATAAGAGTGAAATTAAATTCTAAACATACTAATGTACAACTTCTGTTATAACTGTTGTGTTTTTAAATTTTCTTCTTTTGTATTTTTAACTAATTGCTTGCGAGTTTGCCGGCTTTACAGTAGGCTTTTTCCAAACCGGAAAGGTAGGTAGATTCTACCCTTGCCCTTCATAAGAGCTTGTAAGAGAAAAATAATGACTTTAACTTTGACTTTGAGTCATCAAAGCTAACTATGGAAAATGATTTTTTTGTCACAAAAGCGATACTTATATTTTAAGGTACTTTAGCCAGTTAGAGATATATTCATGATGAACTTCGGTGTTGTAAGAAGCTTGATGTTGTGTTAAATAAAAGAAAAAGCGGCTAAGTGCGAGACGGACTCGCGCACGAAGAGTTCCGTACCACAATCTATAAAAATGGCAAAAAAATCACGTTTATTATTTGTTGTTATAACGGCAACAGAAATACATCATCTGTCTAACTATCACGGTTCATGAGATACAGCCTGGTGACAAACGGACAGACAGACGGACGGACAGCGGAGTGTTAGTAACAGGGTCCCGTTTGATCCTTTAGGTACGGAAACCTAATGAGTTCTTAAACAGCATTTAGAGTAATATACAAAATTAACCTACTTGTACGTTTTTATATTGAATAGGAGAGGTTGTACTAACTTTATTATGTATAGGTACTTTACGTGAAAATGCGGTGAACGCCGAGGTTATATTTAAGATCTTAAGAGGTTAAAGTATCCCCACAATCCGTTAGGGAGTTTGTAGAATCACTTATCACTCTATTTTCCTTAATAACTAAAATACATTAATTATTAACTTGCTAAAAGAGTATCCACTACAGCTGATGGTTCCATTTAATCTTTAAGGGCACTCAAGTTCCGGTTCGTTTCGGGGCGATCGCGATCTTATAGTTAGTAAAGGTCTGTTTGATTTTGTTTATTACCGGAACGAAAATCGTTTGAACTAGTTACACTGTTTCACTTAATTGGAATAGCTCCAAGTTTGCTGGCGTTCCATTTAAGTAAGTCTTTCAATAAAATAAGTTAACAATGATAATAGGAAGAATATAACTACATAGAAACGTAATATTATAATAATAAAATTTGAATGTTAGCGCATTATTTTTTTTATATTTTTGTAGTGGTAGAGCCAAACAGTAATCCTCACTAGATGATTACTGTTCGAATGGGCCGGCTCGACCGGGGTAGTACCACACTCTCACAGAATATCGGCGTAAAGTAATAGCTTGCTATTGCGTTTCGTACGGTGAGTGACGAGATCCGGAGGCCTATTCCCTCATCCCCATCCCATCCCCATTCCCCATCCTCCCTAGACTGGCAACGCATAGGCAGCACCTCTGGTGTTGCAAATGTCCATGGGCGGCGGTGACCACTTTCCATCTGGTGGGCCGTCAGCTCGTTTGTCAGTCAATTGACATAAAAAAAAAAAAAAAAAAAATTATAAGGGCCCAGCATTGTGCATCTGCAATTTCATACGATATCACTAGGATTTCTATAAAAAAACGCGGAAACTTACTCTCAACGAGATTAGTCAATCACAAGAATCGACTTATAAATCTTACCATCATTTAAACTTAAATTATTATGTTCAGGCCTCTTCATAATGCCGATTAAAATATACAATAATCTTCCTAAATTATTCAAACAAGAAACGAACGATAAATACTTTATGATTAAATTTAGGCATCTATTAGTTACCAAATCTTATTATACGATCAATTAAAACAGAATGAGGTTTGAAAAAGTAAATAAAAGTTCCACCCTTAAATAGAAACATTAAATAATCCATCGCAATTAAAATTCGGTTTATTAAAAACGTTGAAGGTTCAACACACGGCTTTAATCTCCTGGATTCAAATTACTTTGCTTTGCTTAGATAAAAATTGACACAAAGTATTTTTAACTATACAAAGGGGAAAGAACTTCAAAAATTGTAATAATTGTAAACTAGCTTTGGCCATGTAGTGTTTAATTATTGTTATTCTATAGGAATTATTACATTTACCGGGATAAAAGTATTGCATATGCTAATCTGGGATATAAATTGTCTAGATACCAATATTCATTCAAATCCGTTTTGCCACTGACGCGTAAATGAATAACAAACATCTACGCATTTGCATTTAGAATATAAATCATTTTATATAACATGTTGACATAAATGTCTACTTACGGTCATTTTACAATTTGTATTATAAATGTGAATGTAGATAGAAAGTTACTTAACCAGTTAGAAAACTGAAAGCTTCATGCATGGCTTAATGGAACGTTGCCGAGTCCAAAAAAGGCTTTGAAAACATTTTTAGTCTCATCGTTAGCGAAAGCTTTGAATTTTCTTAGTCGCTGTAAATTGGTTTTATAAGTAATAATTACTTACAAGCTACTGGTAAAATTTTACATTACAAACGAAGTATAGAGTATAGATCTACCAACTATTTGGTGGACTGTCAAATTAAATATCCAAGCAAAACATTACTTCATTATAATGCTATAAGAGCTTTGACCGTCAGTTCACTCGAGTACAGAAATGTTTATTTAATTAATCTTTTTTCACAAATAAAGTAAAAATGGCATTCTCTACCAGTCAATCAACAGGTCAATCACAGAAAGCTGGCAGAAATTATGAAAAATAAAATATAATTAATTATCGACCGAGCGAGCGAAGCGAGCGAAGCGTCTCCGTTTCAGCTTCGGCAAAAATGCTTTCGTATGTCCAATGTCCAGCGGATGTCCATTTGTTCTCGTCTACAGCTCGCAGTTCTCAACCGATTCTCGTGA
Source organism: Tortricodes alternella (assembly GCA_947859335.1). Lineage (NCBI taxonomy): Eukaryota > Metazoa > Arthropoda > Insecta > Lepidoptera > Tortricidae > Tortricodes > Tortricodes alternella. The sequence continues at coordinate 11,544,369 of OX401979.1, read as the reverse complement.
AATTTTGTGAGGAGGTTCAGTAAATATATAATTTTTTTTTGTCGATTCAGTTTTTCGAAATATTTAAAAATGGCGGAGATATGGAGGTTTTTGCAATTACAAACTTACTGGCGGTGTTGGCAAACTGACTCGATGTATGGAGATATCAGTTTTTCAACGGCAAAGTTAAGTTTGTCGCAAGCCCAATCATTATTTCTTACTTTTTCAAAGGGTTTTTGTTTTAGATTCAGTTTTTTTAAGTCTTTTGTATCGAGGTCTACAGCTCACAGAGCCACTAGTATAGATAGGTATATATAGGGCGTCCCACGGCTATGCCACATGGAGGGAAAGTATCTTAAATATTGTAAATAGAACATTTTACTGAAAGAAGACTTAATTTTAATTTAAAAACAATTTAAACTGCTTTCAAAGATTTTTGAATAACCGCCTGTCTGAACCCGGAATCGAACCCGCCAAATGGTAAAAAAAATATCCGTAATTTTACGATACAGATCATAAGGCTCAATTGTAAGGATTCTATTTTTCCAAATAACATAGCATCTTAAATAAAAGGAAGGCCATGAAATTTTACATTTATTTAAAATGATTACGTTTTGCTTACAATTAATTAAATTTAATGAAATAATGCTCAAAATGTTTCCCATTCTGTAGGGTGAAGGCGGTAACAGTGGATATAGCGACAACAGTGGCGCACTAGCCGTTTTGTCAAAAATATTATAGATAGCTTTCTTTCTTTCGCACTCTTCGGAAGGTCTCCCGATAGAAACAGTTTACAACCAGTTCGCTTGCGTCAGCTATGTAACGAACCCGTGTAATTAATGTTTTTTTGTTTTGACGAAAGAAAAAGTGAATTTTAAGGTAAGGTGTACTTTCTATTTTTTCACGAACATTTTGTTTTACTAATGGATTAATATTTTTGCTGAGAAATAAACTTAATTGAGGTTATTTAGACGTATAATGCACTTCGATTTAAGCAAAACTATCATGCATGGTATAAGTTATATCCAAAATGGCGGTTTTGTACACAGTGGCTCAAATCGCTTGAGTACACAGTGGTCCATGATACACTGTGGTGACTGTGTACTATAGGTACCTACTGATAATAATTGCTCAAACATTAGTTTAGAAAATTTTACAAGATGTAATAATTTTCGTTAAGTTTCCCTTTCAGGTTGGCTCGTCCAGCAAGGCCCCGTAAAATAGGGAAACACAAAGATGACGACATGAAAAACCCTTTAAAAAAAAATTGGTATGAGCGAGAGAAAAGAGTCTAATGTTTTTAAATTTAAGTAACTTGATTATAAATTTTAAGACAAAATATATTTATTATTTAATGTTACATTTATTGTTTGGTTAATTCAATAAATAAAGACTGATAAAAAGCCGAAAATTACATTATTATTTGGGTTATAATTATAGATGATTCACTGTGAACTTGCCTGATTCACTGTGAACTGAGGGCCGATTCACTGTATGCCACCCCCAGTACACAGTGGCTCAAATAAGTTTTGTTGTTAAATACTGTTTATTTTCCAAAATATTACCTTGTGGTACTAAATCGATTAAAATATTCAATATATATTAGTTACACTATAATACTAATCCTTTTGCATCTTTCCAACACTCGTCGAAATCAAGTGACATCGCTCGAAAAAAAAGTGACCCACTGTTGCCGCCTTGACCCTAGTAACAATTTCGCTCCTTGTTGATTTATTTATCTTTTCATGGTGAATGTTTAAAGATTAAGTTCAGTTTGTAACTTCTGCACATTTTCATACTGCTACTAGTAAACTAAATCTTTTACATAAAAAAAAACCGGACAAGTGAGAGTATAACTCGCGTGGAGAGGGTTCCGTTCCATACATGATTATCTCAAATTTACTACGTTACTTTAAATACCATAGATTTCTTATAGGTTTTCCTGTAATCTATAGGTAAAGATCTATTTTCTGTATTTTTTTTTAATTTTACCCCAGTAGTTTCGGAAATAAGAGTTGGGGGGGGGGAATGGTAAATTTTCGCCTATTTTTCTAAATAACTTCTAAACAATATTACTTGAAATTCAAAAAAATATATATTTAAGATCCTCACAATAAGCCCTTTCATTTGATATGTCACATGATATAGGTTGCATAACTTTTTTTTAACAAAAGTGGCCCCCATGTTTAAAATTTATATATTTACGTCACACCTCCGTGTTGCGGTCACCGACTTACATATGTATACCAAATTTCAACTCAATCGGTTCCGTAGTTTCGGAGAAAATTGGCTGTGACAGACGGACAGACAGACAGACAGACAGACAGACAGACACACGAGTGATCCTATAAGGGTTTCGTTTTTTCCTTTTGAGGTACGGAACCCTAAAAACCAGTGGGGTTGGCTTTGGGGATTTCGGCGGCTATCTAACTGGTCCATAAGTACCGATTCAGGAAGGAATATTTTCATTAAAGTAGTCCCTTGTTCTCCGACTGCTATGAGGCGGAGCCCCATCTTGCTGATGAATGATATTTCGTCGTACTGCATCGGGAAGATTACTAATCTCGCCTTATAAAATGTCAAGTATTTTCAATGGATCTTACTACTACCTACTGTTCATCTTGATTTAGTAAATGCTTGCGAAACTTGCTCTGTTGAGACGGAGCGCATTCAAGAGACGAATTGCCTGAAGAGCAAAATAATTTGACGTGAAACCAGAGTGGTGAGAAGGAATCGTGAGTTTCAGAGAACAAGATGAGCGCAGGCTACAACCAGGACGGGCAGTATCAAAATTGAATTTACCTTTGAGATAGCCTGGAGCAGAAGGGTCGAACAGGATAGAAAAAAGAGAACATAAAATTCTGAGAGACCAGCGATGACGGATGGGAAGCCAGTTGAGCTGACGGCGATCGTATTTCCGAAAGCCAAAATATGATATTGTTAAGGAGGCGATCCAGCCTATTGAGGAAATCCTGGCTAATGTTGGTGGTGTACCCCTCTGGATAATCAAGCAGCACAAGAGTCTGCACCAGTAGTCTTGGTACTCACTGGGAGGAAATACTTATGTCGATAAAGGATTTTCTCCCAGTGAGTACCAAGACTTTACTGTTGGTAGAAATCTACTCTTCATATTATCTGCCTTGTCTAAAGTGCCCATATAAGCAAGAATAAATTAAAAAGTACCTGTTCAAAGTGTAAAAAAAACATATGAATACTAAGACAAACTGCCGATTGCCGCTTTTTGGTCACAAATGTGTCTTAAAATGTCATTTTAAGATAGCAATTTGCAGACATAACTTTTCGTAACAAAGTTTATAATTTTTTTCGCGTATCAATTCATTATTTAGTTCCATTCTATTAATGGTACGCCACCTTATCCAGTGGTCTCAAAAAATGAATACTAGAACTTATACTTATGGCATGGTCCCGTTGATCCCTTCAGGTATGGTACCTACCCTAAGAACTGCCTCCCTTCCTGACATGTACGGTGAAATTATGGCACCAACCTCCGTCAACGGTGTTTCAGAACGACTTTGACATTGGGGCCTTCAAAAGAAGAGTTTATGTTTCGCTAAAAGGTCGGCAACGGCTTTAATAACTCATTAAGGGTTATTGATGTTCATGAGCGGCGGTGACAGGTGACTCGCATGCTTGTTTGCCTTCCTCTTATATAAAAAGAATAAACTTCAGAGCGTAAACGCAATCGGTGTATTACGTACATTATTATGTTTTTTGGATTATGTCAGTTTTTGAGTATTCTAACCAGTTATGCCAGCTTTATAAAGGAATATAACAACTAAATCTAACCATTTTATATAACTTCACTTGTAAGCATGTTTGGGTCAAATCTCGATACTTAATCCAGTTAAAAAGATTATAAAAAATGCAATTTTTAACAAAAACTTATCACAGTTATTTTTGGGAGATCATTATAATAAACGCAAGCAGGTCAAACCAACAAGCTAGCTTCTTAGATAAGCTAAATCTAAAGCCACGAGTTAGCTCGGTCTCATATCAACAGGTAGGGACAAGGTCTCGGCACTGACCTGATTGTGCGGCCTCGACCCGCCACAGCGAGTCCCGGTACAGTGCGGAAATATCCGTCCAAACCACGCCAAGCTGTGTGCATTGCACAAAAACTGGGATGTGATTCCTTAACTCGTCGGCGAACAGCAATGTTATTCTCTTAACAAATTCCGTCGTTTTTTCGCTCTCATTTCGCTCGATAATCATAATAATCGAAATATGATCAAGGTCCAAGACACGCACGAATTTGTAGTTTATACGCATTGAAAGGTCTGGTTATGCTCGCTGGTGAGTTCAGCGACGAATTGTTATTTAAGAAAATTACACCTTTGGTTGTGATGTATTTCGCTGGCTATCTGAAATGTCGAGTCTTCTTCGGGCATGAACCTATTTTTTATGTGGCAGTGATTAGCTCGTCAGCGAGCGAAGCGAATCAACACGTGAATTGTTTACTGCTGTTTAACCACAAAGCAAATCGAGCTATTTCAGACTCGGAAAATGAGCGTCAGGGGATTCACCGGGCGATAAGTCGAAACTTTATGCGCTACCGTGGTCGTTGCGTATCGAGCTTCAATATATCCTCCGACTTTAAAATCATTCAGAAGTTCCAACCTTTCGGAGTCGGAGTCGAAGCTCCGTTATTTCCCTAGTGTGTACAACGAATAATTAAAGCAATACCGGAATACAATGCTTGATTTATGTTGTGTTGTTGTCGCTTCTTATGTGAACGTGAAATGATATGCCAAAACGAGGTAATGTAAAGGAAAATTACTTCTTTCACTGAAGAATTGAGTCTGTAATAGGCTTGTGTAGTACATGTACTAATGAACTAAAGGAATGAATTCCCGTCACTGTACTAGAACGAACTATTCCGTAACGTTTCTGCTCTTAGTACATTTAGTACATTGCGCGGAGCGAGCAGCGCAAGCGAAGCGATCCGTTTGACCGACCGAACGGCTGCACATTGGCTCTGTCAGAGTAAGACAGCAAGAGGGAAGGAAACGGACCAGTCGGGCGGGAGCAGACCATAGAGAAATTATTTCAGTGTACTAGTGTACTAAAAGAACTAAAAGAGCGAACTAGTACATTCGCACAATCGTACTAGTCCGGAGCGATCCGCGCAGGGAACGAGCACGCACAACTCTAGTCTGTAAGACTTAAATGACGGCTTGACACGTTTTCATGCGACACGGATTTTTGTATCAAAGATAGCGTTGCAGAAAATTGTTTATGCCATAGTGGAGATCTAACAAAGCTTTATAAAGTTGACCTATTTCGTGAGTAAATACTTAAGGCCATTAGAGACGATTATGTACGCCATAACACAGTTTACGTCGTAAATAATGCCATTATGACGTTAGATGAAAGATAGGAAATGATAACGACAATAATTTGTTTATGAATAAACTTTTACTAGAAAATCGAGGTCAGTATTGATATGTTAAGTTACTGATCGATGTTTACTGTTTTTACAGTGCGTTAACAGTCACACTCAACGATATGAATTAAACTACGAAATCCTGTATCTTAGGTGTCACAGTAGGTGAACTCCATGTACTCGTATTGTGATTTTTTGACACCATTCAGTTGATTAAGTCGTCTTAAAATATCTATAATAAGACTACTTGTGGTCACGTTCGATTAATTAGTCCTAAGATGGTATGATGAACCGTATGGTGACAGGTGATCAGCCCATCGCCCATACAGATAGTCCACCATGTTGGAGAGGACCCCTCCCTTAGTCGACTTTTACGACATGCCAGGATATTACGTTCTTAACATGATGTACAAACCTAGTAAACGTCAGCGAGTGTACTTTCATTCAAAAAAAACCTATCGCGCTTAGATAAATTAGCTTTGAATGGTATTTAATCAAATTCAGTAAGGTGTAAATTTATATTTTAGGCGCTGTGGTAGCTAATAGACTTTCAGAAGTAGCCAACTGGAAGGTTTTACTTCTAGAAGCTGGCGGCGATGAGACGGAAATATCCGATGTCCCGCTTTTGGCCGGGCAGCATAGCCAACTTGACTGGGCGTACAAGACCGAGGCTAATCCTAATTTCTGTTTAGGTAAGTGATCAAATCTCTCACACACACTCGTTTTACTCAAACATTCATAAATATGGCGACAGATTTTCGCTGTAAATTCTAATCTACTAATTTGAAATCTTTGATGATACGACTGTCTGACTCGGGCAGAAATATAATCCGCGTGTTCATTTTTAGCTGTCGCAAAGAAAGATAAAGCAAAGCGATGTGATATTGATATACCATATCGCTTAGCTTATGTCGAATAGGCCTAGGGAGATTAGCCTAAACCTATAATGATCTGACTGTGATGTGATTATGGATGCCCGTAATGCCCGGATATTTTCATTTTCATTGTCATTAGATAAGATTGAACGTAAGCAATAACCCAGATGTTTAATAATCTGCGATAAAAATCTGTGTGACGCTGCTGGTTGAACACAATATTTTTAGAGCATGAAATTGCGAATTCTAATGAAACGTAAGAGAACAAAGAAGAATAAGGCTACGCGTTCCTTCTGATGGAAAATCCTTTCTAGCCGCAGTTCATATGGGGTGATATTGCTACAGCCGCGCGTTATGCCCCGTGAAAGAGAGGCCGTTGGCAAACGTTCCGCTCGTAAACTGCGAACACACAAGTTTACTTAAAGATGCAATCGTTATCTAACGAAGCGTGCTTTCCTTTCATTTCACCTATGTTCTTGTTCCGCCCTGACGCGTTTATATAAAGTTGGCAAGTGCTGTTATGGTCAATTAAAAATTAAATTATAGTCAATTTGGGCTATAATTGGTGGATGGTGGGGGTCAATATTAGACAACACCTCGTGGACTTCAGCCGGCCGCACGAAAACCGCGCCGCCCAACTCCTGACTCCTGACTCTTCCATTCATATTTATCACGCTATTATACTGAAACACGTCACAAACATTAGTAAAACAGTGGAAACACTTTTCAACATTAACACTAGCACTATATAAATTTAAGTCTCCCAGGATAAGCACCCTGGAACTACCATACTGCACACATACTCTCTCCACACTGTCAAACCATTGAAAGTACTGTTCATCAGGGGTTCCCGGAGGTATATACACCACGCATATATAAACATATTGTTCGGGTGACGGCAAATCTTACTCAGAGGACCTCCCCTTGCGCGGTCTCGAAGCGCAGTTAAAGTGTATACCTACCAGTCCAATGTAAAAAGAGCGCTGACGGTGATACATTTTATATGGCCGTCAGGGCTCTTTTTACATTGGGCGAGGTATACAAAATATATGAAATATATCGTACAAATAAAAAATGAAAGTCATTTGTTGAGGATGTCAAAAACTAGTAATTTGAGCATAAAAACAATATTTATTTTTCACTTATTTTGACTATTTTTGAACCTTAATAAAAGAAAAAGTTAAGTTACAGTCCAAATGATCCTTTTGTATATTAATAATATTTGTTACTATAGTCAAGTAGCCAATTGTACATAATCTTCGCGAGTATTGACAGATTTTTCCGTACCCGATCTCTTCAAATAATTTGCAACAAAGTATCCCATCCAGCCTTGTCCCATATTCGCTGGCAAGCTCGCATTACCCATAAGTAGGTGTGACCTATATGGATACAGTTTCCAACCTCTTAGTTAGACGTGGCAGCGACAGCGGTAGGGTTCGACAATCGCAACTCGGGTGGGAGAAACCTCATTCCACGGATAAAAATTGTGATAGAGACCCCGCTCTAATTCGTATATTGGCAAGGAATTCATAATTTAGAATATATCTTATTTGAAAATATAGGTCTAATCGAAAAATGTTTAAGCGTTTTCATTAAAAGTATTTTTCCCTAACAAAGAAGCAGCTCTCCCACCTCACTAAATTAGTTACCTACGATTTTCGCCCTTAATGTAATTAATTTATTTTGTAAGAAAAATATATTAAAACCATATTTCGGGACGAAGCAAAAAAAAAATTAAAGAGCAATTGACAACAAGAGCAATTATTAGTTCATTGTTTTCTGTGTAAACAGAGGAAGACCACTGTTTTTAATTTTCGCTAAGATTAAAATATATTTTATTATTAAAATGTAATCATTTTACAACATACGATAAGCACACACACGCGCGCACACAATTTCTATGGACTTTCTTGTGATTCTCTAACGTGCGTAGCGTCTGATCAGTGATGACTCATTGAAGTTTAGACCGAACGACTTTGTTCTTAAATTCTAAATTTATAGTTTCGTTTATCCGCTGATCAGCCGCGCTGTAATGCACGTTTTGTTATATAAATAAATAAATAAATAAATGTGACTTTTTTTTCGTAGAAACAGCAAACATCTGTTCTGCCAGAGAAATGGAAAGATTGGGTTAGTTAGGTATTTTATTTCCTTGTCTTTTTTTAAGAAGAAACAAATTTTAATAAATATTGACCTGTTCAGGAGGCTAAATCTTTTGATTTCTATAATAATTTTCACATCTTAAGAAAAACCAAATTACGTCCATTAGACGTAAATCAAAGAAGCGGTTTCAATTTTAGCTATGCAAATCGATTTATCTGGATAAAAGCTCTTTCGAGGCTGCTTAAGCTTTATTGCACTCGCAATGTTTATCCTGAACACATAGGGTGCGCTAGAACGAAAACTTTTTAGCTAAAAATGTGCATATAAATAGCTAGATGACAGTTTGTCTACCTCATTTTATATGAGCTCAGCAGCCTATTTCTTGGAATACCTGAATGATTTCATGTTCTTTAATTGTTTGACATGTCCATAACTTAGTCTAGGCCTGTCTATTTTACCTTTCAATGTTCATTGCAAGTCTGGTGAATCTTTGAAACGCATTAAATCTATTTCCAAGGATTCTATCTTTCCTTTATTATAGATAGATATGTCGATATTTTTCAAATATTTAGACAGGATTAGCTAAGTTTTAAGCGGATTTTTTTAAGCATCTTAACTTAGCGGGCTGTCAAGAAATACAGGCAGGCAACAAAGAGTAATCCCCCAAGATTAATCCAGAGAGGAATGCTTTCGGCTCAAATACTTGCCAACAATTAATCGTCGCTCCTTTACAAAACAGGAGTATGAAATAAGAAGGAAATAAAAATCGTGACGATAAAGGCAATAAAACGCGGAGTGGGAAGAAAGAGGCCATTCGTAATGAGAAGAGGAATGGTGTCAGAGGACGTAAAATATCAATTTACGGGACGGCTTTCGGGTGGTTAATTGTGGCATTAGCGGATCGCACCAGGATCTTAAGTGCACTAGCCCGTGCGTGCCAAAGGTATAAAATTACGTTTATAAAAATGACATAAAAATGGTTTCAATCTTCCCCAAACAATATTTCTTTGCGTTCATTCAAGTGCTTCTTGTAATGTTCTCTTTTTAGGCTCTAAGCTGAACTGTGTCGCTATTTCATACCTCACCATATATTTTATATATGTAAATAAAATTTCGTTGTACGAAATAGGGACACAGTTGAGATTAGGGCCTAAAGAGAATCATATTATGAGATCGTGGTAACCCCCCCAGTTTATTTATTTCTGCGTTTCGAGACATAAATAATCAATTAAAACTTTATGAAAACTCTGAAAGGTTCCAAGCGATAGAATTACTGAGTGTTGAACTGCGCCTCTATTCGGGAAGGCTAAGTAATTCTGTAGTGACTCGTAAGCCATATTTCTCTCGCTCTTACGCATTAAGCGTCGTGCGGAAGAGTGGGATGAGAAATCTGGCTTACGAGTCGCTATAGAATCACTTAAAGTTCCCGAATAGAGGCGCTGGTTTGCAGTTTCTTTTTCAGTCTACAAATGAGGCCGTGTTGGACTTTTTGTTGCAAAATTACACTGGAATAAAATAATGATAATTGATCAGAGCTTTCTAAGGGGAAAATCAAAAGCTTTCTATTGAAATAGTACTAGTTTATGCAACGGTTGCATAATGATAGGCCTTAAAACATCGCACGTGTGTTTTAAGGCCAAATTATGCAGAGTTGCATACATAACTTTATCTACACACATATTATAAATCCTCCATGATGGGTTCAGGAACAATATTTTCTGGCAACAAGTTATTTGTTGCAATCGTGGCTGCATATTTCCGATATCCGGCGCATTTTCACATCACACACACTCCGAGAAGACTACTTACTATTCATATTTTCAACTAAAATGTAAATTACAAACAACTTTTTCTATTCAATTAATTCTACTTTCGTTCAGCAAAACACCAACATGGCGCCGATCCGTCAAGACCATATTTTTTTTAAATCATAGACAAACGGATGAAGTCTCTATTCTCACGTCACTCGTGATCAAATATTGTGCAGTTTATATTAAAAAAACATACTGAATTGACGTTTCGTATCAATAACTGTTTTAATATCTATGGATACTAGAATAGAGACCCACTTGAGTTTTGACAGCTGTTCCAAATTTAATCTCATTTCTTTACTAAAAACGATAAAGAAGTCATGTTATTTCTTTATCGCAGCACTGGTTTTTCCTAATTGGTTGTCAAAATGGTGGTCATTTCCTAAGGTTTGTGATTAACCAATGGAGGTTTTATGATATGGGTGTAGATAAAAGACAATACAATACGAGAGCGTAATTAAGCGATATGAGGACATTTTTGTACCTTTTATAGCTCACAAGAATAGAAAATACTTAATGAAAAAGAAATACCTAAATCAGTGTAGACCTTCTAAGAGATTCTATGAAAACTCCGGCAGCTTCATCACATCGGGAATTTAATAAAAGCGAGTGGAAAATGTCTAGACAAGTGGAAAAAGAGCGACCATTTAATTTGCGCTAATATCAGCGCTCCATCTTATCAGAAGATGTAAATTGTAACGAAGGGGACCCGACATAGAAATGAAAGCGTGAGGCGAGTGTAAATTTTACGGCGGGTGTAAAAAGCCGAGCTCGGCCTATTCGTTACAGCCCACCTGTATATATTAAATATATATATATATATTACAGGTGCGTGTCAACCTATTTGTACGCTCATTAATTTCGTCGAAAGTCTGATACAATTTCAAACTTTAACCCTTCAGGCACAAAACAGATAGGTACAGAAGTCAATCAATCACATGTATGTACTTCACTTTTCATACCTACGCTCGGCGGTCGCTCTAGGGTTGTCATAGCAAGTTCCAATCATTTTTTTAAGGTTTAATTCTTTTGATATATTGTGTCCATTTTCAGTTCCTAATGTAAAGTACTAGAATTTCTTAACACTTCTAGACAAATACGTTCAAGGTGAAAGTGCGAAAAACGCATAAAATATATAATAAACGTACTTATATGCGTTGCCGGCAGTGAATGCCAATCAAATTGATCTTTTAAATTAAGTGACGTTTATCTATAGGTTGATAGCTACGCGGAAAAAAAGATATTTTGATTCAAGAATACATTCTTGGAAATATTGTTTAAATGTAATAATATATTTACTTAACCCGAAAATAATACCTATCTTGAGCCAAACAAAACCAATTACATTCAAACAAGAATATATTCTTGGTTCAAGAAAGTATATGTTCCGTTATATGGAAATCAAGGATTGTCATGACCGAGGCAATGTTATCTTGAGGTAGGTATCATATGTTATTATTACGTAAATCATGTAATACTTTTAGTGGTTAAGTTTCATATGAACGCAATAAATACTATGACTATGAAATTTAATCTGTAATGCTTTGGTGGCATTTGAAAATTCGACCATCGCCTCTATTCGGGAACGCTAAGTGATTCTGTAGCGATTCGTAAGCGAGATTTCTCATCCCAGTCTTCCGCACGACGCGTAATGCGTAAGAGCGAGATGAGAAATCTCGGTCACGAATCGCTACAGAATCACTTAACGTTCCGATGTTTAGTTATGATATACTTTTAGGCTGAATTTTATAAAGGTCCGCTATTAACTGTCAGATAACATTTTAGCAAATCGTGCAATTTTTGACAATGCTGACCAAAATGTTATTGAAAAGATCTTTATAAAACCCGCCTTTATAAAATTACTCTGTACAGTACACCTGTACCCGTACCCTGCCTATTATTGTGGTAGGTATTAGGCGAATTTTCAACCCCCCAGGCGTAAAATAGAGCTTTCAGTATGTACTTAACAGTGGCGAAGCCTGCCTACAAGCCGATTCCTGACGGCCTTACCAAGCTAGAAAGCTACGGTTAGCTGTCGGTGAAGTCCATGTTACTCTAACTAAATGTCAGACTCGCACGTACGGTTTTAATTCTTCCGGCTTTCCTTAGGAAATATTTGACGCTTCGCCACTGACTTAATTCACCTATTTAAACTTAAATTTGATGAATACGAGTGTTTTTATGTATGTAATAAATACATGCCATTTTGTAATAATTTAACATCGACAAAGTCTCATTATAAAAAATTCGTCTTCTATTTTTGATGTGGATGATCATTATCGCTTAAGTACAGAATCTGCGAGATAAAATAAACGAGAATATTAAAGATAACGACAACAGCTTTGAATTTCAAACAAGGCTCCTTTAAGCTGAGGTACCTATTTAGGTCTAGAGGACTTAATCATTTATGTTTCATTTGTGCTCTCAAAGGAGATAAGCTCGACGAAGGCTCGAGCACGAATAACTACTTTATTACGTGATTATCTTCATCTTTATTATTCGGTTTCGAAAAAGTCTAATTAGCAGACTCATTCAAGTAAGTATTATTATTCCGACCCTTAGGGACTTTATACATCTCTAAGCCACTCAGATAAAGATCTCTGTGACCTTGTAAGATTAGAACCTGGAAACTATACGCTCTCTGATTAGTTATTTATTTCCTCTCCCTTATAATTAAGTAGGTTTAACTGTTGCACTATGTCTTAGTTTTTGTTTTTGAGGGTTCCGTACCTCAGAAGGAAAAACGGAACCCATATAGGATCACTCGTGTGTCTGTCTGTCTGTCCGTCTGTCACAGCCAATTTGCTTCGAACTACTGGACTGATTGATTGAAAATTTAATACACATACGTAAGTCGGTGAGCGCAACACGTAAGCGTTACGTAAACAAATGAATTTTAAACATGAGGGCCACTTTTGAGGGGCAAATTAGAAAATTAAAAACGAAAGTTTTGCAAACTATATTTTGTGACATATCAAATGAAAGGGCTCGTTGTGAGAATCTTAAATATATATATTTTACCTTATGCCTTATGTCTGGTACCAGTGCCAGTGACAGCTGGCCAGAGAACTGTAAATGAGTCTAAGTAGTATCGGATCAGGACAAGGTGACTTCATATCATAAATAACATGAAGCAGTATTTAACCATACCATCGGTTCATCATACCATCTTAGGACTAATAAATCGAACGTGACCACAAGTAGTCTTGTGGCTCTGCCCACCCCATTAGGGATTTCGGGCGTGATGCTATGTATGTATGTGTAGTATTTAACCAACACTGGGTTACAATGAATGTGTGCCTTCTTATACATTATAAGAAGGCTGCTGCCAGCCATCGGTCTCTAGAGGGAAGCTGTCATGATTTTTATTCTGAATACGCATGAATAATACAGAATAACGTGGCATCCAAAGCGATAGCACAGGGTGTAACATTTGCGTGTAATTTAAAGTAAATATTTTTATTGCCGAAGTTTATGCATAATTTAACAATTACTTAAATGTTGAACACATTTACCTTTCAGAATATTAATAAGAAAACTCTATTACGTACTTTTACACTTGTTAAATTATTCATGTTATTAATTATTACTTGTTAAATTATACGTTTTACAAGTTATAATTAATAACATGATTTGGCTTGGAAGTTAACTAGAAAACGAATATAGTTTTTCAGTACCTACGTACAAAAGGGCTTTAGTGAAATTCTCAATTGCAGTGAACTGACATCAATTCACGTTCATCCCCATAACCAATTTTTGCTAGTCAATCTTCATTTCCGAAGCGCCGGGCGCTGAATTGGCGACAGCTTGAAATCTATTACGCTGCGGCACAATCAAATTATCGGACGACCGTTCGACATGGTCGTGACGCATGACAGATATTTTGAAGATAAACTCTACAGCAAAGGTAATGGTTAAAATGCCCAGTCGCCCATTACAACTGTTGTTTTGAAAATGGGAATCTTTTGTAATGAAACAAATACATAAGTAAGAAATACATATAACCCTCTTTTTTGCATAGCAATTGAGTCATTCAGTTCAATAAACAGCACTCCTGCGAGAGCCAGTTAATGGCAGATCTAGAAAGCGTTAGCACACTTTTAGTACTTACCTAGAGTAAAGAGATTGCAATGGGAAGCAGCCGTCAATACCGTCGTCTGCTGGGACCAATGCATTTAAATTGTAAACCGTATTTGAGTGTCTTCGACGAGTTTGATTTAATTTATTTTAATTTACAATATTATGTATTTATAATCATTAGAGTTCAGCAGATCAGAGATCGGCATTTATTCGAATAACGAATATGAATAAAAAGTATATTCGCGGATGCCGCATAAAAATATCGAATGATTATTCTTATTCCCATAAATAGCGAATAATTTATTCGTGAAATAGTTTATTCGCGATTGATTTATTCGCGAATAATTTATTCGTCGAATGAATTGGCTCGAATAATTGTTAATTTGAATAATTAACTTTTCTCGAATAATAATATTTACAAATAACTAAAAGACTGTTTTTTTTAAATAACGGACTAAGTTTACCTATTTATCTTCGTATCCATCTAATAAAATTCTAATAAATATTATTCGTGTTATTTATTTGAATAAAATAACCAATTATTCGTGGGTTTATTCGAATAAAATAATGAATTAATCATTCGTTATTTGTAAAAGTGGACGAATGATTTATTCGCGAATAATAATATCGTGAATTATTCTTTATTGGAATAATACTTACCCATCTCTGTAGCAGATGGACCATATAAATTACACTTATTTAAAACACTCCCGCAGCAAGCATGAGATGCAGCTTATCATTTGCCTAGATATCGAGAGAAATTTATATAATGTGTAAGGGACATTTTAGTATCCTACTTGAATTATTTATTAATTATCAGAGATAAATTTTCTGTAGTTATTTTTTGTCGACACTAATAAAACTATCACTTATGTTTACTCAACAATACGAGGATAAATGGAATGCAATTTTATGTCGTAGCTAACCTTTAATATCAACAGCGACCCTTGCAACGTTGGCACGAAGATAAGTTAACACCGTCTTATTTCTTGGCCTGCGGTGCGTATTTAAGTGCGTCTATATCACACTAGTGCCGACGTAAAAGAGATAGGACGGGGTTAAGCCGACCGTGAACCAACCGCAAAAATCAACCTTTTCGTACAAAAGGCGATAACGTTGGATAATGGTTTTATTGGATAAGTTAAAATTTTACAACGGAGACTATACATCTCCCTTATTTGTTATTTATTAGAATTAATTTGTACCCATTAGGTTTTTATGTTGCACATTTTGTGTTAGTTTTCAGATAGAACAAAGTTGAAAAAAGACTTACTGCTGAGTTTCTTGCGGCGTTTCTTCTCAGCAGATGTCAACTTTCGAAGCGCTGGTAGCTTCAGACACGTAAAAGAGCCCATGTGGCCTACTTGCAAAATAAATATTTTCATTTTCATTTGCGTGCTATATAAATAGCAGAATAAGTTCTTTTTTTTTCCTGTAATCTACCATCTTTTTTACTATTCTATGCAAATAAAGAAGTTAACCCCTTAAATGTTAACCGATTTTGAATAATTTTTGATAGGTTGTCTCAGTCAGTATAAAATGTAGGACTATAGATTTTTTGAACAATGATTGTTTTACTTTGTTGATATGATCAACAAATAATCGCCAAAATTCGTTTTGTATGAGAATACTGGACAACAATAAAACTGGATTTATTTATCATAGTAAAAAAAACAAAAACGTACTTATAGTACTAGATTTTGTTCTGACTGAGAACCTATCCGGCATTGGTCAACATCGGTTAACATTTAAGAGTTAAAAATCGTTATCACCTTTTGTATGAAAAGCCGTAGGTTCACACTCCTCTTAATTTATCGCCGCGGCAACCTTACTAAGGCTACTGGGAATCAGTAGGCGAATTCATGATACCAAAACTTCAGTCTGTTTATAACACAAGCATGATTAATCGGCACAAAATACGTAACGTCGTTTTCTTCTATGGTTATCAAATACCTACCAATACGTAGTTAGAACTAAGTAGGTAGCACAGCTAAAAGCAATTTAACGGCATATTGCAAATACCCACCGCCGTGAAGTGCACTAACGCGGGTCGGATTACCGGAGGATGAGCTGCAGTTGCTTCATTTCTTCGATTTGACCCGGAATACGGGGCCTGGAGGTGCGGGCTTACGTCTTAATCAAGTCTAAATCATTATAAACACTTATTGCAACCTAGTTTGTTATATATTTTTACGTTTGATGTTGAAGCGAACGCAATGTATGCTGTCTAGCTAAACCAGTCCATGGGTCCACTGAAAACCAGCGTCGTATTCCCCCAATAGGCGGTACGACACACAGCTGAGTGGATGCCATTTTCGCAGCAATATATAACTTCTTAAAAATGTAAATCGAACCGGTAATCGGTTATTAATCGAACGTGGCCACAAGTAGTCTTGTGGCTCTGCCCACCCCATTAGGGATTTCGGGCGTGATGCTATGTATGTATGTTAAAAATTTAAAAATTGTATTTTTTTGTTTCTGCGAAAT
Organism: Tortricodes alternella; assembly: GCA_947859335.1. Classification (NCBI taxonomy): domain Eukaryota; kingdom Metazoa; phylum Arthropoda; class Insecta; order Lepidoptera; family Tortricidae; genus Tortricodes; species Tortricodes alternella. The sequence goes on along the minus strand of OX401979.1, from coordinate 11,527,630 downwards.
AAATATTTTCTATTTCTATTTCTATTTCTTAAATTAGAGATTATCGGTCGTATGAGCCTTAACTTGCTGTCATTGTGCGCAACAAAGATTTATGATACTGTTAGTTTCAATCAAAAAATATAACCTAGGTACAATTCGGTAATTGGTCATAATTACAGAAATATTTTGGCTGCTTTGTAGCTCATTTCAGATTAAGTAAAAAATTTTACGTAAAGATTTTTTAACATTTTGAAGGAAAAAGCACTAATAATATATTTCATTTTTAAATTTGCCGCTAGATCTCACGGTCAGCTGGCGCATGTGACGTCAACTTACCTAAACCGGTCGTAAACGTAAAAAAAAGCATAGTCTGTATGAGGGCGCGGTCCGAATAAAACTCGGTGCTCACAACGATTAAGGTGGGCAGCGTGATTCGGAACGCAACCGACCTATGCAAACGTCATACGTCGTGACTGGTGTTTAAAGTCACGTGACATAGATACAAAAAATGAATCTTTTAACAGGTTCCCCGTCCCGAAGCAATGTGCAGCGTTCTATCGACACGTCCCATAGTAATAATGAAAACAATCCTGGAAATTAAATACTGTCTGGACAAAGCTTGTATGAAAGAAATATTATATTATCGTTATCCATACAAAAGGTTATAAAAAATCTCTCCATTGCATATATTTGATTACCTATCTTTTTTGTTTATTATTTATCGAAAGAACAACTGCATTCTCAACATCACTGTCCATGAGGCACATGTGCCTCATGGACGTACCAGGAAAGTCACACATGGGACAGGGAACCTGTTAGGTTTATAAAATAAATATATTAATATTTGTTACTATTGTCAAGTAACCAATTATTGAAGACTGAGGAAAATTTGCATTGAAATCAATCTATTGTCGTTTTACGTATCATATTAAGTAAAGATAAGGTAGTCGTTAAGATTTATAATTTCAGCGTAAACGGAATTAGGCTAAATAACCGTTATGCGTCTTTACTATTAATGCAATAGCTTTTGCCTGCGACTTCGTTCGCGTGGCATTCGGTTGTAGTTATTCCCTTAGGAAATTTGTTAAATATTCACCCTTGGTTTGATAAAATGAACGTTAGTGTTGGTTCTGAATGTATTCTGTGAACCAGTTGGGTTTTTACTTGACTATGGTACTAATCCTATTCATAACCCTAAAACCCTGTATTGCTTGTGTATTACTTAATTGTAGTTATTGTTAAAAATATCTATACTTTTATGTACTGTGCAGTGGCGAAGCGTCAAAGATTTCCTAAGGGAAGCCGGAAGAATTAGAACCGTACGTGCGGGTCTGACATTTAGTTATAGTAGCATGGACTTCACTGGCAGCTAGCCGTAGCTTTCTAGCTTGGTAAAGCCGTCAGGAATCGGCTTGTAGGCAAGCTTCGCCACTGGTACTGTGTCACTCTAAATTGACACATACAAACATAAATACGCCACCATACGTCAACTTGGTGCGACTTGGTATTAAAATGTATTGATATTTATGACGCTAACGGTAGATGTGGCTAACCGTCTGATGCCCCGCATCACACAGTACTTTCAATAGTTTGACTTTTTTTTTTACCCGTAAAATGGGGTGAATAGGGACGAAATCGAAGTTCAAACCTGGATAAAGGTTTATTTTTATATGTGGCACATTGATTTATATACAAAAAAAGTAGTCCGGAGGTATGAATTTTAGTTTGTCAATGATAATTTGTTGTTTCATTTCATAGTTTAAACGAAAAACACATAATTGTAGGCAATCCCATCTCACCCCGTAGTTGGGGTTACAAGGGTTAGGAATGGGGTGAGAAGGGAAATTTGCGAGGGTTGGCTCTTTCGGGTTATAAGAATAGCTTGACTTGTCAAGAGAATATTTTATTTATGTTGCAAAATTATGTTTTATTTATGCTCCTACATAAATTACTTCAACTCCTCCGATACTTCAATATTTTTAAGATTATATTTACCATTTTATCATAATAATATAGATAACCCTGAACCACGAACACCAACTCTAAAGAAAATATAACTTATGTTTTTCTATTTCCAATAAGCCTAGTAAGTCTATAAACGATATCCAAAAGGTTGATGAACACTTACTTTAGCAAAAGAAGCCAAAAGAAGAAAAAATATGTCTAAAAATAAAATAAAATGACTTTAAGGGCAACCTGAGCCCGAAAATTAAAGTAGCTACTGAAAAAAGAAATTCTGGATTGGCATCCCTATTCACCCCGCGATCCCTATTCACCCCGCGATCCCTATTCACCCCGCGATGCCTATTCACCCCATTTTACGGTTAGTAGTATAATAATAATGTATGTAATAGTTGTAAGTTGTAAGAGAGATTATTTAGAAAATTTGCACGGAATAAATATGACAAGCATTAGTTAAATTACTCTCGACCGATTGTATTTATTTAGAGAGACCTCAAACTATCAGTAAAACTTTGTTACTTGAACATATAAAATTATCTTTGGTAAAGGAACAAAGTAATGACTTAAGTTTGCGCGTCCCGGCGCCGAGGGCCGGAGTCCCTGGAGCTAATCGGAACAAGTCGACCGTAAAACCTCCCAAATTTGAAATAAGCAGGAAATTATAACGTTTATTTCTAGTTCCGTTCTGTCGGATAAACAACTTCCCCGCAATTATTTTTCTGAAAGGTAGTTTGCTTTATCAAACTGGAAGAATGTGCTGAGTTTGCGAGGATTTCTGTGACATTTTGACATTAACTACGATCGATTGGCTACAACTTGATAAACTTAGATTTTTCGGTAGACGTTGATATAGAGGTATAATGATGACTTGTGTCTATAAGATCGGATTAATCTTTTTGGCTATTCAATCATTTAATACATATAAAACAGTACCGTGACTCACTTATAGATAACGCACAGCCTAAACGGGTGGCCCTAGAGGTTTGAAGGAGGGATTTTTTTGAAATTCCATCCCTAGAGCGGTGAAAAGGTGTGATAAAGTTTGTATGGAAAATACCGCGGGCGAAGCTGTGGCGGGTCCACTAGTTTTCTATAAAAACCTTTACGTAACCTTGTTCGCCTGAAGGTTGACTAGTCATATATATTGTCTTGCCTTAAAAATTGCCCGTAATAATGTAATATGCTTTCAAAATCTGAGCACTATATCTTCCAAACGATACATTAAACAAACTTCGAGTAAAGCATAACAGTAGATTATATTTATAATCAGCGTCATATTCATGAGTCATTGGTTAACCACGTCTTATACCCATCTTACGTGAATATACTCTAAATAATCTTTTTGTCTGAATAAATGTATGAATTAATGTATGCCTCTTGACTGATATAATTTGCACCGACGCTAACGCAATGAACTAATGAAGTTTCAGTGAAGTAGGTATACTCGGTTCTAAATAGGATGGTATCGCTTAGAGGTGACTCTTGACGTGCACTTGACACAAGTGCTGTAGGCATACAGAATCAACTCGATGTTTAATGATTATCGACGAAAGTTCGCATATACAAGCAAGCTACGATTTAACAAGATGACAGATCCATTCGTTCGATGGTAAATAGTCAGCTCATCTGATCACTTTCATCGTACTGTTTCACAGTGCGCACATTTGAGATTATTGAAATTAATGATTGTAATTTCACTATTTAAGTAATTTGTTTGTTTGTTGTGAAGAAATAGCATAGAATGCGTGCAGATGCTTATCATCCTGGCATGTCGTAAAAGTCGACTAAGGGACGGTTCCTCTCCAACATGGTGGACTATCCGTATGGGCGATGGGCTGATCACCTGTCACCATACGGTTCATCATACCATCTTAGGACTAATTAATCGAACGTGGCCACAAGTAGTCTTGTGGCTCTGCCCACCCCATTAGGGATTTCGGGCGTGATAATATGTATGTATGATTTATAAATAGCATTAAATGCATTTTTTATACATTGCAAATAACAAGGATATGAACGATATGCTTTCAAACAGCCTGATAGTGAACGTGGGATTTTGAAATCACGGCATAAGCGCCAAATATTTTTTATCTACACCCATATCATAAAACCTCCATAGTGTAATCAAAAACCGAAGGAAATGACCACCATTTTGACAACCAATTAGAAAAAACCAGTGCTGCAATGTTATTCCCGTATCGTTTTTAGTATAGAAATGAGATTAAATTTGGAACAGCTGTCAAAACTCAAGTGCGTCTCTATTCTAGTATCCATAAATATTAAAACATTTATTGATACGAAACGTCAATTCAGTATGTTTTTTTAATATAAACTGCACAACCTTTGATCTCGAGTGACATGAGAATAGAGCCTTCATTCGTTTGTCTATGATTTAAGAAAAAAAAAAATTGTCTTGACGGAGGATCGAATTGCCGCCACGCCATTATGTTGGTGTTTTGCTGAACGAAAGTAGAATTTTTGTTGAATTGAATAGAAAAAGTTGTTTGTAATTTACATTTTAGTTGATAATATGAATAGTAGTCATCTCGGAGTGTGTGTGATGTGAAAATGCGCCGGATATCGGAAATATGCAGCCACGATTGCAACAAATAACTTGTTGCCAGAAAATATTGTTTCTGAACCCATCATGGAGGATTTATAATATATGTGTAGATAAAGTTATGTATGCAACTCTGCATAATTTGGCCTTAAAACACACGTGCGATCTTATAATGAAACTCGCTAAAAGCTCGTTTCATAAAACCGCACTAGTGTTTTAAGGCCTATCGTTATGCAACCGTTGCATAAACTACTATTATTCGTTTTTAAGAAATACTCGGCGGTCGGCCAACAAAAACTCTGTTTAGTCCATAGTTCATGCAGAACGGCAACTGCTGATTCTACATCACCGTTTCAATGGATTTAGTAGACTAACGAGTTAAGATCGATGCCAATAAAAAAAATAGAATCTGCGTCACATACTACTCGACGAAAATATTCCGTAACCGTTAAGACGGTGACCTACTTACTGATAATGCTTTATTAATATGTTACACATAAAACAGCACAAAGTTTAGACAAGAAAGCAAATACACTATCGTGTGTTACGTGCTACGATATAAACGCAACACATCAAAGGTACCGCATTTCACACGTCGCAATACATTGCTAAGCAAACCACAGCAAATGCAGTACAGATTTAGTGATGATAATAGAGAATTATCGAAGTGATTATCACATCCACTCCGGTTAAGGAGCTCGCGGGAATACACATCCATTACACAAAACATTAACTTACTGTTTTATGTATCCCTGTGTCAAAAACAATTTCCACACTCGATTTAAACAGTCATGTCCGAGCACGGACGTGGCACTCGACCACTCTTCAGCAGCCTTTTTTTCTTTACACTGTGAAAAATCTGTCCGTTTAGCTGTTGACAGCAAAGGCGTGTGTAACCGTGTTACGTTCACACCTCGTTAAGATATATGATGCGTGAATGAGTAGGTGATCTCACACATAATAGGATTTTGATGGTACATTCACAGGCAAAAGTGTCAACATACGGTTAGGAAGCGCATTCATCCGTTAAGAAGAGCCGGTAAGCATTATTTTCATAATAATTTATTACACTCACTCATTACTGGCCGGCTGAGTTCATTTATTTATTTATTTATTGTTATTTATTTGGGACATCAACAGCAATTACATAACATTGGAAACTGTATACATGCAATACATTTCTAATAATTATATATATTTTCCTGCTGCCAATGTCTTGATTTTATGTTTGGCCATGAAAGTGTTATAATTAGGTGCTCTACTGATATCTCAAACAGATTGTCAAATAAAAATTATCGTCAATCATGATTTCAATAATGATGATCTCCGATTCATAATTAAAACGTAATATTCAAATAGTAACTTAAGAAAGATCGGGACACAATTAACATAATTGGAACGGAAATTATGAAAAATGGTTGCGTTATTCAACCAAAGTAAATGAGGAATAATTATAATTACTGGTAATAAAGCCCTAAAAAACCTTTTCGAATTCAACTTTCTAGAAAAACAGATTGCTTCAATCCTTCATATCATTTTGAAAACAAAGGGCATTCCCATTACTTCTATTCCATGGAAAACAATTCCCATCTGTTCCATCACTTGGTACATGACGTTACTGTTCCATAGGACAAATGGGAATGATCCACAAAGGTTACTAATATGTAGAAGATGACATCATGAAATGGAAATTTTTCCTAATATAAATAAGTATTAAATAAGTTTTATTCAAATTATTTCTCGAACTCTTAAAAACTTTGCAACGCGGCGAAACCGTCGGACGAACGAAACATTGTGGAAGCAATTTGAATTTTATGCAAATATTTTTCGGATTTACCGTCCAACACTTTCGGTTAAAGATAAAAGGAGTTTGGTTGCGGCTTGATTAAACCAATGTCTGGAGCAGTTTTAAGTCAATTAACTTTTTGTTGTGATTCAATTATGCAGTAGCTTGGGAATGCTTTGTTTACGGAATAGCACCCAAATTGCTCCTTAAAATTGTGCCACTTGGTGTTTATTTTGGATTTATATAAGGTGATTATAGATTATAACACACCTTAAAAGGAGTTATTTTCAAAATGTCTTCTATCGTGTTATAATACTTAAGTAGGTTAATTATAATTAATTCAAGAGAGATATTGTGAATAAGTCCTCATGAATTTATAAAGACTAATACTATTATTACTAAGAAGTAAGAAGTTGAAACTAAAAAGTTGCGCAATTTAATAGACACGTGAAGCATACTATTCATGTGATCATTCGATGAAAATATGAATATTTCCTACAAATTATTCAAAATAAAATGAATAATCTGATAATTTTTCACTCATAAATATTTACTTCTCTTTTCATCAGTAAATTTATTTGTTTGTTATTTTCTGTTCACTCTGGTCTTATTTTTTTGTTTGGCGTGCAACTGGTAGGTGTAGCTTTATGCGGCGAACATAAATAATCTAGCCTATAAATTAGGCTTAACTGAACATCAAGGTTGAATAAATCTATGCGAGCTGTTTCAGTTATTCTTTTTTACAAATTAATACGGATAAATTATTATTATTTAATAGCCACAGATTCTGGGAGACTGTGGGTGGAAGGCCCCGACATTAATATCCCACCGTCCAAGGTACAGAAGCCCTCTATACAATTAGTTAGGGAAATATAGAGGGAGTAAATTTGTATTGAAAATTATTGATCAAGCGTGCGAGCGATCCTAGTTGCAAAAAGTAGAGAAGTAGGATTTAAGACATAAATGCATGTGAAGGGGGTATTGATACTAATAAAGAACTTGCTGCACAAAATGTTGTCTCCTTTAACTTCCCTGCAGCAGCCCTTATGCCCAAAGCAAAAATATACCTTACATCTGGCTTACATTTGTAGTATTTAATGTAGCATCAAATTAATTATAATCAGTGTCGCTTTACGCTGGTGGCACTACGCCCTAAATGGGCTGGCGACGAAATGGAATGAATAACCATGAAAAATAGTTTAAAGCTAGCTATAATATTTTGAGTTATTTGTTAACTAAATCATACACAAATTTAAAATGTCCTAATATTTGGCTAATATCGATAAATTGATATGAGAAAAAGACGAAGTAATACAAAATCTACATATTTACAACCATGCATTATTGGACTGAAGAAAAAGTCCATTTGGATACATATTGCGGAAATAGTGCACCAACGCCGGAAGAATAAAACCAGAGCGTTAAACTTTTAAAAGATTTCCCGTAAACAATGCTATAAACTTTTCTCTTTTCCACTATTTGTTTCCATGCGCACTCTAAAAATAAATTTACATTTCAGCTATCGAGCTGCTGATCAAGACAAGTGTTGACAGGTGATGGATATGCATCGCAATATGTATCCACCTGAAGGTCGCGGGGGCAGGGATGAGGAGGGGGAGGGGAAAGTCAGGTAAGGGGGGTTGCATGCGAATGTACCGCGTACCGGCGGAGCGATGACGCGCGGCGGGCGCTCGTGTCGGCGGTCGGGCAGCCACTGCCGCCGCAGCCTCTCCCGGACCGGATCACCGGACGCCCGCCCAAATCGCAGTGCGCCCCCGAGATCGAAACGACATCGAGTTAGTTTCGTTAGTATGTCACTTAATGATCACATTAAGTGAAGTGAGGGTGGGGCTCGGAACCGGTTTTGAAATGGCGGTTAATATCGTAGATGAAGCCGGTTTAATTTTGTTCATGAATTAACCGGTTAATTAAGGGAACAGTTTTAAATATTCAGAAATCATTTAGGTTACAAGATATATATATATATTACAATATATATAGAATACATAGAACGAATTTAAAAACTCGTGGTAACCGATTTTGCGTTCGTATTCGTTGACGCAGAGATCCAATATTGTGTAAAAGAGATGGCATGTAACTTGCTCTAATTTTACCTACAAAATTCAAATAAACCGGTTAATTCCGTTCAACAGAAAATTAATTTAAAAAAAACTGGTTTCTTATTTAACCATTTAAATTTCGGTAACCGCAACCTAAACGGGAATCATTTCTGTTTCGGAGACAATGACAGAAAACGGTATATTATTTTTAATTTGAGGGAGTAAACCAACTCAAATCTTTGATTATATCGTATTCTCAATAAAATAATTACGACAAAAGGCTGAAAAAAAAACTACTTTGAGTTCTCACATAATAACGGGGTCAAGTATAAATAAAAGAGCTTTTTCCTAGATGCATGCACGTCGGTAACACACTGTTATTCACACACTTGAATAAATGATAAATACAATTTTACAAAATTCTGAAGGTAATTATCGTTAATAATCTATAATGGCTAAAGATGTGGCGTTGCCATATTCCCATTCCGAGGACTATTACCTATCTGGGATTATACCGCGAATACTCCCTATTTGCCAGCAAATTTTGATGTTTTCCCTGCAACATTATAACTTATATGGAATTATACCGGGAATATTGCCGGCAATATGACCATTGCCAGCAACAGCACATCACTAATAATGCCATACAACTACAACATCTATCGAATAATGAGAATGAGGTATAAAGCTTAAGTATTGAGCATGCTTTTTAACCGACTTCAAAGAAGGAGGAGGTTATTATACCTTATACAAAGCTGTAATTTCATAATTATTACAGTGGTATTACATAACACGTAATCACGTGTCAATTTTTTTGTAGAGCAATTACAACCATGATTGAAAAAAAGACGACGCGATCATTAACACATTCAGCGCCAGCCAGCGTAGCGCGTAGCAGCGTTTTTCCGCTTAGTAGCGAAAATGCGCTACGAACGGTGAACCCGACTATCGGGCTCTTGGCACTCAAAGTGTTAAGTAAATTCAGCAGCAGTCCTGAGAAAGACTTAAATTATAAACCTCTTGTCGAATGACGCAAGCGTTAACTTTCTCAATCAGCTTAAAGTTTATTTAGGCATTTAATTTATTAAGAGTAATAAATTAAATGCCTAAATGGGTTTTATTAACATGCGTTTAATCACGCTTGGTAAAATTTTGATCACGATTGTCAAAAATTTTACTGTTGTACTAAACTTTGATTTGATATTTAACCTGATGGAGTCTTTTCTGACAGTTTAATAGGTCGACGGAATTCCATGTTACTAAATATCAATAGAAATTGAAAAACAAGTCTTGAACAAAATTCTTATAACAAAATATGGGGACGAAATAAATTTTGTATCTTGTCTACAAAATTGCGACGACGTCAAATAGGCGAAAAACGAGGGTCGTTCTTATATCAATAGATTCCTCGGCACAAGCCACGACCCAGTATTTATTTGCCAGTTTTTATTACACAGAGAGAAAGGTTCCCAATAATGAACCCAATGAAGAGTATTTTAGGGTTAAACAGTAACACACGTTAATAATGAAATACATCAGTGGCTTTATGCTTTTTTCTTAGGGGGCAGAAAAGGGTTCAGTCAATTAAAACAGAATATATTTGGTACCAGGTGTACAACTTTGCCTGCGTGGAAATGTATCTTTAAATGTGTCTTTATACATTTTTAACTCAAAATAGGGGCTCTCGTCAGGCCGCACGAACTTCTCGTAAACCAATTTTCCAGCCCCTATTTCCTGCTCTTAGTGGTTGATCTTCTTTAAAAAAACCGGACAAGTGCGAGTTAAACTCGCGTGGAGAGGGTTCCGTTCCGTACATGATTATCTGAAATTTACTACGTTACTTTAAATACCATAGACTTCTTATAGGTTTTCCTGTAATTTATAGGTAAAGAACTATTTTCTGTATTTTTTTCAAAATTTTAGCTCCAGTAGTTTCGGTAATAAGGGGGGGGGAATGGTAAATTTTCGCCTATTTTCCTAAATAACTTCTAAACTATTTTACTTAAAATTCAAAAGAAAATATATTTAAGATCCATACAATAAGCCCTTTCATTTGATATGTCACACAATATAGGATGCAGAACTTTTTTTTTTTTTTTTATAATTTACCCCCCAAAAGTAGCCCCCATGTTTAAAATTCATATATTTACATCATGCGTCCGTGTTGCGGTCACCGATTTACATATGTGTACCAAATTACAACTCAATCCATCCTGTAGTTTCGGAGCAAATTGGCTGTGACAGACGGACAGACAGACAGACAGACAGACAGACAGACACACGAGTGATCCTATAAGGGTTTCGTTGTTTCCTTTTGAGGAACGGAACCCTAAAAAAGTAGCCTAAGTCCTTTCCTACGGCTCAAAATATTTTCATATCCTCATAATCCATAAAAAATGGTTCAGCGGTTTAGCCGTAAAAACGTAAAGGTGCGTCCACATCTGACGAACGCGCCGCAAATGAGCCGCCGTTCGCGAACCGCTCGCGCGCAGCGAACGCGCGGCGCGCGGCGCAATCCGTTACAATAAATACATGTGTGCAGCGCGCGTGCTGCGCGCGAGCGGTTCGCGATCGGCGCGTTCGTCAGATGTGGACACAACTTCACAGACAGACAAACATACAGATAGAGTTCCTTTCGCATGTTTAAAATACCAATAGTAGACACATACCATTTTTTTACTTTGGAGACCGAGATCCACTTTGCATTTGTTAGTTACAACAAATTTCCGCAAATGCGAAATTGGTGTACGTAATGTGTTCAATAAATTGAGAATTACAATCAGTTTAACTTAAGCTATGTTCGCAAACATATCCCATTCAAGTATATCTCATAATCCAATAAGAACATTTTCTTTTTATTACCCGCGCGTGTGAAGAATGGCGTCGAATAATTAGGAGAGCAAATAGATGGCGGGAAATGGTAGGCGTAGGAGTGGTATCATCTCTGAGTTATAGTGAAGTCGGGAACGTGATCTGAAAGTGGACCGCAGACAAGTGTGACGGGAATTTATGGGTATTCATGGCACACAAATAACTGGGAACTTTTCGGCACAATAACTCGTAAATATTTCCGATTCGTGTATGACGGCGGTTTTTTTTTATCCTCCAGTAATGATCCCCGCGGCATTGTTTTGCGGAGCACGGAACAATTGGATTTGGGCTCCAATTCGCTTACCTGGGAAAATATATTTGTTCCCTGTAAGATGTGGGATGCAATTTCGATTCCTAGAAGATAAAGAACGGGAGATACGAGGGCTAAATAAACAGGCTTACAGCCTTAATAAAGATTTGATTTGGAACACATTTTATAGAGTTACCGTCACAATATATCGTTACGCGATTACTATCGAATGCCAATGATTTTAATTTAGAGGGCTTTCACTTGTGCAGTCTCACTTGATGCAAAGTGATGACGCGGCCGAAGGTGGAACGCGCTCGCCCGGAAATGCCTATTTACTCTCCTCTACTATCCGGAAAGACCCGACGTAGGGAGGTTACTCCATTCGTCCAGGATTTTAATTTTACTGGAAGTAAACCTTTAAATGTCATACTTATCTAAAGTTGAGTATAGATAATTACGTATACCTCGCCATATAAAATGTATGGCCGTCAGCTCTCTTTTTACAATGGGCGAGGTATAGTTACTTGTGCTGTTCGTGGTTGTAACTGGATGCGGGATAAACAGTCCAATTGTTTTTTCATGTAGGTTATCACAGAATAATATACGGACAAGGAATTCCAGGCATACAGGCAGAGGTTCTGTTCGTCGCGTATTTTTAAAACATGAATACTTGAACAAAGATTTCACAAAATACATAGTTAAGTACACTTATTGAAGCCAGCCATATAGCTACATTCAATGCGTTCGCAAAATGATTGCTGTCATGAAATCGTTACGAACGAAGATATACCGTCTAGCACAAACAATGGGACGCGATGTTTGCCGCATCTTACTTTATCACACATACAGCACATTGTTAAGTAAGAAAGAGAGAAAATTCGATAGCGATCGGTGTGTGGCAGCGTGCTGGCACGGCGGGAGCGTGGACCTGTTGCTCCGGGCGTTACAGTAAATAGCCCGGGGAACGCAATACCGATTAGAAACTTGAACTGGAATTGAATAATGCCCGTGGTTTATAAAGCTATATTAGCTGAGTGGTATCGCTTTATTTCAAACATGAAACTTTAACTGGTATTTTACAGGTAAATTTAAACAATGACAAGTTACATTAAATATTTACATACATACATATATCACGCCTGTTTCGCAAAGGGGTAGGCAGAGACCACGGATTTCCACCTGCTACGATTCTGACACATCGTCGCTGCGCGTGCAATACCGCCGAAGAGCACTTTGTAAATACCGCGTAACAAAAGGCACAAAATTGAGATATCGCGCCAAATGTAGTTAAATGACTGAGATATTCAGTATTTAGTTGTTCCTAAAAAATCGTTTAACAAAGTGCTCTTCCGCGGTATTGCACGCGCAGCGACGACATGTCCTTAGTCTATTCTTATTAAGTAAGTTTTTCATGCACGCTCGCCGGTTAGGGTACTCTTGCCTTTCTTAAGAAAGTCCTCGATCTGGTTTTGGTACGTTCGCCGAGGTCTTCCCCTTCCAACCCTACCATGCACACTCGCGTTATAAATATGCTACGTTAGTCTTCTTTTGTTTATCCTCTCCACATGTTCAAACCATCTAAGCATACTTCATTTCTCATTTCTCACAACTACATATTCATTTACACCACAATAAAGTAAAAACAAAAATTAACAAATATAAATATATAACGTGTTCTTTTTTCAAATAAGAAAAATTTATGAAAAAAAAGATGATCAATGTCAGAACCACAAAAATATTTGCTTGAATCAAGTAACTTTTAAAAGTGGTAAAACTGTTCGCGAGGCAACCTAGGTTACACATAAGGCTAAGTTCAGATGAACGCGCGTCGACGCGCGGTTAGCTCGACGCGCGGTTTGAGATTGTAACAAATCAATGTTGTTGTGTACATGACCGCGCGTCACCGGGCACGCGCGTTGACGCGCGGTCATGTACACAACAACATTGATTTGTTACAATCTTAAACCGCGCGCTGAGCTTACCGCGCGTCGACGCGCGTTCATCTGAACATAGCCTAAATGTACCTCGTCTTTCGCGAGTCAGTTCTCCGAGTCTGGCCATTGCTCGTACCCACTAACAGTGAGCAGCGGCGGACAATATGCGGTTTTCCGTGAACTCGAGCCGGCTGTTAAGTAAATCCAACACGGGCCGAATGCTTTTATGCTTATCCCCACTTGAAACTACAATCCGATTCAAATAATCGGCTAGGATAACAAGAGCTTCAAGAACAACGTGCAAGAAAGACATAATGAATTAGTAAACTTAAGCAGAGGTATCTAATTAAATTGCTTTTTAGCGCGGTCTTCTGTTACTAACTATGCCTGTCTGCAATGATTGCGTACAGAATTAATTATTTACAATTAGGGTTATTTTAGCTTGAGATGGGTTGCAGTCTCCTAAAGTACACAAAAAATGTATACTTAAAAAGCTCACAAATATCCCAAAACTTTTCACAAGAGATAACGCTCTTTATTACTAGTTTGTAGGCTAACATTTATATTTAAGCCCTAATAATTTTGCAATCCGTAAAACTTTGGGGCCGTCCATTAATCACGTGATGTTTTTTTAAGCATTTTTTAACCCCCCCCTCCCCCTTGGTGATACATGGTGAGGTTTAAGACTACCCCCCCACCCCCCACCCAACATCACGGTGCGGTGAGCAGGTGGAGCGTTGATAATAAATTGACATTTAATAGTGGCAAATGCGAGATCATGTCCTTTTCGCGCTCGCCGTCGCATCTTCGCTACGACTATCTCATAGCCGGAGTGTTGATTGTTCGCGTGAACGAGGTCCGCGATCTCGGAATAACCTTCGACACCTGTCTCACTTTCCGGACTCACATCCGTAATCTTACCAAATGTGCGTACGGGAGGCTGGGGTTCGTGTTGCGCAACACTGCCCCGCTCACCGTTGCCGCGACGCGCACACTATACACGGCACTGGTGCGATGTATTTTAGAAACAAATGCAGTGGTCTGGGCTCCACGTGAGAAGAAATATACTCTCATGTTGGAACAAGTCCAAAAAAAGTTCTTAAGGTATCTCTATAAAAAAAACCATGTTTACTACCCATTCATGTACCCAACACTATTTTTACTGGGTCAGTTGGGTTTTGAGTCACTGGAATTGCGCAGAAATACGAACCTACTACTTTTCATGTTGAATGTTTTTAGGAATAAGATCGACAGTGTGAGCCTCGTGGAAAAGTTCCTTAAACTCAAGGTACCGAACGAATACTGCAACAGGCGACGGGGGGTACCCCTCTTAGCAACTGCGCCCTCGCGCACTAACCTGTACAGACACTCGCCCATTCCCCGCGCGGCTGCGCTCCTCAACTCCGTACTCGCTGCAGCACCACAGGGTGATGTGTTTGTTACAGGGATAGCGAGGCTGATAATTGAATGGAAGAGAGTGTTAGAGAGAAGTATGGATGGACCTTATGGTAGTTAGTCTTAATCTAGTTTAAATTATTCTTAAGTATTTCTGTTGAATCGCTGTAACGCCATGGATTTTCTGTAATGTTGCACATAATTGATTCAAATAAATAAATAAATCACGTGTATTTTTAGTATCTACAAAAAAATCTTAATTTTTTTAGAATATTTTAGAAAATATAATGAAAAAATAAATAGACGTGATATCTTACTACACCCCCCTCCCCCCTTGTGACATTTCGTGATTTTTGTCAAACCCCTCCCCCCCCCCCCCCTTTCAAGCGTTACGTGATTAATGGACGGCCCCTTTGCAGTGCATGCGGTAGGGTACGTCGATTATAGTTGTCACCACACTAATATTATAAAAACTAAAGTTTGTGAGAGTGTGAGTATATTTGTTACTTCTTCACGCTGAAACAGCTCAACAGATTTGAGTACCTACATTAATATATATTAACACATAGGCTACTTTTTATTTAAAATTTCCCAACTAAATAGCGCAGAAGTTAAGTCATGTTCTGCAAAATTATAGCTCCTGCGTTATTTACTCGTTGATGTCAGAAACCCATTTATTACGTAACTGTGCATTTCAATATTTCCATTAGCGGAATGGAGTGTTGACGGGCTTCGGTTGAAATTTATTTCTATAATTGATTTAAAACTACGTAACAGCTAGGTTTCAGAGTTCTGTGCAGAAAAAGTAGTACAAGAGTCTTATGTTGCGGTTCCTGCGCTTTTTTAAACTTTGTTTTCACAAATTACCATCCAGCCATACTGGCCATCATGGCGGGGCCATCCTCTGTAGCTGTACAAAATCTTAGCTTCGTAACTTTTTTAGTCTTCCAGAAAAAGTGGATATTACTGACTGACAGACGTGGCATTTGCCTAACCCTAAAAGTAGTCACACCGATGACAGACCTTTATCCCAGGAGTGCTGCTATTTGTAGCCTACTCTTTGTGCTCCTCTGCTGCACTGGGAGTGAAGAAATAGCATAGAATGCGTGCAGATGCTTATCATCCTCGCATGTCGTAAAAGTCGACTAAGGGACGGGTCCTCTCCAACATGGTGGACTATCTGTATGGGCGATGGGCTGATCACCTGTCACCATACGGTTCATCATACCATCTTAGGACTAATTAATCGAATGTGGCCACAAGTAGTCTTGTGGCTCTGCCCACCCCATTAGGGATTTCGGGCGTGATATTATGTATGTATGTATGTCTTTGTAGCTATAAAAAACAAAACCTTGTTTAACAATGCGCTTGTTAAAAAGTGGAGATGCAAATATTCTATACGTAATAAAACGAATAATCAGATCCCAATCGACACTGGATGCAGAAATCTCGTTTTTCGCATCAGTTTCTGTACCTTGGTTGATCAACAACTTTTTCGATCCATCACACAACAAAGGCAGCCCAGTAAATCCTACACGTTTTCGAATTCGAATTTCGAATTTCAGGGTGTTTAACATTTATTGGAAAGGGATAAAAATAGGCAGGCTTCAGTAAATTGGAATCGAAATCAATATCTTCAGAGTAGCAGCGAAACCGGGGTATACCACACTGAATGAGTTTTCTCTTGGTGTATAGAGCTTAAAAAACGGAATAAACTGGCAGCCGATTTTTGATTTTAGAGTGATCAAAAGATCCGTTCCGAAATGATAAGCAGCGGCCCTTACATGCATGGCACAAAGATAAATTAGAACCGTTTATCTCTATGACTATCTCTTTCGTCGGCACTAGTGTGAGAGAGACGCACTTAGAGATAAACGGTTCTAATTTATCTTTGTGCCATGCATGTTAGGGCCGCAGGGTAATTCCATGGTCACTCTGAATTGAATTCACTCAAATGTACATTATAGAACGAGAACGTTTGAAAATTAAAATCGAGTGGTTGTTACCATTTTTTATCGTTCGAATTCTAAGAACACACTTTTGTGTATGAGTGCTTGAAACTAAAAAATTTGCCCCCTGGGCCTCTATTCGGGAACGCTAAGTGATTCTGTAGCGATTCGCGAGCAAGATTTCTCATCTCGCTCTTACGCATTACGCGTCGTGCGGAAGAGTGGGATGAGAAATCTCGCTTACGAGTCGCTACAGAATCACTTAGCGTTCCCGAATAGAGGCGTTGGTATAAAATAAGACCAATGTCGATATTGCAAAAACCGGAAGTAATTAGCCGAAAGTTGTATCTGAATTATTTTATGCTAAATTATAAAAAATTATAATTTCAACTAATTCAAATAAGTACAACCGATACTTTAAGAGAGAAATATATTATTGAAAAAATGAGAATGAAAATATATTTATTTGACGAAAAGAACAAGAAGGAAACATACAAGATATGTCAGGAATTACATTCAAAAAATCTGCATTATCTCTTAGCAGAGTGTGGGTTCAAAAAACCTATCATTGTTACCATTGGTCCCCAGTATTGGTATAAGACTGCGCAAAGACATGGTATAGTAACGGCCCCCCCTTGCTGAGCGCCATTCAGGCTGCTCGCTTCTTTCCGGTGAAGCTGTCGGGGTCGTCAGAGACTAACAGCGTAGGTCCATTCTAAAAAAAAAAAAGCATAGTAACGGAATCGATTTGTAATACTGACATGTCCATATCTTTACCCGACTTCGCGAAGCAAAAGAAGGGTATAAAGTTGAACAGTATGAGCAAAAATAAGGTGTGCCCCTGAACTACTGGATCGATTTTAATAAATGTGGTTCGTGGAGGACGTGCGAGTGTTAAAAGCTTTATAAGAATTCTAAAGGTCTCTTGAATTTGCATGAAAACAGATTACTCAGAAACACTTATCATACGCAACGTACGCGTACGTAAGTGTGTTTCTAAGTCATCTGTTTCCATGCAAATTCAAATGTCTAGACATCGTAATGCGATGCATACATTGCGTACGTGGGCTCAGTTTGTCCCTACCTTAAGGGTGCGTAGTAGGTTTTAGTTTTTAATTTTGTACTTGTCACTCGCAGTACATCGCTGTGATTGCAGTTCAATGTGTTACAAGCCGGTACGTTTTATCAACTATGTGATTATCTAAGGCAGCCATTACACGCTCAATCTAGATCGAGATCCGGGATCGAGATCAGGGATCTTGATCCAGATTGACTGTGTAAGGTGTCCTCAATCCAACACTTTACACACTCAATCTGGATCAAGATCACTGATCTCGATCCCGGATCTCGAACTAGATTGAGCGTGTAACCGCTGCCTAACGTACTAAACGCTTCGCACACTGAAGAAGACCCGCCAGCTGCATAGATTTGTGCTAGTGAAGAACTTGGCCTTAGGCTTTGGCCACATCTCCACGGCACGACGTCGTGAACGCGCTGCTACATAACCACGGTACGGCGTCGTGCCGTGAAAAAATCCTTTGCACGTCGCCCTTATTTCTATAGCTATAAAGGTGATTTGCAATGGTTTTTTTCCCGACACGACGCCGTACAGTGGTTATGTAGCGGCGTCGTGGACCGACGCGGCGCCGCGCCGTTACACGTTCACGACATCGTGCCGTGGTGTTGTGGCCAGCTGCTCAATTACGTAACACTTTTTGGTATCGCTTTGGCGAAAAGGAAACCAATTGGACCCTTATTTATATCGAGTGATGACTAAATTGGTTTACTTTTTGAGCCAAACCCGCCACACGCCACACACCGAATCACACCACAACTACTGTGGCCAAACTAAAGAGCTTGGTACTTTCGTTTACGGCTGCCAAGGTCCCTGACAATAGATTATTCTGCGGCTCGCTGAAGGTGTGTCCCTTGTGAAATGGAACGGCGCCTAATTTGCTGGAACACTGGGAGCTGCTAAAGTGCCAATTAGGGAGACAGTTTCTAAACTACCATCGGGCTGTTGTCTCATTATTTTGTACACACGCAGACTACGAAGCTCCTCCACAATTCATTCGGATACAATAGGCGTGTTACCTGAAAAAATCTAATTAGTCCGTCATTTATGTTATAAAAAAATATTGAACACATATTTTTTCTTTTGTCAATTAAACAAAAAATGACAGATATAGTGCGTTGAAGTTCCGTGTGACGTCACAACTTTGTACACTTTTTACCATTAAGTGACGTCATGAGCCCCCACTCCCGAATTTTGATGCGCGTTATTTATATCAATTTTGATTGAATAAAGCAAAAAATAAGTGTTCGATATTTTTAGATAATCTAACTGACGGTCTAATTAGAACTATTTGTTTTTTTACCCAGGAAACATCCCTATTAGTTCACATTCTCAGCCATTTCAGAAATATGTCTAAGCCCTAAACTCACTTCTAGAGCCAGACACTAAATTAATAAATGATTAAATAATTAGCTTAAAAACAGGAACTTTTCAATTTCAATACAAGAATACCTGCCTATTTATTTTGTCTCCGTAATTTAATTAGCTACAGCTTGAAATCAAAATTTCTATTGTATTGTTTCTATTCTATTATATAAAATGTTTGTACCGTCAAGACCATTATGTCATAAGTAACTAAAAGAACAGTCTGTTATCTTTTTTAAAACTGGTGATATTTAATTTGTTCTCTATTGTTGGTGAGCACACTCGGTTCCAATAGCCAGTATTGATTTCAGGATCTATTATTGGATCCCATATTCCCGCTGCACCGCCGGGGCGCAAGTGGGAACGCATTATTGAGTTCCAATTTCAAAAACACTTACCAAGCGTGCTCTGCGAGTTTATTTTTTTTGCGCTTATGTTCCGACGGCGGGACCGTTTATAATTTACTCGTACCCTGTGATATGAATGGGTTATATGGTTTTTTTAACAGCGGAATCTAATACCCGTAATTGGGTAGTTGACTATAGTAACAAATATTAAAATATTTCTGTGGAATGATAGCTTAACCCTCAACAATACATATAGAACAGGAGTCATGTAACTCAAGATTATTAATATTTTAATAAATTAAAACTATACATTTTTACTTCTAAGTCACGTGACTTAAAACACTAATCACGACGCCATAAAATCATAGCAATCGGGTGCGTTCCTAATCGCGCACACAGCGCCAGATGGCGCTCGCGCTCTTACCGATTTATCGGGTCCTGCATTCCCTGGTCGTACATTATTGGCTCCCGCTTCTTTACATTTACGACAGTCTGGGCATTTTTGTTTGTTTCTGCCAGTGGAATGACGTTACATGCGAGAGATGACAGTGGATAGCGTATTGGCGGCAAAGTTATAAATGCAAAATATTTTTTGCGCTTTTGCCTCGAAAATGACGAAATTTAGTGACGAAATAGTAGTTTATGCAACGGTTGCATAATGATAGGCCTTAAAACACTAGTGCGGTTTTCATGAAACGAGCCGATAGGCGAGTTTCATAATAAGATCGCACGTGTGTTTTAAGGCCAAATTATGCAGAGTTGCATACATAACTTTATCTACACACATATTATAAATCCTCCATGATGGGTTCAGAAACAATATTTTCTGGCAACAAGTTATTTGTTGCAATCGTGGCTGCATATTACCGATATCCGGCGCATTTTCACATCACACACACTCCGAGAAGACTACTTACTATTCATATTTTCAACTAAAATGTAAATTACAAATAACTTTTTCTATTCAATTCAACAACAATTCTACTTTCGTTCAGCAAAACTGACGTTTTGAATGGCGGCAATTCGATCTTCCGTCAAGACCATTTTTTTTTTTAAATCATAGACAAACGGATGAAGTCTCTATTCTCACGTCACTCGAGATCAAATATTGTGCAGTTTATATTAAAAAAACATACTGAATTGACGTTTCGTATCAATAACTGTTTTAATATCTATGGATACTAGAATAGAGACCCACTTGAGTTTTGATAGCTGTTCCAAATTTAATCTCATTTCTTTACTAAAAACGATAAAGAAGTCATGTTATTTTTTTATCGCAGCACTGGTTTTTCCTAATTGGTTGTCAAAATGGTGGTCATTTCATACGATTTTTGATTAACCAATGGAGGTTTTATGATATGGGTGTAGATAAAGATTTTTTTCACATTCAAATAGAGTTCACAAGCAGGTTGAAATATTGTTTGAAAAGCAGTCAAAAACCGAATAGTCTATGATCGAGACTAGTATCCTTCTCAAGTACGCATTTTCAGTAAGTAATTTAAATAATTGAGTAAGATATCAGTCTTGAGCTCAGAAATACGGGCAAAGTATACAAACTCAACTGAAAACTTTACAAACTAATTAACTATAACTTAAGTTGATAAAGGCTTTAGTTAATGAACAAGCTACGAGATAACTCTGAGAAGTCTTCCTCAACGTACAAATCCAGCATAGTAGAATTACCAGATAATAGGAATAAATAGTACACTCCTTCTATATAGGGTTGCTGATATCAATGCAACAGTAATAATTTCTCAGTTAAATAATAACGAGTGGCTCCGTGAGCTGTAGACCTCACGACAAACATAACTTTGCCGTTGGAAAACTGTTATCCTCATACATCAACATAGGTCGCTGTCAGTTTACTAACACCGCAAACAACGTTTATAATCGCAAAAATCCTCATATATCCGCCATTTTGAAAAATTTCGAAAAACTGAATTGACAAAAAAAAAACATATAAGTATTGCATCTTCTCACAAAATTTCATGAGAATCGATTGAAGAAATGCGACCTGTAGAGGAGAACATCGGGAAATGCGGACACACATACGAAGGCATTTTTGCCCAACCTGAAATGAAGACGCTTCGCTCGCAAGGTCAATAAAGCATCTACTCTAATCTAATCTTTTAATTACCAGTTCAGTCGCTCTACCTCATTTTTGTTTTGATTCTTAAGCTAAACTCCTGAACAAAGTGGCAGCCCTGCCCCTCATTTGCGTTATACTAGGGGGTGGGAGAAAAGCAGCAGTGGAATCATTCTTCGTAAACCCTTGAACAGATCTTAGAGATCAAGAAAAGCTTTTCAACATGCATTTCACCTTGTTCTATATTTTAATTGTGTTCGTTTTTGTAATATTAAAAAGATAACTGTGCGTTATTTGGTGGTTTGGTGTTCCTCTGCTGCACTGGGAGTGAAGAAATAGCGTAGAATGCGTGCAGATGCTTATCATCCTGGCATGTCGTAAAAGTCGACTAAGGGACGGGTCCTCTCCAACATGGTGGACTATCTGTATGGGCGATGGGCTGATCACCTGTCACCATACGGTTCATCATACCGTCTTAGGACTAATTAATCGAACGTGGCCAAAAGTATTCTTGTGGCTCTGCCCACCCCATTAGAGATTTCGAGCGTGATGTTATGTATGTATGTGTTGATTGACATTGATGATGACGATGATGATGGATTATAATGATTGGGGCCAGGCGCAGATAGGTACAGGATTTCGTTTAGGCGGGGGAGGGGGTGGGATTTTGTGTGATTCCATCTATCTTTCAGAAAACTGGTTCTAAACAAAAAAAACAGGACAAGTGCGAGTTAAACTGGCGTGGAGAGGGTTCCATGATTATATCAAACCTGTGTTACTTTAAATACCTACTATAGGTAGACTTTTTTTATAGTTTTTCCTGTAATCTATATAGGTAAAGAACTATTTTTGGTATTTTTTTAATTTTAGGCCAAGTAGTTTCGGAAATAAAAAAAATCTTCAAAACTATTTGTTTAAAAAAAAATTAAGATCGGCACAAAAATCGCTTTTATTTGATATGTCACTCGCCATAGATTGCAAAACTTACATATGAGTACTAAATTTCGACTCAATCGGTTCGTTCAGAAAATCGGCTGTGGCAGACGGACACACGAGTAATCCTATAAGGGTTCCGTTTTTCCTTTTGAAGTACGGAACCCTAAAAATCTCAAAACAAAGTCCTTCGATCATGAGTCAGGGGGACAAGCCCCCATTCCCCCCCTCTTTATCCGGTCCTGAGCATTGCTATGTAATGGCACAAAACAAGTTTTCCTACCTTTAACATTTTTGCCTCGTAAAAGCTTACAACTCCATACAAGCTATAACGCTGATGTCTGCGCTTCGTACGTTGGTCGAGAAATAACTAAACCACGATCATTTTAGTAAGTTTGCCTCTCATCATGTGCGAATGCGACGCCCTCGCCAGACTAAGAATGAAAATACTTGGCAATGGTTACCCAGAACCAGGGGAATTCAAGGCACTACCACTGCGTTCCACAAGTCACTTCATTGAAGTGGTGGAGAATGCTATGGATAGTGCTTAGGAAAAAGGGGTAATTACACAAAAGATCCCATAGGGTCGAAGTGTATCCGCAAGGACCCCACCCTCTAAGATAAGATAAGATAAGTTTGCCTCTGACTTATCCTTTTGTGATAATGACCGCAGGCGTACGTATACATGCCTTTTAATAAAATCAGTACCGTTCGCCACGACCGTCGCTCACAATTTATTAGTCGTCGGTCCGCTCTAATTTCACGCCAGATTCAACTTTCATCCGGCTGAAATTCTTCAGTTAACATGGAAGGGCGTACGTCCTTTTGAAATTCTTATGTACTTACGGCTTTTTTGATCGGCAGGGCTAACGCTCCCTTGATACACGCATATCCATGCAGCCTACTTCATAAAACCGTTCAACTGAATTATTACATTTCCACTCCGGTAGTCCTTTATTCCCCTGATATAAAGCCTGCAGCTCTTGCTATACGGTCATATTAGAATACCTTAGAAAAATACTTTGAAATTAGATGAGCAAGAAATTCTTTCGCAAGTCAAGATAATAAATGGAATTCTTAGAAGCTGATAAGGCGGAGAAGCGTGCTACTTTGATTTCAACAATAAATATATTCCTTTTCATAAAAGCACGTTTTATTAAAGAGCTACTAAGAATGTAAACTGTCTATTATTAATAGTATCCATATTGATTAAAGTGCTATTTGGCGCGTCTCTACCCAATGTCATTTGTTCGAATCAAATATAGATAGTTCAATCCACGTAGACGCGCCGCAATCAATTTTACGTATGTACATTTACGCAATCGTGTCACGCAAAATTAAG
This sequence comes from Tortricodes alternella, assembly GCA_947859335.1. Lineage (NCBI taxonomy): Eukaryota > Metazoa > Arthropoda > Insecta > Lepidoptera > Tortricidae > Tortricodes > Tortricodes alternella. The sequence goes on along the minus strand of OX401979.1, from coordinate 11,503,736 downwards.
TGATGGGTGGCCGTGTCTTCGTGGATTGAACCGGTTATGAGCGAGTTGCCTACAAAGCAAGATGCCTAACAAAGCGAGATGCCTAAGTATAATGCCTACAAAGCAAAATGTCTAAGTGGTTGAATGCCGTCTAGGCAAATGGTCTACTTGCTAAAACGACTACCAAGCAAAAAATGTCTAAGTAGTTGAATGTCTTGAAGACAAATGGCCTGGTATTTTTTAATTTTAATTAAATGATTTTGAAGTTATTTAGGAAAACAGGCGAAAATTGACCATTCCTCCGAAACTACTTGGCCTAAAAATTTGAAATAAATACAGAAGATAGTTTTTTACCTATATATTACAGGAAAACCTATAAGAAGTCTATGGTATGCAAAGTAACATAGGAAATTTCATATAATTACGAAACCCTCTCCACGCGAGTTTAGAAATCCACGCAGTTTTTTTAGACATCCTGCTTTTTGGCTATCTTGCTTCTGAGACATCTTGCTTTTTAGACATGCAGCTTGTTATAGGCATCTTGCTTTTTAGCCATCATGCTTCTGAGGCATCTTGCTTCTGAGACATCTTGCTTTTTGGCCATCTTGCTTTTGAGGCATCTTGCTTTGTTAGGCATCTTGCTTTGTAGGCAACTCGCTCATAACCGGATTGAACTATGTAGGTAGATTCGCGTTCATGTCTTAACATTTCAAACGTACCGCTACCATGTAGCGCTATACGCTAAGCTTTTAGAACCGAGCAGCGATTTTTATCTTTGTAGCGGTATAGAGAGTTTTCACTTCGGAGTGGAAAAAACTGCGAACAGTAGGGAACTCGATTGCTCTTAGAGGCAGATTACACGCTTCAGTATTTCATCAGTTCAATCCATCAGTCTGGTCAGAATGACCTTCGACGGTCATTTACTGGTAATTCTGACCACACTGACGGACTGAACTGATGAAATACTGAGCGAGTCACCTGCCACTTACACTTAGCACTACACGAGCGCAGGGAGTACCTACAGCGTTTTTCTGCTTTGAGTAAGTAACTCGACTGGCGAGGCCTTGATAACGAAACTCCGGTAAAGGTTGTGTAACAATGTCAATTAAATTTGATTCCTGGTTATTGTGATAAATGTCCTAACTTTTGGACGCTCATAAGTCGCGATAGGCAGTCACCTAATCGGAGTCGCTCTAGGCTTTGTTGTAATTACTTTTCAACTCCGCGATGAGTTTCCTTCGTCGAAATTTTGTTTTACCTATCAAAGTTTTGTTGATTTACAATGGACTATTATTTTTCTTCCTACTACGCTTTAATTTCATCATAATGGCCTTAAATACTCAGCACAAAGCAGCCCTTATTTGCTCTAGAGCAAATAAAGTTGCATACAAATTTCATTATTGCACTGTTTTGTATTTTTTTTTAATTTGGTTGTTTGATCAAGAAGTTTATACGAACAGCTACCCAATCCGCCCATTCACAGTCCGACGGGACAGCCGACCACTCTTCTGTGGACTTACTGTTAGGAAAAAAAAAACTGGCCACATATCGGCGGCCATATCGAACTGTGATTGTCTCGTCTAAAATGTTATGCTCAAAGTACTGGCTGATAAGATAGTATGGGTTACAAAAAGATTTAAAAAAAATTGGCATAATATGACAATTAATAGACTAGATACAAGTTTTCTGTGAAAATTTTCGGCTGTTCGACTTTAACTTCAGAACCTATAGACTGATTTTAATAAATAGGGTATCTTAAGATTCGGGGAGAACGTGCGAGTGTCATAGGCTATATAAAAATTCTAAGGGTGCGTTACAACAGGTGCCAAAATCCTTTTTACTTCGCTAGTTGGGTTTAACTGTACTTTTACGTTTTTTTACCAACTTTTAGCAGTAGTAGAAAGAAAAGCAGATTATGCACCTCGCATCAAGTGATTTGTTATTGCGCTCGTGTTTTTAGAGCCCTCACTTGCGTTCGGGCTCCAAACCAACACTCGACGCAATAATGAATCACTTTCTGCTTGGTGCAACAATCTACTATTGTTGTCCTTTAAAAGGGCTGTTATTTATTCGTTATTTGTAGGTAGCAGAATCGTTTCTGTAGATTTGAATGATTCCAAACCAATGGAATAGGAATAATCCTATTTAGGTATGAACTTGCTGTATGGACGTTTCAGAATAGGAAAACTGTTCTATGATATAACACTAATGTTTCCATAGCCAATAATAAAGAAAATAGAGTAAGGATATTTTCAAAAATAATAACTAAATTTCTTTCACTAATATCCTTTTCTCCTGCCAAAGTCGCTCTCATTGTTGCGCTTTAAATTACTTTTAAAGTTAATCGTTCATTTTAATTATATAGACACTTTTGATAGTAGTTAACGTATCTATCATAAGCGTTATGCATTAAGCATAATCACAAATGGCTTTCATATATACAGGTAAATATATATCCTTCTCCTACTTGTATAGTAGGTATAAAAGAAACAGACTGACCGATAAGAGAAACGACAAGGTGCACTACTACCTACTCCTCACAGTGCAGTTGCAAAGAATAGATAATACCACTAACGTACAGAAGAATAACTCTCTAACAAAAACGCTGTTTAGGTAATGAATATATGCCTAATCATGCCTTCTCTCTCCGCCGCATAGAACGTGCTCTTTCGTGTACGCTAGGGTTGTCAGTTTTTATCCGCGTCATCCAACGATAACAACGCGTGAATCGCCCAGCGAGGCGCGGCAATCTACTGATATTTGACAGGTTCCCTGGCCCATCCTGGTACATCCATGAGGCACATGTACTTCATGGCCAGTGATTTAGATAATGCAGTTGTTCCTTCGATAAATAATAAGTACATTTTATTACGTATTCTATTATTATTTTTATTCATGAACCATTTAGATACGAAATTACACAAGTCTGCGATTGCAAGCTAAATCTGAAATGCTCGATATAAATAGGGTATACAAAAAATATGATGTATTTTCCATCAATCTAAATAAAGAATTAAAAAAAAATACAGGGAAAAAAACTTAAAATTTCGCAGTCCTGTGTTGAACATATTTAACAAAACATACATTTCAATTATGTACTATTACGATTCTCGTAGTCGTTAATGTTTTTCTTATAAACATTGTAGACAATTTGCAATTTAAAAAAAATACTTTTTTCGTTTAAATAAGTATTTAATTTCCTTACTTTAAAAGTTATCGATATAATCAATATACCTATCTAGCAATCACTATGACACATGAAGTGTCATAAAATACTTGAAGGTAAATGACGTATCTTATACGAAATTTTATGAGCGTTTAATGTCATTATTACTATGGGGACGTGTCAAAAGAACGCTCCACATTTCTTTGGGGTTGTGAACCTGTTAAACAGCTCCGAGCAACGCGACGGCCGAGCTTACCTAAAGTGCAGAGTGGAACCCGCCTGGCAGTTGTGCGCGGGTAGTTATAGATACGCAATAGCGCATATGTCAGCGGACATAATGAATTGCCTTCATCGTGGATGCAAATCCAGTTACTAACTCAGTGAACTGTTATTCAATCATGGACTGGTCGTAAACGAGAGCTATTGTGATTCGATATTTATCTTGCTCGGCGTATATTATTTCTGGGTAAAACTTTAAAACTAGGGGTCATCCATAAAGTACGTCACACCTTATGGGGGGGGAGGGGGTCGACGAAGTGTGACATTGTGGGACAAGGGGTGGGAGGGGTCATAAGTTTTGTGACGTCCAGAGGCGAAGCGTGGGGGTAAGCCGGTGTATAATTTCTCGTTCTAAACATTATATTATTACTCATTAAATTATCTATTTACTTAAAAAAATATGTATTTTTTATGTTAATACAAGAAGTAATTAATAATAATAATAATGATTGAGTTAAGAAATTATGCACCGGCTTACCCTCACGCTTCGCCTCTGGTGACGTCACATTTTAAAATCTAATACATCTAAGAGTTAAAATGCCAAAATTGAACTATTAACGAACAACTTGAAAATATTTCCAACTCTACTTGTACGGACATAAGGTTTAAATTGTTTTGTTGGCGAGTTCCCACTCTCTCTACTAGTGTAACGCGCGGGTCCCGTTTTTACAAATAAAATCTATAATCAATTCATAATGAAACCTCCTGAAACAGCCAGTCGGCGTCCGCCATCTTTATTTGTTGCGCTGGCTGGCTTATGAAGTCACGTATTCCTAGTTTCCTACTGCTTTATTATTTTGTACGGACTAAAGTGTAACCGTAACATACGACATTAGTGATGCATTGAAAGTTCGATTAGATACGATTTAACGACTCTATTCTAGTGAAAATCGGTATCGGTTCGACCGCTACTTTGGTGTTTACTGTCCCATTTCCGACGATCATTTTGATTATGTCCAAAGAGAGTATAGTAATATTACTAAAAGGAAGTCTATGGAACAAATTCGACCTCATCACTTTTTTGACACTATACTATAGTGTCAAAAAGACTATAGAATGTAACTCATGGAAGATGTTTCAATTGCTAGTTTAATTATCCTTACTTCCTTACTTAATATTATAAATGCGAAAGTAACTCTGTCTGTCTGTCCGGTTTCACGCTAAAACTACTGAACCGATTTAAATGAAATTTGGTACACAGATAGTCTAGAGCCTGAGAAAGGTCATAGGCTACTTTTTAATGCGAAAAAAGGGTTGTAAGAGGTTGAAAGGGGGGGATGAAAAGTTGTATGGAAGTATCGTCATTTTTAGAGATAGAAGCTTGAAACTTATTTTTAGGCTGTTGATTTGATATAAATAAGTATGATATTCAAAGTTTGTAAAAGTTTTATCATCATCATAAAATAACAATAGGGAATAGGGGATGAAAGATTGTATGGAAATATGTCAGGTTTATGTGAATGTTTTATATGTTTGATTAGAGCCATTCTGATGTAATATTTACGGGGTCATTACAAAATGTGAAACTGAAGATATAATTAAAAATGCTACCCAAAGACACTATTCCACGCGGACGAAGTCGCGGGCACAGCTAGTGATTTTATAAAGTAACGGTTTAAAAAAGTCCACAACAAGTAATAAACGCGTTAGTTAAATAAAATTAGATGTTTCACAAAAAGGATTTCAAAGCGAACTTATGCATAGAACGGTTTATAAATGACAGAACTGTCGTAAACAAAATAAGTGGATAGCAGTATTATAAACCATAAAGCAATTCTGCAATTCGGATAATTCACACAAAAGTAAATAATAGAATATGACAAAGTGCAAAGTTAAATTTTATCCGCTATTATATTTTATGTTAAACGTTAATGTATATAAAAACCGGACAAGTGCGAGTTAAACTCGCGTGGAGAGGGTTCCGTTCCGTACATGATTATCTGAAATTTACTAGGTTACTTTAAATACCATAGACTTCTTATACGTTTTCCTGTAATCTAGAGGTAAAGATCTATTTTCTGTATTTTTTTCAAAAATTTAGCCCCTGTAGTTTTGGAAATAAGGAGGGGGGAATGGTAATTTTTTGCCTATTTTCCTGAATAACTTCTTAACTTAACTACTTAAAATTCTAAAGAAAATATATTTAAGATCCTCACAATAAGCCCTTTCATTTGATATGTCACAAGATATAGGTGACATAACTTTTTTTAAAAAATTTCTAATTTACCCCCAAAAAGTTGTGTTTAAAATTTATATATTTGCGTCACGCGTCCGTGTTGCGGTCACCAACTTACACATGAATACCAAATTTCAACTCAATCGGTCCAGTAGTTTCGGAGCAAATTGGCTGTGACAGACGGACAGACAGACAGACAGACACACGAGTGATCCTATAAGGGTTTCGTTTTTTCCTTTTGAGGTACGGAACCCTAAAAACGTACAAAGTTACATATTTACAGGAAATAAATAATAAAAATATTCTCCTAAGCAATTGAAGGATGATTGTACCTTCCTGAAATTCTATAGAACTTTCTAGATCCCATTTCTTTCTCCGGAGAAGCCGACGATATTGCTAATTCTTGTTACGAACTTGGCCTCCTTTTTCACATTTATGTTTTTGGTGGGATAATTTATTGACAGGACGCGTCAATGCTTTGTGAGATTAGGCGAGTACTGTAACTTTCATTCTACTTCTTAGCAACGTTCAGCTATAACGAATGCAGCTTGATAAAACGGACAGCTTCCAGTAAATTTATAAAAATACCTTTAAATTTATTTGTAAAGTGTTAACTGTCATTAATGATTCATTATGAATTTAAGGATGTATACCCAAAATATCGATTTGTATATTTTTCGCTGAAATTGAATACTACGGTAATATTAGCCGTTGCGCATAAGTGTAAAAAAAACCACTTTACCGTTCTTTTAAAGGAGATAAATGACATTTAAGATTACATGTGGTATGTGCTGTGCCTGTGTTATTTGTACCGGAAGTTGATTAAATTACAAGAAAAAGCGAAAAATGTTTCTGTCCCATAGTACTTTTATAATCAGAACATGTATTTTCTATTCTAATTTCCTCGATTTTTTGATGACAAAAAAAATGTCGTTACCGTTGTTCCTACGGAAATATTCTTGATTGAATTTCCATCGGACCTTAACGTCAAACGGTAGGGAAAGGCCGCTAGCGCTGTTGTCACTCGAGTAGTCAAATCAGGTTCTGTTGAAGTATAACGCTGGCCATCGAGTATCGATGTGGACTTAGAGGTTTTGTAATTTAAAATGCTGTCACTCTGTCAAAGGATTTTTTCATATGACATGGTCTGTTATAAGAAATTAATAGAAAACAATATATTTACAATATTTACTGTGTGCCCTGCTGTTATTATTCGCTACAGGTTATGAGCCAGTATCACGTATGTACAATATTGTATTGATATAATTATTTCTGTCGAAAATATGGGTGAAAATTCGAACTCGACAATTACGATGGAAAAGCTGAAAGGCACTATTAATTATCGAGATTGGGCATTTCAAATGAAGAATGTACTCATTTTCGAAAACTTATGGCAATATGCTATTGGAAAATCTGAAACCGCAGATGGCCAAACGCCCGAGCAAAAGTTACGTCAAGAAAAGGCTAAAGCCAGGCTATGTTTAGGTGTTGATAAGTCATGTTACGCCTACATCATGCAGGCTGCGTCAGCTAAAGATGTATGGAATGCTTTGAAAAAGGCATATGACGACACTGGTCTACATAGAAGGTTGTCATGTCTTCGCAGTTTATGTTCAATTAAGTTGGAGCAGTTCGATACGATGGAAACTTACGTAAATGAGATCCTGTTGTTAGCTGAGCAACTTAGTAACATGAAAAAACTGTTAGATGACGAATTTCTCGCTGCTGTAATGCTTCAAGGGTTGCCTAAGGACTATGAACCCATGATTATGGCTTTAGAGCACTCAAGCATTGAAATAACGACAGACATGGTGAAAACTAAGCTTCTTCAAGACAAGCGATGGAAAGGGAATACTGGTGGTAGCAATGACTGCTTGAATACACGGAATCACGATATAGTCACGATAGCAAGCCCAGTTCCCGTGGCGACAGTAAGAAAGCGCCAAGTACATCGAAACACACTGGTTCATCGTCGGACACATGCAAAAAGAAACTGTGGTGCTGGAAATGTCGATCCAAAGGTCACGTCAAGAATGACTGTCCTCAACTAGAGAACGTTTCGAATACGAACTTGGTGTTGACTGCACTTACCACTGTTAACAGTGACAGTTCTTGCATTATCGACTCCGGAGCTACTGATCATATGTCAGGATGTCGAGAATGGTTTGAATCCCTCAACCAATCGGAGGTGTGTGTTGCTAATGGCAAGAAGTTAATAGTGAGCGGTAAAGGAACAGTACATTTTACAGTTAAATTCAATGGGAAACCTTTAGATATAACATTGAATGATGTAATGTTTGTACCTGATCTTACTATCAACTTGATATCTGTAACTAATCTAACAGAAAAGGACTTTAAGTTAACATTTACTGATTCAACATGTAACGTAATGAAATCTGGCAGGGTAGTCTTGGTCTGTTATAAGAAATTAATAGAAAACAATATATTTACAATATTTACTGTGTGCCCTGCTGTTATTATTCGCTACAGGTTCTAATTTTATTTCACATACTAAATAATTACTAATAATCACATAATTTGTATATTTTAAATCATTATTCGTACAAAATTACTCATTGCTGTTATTTGGAGAAAATGAAACAAAACATGGAGAATCAAATAGATGTAGTGCGGATTTGACGTGGTATACATCCTTAATCGCCTCATAAGCTACGCCACATTATAGTCATTGTTTTCGATTTGCTTTTGACAAATTATTGTAACGGAAATAACTTACACCCACCCATCACAAAACCACACCCATATCATAAAACCTCCATTGGTTAATCAAAAACCATAGGAAATGACCACCATTTTGACAACCAATTAGGAAAAACCAATGCTGCGATGAAGAAATAACATGACTTCTTTATCGTTTTTAGTAAAGAAATGAGATTAAATTTGGAACAGCTGTCAAACTCAAGTGGGTCTCTATTCTAGTATCCATAGATATTAAAACAGTTATTGATACGAAACGTCAATTCAGTATGTTTTTTTAATATAAACTGCACAATATTTGATCTCGAGTGACGTGAGAATAGAGACTTCATCCGTCCGTCTACGATTAAAAAAAAAATGGTCCTGACGGATGGCCGCCATTATTGACGCGCCGCGCCGCGTTGACGTTTTGCTGAACGAAAGTAGAATTTTGTTGAATTGAATAGAAAAAGTTGTTTGTAATTTACATTTTAGTTGAAAATATGAATAGTAAGTAGTCTTCTCAGAGTGTGTGTGATGTGAAAATGCGCCGGATATCGGAAATATGCAGCCACGATTGCAACAAATAACTTGTTGCCAGAAAATATTGTTTCTGAACCCATCATGGAGGATTTATAATATGTGTGTAGATAAAGTTATGTATGCAACTCTGCATAATTTGGCCTTAAAACACACGTGCGATCTTATTATGGAACTCGCTAAAAGCTCGTTTCATAAAACCGCACTAGTGTTTTAAGGCCTATCATTATGCAACCGTTGCATAAACTACTATTAAGAAGGCTATTCAATTTAAAATAACCGACGGGCATGGCTGGCATGCTTGCTATTGAAAACTCAGAAGGGGATTCCTGACTGTAAAATAAAAGCAAGAAATATTAACTTACCACGTTCATAAAACGAATACCTACTGACGCTATTCACACGGAAATATTGAATAGTTTGTTTTGTTTTGTGTTTACATTTGAGTTACAATGTTCGAGAAATAGGTATGCGAGCTTCAAATAAATTATGAATTCTGAATTACGCTGTGTTCTCCGAACTAGCATGACACGCTACTACATAAAGGTTACACTCGTAACCAGTTTGAGTATAATAGTTAATAGAGTATTATCTACTTTAATAACGTCAATGATTAAATATTTAAGATGTTTAGAAAATGACTTTCATTATAGACATAGAAAGCGCTACATGTTTCAAAGCAAGCCATTTTCTAAAGCATATATAGAAATGTATGTTTGTTCGTTTGTTCATCTCCTGTGCATACCAGTCATCCGATTACGATGAAACTTTGGTGAGTTGTTGTGGGCGCGCCTGGAAAGGCATGTGAATAAAAAAACCCGGACAAGTGCGAGTTAAACTCGCGTGGAGAGGGTTCCTTTCCGTACATGATGTTGATGATTTATCTGAAATTTCCTATGTTACTTTAAATACCATAGACTTCTTATAGGTTTTCTTGTAATCTATAGGTAAAGAACTATTTTCTGTATTTTTTTCAATATTTTATTTTAGTAATTTCGGAGATCAGGGCAAAGGTAAATTTTCGCCTATTTTGCTAAATAACTTCCAAAATATTTATTTTAAAATTCTAATAAAATATATTTAAGATCCTCATAATAAGCCCTTTCATTTGATATGTCACACGATATAGTTTGCAGTTATTTTTAATTACCTAAGTGGTCTCCCAAAAGTGGCCCCATATTTAAAATTCATTTATTTACGTTACGCATCCATGTTGCGGTCACCAATTTACATATGTGTACCAAATTTCAACTCAATCGGTCCAGTAGTTTCGGAGCAAATTGGCTGTGACAGACAGACAGACGGACACACGAGTGATCCTATAAGGGTTCCGTTTTTTCCTTTTGAGGTACGGAACCCTAAAAAAAGAGCAGCATATGCTGGGCACAGTTGGTAACTTATAAAATGAAGATGGTAGTTTGGGTTATCAGAATACCAAAAACAAAGATAATGATTTTTTAAAATTAAGTACTGACCTACTTTGAGGTGTTAATTAAAATATTAACCTAGACTAAGTTGCACAGCGTCGTCCACCATCATTATCGCGTAAATTTATCCACTGCTGAAAGGCATGTGTTAAATCAACTTCCGTCGGTTGGGCAGTTTAATCGTGTAGAAATCATTGTGAGCTCCATTGCGAGGAGCGGGAAGCCTTGCGAGACCGTTTTGGAATAAAAGGCTGGATCTCATTTTGAAAGTAAAGACCGCTTCAGTGAACGGAAATCCTACAGAAATTGCTCTAGGTAAGTAGGTATTGCAAAGGTCGGTTATTTTTTCTCGTAATTATGGTATTTTTGTGATTTTTATTGAGTTTTCATACAACAAAATAAAGCCGCGTTATCTACTTGTGTTCTGCCACAAAAAGCTTAGCATTAGTTTCCGTTTTATAATTATTAAAAATAAATATAAAGTGCTCTCTGGCTGGTTAAGTAAGGGATTCTTATGAGCGATAATAAATAAAAGGATAATAGAAGGAAGCTTTACCAGAGACTGAGTCCGTATAATAATCTAGTTAATTTTTTTATGTTTAGGTACAAGTTTTAATCTCGACCGCTGTTTTTTAAAGATGGAATAGATACAAAATAATTCATATATAGACAATATTAACCAGTAGTTTTTGTTATTATGCCATGCCACCGTTTAAGCCGCTCGAATTGGAAATTTTTACAAATCATGTAATAAACAGTTTTCACAATTATTACAGAAACGTTGTATTAAATCAGTATCAATGCTTAAAATGATCTCTACTTTTATAAAAATCGAGTTATGAAAACAAGTTTAATTCCAGGGTAAGCGTTTATTCATTTGTTTCTGAGTATGTCTTTAAAGGGGCTCATTTTACGGCAATTTATTGCTGGAATTCGGGCTATCCTCAAAAATTTGCATTCAAACTCGTTGTCCCCATGACGTAATATGTAATCTTTTTAGGGATAGCCAATAAATTGCCGCAAAACTAGCCCGTTAATACCTCCGGTCGCAAATCAAATCCAGCGGAGTCAGGTGCACGCCCCGAACAATGGCGAGGTGGCGGTCGTCGAACAAAGCCGCGTCGAGACCACGGCTTATCGAGCTCATGTACACACACTGATGCTTTCGATACGACTGATTTCGCTTTTGTGACCTCACAGTTTTAAACACAGTTTCATCAAAGGACTTGTTAAAAAAAAAGTTGTTGTAAATGACGGACTTATTAGAATTATTATTTATTTTACCCAGGAAACGCCCCTATTGTCCAGATGTTCTTACGGTAATGAAACATTTCGTTACCGTAAGAACATCTAGACAATAGGGGTGTTTCCTGGGTAAAAAAATAATAATTGTAATTAGTCCGTCCGTTACATTATCAGAAAATATTGAACACGTATTTTTTGCTTTATCAAGTCAATCAAAATTGACAAAGATAACGCGCATCAAAGTTCGGGAGTGGGAGCTAATGATGTCACTTAAAGTTAATAAGTGTGCAAAGTCGTGACATCACGCAGAACTTCAACGCACTATATATTCTTCATTTTTTGTTTAATTGAGAAAGAAAAAACATGTTTTCAATAATTTTTTTTATAATGTAAATGACGGACTAATTAGAATTTTTCAGGAAACTAGCCTATTGTATCTAAATCATTAATGTCCGTGTTAATAAAGGGTAGGTCTTGGTGAAGCTTCCAAAGTGCCATAATAAGAAAATTTGTATATTCAACGAGATCTAATGCTTAATACTGGCTAGATAATTTGGTATCGGATTACAGGAACGGTCGGACCGAGCGATTCTGTAAGCCATCAGTGAATGTTGTAGGTATGTTCCTAGCGAAGCTAAGCTATCCGATACCTATTATCAATGGGCTCAAAGGGGTAGCAATTATTTTGATATACCAACATATACCGTAAACTGTGTAACCTTCATTTAACCGTGGCAACTTCCCCCCGTAGTAGACTTCAGTGACAAACTCTAAATGACTGAAAAACGTTAGGTAATACATAATAACTTTCAAAGACCGTAACTATATTTTCGTTGAAATAGTTACGATTGGAAAAGATCGACAGTTTATGAAAAATTACCGTTTAATTTTGAAAGTCCGAAACATGTGATACCCACTGCATTACCGTTAAAATTGCGTTCATTGTGAAAAACTGGAAGGCACCGGAAGAAAGTCTGTCATATAAAATTATGCACAAATATATTGGGAACGTGTACACATATTGAGTTAATTAATTACTCTTTGTTATGGAAAATAAGATGGGTAAAGGTACTTTAGAATAGGCAAAGTTAACTCGAACTGTCATTTGGCAACCCTGCCTAGTGTAGGTGTATTTTTAGGTTTCCGTATCTCAAACGGAAAAATCGGAACCCTTATAGGTTCACTCGTGTGTCTGTCTGTTCGTCCGTCTGTCACAGCCAATTTGCTCCGAAACTGCTGGACTGATTGAATTGAAGTTTGGTATACACATGTAAGTCGGTAACCGCAACACGGACGCGTAACATAAATAAATGAATTTTAACCATGGGGGCCACTTTTGCGGGATACATAAGAAAATAAAAATAAATAGTTATGCAAACTATATCGTGTGACATATCAAATGAAAGAGCTGATTATGAGTGAGAATGTTAAATATATATTTTTTAGATTTTGAGATAAATAGTTTGGAAGTTATTTAGGAAACCAGGTGAAAATTTAACGATCCCCCTTATTTTCGAAACTACTGGGCCTACAATTTTGAAAACAATACCTAAAATATTTCAGGAAAACCTATAAGAAGTCTATGGTATTTAAAGTAGCATAGGAAATTTCAGATAATCATGTATGGAACGGAAACCTCTCCACGCGAGTTTAACTCGCACTTGTCAGGTTTTTTCTGAGTGTGTTTCTGAAATACATAAAAGGAAACGTCATATTCCTTGAGTCATTATACCCGCTTTGGAATTTTATGTCCCAGACGTGAATATTGTATCAGACAAAGTTTGTACAAACTTTGTCTGATACAATATTCGCTACTTCTACACGTGAGTGTGTCTGTGTGGGTTACACGAGAACAAGTTTTCAAGAACTAAAGAGATTGTTCCGTTTTCCGTGTAACTTTGATGTATGAGATGAATAGTAACTAATTAAACAAAATAAAGTTCCTAGTTTTCGAAATAACGTTATTTTATTAATAGAAAAAGAAAGACGGACGGGAAAATGTATGATTTGAGAAAACAGTGGCTACTCTAGCAAAATTGAATTATTTGTATGGAAATGTCAGCCATAACTATGGCAGCTCCCCTAACAATATTGATGAGTACTGTTAAATTATCGCAATTTCATTCACAAACATACCTAAACTCGAGCTATACTTCGTTTTATTTAGGATGAGAAAGATCTTGACAGAAGTAAGCGTAAAGTCTCTTATTGGAGACGTTTTACGGGAATATTTCGGTATAAATGGTAAACTATCAAACATAATATTTCCACTGATTCCGTCATACTACCGTAAAACGCTATACGCTTACTTCTGTCAAGATCTTTCTCATCTATATATATAAAAATGAATCCCTATTTCCCTTGGTCACGGCATCACGCCTGAACGGCTGGACCGATTTCGCTAATTCTTTTTTTGTTCTGTTCGTTATTATCAGGAGAAGGTTCTTATGAAAGAAAAAATTAAGGAAATTGCGCGGAAAATTAGAAAATTTAAAATTACTTATCACCATATAAAATTATTAATTCAGACGATTAACTTAATAAAATCAAAAATCTGCTCATTTATGGCGTCTATGGCGGAACAAAGTTCGCCGGGTCAGCTATTGCTAAATAAAACGAAGTATATAAACTTCCAAGAAGGCGGTAATAATTTCATATTTCCATATAAAATATTCCATTTCATGGTAAAATGAATACGAGAGAGTTAGCTAGGCGGTGTCAATTTCATCTATGATGTATTTTTTATTCTGCACGCTTAGTTCAACTAACTTTAAACAAAAAAAAAAGAAATTGAAGAACTGAAGATGCTGCTACCGATTCACGTTTAAAAAAATAGAATAAGTAATACAATTTATTAAGATATAATCCTATTTTCAGTCGAAGAATACGGCAAAGTTGCCACGGTTTACGGTAGTTATACTGACATTGACGTTAATAAACATCGCAGTGAAAACTTTCTAAGTTAGATTTATAACGAAAATGTTGGAGACGCTTAATCAAACGCAAATTATACGTTTCAGGGTTGACGTATTTTTACTTAAAAGGTCAAATAAAGGGCGGTCCAAATCGATCTGTGTTATAAACATGCATGAGTATTGCCGTGTAGGTATCTAATTAGAGATACCGCCTATATCGGCCCCATCATGCATTATAAATATGCCATGACCTGTAACTGGTTATTATTTAAAAAACGTGTGTAAATAGTAAATTTTTACCAGATAAATAGGTTGTTTGAGCAGGCCAAAACTACGACGAAATGAAAATCAACTAAAAAGCTACTTAACTATGTAGAAGCCATATTTTTTCATAAAATTATACAAGTAAGGATGAAGCGAGTACCTGTATTATATTACTAGCTTTTACCCGCAACATCATTTGCTGTATCTTTCTTTAAAATATAATTAATTTTCATGCTACGGACTGTTTAGATTACGATTTTATTCCCTTAAATAACGAGGTTTCATCGGGCACGAACAAACTTGCCATTTATTAATTATCCAGCCCCTAAATCACGATTTTACGGGGTAGTTGTCTTGAAAAAGTTGCCTATATACTTCTTCAGGGCTCAAACTATCTCTATACTAAATATCATTAAAATCGGTTGAGCGGTTTAGCTGTACATCGCGCCAATACGTAAAGACATCAACGTACTCTCATCGGCGCGCACGAACTTGCCGTTAATCAATTTTCCAGCCCGTATATCACCCTGCGGCCCTAACATGCAAGACACAAGGATAAGTTAACCTGTCTTATCTCTAAGTGCGTCTCCCTCACACTAGTGCCGACGAAAGAGATAGTCATAGAGATAAACGGATTTAACTTATCTTTGTGTCTTGCATGTTAGGGCCACTCATTGGGTTTAATTTTCTTAAAGTAACCTGTGTTCTTGCCCAGGCCTCATCAAAATCGGTTCAGCGGTTTAGCCGTGAAAACATAACAGGTAGACGGACAGACTGACAGAGATACTTTCGCATTTATAATATTAGTACGGATATAGATTCGTATATACATGTATACATTGTTTAATACATTCATTTATAAAAAGTTACTATAGGTTGACCGCTTAAATAAGTCGTCGCCCGCGCGGCACAGGGGCCTGGGGCATGACGACAAAGGGGCCTGAGAGAGGTGCGGGCGGCGTGAAATGAATGAAAACAAAAATGCGCCTGCCGCCCGCACCTCTCTCGGACCCCTTTGTAGCCATGCCCCCGCGCCCCTGTGCCGCGCGGGCGACGACTCATTTAAGTGGTCAACCTATAGTTACTTGATGCAAGCAAAAATAGCCTTTTTGTTGAGGAGATAAGCTTACTCATTTTTGTTGCTTTGCCCGATTGAGGGTTTATTCCGAATTTTGATCTTTCGGGCGAATACACTCGCCTCGGGCGGGGTAAGTTTAATTCATGAACACGTTCAAACGCCGGTTTGTTATTTACCTACTGCTTTATTAATTTATTAAAGGGTAGGTTCCCATTAAGTACACATGAGTTGAATTTTTCAAGGTCGTCGTTGTAGATATTCAACAAAGGTTTTTGAAAAAAAAAAAAACGTGAGGTGTTTAGAGGTAAGCAGTATCCCTAATCGGTCGGGCCGCATGGGTCTCGTTAGTTGGCCAACGATTAGAATTGCCGTCGTTTTGAGGTAAGGCCTACAACGTAGGGCCATTGTAGAATTTCCAACTGAGACAATATAATGCAGAAATGCCAACAGTTTTAAACCAACGGTAGCAGAAGTCGCATTGGCCCAACGTTTGTAAGTGGATGGGCGTAATGATAATGTGTTACTGCATTGGACTCACGGTGATCACAAGTATCACAACGATTAATGTGGGCAGCGTGATTTGAAAGGAAACAACCTATGCAAACGGCATACGGGTGTGACTGGTGAAGTCACGTGACTTAGAAGTAAAAATTGAAGTTTTTAAGTTATCTAATTCGAAATAATCTTGATTTATTTTAACATAAATCGTGTTCTATAACGTACTATTGAGGGTTAAGCTACCGTTCCGCAGATATATTATTATAATTTGTTAGTATAGTGAAGTAGTCAATTATAATGATAGTTAGTTATGTTTTAAGCCTATACTCTTATCAGGTGGTTCAAACAGCATTATCGTGCATGTAACTTTCTAAGCTAACCATATTTAATAGGTCCAACTCATTAATTCAGAACGCGTATGAGAGTTAATTCTCAGTTTCCGCAGAAACACATTTATCTCTGACTGCAAGTATTTATGAGGAAACTGGGAAGCGTGGGCAGCTGCGTCAGGGCTGCAATCTAGGAATTTAGCACAGATCCGAATCCAGTGGGATTTCATTAATTAACAGATTCAGATGTCAGCTCAGTTCCGATGAAGTTCTATTATGTTCTGTCCTGTATGCGGAAGGAATTCTGATTTCAATAGTCATTTCATTGCTTATCTATTCAATCGACAAGTGCTTAATAAAATGTATATATGGAAAAAAGCTGTAATTCTGAATCGTGAACCTAAAAGAGAAGGATAATTATATCGATAAGTACCTGTAATTTCAATTATCATATAGTATATTAACGTAGTTCAAACTATTACTCAATTAAATCACCTTTATGACTATTTTTGCTTTACACGAATTGAAATTAAAGGCAGCGATATGAAAAATGTGGAGCCAGTGATTTATAGTAATGAATGAGTAAGTACTTACTCAACGACTTCAATTATTTTAACTCGATTACTTACCCCGACTTATTCTGGTATTATGTATTGATTGTGCAAATGAAATTGAAATCGTCCTAATGTTGCGCATAAGGTCGCGCAGTGTATGTTGATGCCAAGTAATGCTCATAAAATAGCGCTGTCATTTTCAAACGACAAAATCACACAAAATAAGTTCTGTTTTTAACCGACTTCAAAAAAGGAGGAGGTTCTCAATTCGTCGGAATCTTTTTTTTATGTTTGTTTCCCGATTACTCGGAGATGGCTGGACCGATTTGGATGATTCTTTTTTTAATCGCTAGAGTATACCTCACAGTTGTTTGTTGTTTGTTCCATTGAAGTAAAAGTGAGATCTGATGAGAGGATCTATGAGGAATCGATGGAACTCCTCAAATATTATAGGCATGCATAACATATAACAATTTTGGTATTTTCGGTAAAAACTCAAGCAGTTGCGTTCCAAAAGCATTATTTGGTGAACTGGAACTCCTCAATGGTAAATATTTCCCAGCTGGCGATTAGATTTCTGTATAAGGTTGAGAAGCAATTTATGCTCACGAAAATGCATGCGGTAAAATAGAACTGGTGGTGAAGAAACAGGAGAACTCCTCAAAGATTGATGTCCTTGCACCGTGGATAGCAACATTTTGTAAGGGGTGATGACCAATTGACATAATAAAATAGTGTTTTTATAACAAGCTTTTTTTAATACTGTAATAAAATGCGTACACAAATTTCGTGTCTGTGCTGTTGACTGTTGAAGAGTTCCTTTATCTGGAGCTAACCCTGGATTTTGATTCAGGTCATGCTTACCATAAAAATGCATTGTCATTGGAACTAAGCCAATATGTAAAAAATCAGCTTCGTAGGATAAGAGGAAGTGGTTCTAATTCAGCTTGCAAGATTTGACCCGAACATACATAGTTATATACATAAAACATTGCAAGTTAATAAAAAGCTTGTAATAAATATTGTAGGTACTATATCGAGCGCTTATATCTAGGGCATAATTTTATTTATAAGAAAATGTACCTTCAGCCAACATTTTTCACCAATTTGCTTTTCCCCGCAACTACCTACGAGTACGTTCGCATAGAATTCGGTTACAGTTATTCCCTCGGGAACTGTGAAGTCTTTCGGGATGAAAGTATCTAAGGGCGATAAACAGTATCATTCTAGACTAGAATAATCAAATCTATATTCTCCAAGTGAAACTCATTTTCTCATGATCGCATTTACTCCGAACACAATGTGTATATTTCAGTTCTGTAATGGAATTCAACTTGGTACCCAATTAGTACACAATTTAGTAGATATAAATAGCTTGTTAATGAATTAAGAACCTAAGAATTTAATACTTAGCAAAATTTGTATTAGTTTATAATATCTTGTCATGTTTATTAATTAATAAAAGTATAGCTGAGTAAAAACAGCGGCAGATAAACTGTATGTAGTTTCACCCGCTGCTTTAGTAAAAAAATATTGTAATTAACTTATAAGTATATAACTTATACTTTCACCTCTATAGGTTATTTATTGGGCACGGGCATGGACAACTTTGGACAAGTTCCCCATGGTCCTTTCAGGTTGGTAGTTCTTGAGATATTGGGGGCAATTCGAAAGTGTGTTCGCTAATTAACCCTTAGATTATATAGAACTAAAAGATACGCTGTATTAATTGAACCTACGACTGTAATGCTACGCTACTCCCGTAAACATCAGCGCTCTAATGAAAAAACAAGAGGCTGTATTTTATTAGTACGTCGATTTCAAACATGTTTCTTGACAAGTGACAGTATGACCAAATTAAGAAAATTGGAACTCGTCTTAATTTGGTGGTAATAATGCTGTCACAAATAAACACTAAATTGCCAATATTATTTAGTATCATAACCTTACAAGCCAAACAAATGCGCATGTGTTTTGTTTAAATCCGTGTGGCCTGTAGCTGACGTTTTAGGCGGCATGGTTTGAGGTCCCTAACGTTTGATTTTTTACTTCTATAATCTAAAAAGAATTATCGAAATCGGTTCACGGGCTTAAAAGTTATGTGGGAACATACATAAAAAAAAATACGGGTCGAATAGATAACCTCCTCCTTTTTTTGAAGTCGGTTAAAAATTAACCCTATTTTGTGTAGCGCCCAGCTGTCAAAATCGAGTATGTAATTTCTCATTTTAAGTTGGTTTAGCGATTTTTAAATTAGCGAACACACTTTCGAATTGGCCCCACCGTTTCAAAATAGATCCATTGTGTTTATACGAAATATCTGCCACTCATTCCTCACTTACTAATATATACACGCACTACACTCCGTACTCTTAACCGTATTGCGAATGATATTGACTTATTCTTTTGTGCTCCGAGTGCATTCTCAAGAATAGCATTGTATACTCTCTTATTATATAGGTACTTGTATTTTCCCGCTACAATATCGCATTGGGAGTACCCTGTAATAATAATTGTATGTAAATAAATAAATATTATAGGAGGCTAGTGGCCTCGCCACAGACTACACACTTTGAATCTCTTGGCGGATTTCTACACCAATAAAGAATCTATCAGTTAAATTTCAAGTTTGTAGGTTATTGTTATTATGTATGTATGGTATGTACTTAAACTCTTTTATTGTATTAATTGTAGAAAGGCGAGCTACATACAGTTCCTGAGATTTCATTATTAGCCAGGGAGTGCGCAGAACTTCGCTTTTATGTATGACATGATAAACAATTCTCAAAAGCGCATAGATAAAAAAAGGAACATATTATAGATTTACACAGCGCCAAAGCGTACGAATACTAACAACTAGCAAACTTTCTTTAAGTTAAAAGCCATCCTCTCACTGTCTACACTGTAAGAGGTTGTAGAGGCTATTCTGTGCGAAGGTAGAGGCAAAAGGACGCCCTAGATTTATCTCGCAGTTCATTTACAACCACTCTGTAGGTTGGCTGCTCGCTACGCTTCTGTAAATCGTACCCGTCAGCATCCTATTAAAACCAGACCAGGGAATTGAGTTCGCAAAGGAAAGGAGCAAAGAATACGAGTAATATAAGAAATAGCACATTTATTATGGAAGTTATGGCACTTCGTTCCGTTTCGGCGTATAAACCTGACAGCTAAATAACACAATAGGTACATATAATACAGCACAATATAAAATACTGATTACCTACACTATAACGGAATATTCTCCTTAATTCATTTAACGTTAAAAAATTAATTAAATTAGGGATGGGCCGAACGTTCACTTTACATTTCGTATTCGACACTTTCGGCAGGTTTACCGAAAATTCGTATTCATCCGAAGTTCGGCTTAAATACAATGCCAAATGTTCGGCACACTAATACTCAAATTTTTGACTGTCTGCTATTCAGCTTGAATGACTATAATGTAATATTTTGGGATTATCTATTGTATTTTTAAGATACCTTTTCAATCAGAACTTTATTGGAAGAACTAAAGTAAATACATATTTTCAAACATAAGTATATAAGGTTCAAGGAGCGCGGGGATAGAGGGCGGGAGGGCCCACGCCAAGCCTCGCGCTTCACATAAACATGACTTGCAGATCTGAACTACCCATACATGGCGAGAAATGTTGCTGAATGTTTTTTATAAGTTCGGTATTGCAAAAAAAAGTGGCGAACATTCGGCTGAATCCCATGTTTAGCCCATCTCTAAATTAAATCTTGCAGCTTAAAGCCGTGGGACCCGTCGACCGCAATACGAGCAGCTCTCAAACACAAGCATCAACACATAGCTGGTTGAGCTACGATCCAACTTTTGCTATACAAAACCCATCAGAGAAATGTAATCGTTCGCATGTGTGTGCGCGCACAGAAACCATCCGCTGTATTTATCTGCTCAGCTCCTCTAACCAGCGCCTGGTTTTCTGTTGACATTGGCGCAAGCATTACAACAGACTTTCCTGAACTGGGCTAAGATGCAGTTTCGCTGGAGCTGTTCCCGAGGGAAGAACTCGCAGTACTTGAGGGTGTCGGCGGGGCAGGGCGCGCGGCGCGCGGGGCAGCGGCGCAGGCGGCAGCGGCGCCGGCGCTCGCGCGGCCGAGGCCCGCACAGCGCCGCGTGCGCCGCGGGGCACGTCAGCGGACGGTACGTCATGCCGCGGCCGCATGTCGCTGAACACTACAAATAAAAACATACACTCAAATCATTATTTAGCAATTTAGTAGGCTCTTTTACTTTTCACATTTATATTAAAAATGATTTTAAAACATGCAGATGAATTGAGAACCTGCTTTTTTGAAGTCGTGAAAAAAAAAACCAGCGCTTCGGATGGAACCATCATCCCTGAGGAGAAGCCGAAGAAGAAGTCAATTTTCAAGTCATAGAAAGACCCTGGAGCTGGTTTTCACAAAGAACAGATGTTATTTGGGAAAGTAAGCGTATTCCACCTTAGACCTTCTCTTCACTTTGCATCGGGTGTGAATAAGTTGGGTCAAACGCATGCCCATTTGCAATAAAGAATAAATACTTAATGGTGGAAAAATCATTTCAACTTAGACAAAAACGATTAGTAACAAGATATTATCACCGGTGTCCAGGGCATCTCTTGCCAGTAGACCGGGCATTGCAGCCGGTTGCAGGGCTGCTGCTGGTCCGGCTTGATACCGGAGCACAGCGCCGGTGAAACGGCAGCTCGTATCAGGTCTCTTCGCGATGATGTTCTGAAGGAATACAAGTTATTAACATTGTAAGTTTTAATAGCCCACTCCGAATAATACACTCTTGTTCAGGACGGGAAGTAAGCAATAGATGGACAAGTTCAAATATTATCATTTGTTTACTAAAACTAAGCACGGTGGACCGCAAATATGTTGGCAGCAGCAGAAATATTTACACATACAAATACCGAGTGTATGGCAGGATTTCCTTAACAATGAAAGGGAACAGTCCCTCTCATCGCTAAGAAAGGCACCGGCCTTTCAGGATTAGGGATTCTACATTGGGGCGAATGTTTAATTCCCATAATTACTATACTTCCCCATGATGTATGACTGAGCAGACTTTAAGTTGAGTCATATCTACTTATAAGTAACAAACAAACCGCAGACCGCGAGATAAGGACTGCGAACGCTAAACGCACGATGAGCTCAAATGTGAGTGGTCAAAAAACAATTTTGTAATATAATAGTCAAGGGTGTGTAGTAATACAACTTTAATAAACCATGCGTCCAGATTGCTACCTATACTTACGTGATGTTTGCGGGTACGCAGAAGAGCTGCCGCTCTTGGACTCCAGCGTCGCCGCAGGTCGCGCTGCAGTACTCCCACTCGCCCGCCGCCCAAGAAAACTCGCATCTGCGATTACATACGATTTTGTATAGTTTTAAACTAGAGATGCAACGGATATCCGGTTACTATC
The DNA here is from genome assembly GCA_947859335.1 of Tortricodes alternella. Lineage (NCBI taxonomy): Eukaryota > Metazoa > Arthropoda > Insecta > Lepidoptera > Tortricidae > Tortricodes > Tortricodes alternella. Next base: position 11,481,151 of record OX401979.1, on the reverse strand, counting down.
TGGTATCCGGCCTATCCGGCTATGATTTTACTATCTGGCCGAATACCGGATAGTGATTTAGTATCCGGCCGGATACCGGATACTAAAAGTTTGCATGAGAAATAGGATAAACCAATAAAAAACCATCATAAATAAACGAAATCCACGTCAGTTATCAAATTAAAGCTTAGTTTCTTGTAATTTAAACATAAAACTTCACAAAACATCACGTCGTGCACGTTTGAATATTCCAACTGACGTAATAGAGCGCGTATTGAATCTCAAAGGGCCTTCCCGCGCACTTACTGTCGTATCTTTAATTAAACTACTTTAATTAATTAATATGAGTTTATTTAAGACAACAATCTTTACTCCGTTCCATTGTAGCAAGAGAGCGAGAGGCAGGCCGGTGTGAAAGAGAGAACCAAATCTAAGGCTTATTCACATATACCACACTCTCCACCGCCTGACCTGTCGCCACTTCCTGCTTCTCTTATATTAAATATTAAAATTAGCTTTAACTCACTCTTGGCATCACACTTTAGTGCACTTCATAAAGAAGTCCTACGAGCGGTCAATTAATCTTTTCAACGCCAACGACGGATATATCCGTCAGCGTATACAGGGTAAAAAAAAAAAAAAAAACTTAATTAGTTTGCCGTAAGGTTGAAATTCGTGTTCTTGGCGTTGAAGAGGTTAATTTATTCTAGCAGTCTATCGCTACAATGTAATAGTTGGTTCACATGCCTTTTCCACTTACAACCCTCTACATCCACAATGTATGTTGTGTCAGGCACAGACTCTTCCACAATCAGGCCTTGTATCCAAGGCTTGTGATTTTTCCTATAATCCTTAACCATCACCTTTTCTCCCACTGTAAATTTAATGTTTCTAGTTCCTGATGCTAGTTTGCTTTGTTTTTCTAGCATTTCTTGTGATTTTTCCGTAATGGCCGGTGGTCTCAATAGCGAAAATCTAGATCTTAATTCTCTACCTAGCATTAATTTAGCTGGTGTCACACTCGTGGTACTGTGCGGTATGTTTCGGTAATCGAACAGAAATAAATTTATCGCTGCAGTAATTGTGTTACCACTTTCTTTAATTTTTGTCACATGTGACTTAAATATTTCAACAAATCTTTCTGCTGCTCCATTTGTTGCTGCGTGATACGGTGGAGAAAAGGTGTGCTTAATATTTGTTAGTTCACAATAATTTTTAAACTCTTGGCTAGCAAACGATGGACCATTGTCAGTTACTAAATGAGCCGGATAACCAAATCTTGCAAATATTGATTTGAAAACATCAATTGTGCGGGATGCATTTATTGTGTTCATCTCTGCAACTTCTGGCCATTTTGAATAGCTGTCAACGACCACCAAGTACATTTTATTGTAAAATGGGCCTAAATAATCCGCGTGTATTCGGCTCCAGGCCGTTGAGGCTACTGGCCATGCTTTTTGGGGGCCTTTTGTGGGGTTATGTCGATTAGTTAAACATATGATACAGTTGCTAGTTATTTTTTCTATTTCAGAATCTATGCCCGGCCACCAGAAAAATGAGCGGGCTACCTGTTTCATACGCACAGTTCCGAAATGACTTCGGTGGAGTTCCAGTAAAACTGACTCTCTTAATGATTTAGGAATGATTATTCTATAGCTCCAGAAAAGGCACCCTCTATCACAACTAATTTCATTTTTTTTATTGAAATAAGGCGACAACTCTTTGTCTACATTAGTTTTGTCTGGCCAGCCATCTACATTATGTCTTATTATTTTAGCTAAAATTAAGTCTTTTTTTGTTTCAGTCTGTATAATTTTCCAGTCTAACGTTTCAAGTTGTGAATTTTGTATATGATATATACTACTTTTGTCGGCCTCTATGCAAATGGGGTGCAAATCTACTTGGGTCTCACTTGAGTCAGATACGGCACGTGATAAAAAATCTGCCGGGTTCATATTGGTTTTAATATGTTTAATTTTATAGGTAAAAGCAGAAAGAAATATAGCATAGTGCTGTAATCTTTTAGCTGCCATCTTAGGGATGCCCTTGGTGGGTCCTAAAATTCTTACCAAGGCTGCATTGTCCGTTTCTAATTCAAATGGCCTACCATATGTGTAATTATAGAACTTAGTAATGCCAAATATTATTGACATGGCCTCTTTGTCAATTGTGGAGTATTTTTGTTCTGTAGTGTTTAATTTCTTACTAGCAAATGCTATTGGTTTTATAACACCATTATAGTCTCTGTTCGACAACACAGCTGCTAGTCCAGTGTGCGAAGCATCACATGTCAATATTAATGGCAAGTTCGGGTTGTAATGTCTGAGATTATTAACTGATGCTAATTTATTTTTAATTAAATTAAATGCGTCATCACATTCTTTAGTCCACGAAAATTTGTTTTTCTGTGTGCATTCGTACAAAGGAGCTAGAATGGAAGCCATATTTTTTAAGAATCTAGCATAATAGTTAATTTTTCCTAAAAATGACCGCAGCATGGTTATATTTTTTGGCGGATTTGTTTTTAGTAAGGGTTCAATGTTTGATTTTATAATGCTGATATCATTTTTAGTTATTCTAAAACCAAATACGTCAATACTTTTCTTGAACAATTTACATTTCTCTATTTTCAACTTGAATTCACAGTCCTGCAATTTACTCAACACTCTGGATAGGGTTTCCATAGTTTCAGAAATGCTATTGCCTACTATATAAATATTATCAATAAAGACAACTGTATTTGGAATATTTGCTAATTTGTTATACATTATTCTTTGGAAGGATCCAGGTCCTGTACTTACGCCATAAGGTAGGTATTTATATTTAAAAGTTCCTATTTCAGTAACAATTGTTGTTAAGTCCTGTGAATTTTCATCCAATGGTGCTTGGAGGTACGCCTCCTTTAAATCTAGTTCGCAGAAGTATTCTCCTCCTTTTAATGTTTCTAGAATTTCATCAATATGGGGCAACGGAAAGTGATCTACTTCTAAATGCGGGTTCAACGTGACTTTATAATCACCACAGAGGCGGACAGACCCATCCGCTTTTATAATGGGTACCACGGGAGTACCCCATTGACTGTGTTCAACTGGTTCTATTCTTTCATTTTTTAGCAATCTTTCTATTTCTAATTTTACCTTTTCTTTAAGTGCGAATGGTACCCGTCTCACCGGAAGAAACTTAGGCTGTGCATCAGGTTTTAATTTCAACTTGATTAAATCGCCCTTGCAGTTGCCCCAGCCTGCTGTGAATACTTCTGCGTACTTTCTTTTTACAATGTGCTCGGCCTCTGAAACAGTATTGCAATTATTAACATTATTAATGTTTAAGACATTTGTTTCTAATTTTAGAGGCCAGAGACCAAGTTCATGTAGCCAATCACGACCGATTATTCGTGGTACATTATCATGAGCAACATACACATTTAATTGTTTTTCCTGGTCTTTATATGTAACTTTTATATTTTGTAAAATACCCACTGGTTGTGATATAGTTTGGTCAAAATTCCTAAACTTAATATGACATTTGCTAATATTTATGTTTGGAAATAATTTATTTTTGTCTTTTAATGGAAGTACAGTGACATCAGACCCCGTGTCTAACTGGAAATCAAGTGATACACCCTCAAGTAGGACCTTGATATAATGAGGAGGAACTTTACTCACATTGACTGCATATATCTCATTTTCCCTATACAACTCTGCGATGGACTCCTCGATGTCCCCTTCATGATCAGTTTTTTTACATGCCTCTGAATCTTCAGTGTTGACTAAATATGCCTTTCTGAACCTGGAATTCTGTGAGCATACTTTGTAGATGTGCCCTTGTTTCCCACACTCAGAACAGTATTTTTTTATCAATCGGCATTCTGTTTTTATATGGTTCATATTCCCACAGCAAAAACACTTCACTTTATTCCTGTCTTCTGACATTGATGTGTATTTTCTGCCATCATTGGTCCTCCTCCCCCTGTTAGCTTGTTGCTTAGTTCCTTGTTTGAAGTAAAACATTTCTGTTGTTTCTGATTCCTTCCCTTTTCCTGTAGTCTGTTTTAATGCCGCTTCCACCGTCCTTGCAAGGGTTACAGTTTCCTCGAGAGTATTTGTCATGGCACTTTTTAATAATTCGAACTTGACGAGTTTTGAATGTACACCATCTATTAGTTTTTCCTTAATTTGATCATCTAAATCAGCAAAGCTACATTTTCCTCCTATTTTCTTCAATGCTAGTACATAGTCTTCTATGTTTTCTGATAATAACTGGTTCCGACTACGAAATTCTTGTCTTTCCAGTGCTATTGATTGTTTTTTTGTGTATTTTGTTTTAAGTATTTGACACAAATCGTTGTATGTCGATTTAATCGGTTGATTAGGCGTGCACAAGCAGGTTAGAGTTTCAAACACTTTGTGTGATAACTTTGTCAACAACAAAGCTACTTTCTTTTCTTCAGGTACGTCATTTAGCGATATTATACATTCCAGCTGTTGCTGAAAACAGTCCCAATTTTCTCCGTCAAACACTGAGATGTTGTAATTTGTCATCTTGAAAGTTGGTTTAAGTTGTTGTTGCGACACTTTGTTTTTACAGTACTTGACTAATATTTTCCTTAGCTCCTGGGTAGTACAACCGGGGTCGAATTGCACGTGTAACTCCTCTAATTTTTGTTCCAATTCTGTTTTCTTTAACAAATATATCCACGATCGTTTGTTGATGTCAATATCAGTGTGCTGTGGCGTTCCTTCACTATCGCTGTCGCTGTCCTCCGACTGTTTGGAATTCGCATCAGTAAATTCTAGTTCGTCTGCTGGTACTGACATTAAATTTTTTACCGACTTCAAAAAATAAATAAAAGGTTGTTATTTTAATTAGTAGAGCGACCGACGTATGTTTTATTTATTTTGTTTGTAATGCACTTATTTTGGTGACAAGATGGCGAACTTAGGAATGTAGCCGCAACTGTCAACAACTTCACTCTGTTGTGATCTTCTAAAATGGCGCACTTAAGGAATGTGGCTGAATCACTCGCTAACTTCACTATGATGCTTACAGATTCGATTTTAATTTCAATCGTTTCTTCATATTTTTGATTCCTTAGGTGTTTATTGATATTTCACTTAGTGCGTGGTTTCTTCGTACTCGTCGCCAATTTGTCGTATCTTTAATTAAACTACTTTAATTAATTAATATGAGTTTATTTAAGACAACAATCTTTACTCCGTTCCATTGTAGCAAGAGAGCGAGAGGCAGGCCGGTGTGAAAGAGAGAACCAAATCTAAGGCTTATTCACATATACCACACTTACAATGCGTAACAAGTCGAAACTTGCTCGCCACGCGAAGGCCGCGCCACGACTTTAGAGTTTAGCTAATGTGCAGCCAGATATCCGGTTGCCGGATATCCGGTTATCCGGCCGATGGCTATGCCGGATATCCGGTATCCGGCCAAACCACTATCCATTGCATCTCTATTTTAAACACGGAAATAAATAAAAAATATCAATATTATTATAACTTGATCGCAATGGCAATAAATCATTTTATTAATAGGACGAACAAGAACAAAAATAGTTGCACGCAGAAAAAACTGCTTTCAAACTTTTACACAAACGCAACAAATTGTACATCACCATCATTCTTCAATAGGAACGCCTTACATACGCCCGCTCACAAAAGCGGTTTACTTTGACACTACATTTATTGAAGTGAAAATGAATTCAATATGCCAGCCAGAAGCTACAAAGGAAGCTAACAGTAGAACACACGTGAATAATAAATTGAAACGTGAACGTGAAGGCCTGTACAAATATGACCTGATTTATATCTACTACAAGAAAAGTTCTATCTGCCTTCGTGATGCAGCAGATTTGGACGAAGGGTGTCATATTTCAGCGATTCCGCGGCCAGATCACTGTATACGAGATTGTGAAATTGAGGCACACATCGCAGAATTAATGTGCTAGTTTTAAGTTATTTTTAGTGTACAGATGAAGATGGATCTTAATCTTTAAGAGGACTGTGAACCAATGGCAAAATCCACCCTTTTCATACAAAAGATTTACCGATTTTGACAAATTTTTGATAGGTTGTCAGTCAGAACGAAATCTAGGTCTACTATACGTTTTTTCAAATATGGATCAACAAAGTCAAATAATTGCCGAAATCAGTTTTGTATGAGAATACTAAAACAACCATAAAACTGAATTTATTGATTATACTGAAAAAATCAAAATGTATAGACCTAGATTTTGTTCTGAAAATTGGTCAACATCGGTTAACATTTAAGTTGTTGAAATCGTTATCGCCTTTTGTATGAAAAGCCGTAGGTACACATTCCTCTTAAGATTAATTTTGTGGCCCTTGTTGCCTGAATTAAATATATTCTATACTAGCTTCCGCCCGCGACTTCGTCGGCGTGGAATTCGGTTGAGCAGCTTTTGAGTTATTTGGGACATAAATGACCCTATTTTCTATTCCAGAAGCTAAAGTCTAACTATATACGACGTTTTATGAAAATACGTTCAGCCATATGGAGCTAAGTTGTAACAAACATACACAAACACACACACACAATAATTTATTTTAGAAACGGTTACCTACCTAATTGTTTATTTTGAACTGCATATATACCAAGTTTCAAGTCGATAAACAAATGGAATCGGTTTTTCCAATACAAAGTTTAACGCCCCAAGGCCCCCTTTTTAGAGGTAGTTTCATATTGTCTTATACCGCATACCTATTTTTCTATTTTGAAGAGTATTTACACCAAGTTTTAAGTTAATAAACTCATCTAAACAGCTTTTCGCATACTAACTTCCACCCCCTCTTTTACCCCCTTCCACTTTTATTTCCAAATGTTTCTATAGCCTATGTCCTGCCTGAAGTGTTCCTGGATATATTATCGAAAACTGCATTGAAATCCATCCAGTAGTTTTAAAGTTTATCGCGAACATACAATCAGACAAACAGACATGAAATTCAAAAACCATTGGGATTTGTTCTGCTGCTCATTCTGAAGCCCCCCATAGCAATTTTTCATTGTTATCTTCAATGTACAGACTTTTTCCACTTTACGATTTTATTATATGTATAGATACTCGAATTTCAAAAGAGACTTGACATGACAAACGAATAGGTACATGGGTTTGTACTAGTATGCGACTCGATGTCGACCGAAGCGTTTCAAACGAAAGAGAGTCACATAGCTGTAGCAGGTAATGCCTAACCTGTGAGTGTTGCAAGGCTCATATCGCGGAGGCGCGCAGCGTTGTCCGCGCAGGCATCGCGGGCGCACCAGATGGATCCCGCCGCCGCACGACGCGCTGCAAGGCCCGCGTTCCGACCACCTGCATACAGTGCTAACAGTGTTGCTTGGCCGAAATGATTATTTTATAGCAAACCTTCATTTTGCCAAAACTAACGGAATATGAAAACTCTGACATCCTGATTCTTTTTTTGGTTTTTGCTTGGTAGTTAACTTTTCGCTCTGATTTGGCAAAAACATAACCTGTGTAATTAATTACTTCCTTAGCTAGAACCACAAAGAGCCCGAAGGCTCTTGCAGGAGCGGGGCACTTTAAAAATATTGTCGGATAAAAAAGTTTTACGGGCACGTAGCCATCAATTTACAAGATTTAAAACAATTTAGATCAGGCGCCTCATTCGGGAACGCTAAGTGATTCTGTAGCGACTCGTAAGCCAGATTTCTCATCTCGCTCTTACGCATTACGCGTCGTGCGGAAGAGTGGGATGAGAAATCTGGCTTATGAGTCGCTACAGAATCACTTAGCGTTCCCGAATGAGGCGCCTGTTCATAATCCTAAATGTTACACTCTCAATATTTTAGATACAGACGTAAAAGCGTCAGTTACATCACGTCAGTTACGATATATACTTATAGTCTAAACTTTAGTCATTCGTATCAAAGTTTTGAACTATCACACAGCTTTAGATTTTCTGAACGGTCTCCGAGGTTGGATGATCACTTGCACCGGCCAACTTTACGACAGAAATGTTTGAAACATTTCTGGTCAACGACGGCGCTTGAAAGCGATTCCCTCAAATTTGTAATGTTATATGTAGGCAAATTTCTTTACTAGGGGAAAGCCGGGAAACACGAACGCTGGGTGATCGCGAACGTAGCTGTTTCACTACGTTAGAAAGAAATACCATGATTACACTCATCGCCATCTTAAAAATCACCCCACTCAAGTGCCAAGCAACCAGCGGAGTGTTACGGGTGCACACAAGATTCAAAGTAAAACTAATTTCAAATATTTACTTACTTTCGTTGCAATTTTCCCATTAATTTAACTCAGTGTAACTTATAAATTACCTAATAATCGTTCTAAGATGACATTTGTTTGCATAAATAATTAGTCTTAGTTGAGAATTCAATTACGAGAATTACATGTGGCCGGGTCGGACATTACCTACAATTGGGTCAATTACGAACGTTCGGCATTGCCCCATAGAATAAAAATCGGTTCTTTAACTTGTTAAGCTAGTATTGTTTTGTGACAATTAAATAATAAGTAAAATTAAAAGTAATTCTCCATTTTACTTTTAATTATTTTAGATGCCGCAGAATTATAAAAGAAAAAACAGAAATTAAATATAACGTTGAACCGAAGTTATTTTTTAAATATTCACAAAAGTAAGCGCTATTACTGGCACAAAAATATTAGGTGGAATAAAACACAGCTAATGGGAAAGTAGAGAAAAATGTCAGTCGTGAAACAAAGGAGTGTTATGTGTGTAGTTCGCTTTTAGAACGATTATAATGCACAAGAGGATCCAGCAAAGACTTTATTTCTGTCTCTAAAGCAGCTTTATGACAGGCATTGTATACTCTGCACTTAAAATATTCGTCCCCAGCTACGTACCTTTGTACGAACACGAGACTGCACATACGTCGTGTCTGTTTTGTGCCTTGTATTATCGGACCGTGTTAAATTAACTAGTTACTTAGTATAAAGGAGACTTTGAAGGCCTTAGGCAAAACCCGTGTTTCCGGCTCAGTTGAAAACGGACTATATAACGTATTAACTCCGACGTTATAAAAATCGGATTTAACTATAGCCAGCTAAATAAAAATAACAAAAAAGATATCAGATAATATAGTTGATCGACATACTTGCTTACCAATGTCATCTTGAACTGATGAACTGATTTTATATGTCAATTAAATTCAACTGGACCAATGGGTGTCCATGTTTAAGTAAATTAATTAGGATACACGTAAAATCAACAAAAAAGTGGATTTCTTAATTCCAGCATGGCAGGAACGTGCAGGTTTTGTTAACCTAGATAAGATTTATTTAAAACAATGGTTTTGCATTGTATCTTAAAGCTAAAAGTCAGCTTGTATCTTAGAAAGTTATATTAACATACATACATAGCATCACGCCCGAAATCCCTAATGGGGTGGGCAGAGCCACAAGACTACTTGTGGCCACGTTCGATTAATTAGTCCTAAGATGGTATGATGAACCGTATGGTGACAGGTGATCAGCCCATCAGCCATACAGATAGTCCACCATGATGGAGAGGACCCGTCCCTTAGTCGACTTTTACGACATGCCAGGATGATAAGCATCTGCACGCATTCTATGCTATTTCTTCACTCCCAGTGCAGCAGAGCAGTAAAAGTTATATTAAAGTTAAGTTAAGTAAAGTAAAGTTATATTAAAAAGAAACAAATCAAGCGAAGCGATAATCTATTCTTTATCGATTATTACAGGAGGCGCCAAAACTATATGATAACGAGGTGTTTTAGGTTATAGAGGTTAAAATAATTAGCGTAGCAGCTTTAGAGCGATACTTACTAGAGGTTTGGTTCGGCTTTAAGATGTCGATAGTTACGAATATTATATGCTATGATGGACTCAATTCAAACAGAATATTATCTGATTTTATGTCATTGTGTTGCAGACTTTGTGCTGGTTACCTGAATTCCATGGGGCGAGTCCGTCCGGCCGGCGTGCTGTAGTTCACCGAAACTTCTACGATGAGGGGCTCCTCTGTCACTATCTCGTGTTCAGGGATCACCTGTTAGGTGACATGAACGAATCAACACATACATAACAATATATAATACAAATATAAAGGCGAAACGTAGAGCAATAAGGTAGTAGAAACCAAAATAAAGGCGATCGAGAATGGTATCACGTTCAAAAAAATCGGGACGTTTGCTGCGTTTGTTAATTTTATGCTGAAAATAAAACATATATATAAATCCTATGATCAAACATTAATATTTGTGTAGTGGTAGAGCCAAACATTAATCCTTACTAGATGATTACTGTTCGAATGGGCCGGCTCGACCGGGGTAGTACCACACTCTCACAGAATATCGGCGTAAAGTAATAGCTTGCTATTGCGTTTCGTACAGTGAGTGACGAGATCCGGAGGCCTATTCCCTCGTCCCCATCCCATCCCCATTCCCCATCCTCCCTAGACTGGCAACGCATTGGCAGCACCTCTGGTGTTGCAGATGTCCATGGGCGGCGGTGACCACTTTCCAACAGGTGGGCCGTCAGCTCGTTTGTCAGTCAATGAAATAAAAAAAAACGCATTAGTTAAACAATCAGTGTGTTTCCACATCACATATCTGCAACAATTTTAAATTAAAATAAGAGTTCTGTTGGTATATTGAAAAACCAGACAAGTGCGAGTTAAACTCGCGTGGAGAGGGTTCCGTTCCGTACATGATTATCTGAAATTTACTAGGTTACCTTAAATACCATAGACTTCTTATAGGTTTTCCTGTAATCTATAGGCAAAGATCTATTTTCTGTATTTTTTTCAAAATTTTAGCCCAAGTAGTTTCGGAAATAAGGGGGGGGGGGAATGGTCATTTTTCGCCTATTTTCCTGAATAACTTCTAAACTATTTTACTTAATATTCAAAAAAAAATATATTTAAGATCCTCACAATAAGCCCTTTGATTTGATATGTCACACAATATAGGTGGCATAACTTTTTTTTTTAATTTTCTAGTTTACCCCCAAAAGTGGGCCCCATGTTCAAAATTAATTAATTTACGTTACGCATCCCTGTTGCGGTCACCAATTTACATACGTATACCAAATTTCAAATCAATCGGTCTAGTAGTTTCGGAGCAAATTGGCTGTGACAGACGGACAGACAGACAGACAGACAGACAGACGAGTGATCCTATAAGGGTTCCTTTTTTCCTTTTGAGGTACGGAACCCTAAAAATACCGTCTGTTTGAATAAAATACGATAAAGGTAAACGAGAATAAAGTCAGCAAAGTGAGCTCCCAATTAACCTCAAAAGCGGAGTCGAAATCGCGCTTCTGAATAATTTAGCCCTCGGCCGCCGTCCCTTATCACCAGCTCTGGTATTCTCTTAACATTTCGGCGCTCACTCCGTCTCTCCTTTCGGCTGACAATCATAAATTGACCCGCGAGCGTGTAAGCATTATACGGAGTTAAGGGCCTACGTTCTTGGTAGAGTTTCGTCAAATACGACCAGGTTCAAAAACACACACGGACATGTAGTTTATATGCACTGACGGGTCAAGTTAGGCTCGCCATGAGTTCGGTGAGTTAAGAGAATTACACCCCCGAATATTTCACTTAGATAGACTCTTCATACTTAAGTCTGAGTTTAATTCCCTTTGTTGCCGTTTATATATAACGCTTTTATCATTCAAAATATTAAAATTAATTATAAATTCTTGACGAGCACATTCGAAATACATATATAGAGGTATATAAATGATAACCTATGTATAAACATTTAAATTGTTTATTTGTATTCGGGTATTCGTTTTTTAACCGACTTCTACCGTTAAAATAACGAAGGAGGAGGTTCTCATTAGCTATTTATAAAGATGAGATCCTGCGGTAATTTAAGATCATTCTTCGTTCCTGCTTCGTTTTTAATTGTTTCCTATGCTTAGACCCATTATTTAAATTGATTTGCTGAGCCAAGCCTGGCAAGCGTATTTGAACCAGTCATCCACTTGGGAAAAAGAGTATAATGGCGGAATCGTCGAGAAAGTTAAGCAAATTTTGAATTCGCTGCGATTCGAAAACTTTTGCAATGTCAGTGAATAGCGAATTTGTACTCGGCGAATACGAGCAAATTAGAAATCGATCTACGGACAAAATAATATTGACTTAGCTTTGGTATTAACTAGAGAAAAACAAACTATTTAATTTATCCACAGCTTGTAAATTTGCTCCATATTACCGTCAAGTTGTAAGTAACATATTATTGTAATTAATAGTGTATTTATAGATCCTTAAGCTTCTCCAACTAATTATTTACAAATTAAACGAATATTCTTTTCTATCCCCAGTTATAGCGTATCCTTCAGTGCTCCCTTACAGTCAGGTAAAAGATGTAGCTACTCATTAATAGCGTCAACTTCAAAGAGGTCTTACTCACCATAATCATCAAATCAGTTTGCAGCGGCGAATTAGCCCACAAGTGGACCTCTGAATCGGTCTGGGTCCATCGCAGCAAACTGCTGGCCGCCACCACCTGACCCTCCCACCCGAACCGCTCCTCCTTGATATCAATCACGTTCTTATCCACCTCTATTATCTGCAAATTCTGAGGCACGGTCGGGTCGTACTTGAGATAGTTATTCTGCTGTTCGAGTTCAACTCGCTTCGAATGTTTACTGAGCTCTAGAATGTGTTTGTCTCGTTTCCTCTCTCTAATGGCTATGCTGAGCGGGGTCGGGGTTATCATGTGAATGGAGAGCTGGTTCGCTTCATGCGGAATCATTGTTATCCGTGTCCAACCTACATAAATGCAAAGAATATTTTATCGTAGAGCCACAAAGAGATGTCGCCACAAGCGCTGGTAAAAAGTTGAAAGTTTAAATCTCTAAATAACTTACAAATATTTGTACAAAATATTTAAATGATCACATAGGTACATTTCACGTTCAGACCAGTGATGCCTCTAATAAGTTTGTAATTTCAGATTAAATTTGTAACCGCTTCTTTGTGAAGCAGAGGTAAATATCAATTCGGTAATCAAATTAAAGTCAAAATCAAATAGCGTTAGGCAAAATATAATCACTATTCAGAACTCGATTTGCCTGCTAGAACAAGTCAAAAGCAATCTTATTTGTAACCCTTAATAGTCGCAAACAAATCCAGTTTAGATTTGACCCGACGGAGCGCCGGCGGGAGCTCACTCCCTTTCGTGATATTAGGGGACGTCTCTATCCCAGCGACGGTTTATTGTTTAATGTTGCCCGATAAACCGGCTTAATACTTATACACAATAAACACTCCGTCTTAAACATCAAACAAATAATTAGACACGTAAAATTTTAGTCTATGCATGCAATTTGTTTGTGTGCGAGTTACAAACGGACGCCATTTTGAAGTTTTTGGCATATTATGCGATACTAAAATGTAATTACGACATTTAGACTAATAATTTTGACCATAGCAAACGGGTTCTAAAACGTTGAATGAATGATTAATACCTATAATTTGTAAGAGAATTTTTCAAAGAGTTTGTACATAAGTAACAGATTTTCTAATCGTATTTTAAAAATGTGTTACATTTTTTAAAATAATTAAGTATAATTAATTAAGAAAATATTCGTTAAATTTCTTAATTAATTATGCAAAACTGTTGGAAAGTCTGTTACACAGACCATATATCCAATAGACTCCGCATAGCCGGGCGATCCCTGCTGCCAAGCGTTGTGGCCAAATGGCAACAAGTGGCGGGGCTGCAGGGGGCTGCGGGGAGCGCATAACCTCGAACACACCAATCGCAGCGCTCTAAAAACCCCGCGCGCCCCGCAACTTTGGCAGCTTTATTTAAAGTAGTAAAAGTGAGGCTACGTGGTGTCTTTAGGATATTTGGTCTGTGGTCTGTTAACAAAACCGAAACGAAATAGTAAAAATTATAGGTGGCTGACGTAAGCAAAGCTCGTTAACTATAGGTAATACAAGCTATATGAGAAATACTCGTAAGTTGTCTATCTAAATCCTGTAATATATAGCTTGTGTCCGAAATATCTGACCTAAGAGATCAAGTTTTAGACTTCATTGGAAAATGGGCTAAAATGTCTCTATAACAAGGCACGGGGCGGTTTCAGACGAGGGCTTAATTACTCGGGCTGTAAAGGCCGGTATGTCGGGACGCAGGTGTCTTTGTGGAAATTAAATCCCGCGCGTTTTGACACCTTTTACATCTGCTCTTCTGTTAAAGAAAACATTGTGGAATGCTTGTTTCATTACACAATCTTGCGTAGCCTTTTTATCATAATATTGAACATTTTATTGACGCCTTGTTACTAACAAAATCTTTATATTTTTTGAGTACCTACGAAAAATTATATTTACTTTTATCTCATGGAAATCGATAGACTCGGGAACATTAAAAGCAAACAAACATATTATTTTGTACTAGATGTTGCTTTGATTTTCGTTATTTCCTCGGCAACATTGCATTTTCTCGGGGTAAAAAATGTCGATCGCAATGACCTAAGCGAGGTACCTACAAGCTAAATTTCAGGGCAATTGGTACCGTACGAGTAGTTAGACCGTGCAGGCGTAACAAACAGACAAACACACTTTCGCATTTATAATATTGTTATGGATACGTAATTATATATGTTTTGGAAGACATGTTATTTTACCTTTCCCTAGCTGCTTGGTATAGTAATGTGTGTTATTGCTGCAGTAGCCATCAGGACACCAGTTGCAGGATGCATCCGCCACATTGCACTGTCCTTTCACGCAAGTTCCCTGCGGAAACAGATTAGCACCATTATCACCATCACAATAAACCTTATAGTCGTCCACTATTAAGTATAAGTTAACATACTGCTTAAACAACCCTTAATTCCTGAAACAGTTGTATTAATATATCTTGGAAAACTACTGGTTGGATCAGTAGAAATTACTGTTCCGTACTCCTCACATCTCTCCACGCCGGGGTTGGATTGTAGAAGAACTCAGGATAGTACATACAGGTTTACTTGAAATTACATATTGAACATAGATGTTGCCGCTGCTATTCGTTGCAGTCTGACGAGATCACCGAGAGAGGTCGTGACATCACCGTGTCGCAAGTAAGCTGGATGCGTTATGCATAAACTTACGAAAATCGGTTAACCCTCTGGCTTTAATTCAAACGTTCAAACAGGTATTCCTTTATAGTTAGTACTGTAAATAATACAGCACAATGCACATCGTTACCTGAAAGCAGAGATCGTACGGCTTATCGTAGCCACAAGGCGTGGCGTCTGGCAGGGAGCCATAGCTCGAAGCTTCTCCTCCCGTGTACTCTACGCACCACATCTCACACTGCTTCGATTCTGAACAGAAAAATACAACTTCTTAGCGGGGGTGACGCAATAACATATATTTGTGAAGTGTTATATTTTAGTTACAGAGCGTTTTAAACTAAAAACAATGAAAATTGAACTAAGGTAATTGTACTAATCTTAAACAAACACGTTAATTTTGCTTTGAAAATTTCAGGATGAAAATTATTTAATATCCACACGTGTAAATTAATCAAGCGAAAACCGCGACGGTATTGGGGTTCGTAATATATTTACTAAGTTAATCATGGACTTTCTGCAGCTTAACGAAACTAAGTGTTAAACAGAAAATGTATTGTATCATAAATTCCTTCATGTGTTCAATTTCGGCAGGGTGGATTGCGATGGGTAGCACCCGAGCTAGCAGGGCGACGCATACGCTATCTGACTTTGTACTTGTATAATTTAAAGCAAAAAAATAATAATGTAATGTACCGTCAGGATGTAGGTGCGGTATGAGCGAGGTGCGGCGGCGGCGGCACCAGTCGGCGCGCGCGTCGCGCGTGGCCGCGCACACGCCGCCGGCCCAGCACGTAGCTACCTGCGACCCGCCGCCCTCGCACGCGCCCTCCGACACCTCCCTGCAATAAACGCGCCTTTTCACTACCACCACTTTTAAACGGACCAAATAATAAAAAACCGGCCAAGTGCGAGTCGGACTCCAGGAGTACCATTATCTGTAATCAAGCAAAAAAATATATACGTTTGTTGTATCGGAGCCCCCCTTAAATATTTATTTTATGTTAATAATTATTATTTATTTTTAAAGTCAATATATATCTTAATACTCTGTGAATATTTCAAGCGTCTACCTGTTGTCGTTATCAATAACGAGCATAAACGAGCAAAAATAAACACGTTTGTTGTATGGCTCCCTTAAATATTTATTTTATTCTGTTTTTTAGTGTTTGTTGTTATAGCGGCAACAGAAATACATCATCTGTGAAAATTTCAACTGTCTAACTATCACGGTTCATAAGATTCAGACTGGTGACAGAGGGACAGACACAGACGGACAGACGGGCAGATGGACAGCGGAGCCTTAGTAATAGGGTCCCTAATAAATGCACCGTTAGATGCTATCGTATCGTATGAGCATCCATATAAAAGTCGAAACTCCACATGACCCTTTGAGAATAATGCGTAGGTATTTCGCATTTTTAACTTCAGCATTAACGTTCGAAAACCGATTTTCCTTTTAAAATACTTTCTTATTAGGTATTTACCCAGCCGTTTCCATACAGTATAAAGCAATTTAACTGAAATCGAAAAACTTGCTGAAGTACTGACTGTAACTGCTTATTCGCGATCGACGTGGTTTATTGAAAGAAAGTTGGATGCGACTTTTGCAATTGTCAGCTAAATTTGTAATACGAACTCTTTGCAGACAAAGGGAGTCGGAAGACAGTTTTAATGGTGCTTATATTTAAAGAAATTCGAAGCAATAAAATGATATTTCATTATTTCAAGGTATGTGATTTAGTTTTGAATATAAAAAACCTATTTAAAACCTAGATTTTATAAAGATCCGTCAGACCAAATGTCAGATAACATTAAAGTAATTAAATCAGAATATTTGTTGGCCATTCGTGACCGAAATTTGATCGAACGGATCTTTATAAAACTCAGCCAAAGTAAATTAATTGACGACGCGGTTAGCCTAGTTGGGAGTGACTCTGCCTCCGAAGCTAGCGTCCCGGTTTCGATCCCCGGTAAGGGCAAATATTTGTGTGATAAGCACGAATGTTTGTTCCTGAGTCTTGGATGTTTTCTCGATAGAAGTATGTATATCGTCGTCTAGTACCCATAACACAAGCCTTTAGAGCTTACTTTGGGACTAGATCAATTTGTATAAAGATTTTCCCCTGATTTATTTATTTATTTAAAAAATATGCTTAGTTAAAAAAAAATTAACAAGTGGAGGCAAATAAAAGAAAAAAATACGGAAACAAGCAACCACAGCTCAAAGACTGATTCGCTGAATATCCGTCGTGCTTGGACATTTTTATTCGAAAAAATAGCGTCTTTATAAATTATAATTTTTAAAGGTCCACTGGAGTTTTGTTACGGAGTTTGTTCCTGACGGCACAACTGTTAAGCCCCTGCTACACGGTGAGCAACCAAGCTCTCTACGAAGGTGACATTGGTGGGTGGTTCGTTGCTCACCGCCGTCGCGTTTCCGTCTACATGGTCGCCAACAGGGCCAAATTTAACTTTTAATTAGTCGTTAGTTCATTGTTATTATTGTAAGTACGTTTCAATACATTTTCCCTTCGTGTCTAATTTTATCTATAATAATTGTAATTCATATGTAATTATATAAGGCTAAGCCGTGCTTAGCGACGGACGTGCTTAGGGACGGTTAGTCCCAAAAGCAAGGTAAACCTTTATATAAATAAGTCAGATTTGCGATAAATTCGCGCTCGTTCTTCTGCAGAGTCGCCATCTTAAAAGCTGTGCGTGCGCACTCGCTGCTTGCAGTGACACAACTGCGCTCGCGTGGTTGGCAACAAGCGTCTACACGGATGAACAACAGGGGTGTCCGACCGCGGTTGCCAACTCACGCTCGTCCGCCAAGGGCGTTGAAAGGGCAAACGAAATTTGGTCGCACACCACCTTATACACTGTTGTAAATCAGCAAGGTCACCTTGGCGGGCTTATTACGCATGATGCTCAAACTCAAACTCAAAATGTTTATTCAGTCAATTGGCCACCTGTGGGTTTATTTGTCACATGAGTAAATTAAAATGGGTTAAATCTATCTGCGCTTCGGACAGAAACATCATTAGGTAGCTACTGAGAAGAAGCGTCGGTACAGGAGACCTAATAATTGTAATCATAGCATATACAATGCACAATGAAAAGCTCGGGATAGTAGCAGTTGTATTTGGCAAGGATAAAACTGTAAATAAAAAATCAATATATAAACCAATTGAGAAGTTACCCATTATACCGGCAGTGGCGGGTGCGCGTACGCAGACCGTAGCCGCAATCGGCGCTGCAGCCGCTCCAGGCGCTCCACTCGTCCCACACCGGCCGCGCCGGCCTCTCGGCCTCGTGGGCCGTGCTGTCCGGCTCGCCGTGACCCGGCATTGGCTCACAAACACGGTCGACGCACCACTTGAAAAAACAATAGCTCAATTGGCAAAAGTGAGTGGTCCGTTCTAAACCCGTGGTCTTTTTTTCCAAGTCGGGTTAAAGAAAAAAATAGAATTATAAATAATAGTTTTATTTAATTCAAGCAAAAAGGTCCATAAAGCCTAATACCTTAAAGATAGTAAAGGCTTCCAAACATCGAAACGCGGGTCGCGAGCGGGCCCGCGTAAGTAGCATCACAGGAACTAAAATCAAACCCTTCACACCAGTGACCATGTGGCTACCGCGCAGCAGCTGCGCGGATTTATGTGCGGGTTCCGCGTTTCGGTGTGTGGTGCCTTCAAAACTATTATATTAATTCTGTGATGTGCGAAGCAATTTTAGAGTGGCCTATTCAGCGAGCCGGCCCTTCGGTCAAAACTCTTGCATCAATGAAAGCAAGAGGAAGGTTTATGATTACTCCACTTGAAGTGTATGAAAAATGTTTGCCAGTTTGGTTCTGTAAGGTGCAAAGCGACGAGTTAAACTGCCGCATAGATAATCGGTTTGTGCCGTATGAAACTGAACGTCGAACGTATGCCGTGCCAGTGACTTAGAAAAATGACATCTCTAATACTCTCTCACAGACGAATTAATAGTTTTAACTGGTTAACAGAAATGGTCGGTTAGTATTCTACAATATAATGCCCCATTTTTCTACAACTGACAGTTCCCAGGGCTACCTACAGGAATTGAGACAGTTCCCAAAAAAATACATTCATATTTCCGTTGAAATCCAAGCTCATTTATGTCGACAAAGAAAGTCCGTTGCGATCTTATCAAAGTTGCTAAGTATATATTTTAAACATTAGGTACTTTTTCCACTTGGCGTTTTCTTTTAAGGTACTTTCGAGTATTAGGAAACTTCGGAAGCCCTTCTCTTTGATAGGAGTTTCTTTGTGCGGGAGGGTGTGTTGAGAAATGCTATTCTTGTTGATTGAACCTCATTGCTTTAAGTTCTTCACTTAGATAAGATCGATAATGATTTAAACTTTGAACCCTACAAATAAACTGGGTGTTCGTATTTAAAATCAGATCTCCGATAGCGTTGTATAGGTTTCATTCAAGATATAATACTTTAGTAAATAACGTTAATATTTATGACGAATGACAAGATTCCACATACTCTTTTACATATTTTGTGAAAGATTATCAGCACCACTTAACGTTTTGTAAACATTAACTACTAAAGTATAGAGCCGTTCACACCCAGGGTTAGTGCTAGAGTAGGTTAACAGCCTTATACTAGGCTTTGTCCTATGATACGTGCACGTTATCAGCAGCGCCCAGCGCCTGGAATTTGCATAGCACGAAAATCACTCGCAACGAGTTTTATTGTTCAAATTTATGCTCAGACACGTGCGTCCTGGAGGGTACGTCCGTGAAATCCCGAGGGACCATATCATTTCACACTTCATGACGCACGCTTTGATTCTACATATATTGTGAGAACAAAAGAGCGCGACGAAGACTTTGTTTTAAGAACTCGTACTTAAGTTGCTAGTTCAATATTTCAGTCTGTTTTTATAAGGTGATCTAGCGAATGGGATGTTCGTTATTTTTCTGGTCCGATAAAAACTGTCGATCGGGATAGGTAACTATTAAAATTTATACATATCACAGGCGTATGTCCTTAACTTTAAGTTTTTTGCCGAATTATAATTTGAAGTCGGCACTTGATAAACATTATTAAGTCCTTAAAAAGAGAACCTTAAAATGAAATAATAAAAGCGGAGGAATTGAATAAAGGTTTAGCCACAAAAAGTGAAGTCGCGGATTTTATATTTATATTAACGAAGTGTATGGGCCTTGTCTTAATTGGCTGTCGTTTGAACGATGATGCGATGCGATTCCATTGTACGATGAAATTGGTCATGCGAACATGCGATCAAACAAGTCTTCATATAGCTTAATATAATTGTTATGGTATTGATCGTCATAGTGTCATTGAATTGAACCTACAGTGAAATATCGTTACGCCATGATACTACGCAGAGATAATATGGCATTGCTTCGCTTCGTCGTCCATGTAGAGCTGATTGAATTTGTTTTATATCGGCAAATGCGCGTGGCTACATTTTCATGTCAAATATTGTCTATTCACATGGAGATTTAGTTGAAAACTGTTTTACAGCGCGGCAATTCGGTGATTGCAGTTTGTTGCAGTGTAGTTCAGGGATTTTTATTTGGAGAGTCATATTGCTGTGTGATGAATGCGTTTCGTCCGATTGCAGATGGAAATCATATCTCGTTCACTTCGATACTTTAACTAAGTAACGATCTTTTGGAGAACATTAATAGAGCAATCTCCTCTGCTGCACTGGGAGTGAAGAAATAGCACAGAATGCGTGTAGATGCTTATCATCCTGCATGTCGTAAAAGTCGACTAAGGGACGGGTCCTCTCCAACATGGTGGACTATTTGTATGGGCGGTGGGCTGATCACCTGTCATCATACCATCTTAGGACTAATTAATCGAACGTGGCCACAAGTAGTTTTGTGGCTCTGCCCACCTCATTAGGGATTTCGGGCGTGATAATATGTATGTATGTAATAGAGCAATCTAAGAACTGCGCCTCTATTCGGTACTGCTAAGTGATTTACTATGTTGTAACTAAACTGCCAAAACCGCGAATGTGTTATTGTTTTCTACGTGTTTGACGACTACATTCGCGGTTAGATTTATAGTAAATCACTTAGTAGTACCGAATAGAGACCCTGATTCGACATGGGCTACCTACTGCAGATGCTTGCCACAGCGAGTCGACTACCTATTTCTAAATAAGTTTTTAAGATTTAATGATTGTCTATCACTATGTTTTATATTGACGGATACACACTTGGCCAGGTCCGCAGGGCGTGCCGTCGACCGGTGCTCCGCGCTTGGAGCGGCACACGTTGGGCTGGGCGCGGTGCGCGCACCACAACCGCGTGCAAGCAGACCGCACCTTCACCGACCTACACAATGAAAACCTGGGAACAAAACATTAAGTACCGTTACTACGAATTTACGAGAGCAGGTTTTCGTTACCGAAATCTATCGGAAATACTACTTGTTGCCGATGCAAGTAAAAGGGACCGAGCGATAGTTTTCTGTTACGTACGAGAACGGTTTGCATGAACTTATGGTAATTGTATAGGTCTTTATTATTCTAGTCCAAATGGGCACAGAAGGCATGCTATTCGTTGTAGTATTCTTTGAAGAGATCTAAGTTCAGCAGTCAATTCCCTATCTACACCTTAGTAAGACCTTGGAAAGTGGCAAAATACGGGCAATTTACCACGTAATTTAACATGATTGCAATTCGGAAATGAGAATTAAATTAGTGGTAAATGGCCCAACTTCACCATGTCTTAAAACTATGTTCTGTCACTTTCCAAGAACTTAAAAATATATAAATCATGACCATAATAGAAATAATGCGTCCAGTGAGATTTTTAACACAAGTCTTTGTGTCTATAAAGGCGTATTGTATAATTATATTATTCTTTCACGCAGCAAATGATTGACTTGATTTTTTGCATTAATATAGTTGGAGGGCCGGAGAAGTCCATAGACTACTTTTTAATCCCGGAAAAATGCAGTTCCCGAGGGGCAGAACGGAATTTCACGCGAACGAAGTCGCGGGCATAAGATAGTTTGTATTTAAGAAGATTACAAAGCCGAGCGGGAACTTCTCCTGGGTGACAGTACCTACTATAAGTCCTATAGAAGCATCAACCCAAAGTTTGTGTTGAGTTGAGCTTAAAATCGTTTACCAATTTCGCTCGATAAAACGGAATAATAATATTCGAAAGGATTCGATATTCATAATATTTGATGGAGAAACGTAAACATGCTGATATGCCTCAAAAGTAGCTACAATAATATCGTATTGTAATATAGTTGATTATGTCTGTGTTTACAAGCCCTAAGGGGATTAAATATTTCTACGAGAAAATAAACTTCCAATTAACTACAAGCGCCGCGGGATGAGATTGAATCACTTCTTAACGTGACCCAAATTCCAGTGAATACGACTAATATAGGGTGGGATACAGCTATTTGAAACACGCTTTGATGGGTTAGTCAGATTCAAAGTAGGGTAGCTGATAATAAAGTATGCCTAGCCTAGCTGTTATGTACCCGCTTGTAGTTAGGGAGCTGGGTGCCATTTTGGTATATGATTTGTTCGTCTTTCATATTGATAAGGATGAAAGTTTATGTCAATACAAATCGATTTGGTCCAGTAAATGAAAGTCGTATGTCCCTGCGTTTGAGTTACAGCGCTTTAAAAATGTAAACAGACAATTGGTCCTAAATCATTTGTTCGCGTCTGCTTCTTGGACTGATGGTCAGAATCATCCTCAAAACCATAAACATCGAAGAGGCAGACGTGCAGGGCTCTGTTTTATCACGGGACGTAGTTCAAAAATGTAAAAAAAATGCTATACTAAATCATTTGTTCGTTTTTCACGTTGCGATTTGGATTTTACTTGAATTTTTTCGTAGTCAGTGTAATTGACGACTCGGTTAGCCTAGTTGGTAGTGACTCTGTCTACGAAGCTAGCGGTCCCAAATTCGATCCCGGCATGTATGTGAGTTTTGGATGTTTCCTAGGTATTTATCTATTTAAGTTTGTAACTACCTATAACCCAATATGGGACTGGATCGATTTGTGTAAAGATTTGAAAAACAATTTGCGTCGGCTAATGCCGTCATTGTCGTCCGTGACACTTTTTCGCATTTGGCCGTGGCGTTCAAAAGGTTAAGCATGACATTGCCTTTCAAACTTAAAAACAGTTTCAGTCGTTAACTTAAAATTCTGCCAATAAATTAGTCGAATCGTTGGATCATAAAACTTTAGTGTTGTACCACCCGATTGTTTAAAAACGAAAACCGTTTTCGCTGTAGAGGCTCAAGGTTTGGACAGCGAACGAGTTCACCTTTTACGTTTAACAAAGCGAAAGTCGTGAAAGGGGCGCGTGTCCGGCCGCGAGCCTTTGAGGCACTTTTTCATTTCAATTTGTAAGAGAACTGTATATTTGATGTAGGTACGTACTGATCCGTCTGTCGTAAAAGCGTAATTGGAATAGTTCGAAATGTAAATTCCCAGTTGAAATAGACTGGTTTTACCAAGTAACTTCTGCCGTAAATTTCGCCTGCAAATGGGCATATGAACCAGGTCGTGCATATATACACGTAAAGCGTACGTTTGTTTCACCATTATACAGGGTATCCCAAAACCAACGATAACCTATCGACAGCTAAAATAACTGCTAAATAACTTCCAGAATATACAATTTTAGGTTTCATAAAATAGCCATAATTTTCGAGATATTGGCATTTTTAAATCGTAATTTGTATCCGTCAGCTAAATTTTACCACAGCTAGAAATGTGCGAATTAGTAAATATGGGTTTTGTTAAGACGCTGACAAGTGCCAATGACCCTGAGTGATCGGTCACTCTCTGTCTGCACAGCAGCGAACGAGGTAAAGACATAGAACTGTTTAAAGAGGATTTCAGATGTAAATTCACTCTTTTTATCGTATCTATCCTTACATATTATAAAATAAAGTTGCCCGCCGCGTCTGTCTGTCTGTTACCGCTAATCTCAAAAACCACTGAACGGATTTTTATGTGGTTTTCACCAATAGATAGAGTGATTCATCAGAAAGATCTAGATATATAATTTGTCAAGGTTTTGTGCAAATTGGTTGAAATAAAACGAGAATTGTTGAAAGCGTCGGAAAAATTCAAGCCGCCTGGGAGCTTTCATCGAAAACGCTGCCTAATCCTTTTGAGATATAACAAAACTATAAATGGTGGGATATTTCTCTTTTATAGATCTACATAAAAGTCCGCGATGGCATATGACTATCTTTTAAGGATAACTTACTATACCCATTCTATCTTGTAAAATAATGGTCACGTACAGTGCGGTAGTTGGAAAGCTATTTAGACAGACTAAGTATTAATCCTTATCAACTTAAATACGTTCGTTACATTAAGCATTTCATGCACATTATTATAATCTTTTACACCATATAATTTAAACGAATATCTTATGAGTTATCGCAAAAAATTAACGCGCGCGAAAATAAATTTAACCATGTTGAGACTCGCTTGGTCGGATCAAGTTCCATTTTTTTATCAGTTTGAAACTTGGTATAAAAGCACCTCAAAACAAACGATTACGTAACCGATCCAGAAATAAATGTAAAAGTTGTAGTGTATTGATGTATGGAAAGAACATGTATCTATATTATAATAAAAACATAAAGTAGAAAACGTCTGTACGTTGAAATTAACAATAAAAAAATGCTATGGGGGCTTCAGAATGAGCAATAGAACAAATCCCAATGGTTTTTGAATTTCATGTCTGATTGTATGTGCGTGATAAACTTTAAAACTACTGGGTGGAAATAAATTAAGTACTTATAGTATGTATTGTTATCCATTTAAAACTAGTTAGCTTGGGGATTTAATGTAAATCAACATTGCCTTTGCCTTTATCATTTACTTACTTTAGAATCTTCTAAAGTCACAGATTTTAAATTACGCGCAACAAGAAAGTTGTTCGCGTAATAATTAAGTTTGAATTTTACCGTGCGAAGCCGTGGCGGGTCGCTAGTTTCAAATAATCGTGTTTTTGAAATAGCTAGGTTTTCAATAATAATAGAATATAAACATATATATTTTTCGCTTTGCTAAATCAAATAATTTTTGTTATAAAACTGTTTAAGTAAAGCCGATTTAGGTATTGTCAGCGCCTTAAATATGGCAGAAAGGTTAGGCTTCCACATGTAATATTTTTTATTTTATTTTGATGTTCAATCAGTCTTGACTTAAGAGCCACTTATTAGATTTTTCAGTTTCATCTCCTGACTTTCTCTGATAAAAAATTCTAGCTAATTTAGTTTTTTAAATCTTATAATACCTGCTAATCTTTCCTTTAGGTACAGAGATATTGCTTTTGCACTATAAAATGCCTACTTAGTCTACCTGGTTGGTCTTTAGCAGTTCCTTCAGCTATCGAAGGGTTATCGTCGGTTTTTAGGACACCCTGTATAAATATGTAAACGCTCATTAAATTATTTGTAACCTATAACTTAGCGCAACCTCCGCAAAGCACATCCAAAATCCAAGTTGTGACGCTTTTGTTTCTCTATAATTGACTTAATGAGGCCAACTCGCGATGTTTTCCCTCCTCGTAATCTCGAGGGCTGTGACAGCCCTGATCCCTCATAAAAGGATTCTGCAAAAATCTCGTGCCGGCATTTTTAGTCATTCCTCTTTTATTCAGCCGCAGTGCCAGTTGTTTGACATCGTGTGGTAAATTTTCTATGAGGATTATCCTTCCCACGCCAACCATACCCGGTAAAAGTATTTTTACTTACATAACAAACAAAAATCTCTCATAAACTCCGCTACTAAAGGTCAGTTATATTTGGTTTATAAATTCTTTAAAACAGTTATTATGCCTTACCCGACCAATATTTCATTTACACTTTTTTTGGTTTTGGTGATAACAATAAACAAGTATAACATCGCTCTAGGGTATTTCCGTTGCTCTAACATGCTCTCAATACTTCTACGTTAGGTAGAAACAGTGAAATCTGGTCTGTGATTTGGCCTTTGAATCTCCGAGCCGACCTGATTAATCCGATAGAGGGCGCGGGCAGCGGATATAGGTAATTACTTTCTTTCATTTCACCCATACAGATTTGGGCTATTGTGCCAATAACGACTCCGTCTGGAATAACAATATATGAAGCTATAAGTATTGGATTTGTTTTCATTAAAAGATTCCTGAACTATTTGAAGACATGACATGAGTCTTTTAAACCTGATTGATGCTCAACCCTTGTAGGTAAATTCAAAATAGTAATTGCAACTATAAAATCAGAGCGAGCGAACAGCGAAACAATATGGAATAGTAAGTAATAATTGTCTGTTTTAGTTCGACGGTGGCGCAACTCGAAATGAAACTATTATTTTGAAAGTCATAACACTATTCAATTAAAGTCTCTAATCGGAGACCATTTAATTTTGAGTTATGTCACTGTTGTACTAAAGGAGCGAATTATAAAAATATCCCTGGCTTCAAAAAAAGGTATGTTTGGCTTTTAGAGCAAACTGTCCGGCTTAATATAACACAGAGTCCAGCTTTTGTATTTAACGACCTGGCAATCTTACTTGTAGCGTACTTACTAGCAAATTTAAGGTAAATTATGGTTCAAAATACATTTTTATAAGTAGCAAGCTCTTCATCCATTGCACTTTAATATTGCAATGTCCCCGTCTTTTCGTGTTTACATTTGTGTACCAAATTTTAGCCTATTCCGGTTACGGCAATTGTGTCAAATTTATAGCCGAAATTTTACCTTGTTTGGGCATTAAAACACTAAGGTTTAGAACAACGAATAGTCAGTTATTCTCCAAAAAAACAAAAAAATAATGGAAAGCTTGCGCCAAGAAAGTTTTTACTGCGAGCAGTAACCAATTCTGTGAGTGTATATAGCTTTTTTATTTGGAAGCTGTAGACCGTTAAAAGGCTGAATTTTCCCGGGAGATGCATTTTGAAATTTGATTTATCTAAAAGTGCAGTTACACGACCAACTTTTCACGGCTATCTTTAGCCGGAAACTATAGCTGTCTTACTCTAACTTCGTACGTTCAAGGAAGACGCATATAGTTGCCGGCTACATATTGCCGTGAAAATGTTGCCCGTGTAACTAACTGTACTTTTAGAATGGTATAGTTAGCCATAACACTAATAAATGCCTTACCCTTCTCCAAACTCAGTGCGGCATTGCTCATCCATGGTGAATATGTAGTTGGACAGTGACTTAGCGCCTCCTAGCTCAACCCCGTCATCCTCACTGCGAGTGTGGAGACACCACCAGTTCCTGAAATAAGGTATAAGTTGACTCCATTGACACCAGTAATTACGAGTAAGTCTACGCGGAGTCACGTCTTTGTCCACAAATGTTAATACTAAACTGTTATAAATAATTAACATTTGTTTAAAAGGGCACGAGCAACTTTTTTACGGCAATGTGTGGCCGGCAACTATAGGCATCTTGCTCTAACGTAGGAAGTTAGAGTAAGAGAGCTATAGTTGCCATCTATAAATTGTCGTGAACAGTTGCTCGTGTAATTGCACTTTAACATTTGCTTGCATTGCAAGAATTTGTTTTAATACATTTGAAAATAAACATGGTTGTTCTCGGAAATTAAAGACAATAACTGTCACTTTATTTCTTCAAGCGTTTTATAGTGCCCTGTAAACTAGTATTTTCATCAAAAGCGAAGCTTCATTTGAATTTTATACGATTTTTTTATTTAACCTCCTCCGGCCCAAGCTAAAATATGCATTTTTTATTTTCCGCCCAGTGTCCAGCAAAAAGGACAACATATTTTTTGGCCTTGCGGCCCACAACTTTCGACAAGCTTTTTTACATGATATAATGAAGATGGAATTTTTATATTTTTTTGGGGATATATTGGTGTAATACTTTGACCATTTGCACCACGTTGGATCTGATATTTTTGGTTCCCTAAAAAGGACATTGGGCTTGTAATGCATAATCAGCTGATTTATGTTTGTGTATTATAATAGACATTGGGCTGCTAATGCAATAATTAGCTGATTTATTTATCGCTGTAATGAGAGACGTTAGATGCTAAAAATCACTGCATCTTTATTATCATTTAGATAAATAAAAAATAACGGCCAATTTATTCATAATCTAGTCATATTCACTATTTTAGGAACTTAAGAAAAAATGAAATTATAAAAAAAGGGTTGAAAAAAAAAACCGCTTCGAAATATGAATGCTGGGATAATTGTTCCAGGTAGTTTAACAGCAGTTCTGTTGCTATTGATGACAGTCATTTGAAAGAAGTCGTCATTGATACATTGCTGGATATAATCCATCCTTTCATATTCTCCTGTATCTGCATTCAAATAAGCAGGTTGTGTTATGGTAGGTACATTCAGCGGAAATTCTTTTTCCATCCAAGGTGGGTTTCCTGGAGCTGCATCGATATTCCTTCTATTCCTTATTCAGAGTCTTGACTTCCTCCCAGGGCCTCATTCTTGGCCGCGTCCCCGACCGCTATCTCTGCCCTGGTATCTTCCGCAACCTCATCCTCTACCCCGGCCCCTTCTTCAACCTCGCGTTGTTGCGTTTCTCTGCCTTTGACTTGTGCGGCACCAAGAGTCAACTCAACTCTTGGAGGTTATCTTCCTAGTATTCAGTTTTGGACTTGGTTTCTTGATATTGATTTGAGTTAATTGATTCTGGATCACTTACCGCAAGATGTCGATCTTGTGGAACCTCTTCCGGACCACCAATATCCTCATATGTAGGATAGAAGTCCGCGATGTCAGAATTTTCAAGTAATTGTTCAACATACTTATCAGTGACCAGTGTAATTAAAATACATCATACAGTAAGGGTTCGGCCCAATGTCCATTAAAATTGACATGAATTTTTGAAGTATCTAGACTTCTCAGCTTTTACAATAATCCCAAAAATAATATTGTCATATACAAAAGACTTCCTTACTTTATGGCTACAAATAAGATTATTTTCCTTTAACAACAAGATTACTAACATAAATCACGATGAAAACTCACATCTCCTCCAGTGGGCGCTCATGATGATACGTGGCGGCGGAATGACGAGACACTATTAATCGCTAGAGAGTATGGCTGCTCACCTCGATGTCAATATCAATAACCAATAGGAATAAAGTAAACGAAAAACAATATGGCGCGAAATTTAAGTTTCAGACGCGACAAACAAATATGTCCTTTATAAATGACACTGGGAGGAAAATATATGTTTTTTACTATAATGCTTGGGCTGCAACGCCTAAAATAAATTGTCCTTTGTAAGTAACACTGGGCCGGACGAGGTTATACTCCTGTTTAAGATAAAACGAAAATGAGGAGGGAAGATGATGAGGTCGGAAATTGGTTATACGTTGAGGATAAGTATGACAGAAAAAATTGAATGAAAGGTAGTTTATTAACATTATCCATTTAGTGTATTTATATCTGTCTAATGCAATATGTTATCCTGATGAAGCATGTAATTCTGTATTTATTCAAAAATGTATTTATTGCATGGATGCACAATAACTTGCCTACACATAAAACTTATTTTGAATTTCATTCAATTTCACGTAAATAATCGAAATAACGCAAAAAAGCGAACTCTGCTTTGTAATAAGTCTCTTAAAGTGCAACTGCATCAAATTGCAACTAATTGGTACTTCTCGTGCGCTCTGACGTAACGTCTTAAGTAGAACTGCTTTCTTAAAGTACCTACAGTTATATGAGCAACATTTTCACGGCTTTGTGTGGCAGACAACTATAGGCACTTCCTCTAACGTAAAAGTGCGACACGACACGAGCAACTTTTCACGGCAATTTATAGTCGGCAATTCTAGCTGTTTACCCTAACTTCGTACATTAGAGATAGATGTCTATAGTTGCCGGCCAGACATTGCCGTAAAATAGTTGCTAGTGTAACTGCACGTTTTAGAATTCCATTTTACTTATGGCCCAATTCACAATGCCATCTAAAAATTTGATCCCTTTAAATAGTTAAATCTCCGTCAACCAACCATCAACACGACACTTGAATCAAAGATCAATTTGAGTGGCCTCCAATTCACTCATTATCTTGCAGAGGCGGAACGTCAAATATTTCGTGAGGGAAGCCGGAACAAAAAAAATCCGTAGAAGTGCGAGTCTGATTTTAAGGGTTACATTTGACACATACTTCACTGACAGCTACCCTACTGGTAACTGTCTTTCAAGCTTTGTAAAGCCGTTAGGAATCCGTTTGTAGGCAGGCTGCGCTACTATTACCTTGTCTATTGCAGTTCTCAAGATTTATATTGTATACAATACAATATTCTTTATTGAATAACACAAAAAAAGAACAGAAAAGGACAAATTAACAAACTGAACTTAGAAACAATAGGCGGTCTTATCCCTCTCACAACATAAATAGCTTTGGCAGGTCGTGCAAAACTCGATTACCAAGTAAATTTATGAAGTTTATTATTCTTCGCGGTATAACTGGTGCCAGGCAAATTATACACTGACTTACGATGCCACCAGTGATCGTATAGATGATGGACTATTTTGTTATAATGCAAATACAACAACTAAAATGACTTATCATTGTTTTAAATTGTCACAATCTCCAAAACCCTATAAGGAACCCATGCTTTGTTTGTAACGGAAATGGCCGGTCCATTGAGTTGTTATAATAGAAGAACCTTGGTTTAATTCTGGTACCGAGAACATTGATCACAATGCGTTTTAAAATACAACTAACTTTAATGAAGTCTGTTGCGACGCACCCTATTCAGTCCAGTTAAGCTCATTAAAGAAAGCTCTCCTTAACGCAGCTGCAAAGGGAGCTTTTTGTTCTCAATAGATATTTTGTTCTGTTTATTCTTCAAAGCTTTAGTTGCACATAAACTCGTGAGCATGTATAGCGTTCTTTATTTGAGTTCTAAAAATTTAGCAATTAAGTATTTCAATCAGCCTGAGACTTACTATGAATGTTAAATAAACTGCGTTTATCTACACCCATATCATAAAACCTCCATAATGTAATCAAAAACCATAGGAAATGACCACCATTATGACAACCTGTACTGTAATGTTATTACAGTATCGATTTTAGTATCGTAATGGTCATAACGATACAGATATGAGCTACAGGCCGGCGCGCCGCCGTCGCCGCAGCCGGCGGGGCCCCATCGTCGCCGTGTCGCCGTTTATAATATGGGTGTAGATAAAGTTATGTATGCAACTCTGCATAGTTTGGCCTTAAAACACACGTGCGATCTTATTATGAAATTCGCAAAGCTCGTTTCATAAAACTGCACTAGTGTTTTAAGGCCTATCATTATGCAACCGTTGCATAAACTACTATTAGAGACTCGCCTTTCTAGCCAATTTGCTGTTTCGTTGTCAGCATAATAATATCAAGAATTACATATAGTATGAAACCGAAGAGGTCTAATGCAATTAAGATTAGATTCGATGATTTATTTCTAGATAAATTAGGCATGTCAAAAGTCTTCGATCATAACTAGGAGATAAGGTCTGGGTGCTCGGGCCGCTTCGCAGATATGAGTCCAGCGCCTCTATTCGGGAACGCTCAGTGATTCTGTAGCGATTCGTGAGCGAGATTTCTCATCTCGCTCTTACGCATTACGCTTCGTGCGGAAGAGTGGGATGAGAAATCTCGCTTACGAGTCGCTACAGAATCACTTAGCGTTCCCGAATAGAGGCGCTGATGTCTTATTTACTTCAATTCTCCGGAAATCATCGAACGATCGACACATGCGTGTGAGGATAGTGTATGGCCGATTAAAATACGAGTACAATAGTACACGTTCAATAAATGCACCAACCACTCCACACAAAAAAACTAAAACACCACATATAGATCATTAGTATCATATAACATATTCGTAAATACATGTCAAAATGTATATTTAGAATACAATACGAGGGGCGGCTGAAAAATTATCTACCTAACTATGAAACAAAAGACGATCATGGCTAGTTTTTTTTATTTTTCAATATAGTCTCCTGACAGGGAAATGCACTTATTACATTTATCAATTAAAGACATTAACACGTTCAAAAAATTCTTTATGTTTATCATCGAAAAAGTCATTAACAGCAGCCTTCATGTCGTTATCGGTTACGAATCTTCGTCCCCTCAGTTCTTTCTTTAAAAGTCTAAACAGGAAGTAGTCGGATGGGGCCAAATCTGGATTATATGGAGGGTGGTTGATTACTTCGTACCCATTTCCATTAATTGCTAGCTTCGTTAAGCGAGCAGTATGCACAGGTGCGTTATCATGCAAAAGCAGAATCCCTTTACTGAGTTTGCCCCTTCTTTTTTCTTTTATGGCTTCTCTGAGCTGGTCAAGTAAATCTGCGTAATATTCAGCATTCATTGTAGTTTTTTTTGGCAAGTAATCTACAAGCAGAATTCCTTCCGCATCCCAAAAACATGTTGCCATTACTTTGCCTGCTGACGGGCGAACCTTAAATTTCCGAGGAGGCTTTTCATCCTTGAATTTCCATTGTAATGACTCCTGTTTACTTTCGGGATCCCACTGCCGATTCCAAGTCTCATCACAGGTTACTATTCTAGAAATAATTTCCTCCTATTTTCCACGGCTCACGTCTAAAAATTCCTCGCAACATTGAACACGTCTGTCCTTGTCAAACGGAGTCAACATTCTAGGAACCCAGCGTGCACTAACCTTAGACATGTGCAAATGTTCATGAATTATTTCATTGACCCGTTCTTTACTAATGCCCACATCCCTGGCTAACTCCCACTGCTTAATTCGCCGATCTTCTAAAATAAAATTTCTCGTTGGCCATATTTTCATCGGTGACAGCGGAAACTGGTCGCCCACTACGAGGATCATCTTCAAGGCTCTCACGGCCAAGCTTAAACTGTTTCGACCAGAACTTTATTGTAAATTCAGAAGGGCACGAACCACCAAAAACAGGTAACATACGCAGTCTAATCTGCGAGGGTGTATTTCCTTCTTTAGTGAGAAATTTTATCACTGCACGCTGCTCAATTTTAATCAGATTATTTTTTTCTTGCGACATTTTGAAAACAATCCAGTCCCAAAAAAAGCGGAAAGCAAGAAACAAATGAATGTTGGTGATTTTGAAAAAAAGAATAACCAGTGAACACGACCTCATAGTGGCCAGTATTATTTTCGCAAAACATATTAGGCTAGGTAGATAACTTTTCAGCCGCCCCTGTACTTGAATAGAATCAGATTGATACAAAGTCTGCGCGAGCAACACGATTCACTGTACTAGGTAAACAGAAAAGAAAATGACTTTTTTTTTGAAGGGATGAAGCTGCGAACATATTGTAATCACTCTTGCACAACCTCTTGCCTATTGTAATCGAAACATGCAATAAATAATTTAATTCCCATTATCTCGCTTTCAGATCACTGATTGTCCGTCTGTCGATCTCGGGTGCAAACGGTGCTCGTACGTATAAATAAATTACATCAGTGTATCGAAATGGATGTGTGTAGTGGTAACGGCCCACATTATTTTAGCTGAATGTTCGCTCATCTCCCCATTTATATGATCGAAGGTCAAAGTACACGAATTTAGATCGTAGAGATCGTCAGAAAATAAATAATGCCGATCGTAGGTATTCTTCCGCAGCCCCGTCTGTCTGTGAACTTATAAAGAGAGCTCGTTCGTGTACGTACTCTCATGTGGCTGACATATTCGATTGCTCAACGCGTGAACGACCGAATTCTCTGCAATTTAGCATCGCTTTGGCATTATTATGTCTGCGATTTATACATGTTTAAATTCATCGCAATTACCTTGCAAAGTGTACATTTTTCCGGAACAAAAGGTACGCTTTGATCTTTTCCAGGCTATTACGTCCTCCAATATAACCGATATAAGTTAATAAGTTCAAACGTGATCAGGCAGACACTGACTATCGTATTTTTAAAATTACTTAAGCATTTGATTGATGACGAAAAAAAGTAGATACCTCAAAGAAAGTGGTAAAATGATCTCAAGTACAAATCTAGTGTTCACTGTTAATATACTTAAATACTAGTTTTGGCACAGTAGATAAAATAGTTGTCATTGTTGTAAGTAGTTCTGTTTGTAGTAGTCGTACGGGAACCTTACATACTTGGCCTTATTGTGCAGCTGCTTCTTGGAGCACGAGGACCAGGAGTAGTTGTGGAGAGCTGCCAGAACTGTGGGCGCCATCACCGAGCCGCGCTGGGCCGCCTCCTCGCACTGCCCCTCGCCGTCGTGCGTTAGTCCCAGCCTGAAA
The DNA here is from genome assembly GCA_947859335.1 of Tortricodes alternella. Classification (NCBI taxonomy): domain Eukaryota; kingdom Metazoa; phylum Arthropoda; class Insecta; order Lepidoptera; family Tortricidae; genus Tortricodes; species Tortricodes alternella. The sequence continues at coordinate 11,446,820 of OX401979.1, read as the reverse complement.
CCAAAAGCTAAGTCAATACCCAAAGCCCTATAGCCGATTCAGAAGCTTACAGTCCAGGCTGAAGTTGGACACTTTAACTCATTTTTATGATAGAAAAGTGAGAAAACGAGCTTTGGGAGTTTTGAATGCCATGTTTTAACGTAACGTAACGTATGCATGACACAAAGATAAGATATACCGTTTTATCTCTAAGTGCGTCTCTCTCACACTTGTGCCGATGAAAGAGATAGTCATAGAGATAAACGGGTTTAATTTATCTTTGTGGCATGCATGTAAGGGCCGCAGAACGTCATTGTCCTCCGAAATATTATTGAAAGTGCAACTAGAATCAACTTCGAACAAAACCGCAGACATTCGACTCGTTTTTGCTCTTTTATATAGTGGTGGAAAATTATTCAACTGGATGCTTTCAAATACTTGAAGCTACACGAATTTATACAGAAAAGTATTTAAATTCGAATTTCCACTAGGCCTGATGGTCACTCGCTTATTTCTTTCAAATTGTTCAGATACTGCCAATATGTTATAAATAGTATCCTATAACAATGCACCTAATACAATTTTGATATTATAAATATATATTATGTTTATGTTAGCCACTCCACGTGTAAATTAAGGTTCAATATTTACAAAGTTATTTCTAACATCGAACTGCGTTGCATTCAATAATGTTCATTTCGAGAATGTCTAAACAATAACAATGGAAAATCTGGGTGAATCGCTCGGGAAATCTGTGTTTACAGTTTGTTTATTTTATTAGCTTGAGATTTCTGGCAGTCTATTTAGAATGCACTTAGGACCGCTCTTAAAATAGGCAACTATTTACTGAGCTTTACGGGCCTTGTACTTGTATTCCTAACTACACCTAGAATCAGTTCTTTTATTCTTCATTCAGCAAAACAAATCGGAATCGGTTATTTGACTGTTCCGAGCCATGGTTAATCCATTTGTTACGGAAAACAGACAAACGTAGGGTAGCGGAGAGACCGTTTGGCAAAACAACTGGCTAAAAATAGTTACATAGTTCGAATTTATTTATACCAATCCGGACTTGTAAAATTGCAACTTTATCATCGAGATACAAAATTGTCCCTTATTTACCTCGTATTACCCAAATAGGCCTATTAGCTAGGGAGCTGGGTGCCAAAATTTCTATATGATTTGTTCGCTTGGCAGACCTGAATTGATCGATTAATGACAATGCAAAGAACCACAGAAAAATAGTCCGCCACCATGGTAGAGCTGCGTTTTCAATAGACAGCGTTTCAAAAATGTAAAAAAAACGGTGTGCTAAATAAATCATTTGTTCATGTCTGCCTCTTGGACTGATGGTCAGAATTATCTTCAAACTGAACATCGAAGAGGCAGACGTGAAGGGCTCTGTTTTATAACGGGACGTAGTTGCAAAAATGTATATAAAAAAAGGCTATACTAAATCATTTGTTCGTCGTTCTCGTTGGGTCCATTCGATTCATTAGGACTCTCAGAATAGAAAAAAAAAGTTGACAGACGTCTAGGTCGCTGATTTTTTTATGTACGATTTTTGAAAGTTGTAATTCAAAAATGCAGGGACATACGACTTTCATTTACTGGACCAAATCTATTTTTATTGCCATAAACTTTCATCCCTATCAATGCGAAAGACGAACAAATCATATACCAAAATGGCACCCAGCTCCCTAACTATATGTTTTGTAGTTGTACGTCGGCGAAATCCCTCAGAGCGGTCCTTTAACTCTACTGTTTGTTATGTTGTTTCGAATTGGTCATCCCCACTTTCATTTCCAAGTTAACCGGGTCCATTAGTGTTTTTTCGCAGCTAATTTTTATGACGTTGACCATAATAAATTTTATATTGGTGTGACACGTGACACTTATAAATGTTTATCGTTTACTTTCCATAAAAGGGGATTAAATAAAACAATATTTTATTAGAAATATGATTTCTACTTCTTTTTACCCAAATACAGTGAAGAAAAAAGGAGGGCTTATGTTTTTCGCGAGCATGCATGTATTACTGTATTAAGTATGTAATCACTCGATTAGTTACATCAAAACTAGTGAACCGATTTTAACAGGTGGGTGGGGTATCAAACGATTTGAGCAAAACACACTGACACTGAGAATATAACGAAACCAGAAATGTAATATTGCGGCAGCTACTTAGAAGACATTGGGGCCAATTCGAAAGTGTTTTCGCTAAATTTAGAAGTCGCTAAATTTGAAATAAGAATCGTTCGACTCAATTTTGAAACTTGGCTATACAAAATCGAGTTTGACGTTTCTTATTTTAAATTTAGGCAATCTTAAATTTAGCGGACACCGTTTCGAGTTGGCCCCAATGTCTTCTAAGTAGCTGCCGCAATATTAAATTTCTGGTTTCGTTATATTCTCAGTATCAGTGTGTTTTGTTGCTTGATATTTTTCCATGCATGCATTATTCGTATCAAATAAAAGGGCTTGGCAAGAGCATTCTCATTCAGTAATTGAGTCTTAAGGCAAGCTCACTGTGTGCACGCTGTTGTATCTTATTCAGTGTATACTCAATGTGCCATTACATTCTATTACGGGTCGGGCGGTCGGCGGTTGCTTTGAACGGCACTATCAATCCTCATCGCGCCAACAATTAGGCAGCACGGAACAACTTCTGGACCCGTGTTGAATACTATTGCTGAATTTATAGAGAGTTCAATTGTAATTTAGGAAGAGAGCTTTTTAAATGTTGTATTTTCTAGGTCTTCATTTATAACAACATGAATGCCGTGAAGGTATTTTCTTCAGCCTAGCTTGAAACCTAAAATAATATATTTTTTATATTATATTCCGTCACTTCTTTGGCAATATATTAATGAAAGTCCTGAGGAAAATGGTGTGTTATACAAGCCGACATGGTGAAACTAGAAAGAGGGATAAGATGTGAAAAATAACATGAATGTGCATTGATTCATCAAAAGTAGAGCAATTCAAATTAATTAATAAGTATAAAAAGAACAAACTGCTCGATGTGATTACGATAACATTATCGCAAGCTCCGGCAACAAAAGAATGATTAATCTTAATCATAAGGAACAGGAAATCCATGCAGTCGAAACGTCTCAGTCATGCAATTAAACTTTTCCAAGTAATTCATTCGAGAGACCTATCTTCTTAGAAATACTAAAGAAACCATTTCATTCAGCCGAAAACTGATATGAAAGGTCGGGCGCTAATCTTCTATAACACACTCATATACGTATTATAAATGCGTCAGTTTGTGAGTGTGTGCGTTTGTGAATGAGTTAGTATGTTGGTTAGTCCTTCACGCTTCAACGGCTGGACGGATTTGAATGAAATTAGGAATGGGGATAGCTTATACCCTGGATACTTTTCATCCCAATCCCACGGCAAAAAGGCACGGGCACAGTAGTTCTAATAAAAGCAAAATACAACTCACTCACTGACTAATCCCGAAATCTGAAGAACTACTTATTATATTAGATTACTTTTAGGGTTTAAACATCCCCTATAGAAAGGATTTTACGAAATGTCAACCTTAGTTAGGTGAAATGAGGGTTCAAAATTGTATGAGAAATGACACGGGCGAAGTTGTGGCAGGCCGCTTGTATTTTATATTACACTCTTATACCATTAGCTTGATTATATATAAAGACAGACGATATAACCTAAAACGTTAGAATGATTATGTTTATTTAGAGCCGTTACCATGAGTTTGCGCAAACCGTTCTCGCTATCGAAATGCTGCTACTTGCCGATACAAGTAAAAGAGACCGAGCGATAGTTTACGCTAGCGAGAGCGGTTTGCGCAACTCATGGTAATGGTACCTGTATTTGAATGATAGTAGTTTTGATTTAGAGTAATTCTCACAAAACGGCACATTTAGTTTGAAAAAATTAAATATTCACTAAGCATGTTTAGTAATTCTTTATTATCAAAATATTGAATATATAAGAATATACTTAATAAGATTTGCGACTAATCAATTGCTTAGACACTGGTATTACTTTCACAGGGGATTACAAGGTTCCTCAAAAATGATTGACTTTCATTTATATTTACCAAAGATCTCTCGTTCTAATTAATTGTAACAAACGAACCTAATTGTGCGTGAACACGCCGAGAGGGCCAACGTGAGGGATTACTAAGTAATCGTGCCAAGCGAAATAGAGCCGTATTAACTACACCTTAAACACTGTGATTGCTAGATAAATTGCCTTGTTAAACATTTTTGAGTCATATGACCCGCTTCATCACGGTATTTACGAGCGCTGTTAAATTTGGATCGACTATAAACTGGCCGAGGTTTTGCCGTTTATGTCGTGCGGTAGATAAACATCCCATATAAGTGAAGTAAATCATTTTAAGCATACTGTGCTCGCGTCCGTATAGAGACGCTGTATCTAGGACGAGTACACTCTTTTAGATACTGACGTGTAAATATCTTGTAGAGATACTCTATATAGCTATAGAAGAAACTACTGTAATGTAGATAAACTTACATGGTACTATGAGACATTTTGCAACTGCTGTGCAAGACATTCTAACTATTATTATGTCGCTTGTGCTTAAAAGGAAAACACCTGCGAATAAGAATTATTTTGACAGGAGCAAGAATGAAGTTCATGAATCAAATGCAAGTCAGACTCGAGGGTTCCGTACTACGCCAATTTGGCATGGTCTCAACCAATCAATAATAGACTTTATGTTAATGGTATGATAACTTTGACAGTTGCAACTATGTTGGCAGATTGTTGCAAAAGTTTTAACTATATCAGAACAGAACACCATTGACTTGATATTCGTTGTTTGAAATATAAACTAAAATCAGGCCAAATTTGATAGCTGAAACTTAACTCATTTTGGTAATACACCAGGAACAAAATTGATCTAAAAACAGATCCTTTTTAAGGTATCAGTGAGAAGCTTCTCATGCTTACTTTTTATTATTTGCATGCCATAACAACACATATTCTAACCTTCTAGCTCTTACCCGCAACGGTAAGAGCTATAATATAAGAGCTATAGGCCTCTGACGGACGGACGGACGGACGGATGGACGGACAAACATTGTAGGCTCAGTAAGGGTCCCCGTTGATCCCTTTGGGTACGGAACTCTAAAAATACTAGTCAATAATAAAATCACTGTCGCACGATCCTTCGCTACTACTCGCTACTTAATTGTGTGTTTAAAAACGTACTTCGCCGACCACTCCGACGTATTTCAATCAACATGTGGCTTTATACTGTTTCTATACTCAGTTGGATTTCCAGGTGGCCGACTTTCGGCCCAGGACCGAGTTTCGCTACAAACAAATTAATGCGGCCACTGCGAAATAAACCGAATCTTTTCGTATAATCGCACGCTCACACCCTTGAAAAGGGCCTAAAAATAGGCTACATTATTGACAAAGGAGGAACAAAACCGGACTAAGTCTGGATTACTTACGGCCGGGATCCCCCGTTTAAACCGGTGATGGATGACCGCAACGGAAATACATTTGTAGCATGAACGACATGTGTACATCAAAAGGTCAGGGCATGTGTGGAAATAATTTATTTTTAGAAGTAAAGCTGAATGCAATGCTGTTAAACGAAGCACATGGGCAGAGACGAGCGTAAGATTCAATTTAACACCGCAAAATAGTTTTGGGGCTTATTTAATGTACACGGAATAGGTAAAATTTTTAATCATTTAGAAGTAGATAAACGTACGACGGATAGATCTGACAAACAAATCTTTCTGATATTAGGTTATATTACACGAAGCATTTAGGGCCATTTTCGCCCCGCTATAACTTCAAATCTATCTCTATCTATAATGTAAATGTAAGGTCAAAATGGGTCATTCCAGTAGCGTCATCATCGATATATATCTAAACGTGCCCCTGCTAGGCACAGGTGAAACTACTGCCCAGTCCCTATCATAACGAGAGGGACTAGGCAGTAGTCGCCACGCGGATTGGGGACTTCACATATCGAAAAATTAATTCGCAGATGTGTGATACTTGGATCGGCACAATGAAATTGATTCCTCTGCTGTCTTTTCCCCTCCGAACAGATTAGAAGTAAGTGATGCCTATTTGTGAAATGTGTGTATATTTAAGTAAAGTTTTCATGGTTATTATTAAGAACTTTGCTAAAATAAAACTCCCCAAGGGAATCAACTGAATAACCCGATTTCCAAGAATCACCCACGTATTTACTAACGACCCGAGTGCCCTAATTAACGGTACATAACTGCGACCCAGTAGATTGAATTGTGGTAACATATTTGGAATTACATAAGTATTTTAGATATACGTCGCGTCGTATTAGCTATTGTAAGGACAAGGTAGACAAACAATGTACATTTCCTTTTTTAAATAATAATAATAATAAATCAGGGGATAATCATTACACAAATCAATCTAGCCCCAAAGTAAGCTCTAAAGGCTTGTGTTATGAGTACTAGACGACGATATACATGCTTATATAGTTAAATAAATACTTAAATACATAGAAAATATCCAAGACTCAGGAACAAACATTTGTGCTCTTCCCACAAATATTTGCCCTTACCGGAAATCGAACCCGGGACCGCTGGCTTCGGAAGCAGAGTCACTACCAACTAGGCCAAACGTGTCGTCAAAATTTTTAATACTATTCGTTAGTTTTAGATTTAATTTCATAAAAAAAAATGACACGCGGATACAGGATTTCGCTGAGGGTAGGGCAAATTTTTATAAGATTTTACCATAATAATGGGTCCAATTCGAAACGGTGTCCGCTAAATTTAAGATTGTCTAAATTTAAAATAAGAAACGTCAAACTCAATTTTGTATAGCTTCAAGGTTCAAAATCGAGTCGAACGTTTCTTATTTCAAATTTAGCGACTTCTAAATTTAGCGAAAACACTTTCGAATTGGCCCCAATATCCCGGCAACCTATTTTTAGGATATAAAACTTTGCATAAAACGCTCCAATTTAATCACCGTAGGAACAAATTTTAATTCGTCAATATATAGGGCCCAATTCGAAAGTTCATTCCCTAATTAAAAGTCTCTAAATTTGAAATAAGAAATGACAAACTCCATTTTTGTCAGCTTCGTGTTATACAAAATCGAGTATGACGTTTCTTATTTTAAGTTTAGGGAATTTTAAATTTAGGCGACACTGTTTCGAATTGGACCCATTATAATATTTAATTATGTATTTCAAATAGAATATGTGTTAAAATAAGTAATGATTTGACAGAAGAACTCTGATTGATTTAAACCATCTTTGCGAGCTCTCCGTTTTCTCCAACATCTGACAAATGTTTTTTTTTAACGTAACATCGAAACCCTTGAACGCGTTAATCCGTGACACATTTAAAAAAGTAAAATTCAGCATGGCGCAAATCTCAAAGCACAGAATGTGTCCGAAGTATATGTCCGTATTTTGGACCGCTAATTGATAAATTACACACAGTAATAATAATTACACACGAAATATGAATATGATGAATACATTTCCTTGGGCCGGTATGACTAAATTTGCGGCCCTATAAATAGGACGTTGGGACTTAGGACGATAAAATTATGCTGATTTAGCGGAATGGAAATGGATTAAAGTAATGGAAGTGGCTGAATTTCTGAGCATTATAAACCGCTCGGTTTTTATAACAAATTAGTTGTTATCAATATATTTTTGGGAGAAGCTATTGCTGTTAGGTACTTTTATTACTTCTTTCAGTGCTTGTTTTTAATTAAGTAAGGTTTTTTAGGGTTCCGTACCCAAAGGGTCAAAACAGGACCCTATTACTAAGGCTCCGCTGTCCGTCTGTCCGTCTGTCCGTCTGTCAGTCTGTCAGTCTGTCCGTCCGTCCGTCTGCCTCCAGGCTGTATATCATGAACCGTGATAGTGAGACCATTGAAATTTTCACAGATGATGTATTTCTTTTGCCGCTATAACAGCAAATACTAAAACACAGAATAAAATAAATATTTAAGGGGGCTCCCATACAACAAACGTGATTTCCCCCCCGTTTTTATAGATAATTGTACGGAACCCTTAGTGCGCGAGTCCGACTCGCACTTGGCCGGTTTTTATATTTTACAAAACGACGACGTGCATAATAGTCTAATACTAACTGAGATATTTTCATTCCATTACGGAACGGGAAAAAGGGATCAGAATTATAAATAGATACTCTAAGCAGGTCTCGCTTTGTATTTAGCTAGAATACGCTAGATGAGCTAGATATAATTATTTTAGATTTTTCGATTTCAGCTAAATCTATGCATCCGTTGAAGCGTGATTGGGTAACAAACATCCAAACGTGCATACATGTAGTAGGAGGACATAGTGGGTTCGGCTCAGTTAGGATAATCCAAATCTCAAAATAAGCCAAATGTTAACAAACAAAATGGGTCACGTAATTTCATTTCATAAAAAATAGATGACCATCTACTAAAAACTAAATCATCAATACTTTATCTCTAGAGATATAAAAAAGAGAGAGTTTTTTAAGATTCTAGAAAACTAAAGATAAAACTTAAAACCTAAAACTTCTATTCTTTGATAATTGGAAAGCGCTGTTGAGATTCAATCAAACATGAAATCAATTCCCTTCACCAAGCTTGACACATCCGACTTATCACGGAAAAAACTAAGGGCCAGCAAAGTACCAATTTGGCTTGTCTACAATTTTATGGCTACATACAACCGAGACGTATTTGAAAATAAATACCTAACAATTTTGTAAGTTATAGACATGTGATCGCTTCGACTTGTTTGATTTTAGCAAACAACTTTGCAAGCTCTGTCCGAAATAAGTCGCTTGGTTGATATCTATACATATAATAAAATCGTAAATGGGAAAAAGTCTGGACGAAGTCGCGGGCAGAAGCTAATCTAAAATAAACAAAAGTTTATTAAAGACCTACTTTTAATAATAATATTTCACCGACGGGTAAATGCAGTTGCAACTTTCTGGAATTCCTCGACGCAAAATTTTCCAGTTGTTTTAAAACAGGATAGCCTTAATGAAATTATAATGTTTATATATTGCGGGCCTCGTGCTAAAGAGACGTACCTATCGGGAATGTTGCTTCACGCTAAAAGGTCTCAACTGCAATACTCTATATTATTACAGTTACGACCTTTTAACCGATTAGTAGTCGATAGACGCGGGGATATGCGATGTAAGATGTAACCTTGCATGTCAAGATCAATCGATTCATATCAATCGTACTGAAATAGAGCACGAAAAGATGCGGCAACTATCCATTGAGATGAACCTGAATACTTTGCTTGCGGGAAAAGGCTCACTTTGCCTTATTTCTGAAAAGGAACGGACGACTATTGAATATTTTATAATACGAATATTTTCTTTTCAGGCAACCATCGTCAATTTCGTTTACGTAGGTATTTACGTTACTTGGCGGACGCTGTAATCGGTATTCAGTGCTGATGCTACTGTATATTATATTCGTATAGAGTGAATGATAGTTTGAATAGATATATATTTGTTAGGAAATTGGAACAATTATTGAAATACATTACCTACCTATTTTCTCATAAATGTAAAATAAATCGAACCTAACCTGACGTTACATTACCTGACATACTTATTCTGAACACGTAGAGCTTTTGCACTCCCATTCTATTTATTAAAACTAGCTGACCGCTATCGTTATCAAACACCGGATAGTAATAATAACAATATAATAAAGTGAGAATAAGTAAATGCAAGTAATATTAGTAGAAGATATTTTATTTTTGAGAGATAATACACATTGTAGGTCAGTACCTAGCCTACCCGACGCGCAGCGCCATTTGTTGACATTAGTCTGCATGTGCAAATAGCCATCACATACGTAGTATCTTCTAAGTAGTCTGTGGCCATCACACATGTTAGTTAAACAGACTGACAATAGATGGCGCTTACCAATCGCGTGGTTTTTTTAACGAAAAAGTTAATTTTAATCTATTTTTGTATTTTTGTCTCAAAGCGACGAACATAAGCTTTAAAATGATGTTTAAATCATTAATTTTGGAAGAGAATTAACGGAGATATAGACCGTCTTCACAAAAACACCTTTTAGAAATAATATATATATGATGATTATCGAAGGTACAATAATACTGTGGAATCTAGACTCTACAGAACTAATAATAAAAGCCCTTGGGTGGTTGATTGAAAACAGAGCGGACGACGATTTGCTTTTTTGTGATTTTAACCAATTATGCAATAAAGCAAAAAGGAAGGTTATTTTGAATAATTCTAAGGTTATACGTTTTTTAAAGTAGAAAAGCGCACAGTTAGTTAAGCTTCCTTTGAACCAGTGAACTGCAAACATGGTTCCACTTACAAGAAATATATTTCTAAACCAACCCTGGGTATGCTTATCCCATACTATCTGCTTTTTAATAAAAAAGCACTTTATCACTCTACGTAGATTCTACATTAATATTAAATTTAATTAAAGCCGTTGCAAAGTTAATGAGAAATAGTTTATCTAATAAGGTGAATGCACCATTAGAAAAAGCGCTTTCTTAAAACTTTAGCTTAAACATGTTGTCATCTTATGTTACCTTGCCTTGCCTGTCCCACTGCTGGGTAACGACCCCTTTCCGACTTCTCAAAGATTGGGCGCTAAGTCTTTAAATACATAAAAACTCTATCTTCTATGATAGACTATATTTGCCTGGATGACATCACGAATACGAAAATATGGTAGACGATGTCGTATGTTAACTGTACCTAGTATACCTACCTATGAATAATTTGTCCCAATTGAAAGTACTGCTCGATAAAGGATACTAAATGATAGGCCAAATGTCAAAAGGGAAAATCGTATGGCTCAACCATTTGCGTAAACTTAAGTTTGTAATTCAATAAAAATAGGGAATGTGAAACTTATGCGACATAATATTTCGGCCGTATAAAAATGGTAATAAGATTTGGCATAATGATATTTCAATAGAAAACCTCAGCTTAGTCGCTTAGTAAAGATATCGTTGATAGAAAATATGTATTTGACACACCCTTTGGCAATAAATAGTTATCATAGGCCCATGTTTGTAGTGCTTCGATTCGTATCATTCGTATAGACCATCGATAAAAAAAATAGTTTTCCTTACTTTATTATTTTCAACCTCATCGTTATCATTGTACTTTGATGTAATAATAATTTTGAGTGCTGAATATCCGAGACCTAGACATTTCTTTATGACACATCGTCGCGAACATCACACTAGCTTGTCAAAAGTAGTTAGTAACGAGCACACAAAACTTGTCCAGTGACATCATAACAAGTTACAGAAGTGCGAAAACATCGACAATACATTCAATTTGGACACACAATTCACTTATAAAAGTCCAATTTACATTCATTCGCGCAACATGGCGCAACTGAGTCATAATCATTTGCTAAGTGCGGGAACCAAATGCTAATTAGCGGGCTTAAAGGGTTCTTTGTTGCGTTCAGTCCACTCTGAACCCCAGGGCAGTGATTCAGAGCCCGGGAATGCGCGGGCTAGCCCAGGACGCAATAGCCAGCCCCGGTACGCAAAAGTTCACCCGGGATGCGCTCTACGCGCTCAATATTGTGACCTGACGTAATAAGTACCGCTCTTGTAATGCAGCGCTCATACATTTTCTGAGAAGCTGTTTGTGAACTTGCGACCTCCGCTTTTGTCCCCTTATAACGAGGCGCTCTTGAAACGTTCTATGAATAGACATCTTTCGAGATCAATGTTACCATGTTGCGAAGAGTCATCAGTGATATCATTATTGGAATTCAAATAATAACAACTTATTAAAAAATGGATCACGATCGATTCCGTGGGTATTTTATGTAGTAGTAGTATTTTATTTTTATTATGGCGTATACTTGTTAATATCTATCCAAAATGCATGAATTCACGTGGCTACTAATAATGTTAATATTGATTAATATGTTTCGTTGGTTTAAAGCCTAAACAATGATAGACATTTCGCTACTGCAGCCCTAACATGCATGCCACAAAGATAAATTAAACCCGTTTATCTCTATGACTATCTGTTTCGTCGGCACTAGTGTGAGAGAGACGCACTTAGAGATAAGACGGTCTATCTTCGGACTAGTTCCACTCCACCGGATTTTTGGTCAGACGAAGAGTTCTGCAGTATTCTTTGGTCCGACGTTCACAGACGACCGTGGAACGCGATTAAACCTTAATGGAATGGCAATGAATTCCAATTAAATTCGCGTATCACAAGACCCGAGTTTAGGATAAGCCTAGCGCAAAGGGCGTGCAATTACATTTCCGCAGTAATATTTGCCAAGAAACGTTTTGTTATTGTTCCGAGGCCGTTTATTGTTAAACTTTTGTGACGTCATCGCGACTGCGTTCACATGTGGTGTTGAAACAGCACGTTTGTTGCAGGTTCGTGACAGGACTGTGACGTTTTCACGCGCCAAATGAATAATACGAACTTGTTTCGTATGAAACAAAGTTACGCTAATTGGGTACAAATGGGAAGGAAACGTCTGACACGTTTTTTTATACGTATTTAAAATAATAATCTACGTACTGAGTTGCTGGTCCTCCTCTGCTGCACTGGGAACTAAAGAAATAGCATAGAATGCGTGCAGATGCTTATCATCCTGGCATGTCGTAAAAGTCGACTAAGGCACGGGTCCTCTCCAACATGGTGGACTATCTGTATGGGCGATGGGCTGATCACCTGTCACCATACGGTTCATCATACCATCTTAGGACTAATTAATCGAACGGGCCACAAGTAGTCTTGTGGCTCTGCCCACCTCATTAGGGATTTCGGGCGTGATAATATGTATATGTATGTACTGAGTTGCGGTTTTCGATTGCTTTTAGCATCTCTCTTTTTCATATCTCCTCCAAGAACCATCGCATTCTAGACATCAGAGTTCAATTAAAATCGATGGAGGTACACGGCGCTTGGTTGTTTATTTTCCTTTGTTAGTAACTTACATAGTACTTTAAAGTTTAGTAAAAGTAAAAAAAAAAACACGAGAAATAGTCGTTACTTATGTAATTATTGATTATTTTTATAAAACAATAGTCAGTTACATTTTTAATTGGTTATTAAAAAAACGTAAAAAAATGGCGGTTAAATTAGAATACTTACGTAGATTTAAGTTAATATTAATAACTCTAATAACGATACGTAGTTGTACCGAATGCCCATAAGTGCACGAATTGGGTGTTTTATCGAGCACTTCCTTCGGCGACAAACTGATATCAGTATGGCGAGTATCAAATGCACGTTCTTTTAAATTGATACATTGTTACAATTCTTTAAAATTATTATGTAAAAGTGTCACAGCACATGTACCTAGCAGCGGTTCTGTTCTAGTAACAGGGGTTCCGTGGTCCAGCACACGTTGTATTTCATGTCTTTTTTAGGGTTCCTAACCCAAAGGGTAAAAACGGGACCCTATTACTAAGGCTCCGCTGTCCGTCTGTCCGTCTGGCAGGCTGTATCTCATGAACCGTGATAATTAGACAGTTGAATTTTTCACAGATTGCCGCTACAACAACAAATACTAAAAAACATATACACACTATATTATTAATATAAATATTTAAGGGGGCTCCCATACAACAAACGAGATTTTATTGCTTGTTTTTGCTCGATATTCACATAATATTTAGATATATATTAATCTCAAAAATAAATAATTAAATTAAAATAAAATATATATTTAACCTATACAAAATACGTGTTTTTTTGTTGCTTGATTATAATGGTACGGGACCCTTCGTACGCGAGTCCGACTCGCACTTGGCCGGTTTTTTTTAAATAATCTTTATATATCCATTTGCATGTGTTTTTTACACGCTTTATATCAGCTTATACGGTTCATCATACCATCTTAGGACTAATTAATCGAACGTGGCCACAAGTAGTCTTGTGGCTCTGCCCACCCCATTAGGGATTTCGGGCGTGATAATATGTATGTATATCAGCTTCACTTGGATGTAACTAACAAGCTAACTGAAAACTAACTACGTAACTAAGTATGTAAAAAAATCTAGGAATTTGATTTAAGTTACTTCTAATTGTAGTAAGTTTTGAAACATTGCAACTTTATACAAATCGGATGAAAATACAATAATTTGGTACCATCGAGCTGATCTGATCATAGAGCCAGGAGGTGGATAGGGGATATGGCAACGGGTAAACTATTCGAGCGTAGGCGCATTTGGATTGTTTTCATATTTCCAATTACATTGGTGACGAAGGCCTGATAGGCCGGAAGGTGGATACCAGAATACTTTGGTTCCGTTACTGACAAAAGCGTCTTTGTTCCTAGTTCAATTAATAATACTCACAGGTGAGCCAGCTCATGCGCAATGACAAAAGCACTAGTGAGCCCCTCGTCGTGTACGATCGCGGCCGAGCGCGTGCGCGAGCATACGCCCCCGACGGGCGCGAAGCCCGAGGGACCGCCGAGAGGCGCACGCGTCAGCCACGCTGTCGCATCCCATCCGGCCACCTCTGCAAAATAACATTACTTACACACCGTACGAAACAAAATTTGCCTTTCCTCTATCGAAATTTTAAAGATACTGATGGTTCAAATCACCAACCATCGCTGCCTTCATAATTAATCTTCAATCTATATATATAAATATGAATTGCTGTTCGTTAGTCTCACTAAAACTCGAGAACGGCTGTACGGATTTATCTTATCTTAGTCTTGAAATGTTCGTGGAGGTCTAGGGAAGGTTTAAAAGTACATAGGTTACTTAAATTATTATTCTTCGCAGACGAAGTCGCGGGCACCAGCTAGTACATAATAAATAAATCAGGGGACAATCTTTACACCAATCACAATCTAGCCCCAAATTAAGCGCTAACGCTTTTGTTATGGGTACTAGACGACGATATACATACATATATAGTTAAATAAATAATTGAATACATAGGAAATATCCAAGACTCAGGAACAAACATTCGTGCTCATCACACAAATATTTGCCCTTACCGGGAATCGAACCCGGGACCGCTGGCTTCGGAAACAGGGTCACTACCAACTAGGCCAAACGTGTCGTCATACATATTATTATAAATCAGTACCGTGACTCACTTATAGACAATGCACAGCCTAAACGGGTGGTCCTAGAGGTTTGAAATTTGGAGGAGACATTCCTCGAGTACCCTAGAGGTGCACTAAGGAGGAATTTTTGAAATTCCATCCCTTAGGGGGGGAAAGTAGTGATAAAGTTTGTATGGACAATACCGTGGGCGAAGCTGTGGCGGGTCCACTAGTCATAATATATGAGTCAACCAATTTTAGGACCCACCTAAATGTCGGACTATATCTGACAATAAATCATGAGTAAAGCCGTGTGTATTTCAAGTATCCACCCAAATGTGTCCGCAAATGTAATTTTTATTTCAATTTATGTCGTATGCCTTTAAATTAACATCATCATATATATATTATTTCTAAAAGGAATTTTTTTGAAGACGCTCGAGATCTCCGTTATTTCTTTACCAAAATTAATGATTTAAACGTCATTTTAAAGCTTATGTTCTCCAATTCGTCTTAAAAATACAAAAATAGATTAAAATTAACGTTTTCGTTAAAACATAAATAAAAAACCAAGCGATTTGCAAGCGCCATTGACATTTGACAGTCTGGCCTACGGTGTCATGGCCACAGACTACTTAGAAGATACTACGTATGTGATGATTCTGACAATTGTCAACAGAGGACGCTGCGCGTCGGGTAGGCTAGGTACTGGCCTACATTATTTGATATGATTTAATGACGATCAATATATTGTACAATCAGTGATTTTGCACGGTTGTATTTATTGGTCGTTAATGGATGATATCGGCCGTCGATATAGTCTACTCACGATCGCGCAAGCGCCATCTATTTCACAAACAGTTTAACTAACTAACAATTGTTTTTTCGCATGGACAATTATATGTGGCTTTTTCACGAGTTCGTAAATTCAGTGATATTTATGTTTGTGTTAAAGAGACCTACGGTCAAACAGTCAACGATGATCACATTGTAACTGCTAACATTGTTTTTAAAGAAGTTTTGTAGCATGGGAAAGTTAAAAAAATATTATGGTGCGTCCACATCTGACGAATACGCCGATCGCGCGCTGGTCGCGAACCACTCGCGCGAAGCTGCGTGCATCCCCCGTGTATTCTTACCAATCGTATAATCGGAATCACGGAAACGGCTCCAACGATTTACATGAAATTTAGTATGCAGGGGGTTTTGGGGGCGATGAATTGATATAGCTAGGTTTCATTTCAAGAAAACGTTGTTTTATCCGTGTTTTCCGGTAATGAAAAACTGCTACAATATCATTTGAATACGAAGGTTAATTTGGTCACTACTCACAAAGTTGGAATTAGCTCGGTTTGGGAAGTCGATCGGTTCCGAAGCCAGAAGACCCCGGTTCGAGTCCAGGTGGTGGTGGATTATAAATTTCCTTTTTTTCAAGTTTTTTTCTTTTGTGAGAAAAACTATCTTTATCCACGCATAATTTTATCCAAAAAAACACGTTTTACCAAAAAAATGCCATGTCATCCAGGTGCTATTGTATAAATATGAAATGTCTTAGTACAATTATCTCTCAAAAATAAAATATCTTTTACTAATAATACTTGCATTTACTTATTCTCACTTTATTATATTGTTATTATTATTATCCGGTGTTTGATAACGTGCGAAAATTCGCACGGGTCAGCTAGTGTGTTTAAGATTCTGTAAAGGAAAATATCATAGGCCGTGGCAGGATAAGGGACCATCTTGTGCCTTAATAGCTTTTCAGCCTGATTTTTCAAAAAAAAGGAACCCTTATAGGATCACTTCTTTGTCCGTCCGTCTGTCTGTCTGTCTGTCTGTCTGTGTGTCAACCCCTTTTTCTCAGGAACGCGTGAAGGTATCAATTTGAAATGAATATCAAGTACCTACTCAAGTCTGCAATCCCATGAAGCTGTGAAAAAAAAAACAACTTTCTAAGTCAACGCAATCAGAAGATACAGCCGTTTATGCCTCATTATTTTGATACTCGCAAGGGTATCGCAAGGGAATTAAACCTATAGGGTACTTCTATTAAGGCACAAGATGGCCCCTTATCCTGCCACGGCCTTTGAGACCCAATGTACCTAGATAAATTTATAGATAACGCCAGATACATTTTCGGGGACGCCAGCTATAAAAAGCTACTATATCGTGCTGTACACGTGTTTAATTCAAACCAAAAATTAGCCCTCAAGTTCTTAATTTTCAGGAACAGGAGGGGATAATTTTGAACTTAATTTTCTGTATGATCCTTTACTATTTGGTCGAAGTCCCTCGTTGTAATGCCCATAGTGAGTCATTTCGTGCTCAAACTTCGGGCGCCTACAGTCCCTTTGACTCGAGCCGAATACTAACACGAAAAGGTATCCGCCCCGGGCGTCACTTGAACTCGGGAAACTTCAAGAGTAGTGAAGTTAAATAAGCAACAATTCTACTGTCCATCGAAACCTATTTAATTTTGCATTCAAAGGATTCACAAGCTTGTTTGATAAGTTAAACAGAGGCTCCCGCGTGGACTCAAAGTTAAGCTGAACTGGTCCGCTGCACTCCTAATATTTGTGTTGAATTTGACTTTATTAATACCACTGCCTCTGACGCACACGCTATCGGGCTATTGCCTACTCACACTGTAAATTAAATGAATCCTCCGAGTTAATTTGAACCGAGATGGGCCCTGTAATTTTATGGATGCCATCCAATCCAAACCTCACCGTTGAAATAAGTTTATAATTATAGAAAATCATCTCAACTTCCAAACAACTCTACGAACTAACTTCACGGACGTAAATGGCCTCTTACCTGCCGGTAATTTCATTAAATGTCTGTAGTTCCACTTGTTTACGGCTTCTAACGTCTTTTTCACATTTCCATACTTCACTACTGAATCTTTCTGTTCGTAGAGGAACAGTTTGTTTATAACGAGAGTCATGTTCGAATTGATTGATGGATCGTTGAAGATAGCACTGACCTAAAACGTAAAACGAATCAAATAATAATGCAATGCATGAATAGCCCCAGTTCGAGGCACTGCATCGAAAGTTATGCCATCAATCATTTTTATTCCATGCAGTTTGTACTTACAATGTTCATTAAAGCTAAAATATAGTGCTTCACTCGTTCTTGACCGTGAAATTTCATCATTGTATGATCGGCTACGATCGCCATTTCTAACCACATTCCCTGTACGCCTGCAATGATAAATCTCACTATATAAATATTATTCGCGAAGCAGAATTATTAAGAAAAAACTTAACACACACCTGCCGCGGGTCTAGAAACTGCCATTATATTGCGGTATTCTTCCACGTCGGAGTCAAAACTGTGGCGGAAGGTCATTTGCGGTGCCGGCTCCGCTGGCTCCTCGTCAGTGAGGTCCAGCTCCAAGTCCGGCACCGTGTCGCCGGTCAGGTTGTACGCTGCCGGCTGCTCTGACAGCAGCACATCCCGCCGGCGTAGCACGTGCGCGCTGCCGCCCTCGGTCCCCGTTGGCTGCAGCACGAATTCCTCCCCATCGACTTGCAGCAGCCCGTACAGCTGATCACCGCATTCCGTCACCGTCGCTGATGATCCCTCCTCATTCAGTATGCGTCCTTTATAAAATTGACATTCATCGTAGTAAGGCGAGCGTATTGCTGTGTTCTCCTGCAGTTCCAAGTGCCAGCCGAGTAACTGTAGGTGCCTTGTGTGTGCGACGAGCGCGTCTCGTCGCGTCCGTGCGTGCAGGGCGGGTGCCAGCAGCACGGGCGTCGCCGGCGGTCGCCAGGCGCCGCCGCAGAGCACGGCAGCCAACACGAGCGCCGCGCCCAGCCAGCTCACCATGGTCCGCGCGCCGCCGCGGGCTGTGCCTTTCTGTCCCGTCGTTGTGCGCTCACGCATGCACGCACATGGCGGGCGTCTCGGCGCGCGGAAGGTAAACGACTCCGCGGTTTATAGATTGCATGGGTTCATGCCGCCGCATGCGTCACAGTAAACAAAGGGCGCGCTTCTGTTTTTGTTTTATAATAGCGCGGTACTCGACTAGTTATCTATGTAATGGCCCTTTATCACATTGTTTGCCATATAAACATATATGTAAATAATGTTTGCCGGCAAGCGAGCCACTAAAATAGCATGATAATTGTTTACATTTGAATTATATTAATATCCTGGTAATTTTAATTCCAATAAACTTTAGGAATTAATATGGAATGGGTAGTTTAGAAATCTCGTTTACAATACTTGCGTCCTCGGGGTATTGGACCACAAAATCACAAACTTGTATGTATTATTATAATATAAGTAATGCGCGTACCTATGTCAGCTTCGCGACATTTTATTGGAACCGAAACAACCACTAACCATTCTGGTGTCCCTTGATACATAAAAGTTGTGATGGCTGAGTCTTATCATTCTTTATATTATACAAGCTGTGCCCGCGACTTCGTCCGCGTGGAATAGTGTGCGCGCTCATTGTGCACGGCGCGGTGTTGGCAAGTTTCTTACTCGCCTTAACTTCAGTTTCACATTTTGTAATTACTCGGTAAATGTTACAACAACATAGCTCTAATTTTTTGTCTCTTGTCGCAAACTTATAAAACATTCACATAAATCTTACATATTTCCATACAAACTTTCATCCCCTATTCCCTATTGTTATTTTACACCCTTGAGGGTACAACTTTTACAAATTGTAAATGTTGTAAATTATTCATCTTTAAAGTCTGTGTATTTATGTATTGCTTCACCTCCAAATTTCAAAGCTCTAGGACCACCCGTTTAGGCTATGCGTTTTCTATAAGTGAGTCAGGGTACTGTTTTATTTTTTATTGATGATTGATTGATGATGATTAGCAATTCTCAAAAGCGCATAGTTAAAAAAAGGAACATATTACATACTAGCTGGTGCCCGCGACTTTGTCTGCGTAGAATAATAATTTAAGTAACCTTTGTGCTTCTCCAAAGTCCAATCTACCTATATACCAAAACTCATAAAAATTGGTTCAGTGGTTTAGGCGTAAAAACGTAACAAACAGAGTTACTTTCGCATTTCTTCTTCGTCCGCGTTAAATTCGCTTATAATTATTCCCTTCGGAAATTTTGACTTAGCCGGGACAAAAATTACCCTATTTCCCATTCCAGGAGCTAAGGTCTAACTATATACGACGTTTCATGAAGATCCGTTCAGCCATATGGAGCTAAGTGCACACACACACACAAACACACACACACACACACACGCAGACACACACACACACACACACGCACAAACACACTCACACACACACACGCACGCGCACACACGCACGCACACACACACACACACACACACACACACACACACACACACACATACACACACACACACACACACACACGCACACACGCACGCACACACGCACGCACGTACGCACGCCCCCACACGCACTCACGCACACACACACACACACACACACACACACACACACACACACACACGCACACACACACACACACACACATCGCCTACCTAATTGTTTGTTTTGAAGTGCATTTATACCAAGTTTCAAGTTGATAAACAAATGGAATCAGTTTTTCCAATACAGAGTTCAGTACCCCCCTAAGACATCCCTTTTTAAGAGAAGTTCCATATTTTCTCGATCGCCTACCTAATTGTTTGTTTTGTGGCGCATTTATACCAAGTTTCTAGTTGAATAATAAATGGAATCACTTTTTCCAATACAGAGTTCAAACCCCTCTTTTACTCCCTTCCATTTTCATTTCCGAAAGTTTCTATAGCCTATGTCCTGCCTGAAGTTTCCCCTAATACATTATCGAAAACCGCATTGAAATCCACCCAGTAGTTTTAATGTTTATCTTGCACATACAATCAGACAAACAGACAAACAGACATGAAATTCAAAAACCATTGGGAATTGTTCTGTTGCTCATTCTGAAGCCCCCCATAGCATTTTTTCATTGTTATCTTCAATGTACAGACTTTTTCCCCATTTAAGATTTTATTATATGTATAGATAGATAGATGTATAGATTTACACAGCGCCAATGCGTGCGAATACTAACAACTAGCAAAGTTCTTTATGTTAAAAGCAATCCTCTCACTGTAAGCTGTAAGAGGTTGTAGAGGTTATTCTGTGCGAAGGTTTTTATGTCAATTGACTGACAAACGAGCTGACGGCCCACCTGATGGAAAGTGGTCACCGCCACCCATGGACATCTGCAACACCAGAGGTGCTGCCAATGCGTTGCCAGTCTAGGGAGGATGGGGAATGGGGATGGGATGGGGATAAGGGAATAGGCCTCCGGATCTCGTCACTCATCGTACGAAACGCAATAGCAATCTATTACTTTACGCCGATATTCTGTGTGTGTTAGGTAGAGGCAAAAGGACGCCCTAAATTTATCTCGCAGGTCATTTACAACCAGTCTGTAGGTTGGCTGCTCGCTACGCTTCTGTAAATCGTATCCGTCAGCATCCTATTAAAAACAGACCAGGGAATTGAGTTCGCAAAGGAAAGGAGCAAAGAATACGAGTAATATAAGAAATAGCACATTTATTATGGCAGTTATGGCACTTCGTTCCGTTTCGGCGTATAAACCTGACAGCTAAATAACACAACAGGTACATATAATACAGCACAATATAAAATAATGATTACACTACACTAACTGTAACAGAATATTCTCCTTACTTCACTTAAAGATTAAAATGTAATTAAATTAGGGATGGGCCGAACGTTCGTTTTACATTCGGTATTCGACACGTTCAGCAGGTTTACCGACCATTCGTAATTCATCCGAAGTTCGGCTTAAATAGGTACAATGCCAAATGTTCGGCATACTAATACTCACATTTTTGACTGATTGCTATTCAGCTTGAATGACTATAATGTAATATCTTAGAATTATCTGTTGTATTTCATAATATATACTTTTCCCAACCAGGTCTTTATTGGAAGAAATAAAGTAAAGACATATTTACGTATATACTCGTAAGATTCAAGGACCGCAATACGAAAATAACAAGTAGATCTCCACAGAAAGTGGTCAAATCAGCAGCTCTCGCACACAAGCATCAAGGCGTAGCTGGTCGAGCTACAATCTGACTTTAACTATACAGTGGATTCATCCATACTTGTCTTATTTGGTAAACAAGTTTCTAACCTCAAAATGTGCAATTTTTGGGTGAAACAGCCGTTTTATACTAAATAAAGCAAAGCTAGGCTAAAATTTGGCAAATTGACGTCTAAAATATTGTTTCGAGTTCCTTTATTTGCAAAGAAACATATGTTTTAGCCAAAAAAGGTGCATTTTGAGGTTAGAAACTTGTACCTACCTGTACAAGTACCTATGGATGAACCCACTTTACAAAACCATCTGAGAAATGTAAGCCTTCGCATATGTGTATGCGCGCACAGAAACCATCCGCTGCATTTATTTGCTCAGATCTTCTAACCGGCGCCTGGTCCTCTGTCGACATTGGCGCAAGCATTACAACAGACTTTCCTGAATTGGGTTATGATGCAATTTTGCTGAAGCTGTTCCCGAGGGAAGAACTCGCAGTACTCGAGGGTGTCGGCGGGGCAGGGCGCGCGGCGCGCGGGGCAGCGGCGCAGGCGGCAGCGGCGCCGGCGCTCGCGCGGCCGCGGCCCGCACAGCGACGCGTGCGCCGCGGGGCACGTCAGCGGACGGTACGTCACGCCGCGGCCGCATGTCGCTGAACACTGCAAATAGAATAATAATTTAACAAATTAAAAAACTGACTACAAAACCCCTTTGAAAAGTAAGAAATAATTATTGGATTTCGTAAGTCAATTACCTAGAAACGTCAGATATAGTTATTAAAGATTAAGTGATAAATTACATATATCGAAGTTGGTATCAAGTAAATGAACACATTATGAGTGATGTATTACCTAATTTACTGGCTATTCACATCCGTTTTCGCACCGACGGCAATATCTTCAATCTAGCCAAAAGTGTCGCATGCATTACCTAGTCACCGAAATCATGTATGTGGACGATCTATGCTTTGTTGTGGAAATTCCGGGCGACCTTCAACAGCTTGTGACGGACTTCCACAACTCCTGTTGCAAGTTTGGGCTAAAGATAAGTGTAAAGAAGACGGAAGTAATGTCTTTGGATATTCATGGTCGCGAAACACTGACTGTTAAACTTGGCACGGATGTGTTGAATCAGGTCGACAAGTTCCGTTACCTGGAGAGCACAGTAACATCTTGGTGCCGAGATCAACGGTAGAATCAGTGCCGCTGCTGCAGCATTAGGTAAGCTGGATGCCAAGGTCTTTCGCTCGCATGACAGCTGGCTACAAAGATATCCATCTATATGGCTATTGTGCTGCCAAATCTCGTATACTCATCTGAAATTTGGACCGTATATCGTTATCACATCCGCACTTTAGACCAATTCTACTTAAAATGCCTCCGTAAAACTTTAAAGATAAGCTGGTTAGACCGTATATGGAACACCGAAGTTTTGCGGAGAGCCAAAATGGGTGGAATCAGTCTATCATATGAAATGACAACTTCGCTGGGGCGGCCACGTTTCAAGGATGGCAGGGAGTCGAGTGGCGAAGCGCATCTTTTATTCCGAACTTGAGGAGGGCAAGCGAAAACAGGGCGGACAACTTCTTAGGTACAAGGATGTGCTTATACGCCACATGAAGAACTGCAAAATTGACCCTCTGCAGTGGAAGAAGCAGGCAGCCAACCGCCGGGAATGGAGGTCTCTGATAAAAGAGAAAACATTCGTTTTCGAGTCCCATCGATGTACGGAACTCGACGCCAAACGGGACGAGCTGAAAGCCCGACTACCTGCGGTGATCAGCTATAACTTTGTCGATGGTGTGATCACGTGCCCGTGTAAATAAGGTCGACTATGTGAGCCACACCAGAGCACATGAACGACTTCAATGTCAGCATGTGAATGAAGCAGTCGCCGTGGCCGAAACCGGTCAGGAGAGTACACACACACACACACACACACACACACACACACACACACACACACACACACACACACACACACACACACACACACACACACACACACTCACGCACACTTCGGTATATTTAATTTATCACTTGTTTTAATCTATAATATGTATATCTGACGTTTCTAGGTAATTGACTTACGAAATCCAATAATTATTTTTTACTTTTCAAAGGGGTTTTGAAGTCGGTTTTATTATTTGTTAAAAAAATATTTTATTTTTTACTTTTTAGAGATTATCGAATGTGATTTAACGACACACATTAATACATCAAGAAGACTAATAGCCTAATGGCAATTACTCATCAACCTTTAGAAATTTTTGCTATCCAAGGTGCAAGGACATCGATCTTTGAGGAGTTCTGCTGGTTTTTCAAACCCGGTTCTGTTTTACATGCATTTTCATGAACATAAATTGCTTCTCAACCTTATACAGCAATCTAATTGCCACCTGTGAAATACTTATCATCGAGGAGTTCCGGTGGCTATTTATGGTCTTCATTATCAGTTTCAGTTCACCAAATACTGTTTTGGAACGCAACTGCATGAGTTATTACAGAAAATACCAAAATTGTTATATGCGTGCCTATATTTGAGAACTTCCATCGATTCCTCATAGATCCTCTCAATCAGACCTCATCTTTGACTACAATGAGACCAATTGTGAGGCATTCGCTATCGATTAAAAAAGAATCATCCAAATCGGTCTTGCCATCTCCGAGTAATCGGGGAACATAAATAAAAAATAAAAAAGGTTCCGATGAATTGAGAACCCCCTCCTTTTTTGAAGTCGGTTAAAAATAAATTCAAATTCAAACTCAAATCATTATTTAGCAATTTAGTGGGCTCTTTTACTTGTCACAATTATATAAAAAATAATTATAAAAACTGCTGACGAATTGAGAACCTGCTTTTTTGAAGACGGTTAAAAATAAAATAAATCTACAAGCGCTTCGGCCAGAACTATCATTACTGCAGAGAAGCGCCGTAAGAAACACAGCAGAATAGTAGTTTATGCAACGGTTGCATAATGACAGGCCTTAAAACACTAGTGCGGTTTTCATGAAACGAGCTTTAGCGAGTTTCATAATAAGATCGCACGTGTGTTTTAAGGCCAAATTATGCAGGGTTGCATACATAACTTTATCTACACACATATTATAAATCCTCCATGATGGGTTCAGAAACAATATTTTCTAGCAACAAGTTATTTGTTGCAATCGTTGCTGCATATTTCCGATATCCGGCGCATTTTCACATCACACACACACACAAAATGTAAATTACAAACAACTTTTTCTATTCAATTCAACAACAGTTCTACTTTCGTTCAGCAAAACACCTAAATAATGGCGGCAATTCGATCCTCCGTCAAGACCATTTTTTTTTAAATCATAGACAAACGAATGAAGTCTCTATTCTCATGTCACTCGAGATCAAATGTTGTGCAGTTTATATTAAAAAAACATACTGAATTGACGTTTCGTATCAGTAACTGTTTTAATATCTATGGATACTAGAATAGAGACCCACTTGAGTTTTGACAGCTGTTCCAAATTTAATCACATTTCTATACTAAAAACGATACGGGAATAACATTGCAGCACTCGTTTTACCTAATTGGTTGTCAAAATGGTGGTCATTTCCTACGGTTTTTGATTACACTATGGAGGTTTCATGATATGGGTGTAGATAAAGGTAATTTTCAAGTCATATTGGACCCTGGAGCTGGTTCCATTCCATTTAAAATTTTGAGAAATAAACTTTTTAAAAAATGCGTGAAAGAATACGTGACCGTTCTGAAGGGTTAAAAAATGTTACGTAACGCGAAGTTCAAATCCCCCTCCCGCCCCTGTAACGCATCGTAACGTTTTACAAGACCCCCCGCTCCCCCCAAATTCGTTACGTAATACTTGAACGCTCCCAAAGTAAAAGTAAGCGTAAGTATTCCACCTTAAACCTTGTCTTCACTTTGCATCGGGTGTGAATACGTTGGGACAAACGCAAGCCCATTTTCAATAATTAATAAATACTGAATGGAGGAAAGACCATTTCAACTTAGTTAAAAACGGTTAGTAACAAGATATTATCACCGGTGTCCAGGGCATCTCCTGCCAGTAGACCGGGCATTGAAACCGGTTACAGGGCTGTTGCCAGTCCGGTTTGATACCGGAGCACAGCGCCGGCGACACGGCCGCTCGTATGGGGTCTCTTCTGGATGATGTTCTGAAGGAATACAAGTTATTAACATTGTAAGTTTTAATAGCCCACTACGAATAATACACTCTTGTCCAGGGAAGTAAGCAATAGATGGACAAGTACATACATTGTGCTTTTTACAACAAATGCGAGGAAATATTATCATTTGTCTACTAAAACTAAGTGCGGTTGACCGCATATATGTCGGCTGCAGCAGAAATACATACGCATACAAGTACCGAGTGTACTTCTTTAACGATTAAAGGGAACAACGGACTGGGGATTCTACATTGGTTAAATGCAGCAACACCGTTCGTGACACCGAAAGGTATTCTAATGAATTGATAGAGTTTGCCGGCAGCTTCAAATGCCGTGTACGGTTTGTCGCTTTCTTTAATCGGCACTTGGTGGTAGGCGCTCTTCAAATCGATTTGACTGAAGATATTATACTTTGCCACCTTTGAAACGATAGTTTCGATATGAGGTAAAGGGTAGGCGTCTAAGTCTGTGAACTTATTTATGGTCAAGGAGTAGTCGATCACAAGTCTTTTTCGATGGGCTCCCCCTCCTGCTACTAAAACTTGCGCACGCCAAGGGAAGATGCTTGGTTCTATCACACCGTCTTCTATCAGTTTTGAAACTTCTTCTTCGATGAATTGTTCATCTTGCTCGGTATACGGTATACTATGTCGGGATTTTACGGCGATTGGTTTGATGTTTGGGAATAGATTAGTAAATATGGAGGCGGGTGGTACTGAGGACTGCATAACATTGCAGATTAGGGGTTCTTTGGATCCCCCAAAGTTGAATTGGAGACTAGAGTGTTCTTCAAGTATGTCATGGCCGATGATAATGTCAGCGCAAAGGTTGCTGACGAGAAGGAGTGGTCGATGTTTATACGAATGTTCGTTTATGGCAATAGTCGCAAAAGCAACGTTTTTCACATAGGATATGTTATTTTGAGAGGCCAACGTGATGGTTTGCTTGTGTGGTTTCTGCTTTAAATGCATTAGCCGTGCTATTTTCTCATCGATAAAGCTCACGGAACTCCCTGTATCAATAAGAGCATTGACCTTGTAGTTGTTGACAGTAACAGGGATAGTGGCTTTGGAAAGGCTCGATGGAGAAGCAGCCGAGATAGCATTAGCAGTCACTTCAGGATCATCAGAATCTTCAGCGGGATTTTCAGTGGTGATGGCGTTATTGGCAGTAGTCGTAGATCTGCATACATTAGCAAAATTTCCTTTTCTGGAGCAATGTTGACAATGCACGTTAAATGCAGGACAGTTAGGTCTTCGATGTGAGGTATTTCCACCACAATAGAAGCAAGACCATTTAGTTTTACGCTCAGTGGTTACTCGGGACCGCTGAGTGTCTCTTATTGCGCGTCCGGATATCGGCATTACTGGTAATGCGTTCAAATATTGTTCATTCGTGCCAGCGCTCATTGCGCGAGAGTCCCGTTCTGCAGTTTCTAAGGAGATTGCTTGGTCTAAAGCCTCATCTAAGGTGAGAGAGTGTTTTTCAAGCAATCTTTCCCGAATTTTCGGTGACATTATTCCCGAAACAAAAGCACCTGTTATAGCTTGCTCTTCATGCTCAATAGCGGTGACGTCTTGAAAGTTACAGTCACGTGCCAGGAGTCGGAGGGACCTTCCATAGTCAGATATAGATTCTTCGGGCTTTTGCTTCCAAGTAGCTAGCAGGTGACGGGCCAGTATTTCCTTTTTTGGTTTAAGATAAATTTTATCGAGTACTTTTATGGCTTCGTCGTACGTTGAGCAATCGCGAACGTAAGGAAAAATAGTAGCTGATAAATGATTCATCAAAAGCTTCACCTTTAGTGTATCGGCACCCTTAGAAATCTCCTCAAGCAAGAAGTTGTTGAAAGTATACTTCCAATGGACCCACCTTAGGTCTGCGCCTGTTGCAGTGGGTTCCATGTCAAACTTTTCTGGTCTTAAATACCGTGCCGTCGTGGGCGTGCATGTGGGCGTAGGTTTTTTGTCTTCGTCGGGCATTATAGAAGCTAATTAAATTGTAGCATAGTGAAACAATTTACCTATTAGAAATTAGGCTTTAATTAGCTTCAATTCGACGTAATAGAAATAACAGAACAAATCTGTCACACGTCAGACATAGACGAAACATTAGCAAGGAGTTGCTAGGAGTTGGGAGGAGAGCTATATATATCAATAGTCAAGGATTTGTACTAATACAACTTTAATAAACCATGATTCCAGATTGCTATACTTACGTGATGTTTGCGGGTACGCAGAAGAGCTGACGCTCTTGGACTCCAGCGTCGCCGCAGGTCGCGCTGCAGCTCTCCCACTCGCCCGCCGCCCAAAAAAACACGTATCTGCGATTACATACGATTTTGTATAGTTTTAAACACGGGAAAAAGGAAGAAAAGAAAACAATTTTAAAGCCCCGGTTATTTTGAAAGCAAATTTATAACTTAATTGCAATGGCAATGAATCATTTTATTAATAGGATGACAAGTATAAAAATTGTGACCGCAGAAAAAAACTGCTTTCAAACTTTTACGCAAACGCAACAAATTTTACATTACCATCATTCTAATAACGAGCTATAATGACGAGCAATTTAAAACCATTTAGATCTGTGCATAATCCTAATATTACACTCTCAATATTTTACCTTCAGACGCAAAAGCGTCAGTTACATTACGTCAGTCACGACGTATACTTACTTGTAGTCTAAACTCTAGTAATTATCGTATCAAAAGTTTTAAGTATCTAAACTACCACATAGCATTAGATTTTCTGAACGGTCTCCGAGGCTGGATGATCCTCGCACCGGCCAACTTTATCTCTAATCTTCTAAAAGCTTGATATACATTGCAAAAAACCTCATAGAACTTTCTGGAAACTTAATAGAACCCTCTAAAAACATCATAATAAAAACTTATAGAAACCTCAAAGAGAGCTCTAGGAACCTTATTGAACCTGCTTGAAACATCATGAAAACTTCTAGAAAAGTCCACGTGGAATCGGTTATCCATCTTTGTTGCACAGCGATAGTTGGAAAGTCGGAGAGTTATAAAGGCTTTAATTTTTATACCGAAAAAAGCACGATTCCCGTGTGAGTAGGGATAAACTACTCACAACTTGTATGACATAAGTATTAATTCTGTTGAACTTGTAATTTTATTCTATTTTCAATGTATTTTAATTAAATTACTGACAATCTCAATTTAGATCCATGTCTTTTGACATTGTAATTTATAATGTATTTTATCTTGAGAAATAAATAATCCAATCTCATCTAATCTAAAAGATTCGACGCGGACGAAGTCTCCTGCAAAAGCCAGTTGTTAATAATAATGTTAATGGTGACGTTGGTTTAAAATAAATAAATACGTAAATTCATAAACATTGTTTACTTGTGACAGCCCTAGCGTACATACGTTGTCGGCATTTACCTCGAGATCAAAGGCATTAGACAACTGTATCTGTTTATATTGTACCCGAATTCCATGGGGCGAGTCCGTCCGGCGGGCGTGCTGTAGTTCACCGAAACCTCTACGATGCGGGGCTCCTCCGTCACTATCCCGTGTTCAGGGATCACCTGTTAGGTGACATGAATCAATGAACCCATACATAACAATAGGTATGTAATATAAACATAAAAGTATCGAGAATGAGAGAATTGTTAAAAAAAGTCGGGACGTTTGCTTATTTTCAGCATGAAATAAAAAAGGTATAAATTCACTAAAATTCACGAAATAAACTGATTGTTTAACTAATGTGTTTAAACACATTAGTTAAACAATCAGTTTATTTCCAGATCACATATCGGCAACCATTTTAAATTAACATTAGAATTCTGTTGCTATATTGAAAAAATACTGAGTCTGTTTCAATGATATTATAAGTAAAGATACGTTATATGCTCACAAAACAACCGAAAAAAATGTTCCGAATGCAGCGGGAGCACACATACACATTTTTTATTTTACCTCCATTTCACCACATTGCCAAACGAAGTAAAAGAGATAGCGTATTTAATCAGTAAGAATAAAGAAGACAGCTAGTGTTTTGTCATTTGCGCGTAATTTGGGCAAACGTTACTTTAGGCGCCAATCACCGCACTTTAGGCGTAGACTAACAAAAACAACGAGACAGAACAGATGATAAAAAGTTATTAAGGTTAGTACGCTGCTCTATGCAAACGTAACTAACAAATAATTAAGAGCCATATCACCAAATCTAATTCTGAAAGATTAGGTATATTGAACGCACGCATCACGTCGCCCTCGTCCAATGTACAAAGAGCGCTGACGGCCATATAAGATGTATGGCCGTCCGGGCTCTTTTTACATTGGGAACTATCGTTCGCCGGGACAGAGGTTCGCCTTCATCAACGGCCGGCGCGGTACTGAATTCGGGCGGCCGACACATCGCATTATGTAGTAATTTGGGAGTTGTAATTACGTTTATTTTAAGTTGTATAATCAATTATTTTTCCAAAAAAAGTATTAAATTTTAATTATTTATAAACTAACAATTATTCTGATATAAGTTTTACGTAATAATATTAACGTAGTAAAGAGATATTAACGGTTAATTCTTAGCATTTTTAGTAGTTTTATAGTTTTGCCTTGAATTTTTTGTCTACATATTCCCTACATATTTCAAAATTCCGAGGCCGCTATAAACTATACGACTATTCAAGAGATATTATTATATATTTTTCATTTCGTTTGCGTTGTAGAGTAGTTTAATCCACGAGCTCGAAAAAGTGCCGTCGCGCATTTTTTTCAAAAACTTGCTGCGGAATTTCGGCTTTATATCAATAGATGAGAATAAATTGCAAAAAGCGAGGCCGCTATGATCAATACTAATAACTATACTTCACCACTCAGCAAGTCAAATTTGTCTAAGTCTTTCAGTTTCTCATAATAAGAACGCCAAAGTTGCCCAATTATTGAAAAAATCGTAATAGGGCTCTTAAACTAGACAATAATCTAATAACATATTATTTTAACAGTGGGATGCTAAATATCTATATTTTATATGCTTGATTTGTTTTCATTGTACATGGATTTATTAATTCGAATTAAACCCATGTAGGTTTCCATTTTCAAGACGTAAATTATAACATTTTGGCAAGTATTTGATTATTCAGTTTTTAAACTGAACTAATCACTAGCCGTAGCTCCTAATTTATTATAAAACTAGATTTAAATTATTAACATTTTTTGGAATCAAATTTTATTATTTATTAAATATAAACATATAAAACTTTATATTTGTACACAAAACAATCATAATTATTTTTTTCCTAGTTGTCCGCAGTGCGAACAATCTTACTTATTAACAACCCTTGTTGAAGGACAATTTAATCAATATCACCGTTCAAAACTATGTTTTCGAATAAGTATATGAAACTACCAGTTTCAATCAAAAGTCGCTTCTGTCATGTTGATCTATGTTCGCGCGCTTTGTGTCCTTATCGCTGTGTGGAAGGAATACGTTTATCTCTAAGTGCGTCTATCTCACACTAGTGCCGACGAAAGAGATAGTCATAGAGATAAACGGTTCTAATTTATCTTTGTGGCATGCATGTTAGGGCCTCAGTTATAGACCATCCTTCAGTGCTCCTTTACAGTCAGGTAAAAGATGTAGCTACTCTACTCATTAATAACGTAAACTTCAAAGAGATGTTACTCACCATAATCATCAAATCAGTTTGCAGCGGCGAATTAGCCCACAAGTGGACCTCCGAATCGGTCTGGGTCCATCGCAGCAAACTGCTGGCCGTCACCACCTGTCCCTCCCACCCGAACCGCTCCTCCTTGATATCAATCACTTTCTTATTCACGTCTATTATCTGCAAATTCTGAGGCACAGTCGAGTCGTACTTGAAATAGTTGTTGTGCTGTTCGATTTTAACCCGTTTCGAATGGTTCCTGAGCTCTAGAGTGTGTTTGTCTCGATCCCTCTCTGAAATGGCTATGCTGAGCGGGGTCGGAGTTATCATGTGAATGGAGAGCTGGTTCGCTCCATGCGGAATCATTGTCATCCGCGTCCAAGCTGCATAAATACAAGGAATATTTTATCGTAGAGCCACTAAGAGATGTCGCCACAAGCGCTGGCAAAAAATTAAAAGTTAAATGTTAAAAGTTTAGAACTATTGAAACTCTAACTAACTTACAAATATTTGACCAAAATATTAAAATAATCACATATATTTCACGTTCAGACCAGTGATGCCTCTAATGAGTTTATATTTATATACTTTCAGAATAAATTTGTAACTGCTTCTTTGTGAAGCAGATGTAAATATCAAACCGGGAATCAAATGAAAGTCAAATTCAAATAGCGTTAGGCAAAATATAATCACTATTCAGAACTCGATTTGCCTGCTAGAACAAGTCAAAAGCAATCTTATTTGTAACCCTTAATAGTCGCAAACAAATCCAGTTTAGATTTGACCCGACGGAGCGCCGGCGGGTGCTCGCTCCCTTTCGTGATATTAGAGGACGTCTCTATCGCAACGATTTTTAGAGCGCTTACGCACTACGTCCGATCCGTATCCGATCCGAACCCGTGAAAATACGGTCCGGAGTACCTAGTCGTAGAACTATTTCTATAGTAATTTACGCACTAGGTCCGGCTTCCGTCATCCGTGAATCTCCATTCCGGAGAAGATTATTGAAGGACCGAAGTAGCCATAGTATTATTTGTATGAACGCTTAGGCACTGCGTCCGAACCGTATCCGAACCGAATCCGAAGCTGCGTACGAGCAGTGTGGCAGCGGGGCGGTGGGGTATGTGGCCGGGGGGCGCGGCAGGCATCCAGTTCAAGGTTGGATCAGTGATCGGACTAGTGCGTAAGCAATTTCCGAATCCGGTCCGAGATTTCTGGATCCATAATTTTTACGGGTTCGGATCGGATACGGATCGGACGTAGTGCGTAAGCGCTCTTATTGTTTAATATTGCCCTATAAACGGGCTTTATAGTTATATACAGTAAAAACTCCGTCTTAAACATCAAACAAATAATTAGTCACATGAAATTTTAGTCTATGCATTTGGCCGCAAACTTCATAATGACTCCCCTTTGGAACCCGCACACAAAAAAATTGCATGCATAGCAATGATATTATAATAAAAACCGGACAAGTGCGAGTTGAACTCGCGTGGAAAGGGTTCCATTCCATACATGATTATCTGAAATTTCCTATGTTATTTTAAATACCATAGACTTCTTATAGGTTTTCCTGTAATCTATAGGTAAAAAACTATTCTCTGTATTTTTTTCAAAATTGTAGGCCCAGTAGTTTCGGAAATAAGGGGGGGGGGGGGGAGGGGAATGGTCATTTTTCGCTTATTTTCCTAAATAACTTCTAAACTATTTATTTCAAAATTAAAAAAAATATATTTGAAATTCTCACAATAAGCTCTTTCATTTGATATGTCACAAGATATAGTTTCCATAACATTTTTTTTAAATTTTCTTCTTTACCCCCCAAAAGTAGCCCCCATGTTTAAAAATCATTTATTTGCATTACGCGTCCGTGTTGCGGTCACCGACTTACATGTGTGTACCAAATTTCAACTCAATCGGTCCAGTAGTTCCGGATCAAATTGGCTGTGACAGACAGACAGACAGACACACGAGTGATCCTATAAGGGTTTCGTTTTTTTCCTTTTGAGGTACGGAACCCTAAAAAGAAGTAGATATAAATCCTGTAATATATAGCTCGTGTCCAAAATATCTGGCTTAAAAGGGTCAAGTTTAAGACTTCATTGGAAAATGGTTCTTAAACAAGACAAGGGGCGTTTCAGAGAAGGGCTTAATTACTCTGTTGTAAACACCGGTATGTCGAAACGCAGGCGTCTTTGCGGAAATTAAATCCCGCGCGTTTTAATACCTTTGAAATCTGCCCTTCCGTTAAGGAAAACTTTGTTGAATGCTTGTGTCATTACACAATCTTGCGTAGCCTTTTTATCATAATATTGAACATTTTATGAATGAGTTGTTACTAAGAAAAAAAAATGTTTCTCTTTTTTGAGTACCTTTGTAAAATTATATTCGCTTGAATATCTCATGGAAATCGATAGACTGGGGAACATTAAAACCAAACAAACATATCATTTTGCACTTGATTTTGCTTTGATTTTCGTTATTTCCTCGGTAAAATTGCATTATGCCCGGGATAACAAATGTCCATCGCCGTGACCTAAGCGATGTCCATGCCAAATTTCAGGACAATTGGTGCCGTAGTTAGACTGTGCAGGCGTTACAAACAGACAAACACACTTTCGCATTTATAATATTCATATGGATACGTAATATTATATATATTTAGGAAGATATGTTATTTTACCTTTCCCTAGCTGCTTGGTATAGTGATGTGTGTTATTGCTGCAGTAGCCATCAGGACACCAGTTGCAGGATGCATCCGCCACATTGCACTGTCCTTTCACGCATGTGCCCTGCGGAAACAGATTAAAACTATTATCACCATCACAATAAACCTTATATAAGATAAATACTGCTGAAACAACCCACAAACCTGACAGATTTTTAAAAATATATCTTGGGAACCTACTGGTTGGAAAATAATTTATAAAATAAAAAAACCGACTTCAAATGGCCTTTGAAAAGTAAGTTTTTTTCACATTTTATTTATTATCCTGTAATTAAACGACACACATTTACTACATCAAGTAACAATAGCATAATGCCAATTGCTCATCACCATTTACAAACTGTTGCTATCCACGGTGCAGGGATGTCAATCGTCGAAATACTCAACATTTAGGAGTTCCGGTGATCATCTATGGTCTTCATCAACAGTTCCACTTCACCACATAATGGTTTTGATACGTAACTGCTTGAGTTATTACAGAAAATACTAAAATTGCTCTATGCTTGCCTATAATATTTGAAGAGTTCCATCAATTCCTCATAGATCCTCTCATCATAACTCAACTTTGACTACAACGGGACTAAACTGAAGGTATACCCTACCGATTAAAAAAAGAATTTTCAAAATCGGTTTACAAATGACGGAGTTCTGAAGTAACAAACATAAAAAAAAATACAACCGAATTGAGAACCTCCTCCTTTTTTTTTGAAGTCGGTTAAAAAGTAGAAATTATTGGTCCGTACTCCTCACATCTCTCCACGCCGAGATGCCAGGATCGTAGAAGAACTTAGAATAGTACAGATGTAGTGAATCATTAGTTTCTATCGTGTTTTATCGGAAAAGTTCGTATTTATCGTGCTCTCTCAATTAGCTTCAGCAGGCCCCCAATTCTCGGTGCATTCGAGATAATCTCACGATCGAGATTAAACGTCAGTGCATACAGTCATTTGACACAACTGCATGAATCTGACGTTTAATTTCGCAATCGACATTATCTCGAATGCATCGAGAATTGGGGGCCAGTACCCATCATACGATGCTGTCATTTTTCATTTTGACATTTGACAGTAAATAATAAAGTTTCATATGAATGAATATAAACATGTCACTCATTGAATACAATAATTAATTTACGCTTCGGGTCCCCTCCTCTTCCGATTGAGATCCGAGTTTTACCGATGGAAACATATTATTCACTATATCTGTACATACAGGTTTACTTGAAATTACATATAAGAACATAGGCGGTGCCGCTTCGGCCGTCCGTTGCAGTCAGTCTGACGATGGTCTCCGAGAGAGATCGTGACGTTATCGTGTCGCAAGGAAATTGGCATGAAGACATAATGCATAAACTTACGAAAACCAGTTACTTAAGCTTCTTGGTTTCATTCAAACGTTCCAACAGGCGTTCCTTTATAGTTAGTAATGTAAATAATACAGCACATCGTTACCTGAAAGCAGAGATCGTACGGCTTGTCGTAGCTGCAAGGCGTGGCGTCTGGCAGGGAGCCGTAGCTCGAAGCTTTTCCTCCCGTGTAGTCTACGCACCACATCTCACACTGCTTCGATTCTGAACAGAAAAATACAACTTCTTGGCGGGGGTGACACAATAACATATATTTGTGAAGTGTTATCTTTTAGCTGCGTTTATCTTTTTCCTCCTCTGCTGCACTGGGAGTGAAGAAATAGCATAGAATGCGTGCAGATGCTTATCATCCTGGCATGTCGTAAAAGTCGACTAAGGGACGGGTCCTCTCCAACATGGTGGACTATCTGTATGGGCGATGGGCTGATCACCTGTCACCATACGGTTCATCATACCATCTGAGGACTAATTAATCGAACGTGGCCACAAGTAGTCTTGTGGCTCTGCCCACCACATTCGGGATTTCGGGCGATATTATATATATGTTTTTGCTACAGAGCGCGACATGCGAAACGGTTTCACGGTGTCCAATAACCGTCCGGTAAAACGACGGAATACGGAACTTCGGCCAGAATTCCTGCTTTGTGAAGGCCGCAAGTTGAAAATAGAACGAAGGTAATTGTACTAATCTTAAACAAACACGTTAATTTTGCTTTGAACATTTCAGGATAAAAATTGTTTAATATCTACACGTGTAAATTAATCAAGCGAAAACCGCACGATGTTCGTAATATATTTACTAAGTTTAAGTAAATCATGGATTTTCTGTAGCTTAACGAAACATAGTCTTATAAATAGAAAATGTATTCTTATCATAAATGCGTTTATGTGTTCATTTTCGGCAAGGTGGATTGCAACGGGTAGCATCCGAGCAGGGCGACGCATATAAGCCTGACTTTGACTTTGATATGACTTTGTAATTATAGTATATGAAGCATGATGATGTGGTGAAGAGACCAGTAAGTAAGCCATATCGGAAGAGCAGGATTTGAAAACCGAGCCGTAGGCGAGGATTTTTATGTACGAGTCCAGTATGGCACTTATTGGTCGAAGCTTGTATAGTGCTTTTCTCAAAAATCTGTTTTTTAATTTTTTAATTATTTACTTTATTCCCATTTTACACCGTGAATTACAGTCAAGTGAGTAGAATAAACTATATGTCGCGATCACCGCCGGCGCCGCGCAACCCGCTGGGCCTTGAGCACGCCCCCGCCACCTGGCGCACGCCCCGTGCAGTGCATGTTATGAGATTTGTATTCGTACTTACTGGATACTTTTTCATTCCGAATTCAAAACCTCTCTACTTACAGGAGACTTTTGATAATTTTCTGGTATTCTTAACTTTCTGCTGACTTTTTAAAGATGTTATGGCGACTTTACGTATCATTTTTGAGTAAAAATATTTGAAGAAAAAAATAATGTAATTTACCGTCAGGATGTACGTGCGGTATGAGCGAGGCGCGGCGGCGGCGGCACCAGTCGGCGCGCGCGTCGCGCGTGGCCGCGCACACGCCGCCGGCCCAGCACGTCGCCACCTGCGACCCGCCGCCCTCGCACGCGCCCTCCGACACTTCCCTGCAATAAACGCGCCTTTTCACTACCAACACTTGTAAACGGACCAAATAATAAAAAAATGCACAGCTAGATGCTATCGTATCGTATGAGCATCTATGTAAAAGTCGAAACTCCAAATGACCCTTTGATGTTTTGAGAACAATGCGTAAGTATTTCGCGTTGTAAACTTCAGCATTAACGTTCCAAAACCGATTTTCCTTTTAAAATACTTTCTTATTAGGTATTTACCCAGTCGTTTGCATACAGTGTAAAGCAATTTAACTGAAATCGAAAAGCTTGCTGAAGTACTGACTGTAACTGCTTATTCTCGATAGACGTGGTTTATTGACAGAAAGTTTGATGCGACTTTTGCAATTGTTAGCTACATTTGTGACACAAACTTTTTTGCAGAAAAATGAAATAGGTAGACAGTTTTAATGGTGCTTATACTCGTAAATATAGAAATTCGAAGCAATAAAATTATATGTCATTATTTCAAAGTATGTAAGTAAGTCTCGGTCATGAGCGGTATGACACCAATTTTTTGACGTCGTCTATCCAGCGTGAATGAGATCTTCCAATGTGGCCTGTGCCCTGAGGTCCTTACCATGTTGTGACCGCTT
Organism: Tortricodes alternella; assembly: GCA_947859335.1. Classification (NCBI taxonomy): domain Eukaryota; kingdom Metazoa; phylum Arthropoda; class Insecta; order Lepidoptera; family Tortricidae; genus Tortricodes; species Tortricodes alternella. The sequence continues at coordinate 11,408,575 of OX401979.1, read as the reverse complement.
TGGTCCATTTATGGTCTTTGAGACGCGCCACATGACATTTTAATTTTTGAGCATAACTAAGAGCATCGATTGTTTTTATCTTTGATCTTATCTTTGTGTGTCTTGTCTTATGTATTTTTTTATGTTTAGCATGCTGCGTTCTATTCCTCTCTGGCATATGATTATTTTGTTTTTTACTTTATTTGTGAATTTCCATGTTTGGCACGCATAATGCTAGGCATGGGATAAGACATGTCTCCATAACTTTATTTTTTAACATTTTGGACATTTCACTTTGGTTTTTTTTTTATAAGTCTATTGACTGACATGCCGGCAGATTGGCCCAATACGTTCTAACTTGACTCTACTACTGCTCTTGTTGTATAAGTTCCTTAATATATTTATATGTTTTGTCTCTACATTTTGAGCTTTTAAAGTTTCTCATATACTTTCATGTGACACAGTGTTGAAGGCTTTTTGGTGGGCGATAAATGCGATATACCTACAGTGGTCTTTGGTGTTCCTGGTATTTTTCGATTATGAGCTCTAGGTTATTTATTTTATTTATTTATTTATTTATTTATGGAAAACCAACAGCTTACACAAGCAATTTAGAAACTAAAGTAAAATTTAAGAAGCCAATTACAGGTTCTCACCGATAGCAATACATAAGGTAAATAACGTTTAACACCGCAGAAAGTCGGCATTCATGTACAAACTAAGAATAAGACAAGCGAGGGCATGTAACAAAACAAAAAATGCTAAGAATACAAACAAAGTACTTAGGTAATTAAGTACCGAGGATCGGTAGGGTAAGGGTGGGTAAGGGTAAGGGTAAGGATAAGGATAAGGATAAGGTTAAGGATAAGGATAAGGGTAAGGGTAAGGGTAAGGGCATGCTCATTCAAAGTAAGTGTTCGTTAAAGTACGCCTCATAGTTTAGATATGTTTATGTGATCAGTAGTAGAGAAGCTCTTTCTAGATCCTGCTTGTTCAACGGATTGTTTTTGTTCCAGTGATGCACTTATTCTCCGGTTTATAAGCGTAGAGAAGAGCTATATTTTTTTGTTAATTTACCCCTACTGACTATTCATAGCTCACCCTTCGTAGGGGTAAATTAACAAAAAAAATTGCTTTTGTTTCTTGTAACTTAATATTGCTTGAAAATGGCCATCAAATACCGAGTCTGAAAAACTGGTTTCTGATCACGTCTTTGATGTCACCCTGGATAGCTGGCAGTAGGCTTAGCACCCCGTAAAGAGTAGCCAGTAAAAAGTAGCAAATATAAAGGAAAAGTATACACTGAGAAAAAATTACTGTACCGACATACGTAATTCTGGATGCCACGTACGTAATTCTGGAGAAAAACGTACCTAACGTAAGTAGAGACTCGGCTACATGGATAATGTTGCGGGCTACATAGATAATGTTGCGGACTACAAACGCCTGTATATGTTTTTACATTACCACGTAACAATCAACATTATTTCGGATGCTTCGACATTATTTGGACTTGGCTGCGAATATATTACGGTAATGCAGGTATAGCATCAAAAATTTTCTCAGTGTATTGTTGGCAAAACTTTTTGGCCGCCGTTGTCGACTATGCGTGACACCGTATACAGGGTAAAAAAGTCCTTCATTACCTTGGTTTAAAGTTGAAATTCATGTCAGTTCTCAGACATGCTTGGCGGCCAAAAGGTTAAAGTGACGCCCGCACATGAAATCGATCGTACAGGAGACCAAATAATTGTAATCATAACATATACAACGCACAATGAAAACCGCGGGATACTAGCAGTTGTATTTGGCAATAATAAAATTGTAAATAAAAAATAAATATATAAACCAATTGAGTAGTTACCCATTATACCGGCAGTGGCGGGTGCGCGTACGCAGGCCGTAGCCGCAATCGGCGCTGCAGCCGCTCCAGGCGCTCCACTCGTCCCACACCGGCCGCGCCGGCCTCTCGGCCTCGTGGCCCGTACTGTCCGGCTCACCGTGACCCGGCATCGGCTCACAAACACCATCCACACACCACTTGAACAAAAATAGCTCAATTGACAAAAGTGATTGCACCGGTCTAAGCTCGTGGTCTTTTTTCAAGTCGCGTTATAAAAAAAGATACAATTATAAATAATAGGTTTAAGACGCGTAAGTAGTATCACAGGAACTAAAATGAAAGCCTTCACAACAATGCCTGATGCTACGCACATGCTAATTTATGTGCGGGTTTCGCGTTTCGGTGTGTGGTGCCTTTAAACTATCATAAGTATGAATTCTGTGATGTGTGAAGCAATTTTAAAGTGGGCTATTCAGCGAGCCTGCCCTTCGGTCAAAACTCTTGCATCAATGAAAGCAAGAGGAAGGTTTATGATTGCTCCACTTGAAGTGTATGAAAAATGTTTCCCAGTTTGGTTCAATAGGTGCAAAGCGACGAGTTAAACTGGCGCATAGATAATCGGTTTGTGCCGTATGAAACTGAACGTCGAACGAATTACCGGTGCCAGTGACTTAAAAAAATGACACCTCAAATACTTTCTCACAGACGAACAGTTTCAACTGTTTAACAGAAACTGTCGGTTAGTATTCTACAGTATAATGTCCCGTTTTTCTACAACTGACAGTTCCCAGGAATACCTATAGGAATTGAGACTGTTCCCAAAAAATACGTTCATATTACCGTTGAAATCCAAGCTCATTTATGTCGACAAAGAAAGTCCGTTGCGATCTTATCAAAGTGGCTAAGTAGGTATATATTTTAAACACACATAACGTGGCGCAAGACTGCGCGAAAAAATTATAATGGTGTAAAAGATTATAATAATGTGCATGAAATGTTTAAGGTAACTAACGTATTTAAATTGATTAGGATTAATACTGTATCTGTCTAAATCGCTTTCCAATTATCACATTGTACGTGACAATTTTTTTAGAAGATAGAATGGGTATACAAAGTAATCCTTAAAAGCTAGACATATGGCATCGCGGACTTTTTTGTAGATCTATAAAGGAGAAATATCTCGCTATGCATTGTCTCAAAGGGATTCCGGCAGCGTTTTCGATGTAAGTTCCTAGGCGGTTTGAATTTTTCCGACAATTCCACCAATTCTCGTTTTATTTCAACTAATTTACACAAAACCCTGACAAATTATGTATATACCTAATGAACCAACTCTATCTATTGGTGAAAACCACATGAAAATCTTTTCAGTCGTTTTTGAGTTTATTGGTAACAGACAGACAGACAGACAGACGTGGCGGGCAACTTTGATTTATAATATTTATTATTTAAGGATATGCGCGTGGCTACATTTCCATGGCTCATGGAAATTTAGTTGAAAACTATATTACAGCGCGGCAATTCGATGATTGCAGTTTGTTGCAGTGTAGTTCGGGGATTTTTATTTGCAGAGCGTTTCGTCCGATTGAAAATGGAATAATATCACATTCACTTCGATGGAAAGCATAGCTATAATATTTAAAATGGATCAAAATTAAGACCTCTAGACAGACCCAAAATACCAGCCGGAATGTCCAAATACGTCGTTTTCCTTTATTAGGTATTGATTGGTTAGCCGTGCGGCTCATACATTTTTAAAACCCGGTTCGTATTTTTGCGGCTGTGGCGTAAATTCTGCGAAATACAACCCGGGAAATCTAGCCGAAATTTAAGTTTGTAAAACAATTTCACGGGAAATGTGCAACTCATTAGACATAGTAACAAATAATTATTTTAATAATATATTACATATTTTTTAAACGGACTCAAAAAATTGTGCCATACAGACAAAGAAACACACAGATAACAAAGCGAGTTAATATTGCATTGCCTTCTATTGTTGAGATATGTTTAAAGGATCAAGTCTCCATTCCTTGGAAAGTTAATTTAAAATCAATTGCAAAATTTTAACACACAGATAAATAAGGAGGAGAGTTAATAAAAATGTGGTAATAAATTTAAAAACCGGACAAGTGCGAGTTAATCTCGCGTGGAGAGAGTTCCGTTCGGTACATGATTATCTGAAATTTCCTGTTACTTTAAATATCATAGACTTCTTATAGGTTTTCCTGTAATCTATAGGTAAAGGTCTATTTTCTGTATTTTTTTCAAAATTTTAGGCCCAGTAGTTTCGGAAATAAGCGGGGGGAATGCTCAATTTTTGACTATTTTCCTAAATAACTTCCAAACTATTTATTATAAAATTCCAAAAAATATATATTTAAGATGCTCACAATAAGCCCTTTTACTTGATATGTCACCCGATATAGTTTGCATAACTTTTTTATTTTAACTATAATTTACCCCCCAAAAGAGGCCCCCACGTTTAAAATTCATTAATTTACTTTACGCGTTCGTGTTGCGATCACCGACTTACATATGTATACCAAATTTCAATTCAATCAGTGCAGTAGTTTCGGAGCAAATTGGCTGTGACAGACACACAGACAGACAGACGGACAGACAGACACACGAGTGATCCTATAAGGGTTCGTTTTTTCCTTTTGAGGTACGGAACCCTAAAAACGAAGTAAAGATCTTTTGGAGAACATTAATAGAGCAATCTAAGACCTGGGTCTCTATTCGGTACTGCTCAGTGATTTACTACATCGTAACTAAACTGCCAAAACCGCGAATGTGTTGTTGTTTTGTACGTGTTTGACGACTAAATTCGCGGTTAGATTTATAATAAATCACTTAGCAGTACTGAATAGAGGCCCTGATTCGACATCTGGGTTACCTACTGCAGATCCTTGCCACAGTGAGTCGACAACATTTTTAAGATTAATGATTATCTATCACTATGCTTTATAGTGATGGATACACACTTGACCAGGTCCACAGAGCGTGCCTTCGAGCGGTGCTTCAGCCTTGAAGCGGCACACGTTGGGCTGGTCGCGGTGTGCGCACCACAGGCCTATGCACACAGACCGCACATCCACCGACTTGCACGATGAATACCTGAGAACAAAACATTAAGTACCATTACCATGAGTGTACGAGAGCAGTTCGAGTTATCGAAATCTAATCTATAATCTAAATCTAAAATACCTACTGCTTGTTGACGATACGAGTGAACGGGACCGAGCAACAGTTTGCAACGTATACGAGTAAGAACGGTTTGCTTGAACTTATGGTAGTGGTTGGTCTTTATTACACTATTCCAAATGGGCACAGAAGGCATGCCGTTAATTGTATTACTATTTCGAGAGACCTATGTAGGTATGTTCAGCAGTCATGTCCCTATCTACACCTTAGTAAGACCTTGGAAAGTGGCAAAATAAGGCATTTACCACGTAATTTATCGTCATTTCTACTCAGAAATGATATTAAGAGCCATATTACGATTTTATCAATAATTGGGCAACTTTGGCGGTCTTATTACGAGAAACTGAAAGACTTAGACAACTTTGACTTACTGAATGGTCTATAGTTATTACTATTGATCCTAGCAGCCTCGCTTTTTGCAATTTATTCTTATCTATTGATATAAAGCCGAAATTCCGCAGCATGTTTTTAAAAAAATGCGCGACGACACTTTTTTGAGCTCGTGGATTGAACTACTGTACTAAGCAAACGAAATTAAAAATATATAATAATATCTCTTAAATAGTCGTGTAGGTTATAGCGGCCTCGGAATTTTGAAATATGTATGTAATATGCAGAAAAAAAAGCCACTGCAAAACCATAAAACTACTAAAAACGCTAAGAATTAACCGCAAATTTCTCTTTACTACGTTAATATTATTACGTAAAATTTATATCAGAATAATCGTTAGTTTATAAATAATTAAAATTTAATACTTTTTTAGGTTTTTTTTTATTATACAACTTAAAATAAACCTAATTACAACTCCCAAATTACTATATAATGTGATGTGTCGGCCGCCTGGCTTCAGTGCCGCGCCGGCGTTTGATCGGCACGGTTCTGTGCCCGTCCGAACGGTGGTTCCCAGTGTAAAAAGAGCGCTGACGGCCATACATCTTATATGGCCGTTAGCGTTCTGTGTACATTGGACGCGGCGACGCGTAGCGTGCGTCCAATATACCTAATCTTTCAGAACGCGATTTGGTGATAGGGCTCTTAAATTACGTGGTAAATGGCTCAAATTCATCTGGTCTTAAAACTATGATCTGTCACTTTCCCAGGACTTACTAAGGTATAGAACATGACCATAATAGAAATGAATTTTTTAACACTGGTATTTATGTCTGTAAAAGCGGATTGTATAACCCGCCCGCGATAGCTTCGCCTGCAGCATACAAACAAACTCTCCACTCCCATTGAATTTAGTCAAGCGATAAAATAAGTGTTTTTTTTATTACATAATACCCCATTTTAGGTTAATAATATCTATGCGCCTTTTTCATTTTTTCCCATAAAAACTTTGCCCCAACTTTCACCTACAGGTATCGATTTTCAAAGCTCATTTCTTAGTGAGTCAATAAAGTTAAAATCTAAAACCCGACCGGCAACGTAAAAGCATTTTTGCTCCTCGTATGACGCACCCTCAGAATTCTTATAAAACCTATATTACACTTGCACTTTCTCCACGAATCATATGACACCCTAATTATTAAAATCGGTCCAGTAGTGTAGGAGCTAGCATGGAATATTCGATTTTGGGGTGCGCCTTTTTTCACATAACTTTTTAAGTCCTATTATCGGAAGTCTGAAAATATTTCTCATACCATTTTACATCATAATGATCATTCTTCATAAAAATATTTAATACTAACGATCGTAACTCATAATCATCAGAATTCATAATATCGCTAATCGTACAACTTGTTAATACTAATATTTGTATTTATATATTTTCTTATACTAACGATCGAAACTCCTAATCATGCTAATTCATAACATTATATTCATATATATTTTTTATACTAATATTTGTATTCATATGTTTCTTAATCATAACATAAGTATTATTTATCCGCATTATTGAAATTCATAATGTCAATAATCATACAACTGTGATACTAATATTTATTTTCATATATTTTTTAATCATTAGTGTAAATGAAACTCGATAGGCACTTCAGAAAACTTCTAAGCGAGCGAGCGAAGCGAGCAAGCAAAATGGGTCGGAGCAGAAGTGACTCAGATAGGTTAGGTTCAGAAGGTTAAGAGGTTGGCTTCACTTAAGACAGGGGTGAAATGAAGCCAAGCTCCACCTTTAGCGTTCGATGTTAGGTCTTTTTTTTTGTAACAGTCCAGAAAATCTTGCTTATTTGTAAGATTTTATTCTAAATATGTAGGTTCATGCTGTTATATTAATTTGCTTAAATCTATAGGGATGCCATCTTGAAAGTGAACTTTTTTTTTTCGAATTGAATGTTATTTTGAATAGTTAAGTTACTGTTCTAAAAACCAATATTATGAGTTTAAATAGTTTCTTAGCAATGCCAATATTAACTAAAACTAAACTATTCTGAAAAACAAAATTATGAGTTGAAGTATGTTCTTGGTAATGAAATGATTAATAAAAAAATTATGATCACAGTATGTTATGAAGCAAACAGTTATGAAAAAAAAAATAAGAGTTCAAACACGTTCTTAGTAATGACAGTATTAATAAAAAAAATATGATAACTGTCTGTTATGAGTTCCGTTGGTAGGAATAAAAATGTATGGACAAAAAAAGTAAGAGGAAAAAAATTATGAAGAGTGATTATTACGAATACAAATCGGTAATGAAACAGAAAATAGGAATAAGAATTTTACGTGAGCCAATATGGACCCGATCGATCGATTTTGATCTAAAAGTGCAGTTACACGAAGAACTTTTCGGTTATGAGCGAGTTACCTACAAAGCAAGATGCCTAACAAAGATGCCTAAGTATAATGCCTATAAAGCAAAATGTCTAAGTGGTTGAATGCCGTCGAGGCAAATGGTCTAGTTGCTAAAACGACTACCAAGCAAAATGTCTAAGTAGTTGAGTGTCTTGAAGATAAATTGCGTGGTATTTTTTTAATTTTAAAATAAATGGTCTTGAAGTTATTTAGGAAAATAGGCGAAAATTGACCATCCCCCTCCCTTATCTCCGAAACTACTTGGCCTAAAAATTTGAAATAAATACAGAAAATAGTCTTTTACCTATAGATTACAGGAAAACCTGTAAGAAGACTATGGTATGCAAAGTAACGTAGGAAATTTCATATCATTACGAAGCCCTCTCCATACGAGTTTAACTCGCATTTGTTCAGGTTTTTTAGACATCCTGCTTTTTGGCTAACTTGCTTCTGAGACATCTTGCTTTTAGACATCCAGCTTGTTAGGCATCTTGCTTTTTAGCCATCTTGCTTCTGAGGCATCTTGCTTCTGAGACATCTTGCTTTTTGTCCATCTTGCTTTTGAGGCATCTTGCTTTGTTAGGCATGTTGCTTTGTAGGCAACTCGCTCATATCCGGAACTTTCGGTTATTTTTCACGGCAATTTATAGCCGGCAACTATAGCTGTATTACTCTTACTTCGTGCGTAAGAGGGACACGAATATAGTTGCCGGCCACATAATGCAGTGAAAATGTTGCTCGTGTAACTGTACTTTTAGTAATGTTATAGTTAGTCAAAAAAATAATAAATGCCTTACCCTTCTCCAAACTTAGTGAGGCATTGCTCGTCCATGGTGAATATATAGTTGGACAGCGACTTAAGGCCTTCCATCTCAACCCCATCATCGTCACTGGGAGTTTGGAGACACTGCCAGTACCTGAAATAAGCTATAACTTGACTCCATTGACACCAGTAATTAAATCTTCGCGGAGTCACGTCTTGTCCACAAATGTTAATATCAAAGTGTTAATAATAAAGTTATAAATACTTAACATTTCTTTAAAAGCGCAGTTACTCGAGCAACTTTTTTACGGCAATATGTGGCCGAAAACTATAGGCATCTTCCTCTACCATACCAAGTTAGAGTAAGAGAGCTATAGTTGCCAGCTATAAATTGCCGTGAAAAGTTGCTCGTGTAACTGCACTTTAATATTTGCTTGCATTGCAAGAATTTGTTGGAATACATTTGAAAATAAACAAGGCAGTTTTCTATTTTCTTTGGTTATTTTCTTTTGGTTTAAAATATCATTGGTTTGCAGAAACTTATTTACTTGTAGTCGTGGTTGTTCTCGGGAATTAACGACAAACTGTCGCTTTAGTTCTTCAACCGTTTTAAGAGTCCCCTGTAAACTAGCATTTTCATAAAAGCGAAGCTTCATTTGAATTTAATACGACATTTTTATTTATACACCTGTTTAAGATAAAACGAAAATGAGGAGGGAAGATGATGAGGTCGGAAATTGGTTATACGTTGAGGATAAGTATAACCGCACCATTAGGTATGTGTTCCTTCCGCTGTAACATTATCAACTGAGCGAGCGAAGCGTCTCCGTTTCAGCTTGGGCAAAAATGCATTTGTACGTCCAGCGGATGTCCGTCGGCTGTCCGGCTGTCCATTTGTTCTCGTCTACAGGTCGCAGTTCTCAACCGATTCTCGTGAAATTTTATGAGCAGGTTTAATAATTACATAGAAGTTTTTTGTCGATTCAGTTTTTCGAATTTTTTCAAAATGGCGGAGATATGGGGTTTTTTGCAATTACAAACTTATTTGCGGTGTTGGTAAACTGACCCAACGTCGATGCATGGCGATATCAGTTTTCCAACACAGTTTATTCGCCGGTGCCATTAGTGACACTAGGATGGCCACATTCCATTTCTTTTTGGCGGGGAAGTAGTAGCTGAACCCGAAAATTGGCGGATCCTGGTCGTGCAGCTTGGTGAAGTAGCGATGCACGCAGCGGTACTCCTCCCCGTGGCTAGTTACACGAGCAACATTTCACGGCTCTTTATAGCCGGCAACTCTAGCTGCCTTACTCTAACCTCGTACGTTAGAGCAAGGCACCTGTAGTTGCCGGTTAGTAGTTATTTCCATTTTAATTATGGGCCTATTCACAATGCCATATAAAAGTTTGATACCTTTAAATAGTTAAATTTCTGTCTACCAGCCGTCAACACGACACTTTAATCAAGTATTTTGGGAATGTAGTATTAATTTATGAGGTAACCGGTATTTTGGAATTCTGGTATTTTGGCAACGAGCGAAAATGACCTGTTTTTTGAAGGGGTGAAGTTGCGAACATATTGTCATCTCTCTTGCACCACAGTCTGCCTCTTGTATTCGAAACATCGTGCAATAAATAACTTGATTTGATTTGATTTGATCATGCCGCTTTCAGATCACTGATTGTCCGTCAGTATATCTCTGGTGCAAACCACGCTCGAACGTATGACTAAATTACATCAGTGTATCTGAATAGATATGTGTAGTGATACCTAATGGCCCACATTGTTTTAGCAGAATGTTTGCTTATCTCCCCATTTATATGACCGAAGGTCAAAGTGCACGAATTTAGATAGAGATCGTCAGAAAATAAATAATGCCGATCGTAGGTATTCTTCCGCAGCCCCGTCTGTTTGTGAACTTATAAAGAGAGCTCGTTCGTGTACGTGCTCTCATGTGGCTGACATATTCGATTTCTCAACGAGTGAACGACCGAATTCTCTGCAATTTAGCATCGCTGTGGCATTATTATATCTGTGATTTTATACATATTGAATTTCATCGCTATTACCTTGCAAAGTGTGCATTTTTCCGGAACGCTTTGCTATGCTAGAGTATGCTTTGATCTTTTCCAGACACTTACGTCTTCCAATATAATCGATATAACTTAATAAGTTCAAACGTGAACCGACAGAAATGTCTATCGTATTTTTTAAAATAACTCAAGCATTTGATTGATGACGAAAAGAAATAGATACCTTCTCGACGAAAATGGTAAAAAGATCTCAAGTACAAATCTAGTGGCAGTTTAACCTGTTCACTCTTAATATACTTACATAATAGAGTTTGGATAAGGAGTACACTTAGTAACTACTCACTTGAAATTTTGGCACAGCAGTTATCGAGGCACGAGATAGAATAGTCGTTGTTGTAAGTAGTAGTGTAGTAGTCCTACGGGAACCATACATACTTAGCTATATTGTGCATCTGTTTCTTGGAGCATGAGGACCAGGAGTAGTCGTTGAAAGTTGCCCGAACTATGGGCGCCATCACCGAGCCGCGCTGGCCCGGCTCCTTGCACGGCTCATCGCCATCGTGCGATAGTCCCAGCCTGGAACCAAAAGCTTCGTCAATACCCAAAGCCATAGGGCTTTTTAGCAGCTTACAGCCCACTTTCTCTCAATTTTTTATCATAGAAAAGTGAGATAACAAGAGCTTTTGAAGTTTTGAATGCATTGATTTATTATTATACTAGCTTCTGCCCACGACTTCGTCAGCGTGGAATTAAGGTTCAGTAATTTTCTTGGGACCTTTTGAATACCCTAATAAAAAGCACACTCCATGCAAAACAGTCTTGCTCACCACTTGCTCTTTTGTGTATGCTAGGGTCGTCAGTTTGCCATCCGCATCACCCAACAACACCAAACATCTAGGCTACATACCTACATGTATACGAAAATTAACACTAGGCAGAAAGGCATAGAAAACGACCGGCCCCGCCGATGCTGCGCGAGCGTCGTCGCGGTGGTGCCAGAATCCGCGAAAACAAAAGGAGGGTAATGTTTTGCAAGCAAATCTATGTACGCATGTATGTATGTGGCATTCTTTATTAATGTTAAGCTTGTAAGTATTATAGGAGAAAGCAAAAGCAATTAAACTATTCATTGGTATGAATTATACTAATAATAATAATAATAAATCAAGGGACAATCTTTACACAAATCGATCTAGTCCCAAAGTAAGCTCTAAAGTAAGCTCTTGTTTTATGGGTACTAGACGACGATACACATACCTACTTATATAGAGAAATAAATACTTAAATACATAGGAAACATCTAAGACTCAGGAACAACATTCGTGTCTATCACACAAATACATACTTGTTACATTTTCACGCCTATACCGCTGAACCGATTTTGAAGTGTTTTGGTGTAGAGATTTGGTATCGAATATGGACGAACACATACTACTTAAATAAGTATTCTACGCAAACGTAATTGCGGGCACTAGCTTGTGTTTTATATATTTAGTTAACTCATTTCATAGTTACCAGCTATTGCTGAACACCGATACGCACTTTTCGTTTTATGTACATTTTGCGTGTTAAACCTTTTGCGTATTCCACATTTTCCGTATTGTGCATTCTGCGTGTAGTGTACATTCTGCGTAATGTACATTTAGAGAATGTACTTTTTGCTTTTGGACATTTTGTGTGTTTTGCAATATGCGTCGTGTACATTTTGCGTATTGTTCATTTTACCAATGTATACGTTTTGCGTGTAGTATACATTTTGCGTCTTGTGCATTTTGCGCTGAAGGGTGCTCGACGGCCGAGCGTACCTAAAGTTCGAAGTGAGACCCCCTCACGATACCACGCCTTTGAAAGCGACAATCACAACAAATGTTGGTGGATTGAACAATTAAGGAACAATGTTATTAAGCCTCAGGCTGTCAGTATTTTTTTTTACTTTGTTTATATTGGTAGACTATGGTAATTATCAGAAAATTCCTGAGTTTGGCCATTGTTTATTATTTCTTAAATATCCCAAGAAATAAAGATAAATAAATTACAACAAAAATACCCAGCATCTGAAATGTAATAGTAGATTGTTGCACCAAGCAGAAAGTGAGTCATTATTGCGCCGAGTGTTAGTTTGGAGCCCGAACGCAAGTGAGGGCTCTAAAAACACGAGCGAAATAACACATCACTTGATCCGCCCATTCACAGTCCGACGGGACAACTGACCACTTTTCTGTGGACTTACTGTTAGCTGTTAGCAAAACAGTCCACATATCGGCGGCCATATCGAACTGTGATTGCCCCGTCTAAAATGTTATGCTCAAAGTACTGGCTGATAAGATAGTATGGGTTACTAAAAGATTTGAATTTTTTTTGGCATAATGCCAAAATGAATTCACTAGATACAAGTTTTCTGTGAAAGTTTTCGGATGTTTTGCTTTAGCTTCAGAACGACTTGACCGATTTTAATAAATAGGATATCTTAAGATTCGGGGAGAACGTGCGAGTATCATAGGCTATATAAAAATTGTAAGGGTGCGTCATACCAAGTACAAAACTCCTTTTTATGCCGCTAGTCGGGTTTAACTATACTTTTACTTTTTTTTACCAACTTTTTGCAGTAGTAGAAAGACAAGCAGATTTTGCACCTCGCATCGAGTGATGTGTTATTGCAATCGTGTTTTTAGAGCTTTCACTTGCGTCCGGGCTCCAAACTAACACTCGGCGCAATAATGAATCACTTTCTGCTTGGTGCAACAATCTACTAATTTTTTTTATTGGTAGTAAGTAAAAGTTTCCCTGAATTGAATATTGGGAACAGGCGTAAGTCGTCCGTCCACCTTGTGGGTGTTATATTACCCAGCGACGGAGGGGATTCGAATTCCTTCACTTTTAGCTGTGGAACGGTTTTTGTGCCATTAGACAACTATGAAATTGAAAGTTACGAAAAATATGAACTAGACAATCATTATAAAAACAAAAATAACAATATGGCGAAAACATAAGACCATCAGCGAAACGAACCTAATCCTATTTTATCCTATCCTAGTAATCCTATCCTGCTAATATTAAAAATGCGAAGTTTGTGTGTTTGTGCCTGGCTGTGTGTGTGTGTGTGTGTGTGTGTGTGTGTGTGTGTGTGTGCGTGCGTGCGTGCGTGCGTGCGTGCGTGCGTGCGTGCGTGCGTGCGTTCGTGCGTGCGTGCGTGCGTGCGTGCGTGCGTGCGTGCGTGGGTGCGTGCGTGCGTGCGTGCGTGCGTGCGTGCGTGCGTGCGTGCGTGCGTGCGTGCGTGCGTGCGTGCGTGCGTGCGTGCGTGCGTGCGTGCGTGCGTACGTGCGTAAGTTTGCTTAAAAGCTTGTTTAAAATAAATAAAAGTTTATTAAAGACCTACTTATTATAATAATATGTCGACGACGGAATTTTCCAGTTGTTTTAAAACAGGATAGCCTTGATGAAATTATTATTTTTATACTATATCGCGGGCCTCGTGCTAAAAAGACGTACCTATCTGGAATATTGCTTCACGCTAATAGGTCTTAACTGCAATACTCTATAGTATTACAGTTACGACCTTTTAGTACTTAGATTAACAGATCAGTAGTCGATAGACGCGGGAATATGCGATGTAAAATATAACCTTAACCTTACATGTCAAGATCAATCGATTCATACCAATCGTACCGAAATAGAGCCCGAAAAGATGCGGCATCTGGGTAAAAATCACCTTAAGAAACAAAATTTGTCCCTCCTGTGGTCAAAAGTTAACGAAAACGAAGTATTACATTAAAGTTTTGTTCATTCAGGCCAAAACTAGGCCTGACGCCCTATATGCGAATATAGTCAAAACAAAAAAATAAGGCCTCAGGGTCCTTAACTGTCGGGAACAGGAGGGGACAAATCTGAACCTAAATGTGATTATTACCCAACTATCCATTGAGCAATGAACCTCAATACTTTGCTTAAGGAAAAATGCTCACTTTGCCTTATTTCTGTAAAAGAACTGACGACTATTGAATATTTAATAATACGAATATTTTCTTTTCAGGCAACCGTCATCATTACTTTCAACATAGTTACTGAGCGGACGTTGTAATCGGTATACAGTGCTGATGCTACTGTATATTATATTTGAATGATAGTTTGAACGGAAAGATATTTGTTAGGAAATTGGGACCATATTGAAATACATTACTAATTTTCTCATAAATGTAAAATAAATCGAATCTAACTGACATACTTATTCTGAACACGTACAGCTTTTGCGCTCCCATTCTATTTATTAATTATATCGAAGGTACAATAATACTGTGGAATGTAGACTCTACAAAAACTAATAATAAAGGCCCTTGGGTGGTTGATCAAAAACAGAGCAGACGACGATTTGCTTTTTTGTGATTTTTATTTACTCATATACAGCAAAAAGGAAACCGCGTCAATACTAAATATTTGAGTGCAGAATTTCCGAAGCCTAGACATTTCTTTATGACACATCGTCACAAACACCACACTAGCGTGTCAAATGTAGTTAGTAACAAGCACACATAACTTGTCCAGTGACATCATAACAAGTTACAGAAGTGCGAAAACATCGAGAATAGATTCAATTTGTTTACAATTCACTTATCAAAAAAAATACATTAAAAGTCCAATTCTCATTATTTGCGCAACATGGCGCAACTGAGTCGTAATGATTTGCTAAGTGCGAGGGCCAAATGCTAATTAGCGGGCTTAGTTCTTTGTTGAGTTCAGTCCACTCTGAACCCGAGGGCAGTGATTCAGTGCCCCGGGAATGCACGGGCTAGCCCGGGACGCAATAGCTGGCCCGGGAACGCAAACGTTCACCCGGGATGCGCTTTACGCGCTCAATATTGTGACCCTGGCACAGAGTGCGACTTTGCTACAAATTGTCATAAATATTACTTTCTAATTTATAAATATGAATAGGTACATTATGTTATTCGACTTTAGGATTAAACAGAAAACAACAATTCAATTTTTTTTCCTGAAGTGTTCTTTTCTTGACTCTTAGTGACTTTTGTATTTTGAAAAATAAAATTCAACGAATTCAGTTGGTCAACGTGAAATATCACGCGCTGAATTGTTGCTTTTTATTGGTAGCAAAACTCAGTCTGTTTTCTTTCATATAGTAACGTTAAAAATCTTCTAGGGGGGTGGGGGGCAGCTGCCCCTCCCTGCCGGTACCTCGCTACGCTCTTGCAAATCATTACACTTCGTGACGAAGGCCTGATAATGGAGTCGGAAGGTGGCTTGCGGAATACTTGAGTTGCGTTACTGACAAAAGCGTGTTTTTTGTTCCTAGTTCTATTAATAATACTCACAGGTGAGCCAGTTCATGCGCGATGATAAAAGCACTAATAAACCCCTCGTCGCGTACAATCACAGCTGAGCGCTTGCGATCGCATACGCCCCCGAGGGGCGCGTAGCCCGCGGGACCGCCGAGAGACGCACGCGTCAGCCACACCGCCGCATCCCACCCAGCCACGTCTGCAACATAACATTAGTTACACACAGAGATGTGGTGGTGTTATTTAAGATACAAGTATCTGAAATACAGATACAAGATATAAAATATGTATTGTTTTTTTTTTTAAATGTATTTATATCTTGTATTTAAATAGTACCTTTTGTTTCGTATCTTAGTATTTCGTAAATTTACTTTTTAGTAAATTAATACATTTAAGTACTATGTCGCCTTATAGATACAACAGAGCGAATGAGCGCACTCTTGAAATTTAAATCAACCTATCAAAAAGAGTGATAAAATGCTTGAAGAACTGGTTTCACTTAAGTCTCAATTAAAACCTTATAAATATAATATTTTGTAACATTTGCGCGATCAACGCGATCTAAAAGCTCAGTAAAATTGGATTTTCTTTCAAAAAGCATTTTATCTTTAAGAAGTATTCATATAGGTACCATTTCCAAAAGTATCTTGTATCTGGTATCTCAAATACTTATTTTAATAGTATCCTGTATTTTGTATTCCAGATACTTTGTATACGGTATCTTGTACATCTCTGGTTACACACCTTAAGAAACAAAATTTGTGTTTCTTCTGGCGAAATGTTAAAGATACTGATGGTTCAAATCATCAACATCGCTACCTTCGTAATCATAATATATGAGCCAACCCATTTTAAAACCCACCCAAATGTGTCCGCGACTATATATTTCCGTACGGAACATCACCTCTTCATCATACTTTGCTTTCATTTCATTTTAAGTCGTATGTTTAAAACCTTTAATTTAACATTTTGGACAGGAAAATAATTATCTAATCTGAAACCCAATGTACCGTAAGGTAAGGCCAGATACATTCATGGTGACGCCATAAAAAGCAGATTCCCCTATATGCCAGTACTAATCGTGCTGTACGCGTGTTTAATTCAAACTAAAAATTTGCCCTCAAGTTCTCAATTATCAGGAACAGGTGGGATAATTTTGAACTTAATTTTCTGTATGATCAATTACTATTCGATCGACTCAGGCAACTTCAAGAGTAGTGAAGTTAAATAAGCAACAATTGTACGGTCCAACGAAAACTATTTAATTCTGCTTTCGAAGGCTTCAAAAGCTTGTTTGATGACAAAGTTAAGCTGAACTGGTCCGCTGCACGGCGCTCACGACTCCTAATATTTGTGTTGACTTTGACTTTATTAATACAACCGCCTCTGACCGCACTCACTATCTACTCTCACTATAAATTAAAAGGCTCCTCCGAGTTAATTTGACCCAAGATGCGCCCTGTACTTTCATGGATGCCATCCAATTCAATCCTCACCGATGAAATAAGTTTATAATTATAGAAAAATCATCTCAAATTCCAAATAACTCTACTAACTAACTTCATGGAAGTACATGGCCTCTTACCTGTCCGTAATTTCCTTAAATGTCTGGAGTTCCACTTGTTTACGGCTGTTAACGTATTTCTCACGTTCCCATGCTTCAGTACCTTATCTTTCTGTTCGTTCAGGAACAGTTTGTTTATAACGAGAGTCATGTTCAAATTGATTGATGGATCATTGAAGATAGCACTGACCTAAAAAGTAAAACGAATCAAATAATAATGTAATGCATGAATAACCCCAGTTCGTGGCACTGCATCGAAAGTTATGCCATCAATCATTTTTATTACATGCGGTTTGTACTTACAATGTTCATTAAAGCTAAAATATAGCGCTGCACTCGGTCTTGACCGTGAAATTTCGTCATTGTATCATCGGCTACGATCGCCATTTCTAACCATATTCCCTGTGCGCCTGCAATAATAAATCTCACGATATAATTATTATTCCCAAAGCAGAATTATTTAAAAAAAAATTTACACACACCTGCCGCAGGTCTATAAACTGCCGTTATATTGCTGTATTCTCCCACTTCGGAGTCAAAACTGTGGCGGAAGGTCATTTGCGGTACCGGTTCCGCGGGCTCCTCGTCAGTAAGGTCCAGCTCCAGGTCGGACACCGTGTCACCGGTCAGGTTGTACGCTGCCGGCTGTTTTGGCAGTAGTACATCCCGCCGGTGTAACACGTGCGCGCTGCCGCCCTCGGTCCCCGTTGGCTGCAGCACGAATTCCTCCCCATCGACTTGCAGCAGCCCGTACAGCTGATCACCGCATTCCGTTACCGTCGCTGATGATCTCTCTTCATACAGTATGCGTCCTTTATAAAATTGACACTCATCGTAGTAAGGCGAGCGTATTGCTGTGTTCTCCTGAAGTTCCAAGTGCCAGCCGAGTAAGTGTAGGTGCCTTGTTTGTGCGACGAGCGCGTCTCGCCGCGTCCGTGCGTGCAGGGCGGGTGCCAGCAGCACGGGCGTCGCCGGTGGTCGCCAGGCGCCGGCGTAGAGCACGCCAGACAAGATGAGCGCCGCGCCCAGCAGGTTTACCATGGTCCGCGCGCCGCCGCGGGCTGCGCCTTTCTGCCCCGTCGTTTGGGCGCTCACGCATATAATCACATGCGTCTCGGCGTGCGGAAGATAAACGACCACGCGGTTTATAGATTGCATGGGCAATTATTATTGCAAATTATTGGACAACATCTTAAAATGGTACAGAGGACGCGTGAGTCAACTGCGCCAGCTGAGAGAGAAGCTTTAATCAATAGTAATCAGCCGTAGAAATCAATCGCAACCCAAGTTTGCAACTTAACTCTTTCAACCCACTAGTTCTTACAATAGCAAATAAAGAGGTCATAAGTAGTTTTCTTTACTGCCGCAAGCTTTTCATAAAAAGGTTGGGCATGCGACAAATAAATGTATAAGTAAGCCGGATAATAAATCTGGGACTAACAATAAAGTTACATAATTACACCATGTGTATCGATTCAATTAGCCAACCGATTAATTGCGTTCGAAGATCAAAATTTATTAAAAGGGTCACAATTTATTAACCGTTTGCCTCTGGTTGCATTCGTAGAGTTCGGTGAATGATATCGTTATTCGTGTTCAAGATATAGTTTGATTGCGAACACTTCTTTCTCGCGGGGAACGTGTCGATATAGTCAATAGATTCTATTCGAACCAACCGAAATGCCTGAAATAACAAAAATTACCTTGACGAAGGCCAGGTTCACGTAGGTGAGGGGGTAGCAAGGGATGATGGGCAACGCTTACTAGAACTAAAGAAAAGGTATAAACATTGTTTTGCGACGACACTTATGGAATTAGGGTGCACCACAACAGAGATAAATAAAGAAGTTAATAACAAAGGTCAGATTGTTTATCGCCCTAACCGGTTATCACACCATGAACAGGACAAAGTACAATCGATGCCGATGGTGCAGGAGATGCTGGACGCGGGCATAATAAGAGATGCCGTTTCGGAGTATGCTTGTTCAGTTTTGCTCGTGCGTAAAAAGGATAGTTCGCTAAGAATGTGCGTAGACTACCGAATACTGAATTTCGTCACTATAAAGGAGAGTTATTCCACGCTTACCAATGAAGATTAGTTGGCACGTCTTTCAGGTCAGGCGTGTTTTATCTCACTCGACCTTGCATCTGGGTACACGCGCCTGCTTAAGGGGGGTTGGGGCAGCTTGATACGGTTTTTTGTTTAGCCGCTAAAAAAGACAGGCATAGAGTAACTGCAACAAAAACTATTGTTCTAGGTCGAGTATGTATCTGGGTACAAACGTAGGTATATATTTCTCTGCAAAAAGGCACGTAACTTTTTTTATTACTGTTTCTGTAAAATGCGTTTCAAATCAAACTACCCCATATGCGGGGTACATTTATACATACCAGGGGCACTTTGATATGTTACGTTTGATGTCTTACATAACATATATACATTTGCTTAGAAATAAAACAAAATACATCTATTCTTCGTTTTAAACTTTATTTATGAATTAATCACAGTCTCATTCTCATATATCATAAACTAGATGTACCCGCGGCTCCGCTCGCGTGAATGAAAAAGTAATGAATTAGCAATATGATAAGACAATATTTACAATTCTCGGCATCACTGAACCATTGCAATACGTTTGACTTTTGTCAGTTGCTTTAGCTGATTTTTGATAAAATTCGCAGCGAAAGTGGTAATTTATAGGCTTAGATTAAATTCCCATATCTAGAAAACAGATTTCAATAGTTCTTCCCAAAACCGCTTGTTGTAATAGAAAAACGTGATCCCAAAGTTCTTAAAATTTTGTAATGCACCGTCTCATTTCTTCCTTCGTTTTTTTATCTCGTTCTGGTTTTTCGATTTTATTATACAGATTACTAGCGTCTGCCCGCGACTTCGTCCGCGTGGAATTAGGTTATAGTAATTTCCCCGGGAACCTTTGAATTTTCTGGGATAAAAGTACCCTATTTTCTAATTCAGGACCAAAGGTAACTAACTATATACCAGGTTTCATCATAAGGTGATGAGGTGTTTAGGATAATATACATGTACATCCGTTCAGCGGTTGCGCAGCTAAAATACAGATAGACACACGCATACACTTTCGCATTTATTATATTTATTATAGTAGGATGTTAAGCTTAAGAATAGCTTTTGCCCGTGACTTCGTCCAAGTAGAACTGTGCAATTTTTGGTGATAATATACTTAAAATATTATGCCAGTGCTTCGTCATAGAAACAACGGTTGTAGTTTAACACTATGAAGTGCAGATGTAAACACGGGTGCAACTGCTCACACTCGAACACGCAACGTAAAGTTGGTCATGGCATTTCTTGCGCAGATCGACACAGTCAGCCGACAGTCTGCAGCGTCTGACCTAGGGACTTTGAGATTTCTTACATTCTGTTAATCTATGTGGTCTTTCTGCATATTGGACCATCTTACGCATTACAATCCTACAAAGTAATATAATCGAAGCTGTCATTTTGACTGGATGCAAACGGGAAGAAGAGGTGATTATTCCAAACTTTACAGTAATACCTACCATGAAATTTCCCCTTCCAGTCAAGCACGTTGTCACGCACAGTGCGGTTTCAGAGGAATTTCATCCGGAAGTGGAATGAGCTGATGCCGAGGTTTTTTCAAGGGACTACAGTATGGGGTTTCTTCAAGAAGGAAGTCAATTAGTTTTTAAAGGGTCAGCAACACGCATATGAAACGGATCTAAATCGGGTGGTGTAAACCTTTTTGCCGATATTTTTTCGCAACATACTTTTTTGCATACCAACGTTTCGTCGAATGATTAAAATGTCGAAATATGTTTGGTCAAAATTGTTTTGCATAGTATTGTTTAGTCGAAAAATTGTTTAGTATATTTGTATGGAACAACGTTATTTTTTCGAAAAATGACGTTATTGGTATAACGTTGTTATTCCGTTTGTTACCACTAAATTTTTTTTTCATGACCAGTCATATTACCTATATATTATAGAGGGTATATCTGGAAAACAAATATTCATATGAAGTTAATGACTCTGAGGCGAAGTCGACGGAGCTCCGCTTCACGGAGCTCCTGTTTCGCCTTGTTGTGGCGCTTCGCCCCTTGACACAATTCCAACCTAACCTAACCTATAGATTACTTGAGCAATCATTTGCCCTGGGTATGGTATATTGCGGGGGTCTCCGCCCCCCGAACCCCCCCTTATAGCCGGCTCCACCCCCCCCCCCCCCCCGCCTCCTCTTTGCTGTTCCGCCTATCCATGTATCAAACATTCATTCATCTATCTTCAAAAATGTTTCGACCTACCAATATTACGGATTTAACCTTTTAGTAATTACAGTTTTAGACTCAGACCAAAAGTGCTTCAGAACAAAAAATATGCATGCAAAAAAATTGTATGCTAAAAAAGAAGTATGCCATTCAATGTTATACCAAACATTCTCGACCAGAAAAACATTATAGCTCATACAATTTTGACCATACGAAGGGCACCCATATGTAACCCTTGGTGTTGCAGGCGTTCATGGGCTACGGTAACCGCTTACTATCATGCGGGGCATAGCAGACAAGCGTACACTTTTTGAAAAAAGCACTTGCAGTTTTTAGTCTCTAATTTTTTCGCCAAGACCATTCATATTATAAGTTCCAAGGTCAGACACTGCAAACTGTCGGTGGTGATCTGCGCATGGAATGCTTCTCCTATGGCCAATTATACGTCTTTACATCTGCACCCCAGAATGTCGAACTGTAACGCTGGCTCTATGACGAAGCAATCACATAATATTTCAAGTAATTTACCACTGAAAATGCCACAGCTCTACGTGGACGAAGTCGCAGGTAAAAGCTATCCTTACTTAATAAACTACTAAAATTTTATTAATGCGAAAGTTTGTGTGTGAGTGAGTGTGTGTGTCTATCTGTATGTTAGTTCCATAACCGCTGAACGGATTTTCATCAAATTTAGTATATAGTTACCTTATAGGTCTTGGGACATGTGTTGATCATGCGTACTTTTTAGCCCGGAATATTCAACAGTTCCCAAGGGAATAACTATAACCGAATTCCACACACGTTCTACTCAAAATATTCTCATCGTCGTAACATTTAAACTATTAACCCAAATTACTTATTGTAAAAGACAAAGATTATCTACTTTACACACCAAAAGCGATAAAATTATTTATTTGGATAAGGATTAATTTATAATACCATAATATGCATTATAAATACAGTATTTAATTAAATGTTTTGCTATGACACACTTTTGATTATACTGGCTTCACATACTCGTAATAGATAGATATTACCTATGCTATCGCGGGCTATTTTTAGAACTTTATATTTTAAGAGAATTTTTAAATGAAGTCTATTGTTTATGAAATTATATTGAGTAAAAGATATGAATGTAATTAATAAATTACATTTATAATAATGGTTTGCATGGTTTGGCTTGGTTGTATTTACTGTAAAGTTTTATTGTATATTGTATATTGTATATTGTATGTATATTGATTTTATTGTATTTACTGTAAAGTTTTAATAATAGGTATTATAGACAAGTGGGCTCACAGCGCCATCTAGTGGGAATTATAGAAACCACACGCGTTTATTTCGTTGAGCTCGGAAAAATATTTTATTACAAATAAAACGAATTAAATTGTTATTTTCTTGGTCTCATTTACAGTACATATACAATAATCTTACACAATTATACGTAACTAAAACTAACACATAAAAAAAAACCGGACAAGTGCGAGTTAAACTCGCGTGGAGAGGGTTCCGTTCCGTACATGATTATCTGAAATTTACTAGGTTATCTTAAATACCATAGACTTCTTATAGGTTTTCCTGTAATCTAAAGGCAAAGATCTATTTCCTGTATTTTTTTCAAAAATTTAGCTCCAGTAGTTTCGGAAATAAGGGGGAGGGAATGGTCATTTTTCGCCTATTTTCCTGAATAACTTCTAAACTATTTTACTTAAAATTCAAAAGAAAATAAATTTAAAATCCTCACAATAAGCCCTTTCATTTGATACGTCACACGATATAGGTGGTATAACTTTTTTTTTTTAATTTTCTATTTCACCCCCAAAAAGTGGCCCTTATGTTTAAAATTTATACATTTACGTTACGCGTCCGTGTTGCGGTCACTAACTTACATATGAATACCAAATTTCAACTCAATCGGTCCAGTAGTTTCGGAGCAAATTGGCTGTGACAGACGGACAGACAGACAGACAGACAGACACACGAGTGATCCTATAAGGGTTCCTTTTTTCCTTTTGAGGTACGGAACCCTAAAAAGTGCTACAAAAAAGCCTAATGGACACAAAATAATTATAATAAATAGCTAATAAGTCTCTAAGGGTCATAGTATTAAACATGATAATAAAAACAGAGAAACATCTAAATTGATTAATCTAGGTTAAATGGCGATGTAGAGGAATGTAAGGTCACCAAATATAAAAAAAACAATTAGAAATTGTAACATTTGTCCTATTCATACAAATAATATTGGCTATTAAGCCAAAAATAGTAGTAAATTAAGGTGACAACAGGCAACGGCGACAGCGCTAAGAAACGACACACACATTCCCTGGCACTACAAGGCTACACGGCAGTGTTTAATGGCCTCAGAGCTGGCCAAGCTTTTTCATCATTTAAATAATCTTCAACTTTATAATGCCCTTTCTAAACAAGCGATTCTTTAATGTACCGTTTAAATGGATTAAAAGTCAACTCCCATGCTTCAAGGGCAACTTTATTGTAAAATCTTATGCAGTTCCCAAATTTACTTACTTCTTAAGGCGAAACTAAGGAACCAAGAGCTTATGCTTACTGCGTGTATTAAAATTATGGATATCAGGGACTTTCTTAAAACCTTCTATGTTCTTGTACAATACAAGAACACCTCGTTCATATACTGTGAAGCTACTCTAACGATATCGACTTGTTTGAAGCGATCTTTTAACGGATCACGGGAGCCCCGGATGCCATAAGACATGATATGGAAATAACTAAAATAAACAAGTCGGCAGTTTCCACATTGGTAAATTGATGGATTCTTCTTATAGCATATGCAGCAGAGTTCAGTTTGTCTACAAGAACGGATATGTGAGGACCCCATTGTTAATTGCGGTCAAGAGATCTTATATACTAGAATTGCAGCATTTCAAAACCTGCCTCAAGCTAGCGATGGGGTCGCGGTTGTCACATGCCTACCTTAATAACAAAGAGAATAATAATATAAGTGGAATATTGATACATTTATTGTCTGATCATGACTTATAGAGATCTTTACTACTAGGATGCCAGTAAATTTAAACACAGTTGTAAAATTATCTTGGCATATACTCAGTGAGAGTTAGTTACAAATTACCGACATTTTTATCTTCACTCAACGTCTGCATGATATCGTCGTACAATTAATGTCACGTTTTCACAATGTTACATTAGATCTAAGCGAATGAAACACTTGGATATCAAGTATCACTTTATTAAAGAGAAGGTTTCCAGTGGTATAATTACTCTTTGCTATGTCTGTTCAAGTGAATAATAAGCCGGCACTTTAACTAAGCCTCTAACATCTCAACTGTTTAAAAGTATTAGAGACAAAATGTTCAACGTTTAAAGTATTTGTGTTGTGTTAAATGTAAAGTTAAGTAGTAAACTGTTTAGTTATGGTGTTAAATTTACTTTTATTGATCCGGGCTGTTGTAATTCAATATAATCTATAATTTAGAAAATAAAAAAACTGCCTTCAAATAGCCTCTGAAAAGTAATTTTTTTTTTCACATTTTATTTATTATCCTGCGATATAACATTTTACACATTTAATACATCAAGTAAAAAAAGCATAATGCCAATTGCTCATCACCATTTACAAACTGTTGCTATCCACGGTGCAAGGATGTCAATCGTTGAGGAGTTCTCCTGGTGCTTCAATTTTACTAGATCAATTTTCATGGACATAAGTTGCTTCAGAACTTTATACAGCAATTTAATCGCTAACCGTGAAATACTCAACATTTAGGAGTTCCGGTGATTATCTATGATCTTCATCAACAGTTCCACTTAACTAAATAATGCTTTTGGAACGTAACTGCTTGAGTTATTACAGAAAATACTAAAATTGCTATATGCTTGCCTATAATATTTGAAGAGGTCATCGATTCCTCATAGATCCACTCATCATAACTCGACTTTGACTACAACGGGTCCAAACTGGAGGTATACCCTAACGATTAAAAAAAAATTTTCAAAATCGGTTTATAAATGACGGAGTTCTGAAGTAACAAACAAAAAAAAATACAACCTCCTCTTTTTTTTAAGTCAAGTTGAAGTAGGGTAAAAATGTCCATTCATTTACTTACTGAATAATCCCAGGAACAATAAAACTTACTAACTTGAGATTTGGCAAGTAGGTTCCATTTAGGATCTGCTAAGGGATTTTTTCACTCCTAAGGGAGTCAAATGTAGCGGGACGGTAATCATAATAAATAACATTATGTATGCAAAAAACACGCTTTTATGTTGTTTCTATTTATTGCAATTTACTTTTAAAACATTGTGGTAGATGTACTAAAAATTCTTATGCTAAACTTACACTCAAATAATAGACGCATTACTACATCGAACGTGACCTTACTTAAAACGCCATGTCCAAAACGGATCTTTTGTTTAAATGTCTTTTGACAGTCTCCAAGTACCTAAAGATATTGTTTAGCTCATTGGCACTAAGGTCTTTTTGTTTGTTTATATAAATAGACATATTTCCATCCTCTTCATCTTTGATTGTATCTTGGGATGCTCTCTCGTCCGTGTGACTCAGGGTTAGAATAACGCCTTCATCATTAGGATTTACATTTCTGGAGAATAGAAAATCTCGAAGATTCTGAGACAAGTACTTGCCGACGTGGCCCACTTGATAGTATCCGGTCTGCCTAAAGCCCTCCACTGTAAACTCGGGGCTATTTCTCAGCTCGTTGGCCAATGTCTGCACTTCACTCACCCGTATTCTTAAGTCTTTCAATGGCCTGTCAGACTCTTGAAAACTCTGGAAAATTAAAAGTGATTTCATTATGTTTTCTCGATTAAAATCGTTTTAGAAAATAATGATGACGGTGGATAAAGTAACGTCTACACATTATAGCAAGCTATTACTTTACGCCGATATTCTGTGAGAGTGTGGTACTACCCCGGTCGAGCCGGCCCATTCGAACAGTAATCATCTAGTGAGGATTACTGTTAGGCTCTACCACTATCTTAGGAACAAAAAGCATGTGTTTTAGTTTCAAATTGACAACTAGATAACGGCAACAAAGTAACTGAAATAGTAATCAAAAGTTTAGGCATCACAATATATTTTTTACAAAAAACTTATAAGTTAGTTGATTGATGTTTTTAATTATTTTCATTTTGTCACTACTTTTAAAAAAGCTCTTATCTCAAAATCAACCAGTAGCAAACTTAAGGCCCGGGCACACCAAACGCGTTTGCGGCGCGTCGCCTTTCGAACGCGGGCACGCGCAATTTGTAAAACAACAAATCAAATTGACCATGGCACACCAAAAAGTAGCGCGGGCCTGCGTACGAAACGCGACGCGCCGCGACCGCGTTTCGTTTGCCCGGGCCTTCAACCTTGCCATAAGTAAGTAGTAGTAGTAAGTTTCATTCACCATCAACCGATTTAGAGATACGTCCTTTTTCTAAGTAGCGACGATTTGTTTACTTTAGATTGTTTTAAACTTTCACGATTTAAACACCTATTTACATGTAAACGGGACTTAATCGCATAACTTAATTTTATTATTTACCTCGACGTTTCGACCGTAGTTATTACAACGGCCGTGGTCACGAGAAGACACTTTACTTTAGACATTTTATTGTTCACTTTAGACGATTAAACAGGTACATACGCAGCACACGAGCTGTATAAGAGATTATAAGAGCCCTTATAACGCACAATGTAGAGTTGTAATGGGTGTATAACCTCTTATTCAGCTTGCATACGGCTTGTTATCAATTTTAAATTTACCTTTAGATTCGCTAGAGTAATGAGGTATCCGACGACGTTCATCTTGATATTGTATTGCGATCGGCGTGGTGTTATCACTTCAGCTGTTTCTCTGAGTTTGAGGCCCGAAACAGCATTCACTTGTTTTAATTGGTATTCGTAAATGACGTCACCAATACAATAAGGACGCATGATTGTTTTGTGCAAATGTAAATGAGCGCTGGACAATTGGTAGACATATCCATATATGAAGGCGTGTTTTTGTTATTTTGTAATTTTATATCACGTTGTTTGTATTTATTTTTATTTATTCATTTAATTCATTTAATAATATGACACATATTATGTTGTTAGTTTTACTTAGTGTAGAGGGTTAGTTAAAATTAAATAATAATAAACAATACTTAAATTGACCTGTACTGTGGCAACAGTGGGGCACAGCACAGCCCAACGCATCACCACATTATGATACCGATGGGGGCATGTAGTTTCCTACACTGCGTCATATAGTCGCAGTCCACCGTGCCTGCGATCATACTCAGGATGGTGTTGGGGCTGGCACGCACCCGGCGCACCAGGAATGCACTGCGCTTGCGCATGGCCGCGTAAAAATAATCAACTCGGGCCCTGCGAACATCCCAGATGCGCTACAGAAGTGAGGCAGCCCCATCAACACCCGCAACGCGTTGTTATATTGGACCCGGAGGGCCCCATAGGCCCGTTGCGAATACTGCGCCCACATGCTGCACGTATAGAGCGAGGTGAAATAGGCTCTAAACAGCGTAATCTTGGCCGCCCACGAGCATCGCGCAAGCCTGCGCGCGATCATATTCGCCCGTACCAATAAGGCCCTCCGTTCCCTCTCGATGTCCATATTGTCTTTGAGATAAGCCGCAACCACATGCCCTAGATATTTAAAATGTTCAACTCTGACCAGAGGGGTGCCATTTAAACATATTTGTGGAACCTCAACTGTCCGATTACGACCGATCTCAAAGACCAATATTGGCTCTTATTTGAGTTATATTTCAGCCCATGACTGGCTGCATAGCTTTCACACACCTCAATCAGCTTGCGCAAACCGCAGACCGACGGCGACGCGCTCAGCAGAACCATGTCGTCCGCACAACTTATATTATTAACGCAGACTCCGTTTATATGACAGCCGACATGGATTCCACTGAGCGCCTCAAGCAGCCCGTTTACATACAAGTTGTAGAGTGTAGGTGAGCTCAATCCCCCCTGTCTCACGCCACACTCCAACCTGTACGGGTCCGACTGTGCATCCGCGTTTATCTGTGTTTTATAGATTTAGACTGATTAAATGACGGCGAGTGATCTGGAACTGTGCCAATGACTTTTTAGGTATAATAACATTAATAACATTAGTGAAAACATTTTAATATAATTTGCTTTTAAACTTATAAAATAAAACAAACATCGAATATGTAATCACACTAATATTATAAGTGCGAAGGTTTGTGAGTGAGTGAGTGTGTATTTTTGTAACATCTTCACACTGAGACGGCTGAACGAATTTTACTGAAAATTTGAATGAAGATAGTGTATTCCCGTGGAATAATGTGCGAATAAAGTCACGGGCACAGCTTGTATTCCATAATGGTCACAAGCTATTTAATCCTGACGTAAACGAAGCAATACTGTTAGTGCGCTGTATGATGTCTTGACCAACTGAAAAGGAAGAAAAAAGAGGACTTTATAAAAAAAGTCGTCAAGTGCGAGTGGGACTCGCGCCCGGAGGGTTACGCGTCATCTTATCTACTTCAGTACAAATGCAATTGTTAGATTCATGTCGTTCGCCCGGGTGTCACCTGCTAGAGGTATGCCAATTTCTTTCTAATTTAGGTTCAGATATTTTAAATGCATGTAACAATTTGTTTTGTAGTTTGGCGATAACTGTGTTCCGTATTCCGTTTGTTTCGTATAAGTCCGGAATTTCGGATATAAAGTGGGGAAAGGCACATTTTTCGACGCAACTTTTGTGGTGCTAATGTAGTTTAAAATTATTAAAAATATAGCCTTTGTGCCATTAAAATTGTGTTCTTTTAAATGATACCAGATTAAAAATAAAATATTGTTACTCTTGTGCGCACAGCCTGGTGGAAATCTGATACCTAAGATGATAGAAATAAGTGTGGTAGTCCGTACTCACTGCGGCAAAGGAGCTGAGTGACAGCTCGTAAAGGCCGCCTGCGCTGAGTGCAACCGGTTTGTTAGCGCGCATGGCCACGAGGAGGAGCCGGCTGCGGATCCCCGGGACGTTAGCCAGCCCACACTCCCAGCCCGAACAATACACCGCATTGCGAATTTTCTCACTCTGGTAAGACAAATTATTTATTTTAAAACCCTAAGTTATTCGTGAGGAAACCTGCACATTTCGGTAGGTAACTAAATGTGTAACCATGATCCAATTGGTCAGCGTATAAGCTGTACAATAGCTTATTCAGCAATTATGTTTTTAGTAATTTTGTTCTGACTGATAACCTATCAAAAATTGGTCAAAATCGGTTCACATTTAAGGGGTGGAAGTCGTTATCGCATTTTGTATGAAAAGGGTGATTTTTGCCTTTGCTTCACAATCCTCTTAAGGGAGAGCGAGCGTCACGGCACGGTTTTCACAAAATATACCTTTTATAATATCATGAAGCAAAGTTATTTGTATTTTGCAGCCGTAAACAGCTCCGATACATAATTGGGCTATTCACGGGTCACTTCGGGGTTAAGTATATCTAAGCCAAAATGGCACTTACTGATAACACAATCTGTACAATGTGTTGTGAAGAAGATGAAACAATGAAACATAATCATGTGTGAATGTGACGACCTCGCCAGACTAAGAATGAAAATCCTTGGCAATGGATATCCAGAACCAGGGGAATTCTAGGCACTACTTACCACTGCGCTCCACAAGTCACTTCGTTGAAGTGGTGGAGAGTAGTGCTTAGGAAAGGGGTAATTACACAAGATCCTATAGGGTCGAAGTGTATCCGCAAGGACCCTACGCTCTAAGATAAGATAAGATATCTGAATTTTCATGTTGTTTACTCAATCACGCCTTTATTGACAAAAAATAAATAATAAAAAGACGTTTAAGTTTATTATTTTTTAATTTCTTATCGTATTAGAAATTTTAAAGACAACAAGTGCGAATTAAAAATGCGTGGAGAGGGTTCCGTTCCTTACATGATTATCTCAAATTTACTACGTTACTTTAAATACCATATACTTCTTATAGGTTTTCCTGTAATCTATAGGTAAAAAACTATTTTTTGTACTTTTTTAAAAATTTTAGCCCTAGTAGTTTCGGAAATAAGGGGGGGGGGGGGGGGGGAATGGTAAATTTTCGCCTATATTCCTAAATAACTTCTAAACTATTTTACTTAAAATTCAAAAGAAAATATATTTAAAATCTTCACAATAAGCCCTTTCATTTGATATGTCACACAATATAGGTTGCGTAACTTTTTTTTAAAATTTTCTAATTTACCCCCCAAAAGTGACTCCCATGTTTAAAATTCATATATTTACGTCACCCGTCCGTGTTGCGGTCACCGACTTACATATGTATACCAAATTTCAACTCAATCGGTTCAGTAGTTTCGGAGCAAATTGGCTGTGACAGACGGACAGACAGACAGACAGACACACGAGTGATCCTATAAGGGTTTCGTTTTTTCCTTTTGAGGTACGGAACCCTAAAAATAACAAAGAAATCGTGACAGTAATGCAGTTTTAGTCCATTTCGCAACAATGCAATGGGGAAGATGCATGAAAATCAAAATGAGGTTTAAATGATATATTATCAAAGTAAATGTAAACAAAAGCATATTACAGAAAAAAGCAGATCATTCTGACTATTCATTTTTATTATATTAAGGGCCAAAATTAGTGAAAAATGTACACAGGTTTATAATTCTCATTTTAGTTTTATGGACATCCTCATCAAAATGTCATGTTTTATTTCTACGATGTTGGTCGAAAAACAGTATTTTCGGAAATAATTTCAGATTTCGTTTAAACGCAATACATTCTGTACAGTCCAACGAATGCTGTGACGTCATAGTTGTCGTCCATTTTGTATGGAGTGTTTTTGCGAGTGGTATAATAATAATCAACATAAAAATGTTTTCCGTACACAGATCGGTTTCTATTACGCAGCACATTCCAATACAAGACGAAAAATATATTATGCATCTTCCCTATTTGGTGTTAACAAACTGAAATCATAAAAATACAGAAAACTTTAAAAAATATGAAAATTTATAATAGATTTTTCACCTCAGCACCTTGGGCAAGCAGGTTTTGATGTTTAAAAACAGTGAGCAAAATTCGTTTTTGCAGCAAGCGTGAGACAAACTAACTTTTTAAATATTATTTTTACATGCCGAGAACAGTGCCGAGTCTATTCACAAAATTCGAAAGATTTTAACTTCATTTTGCTCTGTCACTTTCCCTTCAATACGAAAGAAATTATAGAATTTTTCGCTTACTCAGGATTCAAAATCAACACTCGCAGCAAAACAACTTTGCTCTCTTGTTGCACAAACAACTATAATATATTTGGTATGGAAACCGAACCGTGACGCTCCTCCTTAGACGACTTAGTTAATTACAGACGCGAACAACACAAAACAGGTGCTTAGTTTCTTAAAATGGAACATCTGACCTGTATTTTGATTTCATTACACCACCGGCAGAATACAAATAGCTGGAACATATTGTAGCCCAGGTAGAGAAGGCTCATGAGAAATTTCGTAAGACTAATTGTCAGCGTCTGAAAAGTTGAAATACAATATAAGTCAATATGGCATTCACGGAGGTTTAACTTCTTTTTTTATGCAAATATTAATCTTCTACAAAAACTTATAATTAAGATGCTCTACGGAAACCTATTGAAAGTTTATAAGTAGCGCAAATATACTTATCGCTTCTCACAACGCTACTTATATTTAATATTATTATAGCTAACAGTATTTATTATGTTACACCAATGGCTAAACCTATTACTTATTTTTATATATTATGTATCTGCTTTCTGATTGAACATGCTTCGTTATCTAAAAGTTCAGGGCCAGTAGATAAATACAGTAGGTATATAGCACGACGACGCAAATATTTTTACCCGTTAAAGTTAGGATAAGAAGAAAGGTCATGGTATGCACCATCTTAATGACATCAGGATTTATTTTTAAATAAACCTATAAAAATTATAATAATATTATTATTAATGGTTACACCTTTTTTCTTTCATGAAGACGTCAAATTGATAGAATCGTGTCATTTTCGTGATATTGTTTACATACATACATACATACATACATACATAGCATCACGCCCGAAATCCCTAATGGGGTGGGCAGAGCCACAAGACTACTTGTGGCCACGTTCGATTAATTAGTCCTAAGATGGTATGATGAACCGTATGGTGACAGGTGATCAGCCCATCGCCCATACAGATAGTCCACCATGTTGGAGAGGACCCGTCCCTTAGTTGACTTTTACGACATGCCAGAATGATAAGCATCTGCACGCATTCTATGCTATTTCTTCGCTCCCAGTGCAGCAGAGGAAACAGCAAATTGTTTACCGACCTTATTTTGTTATTACCTTCCTATGTAGAGAAAACCAAATTGACATGACATTTTGGATGTCAGTGCTGTTGTTTACGTGTTTGAAACTCTAAAACGTATTAAATGCGTTATTTAAATAACTTACAAAACTTGCTAAAATCGTGTTAACGTGATTATACCGTAGTCATAATTGAAGATAATGATAGGATTCGTGGAATGGTGGAATTTATAAATTTTTCTGTGTTAACCCATCTGTCAGTGTGTTATCGGTCGGTATCATAGGTGATACAAAATGTGTTAACCGACTTTAAAACTAGAGGTAATTTATTAACATTGTAAATGATAAAATCAGAATTAACGGATGAATACTAGCAAACAGTGGGTTGTTTTGTTCGGCTCAACGTAGCGATCAACGGGTTTGAAGGTTTGCTGTTCGTCGTGTTACATACTGTATAATTATAAATCCATAATGATAAGTAGAGTAAGTATAGAAAGCTATTAATGTTTGCGTCTCACCATAGCGACTTGATACCCAGCGAAGCAAATTTGCATGG